>JAQQTP010000079.1:15592500-17992500 GCA_029884605.1 Ormosia emarginata
CATAAGAACTCCATTGTTAAGCGTGCTTGACCTGGAGCAATTGTGGGATGGGTGACCTCCTAGGAAGTTTCCTAGGATGTGTGTGAGTGAGTACAAAGCACGCTGAAAAGACTCGTGTTGGTTTGTGGACACACTCGTCAATCCTGCAGGCAGTCCCGGGATGTTACATAATCCATCATTGATCACTAAGAATCCATTCAATTCTTAACCAAATTATTGGTCTTTGATCACATCAAGAAGCCTTAAGATGATCCATGAATTCTCTACTAGATAAGCATTTAGAATTTAATTAATTAAGGTTAAACGAATTAAGCACCTATCTAATCCTAATTAATCTAAAACTCATAATTCAACCAAGCTTAACAAACAACATCCAAAAAGCCTTTGATGCATAGTTTAGTCTCTATAATCCCCATTAAAAATGTGGTAATTATGAAATTATCACATCAACATCTAAATCAAATTAAGCAATTTAGTCTCTATCTAATCCTAAATTAATGTAGTCTCTATCTAATCCTAAATTAATCTAAAACTCAAAATTCAACCAAGCTTAACAAATAACATCCAAGAAGCCTTTGATGCATAGTTTAGTCTCTATAATCCTCATTAAAAATATGGTAATTATGAAATTATCACATCAACATCCAAATCAAATTAAGCAATTTAATTCAGATTTAACAAAATCAAAGAGGAAGTTGATTAACAAGTAAAAGAGAAACTTGACTAGCAATTAAATGTAAAACAATCAAAACAAGATCTCAAAATTAAACATCAAGATTGTTAATCTCTATGATTAATTTAAAAAGGTCTAGCCCTCCATGGATGGAAGGGAAAAATATAAAATAATGAAACTAGAGATAAAGGAGAAGAAGAAAGATGAAGACAGAAAATGTAGGCAAGAGCGCCTAGTAGAAAATTAGGATTCCTTTTCATGGTTGCAGCTACTACTTAAATAGCTATCTCTAAAATAAAAAATCTAAGTTTGCCCTTAACTTAGGATTAATCCTCTTCCTCTTAGCTTTAATTAGACATCTAATTCACAAAATTTGGGCTTAGAATGAGAAAGTTATGCCAAAAGATTCTTAACAGCTCTCTAGACCCGTCAGCTAACTTCAAAGGATGAAAACACCATAAAAAAGTCATAGTTAGGATAAGTAGTCTCATAAGAATTTAAGATATATGTCTTCGCTTTCAAATTCCATTAGTTTCAGGTCCATGTCACACCTACAATCCAAATTATGGCCCAATCTTTGAACATCATCTAGGTTCTAGTGACAACATCTTTGTTCTAACTTCGTGGCCCAATCTAACCAACTAGACATCCTATTCAGCCTTCGAGCTCTTCATCAAAGTTATAGAAATTTCTCTCAGATTTTCTACAAGGTAAAATTCATAATTTTTAGATGTTTAGAACTCAAGTTATGCCTAAAATACAGAAACAATGTAAAATTTCCAATAATGCTGAAAAATATAATTAAGCCCAATTTGAACCCAAACTTATAAAATGTGGCCAAAACCAATCAATTAAGCATATAAGAGGTCTAAGAAACTAAATATAAGAGTTAACTAATATATGAAAATTATGTTTATCAGCCACTATAAACATCTATCTTAGTCTTGGATGTCTTTAAGATTGGTTTTCCTAACAAAATAGGAGTAGTTTGATCACCATTTTCTATATCAAGCACAAAGAAATTAGCAAGGAAAACTAAATTATTAACTTACACAAGAACATCCCAAATTACACCCTTAAGAGAGACATTAGATCTATCAACCAACTGAATCACAACACCATTTTTATTCAAAAGTCCAAGTTTCAAAGAAACATATATAGAATATGGCATGACATTGATAGAAGCTCCTAAATCTATCATGACCTTCTCAAATCTAGTGTTACCTATCGTACAAGGGATAGTAAACGTACATTGATCTTTTCATTTAGCAGGGAGTTTTCTTTGAATAACTGTAGAAACATTCTCCCCAACTCTTACCTTCTTACATCCTTTAAGTTTCTATTTCTTCTTAATTGTACAAAATTCTTTTAGAAATTTTGCATAAAGAGGTACTTGTTTAATAGCATCTAAAAGTAGAATATTTACCTTACATATACGAAAAGTCTCATATAAATATTTATTTTTCTTATCTTTTCTAAATTATACTAAAGCCTGAAGAAAGGGAGGTAGTGATTTATAATCTGAAAGAGGCAGAAACTTATGCTTAGGTATGCCATCATCGTTAGGAATGTTCCTATCTACAACGATATTTTTCTCCTTTTCTTGCTTCGATGATGCAAGGGTTGCCTTTACTAGAATCTCAACCTCTTAACCACTTCTCAAAATGATTGCACTTGCATTTTCTTTTGGATTTAATACAGTTTGAGAGGATAATTTTCCCAAACTTTTCGCCTCTAGTCGACTAATTGTGGTTGCCATCTAGCCTATCTTGTAACGCCCCAATTTTTAGAAAATATTCTGAATGTACTGTTTTCTGTTTTTCATGCTTTTGTATGAATGACCGTTGTGTCCCTATTTTTCTGTTCTCGATTTTTGTATGAAAACAATTACGATAATACATGTTCAAATTTTATTTGATCGTTTTACGTAATTTGTTTGAGACAGTAAAATAAAAATTTTTCTGAACTACTGTATTAATTTTTCTGAAAGATATACTGACTAAATAATCTTCTTTGGATATTTTATTTGAACGTTTTGGATAATTACCTACGTTGTGGGAAAAACGGGAAAATGACCGTTACGTCCCGAACGTCTTGTTTTTCTCTGTTTTTGTCTGTTTTTAATTGTTTTCTTCTTGATTTAATGCGGAAAATACTTTATGTCTGTGATTTTATATGGACTTTTTGTGCGATTTGCTCGAGGCGGGAAAATAATATTTTAGGCCGGGGAAAATCTTATTTTATTATTTAGAATTGGGGATCTTACTTAACTTAGATTCTAAATGAGACTAAAAATAATCTTTTAATTTTTAGGATTTAAGCTGTCAAATAAAATAATTTTATATTATTATAATATTATTTTATTAGTCAAGTATGTTTTAGTGATGATGGACAGGAAATATTTTGCGGGACCCATGATTGAGAAACGGTTAGATCGGTAGCTTAATTAATCACCGTAAGTTGTAGAACTTTCGAACAGTGACTCGGCTGGTGACTCAATGAGAAAATTAAATACAACTGTGTGACTCAGCATGTGAGTCACCATAAGCTAACCAATGAGAAGCAAGCTTGCTCACCAAGGCTTAATCTTAGCCTTTGATTCATCCAATGGCTTGGATGAAGCCAAGCAAGGTGCCCACCTTGCACCCCACTTGAAGTTCACGGCCAAGAGGCCTTTGGTGACCTAAAATCACTTTGTCTTCATCACTTTTCTCTCTTCTCTCTCATCAAGAACCCTAGCCACCATTCATGCCCATTTTCTCCACCATATTCGGCCAAGACACAAACTACACCATCCAACCATCCAAAAATTTTTCTAACCAAGTTTCCTTAATCTAAACACCATTCTAAGAACCTTTGTAGTTGGGAGTTTCTTCAAATTCTTCCATCTAAGGCTTGGAAACCAACCTTGGAAGTTTTACCTAGAAGGTGAAATTTCATACTTTTCTTTTCTTTCTTCTTTTTCAAAGTTCTAAGCCATGATTTTTCCATGGTTTAGCTTCTTTTTCATGGTTAGTAATATGTAGGTTTTGTTTGAAATTTTTAGGTGTTTGGTGGAGTGAAAACCGTGACCTAAGGAGGTGAGAAAGCAAGTTTTTGTCTTCATTTAAGGTAAGAGGAAGACAATTCTTATCATCCCTTGATGGTGGTAAGAAGATGGAGTTATTTGTGATGTTGTAGAATCCATAAGGATTCGGTGGTCATGTGTTATTTATGTGTGTATTTGTTAATTTTTGTGGTTGTTAGTAGTTTATGTGGTAATTGTTATTAGCTTTCTTGTTTGATGATTGTAATAATTTTGCATGCTTATTAGCTTTTGAATGCATGTCTACAAGCTTTAATTTAGGTTGTATGTGTTAGAAAATATTTTGCATGTGTTAGAAATATTTTGCATATGTTAGAAATATAATGCATGTGTTAGAAATTGTATGATAAGTCATAGGATGTGAATAACATGTGTAAGTTTGCATGAGTGTTCCAAAGAACACAATCCAATAGCTCACGGCAATGACAAGTTTGGAGGACCAAAATGTTCTCTTCATTTTTCCTAAAGTGTAGCTTAATTAACCTAGGAGAATCAAGAAAGTTTCTAATTGATTTGATCAAAGAAAAATGCATTTAGAAATCAAATGGTACAAACTTAGTATTTTGGGCCAACATGCCTAAAGGATTAAATTGAATATAGATAACTATTTTCTAAAATGATTTAATGAACTTAGACTATAGAATACATTTGATATGATTTAAAAGGTGAAAGACATTTTGGAAATCAAATGCAAAAGTTTTATAAAATTCGGCCAACATGCCACTATAGGAATTCATGATTTTAAAAACTTGTTTCTAAACCTTTTTCAATTAAAAAGAAACAATACAAGTTAAGAAGAAATTTTCTATAATAATTTATGAAGGAACCAATTGATTAGAAGTAAGTCTAAAGGGTTAAAATTCATAATTTTATCATTAGGAAGGAAATACAGTAATGTTAAGAAATTTTCTAACATATAGCTCACTTTTGGTTTTGAAGCATGTTAGAGATTTCAAAAAGAATTTAATGAAATGGTTAAAAATTAGGTAAATAGAAATTTTATGGAAAATTTAGAAAATCATTATTATAAATTTCTAAACAAAATACTGTCAATTTTTAGTAAAAATGAACCTATAAGATAGTAAAAATATCCTAATGACAGTATACGGTATGAAAAATTATTCTACGTAGTTTAAATGTACTAAATATTATTTCTATCTGTTTAAATGGTAATTTTAAAGGTATTCGAATAAGAAAATGATTTAAAAATTCTACGCGATTGAGAAAACGTATTAAAAATGCTACGCGATTTTAAAAACAGAAAAATATTTTTACCCGATTTTTAAACGTTTGTAAAAACGACGAGATTTCAAAAACGCGATAAAATTTCTACGCGATTGACCGTTACCGTATTTATTTTTCGCTGTCGGGAAAATGTGAACCCGTACAGGTTTTTGAGGTTATTTTTTGTCGGGAAAAAGTGAACCGTCTGAGAAGCTTTCTACGCCATTGAGGGCATATATATTTTATCTTAAGGGCATTTTCGTAATTTCATATATTTGGAATTATGTTTTGTCTTTATACCGATTTTTGGTGTTTTGGGTTGTGAGGCGAATCACATCGTGTTGTCGATGCGATAAGTGTAGTGTGGTTTATTGTTCTAATAAACTTGGAGGCTTTAGTGTACGGGATCCACATGTGTGGATGAGTTGGTAGCTCCGGTGGGCCGTGGTAAACCGATAGCACACTAATGTACTCGACATTCACTATATTTAATCGAGGTTTGTAAAGTCTAGTAGTACATTGCCTATAGTGCCACAACGGAGGCTGTGAACTATACTACGCTGGATGGTAGATTCCCGTGTCGTAGGCTATTGACGCAACGTGTGATCGCGTAATAGTTGGTTGGGCAGCCGTGGTACTAATAGATTTTGCAAGTCATTCTCTCGATATCTGTTTGGGTTTAGCTCCATGGAGTAGGGTTGTGTTTTGGTGTATTTGATTTTATCTTGGATAATATTCCATTTTTCTCTATTTATCTTTATCGGTAATATCTTGGATATTCTTACATTTTCTCTATTTATATTTATCGATAATTTTTATGTTAGTTATCTATTTCTTATCTTATCTTATACGTGAGATTGATTTATACGTGTGATTTTCTCTATTTGTGATCTGTCTATGATGTTCGAAACCCTAGGATATTTAATATGTATTCTTGTTATAGCTTCTTCATATTGTATGAAGCGTGTAATTGTTATTTGTCGTCTTCTTATTTGCCATGTTGCGATGATTTTATGTTGTCTTACCTCTTTATTGTATGTGTCTATTGTCTATTTATTTTATGCGGTAAAGAGTTTGAAGAGGAAGAAGAGGAACGACCTCTTGAGATCGTGTACCACGAGGAAGAGGGAGATCGGCAGACCGACGATCGGTTTACGAGCAAGAACCATCCGATCATCCATACCCTCTGGATTGATTGTGTGAGGATGGCGACGCCTTTGCATTTTGGGGTTCGTAGAGCTGGTATTCCATGGAGGTGATTTGGCTTGGCATTTGCGAGGAGATCGTGCTTACATTACCTATCTTGGACGTATACCGTGATTCTACGTCATCGGTTTGATGGAGATCCGATTTTCGACGACGACGCTTTTTACGCATTTAGAGTTACCCTTATCCATTAGGCGTTATTGGGGTGCTTTGAAAACCCGAGCCTAGTGAGATAAGCATCGTGTCGCGCGCGATCCCGTTATCGCCGTATGTCGAGACATCGAGGATATTTATCTCCCGATGATCATTTTCACCGAGAGTGATCCATCGAGGAGTAGATAATCATGATGTTTTTTTTGGCGCGCGTCAGCGTATGTACGTATATATATTAACTCTTTTATTGCTTTCTTTACTGTTTTTGTTTAAATAATTGTAGTCTTAGTTGTAAATTATATGTACAGTTTATAACTTAACCATATGTATATTATTAGTGATGATGTTTTTTTTTTTATTTCGTATTTTCCGTATTATCTTTTTATTACATATTTAAATCTATCGGGAATTATTTTTACAACCCGTAATAATTTTAACAAATATTCCGCAACTTGGGTAGATTTTATTTCTATTTATTTTATTTTCTTTTATGTGTGACATCCTCCAAAGGGTGTTACATTAGTTAGTATCGAGCCCAAGTTAGAGTCTTTTGGGGTTGTGGTTGGAGTCTGTTTTTGTTTGTCTTTGTGTGATTCTCTGTGATGTTTGTGATTTATATCCTTTCGGAAATATCTAGAAGGATGTATCGACTCTGTTTTGTTATGTTTGAAGAAAGAAGATGGTGGTAGAGGTAGAGGACGTGCTAACGTAAATCGAGATGAGGACCCGATGTTGGTTCTTCTTGAGGCTATGCGGCGGATGGTGAAGTGATAACTCAAACAAAATTTGAGAAAGCGACCCAACAACAAGATGCTACTGAGATGCCCTAAATTTATCCGAATTTAGGCGTCATAATCCGCCACAATTTAGAGGCGAGGTGGATCCGGAGAAAGCGAGTCGGTGGATGCAAGATTTAGAGAGAATATTTGAGGGGATGAGATGTACGGATGAAAGAAAGTGACTTATCTTTGTTTTCATCTTTGAGAGGAGATCTGAGAACATTGGTGGAGAGGAATCCGCCGAGTGTTGCAAGTGAAGGGACCGAGATCACACTGGGAAGTGTTTTCTATATACTTTTCTGGATAAATATTTTCTGCGAGTGCTAGGCATGCCAAGGAAATGGAATTTCTTGGTTTGCGACAGGGGAATATGACGGTGAATGAGTATGCCACAAAATTTGAGAGTTTATCTCAATTCTCAGATTATGCTCAGACACGACAAGATGATGTGTGGAGATGCAGGAAGTTTGAATCAGGTTTAAGGGTGGAACTGAAACGAGGAGTGGTATCTTTGAGGATGACTCAGTTTCATGCTTTGGTGGATGCTTGTGCTCGACTTGAAGAGTTAGAGCCATCTAGAGATCAAAGGAATCGGAATTTTGGACCGACAAGGTTCCAGAGAGGTGGAGGTAGTAATGCCAATCGGTTTCAGCGTAAGCCGTATACCAGGCCAACGGGAAGTCAATCTCAACGACCATCTGTTAGCGGAAGTGCAAGTGGTAGTGGAGCTGGACAGAGGGTGGCGTTTACGCCAACGTGTTTTAAGTGCGGGAAGAAAGGTCATATTTCTCCCGAGTGTACGGTTAAAGGTGCAGTTTGTTTCAATTGTAAACAACACGGGCACATAGCAAAGGATTGTCCACAGTAGGAGAGAAAACACAACATTCGGTATGTTAAAGCTAATCAGCAAAAATGCGGAAGTACTCAACCGAGATGCGGAGGACGCAGTATACACAATGGTGGGATCTGAGATTTCTAAGTCGATGATCTTATTCAAGGAGAAGGAGACATTGGAGGTAATCTTTTTGTCTTGTATGACTCGGGTGCTACACACTCTTTTATTGCATATGATTGTGTGGAAAGGTTGAAGTTGCCCATATCTTCTCTACGAATGTTATGTTGAATGTATCTACGCCTTGCTAAACTGTAGTTACTTCTAAGGTCTGTTTGGATTGTCCTATTGTTGTGAAGGACCGTTTGTTTTTGGTTGATTTGATTTGTTTGCCTCTTATTGAGATAGATGTAATCTTAGGGATGGACTGGTTATGTTCTAACCATATCCTCATAGATTGTGCGAAGAAAACTATAGTTTTTCCTAAGGAAGAAGAGTCTGGATTCTTAAGCTGCTTGTTAAGGTCAAGTCTTTGTTGAGGAATGGAGCGAGGGATATACGGTATTGTCTTCTCTAGAAGTTAAGAATGAGAAGGATGTGAATACTATTCCTGTTGTCAACGAATTTAGGATGTTTTTCCTGAAGATGTACTGGTTTCCGCTCTGAGCGGGAGATCGAGTTCTCAATTGATTTAGTACCGGGAACAGGTCCTATCTCAATTGCACCATATCATATGTCGCCAGTAGAGTTGGAGGAGCTGAAAAAGCAATTGGTGGAACTGTTGGAGAAAGAATTTGTACGACCTAGTGTTTCCCCATGGGGTGCACCAGTACTTTTGGTCAAGAAGAAGGATGGATCGTCACGACTTTGTGTGGACTATCGGCAATTGAACAAGGTGACTATCAAGAATAAATATCCGCTTCCAAGAATCGACGATTTGATGGATCAATTGAGAGGAGCTGTGATATTTTCCAAGATAGATCTACGATCGGGTTATCACCAGATTCGTGTGAAAGGGGAGGATGTGCCGAAAAGCTGCTTTTCGAACTCGTTATGGACATTATGAGTATCGGGTAATGCCATTCGGGGTGACGAATGCTCTGCTATATTTATGGATTATATGAACAGGATATTTCGTCGTATTTAGGACAGATTTGTCATTGTCTTTATCGATGACATTCGATTTATTCTCAATCGAAGGAAGAACATCTTGAACATCGAGTGTTGTTCTTGATTTTGAGGGAGAAAGCAGTTGTATGCGAAGTTGTCTAAGTGTGAGTTCTGGTTGGAAGAAGTTCAATTTCTTGGGCACGTAATTTCTAAAGAAGGTATAGCGGTGGACCCATCGAAAGTGGAGACTGTTTTACAGTGGGAGAGACCTAAAACGAATGAAGTTCGAAGTTTTGTTGGACTTGCTTGGTTATTATCGGAGATTTATCGAAGGTTTTTCCAAGATTGCTTGGACCGCTTACACAACTAACGAGGAAAAATCAAGCTTTCGAATGGACGGAAGAACGTGAAGCTAGTTTTCAAGAGTTGAAGAAGAGGTTAACAACTGCGCCGGTGTTAATCCTACCAGATTCGACGAAATCTTTCGATGTGTATTGTGACGCTTCTTATCAAGGACTAGGATGCGTGTTGATGCAAGACCGGAATGTGGTGGCGTATGCTTCTCGACAATTGAAGGTTCATGAAAAAGAATTATCCTACGCATGATTTAGAATTGGCTGCGGTAGTTTTTGCTTTGAAGATATGGAGACATTTTCTCTATGGAGCAACGTTCAATATTTTCAGTGATCACAAGAGTTTGAAGTACTTGTACGACCAGAAGGAGCTGAATATGAGGCAGCGAAGATGGTTGGAATTTCTGAACGATTACGATTTTCAACTTTTATACCATCTGGTAAGGCGAATGTCGTGGCCGATGCCTTGAGCAGGAAAATTATTAGTGTTTCTGCGCTAATGATTTAAGAAAAGGAGCTCATTGAACAGTTTAGAGATGAGTGGTCATTTGTTGAGTTGAAACCAGGGAAGATCTGTATTAGCATGGTTACTATCTCGAGCGAGTTGATGGAAGACATAAAAGAAAAGCAAAATGCCGATAAATTTTTGCAAGGAATAAGGGAGCAGATGAAACAAGGCGAGACACTAGAGTTCAAGGAAGGAACTGATGGAATTCTGAGATTTCGGGGTAGAGTCTGTGTTCCTCGTAATCGAGAGTTGAGAAGATATATTGTAAAACATGCCCATACTAGTCTATTGAGTATGCATCCAGGCATAACAAAGATGTATCAAGACTTGAAGAAGTTATTTTGGTGGCATGGAATGAAGGGTGATGTTGTTAGATGCGTGTCAACTTGTCTAGTTTGTCAAAAGTCGAAAGTTGAACACCAAAGACCAGCTGGGATGTTGCAACCATTATCGATTCCAGAATGGAAATGGGACAGCATTTCTATGGATTTAGATTCTTGGTTTGCCAAAGACAAAGAGAGGTCATGACGCAATATGGGTTATAGTCGATAGACTTACGAAATCGGCTCATTTCTTACCGATCAATATCAAATATTCATTGGAAAGATTAACCCAGTTGTACATCAGTGAAATTGTCAGACTACATGGTGTGCCGAGCAAGTATAATTTCTGATCGTGATCCGAGGTTTACGTCAAGATTTTGGCGAAGTCTGCAAGAAGCTATGGGAACTAAGTTACGACTGAGTTCAGCGTATCATCCGCAGACTGACGGTCAGACTGAAAGAACTATACAGTCTTTGGAGGATCTATTACGTGCTTGTGTTTTGGAACAACGGGGAAGTTGGGATGAATTTTTATCTTTGATAGAATTCACCTACAACAATAGTTTTCACGCAAGCATCGGAATGGCACCTTATGAAGCATTATATGGAAGACGATGTCGAACGCCGTTATGCTGGTATCAAGATGGAGAAAGTATGACTGTTGGACCGGAGCTTGTACAGCAAACTACGGATAAAGTCAAGATGATACAAGAGAAGATGAGGACGACGCAAAGCAGACAAAAGAGTTACGCGGATAAGCGAAGACGACCTCTTGAGTTTGAGGAGGGTGAGCATGTATTTCTGAGAGTTACTCCTACGACTGGTGTCGGAAGAGTAATTAAGTCTAAGAAGCTTACTCCTAAATTCATTGGACCATATCAGATTATTCGACGTATAGGTCCTGTAGCATATCAAATTGCTTTGCCGCCGTTTCTATCCAATTTGCATGACGTGTTTCATGTGTCTCAGTTACGGAAGTATATGCAGATCCGACACATGTTATACAGTCGGATGACGTCTAATTAAAGGAGAATTTGACTTACGAAACTTTACTGTCAGGATAGAGGACAGAAAGGTAAAGCAGCTTCGAGGGAAGATGATCGAGCTGGTGAAAGTTATATGGAATGATGTGACGGGTGAAGCTACTTGGGAACTGGAAGATAAAATGAAGGATCAGTATCCTCATTTGTTCGGATGAACATGAATTTCGAGGACGAAATTTTTATTTGTTGGGGAGTGTTGTAACGCCCCAATTTTTAGAAAATATTCTGAATGTACTGTTTTCTGTTTTTCATGCTTTTGTATGAATGACCGTTGTGTCCCTATTTTTATGTTCTCGATTTTTGTATGAAAACAATTACGATAATACAGGTTCAAATTTTATTTGATCGTTTTACGTAATTTGTTTCGAGACGGTAAAATAAAAATTTTTCGAACTCTTGTATTAATTTTTCTGAAAGATATACTGACTAAATAATCTTCTTGGATATTTTATTTGAACGTTTTGGATAATTACCTACGTTGTGGGAAAAACGGGAAAATGACCGTTACGTCCCGAACGAACGTCTTGTTTTCTCTGTTTTTGTCTGTTTTTAATTGTTTTCTTCTTGATTTAATGCCAGAAAATACTGTCTGTGATTTTATATGGACTTTTTGTGCGATTTGCTCCGAGGCAGGAAAATAATATTTTTCGGGCCGGGGAAAATCTTATTTTATTATTTAGAATTGGGGGATCTTACTTAACCCGATTCTAAATGAGACTAAAAATAATCTTTTAATTTTTAGGATTTAACTGTCAAATAAAATAATTTTATATTATTATAATATTATTTTATTAGTCAAGATATGTTTTAGTGACATGATGGACAGGAAATATTTTGCGGGACCCACAATTAGCGAAACAGTTAGATCGGTAGCTTAATTAATCACCGTAGTGTAGAACTTTCGAGCAGTGACTCAGCTAGTGACTCAGCAGAAAATTAAATACACTGTGTGACTCAGCATGTGAGTCACCATAAGCTAACCAATGAGAAGCAAGCTTGCTCACCAAGGCTTAATCTTAGCCTTTGATTCATCCAATGGCTTGGATGAAGCCAAGCAAGGTGCCCACCTTGCACCCCACTTGAAGTTCACGGCCAAGAGGCCTTTGGTGACCTAAAATCACTTTGTCTTCATCACTTTTCTCTCTTCTCTCTCATCAAGAACCCTAGCCACCATTCATGCCCATTTTCTCCACCATATTCGGCCAAGACACAAACTACACCATCCAACCATCCAAAAATTTTTCTAACCAAGTTTCCTTAATCTAAACACCATTCTAAGAACCTTTGTAGTTGGGAGTTTCTTCAAATTCTTCCATCTAAGGCTTGGAAACCAACCTTGGAAGTTTTACCTAGAAGGTGAAATTTCATACTTTTCTTTTCTTTCTTCTTTTTCAAAGTTCTAAGCCATGATTTTTCCATGGTTTAGCTTCTTTTCATGGTTAGTAATATGTAGGTTTTGTTTGAAATTTTTAGGTGTTTGGTGGAGTGAAAACCGTGACCTAAGGAGGTGAGAAAGCAAGTTTTTGTCTTCATTTAAGGTAAGAGGAAGACAATTCTTATCATCCCTTGATGGTGGTAAGAAGATGGAGTTATTTGTGATGTTGTAGAATCCATAAGGATTCGGTGGTCATGTGTTATTTATGTGTGTATTTGTTAATTTTTGTGGTTGTTAGTAGTTTATGTGGTAATTGTTATTAGCTTTCTTGTTTGATGATTGTAATAATTTTGCATGCTTATTAGCTTTTGAATGCATGTCTACAAGCTTTAATTTAGGTTGTATGTGTTAGAAAATATTTTGCATGTGTTAGAAATATTTTGCATATGTTAGAAATATAATGCATGTGTTAGAAATTGTATGATAAGTCATAGGATGTGAATAACATGTGTAAGTTTGCATGAGTGTTCCAAAGAACACAATCCAATAGCTCACGGCAATGACAAGTTTGGAGGACCAAAATGTTCTCTTCATTTTTCCTAAAGTGTAGCTTAATTAACCTAGGAGAATCAAGAAAGTTTCTAATTGATTTGATCAAAGAAAAATGCATTTAGAAATCAAATGGTACAAACTTAGTATTTTGGGCCAACATGCCTAAAGGATTAAATTGAATATAGATAACTATTTTCTAAAATGATTTAATGAACTTAGACTATAGAATACATTTGATATGATTTAAAAGGTGAAAGACATTTTGGAAATCAAATGCAAAAGTTTTATAAAATTCGGCCAACATGCCACTATAGGAATTCATGATTTTAAAAACTTGTTTCTAAACCTTTTTCAATTAAAAAGAAACAATACAAGTTAAGAAGAAATTTTCTATAATAATTTATGAAGGAACCAATTGATTAGAAGTAAGTCTAAAGGGTTAAAATTCATAATTTTATCATTAGGAAGGAAATACGATAATGTTAAGAAATTTTCTAACATATAGCTCACTTTTGGTTTTGAAGCATGTTAGAGATTTCAAAAAGAATTTAATGAAATGGTTAAAAATTAGGTAAATAGAAATTTTATGGAAAATTTAGAAAATCATTATTATAAATTTCTAAACAAAAATCTTTGTCAATTTTTAGTAAAAATGAACCTATAAGATAGTAAAAATATCCTAATGACAAGATATACGGTATGAAAAATTATTCTACGTAGTTTAAATGTACTAAATATTATTTCTATCTGTTTAAATGGTAATTTTAAAGGTATTCGAATAAGAAAATGATTTAAAAATTCTACGCGATTGAGAAAACGTATTAAAAATGCTACGCGATTTTAAAAACAGAAAAATATTTTTACCCGATTTTTAAACGTTTGTAAAAACGACGAGATTTCAAAAACGCGATAAAATTTCTACGCGATTGACCGTTACCGTATTTATTTTTCGCTGTCGGGAAAATGTGAACCCGTACAGGTTTTTGAGGTTATTTCGCTGTCGGGAAAAAGTGAACCCGTACAGGCTTTCTGCCATTGAGGGCATATATATTTTATCTTAAGGGCATTTTCGTAATTTCATATATTTGGAATTATGTTTTGTCTTTATACCGATTTTTGGTGTTTTGGGTTGACGAGACGAATCACATCGTGTTGTCGATGCGATAAGTGTAGTGTGGTTTATTGTTCTAATAAACTTGGAGGCTTTAGTGTACGGGATCCCACATGTGGACAGTTGGTAGCTCCGCTGGGCCGTGGTAAACCGATAGCACACTAATGTACTCGACATTCACTATATTTAATCGAGGTTTGTAAAGTCTAGTAGTACATTGCCTATAGTGCCACAACGGGAGACTGTGAACTATACTACGCCTGGATGGTAGATTCCCAGTGTCGTAGGCTATTGACGCAACGTGTGATCGCGTAATAGTTGGTTGGGCAGCCGTGGTACTAATAGATTTTGCAAGTCATTCTCTCTGATATCTGTTTGGGTTTAGCTCCATGGAGTAGGGTTGTGTTTTGGTGTATTTGATTTTATCTTGGATAATATTCCATTTTTCTCTATTTATCTTTATCGGTAATATCTTGGATATTCTTACATTTTCTCTATTTATATTTATCGATAATTTTTATGTTAGTTATCTATTTCTTATCTTATCTTATACGTGAGATTGATTTATCGTGTGATTTTCTTATTTGTGATCTGTCTATGATGTTACGAAACCCTAGGATATTTAATATGTATTCTTGTTATAGCTTCTTCATATTGTATGAGCTTGTGTAATTGTTATTTGTCGTCTTCTTATTTGCCATGTTGCGATGATTTTATGTTGTCTTACCTCTTTATTGTATGTGTCTATTGTCTATTTATTTTATGCGGTAAAGAGTTTGAAGAGGAAGAAGAGGAACTGAGCCTCTTGAGATCGTGTACCCGAGGAAGAGGGAGATCGGCGAGACCGACGATCGGTTTACGAGCAAGAACCATCCGATCATCCATACCCTCTGGATTGATTGTGTGAGGGATGGCGACGCTTTTGCATTTTGGGGTTCGTAGATTTGGTATTCCATGGAGGTGATTTGGCTTGGCATTTGCGAGGAGATCGTGCTACATTACCTATCTTTGGACGTATTTGTGATTCTACGTCATCGGTTTGATGGAGATCCGATTTCGACGACGACGCTTTTTCGCATTTAGAGTTACCCTTATCCATTAGGCGTTATTGGGGTCTTGAAAACCCGAGCCTAGTGAGATAAGCATCGTGTCGACTGCGCGATCCCGTTATCGCCGTATGTCGAGACATCAGGGATATTTATCTCCTGATGATCATTTTCACACCGAGAGTGATCCATCAGAGGAGTAGATAATCATGATGTTTTTTTTGGGCGCGTCAGCGTATGTCTGTATATATATTAACTCTTTTATTGCTTTCTTTACTGTTTTTGTTTAAATAATTGTAGTCTTAGTTGTAAATTATATGTACAGTTTATAACTTAACCATATGTATATTATTAGTGATGATGTTTTTTTTTTATTTCGTATTTTCCGTATTATCTTTTTATTACATATTTAAATCTATCAGGAATTATTTTTACAACCCGTAATAATTTTAACAAATATTCCGCAACTTGGGTAGATTTTATTTCTATTTATTTTATTTTCTTTTATGTGTGACATCCTCCAAAGGGGTGTTACATATCTGATTGTCCAAACTTTGAATACTAGTTCTCGCCTCTTATTAAAATTGTTTCATCTTATGTTGAGATTACAAAGTATCAGTGATAAGAGACGTCACAATATCTTTTAAAGATATACAAGAATTAGAATTTTGGCCCAGTTGTTGTCTAGCGGGTATGACTACTTATATTACTAGAAACTTGGATGATTTTGAGTCGCGGACTAATTTTCTTATGGATTCCCATAGCTAAGATTAGGGTGATCCGTCCATCCTATATTATATATGCTTGAATAAGGATCATATTTTGTAACGCACCTAGATCTAGCCACCGCAACACAATCGTCATTACACTACAGTCACTAAATCCAGGGGTGTCATAGTCTCAAAATCCAGCATTTTCAAATTTAAAAAGATGTTTCCATTATGCATAAATAGAAAATACGAGCCACGATATGAAATATAATTATATTGACTCGTAATACAAAATACAACATTTGCTTAATACAAAGTACACATCCATCACCATTACATAAATTAACGTACAACAATATAAAGTATGGGTTTTACATAACAGAACATAACTACCATATAAAAGATCGACCTTCCCCGAAGTCTAACACATGCAAGGAATGGTCCTGCACCTGATCTTCTTTAGTGTTTCTGATAAGGAATACTCGCCCTTGCGACACTTCCAGATGGATGGGAGCACGAACATGCGTTATAATCAAAACCTCTCTAGGAAAGAGGCGGCAGTCATCCCACATCTCCCCAATGGGTATAGGGAACTCCACACGTATAGGAACATAAGATATGTTCGTACCATCTCTAAGTTCATTACCGCACTGAACTATGGTCACATCCCCAATGTAAGTAACACGCTCCGCTTCACGATCAAAATGCTAGGCTTCTAAGCCACTATGAAATTGTATCCACGTGCAAAACAAGAGAGGTTGTGCAGATACCATCACAAGGAAACAAAAGACGATCCTTAAAACCTAACTAATCAGACTCAAATTCGTGCTCCTCACTGTCATTATTCAATACAACATAAAATAGGATAATACAGTAAAGAGGTGAGACACCCAACTTTCATTACCATTATAGCAGTAAGAAGACAACATGGCGCAGAGCGCCCACATAGCAACACAGTCCACATATTCATTAATAGTAATAGTAGAATTTATAGCAAAGTAGTACAATTATAAGCAATGATGTCTCAAGCAATCAGCACAATATCCAGATAATTATTATAGAAATAAAACAGATATTTTCACATTCATAAGTGTTTATGCTCAACAATTTATGAGATCGACAATGAACAGTGCATAATGCATTATGGTACCAAAATCCTACTCCATGGAGCTAGACATCAACATTTTCGGAGTGAATGATGAAGGAGTAATGCCAGTATATCGTTAGCCTTAAACATAGTGTGCTTCATCTCATAAAAATATTTGTGCAACAATGGCTTATACATGGCACCTCAATAGTTGATCGCGATATAGGACAGCGTCTTGGTCCGGATCATCGGTGTGTTTGCATCGGTCTACCCCACGGCACGGAGGAGCTCATAACTGTCCATGTGATCCATTGCCACTAGCACTTTCCCCATGAGTTGGATGTGGCGGTCACTTTCCTAACAATCCGGACTATGGTTTTCGCTTGAATTGATTAGCCTTTCTATTACTCCGCCTTTGGGATTTAGGCAGTCCAAGTTTATCCCAAGTTTAACTTTCCTTCAACAGATTTGGGACCTTAGCCTCCAGTTCTCGCTGTTGTGCGGTCCTCTGATCTTGGTGAGTTATCACATCAGCTATACTTTGTCTTTCTTCCACAGTCGCAGTCAAGCTTTCACTATCTCAACCTGCGCTCACATACGTACGCCTATCACGAGTCATTGCCCTCGTATGTCTACCGAGAGCCAACTTTCTTCATAGATGGACAACACATAACACAACAAAACAAACGTAATTATTTCAAACAACATTGTCTCCTCTCGGAAACCAAACACACAGAGTCACACAATTCAAACAAGACAAGTCAAATCAACGAATCCTAACAGTCTCCAACTCGAGCCTCTTCATTCTGCCTTCCATGGCGTAATCTTTTGTAAGTCGTCAACCCCCAAACAGCTTCTCAAACCAAACTTACACCAGTCATTTCTTTCTCCAAAAGATTAGTTCCCCAAAACCTTTTGATCTCCTTACAAAAAGAATTCTTGTTTTCCTAGTACAGTATGCTTAGGTGAAGTCATAGTTTCCTGTACACACAGAACATTACATATTGAGTAGGCCAATCCTCAATATGATGCAACTGTATAACAGTAGCTACTAACAATCAACCAATGGCAAGCCATGCATTCCTTTCCTATCATCTTAATTAAGAGACAAGGAAATGCACAACATGCTAAATTTCTAATATGCCTAAACATAGCAAGTCTATACCCTGACTTAACAGGATGAACTGCTCTGATACCACCTAAGTGTAACACACCTAGATCTAGCCACCGCAGCACAATCGTCATTACTCCACAGTCACTAAATCCAGGCGTCTCACAGTCTCAAAATCCAGCATTTTCAAATTTAAAAAGATGTTTCCGTTATGCATAAATAGAAAATACGAGCCACGATATGAAATGTAATTATATTGACTTGCAATACAAAATACAACATTTGCTTAATACAAAGTACACATCCATCACCATTACATAAATTAACGTACAACAATATAAAGTATGGGTTTTACATAATGTAACGTCCCGAAAATTAATAATTTCAGGATAAATAATCATTTTACAATATTTGGAATTTTCTAGAATTTTTCTGGATTTTACTGAGAACGCAGAATATTTTCATATATTTCTCGTTTTACGTGCGCACCGAGCTGAGAATTGCTGAGGTCAGTGTAACGCTCCGGAAACTAATTATTTCACCACCAATAGTCATTTTCTAATATTTGTGATTTATGTGAATTTTTCTGGAATTTTTCGGAAACGACGAATATTTTAATATATTTTTCGTTTTGCGTGAAACTCGAGCAGAGTCGTGAAAACAACTGTAGTGCTTCAAAAATTAGAAAATTATATGACGAATAGTCGTTTTATAATATTTGCAATTTTTGGGAATTTTCTGGGAATTTTCCGGAACCGTCGAATATTTTAATATATTCCTCATTTTGCGTGCGCGCTGAGCAGAACCAGAGAAACGCGATGTTTTCTCTGAGAACCTTGGACTATGGACATGTCGACGGGGGATCTAACTAAACTCGAGACTTGACATAGTTTACAAGGTTTTGCAATTTTCGAGAAATCTTTACAGATACAATTAAATCAATACAGCGAAAAATTCATCTGTCAGATTAATTAAATACTGACTTCTGTCAACTGTAACTATTATCTATTGGATAATAGTGTGTAATAAAAATACTATCACATTATCCTAATGCAATCTACTTTATATCTAATCTATCCACTTTAATTCAAATTTAATAGTTAAATAATCAAGCTTCCTTAAGAAGCTTTGACCCCAAACTTTGACCACATGTGTTGGCTTCCAAAGGAAGCCAATTTTCTCACCCACTCTTCTCTCTCTCACATCTTCCAGCAGCCACTCAAGGAGAAAGAATTGATTTCATTATCCCAATATTACATTTAATACATTAACACCCAAAAACACCATTTTCTTTCTTCCTTTTTACGTTATTCTCCTTCTTCTTCCTTTCTTCTTCTCCTCCGTTTCTCTCCCACACCACACAGCCAGCCACCATCCAGCCCCTCCAACCTTCACAAAAATTTAAACAAATTACATTTTCTTACTCTCCTCACCATTCTAAACACCTTTCCCTCTTGGAGCTTCTTGAAAATCCTCCATTTTCACCATTTTCTCCAAGCTCCAACTTTGAGCATTTTGGGTAAGTTTCATGACCACTCTCCCTCTTCTCTTGATTTCGTGATTTTGGTTCCTTTAATGGTCATCCATGGTTGATTTTTCAAGCCTTGATATTGATTCTAACAAATCACCATTTTCTTAGGGTTTTGGTGGCCAAATTCGAAAATCCAAGGAGCTTTCTTGGAGTTCTTTGATTTCTTCACTTAAGTAAGAGGAAGACACTCCTCTTCAACCATTTTTAGCATCTAGGAACCTTGATTGTTTGATTTGTGGAAGAACCCTAATGAGGGTTGTTCTTGAATTTAATGATTAATTATGCTATGTGTTGATTTTTATTTATTTATGCTATTGGATTGAATTGTTGAATATAATGGAATGTTAGATTGGATTTAATGACTTGATATGGATGGAAAATGGTTGAATGCCCTCCTTGGTGGCCACGGTTTTGAGGATAGCAATTTAGGGAAATTGAGATAAATTATAACAAGCATTGGATTTAAAGTAATCAATGTATAAAAATGGAATGTAATGGAAGAAGAATTTGAAATTCAAACCCAAGTGAAGTCACGATTTTGGGGTGGAAAAATGGGGTAATTTATGGTTAATGTGCAATAAGTATAAGACTAGGATTAATTAAGTAACAAGATGGGATTTAATGGAAGAACAATTGGGAGTTGAAACTTCTATGGTGGCTACGGTTTGAAGCTATGAATTTAGAGTTTTTGGTGAGTTACTTGATCAAGTGAATAATTTAAATGATTAAGGGAATGATGTATAAGATTGTTGACTTGAAGAGACTTGAAATTGAATCAAATAGGAGGCCACGACCTCTAGGGGAATTTCTAGGCAAAAGTGTGATTTTAGTGAGTGGAGGCAATAGTAATTAAGTAATTGGAAGCCTAGGTAATGAAATGAATAATTAAGAAATTTGAAGAATTTATTATAATTGAGACTTTATAAAATTCAAAGGATTGAAAGTGAATCACTCATAAGACTTAAGAGAATTCTAATTGAGTTAAGAACATGAGAATGTGAGGCTTAAGGGCTTACATAAAATGTGAATTATTGAAAATTGAATTGCCATAGTGTGCTAAATTGATTTTGAATATGAACCTTGAAATGAGGAATAAATTCTAAATTAGGATTCATAATGAACCTAATGACGTATTAATTGATTTGATATTGATATTATGTGATTATGGGTCCATGTGAGTGACCATTTATATATATTGATGCTTATATTGGCCTAATATGGCATATTATAGAATTGTATGAAATTGTGAATCATACATGTGCATGCATAGTATCTTATGCATTGTGAATGTCTTGTGGACTGTTGTAAGGCCAAGTTGCCTAGGAGATTGAACACACCTTAGTGCGGGTGCGAATAGACAAGTGTGGGTCGTGTTATGACGTCGGGGGCGTGGGGGTGCGGGTCCCTCACATGGACAGTTTAGAGCTCTCTCGTGCCGTGGGGCAAACCGATGCAACACACCGACGATCCGGACTTGACACCTGTCCTATATCGTGATCTAGTGAGGAATGTCTGTGCAATGCCATGATTGTGCACGATTTGATTTATAGCACTGGCCTCGGCAGCCGAGTCACAGACATGTCTCCTGATCTTTCTCTCCGATTGATTGAGTTTAGCTCCATGGAGTAGGGGTTTGAGAGAACATGCATATGAGACATGATATGTATATACATTGTTGTTATTATCTGTTTTCCATATTATGACTTATCTATTCATTACTGTAATGATTACCTGCCTGGACTGTTTAATTGCTTACTGTTGGACTTACTGTTAGTATTTGAATATACTGTTTCTGATTTGCTATTTGGGCGCGTGGCGCCGTAATGTTTCTAGTATGCTATAATTGGTAATGATGTAGGATGTCTTACCTCTTTCTGTGTTTCCTATATCTTTGTATGTCTGTTTTATACTTATATTGATAAAAGATCGTGAGGAAGATAAAGAGGGACCACACTTTGGTTGATTAGATTGGGCGTTTGGACAAGGTTTCCTCGGCTACGTACGAGTGCAGTTGTGTGGAGGCATTGATGCCTGACTTGTCGACTGGGACTCCGAGCGTCGTATGTGTATATGGGGTTGCGACTTTGTCTGCTAGTAGTACCTATCCCTGGGTCACTACTTTTCCCCCTTTTAGTGTTTTATTCCCGCTGTATTTTATTGGACTCTGAAATTGTTATATTCTATGTCATCAGTGATTTGTGTAAATTGACTATATATATATATATATATATGTATAAGAGATATGATTTTATTTCAGTGGTTGTATCATGGCTTGAATATATTTATATTTCATTCGAGGCTCATATTTTCTACCTATGCAAATTGTCAAAAAAAATATATATATAGACTCTTGAGAATTTAAGTTACTGTTATCATGACTGTGACATACTTGGATTTAGTATCTTGTGGTGTAATGACGATTATGCTTCGGTTGCTACATCAAGGGGTGTTACATTAGGTGGTATCGAGCGAGTTCATCCTGTTGAGCCGGGGTATGGACTTGCTATGTTTAGGCATATTAGAATTTGGTCTGTTGTGCACTTCCTTGTCTCTTGATTGAGATGATGGGAAAGGAATGCATGACTTGCTGTAGGTTGAATGTTGATAGCTACTGTTATGCAGTTATATGATGTTGAGGACTGGCCTACTCAATATGTAATGTTCTGTGTGTACAGGAAACTATGACTTCTCCTAGGCGTACTGTGTTAGGAAAGTAGGAATTCTTTTGTGAGGAGATCAAAAGGTTTTGGAAAACCGATCTTCTGGAGAAAGAAATAGTTGGTGTAAACTAGATTCGAAAAGCAGTTTGGGAGTTGACGGCTTACGAGGGATTACGCTGTGGAAGCAGAATGAAGAAGTTCGAGCTGGAGATAGTTAGGATGTATGGAATTGAGCTTGTCTTGCTTGAATTGTGTGAATTGTGTGACTCTCTGTGTTTGGTTTTCATAGGGAGATAACATTGTTGAAGTAATTTTTTTTTTGTTTTGTTTTGTTTGTTGTAATTATGTCCGTCTTCAGAGAGATTCAATGGCTCGCAGTAGACATGCAAGGGCGGTGGCTCGTGACAGACGTATACATGAGAGCGCGGGACAAGACAATAGAAGTATGGCCACGACTGCAGAAGAAAGGCAAATGGTAGCTGAGATGACAACTTACCAGGGTCAGAGGATCACGCAACAACGAGAGTTGGAAGTTGAGGTTCAGAATCTGTTGGAGGAAAGTTGACTTCGGGGCAAACGCGGACTACCTAGATTCCAAAGGAGGAATAATAGAAAAGTTAACCAGTTTAAGCGAAAACCATGCGCATGGGTATCAGGGAAACAACAACAACAACCAATTCCTGGACAAAGTACTAGTGGCGGTGTATCTATTCAGATCCCGACATCTTCGCCAAGGTGTATGAAATGCGGAAAGGAACACTTCACGAGGGAGTGTAAGATCAAAGGGATAATCTGTTTTAAATGTGGAAAGCCTGGACACGTCTCTCGCAACTGCGACCAAGCAAAGGTAAATTCTTCAGTCAATGTTGTAAAGGCTGTAGAACCACAAGCGGAAGCCAGACCTTATACCTTGGGAGGTGCTGAGACTTCAAAATTCGGAGATCTAAACCGTGGAAGTTATGCCTCAAATGACGATCCTGTAATCGTGCTGTATAATTCTGGGGGTAACCCTTCCTTTTACAATTTGTAACTTTATGGATCATTAGGATTCATCTGTATCTTTCCTATCTTCAACTTAAATTATTTCCATTTCTGTTACTAAGACTTGTCGTTGACACCTAAGTCTATGTAATCTATTCTATTTCTACTAAAGACTGAATCTTTCGTTGATCTATCTTGCTTACCTAAAATCATATCTATTTGAGCCCATGATTCTAGAAATTGATTGGTCGTTTCCCGATTATCACCTGCTAGAGCGTTTCGACCAACACCTTAGTGATTTTCGAAACTAAGGCTTTTGAGTTCGTAACAGCCAACAAAGTTGAAGCTTTGTGAGGGAAAAGAAATCCAAGGATACGTGTTACCTTTTATAGAGGACTAAAGAAAAGGGAATATGACTGTCACCATTGTAGTCAATAAGTTTCTCGTGATAAACTACGGTGCTGTCAGTTAAGGAGAAGAATGGAACATTTCAGTGAGGTTAGCACCATTGTCGAACGAACGAGACCATGATCAAGGGTGAGCATCCTCGGAGAAAGATGTACGTCCTGGTCATCATTAAATCCGCGGGAGATTGAGAATGTCCCCGAAATGATTTCGAAATGCGCTATGGGTATTATGGGTGTCTCGTGATACCGTTCGGAATAACAAATCCTCTTGTCGTATTCATGAGTGACATGAATTGTATCTTTTGTCCTTACCTAGAACAGAATTGTCATTGTCATTAATGATGACATTCTGATCTATTCTCGAAAATATAGAGATACACGTTGGACATCTCGGCATAGTTTTCCTGACTTTAAAGGAGAGAGAGCAAATGCCAAAGTATCAGAGTACGGATTCTTAATTGAGAAGGTTCAGTTTTGGATCATGAAATTCCAAATTGTGGTGGATTTCCAAGAGATTGAAGCAGTTCTTCAAAAGGAAAGATCGGAGACCGTAAAAGAGACACATAGCTGGTGGAATTAGTTAGTTTTATCGAAGAAGACACATAGATTGAAGGAGTATCAATGGATCCTCCAAGATAGCCGGATATTTTGCTCAGTTTACGAGAAGAGAATCAAAACTTCTATGGACTAACGCGTGTGAAGAAAGATTTTAAAGGTCGAGGAGACATTCGAATGCTTGTCAGATTTGGTTCTACCTAATCCCAGGGAACTATTTGGAGAATTTTATGCTTCACATTAAAATCCAGGATGTGTGTTCATGCATGGTTGGGAAAGTTATGACTTACACCTCAAGGTAGTTGAGGAAGCATTGAGAATTGCCCAACTCACGGTTTGGTGCTAGCCGTAGTTAAAATTGCTCTGAGAATATGGAGACACTTGCTACGATCAACGCCTTTAGCAATCACAAGGACCTGAAGTATACATTCGATAAAAAGGGGTTGAACATGAGACAGGAAAGGTGATTAGAGTTTTGAAGGAGTATGACGTCTAGTTTCAGTGTCGTCCTGTCTGGGTTACTAATAAACCCATTCCAAAATTCTTTGGACTAAATCAAATTTCGTTTCGGGTTTGGTTCAATAGCTTGTCAACAAATTCTGTCATCCTTTCTTTCTAAGTCTCCATGATATCTTCCATATGTCACGATCGCGAAAGTAGGTCACCGATCCAGCCACGTCATCAAACTAAACCCGGTGTAATTCAGAGAGAGTCTGATTTATGAGAAACTTCTCGTGAAGATTAAGAATAGAAGAATAAAGCAACGCAAAGATATAGAGATAGCGTTGGTAAGGGTGATCTAAATTGACGTAACTAGAGACACAATCTGAGGGTAAGAAAATAAGATGAAGAAACACGTTAATGTTTGATCTAAGGGATGAAAATTTCGAGGACGAAATTTCTATTTGAAGGGGAGTGTTGTAACGTCCCGAAAATTAATAATTTCAGGATAAATAATCATTTTACAATATTTGGGATTTTCTAGAATTTTTCTGGATTTTTCTGAGAACGCAGAATATTTTAATATATTCCTCGTTTTACGTGCGCACCGAGCTGAGAATTGCTGAGGTCAGTGTAACGCTCCGGAAACTAATTATTTCACCGCCAATAGTCATTTTCTAATATTTGTGATTTATGTGAATTTTTCTGGAATTTTTCGGAAACGACGAATATTTTAATATATTCCTCGTTTTGCATGAAACTCGAGCAGAGTCGTGAAAACGATTGTAGTGCTTCAAAAATTAGAAAATTATATGACGAATAGTCGTTTTATAATATTTGCAATTTTTGGGAATTTTCTGGGAATTTTCCGGAACCGTCGAATATTTTAATATATTCTTCATTTTTGCGTCATTGTGAAAGAGAACCGTGAGAAACGCGATGTTTTCTCTGAGAACCTTAGACTATGGACATGTCGACGGAGGATCTTACTAAACCCGAGACTTGACACAGTTTACAAGGTTTTGCAATTTTCGAGAAATCTTTACAGATACAATTAAATCAATACAAATGAAAAATTCATCTGTCAGATTAATTAAATACTGACTTCTGTCAACTGTAACTATTATCTATTGGATAATAGTGTGTAATAAAAATACTATCACATTATCCTAATGCAATCTACTTTATATCTAATCTATCCACTTTAATTCAAATTTAATAGTTAAATAATCAAGCTTCCTTAAGAAGCTTTGACCCCAAACTTTGACCACATGTGTTGGCTTCCAAAGGAAGCCAATTTTCTCACCCACTCTTCTCTCTCTCACGTCTGCCAGCAGCCACTCAAGGAGAAAGAATTGATTTCATTATCCTAATATTACATTTAATACATTAACACCCAAAAACACCATTTTCTTTCTTCCTTTTACGTTATTCTCCTTCTTCTTCCTTTCTTCTTCTCCTCCGTTTCTCTCCCACACCACACGGCCAGCCACCATCCAGCCCCTCCAACCTTCACAAAAATTTAAACAAATTACATTTTCTTACTCTCCTCACCATTCTAAACATCTTTCCCTCTTGGAGCTTCTTGAAAATCCTCCATTTTCACCATTTTCTCCAAGCTCCAACTTTGAGCATTTTGGGTAAGTTTCATGACCACTCTCCCTCTTCTCTTGATTTCGTGATTTTGGTTCCTTTAATGGTCATCCATGGTTGATTTTTCAAGCCTTGATATTGATTCTAACAAATCACCATTTTCTTAGGGTTTTGGTGGCCAAATTCGAAAATCCAAGGAGCTTTCTTGGAGTTCTTTGATTTCTTCACTTAGGTAAGAGGAAGACACTCCTCTTCAACCATTTTTAGCATCTAGGAACCTTGATTGTTTGATTTGTGGAAGAACCCTAATGAGGGTTGTTCTTGAATTTAATGATTAATTATGCTATGTGTTGATTTTTATTTATTTATGCTATTGGATTGAATTGTTGAATATAATGGAATGTTAGATTGGATTTAATGACTTGATATGGATGGAAAATGGTTGAATGCCCTCCTTGGTGGCCACGGTTTTGAGGATAGCAATTTAGGGAAATTGGGATAAATTGTAACAAGCATTGGATTTAAAGTAATCAATGTATAAAAATGGAATGTAATGGAAGAAGAATTTGAAATTGAAACCCAAGTGAAGTCACGGTTTTGGGGTGGAAAAATGGGGTAATTTATGGTTAATGTGCAATAAGTATAAGACTAGGATTAATTAAGTAACAAGATGGGATTTAATGGAAGAACAATTGGGAGTTGAAACTTCTATGGTGGCTACGGTTTGAAGCTAGGAATTTAGAGTTTTTGGTGAGTTACTTGATCAAGTGAATAATTTAAATGATTAAGGGAATGATGTATAAGATTGTTGACTTGAAGAGACTTGAAATTGAATCAAATAGGAGGCCACGGCCTCTAGGGGAATTTCTAGGCAAAAGTGTGATTTTAGTGAGTGGAGGCAATAGTAATTAAGTAATTGGAAGCCTAGGTAATGAAATGAATAATTAAGAAATTAGAAGAATTTATTATAATTGAGACTTTATAAAATTCAAAGGATTGAAAGTGAATCACTCATAAGACTTAAGAGAATTCTAATTGAGTTAAGAACATGAGAATGTGAGGCTTAAGGGCTTACATAAAATGTGAATTATTGAAAATTGAATTGCCATAGTGTGCTAAATTGATTTTGAATATGAACCTTGAAATGAGGAATAAATTCTAAATTAGGATTCATAATGAACCTAATGACGTATTAATTGATTTGATATTGATATTATGTGATTATGGGTCCATGTGAGTGACCATTTATATATATTGATGCTTATATTGGCCTAATATGGCATATTATAGAATTGTATGAAATTGTGAATCATACATGTGCATGCATAGTGTCTTATGCATTGTGAATGTCTTGTGGACTGTTGTAAGGCCAAGTTGCCTAGGAGAATGAACACACCTTAGTGCGGGTGCGAATAGACAAGTGTGGGTCGTGTTATGACCTCGGGGGCGTGGGGGTGCGGGTCCCTCACATGGACAGTTAGAGCTCTCTGTGCCGTGGGGCAAACCGATGCAAACACACCGACGATCCGGACTTGACACTGTCCTATATCGTGATCTAGTGATGAATGTACGTGCAATGCCATGATTGTGCACGATTTGATTTATAGCACGGCCTCTAAGCGAGTCACGTACATGTCTCCCGATCTTTCTCTCCGATTGATTGAGTTTAGCTCCATGGAGTAGGGGTTTGAGAGAACATGCATATGAGACATGATATGTATATACATTGTTGTTATTATCTGTTTTCCATATTATGACTTATCTGTTCATTACCGTAATGATTACCGCCTCGGATTGTTTAATTGCTTACTGTTGGACTTTGTTAGTATTTGAATATACTGTTTCTGATTTGCTATTTGGGCGCGTGGCGCCGTAATGTTTCTAGCATGCTATAATTGGTAATGATGTAGGATGTCTTACCTCTTTCTGTGTTTCCTATATCTTTGTATGTCTGTTTTATACTTATATTGATAAAAGATCGTGAGGAAGATAAAGAGGGACCACACTTTGGTTGATTGGATTGGGCGTTTGGACAAGGTTTCCTCGGCTACGTACGAGTGCAGTTGTGTGGAGGCATTGATGCCTGACTTGTCGACTGGGACTCCGAGCGTCGTATGTGTATATGGGGTTGCGACTTTGTCTGCTAGTAGTACCTATCCCTGGGTCACTACTTTTCCCCCTTTTAGTGTTTTATTCCCGTTGTATTTTATTGGACTCTGAAATTGTTATATTCTATGTCATCAGTGATTTGTGTAAATTGACTATATATATATATGTATAAGAGATATGATTTTATTTCAGTGGTTGTATCATGGCTTGAATATATTTATATTTCATTCGAGGCTCATATTTTCTACCTATGCAAATTGTCAAAAAAAAAATATATATAGACTCTTGAGAATTTAAGTTACTGTTATCATGACTGTGACATACTTGGATTTAGTAACTGTGGTGTAATGACGATTATGCTTCGGTTGCTACATCAAGGGGTGTTACATTAGGTGGTATCAGAGCAGTTCATCCTGTTGAGCCGGGGTATGGACTTGCTATGTTTAGGCATATTAGAATTTGGTCTGTTGTGCACTTCCTTGTCTCTTGATTGAGATGATGGGAAAGGAATGCATGACTTGCTGTAGGTTGAATGTTGATAGCTACTGTTATGCAGTTACATGATGTTGAGGACTGGCCTACTCAATATGTAATGTTCTGTGTGTACAGGAAACTATGACTTCTCCTAGGCGTACTGTGTTAGGAAAGTAGGAATTCTTTTGTGAGGAGATCAAAAGGTTTTGGAAAACCGATCTTCTGGAGAAAGAAATAGTTGGTGTAAACTAGATTCGAGAAGCAGTTTGGGAGTTGACGACTTACGAGGGATTACGCTGTGGAAGCAGAATGAAGAAGTTCGAGCTGGAGATAGTTAGGATGTATGGAATTGAGCTTGTCTTGCTTGAATTGTGTGAATTGTGTGACTCTCTGTGTTTGGTTTTCATAGGGAGATAACATTGTTGAAGTAATTTTTTTTTTGTTTTGTTTTGTTTGTTGTAATTATGTCCGTCTTCAGAGAGATTCAATGGCTCGCAGTAGACATGCAAGGGCGGTGGCTCGTGACAGACGTATACATGAGAGCGCGGGACAAGACAATAGAAGTATGGCCACGACCGCAGAAGAAAGGCAAATGGTAGCTGAGATGACAACTTACCAGGGTCAGAGGATCACGCAACAACGAGAGTTGGAAGTTGAGGTTCAGAATCTGTTGGAGGAAAGTCGACTTCGGGGCAAACGCGGACTACCTAGATTCCAAAGGAGGAATAATAGAAAAGTTAACCAGTTTAAGCGAAAACCATGCGCATGGGTATCAGGGAAACAACAACAACAACCAATTCCTGGATAAAGTACTAGTGGCGGTGTATCTATTCAGATCCCGACATCTTCGCCAAGGTGTATGAAATGCGGAAAGGAACACTTCACGAGGGAGTGTAAGATCAAAGGGATAATCTGTTTTAAATGTGGAAAGCCTGGACACGTCTCTCGCAACTGCGACCAAGCAAAGGTAAATTCTTCAGTCAATGCTGTAAAGGCTGTAGAACCACAAGCGGAAGCCAGAACTTATACCTTGGGAGGTGCTGAGACTTCAAAATTCGGAGATCTAAACCGTGGAAGTTATGCCTCAAATGACGATCCTGTAATCGTGCTGTATAATTCTGGGGGTAACCCTTCCTTTTACAATTTGTAACTTTATGGATCATTAGGATTCATCTGTATCTTTCCTATCTTCAACTTAAATTATTTCCATTTCTGTTACTAAGACTTGTCGTTGACACCTAAGTCTATGTAATCTATTCTATTTCTACTAAAGACTGAATCTTTCGTTGATCTATCTTGCTTACCTAAAATCATATCTATTTGAGCCCATGATTCTAGAAATTGATTGGTCGTTTCCCGATTATCACCTGCTAGAGCGTTTCGACCAACACCTTAGTGATTTTCGAAACTAAGGCTTTTGAGTTCGTAACAGCCAACAAAGTTGAAGCTTTGTGAGGGAAAAGAAATCCAAGGATACGTGTTACCTTTTATAGAGGACTAAAGAAAAGGGAATATGACTGTCACCATTGTAGTCAATAAGTTTCTCGTGATAAACTACAGTGCTGTCAGTTAAGGAGAAGAATGGAACATTTCAGTGAGGTTAGCACCATCGTCAAACGAACGAGACCATGATCAAGGGTGAGCATCCTCGGAGAAAGATGTACGTCCTGGTCATCATTAAATCCGCGGGAGATTGAGAATGTCCACGAAATGATTTCGAAATGCGCTATGGGCATTATGGGTGTCTCGTGATACCGTTCGGAATAACAAATCCTCTTGTCGTATTCATGAGTGACATGAATTGTATCTTTTGTCCTTACCTAGAACAGAATTGTCATTGTCATTAATGATGACATTCTGATCTATTCTCGAAAATATAGAGATACACGTTGGACATCTCGGCATAGTTTTCCTGACTTTAAAGGAGAGAGAGCAAATGCCAAAGTATCAGAGTACGGATTCTTAATTGAGAAGGTTCAGTTTTGGATCATGAAATTCCAAATTGTGGTGGATTTCCAAGAGATTGAAGCAGTTCTTCAAAAGGAAAGATCGGAGACCGTAAAAGAGACACATAGCTGGTGGAATTAGTTAGTTTTATCGAAGAAGACACATAGATTGAAGGAGTATCAATGGATCCTCTAAGATAGCCAGATATTTTGCTCAGTTTACGAGAAGAGAATCAAAACTTCTATGGACTAACGCGTGTGAAGAAAGATTTTAAAGGTCGAGGAGACATTCGAATGCTTGTCAGATTTGGTTCTACCTAATCCCAGGGAACTGTTTGGAGAATTTTATGCTTCACATTAAAATCCAGGATGTGTGTTCATGCATGGTTGGGAAAGTTATGACTTACACCTCAAGGTAGTTGAGGAAGCATTGAGAATTGCCCAACTCACGGTTTGGTGCTAGCCGTAGTTAAAATTGCTCTGAGAATATGGAGACACTTGCTACGATCAACGCCTTTAGCAATCACAAGGACCTGAAGTATACATTCGATAAAAAGGGGTTGAACATGAGACAGGAAAGGTGATTAGAGTTTTGAAGGAGTATGACGTCTAGTTTCAGTGTCATCCTGTCTGGGTTACTAATAAACCCATTCCAAAATTCTTTGGACTAAATCAAATTTCGTTTCGGGTTTGGTTCAATAGCTTGTCAACAAATTCTGTCATCCTTTCTTTCTAAGTCTCCATGATATCTTCCATATGTCACGATCGCGAAAGTAGGTCACCGATCCAGCCACGTCATCAAACTAAACCCGGTGTAATTCATAGAGAGTCTGATTTATGAGAAACTTCTCGTGAAGATTAAGAATAGAAGAATAAAGCAACGCAAAGATATAGAGATAGCATTGGTAAGGGTGATCTAAATTGACGTAACTAGAGACACAATCTGAGGGTAAGAAAATAAGATGAAGAAACACGTTAATGTTTGATCTAAGGGATGAAAATTTCGAGGACGAAATTTCTATTTGAAGGGAAGTGTTGTAACGTCCCGAAAATTAATAATTTCATGATAAATAATCATTTTACAATATTTGGGATTTTCTAGAATTTTTCTGGATTTTTCTGAGAACGCAGAATATTTTAATATATTCCTCGTTTTACGTGCGCATCGAGCTGAGAATTGCTGAGGTCAGTGTAACGCTCCGGAAACTAATTATTTCACCGCCAATAGTCATTTTCTAATATTTGTGATTTATGTGAATTTTTCTGAAATTTTTCGGAAACGACGAATATTTTAATATATTCCTCGTTTTGCGTGAAACTCGAGCAGAGTCGTGAAAACGACTGTAGTGCTTCAAAAATTAGAAAATTATATGACGAATAGTCGTTTTATAATATTTGCAATTTTTGGGAATTTTCTGGGAATTTTCCGGAACCGTCGAATATTTTAATATATTCCTTGTTTTGCGTGCGCGCTGAGCAGAACCAGAGAAACGCGATGTTTTCTCTGAGAACCTTGGACTATGGACATGTCGACGGGGGATCTTACTAAACCCGAGACTTGACACAGTTTACAAGGTTTTGCAATTTTCGAGAAATTTTACAGATACAATTAAATCAATACAATGAAAAATTCATCTGTCGATTAATTAAATATCGACTTCATTAACCGTAACTATTATCTATTGGATAATAGTGTGTAATAAAAATACTATCACATTATCCTAATGCAATCTACTTTATATCTAATCTATCCACTTTAATTCAAATTTAATAGTTAAATAATCAAGCTTCCTTAAGAAGCTTTGACCCCAAACTTTGACCACATGTGTTGGCTTCCAAAGGAAGCCAATTTTCTCACCCACTCTTCTCTCTCTCACGTCTTCCAGCAGCCACTCAAGGAGAAAGAATTGATTTCATTATCCCAATATTACATTTAATACATTAACACCCAAAAACACCATTTTCTTTCTTCCTTTTACGTTATTCTCTTCTTCTTCTTCCTTTCTTCTTCTCCTCCGTTTCTCTCCCACACCACACGGCCAGCCACCATCCAGCCCCTCCAACCTTCACAAAAATTTAAACAAATTACATTTTCTTACTCTCCTCACAATTCTAAACACCTTTCCCTCTTGGAGCTTCTTGAAAATCCTCCATTTTCACCATTTTCTCCAAGCTCCAACTTTGAGCATTTTGGGTAAGTTTCATGACCACTCTCCCTCTTCTCTTGATTTCGTGATTTTGGTTCCTTTAATGGTCATCCATGGTTGATTTTTCAAGCCTTGATATTGATTCTAACAAATCACCATTTTCTTAGGGTTTTGGTGGCCAAATTCGAAAATCCAAGGAGCTTTCTTGGAGTTCTTTGATTTCTTCACTTAGGTAAGAGGAAGACACTCCTCTTCAACCATTTTTAGCATCTAGGAACCTTGATTGTTTGATTTGTGGAAGAACCCTAATGAGGGTTGTTCTTGAATTTAATGATTAATTATGCTATGTGTTGATTTTTATTTATTTATGCTATTGGATTGAATTGTTGAATATAATGGAATGTTAGATTGGATTTAATGACTTGATATGGATGGAAAATGGTTGAATGCCCTCCTTGGTGGCCACGGTTTTGAGGATAGCAATTTAGGGAAATTGGGATAAATTGTAACAAGCATTGGATTTAAAGTAATCAATGTATAAAAATGGAATGTAATGGAAGAAGAATTTGAAATTGAAACCCAAGTGAAGTCACGGTTTTGGGGTGGAAAAATGGGGTAATTTATGGTTAATGTGCAATAAGTATAAGACTAGGATTAATTAAGTAACAAGATGGGATTTAATGGAAGAACAATTGGGAGTTGAAACTTCTATGGTGGCTACGGTTTGAAGCTAGGAATTTAGAGTTTTTGGTGAGTTACTTGATCAAGTGAATAATTTAAATGATTAAGGGAATGATGTATAAGATTGTTGACTTGAAGAGACTTGAAATTGAATCAAATAGGAGGCCACGGCCTCTAGGGGAATTTCTAGGCAAAAGTGTGATTTTAGTGAGTGGAGGCAATAGTAATTAAGTAATTGGAAGCCTAGGTAATGAAATGAATAATTAAGAAATTTGAAGAATTTATTATAATTGAGACTTTATAAAATTCAAAGGATTGAAAGTGAATCACTCATAAGACTTAAGAGAATTCTAATTGAGTTAAGAACATGAGAATGTGAGGCTTAAGGGCTTACATAAAATGTGAATTATTGAAAATTGAATTGCCATAGTGTGCTAAATTGATTTTGAATATGAACCTTGAAATGAGGAATAAATTCTAAATTAGGATTCATAATGAACCTAATGACGTATTAATTGATTTGATATTGATATTATGTGATTATGGGTCCATGTGAGTGACCATTTATATATATTGATGCTTATATTGGCCTAATATGGCATATTATAGAATTGTATGAAATTGTGAATCATACATGTGCATGCATAGTGTCTTATGCATTGTGAATGTCTTGTGGACTGTTGTAAGGCCAAGTTGCCTAGGAGATTGAACACACCTTAGTGCGGGTGCGAATAGACAAGTGTGGGTCGTGTTATGACCTCGGGGGCGTGGGGGTGCGGGTCCCTCACATGGACAGTTTAGAGCTCCTCTGTGCCGTGGGGCAAACCGATGCAAACACACCGACGATCCGGACTTGACACTGTCCTATATCGTGATCTAGTGATGAATGTCTGTGCAATGCCATGATTGTGCACGATTTGATTTATAGCACTGGCCTCGGCAGCCGAGTCACAGACATGTCTCCTGATCTTTCTCTCCGATTGATTGAGTTTAGCTCCATGGAGTAGGGGTTTGAGAGAACATGCATATGAGACATGATATGTATATACATTGTTGTTATTATCTGTTTTCCATATTATGACTTATCCGTTCATTACCGTAATGATTACCGCGACCGTTTAATTGCTTGCTTACCGTTAGTATTTGAATATACTGTTTCTGATTTGCTATTTGGGCGCGTGGCGCCGTAATGTTTCTAGCATGCTATAATTGGTAATGATGTAGGATGTCTTACCTCTTTCTGTGTTTCCTATATCTTTGTATGTCTGTTTTATACTTATATTGATAAAAGATCGTGAGGAAGATAAAGAGGGACCACACTTTGGTTGATTGGATTGGGCGTTTGGACAAGGTTTCCTCGGCTACGTACGAGTGCAGTTGTGTGGAGGCATTGATGCCTGACTTGTCGACTGGGACTCCGAGCGTCGTATGTGTATATGGGGTTACGACTTTGTCTGCTAGTAGTACCTATCCCGGGTCACTACTTTTCCCCTTTTAGTGTTTTATTCCCATTTGTATTTTATTGGACTCGAAATTGTTATATTCTATGTCATCAGTGATTTGTGTAAATTGACTATATATATATATGTATAAGAGATATGATTTTATTTCAGTGGTTGTATCATGGCTTGAATATATTTATATTTCATTCGAGGCTCATATTTTCTACCTATGCAAATTGTCAAAAAAATATATATATATAGACTCTTGAGAATTTAAGTTACTGTTATCATGACTGTGACATACTTGGATTTAGTAACTGTGGTGTAATGACGATTATGCTTCGGTTGCTACATCAAGGGGTGTTACACATAATATAACATAACTACCATATAAAAGTTCGACCTTCCCTGAAGTCTAACACATGTAAGGAATGGTCTTGCACCTAATCTTCTTCAGTGTTTCCGATAAGGAATACTCGCCTTTGCAACACTTCCAGATGAATGGGAGCACGGACATGCGTTATAATCAAAACCTCTCTAGGAAAGAGGCGGCGGTCATCCCACATCTCCCCAATGGGTATAGGGAACTCCACACATATAGGAATATAAGATATGTTCGTACCAGCTCCAGGTTCATTACCGCTTTGAACTAGGGTCACATCCCCAATGTAAGTAACATGCTTCGCTTCACGGCCAAAATGCTAGGCTTCCAAGCCACTATGAAACTGTATCCACGTACGAAATAAGAGAGGTTGTACAGATGCCATCACAAGGAAACAGAAGTCGATTCTTAAAACCTAACTAATCAGACTCAAATTCGCGCTCTTCACTGTCTTTATTCAATACAACATAAAACAGGATAATACAGTAAAGAGGTAAGACACCCAACTTTCATTACCATTATAGCAGTAAGAAGACAACACGGCACAGAGCGCCCACATAACAACATTGTCCACATATTCATTAACAGTAATAGTAGAATTTATAGCAAAGTAGTACAATTATAAGCAATGATGTCTCAAGCAATCAGCACAATATCCAGATAATTATTACTGAAATAAAACAGATTTTTTCACAGTCACAAGTATTCATGCTCAACAATTTATGAGACCGACAATGAACAGTGCATAATGCATTATGGTACCAAAATCCTACTCCATGGAGCTAGACATCAACATTTTCGGAGTGAATGATCAAGGAGTAAAGCCAGTATATCGTTCTCCTTAAAAATAGTGTGCTTTATCTCATAAAAATATTTATGCAATAATGGCTTATACATGGCACCTCAACAGTTGATCGCAATATAGGACAGCGTCTTAGTCCGGATCGTTAGTGTGTTTGCATCGGTCTACCCCACGGCACAGAGGAACTCATAACTGTCCATGTGAAGCGCCCACACCCCGATGCCCCTAGGGCCAACCACTACGACCCTACGCTTAGTCGATTCGCACCCGCACATAGGTGTTATTCAACTCCTAGGCATACACCGCCTTTACAACAATGTCCAACGGACAACACATATGCATGGCGACGCAATGTCCAATCATGTATGTCTATCAATGATGCATTCATCATAAGCATACCACAATGGCATATACATTCATTCTCAAAGTCGACATATCATATCAATTATACATTTATCATGTGCAATACCACAATGGTATATAATCATTCTCAATGTCAATATATGATAATCTCTTCAAGAAATCCATCAACAAATACTTAGTCCTACTTAGGGTCTTACGACAATATAGAACCACTTCCCAACGTCAATGTATGTTTACGGTCTATCATTTATCACCATTCCCTATTAAGGGTCCAACGTTTCCAATAACATAAGTCTTGATCAATTATGAAATTCCCTAGGTGAAATAACCTTTAAAACCGTGGCCTCACAAGCCTTCAAGGTACTAACTTTCCTTCCATTTTATGCACTAGTCTCTTGATGCCTAATTACTTAGCTTTTATTTCACATGGGATCAATTCACTTTCTTAAGGTTCAAGCCAAACTGTGGCCTCACATTAGGGTGGGAAACCCCCAAAATTTCCATTTTATGTCTTACTCATTTCATAACTAATCACATAGATTTCGTCTTGCACAATTCAATTCAACCTTAGAGATTTCAAGCCAAGACCGAGGCCTCATAAGTGTTATCATCCAATTCAATTCTCCCAACTCATTATAGATTATGTTTGTCTCTAAATTCTTAAATTCCAAGGATACACTAAAGCATCATTTGAACTCCAATTTTTCTCATAAAAAGTGTGACTTCTCAAGTCTTCAAAGTTTCTATTTATTTCCTTTTTATGCACTAATTTCTTGATATATAATCACTCAAATTTTAGTTCACACAAAATCATTCCTATTTCCCTAAATTCCAAGCCAAAATCATAGTCTCACATTAGGTTAGGGAACCCTCAAAAATCTCCATCCATTAATTTCTAACAATATCATTCAACCTTTAATTACATAAGCTTCATTTTATTTGTGTACAAAAACCAATTCATACCTCAAAATACTAGTCAAAACCGTAGCCTCATGTTAGGGTAGGAAACTCTAAATTTTCCATTTAACAACCCTAACATGATCAAGCATTTTCAACATATCCAATACATTCAAGATCATTATACAAGTATCAATCTCAATTAAGAATACTTAAACATGAAAAATCATCCAACAAAGTAAACATACAAAGATGGATTTCTCCATCAACAACCACACAAAAGTCTCCTCACCACCAATAATGGTTGAAGTGCGTAAATCTCCCTCTTACCTACAGGAAGAACACGAAAATGGGCTCTTACTTCCTCCTTGAAGATTTCAGTTTTGAGCTTCCAAAACCCTAGAAATTTCAAGACAAGGAATCAACATCATAGGTTGAAAAAGAAGAGATCCATGGTCACCAAAGAGACCATGGAACACGAAAATGAAGAAAAGAAGGAAGAAAAATGCAACCTTTACCTTAAAGCTTGAAGCTTTCTCTTGGATGACACTGGAGGAAAAGGTTGGTTTTTGAGGAAAACCCTCCAAATAGGAAGTGTAGAGGAGGTTGAGAGGAGTGTATAAATGATGTTTATGAACAGAAAAGTGAAGAGAAATGGTTGGCAATGCGGCTGCAATTTCGTGGTTGAGAGAGAAGAAGAAGAGAGAACGAGGAGGAAAATGAAGAAGAAGAGGTTAGAGAGAGAAAGTGTTTGGAAAAATATAGATATTTTTTAGTGTATTAGGTTAAGTGGGGAGGCAAAGTTTTTGCCTCCCAAGGGCAAGAGTGCCGTGGCAAAGGAGGGAGAGAAGGAAGGGGAGAGGCTTCTCCAACAAGCCAAGGGTAGCTTGGTTATTTGGTGGCTAAAGCTTCTCAAAGAAGCTTTGGTTAAAATATATCAAATTTGAATTAAAGTGGATTTGATTTGACATAAAGTGGATTGCATTAGGATAAGGTGATTAGGTTTCTAATACATGTTGTTATCCAATGGACAATTGTTACAGTTGACAGAAGTCAATATTAATTGTCCAGCGGATAAAATTACACAGCGATTTATTAGTTTGTCAGATAAAATTTCTCAAAAAATGTGTAACCTCGTAAACCATGTTTAGTCTCATGTTTAGTAAGATCTCCCATCAACGTTTTCACAGTTCAAGGTTCTAGAGAGAAATATCTCATTTTCCCGGCTCCGCTCAGTGAGCACGCAAAACGAAGAATAATATTAAAATATTCTGCGTTCCCAGAAAAATTTAGAAAAATTCCCAAAAATCACAAATATTATAAAACGATTATTTGTCATGAAATTATTAATTTTTGGGATGTTACAACTCTCCCCTTCAAATAAAAATTTCATCCTCGAAATTTTCATCCCTTAGAATAAACATAGATGTTGTTTTTTTCATCTTATCCTCTAACATTCACGTTGCGTTCCTAGCCATGTCAACTCAGATCAGTCTTACCAATGTGATCCCCTTGTCTCTGTGTTGCTTTGCTCTCCTATCCTCAATCTTCACAGGATGCATTTCATATATCAGGCTCTCTCTAAATTGTACTGTGTTTAGTTTGATGACATGGCTGGATCGGGGATACATTTTTGCAATTATGTCATGTGGAAGATATCATGAAGATTTAGAAAGAAAGGATGACAAAATTTGTTGTTAGGAAACCAGACCAATTTGAAAAGAAATTTGATATAGCCCGTAGAATTTGGGAGTGAGTTTATTAGTAATTCAGACAAGACGACGCTGAAGTTAGACGTCATACTCCTTCAAAAATTCTAATCACCTTCTCTGTCTCATGTTCAGTCCCTTTTTATCGAATGTATACTTCAGGCCTTTGTGATTTCTAAAGGCATTGAACATTGCTTCACACAGAAAGCGTCTCCATGTTCTCAGAGCAATTTTAACTGCGGCTAATACCAAATCAAGAGTTGGACAATTCTCAATGCACCCTCAACTACCTCAAGGCATAAATCATAACTTCCCAACTTTATATGAATACACATCCTAGACCTTGATGTGAAGCATCACAAAACACTTCAATTGTCTTATTGGGATCACGTAGGACCAAAACTGGCGAGTATTCGAATGTTTCCACAATCTTGGGAAAACTTTCTTCACACGTGTTATTCCATAAAAGTTTTAATTCTTTTCTTGTAAGCTGAGTAAGATGTCCTACTATCTTGGAGAACCCATCCATACTCCTTCGATAACAACCAACTAATCCTATCAGCTATGAATCTTCTTTATGGTCTCCAGTCTTTCCTTTTTGAAGAACTGCTTCAACCTTTTATGAATCTATAATAATTCCTCCATTTGAAATTTCATGACTCGAAAACTGAACCTCCTCAACGAGAATTCGTACTCTGATACTTTGGCATTTACTTTCTCTCCTTTAAAGTCAGGAGAATTATACCGAGGTTTTCAACGTGTCTCTCCATATCTTCGAGAATATATCAGAATGTCATCATTAATGACAACGACAATTCTATTCTAGGTAAGGATGGAAGATCCAATTCATATTATCCATGAATACAACAGGAGCATCTGTTACTCCGAACGGCATCTTGAGATACTCATAATGCTCATAGTACGTTCGAAATACCATTTTGGGAACGTCCTCAAATTCCCACGAATTTAGTGATAACCCAAACGTACATCTTTCTCCGAGGATACTCACCCTTGATCATAGTCTTGTTCATTTGATGACGGTCCTCATCTCACTGAGATCTTCCATTCTTCTCCTTAACTGACAACACAGTAATTCATCACGAGAAACTTATTGACTACAATAGTGACAATCATATTCCCTTTTCTTTTGTCCTCCAAGGAAGACATTAACATGTATTATTAGGCTCCTTTCCCTCACAAGGCTTCAACTCTGTTGGCCGTTATGAATTCAAAAGTCTTAGTTCCAAGAATTACTAAGGTTTCTATCGGAATGATCTAGCAGAATATAACTAGGAAAATAATTGATCTAGTCCTAAGATCATAAATTCTAGTAAGCATGGACTTAGGTATACAAGTTAAGTTAATAAAGGATTCAACCTTTAATAGAAAAAAGATAGATTAAACAAACTTGAGTGTCAATGACAAGTCTTGGTAATAGAGAAAAAAGTAACTGGGTCAAGGTTAAAGAAAACACAGATGAATCCAAATGATCCATACAGTTACAAATCGTAAAAGGAGGGGTTGCCCCCAGAATTGTACAACATAATTACGGGATCGTCGCTTGAGGCATAATTTCTGTTGTTTAGATCTTCAAATTTAGAGTCCTCAGCACCACCCAGGGTATAAACTCTGCCTTTTGCTTGCAGTTTCACAGCCCTTGCAGCATTGACTGAAGAACCTGCCTTCGCTTAGTTGCAGTTGCGGGAAATGTGTCTAGGTTTTTCACATTTAAAATAGATTATTCCTATAATTATACAATCCTTTATTAGGTGCTCCTTTCCGCACTTGAGATAGAACATTCTCTTGGTCTTACATCCCTTTGTTGAGTGGTTCTATCCACATTTCTTACATTTTGGTAAGGATGTCAGGGTCTGATTGGATCCACTGCCACTAGCACTTTCCCCATGAGTTGGATGTAGCGGTCACTTTCTTGACAATCAGGAGTATGGTTTCCGCTTGAATTGATTAGCCTTTCTATTACTCCTCCTTTGGGATTTAGGCAGTCCAAGGTTATCCCAAGTTAGACTTTCCTTCAACAGATTTGGGACCTTAACCTCCAGTTCTCGCTGTTGTGCAGTCCTCTGATCTTGGTGAGTTATCACATCAGCTATCCTTTGTCTTTCTTCCACAGTCGCAGTCAAGCTTTCACTATCTCGTCCTGCACTTACATACTTACGCCTATCACGAGCCATTGCCCTCGTATGTCTACCATGAGCCATTGACTTTCTTCAAACGTGGACAACACATAACATAACAAAACAAACATAATTATTTCAAACAACATTGTCTCTTCTTAGAAACCAAACACACAGAGTCACACAATTCAAATAAGACAAGTCAAATCCATGAATCCTAACAGTCTCTAACTCGAGCCTCTTCATTCTGCCTTCCATGGCATAATCTCTTGTAAGTCGTCAACCCCCAAACAACTTCTCAAACCAAACTTACACCAATCATTTCTTTCTCCAGAAGATCGGTTCCCCAAAACATTTTGATCTCCTTACAAAAGTAATTCCTATTTTCCTAGTATAGTACACCTAGGTGAAGTCATAGTTTTTTGTACACATAGAACATTACATATTGAGTAGGCCAATCCTCAATACCATTAAACTGTATAACAGTAGCTACTAACATGCAACCTTTGGCAAGCCATGCATTCCTTTCCTATCATCTCAATCAAGAGACAAGGAAGTGCACAACATGCAAAATTTCTAATATGCCTAAACATAGCAAGTCCATACCCCGGCTCAACAGGATGAACTGCTCTGATACCACCTAAGTGTAACGCACCTAGATCTAGCCACCTCAGCATAATCATCATTACACCATATTCACTAAATCCAGGCGTGTCATAGTCTCAAAATCTAGCATTTTCAAATTTAAAAGGATGTTTCCATTATGCATAAATAGAAAATACGAGCCACGATATGAAATGTAATTATATTGACTCGCAATACAAAATACAACATTTGCTTAATACAAAGTACACATCTATCACCATTACATAAATTAACGTATAACAATATAAAGTATGGGTTTTACATAACATAACATAACTACCATATAAAAGTTTGACCTTCCCCGAAGTCTAACACTTGTAAGGAATAGTCCTGCACCTGATCTTCTTCAGTGTTTTCGATAGGGAATACTCGCCCTTGCGACACTTCTAGATGGATGGGAGCACGAACATGCGTTATAATCGAAACCTTTCTAGGAAAGAGGCAGCGGTCATCCCACATCTCCCCAATAGGTATAGGGAACTCCACACGTATAGGAACATAAGATATGTTCATACCAACTCCAGGTTCATTACCGCACTGAACTAGGGTCACATCCCCAATGTAAGTAACACACTCCGCTTCACGGTCAAAATGCCAGGCTTCCAAGCCACTATGAAACTGTATCCACGTGCAAAATAGGAGAGGTTGTGTAGATGCCATCACAAGGAAACCGAAGTGGATCCTTAAAACCTAACTAATCAGACTAAAATTCACGCTCTTCACCGTCTTTATTCAATACAACATAAAACAAGATAATACAGTAAAGAGGTGAGACACCCAACTTTCATTACCATTATAGTAGTAAGAAGACAACACGGTGCAGAGCGCCCACATAGCAACACAGTCCATATATTCTTTAACAGTAATACTAGAATTTATAGCAAAGTAGTATAATTATAAGCAATGATGTCTCAAGCAATCAGCACAATATCCAGATAATTATTACAGAAATAAAATAGATATTTTCACAGTCACAAGTGTTCATGCTTAACAATTTATGAGATCGACAATGAACAATGCATAATGCATTATGGTACCAAAATCCTACTCCATGGAGCTAGACATCAACATTTTTGGAGTGAATGATTAAGGAGTAATGCCAGTATATTGTTACCCTTAAAAATAGTGTGCTTCATCTCATAAAAATATTTATGCAATAATGGCTTATACATGGCACCTCAACAGTTGATCGCGATATAGGACAGCGTCTTGGTCCGGATCATCGGTGTGTTTCCATCGGTCCACCCCACGGCACAGAGGAGCTCATAACTGTCCATGTGAAGCACCTGCACCCCAACGCCCCCAGGGCCAACCACTATGACCCTACACTTAGTCTATTCGCACATGCACATAGGTGTTATTCAACTCCTAGGCATAAAGCTTCTCAAAGAAGCTTTGGTTAAAGTACACCAAATTTGAATTAAAGTGGATTTGATTTGACATAAAGTGGATTGCATTAGGATAAGGTGATAGAGTTTCTAATACATGCTATTATCCAATAGACAATTGTTACAGTTGACAGAAGTCAATATTAATTATCCAGCGGATAAAATTACATAGCAATTTATTAGTTTGTCAGTTAAAATTTCTCAAAAAACGTGTAACTTTGTAAACCGTGTCCAGTCTCGAGTTTAGTAAGATCCCCCGTCGACATTTTCACAGTTCAAGGTTCTCGAGAAAAATATCTCATTTTCTCGGCTCTGTTCAGCATGCACGCAAAATGAGGAATAATATTAAAATATTCTACGTTCTCAGAAAAATGCAGAAAAATTCCCAAAAATCACAAATATTATAAAACGATTATTTGTCATGAAATTATTAATTTTTAGGATGTTACATATTTCGTTTGTGGTTGTCCAGGAAAATCACCCACCGCATTCTTTTACTCAATGGGCTCCTCTTGAAGAGTTGGGCATATATTGATTGGATGTCCTACTACTGAACAAATCCCACAAGCCTTCACTATTTGCATATTACCTATAGCCATTTGACGAATAATAGAAGTTAGACTAACAATTTGTTGTTCAAGGGAGGAAATATTTACTTCATTAACATGCTTATATGAAGGGTCAAGTCTAGTGCCAAATTGTTGAGAATTGGCCGCCATATTTGCAATCAAGTTTCTCGCGGCCTCAGGAGTTTTATCCACCAAAGCTCATCCACTAGCAGCATCAATCATGCTCCTATTAGTGGGTAGAAGGCCATCATAGAAATACTGAATAAGTAGCTACTCACTAATTTGATGGTGGGTGCAGCTTGCAAATAATTTCTTGAAATGTTCCCAGTATTCGTGTAGGGACTCTTTGTTGTGTTGCCTTACACCACAAATTTCTTTTCAAATGTTGGCCGCCCTTGAAGTTAGGAAATATTTATGCAAAAACAACCTCTTAATCTTTGTCCATGTTGTAACGCCCCTTTTTCTATAAGTAGCCGCGAAGAAAGGACGTCGCACTATAACTATAATAATAATTTGTAACATAAGTGAAATAAATTAAATTGCAAAAAATAGTAATTGTTTTTAAAACTCGTAGTCCCGATTCATTTTATGGTTATTTTGGTTCCTTTATAAATATCACTATGTATATTTTTTTTTGGTTAAGATTATAGATCATTGCCAAGTGGCGTTAAGAGAGTCAAGTTAAAATCCATCACGTGTAGAGATCTTAAATAATGCAGTTACAATAAATAAAATTTGACAACGTACAATGAAACAAACACAATATATATATATATGTTTAAGAGCCTGCTTAATTACATTTCCAAAATGTACAAAAAGCAAAACATGTACCCACCCAAAGATATATATATATACCCCAGTATGTACAGCAAAACGTCAGGCTTCCCAAAAAGATAAATGGTTAGCCATCAGCAGCTACCACTAGTATCAGCTCCTATGACTAACGAGAAGGGACTGTAGCCGGGTCCTCCTCAGGGTCCACTTCATCCGAGGAAACATCCATCGGAGCGACAGAGCAATGGGCAGGAGCTCGAGCAGTGGACAAAAAGGAGTCATCACGTGGGGTGTAGTACATATCAGCCCACATGTCCCTAACGGGCATGTAAAACTCCAACCAGACAAAAGCATAAAAATAAAAAATGGAGGCGTCATAACGACCCCATGCAAGGGACACCGTCAGCTCCCCATGATATACACAGTGATCCGTCTGCACGTTAATGTGCCAACAATCAGGAGCTCCGTGAAAGTTGATCCGCATGTAGCCAAAGAACCCACGGGGGAGCGACGACATCCTCAAACAGCTTCAGTCGTAGTCTGGCCAGAAGCCTGGTGTAACATCCCAAAATTTCCTATCTCTTAAGCAGTAATTTTGACAGTTAACATAATTTTACTGTTTAGTAATTTCTGGATACTATAAAATTATTTTGATTATTCCGTCAGCGTATTTCATCGTTTTGAATGATTTACTCCGTGTCAGGAAAATAAAAATTTTCGGGCCGGGGAAAACTTTATGTAATTTAATTTTTACCGTTAGGTAATTATTTTTCGTAATCTGATTTGATATTTGTGCATTTTCTAATATTTGTGATTTTTGTGGATGATTATGAAATTTTTTACTGTTTGTGGGCTCAGGGGGTGTATGTGGGCCCAGGTGAGTCCCGCAAAGTAAAAATTTTTCTATGCATAGAAAAATTTGTACTGTTTAGACGGAGACAAGGGATGTTACTAAACCTGAATCCGGAAACAATTTTAGAAAATTTCTTGTACTATGTTTTGTACTGTATTTAATTATCAGACGATAAAAATATAGTAAATATATTCTTTCGTGGGGTTTTAGCAGATAAAAATAGAAATTATATTGCTTAAGTCAACCTTGGTGGTTTGGATATCCACCATTGATTTAATTAATGATGGAGACTTGATCTTGATTTAATTAATGGTGGAGATTTGATCTTAAAAGTGAATAAGATCATTTATAACCATTAGATGGAGATTAAATCAAGGGTAGAGATTTAGTCATATAAAGTGGCTATGACCATTTACAACCATTGGATTTAGAATTGATCAAAGGTTGAGATTTGATCTTGTAAAGTAACAAGGACCATTTATGACCATTGGATATTAATTTAATCAATGGTGAAGATTTAGTCTTAAAAAGTGACAAAGACTAATTATAACCCTTGGATTTAAAGTTTGAAGGAGCAATCTTGACCATTAATTTTTGGAGACACATCCAATGACTAGAATTTCAAGGAGAAAAATCTAATGGCCTAGATTAAGTCTTCTAATCAAAAGTCTACCTAAATCCTAACCATTGAATTAATCAATGGCCAGAAATGCTCTAGATGGTGGCTAATAATGATGACAAATAATTAAATGCACAAGGAGAAGCATGCATGGAAGGGGATGGTTTTGGATTGTTTAAGAGACAAAGAAACAAAACTTTATGACCATTATTACATGTCATGGTCAATAGTGTATCATTATTGATCATTATTGATCAATTTGCATTCAAGGAGAATGCATTGGAGGGGGGGGCTACGGTTTTGGTGGCTTAAGTGAGTAGCAAAGTTGAAGACCACCATTATTACTCATTCTTGGTCTTTCTTTGTCAATTTCAAGAAGCTAATCTTAGCAAATTTTCTCTCCATTTCTCTTCTCCTCTAGAATTCGGCCAAGCACTCCAAGAACACCCTCCATCACTCAAAAATTTCATCCAACCTAGTTTCTTGAATCCTTACCTTATTCTAAACAACTTTCATGTTGAAGATTTCTTCAAAATCCAACATCTAGTACTTCAAATCCAAGCTTCAAGTTTCTATCAAAAATCAAAAATTTCATCTTTGTGTTTCAAGAGAAACCATTCGGTCAAGACACTCAAAACCACTCTCAAATCTCTTTTAATTTCATCCAACCATAAATCTTGAATCTACATGATATTCTAAGCAACTTTCATGTTGGATGTAACACCCTTGATGTAGCAACCGAAGCATAATCGTCATTACACCACAGTTACTAAATCCAAGTGTGTCACAGTCATGATAACAGTAACTTAATCTCTCAAGAGTCTATATATTTTTTTTTTGACAATTTGCATAGGTAGAAAATATGAGCCTCGAATGAAATATAAATATATTCAAGCCATGATACAACCACTGAAATAAAATCATATCTCTTATACATATATATATATAGTCAATTTATACAAATCACTGATGACATAGAATATAACAATTTCAGAGTCCAATAAAATACAACGGGAATAAAACACTAAAAGGGGGAAAAGTAGTGACCCAGGGATAGGTACTACTAGCAGACAAAGTCGCAACCCCATATACACATACGACGCTCGGAGTCCCAGTCGACAAGTCAGGCATCAATGCCTCCACACAACTGCACTCGTACGTAGCCGAGGAAACCTTGTCCAAACGCCCAATCCAATCAACCAAAGTGTGGTCCCTCTTTATCTTCCTCACGATCTTTTATCAATATAAGTATAAAACAGACATACAAAGATATAAGAAACACAGAAAGAGGTAAGACATCCTACATCATTACCAATTATAGCATGCTAGAAACATTACGGCGCCACGCGCCCAAATAGCAAATCAGAAACAGTATATTCAAATACTAACAGTAAGTCCAACAGTAAGCAATTAAACAGTCCAGGCAGGTAATCATTACAGTAATGAACAGATAAGTCATAATATGGAAAACAGATAATAACAACAATGTATATACATATCATGTCTCATACGCATGTTCTCTCAAACCCCTACTCCAGGGAGCTAAACTCAATCAATCGGAGAGAAAGATCAGGAGACATGTCTGTGACTCGGCTGCCGAGGCCAGTGCTATAAATCAAATCGTGCACAATCATGGCATTGCACAGACATTCATCACTAGATCACGATATAGGACAGTGTCAAGTCCGGATCGTCGATGTGTTTGCATCGGTTTGCCCCACGGCACAGAGGAGCTCTAAACTGTCCATGTGAGGGACCCGCACCCCGACGCCCCCGAGGTTATAACACGACCCACACTTGTCTATTCGCACCCGCACTAAGGTGTGTTTAATCTCCTAGGCAACTTGGCCTTACAACAGTCCATAAGACATTCACAATGCATAAGACACTATGCATGCACATGTATGATTCACAATTTCATACAATTCCATAATATGCCACATTAGGCCAATATAAGCATCAATATATATAAATGGTCACTCACATGGACCCATAATCACATAATATCAATATCAAATCAATTAATACGTCATTAGGTTCATTATGAATCCTAATTTAGAATTTATTCCTCATTTCAAGGTTCATATTCAAAATCAATTTAGCACACTATGGCAATTCAATTTTCAATAATTCACATTTTATGTAAGCCCTTAAGCCTCACATTCTCATGTTCTTAACTCAATTAGAATTCTCTTAAGTCTTATGAGTGATTCACTTTCAATCCTTTGAATTTTATAAAGTCTCAATTATAATAAATTCTTCTAATTTCTTAATTATTCATTTCATTACCTAGGCTTCCAATTACTTAATTACTATTGCCTCCACTCACTAAAATCACACTTTTGCCTAGAAATTCCCCTAGAGGCCGTGGCCTCCTATTTGATTCAATTTCAAGTCTCTTCAAGTCAACAATCTTATACATCATTCCCTTAATCATTGAAATTATTCACTTGATCAAGTAACTCACCAAAAACTCTAAATTCCTAGCTTCAAACCGTAGCCACCATAGAAGTTTCAACTCCCAATTGTTCTTCCATTAAATCCCATCTTGTTACTTAATTAATCCTAGTCTTATACTTATTGCACATTAACCATAAATTACCCCATTTTTCCACCCCAAAACCGTGACTTCACTTGGGTTTCAATTTCAAATTCTTCTTCCATTACATTCCATTTTTATACATTGATTACTTTAAATCCAATGCTTGTTACAATTTATCCCAATTTCCCTAAATTGCTATCCTCAAAACCGTGGCCACCAAGGAGGGCATTCAACCATTTTCCATCCATATCAAGTCATTAAATCCAATCTAACATTCCATTATATTCAACAATTCAATCCAATAGCATAAATAAATAAAAATCAACACATAGCATAATTAATCATTAAATTCAAGAACAACCCTCATTAGGGTTCTTCCACAAATCAAACAATCAAGGTTCCTAGATGCTAAAAATGGTTGAAGAGGAGTGTCTTCCTCTTACCTAAGTGAAGAAATCAAAGAACTCCAAGAAAGCTCCTTGGATTTTCGAATTTGGCCACCAAAACCCTAAGAAAATGGTGATTTGTTAGAATCAATATCAAGGCTTGAAAAATCAACCATGGATGACCATTAAAGGAATCAAAATCACGAAATCAAGAGAAGAGGGAGAGTGGTCATGAAACTTACCCAAAATGCTCAAAGTTGGAGCTAAGAGAAAATGGTGAAAATAGAGGATTTTCAAGAAGCTCCAAGAGGGAAAGGTGTTTAGAATGGTGAGGAGAGTAGGAAAATGTAATTTGTTTAAATTTTTGTGAAGGTTGGAGGGGCTGGATGGTGGCTGGCCGTGTGGTGTGGGAGAGAAATGGAGGAGAAGAAGAAAGGAAGAAGAAGGAGAATAACGTAAAAAGAAGAAAGAAAATGGTGTTTTTGGGTGTTAATGCATTAAATGTAATATTAGGATAATGAAATCAATTCTTTCTCCTTGAGTGGCTGCTGGCAGACGTGAGAGAGAGAAGAGTGGGTGAGAAAATTGGCTTCCTTTGGAAGCCAACTCATGTGGTCAAAGTTTGGGGTCAAAGCTTCTTAAGGAAGCTTGATTATTTAACTATTAAATTTGAATTAAAGTGGATAGATTAGATATAAAGTAGATTGCATTAGAATAATGTGATAGTATTTTTATTACACACTATTATCCAATAGATAATAGTTACAGTTGACAGAAGTTAGTATTTAATTAATCTGACAGATGAATTTTTCGTTGTATTGATTTAATTGTATCTGTAAAGATTTCTCGAAAATTGTGAAACCTTGTAAACTGTGTCAAGTCTCGGGTTTAGTAAGATCCCCCGTCGACATGTCCATAGTCCAAGGTTCTCTGAGAAAACATCGCGTTTCTTCGGGTTCTTCTTTCAACACAAGACGTAAAATGAGGAATATATTAAAATATTCGACGGTTCCGGAAAATTCCCAGAAAATTTCCAAAAATTGCAAATATTATAAAATGACTATTCGTCATATAATTTTCCAATTTTTGAAGCACTACAGTCGTTTTCACGACTCTGCTCGAGTTTCACGCAAAACGAGAAATATATTAAAATATTCGTCGTTTCTGAAAAATTCCAGAAAAATTCACATAAATCACAAATATTAGAAAATGACTATTGGCGGTGAAATAATTAGTTTCTGGAGCATTACACTGACCTCAGCAATTCTCAGCACGGTGCGCACGTAAAACAAGGAATATATTAAAATATTCTGCGTTCTCAGAAAAATCCAGAAAAATTCTAGAAAATCCCAAATATTGTAAAATGATTATTTATCCTGAAATTATTAATTTTCGGGACGTTACATTGGAGTTTTTCTCTAAATCATTCATCTTCATGGACTTTCTTCAAGATCAAAGTTATTGGGTTTTTGAGGTGAAGTGTAAGGAAACTTCATTTCTTCTTTCTTTTTCATGATCTAAACCATGTTTGATCCATGGTTCCTCTTAATCAAGCTTAATATACTAATTTTTATGTATTTTGTTCTGAATTTGAGAAGCTCTTGGTGATGAAGGACTTGGAAAAAGAAGCAAAACAAAGAGTTTTTGAGGATCTTCAAGAGGTAAGAGGGAGATCCATCTCACCAACCAAGCATGGTGGTGAGAGATGGTATTATATTTGATGGATGTTGAATCCATGTGAGGATTCATATCCATGGTCATGTAATAATTTATGTGTGTTTATGAGCTTTGATTTATTTGCCTATGCTTGATATGCTATGCATGATTTTATGGCTTTGATGGTTTGCTTATATTATGCATAATGAGTATATGGCATGCTTATAGTATTTATGATGAAATATGTATGTGTATGCCACGATGTATTGATAGATAAGAAATCAATTTTTGGCTCCAAAAGCCAAGGAAGAACTACGGTTTTGATGCCCTTGATTAGGGTTCATGTTGGAAATTTTTCAAGAACAAGGAAATTGATTTGTTTAATGAAAATTATGAAGTAGAGAAAAATGAATTTTCTTGGTTCTAAAGGCTATGGGATTTTCGGTCAAGACACCTCAATATAGGTGTTTATAACTTAAGATTTTCATGAAAGATTAAAAATTGGATTGATTTGAAGAGTATAGAAAATAAACAAAGGATATGTTTTTCAAGAGAAGAAGAACATGGTTTTGAAGGATTCTTATTGATTTATTTTGTGTAAAAAGATCCTAAGTGTTTTTCTAAACATGAGTTTTGAATGAAACAGACAAACGTTGATTTTAAGGATCTGCAAAGAAAGTGAAAAAGAATTTGTAAAGAAAGTAAAAATGAATTTGAACAAATGGGTTTGGTTTTTATGACCATGAATCACACGATTTTGAAAACAAAATTTTAATGATTTTGTTTGTGTAAAATCATATCAATTTAAAAGGAAAATTATTTGATGGTTTCAATAGTCATGTCCACGTTTTTTTTAAAGGCTTGTAATGACTTGATTTTTATGAACAAAGTGATTTTTCAAAGTGAAAACGTAACTTGATTTTAATACAAGGAATTTGGAAAGGGAATCAGAGTGTTTTTATCACTTGAGAGAATTTTGTAAACAAAAGACAAAGAGAGGTTGAACATGTTTGAACTTCAATTTATTTTGAAGAATTGATTTTAAAATTGATTTGAGAAAAATGGAGAGTATAATGGTGTTTTGAAAATTTACTAACGTATAATTGATTTTCGAGTTTTGAAAGTACGTTAGAAAATGTTAAGTTTTGAAACGTTGATTTATATCAATGGAAAAGTGATTTTATGAATTATATTTTGGAAAAGGATTTCTTGAGTAAAGAAATGTGGAAAAAGATTTTCTTGAGTAAGAAAATATATTACATGAAATACAAAGTTATATTATTTTGAGAAAAGTTGAAAAGGAATTTTTGAAGGTTAAGAAATATTTTCTGTAATGAAATTGTGATGAAAAATGTTTTACGTATCTTAAAAACGTGATTTTTAAGCTACGCAATTTGAAAAATAATATTTGAAATATTGAGGAATATTTTACGTGATTGTAAAATGTTAAAAAATATTTTACGTATCTTAAAAATGATTTGAAATACAATAAAATATTTCTACGCGATTTGGAATACGTTAAAATATTTCTATGCGATTTGAGAAACGTATATTTTTACGCAATTGAGAAAAACGTTGAAAAAATTAGTACGTGGTTTAAAAATGCAACAGAAGAGTTGCAACATTTTGAAAACGTAACAGAAATGTTACAAAATTTTGTAAACATAACAGTAGTGTTACGGTATTGTGAAAACGTAATAAACACGTTTTGGAATTTTAAAAACGTAACAAAAGTGTTATGGTATTTTGAAAATGCAACAGAAGTGTTGTGGAATTGTGAAAACGTAACAGGAATGTTGCGCAATTTTGTGAAAACACGACAAAAGTGTTTTATAACTATGAAAATGTGATAACATGATTTTCGCTGTTGAAAGTACAGTATGATTACTGTTGAACTAGTGTCCATACATTGTTTGTGAGAAAATGACATATTTGTCTGTGATTGGATTTAGTGCATTATACGTGCATTGGAAAAATATGCGTTGAAGCATATGATTACATTGAACAAATGAAATTGAAAAGATTTGGCCCTTTGGGGTTGGACTTGCACTGATATATTCGTGCATTGTATAAAGTATAACTAATAAGCTATTTTGGCCCTTGTGGTTGAAGAGGGAATGAGAATTGATAGTGAGATCTCTGATAGATCTTGGGGTGCGTCAAGGCGCGGCGGTCGACCAGTGGACAGCTGGCGAGTACCCTGTGCCACTTGGCGATGCAGTCCGTTGCAACGCATTGACGATACCCTGTGCCACTTGTGAAAACTTCCATGGAGTTATTTTTGAAAAACTGAGTTTTGTGCACATGCATAATCTGACATTTATATCTGTATGATATATTAATTGAGGAATATTGGCTATGACAATTGTTTTGAATATTTGGATGATGATGATGATAATCATGTTGATGGCATTATTGTGATTATTGTGTGATGATAATAATGTTAATGGTATGATGATGATAGTTGATTAATGTTGAGTGCATTATTAGAATTCTGGTATGATATATCTGTATGATATGTTGTTTGTGTTATCTCTGTGCTGCCATGTTGGTATTAGCGTAGGTGATCTCACCTCTTTGTTATGTTGTTTTGCTGTGTCTGTACTGTTAAAATCAAATAATAGAAGGATCGAGTTATCTTAGACATAACGGGCAATGAATACTTTGAGATGGGTGACAACAATAAGGAGTGGACATTCAAGACTCGAAGGTGTGCGGTGTTGACAAAGAACAGATGTAGAACAGATGTCTGATGCAACAAGATGGATACACAACAGAATAAGTATGATAAGTTTTAACGTTAGTGCTGTACCATGCTATTAAGTAGGACCCGTCATGGGGTTTGCTACTGTTAAAAAAAAAAAGAGTCTGTTAATTTTATATTTCTCTTTAAATTGTGAAATATTAATTGGTGTCAATATTATATATTACTCAGTTTAAATATATTTTCAGTAATACTTATGAATTTCAGTAAGTTTATGTTTCAGTAAAGAAAGAAATTTTGAAACCCATATTTTCATAACTCAAACCTTTTACGAATTGATTTTCAGATTATGAGTCGGGAGTCAAACATGTGATACCCTAGGGAGGGTGTTACACCTGGAAACTCAGAAGCTTCCTTATCTTCTTCATGAACGTCTTCTCAGAGGTACGCAATCCAACATAATACACAAATAGAGAGAGTACAGAAAGAGGTGAGACACCCAGCTTTCAGTAACAAAATGGTAGCAAGAAAATTAAACGGCGCTGGACGCCCACATAAAGCACAGTTCATAAATCCAAGTACAATAGTAATTAGAAAGTAGTAATAAGAGTAAAACAACAATGAATCACCGTAAGCATTATCCGTAATAGGTAAACAACATCAACATTCCCAAGAATCAAATAATTATTGCAACTATAATAGCAAATATATTTTACAATTATAAATGCTCATGCCCAATGAACCTTATGATTGACAACCCATAATGCAAAGGGTACCAAAAATTCCTACTCCATGGAGCTAGACAATACATTTTCGGAGTGAATGATCAAGGAGTCATGCCAGTGTATTGTTAGCCTTAAAAATAGTGTTCTCATCTCATAAAAACATTTGCGCAAAATGGCTCACACATGGCACCTCAACAGTTGATCGCGATATAGGACAACGTCCTAGTCAGGATCTTCGGTGTGTCGCATTGGCCTATTCCACGGCCCCAGTGGAGCTACCACTGTCTATTGTGAGACACCCACACCCCGACGCCCCCAGGTTCAACAACATATAACACCTACGCTTAGTCTACTTGCACCCGCACAAAGGTGTTATTCAAACTCCTAGGCACACATAGCCTTTTCAACAATGTCCAATGGATAACATATATGCATGACGACACAATGTCCAATCATGTATATTCATCAATGATGCATTCATCATAGCGTATCACAATGACATATATAATCATTTTCAATATTAACATGTCATACTTTTATCAAGAACTTGTTCCCACATAGGAACTCACAATTAAGATTAACCATTCTCAGTATCAACACATATGCATGTTCATCATTTCATACATACCAAAATTTCCAAGTTATAGATTCCAAAAATTTCACTTTCAAGATCATTTCTCCATTATAGTTTTGGATATACAATCCTATCACATTTAAGTGCAATAAAATCCCTAAATCTAGGGTTTAAGATTTATGTTTGAGTTACAAGGGATAAGGAACCACATTTCCATCATTTTCAGCTCAAAATCTCATTTTAAGACCTTGGTAATCGATTACCAGCTCAACAAAACCTCTGTAATCGATTACAGACAGAATGTAATCGATTACGTAGCTTCCCAGAACAAGATTCGTAACTCTAGGGACTTGATAATCGATTACATAACTCTGGTAATCGATTACCAGCTAGACAGAACCTCCGTAATCAATTACAGACAGTGTGTAATCGATTACGTGATTCCCAAAATCACGATTTTGTAATGCCAGAGGCTTGGTAATCGATTACACATCCCTGGTAATCGATTACAAGCTAGACAACATCTATGTAATCGATTACATACATGATGTAATCGATTACGTGATTCCCAGAATCATGGTTTTGTAACTCCAAGGGCTTGGTAATCGATTACAGCCTCTGTGTAATCAATTACCATGCATAAACTTGTAGAAAAATGATCTGTAAGTCATCTAAACTCAAACTAAATCAATCCATGACATTTTCAACATCATATTAGCTCAAACATGAATCCAAAATCATATAAAGAAAATTAATAACTCATACAAATCCAACAAAATACACTATCATGAAAAAAAACATACCAAAGAGGAAAATCCATACATGGATTCAACAATCAACAACAACCCACATAAGACATTTCCTTACTACCAAGATTGGTTGATGAGGATCATCTCCCTCTTACCTATATGAAGACAACACAATGGTGCTACTCTTTTTTGCTCTTTGATTTTCGTTCTCCCCCTTCAAGAGAACACCAAAGTGAGTGACTTCTACATTGTACACTCAAACTATGGAAAGGTGAGTTCTTGGTTACATAGGTGACCAAGGAAAACGAAAATGAGAAGAAAATAGAAGAAACTTGAAGACTTTACCTCAAAGCTCAAAGCTTTAGCTTCAATGGTGGATGATGGAAGAAGAAGAAGAACCAAGGGATGACCACCAAGGAGGATGGTCTTGGAATGGTGTAATAAAGCTAGAAATGTGATGGTGAAGCAAACTAAGGAGATTGCCTCCAGGAAATGGGTGTACGGTGGAGGAGGAAGAAGAAGAGAGAAATGAAAAAGAGAAAAGAGTGATAAGTGTTTTTGGTGTTTAGAAATGTGAGAGTGAAGTAATAAAGTGAGAAGACCACTTTTGACTCCCTAAGGAGTGTTTTGCCGTGGAGAAAAGTAAGGAGGGAAGAGAGAGAAAATGAATTGGTTGGGAAATTTCTAGGAAGCTTCCCATGGCAAGCTTAAATTAATTTAATCTTTCTTTTGAAAATAAAGCTAATGGATTTGACACAAAATAGATTTTGGATAATAAAATAAGATTTTTAATACATGTTATTATTTAGCAGATAATTGTTACAGTTGATCGAAGTCAGTATTAATTAATCTGACGGATGAAATTTACACAGCATTCTGTCATTCGTCTGTTGCATTTCTCTTGAAAAACGTAAAACCTTAGAAATCGTGTCCAGCCTCTAGTTTAGTAAGATCCCCCGTCGACGTTTCCACAGATCAAGGTTCTCTGGGAAAAATATCTCATTTTCCCAGCATTGTTCAGTTTGCACGTAAAATGAGAAATAATATTAAAATATTCCACGTTCTAAAAAAAATCCAGAAAATCACAAATATTATAAAATGAATATTATGACAAAATAAATAAATTTTGGGGTGTTACAACAGTCCCCAACAAATAGGAATTTCGTCCTCAAAATTTTCATATCTTAAAATAACTCTGGGTATTGCTCCTTTATCTTGTCCTCCAATTCCCATGTCGCATCTCTAGTTGCCCCGTTCCAGATTACTTTCACCAATGAAATGTCTTTTCCCCTGAGTTGCTTCATTCTCTTATCCTCAATCCTTACAGGAGTTGTTTCATACGTCAAGTTCTCCTTTAATTGTACCGAATCAGGTGCTATGACATGATCAGGACATGAAATGTATTTTCGGAGTTGTGACACATGAAAAACATTATGGAGATTTGAAAGGAAAGGGGGTAAGGCTATTTGATAAGTAACAGGACCTATCCGACGAAGAATTTGATATGGTCCACGGAATTTTGGAGTGAGCTTTCTGGATTTGAGAACCCAACCGACCCCAGTCATAGGCGTGACCTTCAGAAATACATGCTCACCTTCTTCGAACTCAATAGTTTTTCTTCTTTTGTCCACGTAGCTCTTTTATTGACTTTGGGCTGTCCTCATTTTCTCCTGAATCATTTTGACTTTCTCGGTTGTTTGTTGAATGAGATCAGGTCCGACTGTAAGTCACTCTCCATCTTGATACCAGCATAGAGGTGTTCAATACCTTCGTCCATACAGAGCCTCATAGGGTGCCATCCCTATGCTTGAATGATAACTGTTGTTGTAGGTGAATTCTACCAATGGTAAGATTTCATCCTAACAACCAGTTTGCTCTATAGCACAAGCTCTCAGTAAATCCTCCAATGACTGAATTGTTCTTTTTGATTGACCATTAGTCTGGGGATGGTATGCAGAACTCAATCGTAGCTTCATCCCCATTACTTCTTGAAGACTCTGCTAAAACTTCGATGTAAATCGAGGGTCTCTGTCAGAAATGATGCTTGTAGGTACACTGTGAAGTCTGACAATCTCACCGATGTATAACTGAGTCAACCTCTCCAATGGATATTTGATGTTGATCGACAAAAAGTGCGCTGACTTCATAAGTCTATCTACAATTGCCCATATTTAGTCATGACCTCTTTTTGTTCTTGGCAATCCAACAACAAAGTCCATGGCAATGTTATCCAATTTCCATTCGGGAATAGTCAAGGTTTGTTAAAATTCTGACGGTCTTTGATGTTCAATCTTTGTCTTCTGACAAACCAAACAAGATGATACGCATCTAGCGATATCCCTTTTCATTCCATGCCACCAAAATAATTTCCTCAAGTCTTGATACATTTTGGTCATTCCAGGGTGCATACTTAACTGACTCGTATGAGCATGTTCAAGTATATACTTCCTGAGTTTCTCATCTTTAGGCACACATACTCCACCTTGGAATCTTAAAATTCCATTACTTCTTTCTTCTAATGTTGAAACACCGCCCTGCTTTATCAGCTCTCTTTCCTTTTGCAGGAACTTATCGACCTTCTATTTCTCTCGAATATCATCCAATAAGTCATTCGAGATCGTGACCATGTTCATGCAGATTTTTCCCAGTGTCAACTCCACAAAAGACCATATGTCTCTGAATTGTTCTATCAAGTCTTTCTCTCTAATCATCATGGTAGAAACACTAACTATTTTCCTACTCAAAGCATCGGCTACCACATTCACCTTCCCTGGGTGATACTGAAGTTGGAAGTCATAGTCTTTCAGGAATTCTAGCCATCTTCACTGCTGCATGTTCAACTCTTTCTGATCATACAAGTATTTCAAACTCTTATGGTCACTGAAGACGTTGAAAGTTACTCCATACAGATAATGTCTCCATATCTTCAAAGCAAACACCATGGCAACTAACTCCAAATCATGCGTTGGGTAATTCTTCTCATGCACTCGTAATTGTCTTGAGGCATAAGCCAACACTTTTCCATTTTGCATAAGGGCGCATCCCAAACCTTGATATGAAGCGTCACAGTACACCTCAAATGGTTCGTTTGGATTAGGCAAAACTAACACGGGTGAAGTAGTTAGTCTCCTTTTCAGTTCTTGGAAACTTCCTTCGTAAGCATCTATCCATTCAAAAGTCTGATTCTTTCTGGTGAGTTGAGTGAGTGGTTCGGCGATTTTAGAAAATCCTTCAATGAACCTCTGGTAATATCTTGCTAATTCGACAAAGCTTTGGATTTCTGTTACCATCTTCGGCCTTTCCCATTGTAGCACAACTTCTACCTTCGAAGGATCAACAACAATTCCTTTCTTTGAAATCACATAGCCCAAGAATTTCACTTCATCCAACCAAAACTCACACTTGGACAATTTAGCATACAACTCTTTCTCCTTCAAAATCTGAAGAACTATACCGAGATGTTCAGCATGATCCTCATGATTTTATGAATAAATCAAGATGTCATCGATGAAAACAACAACGAATCTGTCCAAATAAGGATGAAAGATCCTATTCATATAGTCCATAAAGACAACAAGTGCATTAGTCACGCCAAAAGGCATTACTAGATACTTGTAATGTCCATAACGAGTACGAAAAAGTCATTTTGGGAATATCTTCCACTTTCACTCTAATCTGGTGGTAACCTGATCGCAAATCGATTTTGGAAAACACCGCTGCTCCCTTCAGTTGGTCCATCAAGTCATCTATCCTCGGCAATGGATACTTGTTCTTAATTGTGACCTTGTTCAACTGACGATAATCCACACATAATCTTGAAGTACCGTCCTTCTTCTTGACTAGCAACACTAGTGCTCCCCAAGGTGATACACTGGGTCTCATGAATTGCTTCTCCAAAAGCTCTTCTAATTGCCTCTTGAGCTCAACTAGCTCAGCTGTCGCCATACGGTAAGGTGCTATGGAGATAGGACCAGCTCCAGGTACTAAGTCAATAGCAAATTCAATCTCCCTTTCCGGTGGCAAGTCGGTACATCTTCGGGAAAAACTTCAGGAAACTCTTAGACTACAGAGATCGCGTTCACATCAACTTCATTCTCGACCTTCAAAGAAGATATCAACATATATCCCTAAGCTCCTTCTTTCAAGAAAGTTTTCGCTTGGTTGGTAGTCACAAATCCAGAATTCCCATCCAAAGGAAAAACTATTGTTTTTCTAGAACAATCTAATAGGACATAGCTAGCAGATAACCAATCCATCCCTAAGATCACATCTAACTGAGATAAGGGCAAATAGATCAAATCGATAGAAAAGATTCGACCTTTAACAATCAATGGGCAATTTAAACAGACTTTGGTAGTGACAACAGGTTTAGCAGTTGGAGTTGAAACAATCAAATCAAATGGCAAAGAAGACACAGGTAAACTAAGTCTTTTCATACAGTTATATGAGATGAAAAAATGAGTTGCACCAGAATCATACAGTACAATTAAAAGATTACCTTTAATGAGACCTTCCTCTTGTATAAGATCTTTGGATTCGGAGGCCTCAGCATCACTCAGGGTGTAAACCCGACCTCCAGCCTGTGGTTTAGAGGTCCTAGCAGTGTTGATGGAAGGTTCCGCCTTGGCTTGATTACAATCACGGGAAACGTGTCCCGACTTCCTGCACCTAAAGCAAAGAAACCCCTTTATAGTACAGTCTCTGGTGTAGTGCTCCTTTCCGCACTTCATGCACCTCGGCGTAGATGTCGCATTCTGTCATGTCCTTCCTGGACTTCCAGTTGGACTTCCACCCAGCGATCTTTGCTATTGATTTCCAGATGGTTTGGAATAGGGTTTCTTCTGATGACAACTAGCACCACTGCTTCCTCCTCTTTGGGATTGAATTGGCCCAAAGTTTCTATTTCTCTCCTCACACGCCTGGTCCACACTTTCCACCCGACAACATATATCAAGCAGCTCAGAAAATTGGGTAATCTTTAGATTTATGATGGCTCTTTTCACATCATGTCTCAGGCCTTCTTCAAATTTCTGGCATTTCCAAGCTTCATTAGGTTGATGTTGGAAGTAAGTTGAGAACCTCGACAAGCTCTCGAACTTAGCAGCATATTCGCTCATAGTCATACCCCCCTGCCGCAAGCTCAGAAATTCCATTTCCCTTGCATGTCTGACACTCTCAGGGAAATACTTGTTCAAGAACCTTTCCTTGAATACTTCCCAAGTTATCACCCTATTTTTAGCTTGCAGCAATCTTTACTCTCCAGTCCACCAGTATTCAACATCTCCTATCAGTATAAATGCAGCATACGTTATCTTTCGGTCATTGGCACAGTTCATGCCAGTAAATATCTTCTCCAGCTCTTAGATCCAAAGCGTAGCTTTCTCAGGATCAAACTCTCCTTTGAACTGCAGAGGGTTAGCGCAACAAAATCCCTCTAAGTTATGAGTATCAGCCGTAGCTTTCAGCTGTTGTGCAGCTCTCACTTGTTGTTAAGCCGTTTGTTGATTCTGCTACAACATTGCTTCAGCCATTTTTTGTATCGCTTCTATCGCAGCAACCATATCACCTCTGCGAGCCATAGTTTCTTTCAAATCAAACTACACACAACACAGAGAAAAGTCAGATGTATTCTTGCGGAATACCAAACACAAGGAATCACAGAGAATCACACAGCACAAACAAGACAGTCCAAAACCACATGACCCAAAAAAAAACATCAATCGGGAGCTCTGATACCAAGACAGTGTAACACCCTTTTTTCTATAAGTAGCCGCGAAGAAAGGACATTGCACTATAACTATAATAATAATTTGTAACATAAGCGAAATAAATTAAATTGCAAAAATAGATATTGTTTTTAAAACTCGTAGTCCCGATTCATTTTATGGTTATTTAGGTTCCTTTATAAATATCACTATGTATATTTTTTTTTGGTTAAGATTATAGATTATTGCCAAGTGGCGTTAAGAGAGTCAAGTTAAAATCCATTACGTGTAGAGATCTTAAATAATATAGTTATAATAAATAAAATTTGACAATGTAAAATGAAACATACACAACATATATATGTTTAAAAGTCTGTTTAATTACATTTCCAAAATGTACAAAAAGCAAAATATGTACCCACCCAAAGATATACAGATATACCCCAGCATGTACAGCAAAATGTCAGGCTTCCCAAAAAGATAAACGGTTACCCATCAGTAGCTACCACTAGCATCAGCTCATATGACTGACGAGAAGGGACCGTAGTCGGGTCCTCCTTAGGGTCCTCTTCGTCCGAAGAAACATCCATCGGAGCGACAGAGCAACGGGCAGGAGCCCGAGCAATGGACAAAAAGGAGTCATCACGTGGGGTGTAGTACATATCAGCCCAGATGTCCCTAATGGGCATGTAAAACTCCAACCAGACAAAAACATGAAAATAAAAAATGGAGGCGTCATAACGACCCCATGCAAGGGACACCGTCAGCTCCCCATGATATACACAGCGATCCGTCTGCACGTTAATGTGCCAGCAATCAGGACCTCCGTGAAAGTTGATCCGCACGTAGCCAAAGAACCCACGGGGGCGTGACGACATCCTCAAACAGCTTCAGTCGTAGTTTGGTCAGAAGCTTGGAAACTCAGGAGCTTCCTTATCTTCTTCACGAACGTCTTCTCAGAGGTACGCAATCCAATAGAATACACAAATAGAGAGAGTACAGAAAGAGGTGAGACACCCAGCTTTCAGGACCGAAATGGCAGCAAGAAAATTAAACGGCGCTGGACGTCCACATAAAGCACAGTTCATAAATCCAAGTACAATAATAATTGGAAGGTAGCAATAAGAGTAAAACAACAATGAATCACCGTAAGCATTATCCATAACAGGTAAACAACATCAACATTCCCAAGAATCAAATAATTATTGCAACTATAATAGTAAATATATTTTACAATTATAAATGCTCATGCCCAATGAACCTTGTGACTGGCACCCCACAATGCAAAGGGTACCAAAAATTCCTACTCCATGGAGCTAGACAATACATTTTCGAAGTGAATGATCAAGGAATCATGCCAGTGTATTGTTAGCCTTAAAAATAGTGTGCTCATATCATAAAAACATTTGTGCAAAATGGCTCACACATGGTACCTCAACAGTTGATTGCGATATAGGACAGCATCCCAGTCAGGATCGTTGGTGTGTCGCATTGGTCTATCCCACGGCCCCAGTGGAGCTACCACTGTCTATCGTGAGACACACACCCCGATGCCCCTGGGGTCAACAACATATGACACCTACGCTTAGTCTACTCGCACCAGCACAAAGGTGTTATTCAAACTCCTAGGCACATATAGCCTTTTCAACAATATCCAACGGACAATACATATGCATGACGACACAATATCCAATCATGTATGTTCATCAATGATGCATTCATCATAGCGTATCATAATGACATATATATTCATTTTCAATATTAACATGTCATACTTTCATCAAGAGCTTGGTCCCACATAGGAACTCACAATTAAGATTAACCATTCTTAGTATCAACACATATGCATGTTCATCATTTCATACATACCAAAATTTCCAAGTTATAGATTCCAAAAATTTCACTTTCAAGATCATTTCTCCATTATAGGTTTGGATATACAATCCTATCACATTTAAGTGTAATAAAATCCCCAAATCTAGGGTTTAAGATTTATGTTTGAGTTACAAGGGATAAGGAACTATATTTCTAACATTTTCAGCTCAAAATCTCATTTTAAGACCCTGGTAATCGATTACATATCTCTGGTAATCGATTACAGCCTCAACAGAACTCTCGAATCGATTGGACTGAATGTAATCGATTACGTAGCTTCCCAGAACAAGATTCGTAACTCTAGGGACTTGGTAATCGATTACATAACTCTAGTAATTGATTACCAGTTGGACAGAACTTCCGTAATTGATTACAGATAGTGTGTAATCGATTACGTGATTCCCAGAATCACGATTTTATAATTCCAGAAGCTTGGTAATCGATTACACATCCCTGGTAATCGATTACAAGCTAGACAGAATCTTCGTAATCGATTACATATAGGATGTAATCGATTACGTGATTCCCAAAATCATGGTTTTGTAACTCCAAGGGCTTGGTAATCGATTACAGCCTCTGTGTAATCGATTACCATGCATAAACTTGCAGAAAAATGATCTGTAAGTCATCTAAACTCAAACCAAATCAATCCATGACATTTTCAACATTATATTAGCTCAAACATGCATCCAAAATCATATAAAGAAAATCAATAACTCATACAAATCCAACAAAATACACTATCATGAAAAATAACATAACAAAGAGGGAAATCCATACATGGATTCAATAATCAATAACAACCCACACAAGACATTTCCTTACTACCAAGATTAGTTGAAGAGGATCATCTCCCTCTTAACTAAATGAAGACAACACAATGGTGCTACTCCTTTTTGCTCTTTGATTTTCGTTCTCCCCTCTTCAAGAGAACACCAAAGTGAGTGACTTCTACATTGTACACTCAAACTATGGAAAGGTGAGTTCTTGGTTACATAGGTGACCAAGGAAAATGAAAATGAGAAGAAAATAGAAGAAACTTGAAGACTTTACCTCAAAGCTCAAAGCTTTAGCTTCAATGGTGGATGATGGAAGAAGCAGAAGAACCAAGGGATGACCACCAAGGAGGATGGTCTTGGAATGGTGTAATAAAGCTAGAAATGTGATGGTGAAGCAAACTAGGGAGATTGCCTCCAGGAAATGGGTGTACGGTGGAAGAGGAAAAAGAAGAGAGAAATGAAGAAGAGAAAAGAGTGATAAGTGTTTTTGGTGTTTAGAAATGTGAGAGTGAAGTAATAAAGTGAGAAGACCACTTTTGACTCCCCAAGGAGTGTTCTACCATGGAGAAGTGTGTGGAGGGAAGAGAGAGAAAATGAATTAGGTGGGAAATTTCTAGGAAGCTTCCCATGGCAAGCTTAAATTAATTTAATCTTTCTTTTGAAAATAAAGCTAATGGATTTGACACAAAATAGATTTTGGATAATAAGATAAGGTTTTTAATACATGTTATTATTTAGCAGACAATTGTTACAGTTGACCGATGTCAGTATTAATTAATCTGACGGATGAAATTTACACAGCGTTTTGTCATTCGTCTGTTGAATTTCTCTCGAAAAATGTAAAACCTCAGAAACCGTGTCCAGCCTTGGGTTTAGTAAGATCCTCCATTGACGTTTTCACAAATCAAGGTTCTCTGGGAAAAATATATCATTTTCCCAGCTCCATTTAGTTTGCATGCAAAATGAGGAATAATATTAAAATATTCCACGTTCTCAGAAAAATCCAAAAAAATTCCAGAAAATCACAAATATTATAAAATGAATATTTATAACAAAATAAATAAATTTTGGGGTGTTACACATGTGGTGATACTCTTGGAGGGTAGATAATAGAGTCAATCCTTAGCCAAATCCTTCAAAGAAAACGGAAAGACTCTTAATTTAATTTGCTCTTCAGTCACCCCTATGGATTTCATACTCACGTGTAACATCCCAATGCTAATATACTAGTAGTATATCCAGATTTATACATTAGTAATTAGGATTAGGCACATCACTACTAAACTAATATTATTCTTTGTAAAAAAATTATGATATATATAAAAATATGAGCATGTTGAGGGAAATATAATATACATGTAGCTGAAATTCTCATTTATACAAACTTGTATATCATTGTACAATATATACAAATTAGGCCCTTAAGGCACAAAATTCTTATTAACTATATACAATCCATTGTACAAAAGTAGAAACAAAGCTACTCTACACCTACATTCTTCAACTCATTTGGTTGAAGATTCCTTCCCTAAAATTATCATAGAAATACAAATACGTGGGGTGAGAATCCTATAAATTCTCAGTAGTTCTAACATATATACTAATGTCACAATAACTCCAGGTGCTTTGGGAAAATCATTTCAATATTTAAAATATAACATAGAAAGGTGACAAAAGCCAAAACAAGTCCTTTCTCTTCCCGAGGCAAAGATTCATTTATTACCATTACCAAATATTTCATAAACATTCATCATTCAAAAGATCACAGGTTACATATACCATAAACATACAAGTATGAGTTATAATTCAACATCACTATAACAATCTCATAATCTCATATCAACTATATGATCTTTATCAATAACATTCCCATGATTCATTTATTTATATACAATTCTCATACTAGTGCTCATTTAACTACATCTTCTAGGCTCATTCCCAGAACCTATATCAATGTACCTTAAAAGTTAGGGCCACCTCATATAACCCAAGATTCTATATTTTGAAAGTAGGGAGTGAGTTTGGGCCTCACACTACCAATATACTAGGTGATAGTTTGTTTTCAGGTTGGTGCACTTCAACCTATTTATAAATCTCTTTTTGTTACACAAAACTATCCCGAGTAACCCTTATCATACTATAAAGGAAACTATTGCTAAGGAAACTAATGAGGAATTTATATGAATTAAGGATCATCTTCCTCATAAAGGGTCATTTCCATAATTCATAACTAGAAATTTAGGTCCCCTTCCCCCATACAGGATCATTTCCAAAACTCACTATTGCCAAATGTGAATATTCAATTTAGAGGCCCTTTTATGTGGGAATAGCAACTAAGGATCATTTACTATTAGACCATTTGTGTACCGCAAGTGCATGGGTCGTTCAAGTAATACAGATACAGAGTAAAAGTTCGTTCCCACGAGGATATATGGCTTCCATTACTAAGTAACAACCAATAGCTTAGCTAAATTCTATTCAAGAACATATAAAATGAAGAAAAGAAAATAAACTAAATTTAAACTACAAAAGCAATAAAGATAAGGGTTTAGAGATCTAAGAAATCCTTATTCACCTTCTACTTCAATTAATGGCATGCAATCATTATAAGCAACATCAATGATTAGTTAGTTTAGCTTGAGAATCTGATTTAGTCAAGAGCCTATGTCTAGGTTAATCAACCCTGGTGTCATTTACCTAATCCACTATGTTTCTTATGTTTTCATGAGGACTAGTGTAAACTTCACTAATGAACGATCTGTTCTCAAACACATGCTAATACATGGCTAAAAGGTATATTTCTATCCAATTAGCGAATCAACTCATCCAAGCCAATTGAACTCGTCGAACATGCATCAACCATACCATGTCCATATCCACAAATCCCTATGTCTAGTTCATTTGCATCAATTAAGATCATGCAATTATTGGCCAAACAAGAGCAAGCATTAAGCATAGATATGAAAGAACAAAACCAAACATCAATAGATACTCAAAAGATAACATAAACATCAATATTCATATAAAGATCCAAAGTATTTCCTAAATACAACTGCTAATCCATTGAACACGAATTTACAGACAAAAATCATGCTCAAGTGATAGGGAAGAGAAGAGAAACAAAGGGAGAAGAGGAAGGAAGCCATGGATGTGATCCTTGAAACTTTAATCTCCTTCCATGAGGAAGATGGCATCCAACCTAGCCTCCCTAAGCCTTCAATCTGCCCAGAAATGAAGTCCCTAGTGCAGCTTCTCTAAACTCAGCAAGGCTCCCACGGAGCTCACCTAAAAATCTGTTGAAAATCTATTTATAAACTCAGAAAAATAGAGGCACGCCGCGACATTAACATGCCTACGCCGCAGTGCGTACTAAATTAGGTCAGGGACGCCGCGACATTGATTTCCTTTACTCCGCGGCGCTCAGTTTGTGCAACTATCCGACTTTTTAGGGTATTGCACCACGCCGCGACATTAACATGCCTGCGCCACGACGTTGTCTGCTGAAATGCAGATTTGGCTTCCTCTTCCCATTCTATCTCAAATGCTCCACATATAATCTTGTCTGGAGCCCTTCCCAATATAGAGAAAACACCAAATCAGTAAGAGTTGCAAATCCACTTAATTAATCAAATAATATGCACAGTTTGCTCAATTACATACAGTAAAGGTGTCAGAATTGAATATAACAATTATAAGTACAAAACTTTCCAACTATGCATAAATATAAGGACTTTAGTACTCTTTATAGTTCAGATATGGGGCACAAATAACTACACATTGTGGAGTTATCATTTACCTCCACTTTTCAAGGATAAATGTCCAAAATGTCCTATTCCATGAGCACTTATACTTTTAGATTCAATTACTAGCTCAACCTTAATGATTTAAGGGAGCAATTCTCAATTCATTACTCAATTTTAGCTTAACTAAATATTTCAAAGGAGCATTACAATTCTAATATACCTTATAATCACAATAAGTGTATAATTCAATTATTCTAGGTGCACAAGAGAGCTAATTGCATAATAACACTCATTCACAATATTTTTTCTACAATACAAGATCATTTCATACATAAACTAATTGCACCACATTATCATAATTTAAGTAAACTAAGTACATAATTATGTCAATTCACAATTATACTAGGTGCACCTTAACATCATTTCTAGAGTTTACTAGATGCACATTCCTATCACATGATACTATAATTAGTGAATTGAATCATAATATAAGCTTCCATTTGGTCCCCATGGAGTAAGAACTCTGCTTTCGCAAAACAGAGGGTTAGTAATCAATTACCATTCGTGGTAATCAATTACCACATGCCATTTTCTTAATATAGAGCCTTGGTAATTGATTACCCTCTCCTGACAATCCATTACCAGTTGCAATTTCATAAGTCAGGAGCTTGGTAATCGATTACCCATTTGTGGTGATCGATTACCACATGAAATCCTCATATTCAAGAAGCATGGTAATTAATTATCCACTCATGGTAATCAAGTACCACCTTCATTCCTCATTTTACAGAAGCTTGGTAATTGATTACTACTCATGGTAATCGATTACTGTAACACCCCAACTTTAGGATAACTGACCGTTATGTTCTGATTGTACTATTTTATGTTTTTCTGTATGATATAAAATTTATTTGACTGTTTCGTGTTTATATTTGAGTGTTTTGTGTGATTTGCTTCGAGTCAGGAAAATAATAATTTCCAGACTGGGGAAATCTTATTTTTTTAATTATTCGGAGCTGGGGGATCTTACTAAACCCAATTCTGAATGATACATGTATTATTCTTTTAATTTTTAGGATTTAACTGTGCAATAAAATAATTTTATATTATTATAATATTATTTTATTAGTCAATATAAATAAAATGATAATGGACCCAGAAATGTCTGTGGGACCCACTTTTGGTTTGTAGGACCCTCAATTGATTTGCAGGACCCACATTTAGATAAAGTAGTCAACAATGATGGCTTGATTTATTTTGAACCAATAGGAAATTAGTCAACAAAGAGGGTTTGACTTGATTTGTACCGTTGGATGAGAAGGTTTAGTTTTGAATATCAACCGTTGATCTAATCTATGGTTGTAAAGATAAGCTTACTATTGAAGGCTTTGGATATCCGCCGTTGATCAATTGTACGGTGGAGATTGGTCTCACAAAATGGTTAGAATCATTTGTGATCATTGGATGAGGAGAAATGTAGGGAAGATCTTGACCCTTTATTGTTTTAAGATGAATCTAATGGTTAAGATTTCATGGAGAAGAGATCTAATGGTTTAGATTTGATCATATCATTACCTAATATGAACCCTTGATTTAATCAATGGCTCTTGAAGCTTAGATTACAAGAATGTTAATTAATTAGTAATGTAACCAATTAACCTAATAAAGTTAGATTAAGTGTGCTTAGAAGCTTAATAGGATTAGTAACTTAATTAATCATCTATGATCACCATTAGGGAGGAACATTCAAGAACAAGTGACAAGGCTTGGATGAGCCAATAGGAGACAAGCTTGGAGACAAAGTTTTGATCTCAACCTTTGATCACATCTAAGGCTTGGATGGAGTCTTGGAGGGTCAAACAAAGTGGCCACCTCCTCTTGGAAGTGTTACACGGCCATGCACCCATTTGGAGGGATTTTTCACTTCATTTCCATTTTTCCTATCACACTTTCTCTCTTCTCTCTCTTCAAACACAAAAGCTCACCATTGATGTTCTTCTTGGAGACCATTCGGCCAAGCCTTATACACCACCATCCAACCACCTAAAATTTCATCTAACCTACTTTTCCAAACCTAAACATTATTCTAAGAACATCTCTAGTTGAGAGTTCTTCCAAAATCTATCATCTTGAGTTTGGAAAATCACTTTGGAGATTTTTCCTAGAAGGTGAAAATTCTTATTTTTCATTTCTAACTTCTTTTTCAAGGTTCTAAGCCATGATTTATCCATGGTTTATAATTTTCTCCTATAGTTATAACTCTTGAGATTTTTTGTTTAAGATCTTTAGGTTTTCTTGGAGGTGAAACTGAAACCACTAGGTGAAGGAGTAGAGGTTTTAATTTTCCTTTAAGGTAAGAGGGAGAATTAATCTCATCAACCATGTATGGTGATGAGAAAATGGACTTGTATGTGTGTGAAGAATCCATAAGGATTCACTTGTGTTTAATTGTTTAAAAGCTTTCCTACTTGTGTTTGATATTGTTTGTATGCATGTCTACAAGCTTTGAAATATATTGCATGTGTGATATATGCATGATTATTACTTAGGATGTGAATAACATGTAAGGTTTGCATGAGTGTTCCAAAGAACACAAAGAGAGGCTCACAGCTTCAATAAAGAAAAGAAAACCAAAATGTTTTCAACCATTTTCTAAAGGAAGGATTAAATGGATTTAGGTAAATTAAAGAATTTTAAAATGATTTAGAAGAAGAAAAATGATCCAAAGATCAAATGCCAATGTTTTATCAATTTCGGCCAACATGCCTAACAAATGTATAATTAATCCAAAACTTATTTTCTAAAGTGTAGAGTTGATGTTTTACTTAAAAGAATGCATTTGTAATGAATTTCCAAGATTTAAAGAAGTAAACCAATTTTTATTAGAAATATGATATAGAAGAAAAATAAATAAAACCCTTGAAAAATACTTACTTTTGAAATTTAAAGTATAGTGATAGTTACTAAAGTGGATTTAGTAATAATAAACTAAGTAAACAAATTTTTAGAGTAAAAACGTAGAAAATACATTTTTAATAGAATTTATAGATAAAATGCTGTCAAAATTTATTAAAAACAGACAAATAAAAGAGAACGTTTTCGAATATATTGATAACATAAGAAAAATTATTCTACGTAGTTTTAAAGTAGTGAAAATAGCTTACGTAGTTTTAAAACAGAGATTTTAAAGCTTTTCGATCAAGAAAACGATTTAAAAATCTTACGCGATTGAGAAAACGATTTAAAAATACTACGTGATTTTAAAAACAGCAAAATATATTTACGCGATTTAAAAATGTTTGTAAAAAATGACAAAATTGTGAAAATGCGATAAAATTTCTATGCGATTAATTGGAACAACGAGTTTTACTGTCGGGCCAAAGTGGTGGACCCGGACATGTGGAAATATGGTACGTCAGGTGAGAACGTACTGTATTTTGGACATGTGGAAATATGGTATGTTAGGTGGGAACATACTGTATTTGAGATTATTGTCATTGAGGGCATTTGCATAAATATGAGAATATTTTGAAGCTAAGGATAATTTGGTAATTATGATTTTTATTCATGCATTGAGTTATGCCAATTTGATTGATAATTGGTGATTTGATTGACAAGGCGAATTACATCGTGTTGTCGGTGTGATAAGCGTAGTGTGGTTCATTTCTTTGTATGGACTTGGAGGCATTAGTGTGCGAAGTATTCCACATGTAGACAGTTGGTCGCTCCTCTGGGCCGTGGTAACTGGCAACACACTAGTGATCTCGACACGCACTATACTTAATCAAGATCTTGTAAAGACTATTTTAGTACAATGCCTATAGTTACATGATGTTTGGACTGTGTGCTACTACACAATGGTTGGACAGTGGGCTATAGACACAACGTTAGACAGTGCAATAGTTTGGTTGGGCAGCCTAAAGTACTGATAGATCTTTACGGGTCATTCTCTCTGATATCTGTGTCTAGCTCCATGGAGTAGGAATGAGTCGTATTTCATTTGCATTTGTGTCATGCATCATAACATTATTATCTGTGATATTATTTGATACTGTTGTATTAAAATTGTTGTATTAAATTGTATTATTATTGATGATGCTATAGTATGCTTTATTGTATAAATTGTTATATCTGTTGAATTTGGCGTTTTCTTATTTGCCATGCTGGTATTGATGTATGATTATCTCACCTCTCTATACGTACTGTTTCTGTATTATAATTTATATGGTAAAGAGTTTGAGGAAGAGGATCAGCCTCTAGATTGTAAGTATCCTGAGGAAGAGCAGCAGCAGCAAGCAGAGGATCAGTTCGACGACTACGAACCATCCGATCATCCATACCCGCTAGATTGACTTTTGAGGATGGCGTTGCCGGGATTTCTTGGGTTCGTGAGACTGGAGTTTCACGGAGGCTCTGAGGCCTGGCGTTTGCGCAAGGATAGAGGATCGGTGATCTTTTTGGGGAGGATGACTTTGACTCTACTAGCAGAGTTTGATGCTGAGCCTGCTTTTACTACGACTTTGTACCTACAGTTGGAGATGCCGTTGGATCTGAGGCGTCACTGGGGAGGGATGTTCCGTATCCCTAGTGAGATCAGTATAGTGTCGACAGCACGAACTCCTGTCCGTAGAGCTACGAGACATCCTGGATACCTATCACCTGAAGTTTCATCTGAGAGTGATCCTTCAGAGGGTTAGATATCTATGATGTGCACTTGGGCACTTTTTGATATAATGTTGTATATGAACTCTTTACTGTTTTCTTTAAATACCTTGTAGTTGTATATTATTCGCTTAACTTCAAACAAATTCTTATGTATATTATGTGTGAGATATCAGTTTGTTTACTTTATATTCCATGTTATTTTATTTAGTAATATTTTGTATAAAAGAAGAAAAAATTTTACAACTCATACTATTTATGTAACAAATGTTTTACAACTTGGGTAGATTTTATTTTATTGCATCATAAATGTAGCACTCTCACAAGGGTGTTACAATTACCACTTACAATTTATCAGCAAACAAAGGTTTTCTAAGTTTAACAACTCAAAACAATCCAATATCAACATTCCACAACATGTAGATTCTCAAACCATCAACAAAAAGGTTTCTCAATAATGAACATATCATAAAAATCTATATCATCAACCTCATATTCATTAAGATTCAAAGCTATTATTAAGCTAAAAATTCATGAACATACACATGTTTTCCTCTTAACTTACCAAATCACAATTTCTAAACCAAATTCATTAACACAAGTTCTTAGTAATCAGAAAAAGAAAAAGTGTAATAAAGAAACATAATTGTAACATTCTCCCTAACCTATTAGTCTTAATTATAGTTATAGAAGTTCAGTAACACATGTATGAGTTACCTGTCAATTTTGGTGACTTTCTGAGGTAGTTTGCATATGTTGCTATAACACCGAATATGAAAAATAGCTCATATTAGCTCAAAATCTAGCATAAATTACATATGTAACACCCTAAAATTTGTTTATTTTATTATAAATAGTCATTTTATAATGTTTGTGATTTTTTGTGAATTTTTTTGGATTTTTCTGAGAACGCAAAATATTTTAATATTATTTCTCGTTTTATATACACAATGAGCAAAGCCAGGGAAATGAGATATTTTCCCCGAGGACCTTGATCTATGAAAATGTCAATGGGGGATCTTACTAAACCTGAAGCCAGGCACAGTTTACGAGATTTTACGTTTTTTGAGATTTTATCTAATAAATAAAATCACGGTACGTTATGACGAATAAAGATTTTTGCAATACACTCTATTACCTGTTGGACAATTAATACTAGTTTTGTTAACTGTGATAATTGTCCATTGGATAATAGATAGTAGTAGAAATCCTATAACCTTATCTAAAGGAAATCCACTTTATGTCACATCCAATCTTCTTTATTTCAAAAGAATGATTAATTTAATAAAAAAGCTTCTTGAGGAAACTTCCTAAAAATTTCCCTAACATGACATTTCTCTCTCTTCCTTCCTCTGTCTCCTCTTCCATGGCAATGCATCACATTTTGGAGCCCAAAACTTTGCTTCTCACTTTACCACACTTTCACTCATCATTTTCAAAATTCACCAAAACCCTTTACTGTCACTTTCTCACTCTACTTTCCATCTTTATCTTTTTCTCTCAACTTTCTCTTCCTCTCTTGCTCCTCATTGCCAACCGAAATCCCCCTCTCCATGCACACCCATTGTTGTTTCTTCTAATCACTTTTAATTCTTGAAACTACTCATCACTTGGAAGGTAATCTTTCTTATTGGATCTTTTTCTTTCACAAAAAAAAATCACCTTTCTCTTCCTTTCTCCTCTCCTTTCACGGCCAAGCTCTCTCTTTTGGCCATTCATCTTTGTTTGCTCTAACTAATCTTGGTTCTTGGATCTCCTTGTCACATAGGAGCTTTCTTGTGTTAAAGCCATTGCTTGAATCTTTCATATTTCCCTTTTTCCATCAAGCTTCAAAGTTGGAAACTTTAAGGTAAAAGATCTTAGTTTTCTCATTTTCCCCTGCATTTTCGTAATCCATGGTCACTTTGGTGATCATGGATACCTTTTTCAAGTCTTGATTGTGTTTCTTGTGAGTTTGACGTTCTTAGGGTTTCTTGGAGATTTTTGGACGAAATTTCAAGGAGAGGACTAAGGAGCTTGCTTTTGTGTTGTCTTCAATAGGTAAGAGGGAGATAATCCTCTTCAACCTATGTTGGTGGTGAGGAAACATTTTCTTTATGTTGTTGATGAGGAATCCATATGGGATTGCTCTATTGGTTGTGATGTTCTTCATGTTTTTGTGTTATTTTGACTTGTATGATTTATCGATTTTCATTGTCTGTCTTGATGACTATGGAAAGTATTGGATTGTTGTATAGGAAAATTTTAGGATTCTTTACCCTTTGGATTCACGGCCAAAAGGCCAAATTTTTGGGTGTTCAAGGTGTAGTTTTTGTAAAGAGTGGAACTTAGGTGGTTGAGAGTTAAAGAGCAAATGAATGAAATGGAAAACTTTGGGTTTTTACCCTTTTGGGAGGCACATGGCCTCTAGGGTAATTCTTAGGGTTCAAGACTTAAATTTTTGAACAACCTTGGAACTTAAGTAATTCAATGAAAGTAACTAATAATATGGTGGAGAAAGTAGTTGGACTTATACCATGGGAAGGTCACGTCCTCAAGGGCCTTGTAGGCTAGAAATTTGTGTATCAAGCTAAGGCTTAGGTGATTAGGTAACTTAAAAATAATACGAATTCATAATATGGAACGAATGAAAGAAAGAACGTCACTTGAAGATCTAGGGTGAGTTCGGACTTAAGGAAAGAAGAAGAATGTATGAGATTTAGTGAGCCTTGGGTAATTTCCTAAGTAAGCATAATTAATTAAAGTAAAGAACTTGGCTAATTAAGAGAAATAAAGATTTAACGAGAATTCCAAGAGAATTCCTCCAGAGAGGATTAGTGATAAAAGTCTTGAAATGAAAACATAACCTTGGGTTGAATTTTAATAACTACGTATTATCCTTGTGGGTTTGATAATAAGCTATTTTGGGTCCATATGAGGGACCAAGAATTAATTAATGTGGATTGAGCCTTTCGTGGCATTGAATTATAAACAAATCATATTATCGATGATTATATGAAATGGTAAGCATTGAATTATTGTGCATTGAACATTATACACTGTTTTGTGTTGTGTAGATGTGCTAGACCCGAGTGGATCAGTGTTATTATGTAATTGTATGGGCGGTTATGTAATATCATTGATACTAATGATATTAGACAATTGTATGGGTGGTTGTTTTAATATCATTAGGAACAGTACAATGATGGCTTCAGTTATGCATTGAGTTAACATGCATTGAACAATTGCTCAGTCGATGACTGTTAAAAAGCTGTATGAGCCTATGAACGAGAATTGAATAGTGTGATCAAATGGAAGGATCTATGGGAGGGCGTAAGGCGCAGTGATTCATTTTGTGATGATGTTATCACAATTATATACCCCTGGCCATGATAAACCATTGCAACGCTTTACGAGCCCGACAAACCACTATTCTTTTCGTGGTCCGGTGTAGACTGTCATTGAGGGGGGTAGATCTTCTGGAACGTTCATCTTTGAAATTTAGTAAAGCTTAATGGAGTAGGAACTTTTGGTACCATGTGCACGTGCATAGTGAGTCAACATATCATTTAGCATTTATGTATTTAATTATTTATATGATGATGAAACTATTGTTCAATTAATGTTATAACTACCTATAATTGTTATGTTGTTTACTATGTGGATCTTGATGTTGATTATTATTCCTACTATGCTATGTAGGTGTCCTATGTCGTTCTGTTTCTTTACTGCCATAATTGGTAATGAAAATAGGATATCTCACCTCTTTGTTGTATTACTCTGTCTTATGCTTATGTTTGGATAAAGATCGCGGAAAGGGTGAGTTGAATTCGCTTAGTTTAGTTTGGGATCGACTTTTATCTCTTTACGATGGCATCTGAACAAGCTTTCTTCAGTTGCATGTGGATACAGTTCTATGGAGTCATGGAAGCCTGGCATTCCAACCGTGATACAGAGCGTTTTATGTACATAAGGGATGTGACCCTAATTCAGAGTGGTAATTATCCTGGAGCTGCTACGAGCATCTTTCATACTTTTATGTATGTGGAGTTCCCTATACCCATTGGGGAGTTGTGGGATGATCGTCACCTCTTTCCTAGAGAGGTTTTGATTGTGTCACCTATTCAGGTTCCTATGCATCATGACGTGTCTCAAAGGGGAAGTTAATCTGTTGGAGATCCGGAGGGGGATCAAGTGCAGGACCCTTCTCTCCAGGTGTTTGACTTTAGGAGAGGTCGAACTTTTATATGGTAGTTACTCTATGTAAACTTATGTTTATCATTGTTATATGTTACCTTTATGCATGGATTGTGGAAATGTATCTTTATTTAAGTTGATGTTATGTTTTAGATTCAAGTAAATATAAATATATCTTATATTGAGGCTTGTATTTTCTATATATGCACAATGATCAAATTTTCAATTGTGTGGATTGAGTTGTAGTACGTCTAGATTTAGTGACTGTGGCATAATGACGATTGTGCCATGGTTATTAAATCAAGGGGTATTACAATGTAGATGATGAAAATAAATATGGAGATTTTATTTCCAAGTTATAAATACTTAGAAGGAGATGTGATAAAATTTTAAGAATTAACTGAACTAGTTTGGTATTTTTACCTATGCCAGAAGTGTTATATAACTTAGAGGTTATTAATGGTGTATAAGGATAATATTTAAATGATGAGTATAGAAACTGGAAAAAGTCCTAAAGATTTTCCTAATGCTTATGGAAAGTAGAAAACTTCTCAGTGGAAGATCAAAACATCCTTAAGAGATACAGACGTTCCAGGATGTCTTGAAAGTCAAAGGAGCTTATCCCTTCTTTTTTCACTCCACTACCCTTATCTCTTTCATCTTTGACTTTTTCTTTTCACTCATTCTCTCTTCTCACACATTTAGCAGTAGAAAAAGGAGAAAGAGAAAGAAGAAGGAGAAGAAAAAGGAAGAGGAGGAGGATTCAAGCCACAAGGAAGATAAGGATTCAAGCATCATTCACACATGTTGAGGTAAGGGTGCTTGTCTATGCTTATCTATTTTCTATTTTCTACATCTTGATGATGTATGGTGCATATTGATGATGGTAGAAATATAGGTTTTTGTGAGGGATATATGGCTTCTTTGTTTCTATCATTGTTTATCCAATGGTTTGAGATGGTAAGCTTGGTTAGGAATTGAGAAATGATATGTTAAAGAGTTGGTACATGCATGGCTATGGATTTTGAACTTGTATGCATCCATATAACTCCATATACTTGAAGTTGAGAAAATGAGTTTGGATGAGTGTTATTTGTTCATATAACCTTATGATGGTGATTTGAAAATGTACATGTGAGTCTTAACATGTTTAGAGACCATGTATGGTGTTGAAAACCATTTAGAACTTGGTTATGGAGGTCAAAAATGGGTTACTAACTTGAAAAGGCTAAGACTGGAAAATCTGCCTCTAGGAGATTAAGCGCCTAGAAGTAATTGATTAATCAGTCATTGGTAGAGAGGAAAAATGGTTGGGCGAATAAGTGCCCAGAAACTGACTGGTTAATTAGTTAGTGGAAGCCTTGCCCAGTATTGAGCGATTAATCGCTTAAAAAAGGGCGCTTAATCAGTTAATGACATAAAATTAAAGAGATTTTTTGTTGTCATTGGGCGATTAATCGGTGGTTTTTGGGATATTAATCGTCCAGGGACAGGAATTCCCCTATTTCCCATTTTTGAGAAAACATAGTTCTCAACTTGATGGGATTACATATTTATGCTTTATACACCTAGCATATCTATGAAAGATGAAACCATTGTGCAATCAATTAGTTGGGCGTTGACAATGGTATGTATCTAGTACATTGAAGAGCAATGATGTTGTGCATTAAGTTCACTTGTGAGGTGAAGACATAGTGCACTTGATACAGGTTTAATGAGATTCATTTGCATAATACATTTATCATATCCCATGAATGGTACTTATAGAAAATGAATTGCTCTTTTATTTGTAAAGTTGAGCTAGTAAGAAATGTTTACTATGATTTGCTCTTTATTTACTAAAGTTAAGCTAGTGATGCATGTTTAATGAGAAATGTTCCTTTATTTGCTAAAGTTGATCAATGAAAATGTATTAAAAACATAAATTGCTCATTTATTTTCTAAATGTATCACCCTTTTTTTGGCATGTTAGACTTGTATATGTTCATAGAGGTACCATAATACTTGTTTAACTTATCCGCTAAATATTTTGACGTTTTGAGTTAATTTAGACATTTTACCGTAACATAGAACATGCAAAATGACTATTTAAACTCAAAAAATAGCATAAATTCTAAATTAAAGGAAATAAATATGTGAAATTTATTTCTAAGTTATAAATGTGTAAAAGAGGATGTAGTTAAATTTTGAGAACAAACGAAGTCACTTCAGTATTTTTAAGGACACCGAGTGAGTGTTTAAGTACTGAATTGAGATGTAGCAAATATGAAAAACTATGAAAATGATGAAATAAGAATTTAGATGAATCCTAAGATTTATTCTAATGTTATTGGAGGTTAGGAAACTTGATTTAGTAAAATCAAAGTGTTTTTAACATATACAAAGTTTTGGTAAAAGACCAAAATGCGCCTAATTTATGTTTTTAAAAGTGAGATTTCACTCACTTTCTCTCCTCTCTTCCTACGACCAGCAGCAGACGGAGGAGCAGAAAATAGAGGGAAGGAAGGGAGAAAAAGAAAGAGGAGGAGAAGAGGAAAGAATCAAGAGATAAAGGCAAAGGGTGGAAGTTCATCTTCAAGCTTAAGGTAGGGGTATTCTTTATCTTCTTCCTCTATTTTATTCTTCCTTCCTCCATGTTTGTTGCCATGTGAGTTGGGATAGGATTTTGGTTTGAATGATTTTCCTTGAGTTTGAGTGAAGGAATTCTTAGGAATATTGAAATAGGATTGTTTTTAAGTTGATTTATACATGATTTGTAGCTTGAATCCACGTAGGATGAAGGTGGTGAAATGGGTGGGAGAGTTAGGGTTTGGTTTGTGAAAATCATGCTTGGGTGGCTTAGAAAGTCTACATGTGATGTAGTTGATGTTTAGAGGTGTTTGAGAATCATGTTTGTGATTGGAAACTCTTTGGGATGTTTGGAAATGGTGGCTCTTGGCTGGTATTCTGCAAAATTATACAGAACCCATATAGGGAATCGCGACCCTCCATGCTCTGTCGCGTAGGAATTTTCAGCTAAGCGCAAGGAGCTACGACACAAAAGAATTTGTGTCACAGCATTCTTGAGGTGAAGCTGCGACACAACTGGGAAAAATATCTAATTTTGAGATTTTGCTATGTAATGTAAGGTGTTTTGGCATTAAGTGATATAATGGAATATATTCATGCTTAATTGAGGAGATGGTAATGCCCTAGGCCATGATATGAGATTGATTGGGGAGTATGAATACTCAAGATAACCAAAACCCTAGTTACTTCCTTGGTGCTTGAATTTGAGCTTGAATGGTATGGAATGATTAATGGAATACCTTAACACATGATTGATGAAATAGAAATGTATTAAGCCACGTTATTAGATTGATTGGTGAGTTTGGATGCTATTATATATTGATGATTTGAGAAGTAGTTTTAAGATGATATTGTATGCTATTTAGATGAAGATAAGTATGAGTACTTTATAATCAGTGTGATTACGCATGAGTTTAATTATGAAACACGAACCTTGATTTTTATTGATTAGGAATTTGATTCCTAATGTAATGTAATGTTATGTCAAATATTATTATGTATAGATTTATTATGAATGCCAAGATTTATGAGATGATTGAGTATTGAATGATGATAGAAAATGGAAAGGATAGTATCTTGTTATGTCAAATGGAAATATGTATAATATGAATAATTGTTTATGCCTTGTATGAAATTAATGGTAGCCAAGATGAATAAGATTTTAAATGATGTTGATAATTATAGTATGGAGAAGCATATTGACTTATGCATGTTAATAAATGATGGCATGATACTGAGAAGCAATATAAATAGAAAGGATAAAGGTAGATTGAGGTTGAAAGAGTCCCTCTCTACAAGCATGTAGTGAATGTATAAATGAAAAGTTTGATAATTATGGCTTTGCTTCCTTATTATGCAAGAAAAAGCAAGGATATATGAAAAGTGAATGAAGGAAAGATTTTAAATATCCTTGCATGTTTTTTTTTTCAAACTTGTTGCATGCTAATTTTCATATATGAATGGCCCTAAGGCTTGAGCCAAAAGGGAGCTCCTAGTGCCAGGGTTATGGGTATTAAGAGTTAAACCTATTGTTGTAGGAGAAGATAATAATTATACCAGTATGGTATTAAGGGTTAATCCCACTATTGTGGGAGAAGATAACCACATATACCAGGTAGTGCAAGGAGGATAAGGAACAGTAGGGCATCCTACTCCTTCCTACCTAAGACATACAGGGAACAATAGGGGGTCTTGGAACAAAGGATTTCTTTAAAAATGTGCAAGTAACATGTGTTTTCTAAAATAAAATCTTTTAAACTCATTACATAAACATACTTTAGGACTTTCATTAGGCACAATCATACATCACCGTGCATTGCATAAAAAAGACAATTGTATGGGCAATTGTCTTATTTTCATTAAGTGCGAAGATCAAGGATTAGAGTTAGTTAGGAAAAGGCTAGGAATAGTACTTAAAATGAGTTTGGTATTGTTCCTAGTGATGATAAATGTTTAAAGTATATGTTCTTCAAATTGACTATATGTAATAAATAAATTATTTTGTTATTAAATGAATTGTCTGCCTCGGGAAGGGAAATGATTGAGTTTTGACTTACGCCATTTTTCCATATATTATGTTAAAAACAGGTTTTTCCCTGAAATAGCTGGATTTGTTGTGATGTCATGTTTTTAAAAATGTACTATTGAGAATTTCTAATTCTCACCCCCAATTTTTTGTTTCCATGATAAATCCAACAAAGGACCAACACAGGCGCAAGGCAAGGCGAAGAAGACTTAATAAAGTATTCATGTATATATATATAGAATTTGTACTTAAATTTATGGTTATGTAATTAAGTCCATTCGGCTAGTTTTATAAAGTATGTAATCTCAGGCATATCATGTGGTTGTTTAGTAAAGAGCAAGTTTCCACAGTGTGTAAAATGTTTTGCTTTCTTACTTTTATCAAGGCTCTATATATTTATACGTTAATGATTATTATATAGGTTATGTAATTGTTTTAAGTTTAAAAGTGACATACTTAATGCTACTTACTTAGTGTACTTCGAGTAAACTACAGTATCTATAATTTGGGTGTTACACTAAAGTTGAATCAAAATTGCATGTTTATTATGAATAGCTCCTTTACATTGTTGAAGTTGAGCTTATGATGAAAATGATGTGATGTGTGTTCATTAAACATGGCACTGCAAGAAATGGACCTTAAAAGGAAGTGTTCCATTACTTGTTATTCCTTAAGTATTGTAATCCTATATGATGTGCATAATCATTTGGTTAGAGAATTGTAGGAAACGATCCTTGATAAGGAAGGGGATCTTAATCAAGTATAAGACGGCTGCCCATCCGTTCCAATAATAAGTCCTGTCGGGACCATAACTTAGGCCCTTCTTGGGAGGGAACCCAAGTTTTATACTTTTGATAGTTTTTATGTTTTTGATATGTTTTAAGTCCCATATATGTTAATATGTCAATTTTATAGTTTTGATATATTTTGGTTGTACATACTATGTTTTAACTATCTAGACAAGTTTTGCAGGTGTAGGAGACCCATTTGGAGCAAATTTTGTAGTAGAACTAAATTTGCTATAGAATTCTGCAGACTAACTCCTCACCTCACGGTGTAAGACATGTCATACTGCGGTGTGGTAGCATTTTCGGGAAAAATTCGGGTATTCAATGCTGCGGCGCAGAAGCAGAAGTGAATATCGCGGCGTTCCACAATGTAACTTGCATAATTTATTTATTTTTCATGTTTTTACATATTTTTTTAAATGCTCAGCTCTCACATTTTAAGTATTTTGATAGGCTCAGGTACCCTATATACCTTGGACAGTGAGGACACTGTTTCACCTCGGTTTGGGGGAGTATTATTACATGTTTTGGTTATTATAATGTTTATTGTATAACATGTTTTGATGTTTAGAGTTTGCAATAGTGATAGTCACCATTTTAGCATGATTATATGTTGAGTTTGGCTATTATTGATGGGTTGAGGAATTTTTTCTTTCAATTTTTATCATTTTACACTTGATGTTTTGCATGCTTGAATTGAAAATGATGGATTTAATTGAATGCATGACAAATTGCCAATGGCTAGTGTGGAATTGATTGTCCAATGATATAAATGGTTGCGATTTGACCTTTGTTAGCAAAACCATACGTAATCATGAAGCATGTGAAGCAATCTAGTAGCTTTTTATGCATGATTTACATCCCACTTAGATGCATGTGTAACTTTGAATATGATAAAAGTGCATGTCTAGAGAAAGTTTATTGATGTACATGTATAGACTTCTTGTATCTTAGAAGTTGTTTTTAAACTCTTTTGAGGCGAAATCATAGATTATACATTATTGAGGAAATGATTACCGATTGAGCCTTTCAAGCTTAACCTGATGTGATTATAACTTTAGGTCCCTTTTTGAAGCTTATTAAATGTCGGCCTTATATATTTTTCATTACCATTGTATTCGTTACCATGTTAACCATTCTAATGCATGTGAAAGTATTGCATTTTCTTCCTACCATCAATGTTTGTTGAGTACATAATATGTTATTTCTTGAAATGAGTTCAGTGATTTGGGGTATTGTTGCATGTTCAATACAAAATGAGCCTAAAGGAGCTAGATGCAGTAAAAAAAAGCATTTCTTTAAGTTTAAAAAAAAAAGCAAAACAAAAATAAGCAAGGGAATGAATGAAGAAAAGAAAATTACAAAAGCATTGAATGGTTCTAGCGAGTTTTATTCTTTCACTGTTGAATATCCTGATAGTTTTACATGGTCTCAAGTCTTGAAATAACATGTTTATGTTTCCCAATGTTTGTAATGTATCATTTCCTTTTCTGTTCATATGCCTATAACCATTGGCCTTACATTACAAGCTATTCAAGTCCCTTTTGATCCTTAGTTGTGTGTGATTTATATTAGTGGAGAGAGAGTTTAGATTCAATTTTGTAGATTATATGATTCATATACATGTATGCTCATAAACTTATTCGGTCGTGTATGACTTGAATAGGATAAGTTTATCTTGCATGTTTGTGGAAAATGTGATTTGCATGAAAGGATGGCTTGATTGTTAGCATGTTAAGGATTGTGTATGTGTGGAGCTGATTGTGGCCATTAGCATTCCTTAAGGACTAATGCAATCATTCTACACTGGTTGGGGTTAACTGAAAAAATGAAATTATCATATTTTCTAAATGTATGTTGAATATGATTTGTTAAGTAAGTTTACTTAATCATACTTTATTTTGCTTGAGGACAAGCAAAAATCTAAGTTTGGGGGTGTGATAACTTCATTAAATGTAGTTATTTGTGCCATATTTCTGTGCTTTGTTGATTGCTTAAGTCCTTGTTATTATGCATATTTAGAAGGTTTTTATGCTTATATTTATTAAATTCAATCTTGATATCTTCCTATAAGATATTGAGCAAATAGTGCATATTCTTTAAGTGATTAAGTGGATTTGCAACTGTTATTGATTTGGTGATTTCTCTATTATAGGAAGGGCTCCAAACAAGCTGATATATGGAGCATTTGAGCCAAAACGGGAAGAGAAAGCTAAGTGTGAAGTTTAGCATACCATCTTGCGACATGGTGCATTCCCCTACTACAAATAGAGAGACCTGGGAATTGAATGTCACGACGCAAAGAGTGTATGTTGTGGCATGGGACCCTAATTTACACACGCACTGCGGCGTAGGTATGTTAATGCGGCGACGTGACTCTGTTTTCTGGGCCTATAAATATTATTTTATTAGATTTCTAAAAAGATAGCTTTTTAGGTTAGAGAAGTTGCTGCTAGATTTTCAGGCTGAGGTTGAGAGGATGCCAAATGGAGCAAGGTTGGAGCCTATCCTCTTCATGGAGGATGATTCAAGCATCAAAGATCACATCTATTGAGCTTTCTTCTTTTTCCCTATACTTTTTTCTCTTCCTTGTATCATGAACACGATTTTTGTTGTATATTTTCTTGTTCAATGAATAGCTAAGTTGTATTTAGGGATTACTTTGGATCCTTGTATGAATATTGATGATTTTGTACTTCTTTGAATTTATATTGATGTTTGGTTTTGTTCAATCATATGGATCTTAATGCTCTTGATAGTTTGATCAGCTTTTAAGTGATTAGTTGAAATCTGATGAACTTAGACATAGGAATTTGGATTTGAGATCATATGTATGGTTGATGCATGCTCGATTTCATTCGATTGGTTTGGATAAGTTGATTCGCTAATTAGATAGAAATATACCTCTTAGCCATGCATAGCAGGTGTTTGAGAATAGACCTTAATGAGAGGAGTTTGTGCTAGTTCTCATGAAAACATAGTGAATTAGGTAAATGAAACATGATTGATTGACCTAGACATAGGCTTTTAACTAAAGTAGATTCTCAAGCTCACTTAACTTATTTATTAATGTTGCTTAAAAGGGTTGCATATTATCAATTGAAGTAGGAGGTGAAGAAGGATTCTCTAAACTCTATTCATTATCTTTAATTTTCATTTATTGCTTTTTAGTCTTTAGAGTAGTTTAAATGCACTTTTCCTTATTTTTATGTTCTTGAATAGAAATATTTAAGCTATTGGTTGATATTTAGCATTGGAAGTTCCATTGTCCTCGTGGGAGCGATATCCTACTCTATAACTATATTACTTGTTCGATCCGTGCACTTGCGGCCTATAAAGGGACAAACAAGTTTTTGGCACTGTTGTCGGAGATAATGGTTTATTTTTGTATTGCTAATATTAACAACGAGCTTGTGATTAGTTGAAATCTGATGAACCTAGATATAGGAATTTGGATTTGAGATTATATGTATGGTTGATGCATGTTTGATTTAATTCAATTGGTTTGGGTAAATTGATTCGCTAATGAGATAGAAATATACCTCTTTGCCATGCATAATAGGTGTTTGAGAATAGACCTTAATGAGTAGATTTTGCGCTAGTTCTCATGGAAACATAGTGAATTAGGTAAATAAAGCATGGTTGATTGACCTAGACATAGGCTTTTAACTAAAGTAGATTCTCAAGCTGACTTAACTCATTCATTAATGTTGCTTAAAAAGGTTGCATATTATTAATTGAAGTAGGAGGTGAAGAAGGATTCCCTAAAATCTATGCATTATCTTTAATTTATATTTATTACTTTTCAGTCTTTAGATTAGTTTAAATGCACTTTTCCCTATTTTTATGTTCTTGAATAGAAATATTTAAGCTATTGGTTGATATTTAGCATTGGAAGTTCCATTGTCCTCGTGGGAGCGATATCCTACTATATAACTATATTACTTGTTCGATCCGTACACTTGCGGCCTATAAAGGGACAAATAAGTTTTTGGCACCGTTGCCAGGGATAATGGTTTATTTCTATATTGCTAATATCAACAACGAGCTTATTTAGTTCTAGTTTAAGTTTTGTACAATTCATTTTAATTTAAATTTCATTCTTTGTGTTTTAGGTACAATAACAATGGCAGATGATCATAGTCATACGAGGCCTATAAAGGGACAAATAGTTTCTCAAAAGGTCTATATCACATATGGGAATTTTAGGAGTTGATTGTTGATAGGGAATGTAACATCCTCTTTGGCATGTTAGACTTGTATATGGTTACAGATGTATCATAATACTCGCATGACATGCCTGTTTAGTTTTGTGACATTCTGAGTTAGATTAGACACTTTGCTGCAATACTAAATGTAAAAAGTAGCTTAAAATGACTCAGATCATGACATAACTTGCTTAGTTAAAGGAAATAAATATAGAGAATTTATTTCTAGCTCACAAATGTATGAAATATTTTGTACTTAAAGTTTGAGGATAAACTGAGTTAGTTTGGTATTTTTTAGTACATTGAGTGAGTGTTTTAATACCGGGTTGACTTGACTGATATATGAAAATTTATGGAAATTATAAAACTAGGGTTGAGATAAATCCTAGGATTTTCTATAATGCTTTTAGAAGTTAGAAAACTTGATTTTGTAAAATCAAAGTGTTCTGAACGGATATAAAGTTTATGCCTAATATCTTAAGTTAATATCTCAACTTAGCTTTAAACCACCGTTCTTATCCTTCCTTCTTTGACTTTCTTTGATATTTTCTCTCATTTCACCCTCATTTGTCACGTTCAACCAGCATGAAAAACAGAGAAAAAGAAGAGAAAAGAAAAGAAAAGTAAAGAAGAGAAAAGGAAGCAGGAGGAAGAAAATAGGAGAACCAAAGGCAAATCAAAGGTTTGAAGATCATCTAGACTACTTAAGGTAGGGGTTGTTGTGCTATTTTCTTTATGGTTTAACCTTCTTTGTTTAGCTTGAAAATCTACACGAAGTGGTTTTGTATGTGGTTTTCTTGATGAAACTCCATGAAAGCATATATATATGAATATGGAGAAATAGGTTGATGAGAAATTATATAGTCTTATATGGATTTGTGTTTGGGTAAATACAACCCCAAGAGTTTGTTGTCGATGACTTTTCCATCACTTTACCACTTGGGTTTTGGTTTAAAACATGCGTTAGTGGTACACAAATGGATTTGATATTTGAATAGAACAGGGATACAACTATTTAATGCCCTGAAATGCATCTTTGCAATGACTTATTCGAATAAGGCAAAGGCTATTCGAATAAAGCATCACAGAGAGCTGTAGGAAATGAAGTTTTATGGGGGTTATTTGAATAAGACTAGGTGTTATTCGAATAAACACAAGATAGAGAGTAAAATAATTGCACATTATGAGGTGTTATTCGAATAATACATAAGGTTATTTGAATAAACCTTTCTAGAATGCAAAGTTTGAGAATTCTATTCAAAAAATAAGGAGGTTTATTCGAATAAAATTGTTCTGTTTTAAGGAAATAAACATTCCAAAGAGTACCAAGGGATGAGTTTTCAAAGGTTTTCACTATGATGAGTGATTTAACTTAGAAATAAACACTTTGTGCATTAGATGTAACACCCTTGTGGGGATGACACATATATAAAGAAAATAAAAAAAAGATAAATAAAATCTACCCAAGTTGTAAAACATTTGTTACGTACTAATACGGGTTGTAAAATAATTCCTGTTAAACAGAATATTATTAAATAAAATAACGCGGAAACATAAAACCAACAGAACAACATCACTCATAATATACATATGGTCCAAGTTATAAGTTATACAAATAATTTACAACTACAACTACAAATTATTTAAACAAAAACAGTAAACCAAAAACAGTAAAGAGTCAATATATACATACGTAGACGCGTCCAAAAATACACATCATAAACATTTAATCCTCTGATGGATCACTCTCAGGAAACTCATCAGAAGATAAATATCCAGGATGCCTCGACACTTGGCGGAAATGAGACTGCGCAGTCGATACGATAGTCATCTCACTAGGCTCAGTGGACACACCACCCCAATGACGCCTAAGAGATAAAGGCAACTCTAAGTGCAGAAACACAGTAGTCGTCATCACTGGCTCTCCATCAAACGTAAGTCGTATGGACACAGTCAACTGTCCCACGTAAGTGACAGAGTCTCTGTCTCCCCGCAGATGCCAAGCTAACGATCTATCGTGAAACTCGAGTGTCACAAAACCCAAAAATCCTGGCACCGCCATACCCAAACAAATCAGTCCAATGGATATGGATGATTAGATGGTTCTTGGTCGTCGTACTGGTCTTCAGCTTGCTGCTCCTCTTCCTCCTCAGGATACAAAATCTCAAGAGGCTGTTCCTCTTCCTCAAACTCTTTACCACGTAAATAAATATACAGAAAACACATACAATAAAGAGGTAAGACAAACTAAAATCATCACAAACATGGCAAATAAGAAAATGACAAACAACAGATATACAGTTCATGCAATATGAAAAACTATAACATTAATTAACAACAGGATAATATCACAACAACACATAATATCACAGATAAAATAAAATAAGAAATAGACAATTATCATAATAATAACCAAATAAAATAAACAGATAAAATAAAATAATATCCAAGATATAACCATATACAATATGACACGATCCTACTCCATGGAGCTAAACACATACATGTATCAGAGAGAGAATGACCCGCAAAATCTATTAGTACCACGGTTGTCCAACCGAACTATTTCGCGGTCTCACGTTGCGTCTATAGCCCCACGTCACATGGAATCCATCATCCAAGGCATGGTGTAGTTCACGGTCTCACGTTGTGGCACTACAGGCAATGTACTATTAGACTTTACGAAATCTCGATTAAAAATAGTGCGTGTCGAGTCCATTAGTGTGCTATCGGTTACCACGGCCCAGTGGAGCGACCGACTGTCCATATATGGGATCCCGTACACTAACGTCTCCAAGTTCATAAAGACAATGAACCACACTGCATTTATCGCATCGACAACACGATGTGATTCACCTCGTCAACCAATCCACCAGAAATTGGCATAAACTCAATATATGAGAAATTGCCAAAATACCCTCAATAAAAATATATCCTCAAAGATAACAAGATACAGTAAGTCCCACCGGACAAATACTATTCCAAAGCCTGTACGGGTTCACCTTATAGCCCGACAGCAGAAAAAAATACAGAAAATACTGTTTTGGTCAATCGCGTAGAAATTTTATCGCGTTTTCACAATCTCGTCATTTTTACAAACGTTTTTAAATCGCGTAAATATATTTTACTGTTTTTTAAAATCGCGTAGAGTTTTTAATACGTTTTCTCAATCGCGTAAGATTTTTAAATCATTTTATGGTCCAAATCCCTTAAAAGTTATTGTTTAAATAAATAGAAATAATAAATAATACATTTAAACTACGTAAAATATTTTCAATACCGTATACTGTCTTTTGGACATCTTTTCTAACTTAATTGCCCGTTTTTACTAAAAATTGACAGTATTTTGCTTAGAAAATTATATTAATGGTTTCCTAAATTTTTCGTAAAAATTCTATTTACTTAATTTTTAACCGTATAATTTAAACCTTTTGAAAACCACTAACATGCTTCAAAATACAGTATGAGCTATATGTTAGAAATTTTTGAAAGTTACTGTATTTCTTTTCTAACAATAAAATCAATAGTTTTAGTTGCTTAAACTTAATTCAATTCAATTTATTTCTTCAAAACTCATTTTAAAAAAAATTCTTTTTAACATATATTGCATCTTTATACTTGAAAATGGTTTGGAATTGATTTTAGAAATCATGAATTCTTGGTTTGGCATGTTGGCTGAAATATACATTTGGGTCATTTGATTTCTAAATTCATTTTCCTTGATCTAAATGATTCTATCTCTTGTTAATTTTCCTAGATTAATTAAATTACACTTTAGGAAAATAATGAGAACATTTTGGTTCTCCTTTTGGGTCAATGGTCGTGAGCCTTGGTGTTGTGTTCTTTGGAACACTCATGCATACCTTAGCATGTTATTCACATCCTATACATTATCATGCATTTCTAACACATACAAATTATCAAAGCTTGTAGACATGCAACATCATACAAATTATTACAAACATCAAATAGGAAAGCTACTAACAACCACACAAACAAGCTACTAAACAAACACAAACAAGGAATCCTTATGGATTCTACAATCAACAACCAATCTCCATCTTCTTACCACCACCTATGGATGATAAGAATTGTCTTCCTCTTACCTTAAATGAAGACAAAAATATTCTTTCACTCCTCTTCTAGGTTTCGATTTTCTCCTTCAAATCACCTAACAAACTTAAACAAAAACTACAAGTTACTAACCATAAAAGAAAGCTTAAACCATGGAGAAATCATGGCTTAGAACTTTGAAAAAGAGTTTAGAAATGGAAAACAAGAAATTTCACCTTCTAGGTAAAATTTTCCAAGTAGGTTTCCAAGCTTCAAATGAAAGATTTTGCAAGAACTCTCAACTAGAGATGTTCTTAGGATTGTGTTTAGGTTTAGAAAACTTGGTTGGATAAAATTTTGGGTGGTTGGATGGTATGGTTTTGTGTTTGGCCGAATGGAGCTTCAAGAGAGCTTCAATGGTGTTTAGGGTTTTTGGAAGAGAGAGAAGAGAGAAAATGCTTGAAGGATGAAATGATTTTTTGTCTTCCAAAGGCCAAATGGCCGTGAACTTCAAAGCAATGCAAGGTGTCATGGGTTTGGCTTCATCCAAGCCTTAGAATGAATCAAAGGCCAAGATTAAAACTTGGTTAGCAAGCTTGTCTCCCATTGGTTGAGTTTAGCATAGTCATCTAACCTAGTCACATGCTTAGTCACTAATTAACCTAGTCACCACACTTAGTCATCATGTTCTAGAGAATTCCTCACTAATGATGCTTAATTAAGCTATTAAGTTAACTGTTTTAGCTAAACATGGGTCCCGCAAAACATTTCTGGGTCCACTGTCATTTTATTATACTGACTAATAAAATAATATTATAATAATACAAAATTATTTTATTTGACAGTTAAATCCTAAAAATTAAAAGATTAACAACAGTATCATTTAGAATCGGGTTTAGTAAGATCCCCCAGTTCTGAATAATCAAAACAAGATTTTCCCGGCCCGGAAAAATATTATTTTCTTGTCTTCCAAAGGCCAAATGGCCGTGAACTTCAAAGCAATGCAAGGTGTCATGGGTTTGGCTTCATCCAAGCCTTAGAATGAATCAAAGGCCAAGATTAAAACTTGGTTAGCAAGCTTGTCTCCCATTGGTTGAGTTTAGCATAGTCATCTAACCTAGTCACATGCTTAGTCACTAATTAACCTAGTCACCAACTTAGTCATCATGTTCTAGAGAATTCCTCACTAATGATGCTTAATTAAGCTATTAAGTTAACATTTTTAGCTAAACATGGGTCCCATGAAAACATTTACGGGTCCATTTGTCATTTTATTATCTTGACTAATAAAATAATATTATAATAATACAAAATTATTTTATTTGTGATTAAATCCTAAAAATTAAAAGATTAACAATGGTATCATTTAGAATCGGGTTTAGTAAGATCCCCCAGTTCTGAATAATCAAAACAAGATTTTCCCGGCCCGGAAAAATATTATTTTCTTGTCCCGGAGCAAATCGCACAAAAAGTCCAAATAAAATCACGGACAGTAATATTAAGCACTGTAACATATAGAAAATTTAAAAACAGTACAATCGGGACGTAACGGTCATTTTTCCATTTTTCCCCATGACAAAGCAAATCATCCAAAATGTTCAAATAAAATTACAGACAGTATTAATTGTCTGTATATCTCCTAGAAAAATTAAAACAGTAGTTGAGAAAATTTTTATTTTACTGTCTCGAAACAAATTACGTAAAACGATCAAATAAAATTTTAGCCTGTAAAACATATTTGTATTTCATACAGAAAAATAAGAAACAGTAAAATAGGGACACAACAGTCATTTACACAAAAGCTTGAAAAACAACAAACAGAACATTCGGGACATTTTTCTAAAAATTGGGGTGTTACATTAGATGCTTAAGAGGGAAACCTTCTATGTGCTTGTAAAGTGATGCATTGAGTTGTATGTCTATTTCACTTGTGAAATGAGCTTGGTTCTTTAATAAGCCTCGGTAATGAAATGATCTTGGTTCTTTAATGAGCCATGGTATTAGAAGATTAAAGGAAGCTGTCGGGATCTAGATAACTTGGAATGTTCAAAACAACTTTCTTGAATAAATATTTTCCCAAGAAATTTCAACAAGAAAAAGAAATGGAATTTATGGAGTTGAAACATGGAAATATGACAGTAGGCCAATATGAAGCAAAGTTTGAGGAGCTTTCTAAATTTTCTTCATATTTCAAATATAATCTAGATGAAAACTAGAAATGTGTTAAATTTAAGACTGGATTAAGAAGTGAAATAAGGAGCATGGTGAGGCCTCTAGAAATCAGATATTTTCCTATGTTAGTGAATAAATGCAGCATTGTGGAAGCGGAAAAACTAAGGTTATAGCTAGAGTATAGGCAACGAAGCTTCTAGATAAGAAAAAAGAGAAGATGAGGAATTAGAAAGAAATATTTCACAACCAAAGATCCCACAGGAAAAATGCAATACCCTTAAACACATGTTAGAGTGGTAAATGGTTACCAAAGGTAGCATTTGACAAGTTTAGCATACTAGTTAAGTTTTATGACAAATTGAGTTCGTTTAGGCACTTAGTTGTAGCATAGAAGTTGAAAAGTAGCTTAAAATAACTTAGATAATAGCATAAGTTGCTAAGTTGAGGGAAACAAACATAGAGAGTTTGTTTCTAGGTCACAAATAAGCTAAGTAAGATGTGGTAAAAGTTTCAAGAGAATCAGAATCAGTTTGGTATTTTTAGGCATACTGGTTGTGCGTTTTAATACCAAATGACTAGCAGCAGATATAGAAACCAAGATTCCTAAGTACACAAGTCTATGAATCAGTTCATAGCAAACTGCTTTGTTTTTAACATAAACTTCTGCATGTATTTCAAAACAAAACCCTGCATATGCCTTTCATCCATATACTTTTAGGATGTTCTTAGGCATATTCATATTACATATCATTCTCATTGCATTTACAGACAGTTGTATGGGCATTGTCCATCACTGTTGGTATTTACAGTTGTATGGGTGTTGTATATATTAACAGTATGTAGGCTATTGGTTGATATCACACTACTAGGTAGTGTGCAACTATAAAAAAAGGAGGAAACTCCTATGTTAGAAGTTATAGCAATTGTTATATAATTGTTATATATAATGTTATAGTTAGCTAGTATTGGAACAACTTAATGAGAATGTTAATTCTCACCCCGTTTGTTCTTCCATGTAAATCCAGGTACAGACCCTGCTAAGGGTAAAAAGGCAAAGCATGAAGACTAGAGTAGTTTTTATTACTTTAAGTAGACAGAACTTATGTATCAGTTTATATTTGTTATGTATGTTTTATGTTATATGTATTACAATAAGCCCCTTTGTGGCTAAGTTTTTATATATAAGTATGAGGTTTAAGTTTTTCTACAATCTCTCAAGTCGTTCTATAATTACTCACTTGTGATTATGGATATATGCTAGTATATAGTATGTAGAAGTGACGTTTCTAGTATTGTTATCTTTATATATTGTTGTGTAACTATGATATATCCAGATATTTGTATTAGGATGTTACATTATGGTATCAGAGCAGTTCATCCTGCTGAGTTGGGGTATGGTCTGACTGTGCTTAGATATAAGTAACAGTTTAGTAGAAAGTTATGCATTCTTTTATCTCTTTTTGAGATATGCTAGTGGGATTGCATGACTAGCCTTAGGTATGTGTGCTAATAACTACTGTCACACATTTACGTAATATTAAGCCTAGCTAACTCAGTATGTATTATGCTGCGTGGACAAAAACTATGGCAACTACCAAGCGAACCTATAAGACTAAGAGATTGGTAAAAGAAGAGATAACCAGAGCTCTAAGAAAAATGGCTGCTATATTGAGAGAGCAGGCTGCCATTAATAGAAGTCTATCAGAAGTGATAGAATAGTACTCGCATAGTTAGTTGTGCGAACGAGAAAGAACTTATGAGAGATCAGTATTTCTTTGAGTTCAGGAAAGTTACTCCTTTGTTTTTGAAGGGATAGTTTGGTTTTGTCAAATCCAAAAGGTGGTTTCACGTGATGGGAGAGATCCTTGAGGTCATGTTGTGCGCTGATAACTAGAAGGTGACCTTGCTTCATAAGGGTTAGTAGGAGAAGCCGAAAGCTGATGAGATGAAGCAGAATGGTTACTAGAGATGGTTAGTACTCGAATAGCCTAGGAGGTGTTTAGAGTTACTTTCCTAGATAAGTATTATACCCTTGAGTTATGAAATGAAGAGAAATTTGGATTTTTTTAAGGTCTGAGCAAGAGGATATTACTGTAGATCAGTATGCGGAGCAATTCACAGAGTATCAGAAGTTCTTTTCTTATTTTACGTCTAATACAGATTGTAACATCCCGGGACTGCCTGCAGGATTGACGAATGTCTCTACAAACCAACAAGGGTCTTTTCAGCGTGTTTTGTCCTCACTCACATGCATCCTAGGAAACTTCCCAGGAGGTTACCCATCCCACAATTGCTCCAGGTCAAGCACGCTTAACAATGGAGTTCTTATGTTCTAGGCTCCTGAAAAGAAGTTACAACTTGTTGATATGGTTACGCCTAATCGATTCCTTTAAGCCATCCTCAACTATGCAGTCCCATACCTGCACAGTCTCTGAATCCCTCTCATTCCGGTGCGTATTCAGTTCATTCATGAGACCCTTCACCTAGAAGCATGCCAGGAGCCGTCCATTGTGTAACACCCTTGTAGGGATGTCACATATATAAAGAAAATAAAAGAAAGATAAATAAAATCTACCTAAGTTGTAAAACATTTGTTACGTACTAATACGGGTTGTAAAATAATTCCTGTTAAACAGAATATTATTAAATAAAATAATGCGGAAACATAAAACCAACAGAACAACATCACTCATAATATACATATGGTCCAAGTTATAAGTTATACAAATAATTTACAACTATATTTACAAATATTTAAACAGGATCAGTAAACAAAAATAGTAAAGAGTCAATATATACATACGCAGACGCGCCCAAAATACACATCATAAACATTTAATCCTCTGATGGATCACTCTCAGGAAACTCATCAGAAGATAAATATCCAGGATGCCTCGACTCTCGACGGAAACGAGACCGCGCAATCGATACGATACTCATCTCACTAGGCTCAGTGGACACACCACCCCAATAACGCCTAAGAGATAAAGGTAACTCTAAGTGCAAAAACACAGTAGTCGACATAACTGGCTCTCCATCAAACGTATGACGTAGGGACACAGTTAACCGTCCCACGTAAGTCACTGAGTCTCTATCTCCCCGCAAATGCCAAGCTAACGATCCACCGTGAAACTCAAGTTGTACAAAACCCAAAAATCCTGGCACCGCCATACCCAAACAAATCAGTCCAATGGATATGGATGATCAGATGGTTCTTGGTCGTCGTACTGATCTTCGACTTGCTACTCTTCTTCCTCCTCAGGATACAAAATCTCAAGAGGCTGGTCCTCTTCCTCAAACTCTTTACCATGTAAATAAATATATACAGAAAACACATACAATAAAGAGGTAAGACAATCTAAAATCATCACAAACATGGTAAATAAGAAAATGATAAACAACAGATATACAGTTCATGTAATATAAAAAGCTATAACAGTAATTAATAATAGGATAGTGTAAAAATTTAAATATCACAACAACACATAATATCACAGATAAAATAGTATCACAGATAAAATAATATCACAAATAGAATAATATCACAGATAAAATAAACTAAGAAATAGACAATTTATCTTAATAATAACCAGATAAAAATAAACAGATAAATAAAATAATGTCCAAGATATAACCATATGCAATATGATACGATCCTACTCCATGGAGCTAAACACATACAGATATCAGAGAGAATGACTCGTAAAATCCATTAGTACCACGGCTACCCAACCAAACTATTGCGCTGTCTCACATTGCGTCTATAGCCCCATGACACATGGATCCCACTGTCCAAGGCGTGGTGTAGTTCACAGTCTCATGTTGTGGCACTACAGGCAATATACTATTAGACTTTACGAAATCTCGATTAAATATAGTGCGTGTCGAGTCCATTAGTGTGCTATCGGTTACCACGGCCCAGCGGAGCGACCGACTGTCCATATATGGAATCCCGTACACTAACGTCTCCAAGTTCATAAAGACAATGAACCACACTACGTTTATCGCATCGACAACACGATGTGATTCACCTCGTCAACCAATCCACCAAAAATTGGCATAAACTCAATATATGATCCAAAAATAAGAAATTACCAAAATACCCTCATTAAAAATATATCCTCAAAGATAAGAGATACAGTAAGTCCCACCGGACAAATACTGTTCCAAAGCCTGTACGGGTTCACCTCATAGCCCGACAGCGGAAAAATACAGAAAATACCGTTTTGGTCAATCGCGTTGAAATTTTATCGCGTTTTCACAATCTCATCGTTTTTACAAACATTTTTAAATCGCGTAATTTATTTTTCTGTTTTTAAAATCGCGTAGAGTTTTTAATATGTTTTCTCAATCGCGTAAGATTTTTAAATCATTTTCTTGTCCAAATCCCTTAAAAATTACTGTTTAAATAAACAGAAATAATAAATAATACATTTAAACAACGTAAAATATTTTTCATACCGTATACTATCTTTTGGACATCTTTTCTATCTTATTTGTCCTTTTTTACTAAAAATTGACAATATTTTGTTTAGAAAATTATAATAATGATTTTTAAATTTTTCCGTAAAAATTCTGTTTACTTAATTTTTTAACCGTATATTTTAATCCTTTTGAAAACCACTAACATGCTTCAAAATTATAGCATGAGCCATATGTTAGAAATTTTCAAAAGTTACTGTATTTCCTTTCTAACAATAAAATCATTAGTTTTAGTTGATTAAACCTAATTCAAATCAATTTATTCCTTCAAAACTCATTTTAAAAAATTTCTTTTTAACATATATTGCATCTTTATACTTGAAAATGGTTTGGAATTGATTTTAGAAATCATGAATACTTGGTTTGGCATGTTGGCCGAAATATACACTTATGTCATTTGATTTCTAAATTCATTTTCCTTCATCTAAACAATTGTATATCTTGTTAATTTGCCAATGTTAATTAAATCACATTTTAAGAAAATAATGAGAACATTTTGGTTCTGCATTTTTGGTTAATGGCCGTGAGCCTCATTGATGTGTTCTTTGGAACACTCATGCAAACCTTGGCATGTTATTCACATCCTATAAATTATCATGCATTTCTAACACATACAAATTATCAAAGCTTGTAGACATGCAAAGTAAAGCTTGTAGATGTAACATCCCAAAAATTTGATTTCTCTACTATCCGTATTCATTTTATAATATTTGTGATTTTCTAGAATTTTTCTGGATTTTTCAGAGAAACTAGAATATTTTAATATTATTCCTTGTTTTGCTTGTGTGCTGAGCGGAACCGGAGAAATGAGATATTTTCTCCGAGAACCTTGAACTATGAAAACGTCGACGGGGGATCTTACTAAACCCGAGGCCGAACACAGTTTACAAGGTTTTACATTTTTTGAGAAACTCTATGACTAAAATAATAAAACATCTGTAAAGGATTTATCTGTCAGATTTGTTAATGTTGACTTCTGCCAACAAAAACTGTTGTCCAATAAATAATAATATGTAATAAAAATCTTATCTCATTATTCAAAAAATTACCTTGTGTCAAGCCCTTTTTGCCTTATCTTCAAAATAAAGATTTTAGCTAATTTAAAAGCCCATTATAGGAAGCTTCCATGAAATTTCCTATTTGGCTCATTTTTCCCTCTCTCCCTTTCTTCACTCTTCTACGGCAGAAGCTTCAAAGGAAAGCCCAAGTAATTCCTCTCATTTATCCTAATATTACACTCTCATTCCTCTAACCCCAAATACCCATTTCTCTCTTTCACTTTCTTCTTCTTCTTCTTCTCCACCGTGCAACCATTCTTGGAAGCAACAATCCTTTGCTTGCTTCATCATCAAAGATTCTTACTTTCTTACTCCATTCCAAGACTTTTTCTTGTTGCCATCTTTTGGTTCTTCTTCTTTTTCCATTTTTCCTCCACCATTGAAGCAAAAGCTTGGAGCCTTAAGGTAAAGCCTTCAACTTTCTTCCATTTTTCTTGCTATTTTCGTTTCTCTTGATCACCTTGGTGACCAAGAACCTATTTTTCATGGTTTAAGTGAACATTGTGGTGATCACTCACATTGGGGTTTTTCTTGAAGGGGGAAAACGAAAATCTAGGGCAAGAAGGAGTGGTACATTGTGTTGTCTTCCAAATAGGTAAGAGGGAGATGATCCTCTTCAACCAATCTTGGTAGTAAGGGAATGTCTTGTGTTTGTTGATGAGAGAATCCCTGTTGGATCCCTCTCTTTGTTATTTTGTGTTATTTCCATGATTTTGTGGTTGTTTGATTGGTGTGAATACATGGATTTGCATTGTATGTCTTGATGATTTTGAGCTTATATGTAGCTATTTTGTGATTATATGTTAAGTATCACATTTTGGGGGTGTTGGAAAAAAAAATGAATGAGGGACTTTGATAGTGAAGGGGTCACGATTCTCAGAGAAAAGAATTCTCAGAATTCCAGATTTTACACCGCGCTCTCAGGCTGTGTATTTAGCGCCAAGCGCGCTATGTACATAGAGAATTTCCCATGTAACTCGACCGGTGGGCGTTCGGGCGCTTCGTTTTAAGCGCCAGGCGCTCCACCAGCGCTCAGCGCTTCAGACGTGGCGCCTAGGCGCTCGTAACAGAAACAACTAAGTATCAGTAAGATGATATTGAGGTTTTAAGGTAAAGATAGTGCAACCATAGGGGGAGTAAAGGACTTAAATTGTAAGGAAAGCTTTCTAGAGAGGGAGATTTCATAAAAATGAACATTTTAAAATGTGATTCCATAACGAACTTCAAGAAATGCCTTACCACTTGAGAACTCAATATTATGTACATTAGAGACCATGAATGAGATTAGGGAGTGTGGAGACCTAAGTGGTATGAAATACGATATGTTACGAATGATTATATTGTGGATGAATACATATGAATGTTGTCAATGTTTCTTATGGATCCCTATTTGGGCTAAGCCCTTGTTATTTTCATACTTGAGAGAACCATGATGCCATGACTTTGGGAAAATGGAATATGTATGCATAAGTATGTGATATGCCATGATTGGACATTGTGTCGTCATACATGTGTGGTCCGTTGGACATGGTTAGTAAGGCAATGTGTGCCTAGGAGTTGAATAACACTTATGTGCAGGTGCGAATAGACTAAGCATAGGTGTCATATGTTGTTGACCCTGGGGCGTCGGGGTGTGGGTGTCTCACAATAGACAGTGGTAGCTCCACTGGGGCCGTGGGATAGACCAATGCGACACACCGACGATCCTGACTGAGACGCTGTCCTATGTCGCGATCAACTGTCGAGGTACCATGTATGAGCCATTGCGCAAACATTTTTATGAAAGGAAAGCACACTGTATTTTAAGGCTGCTGAGATACTGGTATTACTCCTTGATCATTCACTCCGAAGATGTTTATGTCTAGCTCCATGGAGTAGGAACTTGTGGTACCCTTTTGTATTGTGCATTGTGAGTCTCATAATGCATTGAACATGAGCATCTATGACTGTATAACTACCTAAATTGTTAACTGCTGAGAACACTGTTGTTATCTGCCTGTTATTGATGATTTTATCGCTATTAGTGGTCATTCTACTGTTACTGTTAATTTTAATATTTCTATAGCTAAATGTATGATTCGTGTTATGTGTGGGCGTCCAGCGCCGTATTATTTTCTTGCTGCCAAACTTGGTACTGAAAGCTGGATGTCTCACCTCTTTCTGTAATTTTCCTCTACTTCTTTTATTTGGTTGGTTCATGTATCGCCAAGAAGACGCTCGTGAGGAGGACAAGGAACCTACGGAGTTCCAGGGTTTTTGGCCTTATCTCGACTGAGATCGAAGTTCTTGAAGATGTCATTTCGCCCCCGTGGTTTTTTTGGCTATGTACGGATCAACTTTCATGGTGGTCCAGATTGTTGGCACATCAACGTGCAGACTGATCGATGTGTGTACCATGGCGAAGTGACAGTGTCCTTAGCGTGGAGACGCTACACTACTTCTATTTTTAACTTCCATCCTTTTGTTTGGCTAGAATTTTATATGCCTGTAAGAGACATGTGGGCTGATATGTACTATACCCCACGTGACGACTCTTTCTTGTCTACTGCTCGGGCTCCTGCCTGTTGTTTCGTCGTTGCGATGGACGTCTCGTCAGACGACGAGGACCCAATGGAGGATCCATCTACGGTTCCTTCTAGTTCTCGTCGGTCTTAGAGATTGTCTCAGGTTGATAGCTACTGAGGGCTGTCTGGTTATTTTGAGGGAGCCTGATGTATCTATGGGTTAGTGGGCATGTGCATTTGTATCTCTTGGGTTAGGTACACATTTTGCTTTTTGTATATCCCTTGGAAATGTAATTAATCAGGCTTGTATATTTGGTACAAAGTATGTAATTATCCATATTATGAATGATCAACGCTTCACTCTACGTCGATTTCTTTTTGACCATTTCTCAAACATGTCATTGGAAAAAGGAAATTGGATTTTAATTCTTTCATGCGATATGTTAACGAATAAGTACTTATGTACATTTAATGGAAGTGTTAACCAGACTCAAAAAAAAAAAGAAAAAAAAAATTAAGAATAAAGTGTGTTTTCAAATTACTCGTGTTCATTCGTATATTGTCTTACTATTGTGTGACGTTCCTTCTCCTTACCCTTTACGACGAGGTTTGGAGAAAAAGGGGCGTTACACTGTCCTGGTATCAGAGCTCCTGGTTATGTTTCTTTTGGGTCGTGTGATTTTGGACTGTCTTGTTTGTGCTGTGTCATTCTCTGTGATTTTGTTGCTTGGTATTCAAATGGATACGTCTGACTTTCTCTGTGTTTTGCGTAGTCTAATCTGAGAAGGAACAATGGCTCGTCGAGGTGATATGGCTGCTGCCATTGAGGCAATACAGAAGATGGCTGAGGCCATGCTGCAACAGAACCAGCAAACAACTCAACAACAGGCTAAAGCTGCACAACAGCTAGAAGCTACAGCGGATGTTCAGAACTTAAAGGGATTTCATCGTGCTAACCCTTCACAGTTCAAAGGGGAGTTTGATCCGGAAAAAGCTACCTTGTGGATACAGGAGCTGGAGAAAATATTTACGAGTATGAATTGTGCTAACGATCGGAAGGTCACCTATGCTGCATATATGTTGATTGGAGATGCAGAGCATTGGTGGATGGGAGAACAAAGGTTATTGCAGGCCGCAAACAGAGTGATAACTTGGGAGGTGTTCAAAGAAAGGTTCTTGAATAAGTATTTTCCAGAAAGTGCCAGGCACGCAAAGGAGATGGAATTTCTGAGGTTGTGACAAGGAGGTACAACCGTGAGCGAATACGCCGCCAAGTTTGAAAAGTTGTCTAGATTCTCGACCTATTTTCAATTTCAACCCAATGAAGCTTAGAAATGCCGGAAGTTTGAGGAAGGCTTGAGGCACGAGGTGAAGAAAATTGTGATAGCTTTGAAGATTACTCAATTTTCTGAGCTACTTGACACTTGCTGCCGATTGGAAAGTGTGGAACAAGAACGTGAGGCAAGAAATAGGAATTTTGGGCCCATTCGGTCCCAAAGAGGAGGTGGTGGTAACGCAAGCCGTTATCAAAAGAAGCCTTATTCCAGACCCTCTGGAAGCCAACAACCGCAAAAATTTCAAGGAGGAAGCCCAACTGGAAGCCCTGGAAGGATGGGTCAGAATGCTACAACTACTCCGAGATGCATGAAATGTGGAAAGGAGCATTTCACAAGGGACTGCACAATCAAGGGATTTATTTGCTTTCGGTGCGGGAAACCTGGTCACGTTTCTCGAGACTATAACCAGACCAAGGTGGAACCATCCGTCAATGTTGCTAAAACTTCTAAGCCACAAGTTGGAGGCAGAGTTTACACCCTGAGTGGTGCTGAGGCCTCTGAATCCGAGGATCTAATACAAGGAGAAGGTATCATTGAAGGTAATCTTTTAATTGTGCTGTATGACTCTGGTGCTACTCATTCTTTCATTTCACATGACTGTGTGGAAAGACTTGGATTACCTGTGTCTTCCTTACCTTTCGATTTGACTGTCTCAACTCCCACCGCAAAACCTGTCGTTACTGCTAAAGTTTATCTAGGATGTCCTTTGATTATGGAAGGTCGAATCTTTTATATCGATTTGATCTGTTTACCCTTATCTCAATTAGATGTGATATTGGGGATGGATTGGTTGTCTGCTAATCGTGTTCTGTTAGACTGTTCCAGAAAAACAATAGTTTTTCCCTTGGATGAGGATTCTAGATTTTTGACCGCCAACCAAGTGAAAGCTTTCGAAAGAAGGAGCTCGAGGATACATCTTTGTTATCTTCTTTGAAAGTTGAGAGTGAAGTTGATGTGGACGCAATCTCTATTGTTCGAGACTTTCCCGAGGTTTTCCCGATGAACGATGATGCACTGGTTTGCCACCGGAACGGAGGTCAAATTTGCTATCGACTTGGTACCGGAGCTGGTCCTATTTCTATCGCACCTTACCATATGGCACCGTAGCGTTTGAGAGAGAAGGATCCGGAACTCGTGAACTTAAGAAGCAGTTGGAAGAGCTCCTAAGAGAAGCAATTTGTGAGACCCAGTGTGTCACCCTGGGGAGCACCGGTATTGTTAGTCAAGAAGAAAGATGGGACTTCAAGATTGTGTGTGGATTACCGTCAGTTGAACAAGGTTACAATTAAGAATAAGTATCCATTGCCAAGGATAGATGACTTGATGGACCAATTGAAGGGAGCAGCTGTGTTTTCCAAGATCGATCTGCGATCGGGTTACCACCAAATCAGAGTGAAAGTGGAAGATGTTCCTAAGACCGCTTTTCGTACTCATTATGGTCATTACGAGTACCTGGTGATGCCTTTTGGTGTGACAAATGCACCTGCGATATTTATGGACTACATGAATAGGATCTTTCGCCCTTACTTAGACAAATTCGTTGTTGTTTTCATCGACGATATTCTGATCTATTCACAAAGTCACGAGGACCATGCTGAGCACCTCAGCGTAGTTCTCCAGATCTTGAAGGAAAAAGAGTTGTATACGAAATTATCCAAGTGCGAGTTTTGGCTAGATGAAGTGAAATTCTTGGGTCATGTAATCACAAAGGAAGGAATTCAGTGGATCTTTCAAAGGTAGAAGTTGTGCTACAATGGGAAAGGCCAACGACAGTGATGGAAATTCGAAGCTTCATCGGACTAGCCGAATACTACCGGAGGTTCATGGAAGGATTTTCCAAGATCACTGGACCACTCACTCGACTCACCCGGAAGAATCAACTTTTCGAATGGACAGATTCCTGTGAAGGAAGTTTCCAAGAGTTAAAAAGAAAGCTAACTACGTCACCAGTGTTAGTTCTACCGAACCCTAATGAACCATTTGAAGTGTACTGTGACGCTTCGTATCAAGGTTTGGGGTGCGTTCTTATGCAGAATGGGAAGGTGGTGGCTTACGCCTCAGGACAACTGTGAATGCACGAGAAGAACTACCCAACTCACGATCTAGTATTAGCTGCGGTGGTCTTTGCATTGAAAATATGGAGACATTATTTGTATGGAGCCATATTCAACGTCTTCAGTGACCACAAAAGTCTGAAATACCTGTACGATCAGAAAGAGATGAATATGAGGCAACGAAGATGGCTGGAATTTTTGAAAGATTACGATTTTCAACTCCAGTATCATCCCGGGAAGGCAAATGTGGTAGCTGATGCCTTGAGTAGGAAGACAATTAGTGTTTCTACTATGATGATCAGAGAAAAGGACCTGATAGAGCAATTTAGAGACATATGGTCATCTGTAGAGTTAACACCGGGAAAAATCTGCATGAATAGGGTTACTATCTGGAATGACTTGATGGAAGATATTCGAGAGAAGCAAAAGATCGATAAGTTCCTGCAAGGAGAAAGAGAATTGATGAGGCAAGGTTGTGTATCAACATTGAAGGAAGGAAGTTATGGGATTTTGAGATTCCAAGGAAGGATCTGTGTGCCTAAAGATGAGAAACTCCGGAAGTACATACTTGAATATGCTCATTCGAGTCGGTTAAGTATGCATCCTGGAATGAACAAGATGTATCAAGACTTGAGGAAGTTATTTTGGTGGCATGGAATGAAAAGAGATATCGCTAGATGTGTGTCGTCTAATTTGGTTTGCCAAAAAACGAAGACTGAGCATCAAAGACCAGCTGGATTGCTACAACCCCTAACCATTCCTGAGTGGAAATGGGATAGTATTGCTATGGATTTTGTTGTTTGGTTACCAAGAACCAGGAAGGGATATGACTCGATATGGGTAATTGTGGATCGACTTACAAAATCAGCTCACTTTCTACCGATCAACATAAGGTATCCGTTGGAGAAGTTGACTCAGATATACATTGGTGAGATTGTCAGACTTCACGGGATACCCACGAGTATCATTTCCGATAGAGACCCGAGGTTTACCTCGAAGTTTTGGCAAAGTATTCAAGAGGCTATGGGAACAAAGTTGCGGTTGAGTTCCGCATACGATCCGCAGACTGATGGTCAATCAGAAAGAACAATTCAGTCGTTAGAAGATCTGTTAAGAGCCTGTGCCTTAGAGCAAACTGGAGGTTGGGACGAAATCTTACCATTGGTGGAATTCACCTACAATAACAGTTACCATTCAAGTATAGGGATGGCGCCCATGAGGGCTATATGGGCGGAGATGTCGGACGCCTCTGTGTTGGTATCAAGATGGAGAACGGCTTACCGTTGGACCTGAACTCGTTAAGCAGACAACTGAGAAGGTTAAGATGATTCAGGAGAAGATGAAGACAGCTCAGAGTCGGCAGAAGAGTTATGCGGACAAAAGAAGGAAACCTCTTGAGTTCGAAGAAGGAGAGCATGTCTTCTTGAAAGTCACATCTATGACTGGGGTCGGTCGTGTTCTCAAATCTAGAAAACTCACTCCAAAATTCCTTGGACCCTACCAAATTCTTCGTCGAATAGGTCCTGTTGCTTACCAAGTAGCTTTACCCCCTTTTCTTTCAAACCTTCACAACGTCTTTTATGCGTCACAACTCAGAAAATATGTTTCAAGTCCTGATCATGTCATAGCACCTGATTCCGTACAATTAAAGAAAAACTTGACTTATGAGACGACTCTTGTGAGGATTGAGGATAGGAGGACAAAGCAACTCAGAGGGAAGGACATTGAACTGGTGAAGGTAATCTGGAACGAAGCAACTGGAGATGTGGCGTGGGAGCTGGAGAGCAAGATGAAGGAGCAATATCCCGAATTGTTTTAAGGTATGGAGAATTTCGAGGACGAAATTCTTATTTGTTGGGGAGAGTTGTAATCCCAAAAAATTTGATTTCTCTACTATTCGTATTCATTTTATAATATTTGTGATTTTTTGGAATTTTTCTGGATTTTTCGGAGAAACTAGAATATTTTAATATTATTCCTTATTTTACGTGTGTGCTGAGCAGAACCGGAGAAATGAGATATTTTCTCCGAGAACCTTGAACTATTTTGTTGTTTGGTTACCAAGAACCAGAAAAGATATGACTCGATATGGGTGGTAATGTGGGATCGGCTTACAAAATCAGCTCACTTTGTACCGATCAACATTAGGTATCCATTGAAACGTCGATGGGGATCTTACTAAACCCGAGGCCGGACACAGTTTACAAGGTTTTACATTTTTCGAGAAACTCTAACAGCTAAAATAATAAAACACTGTAAAGGATTTATCTGTCAGATTTGTTAATGTTGACTTCTGCCAACAAAAACTGTTGTCCAATAAATAATAATATGTAATAAAAATCTTATCTCATTATTCAAAAAATTACCTTGTGTCAAGCCCTTTTTGCCTTATCTTCAAAATAAAGATTTTAGCTAATTTAAAAGCCCATTATAGGAAGCTTCCATGAAATTTCCTATTTGGCTCATTTTTCCCTCTCTCCCTTTTTAGGAGGACGAAGACTTTTTTAGGACACTCTCTCCCTTTCTCCACTTTCTTCACTCTTCTACGGCTAGAAGCTTCAAAGGAAAGCCCAAGTAATTCCTCTCATTTATCCTAATATTACACTCTCATTCCTCTAACCCCAAATACCCATTTCTCTCTTTCACTTTCTTCTTCTTCTTCTTCTCCACCGTGCAACCATTCTTGGAAGCAGCAATCCTTTGTTTGCTTCATCATCAAAGATTCTTACTTTCTTACTCCATTCCAAGACCTTTTCTTGTTGCCATCTTTTGGTTCTTCTTCTTCTTCCATTTTTCCTCCACCATTGAAGCAAAAGCTTGGAGCTTAAGGTAAAGCCTTCAACTTTCTTCCATTTTTCTTGCTATTTTCGTTTCTCTTGATCACCTTGGTGACCAAGAACCTATTTTTCATGGTTTGAGTGAACATTGTGGTGATCACTCACATTGGGGTTTTTCTAGGGCAAGAAGGAGTGGTACATTGTGTTGCCTTCCAAAGAGGTAAGAGGGAGATGATCCTCTTCAACCAATCTTGGTAGTAAGGGAATGTCTTGTGTTTGTTGATAGAGAGAATCCATGTTGGATCCCTCTCTTTGTTATTTTGTGTTATTTCCATGATTTTGTGGTTGTTTGATTGGTGTGAATACATGGATTTGCATTGTATGTCTTGATGATTTTGAGCTTATATGTAGCTATTTTGTGATTATATGTTAAGTATCACATTTTGGGGGTGTTGGAAAAAAATGAATGAGGGACTTTGATAGTGAAGGGGTCACGGTCACGTAAAAAAGAATTTCGAGAATTCAGATTTTACACTTGGCGCTCGGGCGTGTGTATTTAGCGCCTAGGCGCTATGTACACAGAGAATTTCCCCAGTAACTCGACCTGGTGGGCGTTCAGGTGCTTCGTTTTAAGCGCCTAGGCGCTCCACCAGTGCTCAGGCACTTCAGACGTGGCGCCTAGGCGCTCGTAACAGAAACAACTAAGTATCAGTAAGATGATATTGAGGTTTTAAGGAGAAGATAGTGCAACCATAGGGGGAGTAAAGGACTTAAATTGTAAGGAAAGCTTTCTAGAGAGGGAGATTTCATAAAAATGAACATTTTAAAATGTGATTCCATAACGAACTTCAAGAAATGCCTTACCACTTGAGAACTCAATATTATGTACATTAGAGACCATGAATGAGATTAGGGAGTGTGGAGACCTAAGTGGTATGAAATACGATATGTTACGAATGATTATATTGTGGATGAATACATATGAATGTTGTCAATGTTTCTTATGGATCCCTATTTGGGCTAAGCCCTTGTTATTTTCATACTTGAGAGAACCATGATGCCATGACTTTGGGAAAATGGAATATGTATGCATAAGTATGTGATATGATATGAACATGATTGGACATTGTGTCGTCATACATGTGTGGTCCGTTGGACATGGTTAGTAAGGCAATGTGTGCCTAGGAGTTGAATAACACTTATGTGCAGGTGCGAATAGACTAAGCATAGGTGTCATATGTTGTTGACCCAGGGGGCGTCGGGGTGTGGGTGTCTCACAATAGACAGTGGTAGCTCCACTGGGGTCGTGGGATAGACCAATGCGACACACTGACGATCCTGACTGAGACGCTGTCCTATGTCGCGATCAACTATTGAGGTACCATGTATGAGCCATTGCGCAAACATTTTTATGAAAGGAAAGCACACTGTATTTTAAGGCTGCTGAGATACTGGTATTACTCCTTGATCATTCACTCCGAAGATGTTTATGTCTAGCTCCATGGAGTAGGAACTTGTGGTACCCTCTTGCATTGTGCATTGTGAGTCTCATAATGCATTGAACATGAGCATCTATGACTGTATAACTACCTAAATTGTTAACTGCTGAGAACACTGTTGTTATCTGCCTGGTATTGATGATTTTATCGCTATTAGTGGTCATTCTACTGTTACTGTTAATTTTAATATTTCTATAGCTAAATGTATGATTCGTGTTATGTGTGGGCGTCCAGCGCCGTATTATTTTCTTGTTGCCAAACTTGGTACTGAAAAGTTTGGATGTCTCACCTCTTTCTGTAATTTTCCCCTACTTCTTTTATTTGGTTGGTTCATGTATCGCCAAGAAGACGCTCGTGAGGAGGACAAGGAACCTACGGAGTTCCAGGGTTTTTGGCCTTATCTCGACTGAGATCGAAGTTCTTGAAGATGTCATTTCGCCCCCGTGGTTTTTTTGGCTATGTACGGATCAACTTTCATGGTGGTCCAGATTGTTGGCACATCAACGTGCAGACTGATCGATGCGTGTACCATGGCGAAGTGACAGTGTCCTTAGCATGGGGACACTACACTACTTCTATTTTTAACTTCCATCCTTTTGTTTGGCTGGAATTTTATATGCCTGTAAGAGACATGTGGGCCGATATGTACTATACCCCACGTGACGACTCTTTCTTGTCTACTGCTCGAGCTCCTGCCCGTTGTTCCGTCGTTGCGATGGACGTCTCGTCGGACGACGAGGACCCAATGGAGGATCCATCTACGGTTCCTTCTAGTTCTCGTCGGTCTTAGAGATTGTCTCAGGTAGATAGCTACTGAGGGCTGTCTGTTTATTTTGAGGGAGCCTGATGTATCTATGGGTTAGTTGGCATGTACATTTGTATCTCTTGGGTTAGGTACACATTTTGCTTTTTGTATATCTCTTGGAAATGTAATTAATCAGGCTTGTATATTTGGTACAAAGTATGTAATTATCCATATTATGAATGATCAACGCTTCACTTTACGTCGATTTCTTTTTGACCATTTCTCAAACATCTCATTGGAAAAAGGAAATTGGATTTTAATTCTTTCATGCGATATATTAACGAATAAGTACTTATGTACATTTAATGGAAGTGTTAACCGGACTCAAAAAAAATAAGAAAAAAAATTTAAGAATAAAGTGTGTTTTCAAATTACTCGTGTTCATTCGTATATTGTCTTACTATTGTGTGACGTTCCTTCTCCTTACCCTTTACGACTAAGGTTGGAGAAAATGGGGTGTTACACTGTCCTGGTATCAGAGCTCCCGATTATGTTTCTTTTGGGTCGTGTGGTTTTGGACTGTCTTGTTTGTGCTGTGTCATTCTCTGTGATTTTGTTGCTTGGTATTCAAATGGATACGTCTGACTTTCTTTGTGTTTGGTGTAGTCTAATCTGAGAAGGAACAATGGCTCGTCGAGGTGATATGGCTGCTGAGATTGAGGCAATACAGAAGATGGTTGAGGCCATGCTGCAACAGAACCAGCAAATAGCTCAACAACAGGCTAGAGCTGCACAACAGCTAGAAGCTACAGCGGATGTTCAGAACTTAGAGGGATTTCGTCGTGCTAACCCTCCACAGTTCAAAGGGGAGTTTGATCCGGAAAAAGCTACCTTGTGGATACAGGAGCTGGAGAAAATATTTACGGGTATGAATTGTGCTAACGATCGGAAGGTCACCTATGCTGCATATATGCTGATTGGAGATGCAGAGCATTGGTGGATGGGAGAACAAAGGTTATTGCAGGCCGCAAACAGAGTGATAACTTGGGAGGTGTTCAAAGAAAGGTTCTTGAATAAGTATTTTCCAGAAAGTGCCAGGCACGCAAAGGAGATGGAATTTCTGAGGTTGCGACAAGGAGGTATAACCGTGAGCGAATATGCCGCCAAGTTTGAAAAGTTGTCTAGATTCTCGATCTATTTTCAATTTCAACCCAATGAAGCTTAGAAATGCCGGAAGTTTGAGGAAGGCTTGAGGCATGAGGTGAAGAAAATTGTGATAGCTTTGAAGATTACTCAGTTTTCTGAGCTACTTGACACTTGCTGCCGATTGGAAAGTGTGGAACAAGAACGTGAGGCAAGAAATAGGAATTTTGGGCCCATTCGGTCCCAAAGAGGAGGTGGTGGTAACGCAAGCCGTTATCAAAAGAAGCCTTATTCCAGACCCTCTGGAAGCCAACAACCGCAAAAATTTCAAGGAGAAAGCCCAACTGGAAGCCCTGGAAGGATGGGTCAGAATGCTACAACTACTCCGAGATGCATGAAATGTGGAAAGGAGCATTTCACAAACTGCACAATCAAGGGATTTATTTGCTTTCGGTGCGGGAAACCTGGTCACGTTTCTTGAGACTGTAACCAGACCAAGGCAGAACCATCCGTCAATATTGCTAAAACTTCTAAGCCACAAGCTGGAGGCAGAGTTTACACCCTGAGTGGTGCTGAGGCCTCTGAATCCGAGGATCTGATACAAGGAGAAGGTATCATTGAAGGTAATCTTTTAATTGTGCTGTATGACTCTGGTGCTACTCATTCTTTCATTTCACATGACTGTGTGGAAAGACTTGGATTACCTGTGTCTTCCTTACCTTTCGATTTGACTGTCTCAACTCCCACCGCAAAACCTGTCGTTACTGCTAAAGTTTGTCTAGGATGTCCTTTGATTGTGGAAGGTCGAATCTTTTCTATCGATTTGATCTGTTTACCCTTATCTCAATTAGATGTGATATTGGGGATGGATTGGTTGTCTGCTAATCGTGTTCTGTTAGACTGTTCCAGAAAAACAATAGTTTTTCCCTTGGATGAGGATTCTAGATTTTTGACCGCCAACCAAGTGAAAGCTTTCCTGAAAGAAGGAGCTCGAGGATACATGCTGTTATCTTCTTTGAAAGTTGAGAGTGAAGTTGATGTGGACGCAATCTCTGTTGTTCGAGACTTTCCTGAGGTTTTCCCTGACGATGTACCTGGTTTGCCACCGGAACGTGAGGTCGAATTTGCTATCGACTTGGTACCCGGAGCTGGTCCTATTTCTATCGCACCTTACCATATGGCACCGGCAGAACTCGTGGAACTTAAGAAGCAGTTGGAAGAGCTCCTAGAGAAGCAATTTGTGAGACCCAGTGTGTCACCCTGGGGAGCACCGGTATTGCTAGTCAAGAAGAAAGATGGGACTTCAAGATTGTGTGTGCATTACCGTCAGTTGAACAAGGTTACAATTAAGAATAAGTATCCATTGCCAAGGATAGATGACTTGATGGACCAATTAAAGGGAGCAACTGTGTTTTCCAAGATCGATCTGCGATCAGGTTATCACCAAATTAGAGTGAAAGTGGAAGACGTTCCTAAGACTACTTTTCGTACTCGTTATGGTCATTACGAGTACCTGTTGATGCCTTTTGGTGTGACAAATGCACCTGCGATATTTATGGACTACATGAATAGGATCTTTCGCCCTTACTTGGACAAATTCGTTGTTGTTTTCATCGACGATATTCTGATCTATTCACAAAGTCGCGAGGACCATGCTGAGCACCTCAGCGTAGTTCTCCAGATCTTGAAGGAAAAAGAGCTGTATGCTAAATTATCCAAGTGCGAGTTTTGGCTAGATGAAGTGAAATTCTTGGGTCATGTAATCACAAAGGAAGGAATTTAGTGGATCCTTCAAAGGTAGAAGCTGTGCTACAATAGGAAAGGCCAACGACAGTGACGGAAATTCGAAGCTTCATCGGACTAGCCGGATACTACCGGAGGTTCATGGAAGGATTTTCCAAGATCGCTGGACCACTCACTCGACTCACCCGGAAGAATCAACCTTTCGAATGGACAGATTCCTGTGAAGGAAGTTTCCAAGAGTTAAAAAGAAAGCTAACTACGTCACCAGTGTTAGTTCTACCGAACCCTAATGAACCATTTGAAGTGTACTGTGACGCTTCGTATCAAGGTTTGGGGTGCGTTCTTATACAGAATGGGAAGGTGGTGGCTTACGCCTCAAGACAACTGTGAATGCACGAGAAGAACTACCCAACTCACGATCTAGTATTAGCTGCGGTGGTCTTTGCATTGAAAATATGGAGACATTATCTGTATGGAGCCATATTCAACGTCTTCAGTGACCACAAAAGTCTGAAATACCTGTACGATCAGAAAGAGATGAATATGAGGCAACGAAGATGGCTGGAATTTTTGAAAGATTACGATTTTCAACTCCAGTATCATCCCGGGAAGGCAAATGTGGTAGCTGATGCCTTGAGTAGGAAGACAATTAGTGTTTCTACTATGATGATCAGAGAAAAGGACCTGATAGAGCAATTTAGAGACATATGGTCATCTGTAGAGTTAACACCGGGAAAAATCTGCATGAATAGGGTTACTATCTCGAATGACTTGATGGAAGATATTCGAGAGAAGCAAAAGATCGATAAGTTCCTGCAAAGAGAAAGAGAATTGATGAGGCAAGGTGGTGTATCAACATTGAAGGAAGGAAGTGATGGGATTCTGAGATTCCAAGGAAGGATCTGTGTGCCTAAAGATGAGGAACTCTGGAAGTACATACTTGAACATGCTCATTCGAGTTGGTTAAGTATGCATCCTGGAATGACCAAGACGTATCAAGACTTGTGGAAGTTATTTTGGTAGCATGGAATGAAAAGAGATATCGCTAGATGTGTGTTGTCTTATTTGGTTTGCCAGAAAACGAAGACTGAGCATCAAAGACCAGCTGGATTGCTACAACCCCTAACCATTCCTGAGTGGAAATGGGATAGTAGTTTTCTATGGATTTTGTTGTTTGGTTACCAAGAACCAGGAAGGGATATGACTCGATATGGGTAATTGTGGATCGACTTACAAAATCAGCTCACTTTCTACCGATCAACATAAGGTATCCGTTGGAGAAGTTGACTCAGATATACATTGGTGAGATTGTCAGACTTCACGGGATACCCACGAGTATCATTTCCGATAGAGACCCGAGGTTTACCTCGAAGTTTTGGCAAAGTATTCAAGAGGCTATGGGAACAAAGTTGCGGTTGAGTTCCGCATACGATCCGCAGACTGATGGTCAATCAGAAAGAACAATTCAGTCGTTAGAAGATCTGTTAAGAGCCTGTGCCTTAGAGCAAACTGGAGGTTGGGACGAAATCTTACCATTGGTGGAATTCACCTACAATAACAGTTACCATTCAAGTATAGGGATGGCGCCCTATGAGGCTCTATATGGGCGGAGATGTCGGACGCCTCTGTGTTGGTATCAAGATGGAGAACGGCTTACCGTTGAACCTGAACTCGTTCAACAGACAACTGAGAAGGTTAAGATGATTCAGGAGAAGATGAAGACGGCTCAGAGTCGGCAGAAGAGTTATGCGGACAAAAGAAGGAAACCTCTTGAGTTCGAAGAAGGAGAGCATGTCTTCTTGAAAGTCACACCTATGACTGGGGTCGGTCGTGTTCTCAAATCTAGAAAACTCACTCCAAAATTCCTAGGACCCTACCAAATTCTTCGTCGAATAGGTCCTGTTGCTTACCAAGTAGCTTTACCCCCTTTTCTTTCAAACCTTCACAACGTCTTTTATGCGTCACAACTCAGAAAATATGTTCCAAGTCCTGATCATGTCATAGCACCTGATTCCGTACAATTAAAGGAAAACTTGACTTATGAGACGACTCTTGTGAGGATTGAGGATAGGAGGACAAAGCAACTCAGAGGGAAGGACATTGAACTGGTGAAGGTAATCTGGAACGAAGCAACTGGAGATGTGGCGTGGGAGCTGGAGAGCAAGATGAAGGAGCAATATCCCGAATTGTTTTAAGGTATGGAGAATTTCGAGGACGAAATTATTATTTGTTGGGGAGAGTTGTAACGTCCAAAAAATTTGATTTCTCTACTATTCGTATTCATTTTATAATATTTGTGATTTTTTGGAATTTTTCTGGATTTTTCGGAGAAACTAGAATATTTTAATATTATTCCTTATTTTACGTGTGTGCTGAGCAGAACCGGAGAAATGAGATATTTTCTCCGAGAACCTTGAACTATGAAAACGTCGACGGGGGATCTTACTAAACCCGAGGCTGGACACAGTTTACAAGGTTTTGCATTTTTCGAGAAACTCTAACAGCTAAAATAATAAAACACTGTAAAGGATTTATCTGTCAGATTTGTTAATATTGACTTCTGCCAACAAAAACTGTTGTCCAATAAATAATAATATGTAATAAAAATCTTATCTCATTATTCAAAAAATTACCTTGTGTCAAGCCTTTTTTTCCTTATTTTCAAAATAAAGATTTTAGCTAATTTAAAAGCCCATTATAGGAAGCTTCCATGAAATTTCCTATTTGGCTCATTTTTCCCTCTCTCCCTTTCTCCACTCTTCTACGGCAGAAGCTTCAAAGGAAAGCCCAAGTAATTCCTCTCATTTATCCTAATATTACACTCTCATTCCTCTAACCCCAAATACCCATTTCTCTCTTTCACTTTCTTCTTCTTCTTCTTCTCCACCGTGCAACCATTCTTGGAAGCGACAATCCTTTGCTTGCTTCATCATCAAAGATTCTTACTTTCTTACTCCATTCCAAGACCTTTTCTTGTTGCCATCTTTTGGTTCTTCTTCTTCTTCCATTTTTCCTCCACCATTGAAGCAAAACCTTGGAGCCTTAAGGTAAAGCCTTCAACTTTCTTCCATTTTTCTTGCTATTTTCGTTTCTCTTGATCACCTTGGTGACCAAGAACCTATTTTTCATGGTTTGAGTGAACATTGTGGTGATCACTCACATTGGGGTTTTTCTTGAAGGGGGAAAACGAAAATCTAGGGCAAGAAGGAGTGGTACATTGTGTTGTCTTCCAAATAGGTAAGAGGGAGATGATCCTCTTCAACCAATCTTGGTAGTAAGGGAATGTCTTGTGTTTGTTGATGAGAGAATCCCTGTTGGATCCCTCTCTTTGTTATTTTGTGTTATTTCCATGATTTTGTGGTTGTTTGATTGGTGTGAATACATGGATTTGCATTGTATGTCTTGATGATTTTGAGCTTATATGTAGCTATTTTGTGATTATATGTTAAGTATCACATTTTGGGGGTGTTGGAAAAAAAATGAATGAGGGACTTTGATAGTGAAGGGGGTCACGGTTCTGTAGAAAAGAATTCTGCAGAATTCCAGATTTTACACTGGCGCTCAGGCGCTGTGTATTTAGCGCCTAGGCGCTATGTACACAGAGAATTTCCCCTGTAACTCGACCTGGTGGGCGTTCAGGCGCTTCGTTTTAAGCGCCTAGGCGCTCCACCAGTGCTCAGGCGCTTCAGACGTGGCGCCTAGGCGCTCGTAACAGAAACAACTAAGTATCAGTAAGATGATATTGAGGTTTTAAGGTGAAGATAGTGCAACCATAGGGGGAGTAAAGGACTTAAATTGTAAGGAAAGCTTTCTAGAGAGGGAGATTTCATAAAAATGAACATTTTAAAATGTGATTCCATAATGAACTTCAAGAAATGCCTTACCACTTGAGAACTCAATATTATGTACATTAGAGACCATGAATGAGATTAGGGAGTGTGGAGACCTAAGTGGTATGAAATACGATATGTTACGAATGATTATATTGTGGATGAAAACATATGAATATTGTCAATGTTTCTTATGGATCCCTATGTGGGCTAAGCCCTTTTTATTTTCATACTTGAGAGAACCATGATGCCATGACTTTGGGAAAATGGAATATGTATGCATAAGTATGTGATATGCCATGATTGGACATTGTGTCGTCATGCATGTGTGGTCCGTTGGACATGGTTAGTAAGGCAATGTGTGCCTAGGAGTTGAATAACACCTATGTGTAGGTGCGAATAAATTAAGCGTAGGTGTCATATGTTGTTGACCCTGGGGGCGTCGGGGTGTGGGTGTCTCACAATAGACAGTGGTAGCTCCACTGGGGCCGTGGGATAGACCAATGCGACACACCGACGATCCTGACTGAGACGCTGTCCTATGTCGCGATCAATTGTTGAGGTACCATGTATAAGCCATTGCGCAAACATTTTTATGAAAGGAAAGCAAACTATATTTTAAGATTGCTAAGATACTGGTATTACTCCTTGATCATTCACTCCGAAGATGTTTATGTCTAGCTCCATGGAGTAGGAACTTGTGGTACCCTCTTGCATTGTGCATTGTGAGTCTCATAATGCATTGAACATGAGCATCTATGACTGTATAACTACCTAAATTGTTAACTGCTTGAGAACACTTGTTGTTGTCGCTGTTATCGATGATTTTATCGCTATTGGTGGTCATTCTACTGTTACTGTTAATTTTAATATTTCTATAGTTAAATGTATGATTCGTGTTATGTGTGGGCGTCCAGCGCCGTATTATTTTCTTGCTGCCAAACTTGGTACTGAAAGCTGGATGTCTCACCTATTTCTGTAATTTTCCTCTACTTCTTTTATTTGGTTGGTTCATGTATCGCCAAGAAGACGCTCGTGAGGAGGACAAGGAACCTACGGAGTTCCAGGGTTTTTGGCCTTATCTCGACTGAGATCGAAGTTCTCGAAGATGTCATTTCGCCCCCGTGGTTTTTTTGGCTATGTGCGGATCAACTTTCATGGTGGTCCAGATTGTTGGCACATCAACGTGCAGACTGATCGATGCGTGTACCATGGCGAAGTGACAGTGTCCTTAGCGTGGGGACGCTACACTGCTTCTATTTTTGACTTCCATGCTTTTGTTTGGCTGGAATTTTATATGCCTGTAAGAGACATGTGGGCAGATATGTACTATACCCCACGTGACGACTCTTTCTTGTCTACTGCTCGGGCTCCTGCCCGTTGTTCCGTCGTTGCGATGGACGTCTCGTCGGACGACGAGGACCCAATGGAGGATCCATCTACGGTTCCTTCTAGTTCTCGTCGGTCTTAGAGATTGTCTCAGGTAGATAGCTACTGAGGGCTGTCTGTTTATTTTGAGGGAGCCTGATGTATCTATGGGTTAGTGGGCATGTACATTTGTATCTCTTGGGGTAGGTACACATTTTGCTTTTTGTATATCTCTTGGAAATGTAATTAATCAGGCTTGTATATTTGGTACAAAGTATGTAATTATCCATATTATGAATGATCAACGCTTCACTCTACGTCGATTTCTTTTTGACCATTTGTCAAACATCTCATTGGAAAAAGGAAATTGGATTTTAATTCTTTCATGCGATATATTCACGAATAAGTACTTATGTACATTTAATGGAAGTGTTAACCGGACTCAAAAAAGAAAAAAGAAAAAAAATTAAGAATAAAGTGTGTTTTCAAATTACTCGTGTTCATTCGTATATTGTTTTACTATTGTGTGACGTTCCTTCTCCTTACCCTTTATGACTAAGGTTGGAGAAAAAGGGGTGTTACAGTAGACATGCAACTTCATACAAATTATTACAAACATCAAATAGGAAAGCTACTAACAAACACACAAAGGAATCTTTATGGATTCTACAATCACAACAATCAATCTCCATCTTCTTACCACCACCCAAGGATGATAAGATTAGTCTTCCTCTTACCTTAAATGAAGACAAACACTCCTTCACACCTTTCTTAGGGTTTCGGTTTCACTCCACCAAGTCACCTATCAAGCTTAAACAAAACTACAAATTACTAACCATAAAAGAGAGCTTAAACCATGGATAAATCATGGCTTAGAATTTTGAAAAAGAGTTTAGAAATGGAAAACAAGAAATTTCACCTTCTAGGTAAAATTTTCCAAGTAGGTTTCCAAGCTTCAAATGAAGGATTTTGCAAGAACTCTCAACTAGAGATGTTCTTAGATTTGTGTTTAGGTTTAGAAAACTTGGTTGGATAAATTTTTGAGTGATTGGATGGTCGTGGATTGTGTTTGGCCGAATCAAGCTTCAAGGAAGCTTCAATGGAGTTTAGGGTTTTTGGAAGAGAGAGAAGAGAGAAAAATGCATGAAGATGAAGTGATCAATGGCCTTTAAAGGTGGCTTGGTCGTAGACCTCAAAGGACCAAGAGGTGTCCATTAGGTTGGCTTCATCCAAGCCTTAGAATGGATCAAAGTTCAAGATTAAAACTTGGTTAGCAAGCTTAACTCTCATTGGTTGATTTTAGCATTGTCATTAGCCTAGTCACCATGCTTAGTCACTAATTAGCCTAGTCATTAAGCTTAGTCACCATGTTCTTGAAAGTTCTACTACTAATGATGCTTAGTTAAGCTACTAAGTTAACTGTTTTAACTAAACGTGGGTCCTGCAAAACATTTTCGGGTCCACTGTCATCTAATTATACTGACTAATAAAATAATATTATAATAATACAAAATTATTTTATTTGACAGTTAAATCCTAAAAATTAAAAGATTATTTATCGTCTCATTCAGAATTGGGTTTAGTAAGATCTCCCAGCTCTGAATAATTAAAACAAGATTTTCCCGGCGAAAAATATTATTTTCATGTCCCGGAGCAAATCGCACAAAAAGTCCAAATAAAATCACAGACAGTAATAATAAACACTGTATCAGGTAGAAAAATTAAAAACAGTACAATCGGGACGTAATGGTCATTTTTCTATTTTTCCCCACAACGAAGCAAATCATCCAAAACGTTCAAATAAAATTACAGACAGTATTATATGTCTGTATATCTCCCAAAAAAATTAAAACAGTAGCTTGACAAAACTTTTATTTTACCGTCTCAAAAGAAATTACGTAAAAAGACTAAATAAAATTTTAGCCTGTAAAACATATTTGTATTTCATACAGAAAAACAAGAAACAGTAAAATAGGGACACAACGGTCTTTTACACAAAAGCTTGAAAAACAGCAAACAGAACATTCGGGACATTTTTCTAAAAATTGGGGTGTTACAACTCTCCATAACAAATAAAAATTTCATCCACGAAATTCGCTGCACATCAAAACAAATGAGCATACTGATCCCTCATTTTATCTTCCAGCTCCCAGGTAGCATCACCCATCACATCATTCCATATGACCTTCACTAGCTCGATCATCTTCCCTCGAAGCTGCTTTAACTTTCTGTCCTCTATTCTAACAGGTAAAGTCTCGTAAGTCAAATTCTCCTTCAACTGTACTTCATCCGGTTGTATAACATGCGTTGGATCCGGTATATACTTTCGTAACTGAGATACATGAAATACATCATGCAGATTCGATAGAAAAGGCGGCAAAGCGATCTGATACACTACAGGACCTATACGTCGGATAATCTGATACGGTCCAATGAACTTAGGAGTAAGCTTCTTAGACTTAATAACTCTTCCGACACCGGTCGTAGGAGTAACTCTTAGAAACACAAGCTCACCCTCCTCAAATTCAAGAGGTCGTCTTCGTTTATCCGCATAACTCTTTTGTCTGCTTTGCGTCGTCCTCATCTTCTCTTGTATCATCTTTACCTTCTCCATAGTCTGTTGTACAAGATCTGGTCCAATAGTCATGCTTTCCCCATCTTGATACCAACACAACGGTGTTCGACATCGTCTTCCATACAATGCTTCATAGGGTGCTATCCCTATGCTTGAGTGAAAACTATTGTTGTCGGTGAATTCTATCAAAGATAAAAATTCATCCCAACTTCCTCGTTACTCCAAAACACAAGCACGCAACAGATCCTCCAAAGACTGTATAGTTCTCTCTGTCTGACCATCAGTCTGCGGATGATACGCCGAACTCAGTCGCAATTTAGTTCCCATAGCTTCTTGCAGACTTCGCCAAAACCTTGACGTAAACCTCGGATCTCGGTCAGAAACTATACATGTAGGTACACCATGTAATCTGACAATCTCACTGATGTACAACTGGGTTAATCTTGCCAATGAATACTTGATATTAATTGGTAAGAAATGAGCTGAGCCGATTTAGTAAGCCTATCGACTATAACCCATATTGAATCATGACCTTTCCTTGTTTTCGGCAAACCAGTAACGAAATCCATTGAGATACTATCCCATTTCCACTCTGGAATAGATAACGGCTGCAATATTCCAGCTAGTCTCTGATGTTCCACTTTCGCTTTCTGACAAACCAAACAAGACTCCACATATTCTGCTACGTCTATTTTCATCCTTGGCCACCAAAATAACCTTTTCAAGTCTTGGTACATTTTGGTCATCCCCGGATGTAAACTCAGGTCACTAGTATGAGCTTCATCTAGGATCGACTTCTTCAATTCAGAATCATCAGGCATACAAATTCTTCCCTTAAACCTTAAGATTCCATCTGCTCCTTCCTCTACCGTCGCCTTATGACCTTGCTTTAACAATTCCCTCTCATTTTGCAAAAACACGTCTTCCTTTTGTTTATCTCGGACTACATCAAGAAATTCATTTATGATCACGACCTTATATAGACGAACTCTTTCAGGTAGAAACTCTACAGACAACTATAGATCTCGGAACTTAGTGATTAATTCCTCTTCCTTGATCATCATTGCCGAAACACTAAGCACCTTTCTACTCAAGGCATCATCTACCACATTAGCTTTTCCCGGATGGTATTGGAGTTGAAAATCATAATCCTTTAAGAATTCCAACCATCGCCTTTGCCTCATATTCAATTCTTTCTGATCAAACAAGTACTTTAGACTCTTGTGATCACTAAAGACATTGAACAGTGCCCCATACAGAAAATGCCTCCACACTTTCAGAGCAAAAACCACCGCGGCCAATTCCAAATCGTGCGTTGGATAATTCCTCTCATGAACCTTCAACTGACGAGAGGCATAGGCCATAACATTCCGGTCTTGCATCAAAACGCAACCTAACTCTTGATAAGAAGCATCGCAATACACATCAAAAGATCTCTTAGAATCTAGCAGAATCAATACCGGTGCAGTTGTTAACCTCTTCTTCAACTCTTGAAAAATGGCTTCACGTTCTTCCGTCTATTCAAAAGCTTGACTTTTTCTCGTAAGCTGTGTAAGTGGTCCAGCAATCTTGGAAAAACCTTTAATAAACCTCCGGTAATAACCAGCAAGTCCAACGAAACTTCGAACTTCTGTTATCGTCTTAGGCCTTTCCCACTATAAAACAGTCTCCACTTTAGATGGGTCCACTGCAATACCTTTTTTAGAAATCACATGACCTAAAAACTGAACTTTTTCCAACCAGAATTCACACTTAGCCAACTTTGCATACAACTACTTTTCTCTCAAAATCTGAAGAACAATACCAAGATGTTCAGCATGCTCTTCCTTAGATTGAGAATAGATCAGAATGTCATCGATAAAGACAACAACAAATCTGTCTAGATATGGACGAAAAATCCTGTTCATATAATCCATAAATATGGCAGGAGCATTCGTCACCTCGAATGGCATTACCTGATACTCATAATGTCCATAACGAGTTCGAAAAGCGGTTTTCGGTACATCTTCCCCCTTAACACAAATCTGGTGATAACCTGATCTCAGATCTATCTTGGAAAATACCACAGCTCCTCTTAACTGATCCATCAGATCGTCAATTCTTGGAAGCGGATACTTATTCTTGATAGTCACCTTGTTCAGCTGACGATAATCCACACAAAGCTGAGAAGTTCCGTCTTTCTTCTTGACCAAAAGCATTGGCGCACCCCATGGTGAAACACTAGGTTGCACAAAATGTTTCTCCAATAGTTCCACCAATTGCTTTTTCATCTCCTCCAACTCTGCTGGCGACATATGGTATGGTGCAATTGAGATAGGACCTGCTCTTAGTACTAAATCAATTAAAAACTCGATCTCCCTCTCAGGTGGTAAACCAGGTACGTCATCAGGAAAAACTTCTGGAAACTCATTGACAACAGGAATAGTATTCACATCCTTCTCATTCTTAACTTCTAGAGAAGACAATACCATATATCCCTATGCTCCCTCTCTTAACAAAGACTTGACCTTAACAGCAGTCAAGAATCCAGACTTTTCTTCCTTAGGAAAAACTATGGATTTACTTGCACAGTCTATAAGGATATGGTTAGAAGATAACCAGTCTATCCCTAAGATTACATCTATCTCAACAAGAGGTAAACAAATCAAGTTAACCAAAAACTTACGGTCCTTCACAACAATAAGACAATCCAAACATATCTTTGATGTAATTACAGGTTTAGCAGTTGGCGTAGATACACTCAATTTAACATTCAGAGAAGACACAGGCAACTTCAACGTTTCCAGACAATCATATGCAATAAACGAGTGTGTAGCACCAGAATCATATAACACAGTCAGAAGATTACCTCCAATGTCACCTTCTCCTTGAATAAGGTCATCAGAACTAGAAATTTCAGTTCCCGTCATAGTATATACTCATCCTCCAGATCTCGGTTGAGTACTCCCTGATTTTTGCTGATTAGCACAAACATAACGAACAACAGGTTTCCTTTCCGGCTGAGTACAATCCTTCGACATGTGCCCAGGTTGTTTATAGTTGAAACAAACTGTCCCTTTAATCGTGCACTCCGGAGAGATATGACCTTTCTTTCCGCACTTAAAACATGTTGGCGTGAACGCCACTTTCTGTCCAGCTCCACTACCACTTGCACTTCCCCCAACTGGTGGTCGTTGAGATTGACTCCTTGTTGGTCTGGAATATGGCTTGCGCTGAAACCGATTTGTATTACTACCTCCACCTCTCTGAAACCTTGTCGGCCCAAAGTTACGATTCCTCTGATCTCTCGACGGCTCTAATTCCTCAAGTCGCGCACATGCATCAACCAAAGCACGAAACTGAGTCATTCCCAAGGATAGCACTACTCGTTTCAATTCCACTCTTAAACCTGATTCAAACTTCCGACATCTCCACACATCATCTTGCCGGGTTTGAGCATAATCTGAGAACTGAGACAAGCTCTCAAACTTTGTGGCATACTTATTTACCGTCATATTTCCCTGTCGCAAACTAAGAAATTCCATTTCTTTGGCATGCCTAGCATTCGCAGGAAAATACTTCTCCAGAAAAGCATTAGAAAATACTTCCCATGTAATTTCCGTCCCATCAGCTTGCAAAACTCGGCGAGTTCCTCTCCACCAATGTTCTCCATCTCCCTTCAGCATAAAAACAGCATAAGTCACCTTCTTATCATCTGTGCATCTCATTCCTTCAAAAATTCTCTCCAAGTCTTGTATCCATTGGCTTGCTTTCTCCGGATCAACCTCACCTCTAAACTGTGGCGGATTGTGGCGCCTGAATTCAGATAAATTTAGGGCATCAGCAGTAGCATCTTGCTGTTGAGTTGCTCTCAGATTTTGCTGAGTAATTACTTCAGCCATCCGCTGCATAGCTTCAGCAGCCGCAATCATAGGGTCCACATCACGATTCACGTTTGCACGTCCTCTACCTCGTCCAGACATCTTCTTTCTTCAAACAGAACAAAACAAAATTAGATACATCCTTTCGGAAGTAAATCACAGAGAATCACACAGCACAAACAAAAACAGACCCAACCACAACCCCAAAAGACTCTAACTTGGGCTCTGATACCAACTACTGTAACACCCTTGTAGGAATGTCACATATATAAAGAAAATAAAAGAAAGATAAATAAAATCTACCCAAGTTGTAAAACATTTGTTACGTACTAATACGGGTTGTAAAATAATTCCTGTTAAACAGAATATTATTAAATAAAATAACGCAGAAACATAAAACCAACAAAACAACATCACTCATAATATACATATGGTCCAAGTTATAAGTTATACAAATAATTTATAACTATATTTACAAATATTTAAACAGGAACAGTAAACAAAAATAGTAAAGAGTCAATATATACATACGCAGACGCGCCCAAAATACACATCATAAACATTTAATCCTCTGATGGATCACTCTCAGGAAACTCATCAGAAGATAAATATCCAGGATGCCTCGACTCTCGACGGAAACGAGACCGCGCAGTCGATACGATACTCATCTCACTAGGCTCAGTGGACACACCACCCCAATAACGCCTAAGAGATAAAGGTAACTCTAAGTGCAAAAACACAGTAGTCGACATAACTGGCTCTCCATCAAACGTATGACGTAGGGACACAGTTAACCATCCCACGTAAGTCACTGAGTCTCTATCTCCCCGCAGATGCCAAGCTAACGATCCACCGTGAAACTCAAGTTGTACAAAACCAAAAAATCCTGGCACCGCCATACCCAAACAAATCAGTCCAATGGATATGGATGATCAGATGGTTCTTGGTCGTCGTATTGATCTTCGACTTGCTGCTCTTCTTCCTCAGGATACAAAATCTCAAGAGGCTGGTCCTCTTCCTCAAACTCTTTACCACGTAAATAAATATATACAGAAAACACATACAATAAAGAGGTAAGACAATCTAAAATCATCACAAACATGGTAAATAAGAAAACGATAAACAACAGATATACAATTCATGCAATATAAAAAACTATAACAATAATTAATAATAGGATAATGTAAAGATTTAAATATCACAACAACACATAATATCACAGATAAAATAGTATCACAGATAAAATAATATCACAAATAGAATAATATCACAGATAAAATAAACTAAGAAATAGACAATTTATCTTAATAATAACCAGATGAAAATAAACAGATAAATAAAATAATGTCCAAGATATAACCATATGCAATATGATACGATCCTACTCCATGGAGCTAAACACATACAGATATCAGAGAGAATGACTCGTAAAATCCATTAGTACCACAGCTGCCCAACCAAACTATTGCGCTGTCTCACGTTGCGTCTATAGCCCCACGACACATGGATCCCACTGTCCAAGGCGTGGTGTAGTTCACGGTCTCACGTTGTGGCACTACAAGCAATATACTATTAGACTTTACGAAATCTCGATTAAATATAGTGCGTGTCGAGTCCATTAGTGTGTTATCGGTTACCACGGCCCAGCGGAGCGACCGACTGTCCATATATGGAATCCCGTACACTAACGTCTCCAAGTTCATAAAGATAATGAACCACACTACGTTGGCATAAAATTGGTTGGGCAGTAAAGACAACACGATGTGATTCACCTCGTCAACCAATCCACCAAAAATTGGCATAAACTCAATATATGATCCAAAAATAAGAAATTACCAAAATACCCTCATTAAAAATATATCCTCAAAGATAAGAGATACAGTAAGTCCCACCGGACAAATACTGTTCCAAAGCCTGTACAGGTTCACCTCATAGCCCGACAGCGGAAAAATACAGAAAATACCGTTTTGGTCAATTGCGTAGAAATTTTATCGCATTTTCACAATCTTGTCGTTTTTACAAACATTTTTAAATCGCGTAAATTTATTTTTCTATTTTTAAAATCGCGTAGAGTTTTTAATACGTTTTCTCAATCGCGTAAGATTTTTAAATCATTTTCTTGTCCAAATCCCTTAAAAATTACTGTTTAAATAAACAGAAATAATAAATAATACGTTTAAACTACGTAAAATATTTTTCATATCGTATACTGTCTTTTGGACATCTTTTCTATCTTATTTGTCCATTTTTACTAAAAATTGACAGTATTTTGTTTAGAAAATTATAATAATGATTTTCTAATTTTTTCGTAAAAATTCTGTTTACTTAATTTTTTAACCGTATATTTTAATCCTTTTGAAAACCACTAACATGCTTCAAAATTATAGCATGAGCCATATGTTAGAAATTTTCAAAAGTTACTGTATTTCCTTTCTAACAATAAAATCATTAGTTTTAGTTGATTAAACCTAATTCAAATCAATTTATTTCTTCAAAACTCATTTTAGAAAATTTCTTTTAAACATATATTGCATCTTTATACTTGAAAATGGTTTGGAATTGATTTTAGAAATCATGAATACTTGGTTTGGCATGTTGGCCGAAATATACACTTATGTCATTTGATTTCTAAATTCATTTTCCTTCATCTAAACAATTGTATATCTTGTTAATTTGTCTATGTTAATTAAATCACATTTTAAGAAAATAATGAGAACATTTTGGTTCTCCATTTTTGGTTAATGGTCGTGAGCCTCATTGATGTGTTCTTTAGAACACTCATGCAAACCTTGGCATGTTATTCACATCCTATAAATTATCATGCATTTCTAACACATACAAATTATCAAAGCTTGTAGACATGCAAATTAAAGCTTGTAGACATGCAACTTCATACAAATTATTACAAACATCAAATAGGAAAGCTACTAACAAACACACAAAGGAATCCTTATGGATTCTACAATCATAACAATCAATCTCCATCTTCTTACCACCACCCAAGGATGATAAGATTAGTCTTCCTCTTACCTTAAATGAAGACAAACACTCCTTCACACCTTTCCTAGGGTTTCGGTTTCACTCCACCAAGTCACCTATCAAGCTTAAACAAAACTACAAATTACTAACCATAAAAGAGAGCTTAAACCATGGATAAATCATGGCTTAGAACTTTGAAAAGGAGTTTAGAAATGGAAAACAAGAAATTTCACCTTCTAGGTAAAATTTTCCAAGTAGGTTTCCAAGCTTCAAATGAAGGATTTTGCAAGAACTCTCAACTAGAGATGTTCTTAGATTTGTGTTTAGGTTTAGAAAACTTGGTTGGATAAATTTTTGAGTGATTGGATGGTCTTGGATTGTGTTTGACCGAATCTAGCTTCAAGGAAGCTTCAATGGAGTTTAGGGTTTTTGGAAGAGAGAGAAGATAGAAAAATGCATGAAGATGAAGTGATTAATGGCCTTCAAAGGTGGCTTGGCCGTAGACCTCAAAGGACCAAGAGGTGTCCATTAGGTTGGCTTCATTCAAGCCTTAGAATGGATCAAAGGTCAAGATTAAAACTTGGTTAGCAAGCTTAACTCTCATTGGTTGATTTTAGCATTGTCATTAGCCTAGTCACCATGCTTAGTCACTAATTAGCCTAGTCATTAAGCTTAATCACCATGTTCTTGAAAGTTCTACTACTAATGATGCTTAGTTAAGCTACTAAGTTAACTGTTTTAACTAAACGTGGGTCTCGCAAAACATTTTCGGGTCCACTGTCATCTAATTATACTGACTAATAAAATAATATTATAATAATACAAAATTATTTTATTTGACAGTTAAATCCTAAAAATTAAAAGATTATTTATCATCTCATTCAGAATTGGGTTTAGTAAGATCCCCCAGCTCTGAATAATTAAAACAAGATTTTCCCCGGCCCGGAAAATATTATTTTCCTGTCCCGGAGCAAATCGCACAAAAAGTCCAAATAAAATCAGAGACAGTAATAATAAACATTGTATCAGGTAGAAAAATTAAAAACAGTACAATCGGGACGTAATGGTCATTTTTTCATTTTTCCCCACAACGAAGCAAATCATCCAAAACGTTCAAATAAAATTACAGACAGTATTATATGTCTGTATATCTCCCAGAAAAATTAAAATAGTAGCTTGACAAAACTTTTATTTTACCGTCTCAAAACAAATTACGTAAAAAGACTAAATAAAATTTTAGCATGTAAAACATATTTGTATTTCATACAGAAAAACAAGAAATAATAAAATAGGGACACAACGATCTTTTACACAAAAGCTTGAAAAACAGCAAACAGAACATTCGGGACATTTTTCTAAAAATTGGGGTGTTACACATTGTACATGCTTCAATTCGCACCGGTGTCCACTCCCCGCCCTCATCAACCCTGGGACACCACATGCACACCAGCTTCCGCCTGTAACATCCCGGGACTGCCTGCGGGATTGACGAGTGTCTCCACAAACCAACACGGGTCTTTTCAACGTGTTTTGTCCTCACTCACACGCACCCTAGGAAACTTCCCAGGAGGTCACCCATTCCACAATTGCTCCAGGTCAAGCACGCTTAACAATGGAGTTCTTATGTTCTAGGCTCCCGAAGAGAAGTTGCAACTTGTTGATATAGTTACGCCTAATCAATTCCTTTAAGTCATCCTCAACTATGTAGTCCCATACCTGCACAGTCTCTGAATCCCTCTCATTCCGGTGCGTATTCAGTTTATTCATGGGGCCCTTTGCCTAGAAGCATGCCAGGAGCCGTCCATTGTACATGCTTCAATTCGCACCGGCGTCCACTCCCCGCCCTCATCAACCCCGGGACACCACATGCCCACCAGCTTCCGCCTGGTTCATCCCCGAACCACACCGTACTGGGAGAGGTCCCGTCTCTGATACCATCTGTAACATCCCGGGACTGCCTGCGGGATTGACGAGTGTCTCCACAAACCAACACGGGTCTTTTCAGCGTGTTTTGTCCTCACTCACACGCATCCTAGGAAACTTCCTAGGAGGTCACCTATCCCACAATTACTCCAGGTCAAGCACGCTTAACAATGGAGTTCTGATGTTCTAGATTCCCGAAAAGAAGTTGCAACTTGTTGATATGATTACGCCTAATTAATTCCTTTAAGCCACCCTCAACTATGCAGTCCCATACTTGCACATTCTCTGAATCCCTCTCATTCCGGTGCGTATTCAGTTCATTCATGGGACCCTTCGCCTAGAAGCATGCCAGGAGCTGCCCATTGTACATGCTTCAATTCGCACCGGCATCCACTCCCCGCCCTCATCAACCCTGTGACACCACACAGATGGAGACTGGAAGTGAGTAATGTTTGAAGTAGAACTTGGAGAAGGCATTAGAAGAGTTGCGAAGCCAAAGGAGGTTAAGGACTTCTTCACTCTAGTCAGTGAATGCAGAGTTGTAGAAGTAGATAATTTCAGAGCCTCGTTGGAATAAGAGTTAGAAGGTTCCTAAAGAGGAAAAGATCAAATGTTTAGATTAGTAAAGGTGCCTCTTGATCTCAATTTGTATCAGAGTTGCGTAGTGGAAGCTTGGAGTGATGATAAGTATAAGTAGAGTGCTTTTAGATTAGCAACCCTAAGGAAAAAAGTAAATCAAGCTTCAAGTCACCAAGATGTGCTAGATATGGTAAGATACATGGATGCAGACCGTGCTTGATGGGTAATTCATGTGCTGCATAAGTGAGTAACCAGTACATCGTAAGGGAGATGGTTCTTGGAAAAAAAAAGCGATATAATCTTCCAACTTGGTATAAGATGAGAACACATGTAAAGAGAAATCTTTCAAGGTGTGGATAAGGAGAGAATAGATTTACTTTGAAGATCATGTTGATTTACTTTGTGAATCTAGTTTGCTTACCTTATTAGTATGGATTGGTTGTTGTAGAGAGACAAATGATGTTATGTTTCTTATTTAGTTGGTGTGTGAGATTATGCCTTAAGTTAAAGGCAAGTTGAATAAAGGGAATAAAAAGAATAAATGTCTTTGTCTAGAAAGGATGATTAGGTAGATCAGTTGAGAGAAGCTTTGAATTTTCTCAGGAGATGATCTAAGACTTGGTTGTCATAGAAACAAAGTGAAGAAGAGCAGATCTTTGAGAGTTTTCTAGGATTACGAAAGGACATGAAGAGTATGTCAAAGGTAGTTTTGGAAACTTTTGGAAAAGAAGTGGTTAAGTGCCAAGTAAGCCGAAAGTCAATTTTGGATTACAAGTGGTACAGTTTAAGGGCCATATAATTTCTCAAAATAGAAATTGCAGAGAATTCTAGTAGAGCTTAAGTAGTGGTACAATGGGTAGAGTAGCCATTGTATCCAAGAGCAGAGAATCTATTAGTGGATTTTCTCAGTTAGTGCTACCTGGTTTAGGCCAGTTAAGAGAGGTAGTACTTAGCAATGGACTCTAGATGATGAGTTTGTTTTCCAAGAGTTGAAGAGAAGGTTGATTGCTACATTAGTATTGGTAATTCCAAATTCCCGAGAGAACTTTAAGGTAGTCAAATATACTTCGAAGATGGGACTAGGATGTGTTCAGATGCAATAGAGGTAGGTAGATGGTTACGCATCAAGGCAGTTAAACCTGCATGTTAAGGGACTACCCTAGGAATGATTTAGAATTAGCCACAGTGGTGATTACCTTATAGTTTTGGAGGCATAACTCATAAGGAGTTTAGTTTGAGATGCTCAGCGATCATGATAGCTCAAAATGCTTGTTGATCATAGGAAGCTAGACGTGAAGCATAATAGATGGATAGAGTTTTTCAAGGCTTATAACCTTGAGTTGAGATATCATTCGGGTAATGTAACACCCTTGTGGGGATGTCACATTTATTACTAAAATAAAATAAAGATAAATAAAGTTCTACCCAAGTTGTAAAACATTTGTTACATAGTAATACGGGTTGTAAAATTTTTTCAGTTAAAAAGAATATTACAAAATAAAATAACACGGAACATAAAATTAGTAAACTGTCATCACACATAATATACATATATTTTTATTTTAAGTTATACAAATAATTTACAACTACAAATATTTAAAACCAACACAGTAAACAAAGCAGTAAGGAGTTTATATATACAAAACGCAGACGCGCCCAAGTATACATCACAGAATTCTAACCCTCTGAAGGATCACTCTTGGATGAAACTTCAGGTGATAAGTATCCAGGATGCCTCGACCCTCTATGGACCCTAGTCCGTGCTGTCGACACGCTGCTAATCTCACTAGGAGCATCGAACATACCACCCCAATGACGCCCAAGAGATAACGGTAGCTCCACATGTAAATATAACATAGTAGAAAAGATAGGCACTCCATCAAACTCTGTACGTGTGGTCACAGTCAGACGCCCTACGTAAGTCACCGAATCTCTGTTCTCCCACAGTCGCCAGGCGTCTGAGCCTCCGTGAAACTCCAACCTCACGAAACCAAAGAATCCTGGTAGCATCATACTCACACAATCAATCTAATGGATATGGATGATCGGATGGTTCTTGGTCGTCGAACTGATCCTCGGCTTGTTGCTGTTCCTCATCCTCAGGGTATACACAATCAAGAGGTTGTTCCTCTTCCTCAAACTCTTTTATCATACCATTTAAAATACAGGAACACATACAATAAAGAGGTAAGACAATCTATATCATCACAAACATGGTAAACAAGAAAACGCCAATACAACAAAATACAACAGTTTATATAATATAATATACCACAACAGCATATAATAATATAACATATAATATACACAGAAATACCATCATATAATGTTACAGATAGATAAAATATTACAGATAATAATATTATAATGTACAACACATAATCATATGTAATGTGACTCAACCCTACTCCATGGAGCTACAACCACAGACATCAGAGAGAATGACCTGCAAGTTCTATTAGTACCTCAGGCTGCCCAACCAACTATTGCACTGTCTCACATTGTGTCAATAGCCCACTGTCCAAAGCATCGTGGTGTAGTACACAGTCTAAACATCGTGTAACTACAGGCATTGTACTAAAATAGTTCTTACAAGATCTCGATTAAGTATAGTGCGTGTTGAGACTACTAGTATGTTACCAGTTACCACGGCCCAGAGGAGCGACCAACTGTCCACATATGGAATAATCCGCACACTAATGTCTCCAAGTTCACACAAGTTGAACCACACTACGCTTATCATACTGACAATATAGTGTAATTCATCTCGTCAATCAATCGCCAATTCCAAAACGAATCGACTTGACTCTAAAAATATGAACAAGATTATAATTACCAAAATACCCTTCAATCTCAAATAATTACTAAAACGCCCTCAAACATCTAACGCAGTACGTCCCACTTGACAGTACTATTTCTCAATCTGTTCGGGTCCACCACTTTGGCCCAACAGTAAAACTTACTGTTTTCGTCAATCGCGTAGAAATTTTATCATGTTTTCACAATTTTGTCATTTTTACAAACGTTTTTAAATCGCATAAATATATTTTACTGTTTTTAAAATCGCGTACTGTTTTTAAAATATTTTCTCAATTGTGTAAGATTTTTAAATCGTTTTCTTGTCTGAATTCCTTAAAAATCACTATTAAAATAAACAGAAATAATATTTAATACGTTTGAATTACATAGAATATTTTCCATACCGTATACAATATACTGGATATCTTTTCTATCTTATTTGTCTGTTTTTAACAAAAATTGACAGTATCTTGCTTAGAAAATCTATGATAATGGTTTTCTAAATTTTTTTGTTAAAAATTATTTTAATTATAATACAACCATCCAATTACACTTTTGAAAACCACTAACGAGCTTCAAAAAATAATGTGAGCTCTACGTTAGAAATTTCACAAAAGCTACTGTATTTGCTCCTAAATAGTAAAATCATTAGTTTTAGCTCTTTAAATTTAATCTAATCATTTTCATTCCTCAAAACTCATTATACTAAAAATCTTTTTTGACATTTTTACTTAACCTTGATTGAAAACAATTTTAGAAACTAAAAACACTTAACTTTGGCATGTTGGCCGAAATCTACAAAATTTTCCATTTGATCTTTAAATTCATTTTTCTTGTTCTAAATTAATTTGTTTCTTGTCAATTTACCTAAGTCAATTAAATCACTCTTTTAGAAAATGGTTGAGAACATTTTGGTTCCCATTTAGTGTTGAGGTCGTGAGTCTTGGATTTGTGTTCTTTGGAACACTCATGCAAACCTTAACATGTTATTCACATCCTACTAATTATTCATGCACTTTCTAACACATACAATATATTCAAAGCTTGTAAACATGCATTACTAACACATACAATATATTCAAAGCTTATAAACATGCATATTAATACAAAACACAACTAAGAAAGCTATTACAACAAACACACAAATGAATCCTTATGGATTCTACAATCACAAACAATTCCATCTTCTTATCACCACCCAAGGATGATAAGATTCAAGTCTTCCTCTTACCTTAAATGAAGACAGACTCTTCTCCTCTCCTTTCTATAGATTTTGGTTTCACCCTCCAAGAACCTAAGGATCTTAAACAAAATTTTTAAAGAGTTACTTCTATAAGAGAAAACCATATACCATGGATCAATCATGGCTTATGACCTTAGAAATAAGATTAGAAATGAAAAACAAGGATTTTCACCTTCTAGGTAGAATCTCCAAAGTAGTTTTTCAAGCTTAAGATAATGGATTTTGAAAGAACTCTCAACTAGAGATGTTCTTAGAATTGTGTTTAGGTTTAGAAAAGTGAGGTAGATAAAATTTTGGGTGATTGGATGGCGATGTGGGTGGTTTGGCCGAATGGCTCTCAAGAGAAGCTTCAATGGAGTTTTGTTTTTGCAAGAGAGAAAAGTGATAGAAAACTTAACAAACCTAACCCTTCTCTCCCCCTTGTAGCCGTGGAGTCACTTGGAGAGGTGTCCACTTTGTTGGCTTCATCCAAGCCTTAGAAATGATCAAAGGCTAAGATAAACCCTTGGCCTCCAAGCTTAGCTCTCATTGGTGCATGCAAACCTAGTCATGCAATGACTAAGCTTGTTCTTGAAAGCTCTTGGCTTGCCTTGTCATGGCTTTGGCCGAAATTCACCAAGGAGAAAGCAACTAAGTTTGCTTCTTCTTAGTCATCTAGTTACATTTAGGTGAAACAATCTAGTTACTTGTCTAACTAGTTAGTTACTTAGGTTAACTTAGTTAACTTGGTACTAATAGATTTTTATTAACTTAGAAACCAACTAGATAGTTAAATAATTTACTATCATTTAGTTACTTAACAAGTCTTCTAAACTAATTTAATTAGGTTTCAAACTAACTAGCTTAGGTTTTCTAGTTATAAACTAATTAGTCTAACCACTTTTGTTGACCTCTTCCTATTGGTTAGAAATTTCAAGCCTACTTCGTTGACTCACTCCAATTGGCTTAGAAATCTCTCTGGCCAAAATCGTTGACTGTTTCTCTAAACGTAGATCCCGCAAAACATTTTCGGGTTCACTGTCATTTATTTATACTGCCTAATAAAATAATATTATAATAATATAAAATTATTTTATTTCACATTAAAATCCTAAAAATTAAAAGATTAATAACAGTATCATTCAGAATTGGGTTTAGTAAGATCCCCCAGCTCCGAATAATTAAAATAAGATTTCCTCGGCCCAGAAATTATTATTTTCCTGACCCGGAGTAAATCACACAAAAATATAAAATCACAGACAGTAAAATAAAACTCTGTATCATACAAAAAAATTTAGGGTGTACAATTCAGGACACAATGGTCATTTATCCTAAAGTTTAGGGTGTTACAGGTAAGGCTAGTGTAGTGGTTATCCTAGATGATAGTTTAAGTGAGAGTGAATTTCTTGAGAGTTTTGAGAATTTGAGTCTAGCGGTGACTATGATTTCAGATAGTCTCTCTGTGAGCAAGGTGGACATAGTAAGAGGCCTAAAGACTCAAGTTTCTATGAAGCTCAGAGAGAGAATGAATCTCTAAGGGACAAGAGTGAGCAGATCTTCTAAGGAAGGCTAAAGGATTTTGTTATGACTAAGAGGGAACGACGAAATTTAGAGACAACTTTGTATTCCAAGAGGGTCAAAAATCAAGAAAAGGATTCTAGAGGTAGCTCACTAGAGAAAGTATACCATCTATTAAGAGGCTACTAAGGTTTTCCAAGAGTTAAGGAAGATGTTTGGTGGCCTAGTATGTTAAAGAACATAATAAAATATGTTGAGTTACTGGTAAGGGTGAAGGGATTCGGTAATCTGCCCATCTTTCGCCAAGTAAAGTTAGCTATTTTCTAGATAAGGTAGTTCAACTACTTTTGAAAAAAATAGTCAGGATTCATAGAGTTTCAGTGAATGTAGTGTCTGATAGAGATACTAGATTCACACCTGGTTTTGGAAGCCTTATAAGAAGGAGTTCAAAGCTAAGTTATGTTTTAGTACAACTTACCATCCATAAGCATAGAGATCAAGAGCTTTAAAGTAAGCAAGTCTCCTCGAAAGAAGGTGGTTGGGAGAAGCTGGTACTGAAAAAGGACTGCGTGGAAGCAGAAGTTTGATATAGAGTTTTGTTTAACCAGAGTTGTTTGCTTGAGGTGAACAATTTTGGGGACAAAAATTTTAAAAAGGAGAGGATAAATGTAATACCCTTAAACACATGTTAGACTAGTAAATGGTTACCAAAGGTAGCATTTGACTTGTTTAGCATGCTAGTGAAGTTTTATGTCAAACTGAGTTCGTTTAGGTACTTATTTGTAGTATAGAAATTGAAAAGTAGCTTAAAAGACTCAGATAATAGTATAAGTTGCTAAGTTGAGGGAAATAAACATAGATAGTTTGTTTCTAGGTCACAAATAGGCCAAGTAAGATATGGTAAAAGTTTCAAGAGAATCAGAATCAGTTTAATATTTTTAGGCATACTGGTTGTGCGTTTTAATATCGAATGACTTGCAGAAGATATAGAAAAATCATGAAAATGGTGAAACAATAATTTACATGATTCCTATGATTTATTCTAAAGTTGTTGGAAGCTGAAAAACTTGAATTAGTATAATTCGGGTGTTCTTAGTAGATAAGGATGCTTCAGTAAAATACGTGATGGTCATTTTTCCATTTCCTTTTTTTTTTGGTTAAAAACGCAGCTAAGTTACAGAGAAAAGAAAAATAAGAAAACGAAGGAGGAGAAGGGAGAAAGGGGAAGAAGGAGAAGGGGGAAAAGCTAGGGAGGATCAAGATCAAAGCATAGAGCTTGAAGATCTTCATCTCATCCATCAAAGGTAGGGGTTTATGACTTCTATTCATCTCTTTTCTCTATTCTTTTCATGTATGCACATAAGGTGCACAATAGGTCAAATTGAGTTCTAGAGATGCTAGTTGTGTTTGGCTTACATTGATGTGTTTCTTTGGTCATTTATGACTTGTTCATAGCATAAGTTTAGGTTAGAAACTTAGAACAACTCATTTAGACCCTTGATTCACAAAGTAAGCTTTAGGTCAAAGAATGAGGGATTTTGATCCATAATGCAAATTAAGAGGTTTAAGTTGGTGATTGTTGTTTCCTATATGTTAATGAACAAATTAGGAACTTAGAATCACTTAGAAATTGGATTGAAATGGCAAAAATCCAAGAAAATGACCAATGGAACAGTACCATGGTTTTGCAAAATTTTGTAGAATCTGGTTTCTGATATGAGCGTCGCGGGGTGAGAGTGCCATGTCGCGGCATGAGTATGAGTTTGCTACATGCGCCGTAGCATGCAAAAAGTTGTGCCACGGTGTGAGAGTGTTTTATTGCCCAGTAGTGAAACTCGTGGCTAAAGCGCCGCGGCGTGCATAGAGTGGTGCTGTGGCATGGGGCCCTGGAACCTCAAAAGTGTTATTTTTGATGTTTTGATATTCTGGAGTAGATGGAATCATTTATATATGTTTCCTAAAGTGTGTTAACGTACAAATAAGAATATTTTCAAGAGGAAAATTATTACCTATGAAGTAGGAGAAAGCACAGGCCTTTGAATATCCTAAATGAAAGATTTACTTTAGGTAATCACATAGCACCTTAGGCAACTTAACGTTGTAATAGATATCACTCAAGATATGATGAGATGGTGCAATGGAGACAAGTATACTAGGATGGACTAATCGTATTCACTCTAGTAAGTATGAGAAATGTATGAACCTTAAGAGATCCGAAAGTAGTAGATTACCTTGGAAGGTACTTAGAACTTTAAGCAACAAAGAGTTGTAAGTAAGAACCACTCTTGCATTAGATTCACTTGAGTGGAGATAAGGTTGTGTATTAGTTCAAAGGAGGGAATGTTTATGTACTAAGTCTCTAGTTAAGTAGGACTTTGTGCATTGCTAAATACACAATAAGATGAATTGTGACTAATAAGTTGTCATAATCATAAGGTATAGCAGAAATGTGCAATAACTCCTTTATTAGCTAAAATGAGTTAGAATTACAAGATGAAGGGGATTCCTTAAATACAAATGAAAGTATGGAAGTTTAAATCCTTAAGCATTCCATAAGTTAGGAATAACTAAAGAGATATCTAGAACCTTAAGCACTCTAGTGTAGCATAGGTTACTACTAGAGTGTGATGGAAAGGAAAGCTAGGTACAACCAGGATAGGTATGTTATACTTATCTAGATGCTTGAATTACTCACTTGCGATTAGAGTTGAGTCAAGTATGCAAAGTTTTAGAGAAATGCTCATTTATTTTCTCAAGTAAGGTTGAATGAGGCATTAGCTAAGATAAACTCTTTCACAAGGATGAGTTTGTTGGTATATGCCCTAGAGGCCAATACATTCTTTCTGTATTTACATACATTGTATTATGCTATTTTTAATATATAAGGCATTTCATTTATTGTGTTCTTTTTTAATAAACATAATAAAGTCCTTAGAATAGTAAGTTTGATACCATAAGACATCAAGTGGATGACTTAATCGTGAGATCCTATTAGATAAAACACTATTCTTAAATGTCCCTAGTCAAGTATTATTTTTAATTGGGACAACAATAATGTATTGAGACTAGTATGTGTGTAGACTAATGACCACATCTCACGGGTCATGGATATGAGATATCAAGTCTTCACGTAGATACATATTAGAGTAATGATGTATTAGACAGACCCGCCATGAGAACACTACGTGGATCGTTACGTGAGTGTCATAAGTGATTCTCATAGTGATAATGGTGTATGTGGTCCTTTGATCTGAAATCACTACGATTCCTACATGAGGAGTTGTGTGTTTTAATGCTATCAAACATCATCTGTAACAAGATGATTATAAAGTTAGTTATTAGACATATCGTGATTCATGTGGAGGGATGTGAGTGACCTAGTTGAGATTTGTCTCTCCTACATAATAGGAGTGATATCTTCGAGGCCCCTGATTGAGTGAGACTATGAAATGCATGGCCATACTCAAATGAGTCAATATGAGATGTTAATCTCATTTGTTATTACTATGTCTACTCGAGAATCAGGAAACTAGAGATTGAACTAAACAAGCGTGACACGTTCCATGCCTTATGTTCAATCTAGATATCTGGACAAAGGGACTAAACTACACGGAAACATTGGTCACGGATAGGTTATCTCAAATCACTGACATTCTCATTACTTGGGTAGCAGCGATGTGTTGCTAGATACCGCTCACTGTTTGTAATATTAAAATGAGATTTTAATATTACTACTAACGTCATGAGAACCTGCAGGTTGCACACTTAAAGCAGACTAAATTGGAGCAATAAGAATCCAAGTTGGACTTGGATTCAATTATGGGCCTAACTCATAACAGATGAGTTTAGGGTTGCACAGCTTACCTTGCTACTGCTCACACTCACTTAAGGCAGCCACTATTATAAATAGTACTGCTAAGGGGGCTGCTATGTACCCAATACCACAACCCTAGCCGCACCTACAGAAAGTGAGTGAGAGATAGTGAAAGGTTTTCTTCTCTTCGCAGCTAGTACTGCGAAATAGAGGCGTGACTCCTTTTTGAAAGTCTATTCATGTGGACACCACAAAGACATCGTCGCTATTATAGTGTTGGTGATTCACCTCGCTTGTGTTTATCACGCTTCAAGAGGTAAACCTTTAAAACTTGGATTATGGCCTTTTTCACATGGTTCCTGTGAGGGAATTTTTATTATTCCGATGCGTGACTTTTGATCTGCAATTCCCAACAGAGTTGAGTCTATGGGAAAGTTAAGATGTAAGAGATAAACATAACACTATGCTTTTCACACACTAGTAGTTAATCTAGTATGTATGTGAAGAGTAAGAACCTTAATGCAACCAAGATTAGTGTTTTGCCATAGGTGAGTACCTAACACCTCAGCAACATAGTGTTACATTAGAAATCACTTAAGAGATAGGGTGACGAGGTGGTGTATAGGTACAAGTATGGGGAGTGGTCTGGTAATGTTTACCTAAGAATGTAACTTTATATCAAGGTCATTTAGCTAAGAAGGTAAGGAATCAGAGAAGTTCCTAAGGGAACAGTATGTCTAACCACCGGCTAAGGTTGCATGTAGTGCAGAAATTTATATTTCTTATATATAAGGGGGTAAACATGAGAAACCAAGATTCCTTAGTACGCAAGTTTATGAATCAGTTCATAGCAAACTTCTTTGTTTTTAACATAAACTTTTACATATATTTCAAAACAAAACCCTGCATATGCCTTTCATCAACATACTCTTAGGATCTTCTTAGACATATTCATATTACATATCATTCTCATTGCATTTACAGACATTTGTATGGGAATTGTCCGTCACTATTAGTATTTATAACTATATGGGCGTTGTATATATTAACAGTGTGTAGGCTATCAGTTGATGTCACACTAGTAGGTAGTGTGCAGCTATAAAAAGAGGAGAAAACTCCCATATTAGAAGTTATAGCAATTGTTATATATAATGTTATAGTTAGTTGGTATTGGAGTTGCTTTTACTGAGAATGTTAATTCTTACCCCGTTTGTTCTTCTATATAAATCTAGGTACAGACCCTGCTAAGGGTAAGAAAGAAAAGCATGAAGACTAGAGTAGTTTTTATTGCTTTAAGTAGACAGAACTTATATATCAGTTTATATTTGTTATGTATGTTTTATGTTATATGTATTACAATAAGCCCTTTTGTGGCTAAGTTTGTATATATAAGTATGACGTTTAAGTTTTTTCGTAATCTCTCTAGGCTTTCTATAATTACTTAGTTGTGATTATGGATATATATTAGTATGTAGTATGTAACACCCCAAATTTCCTAAATAGTTGATAATAATTTTGACAGTTAACAGAATTCTACTGTTTAGTGATTTCTGTGTACTATAAAATTATTTTGAGTATTCCGTCAGCGTATTTGATCGTTTTGAGTGATTTACTCCGTGTCAAGAAAATAATAATTTTTAGGCCGGAGAAAATCTTTATGTATTTATTTCTGTTGATTGATAATTATTTTTAACAATCTGATTTGATTTTCATACGTTTTCTAATATTTGTGATTTTTGTGGATGATTATAAATTTTTATGGTTATTTGGTTGTTTTTGGACTGTTTATATGGGCCCAGTGGTCCTATGTGAGCCTGGGGTGAGTCCTAAAACATGAAAATTTTTCTACGCATAGAAAAATTTGTACTGTTGAGACGGAGACAAAGGATCTTACTAAACCTGAATTCGAAAACAGTGTTTAGAAATTTTCTTGTACTATGTTTTGTACTGTATTTAATTATCAGGCGATAAAAATACAATAAATATATTCTTTCGTGGGGTTTTAGCAGATAAAAATAAATATTATACTGCTTAAGTCAACGATATTGGTTATGACAACTTTTGACGAGCCAATAGGAAACAAGTTTAATTCTTTTGACGGACCAATAGGAAGCAAGTCTAATATTGAAGACTTTGATATCAACCGTCGATTTAATCAACGGTGTAGGATTAGTCTAATAAAATGGCTATGACCATTTACAACCATTGGATGAAGAATTAAATCAAGGGTGGAGATTTGATCTTATAAAGTGGCTAGGACCATTCATGACCGTTGGATTTGGATTAAATCAATGGTGGAGATAGATCATTTATAACCATTGATTTGGATTTAATCAATGGTGGAGATTTAGTCTTCTAAAATGGCTATGACTAATTATGACCCTTGGATTAAAAGTAAGAAGGAGTAATCTTGACCCTTTATTTTTGGAGATGGATCTAATGGCTAGAATTTCAAGGAGAAAAATCTAATGTCCTAGATTAAGTCTTCTAAATCAAATGTCTACCTAAATCCTAACCATTGATCTAATCAATGGCCTAAAATGCTCTAAATGGTGGCTTGAAAAAGATGACAACATTATGGAATGCATGCATGGAGGGGGGACGGTTTTGTGCTTCATTTTGGAGCTAAAGAAAAACTTTATGACATTATTAGATGTCTTGATCAATTATACATTATTATTGATCATTCAAAAATATTCTTTCCTTTCTCTCCAAGCATAACTATGGCCATGCACTCTAAAGGGGGGCCAAAATTGTTGGTTTCCATTATTTGTATCATAATTGCCTTTCTATTCATCATCTTCTCCAAAACAAAACACAAAAACTCCATTCTCTCCTCCAAGAAACACCATTCGGCCAAGCACTCTAAGATTACCCTCCATCATTCAAAAATTCTATCCAACCTAGTTTCTTGAATCCTTACCTTATTCTAAGAACATCTCTAGTTATGAGTTTTCATCAAATCATTCATTTTGAGCTTCAAATCCAAGCTTCAAGTTTCTATCAAAAAGGGTAAAGTTCATATTTCTTCACCCAATCTTTTAGTTTTGATTTTCTAAGCCATGCTTGAATCATGGTTTATCTATTCTTTCACTTGTTATTGATTGTAACATTTGTTTATGATTTTTAGGGATTTTTATAAGGAGCTCCACGAAATTGATAGGAAGGGAAACCAAGTGTTTTCACTTCATTCTTTACCTTAACCAAGTCTAAGAAGCCTTTCTCTCACAAAAATAAAAAATTCCATCTTTGTTCTTCAAGAGGAACCATTCGGCCATACCACCTAAAATCACCATCCAAGCTCTTTTAATTTCATCCAACCATAGATCTTGAATCTACATGATTTTCTAAGCAACTTTCATGTTGGAGACTTTCTCTAAATCATTCATCTTCAACCTTGTTCATCAAGTTAAAGATTGGAGCTTTATTAGTGAAGTTTGTTAATCTTCACTTTTCTTTTGATTTTCAAGGTTCTAAGCCATGTTTGATCCATGGTTTATCTTGTTCAAGCTTGATTTACTAGTAAATATATGTTTTGTTTTGTATTTGAGAAGCCCTTGGTGATGAAGGACTTGTAAAGAGAAGCAAAACAAGAAGCTTTTGAGGATCTTCAAGAGGTAAGAGGGAGATTCATCTCACCAACCAAGTATAGTGGTGAGAAATGGTTTGTGTATTTGATGGATGGTGAATCCATGTGAGGATTCATATCCATGGTCATTGACGAACGCCGAACTCAGTCAAAATTATAACCGAAGTTATTACCTAAACTTGTAGTATAGTGAACAACACCGGATCATCTCCTCAAGGATTATAGATGCAATTTAATCAAATCAAGTGAAAGTTAGCAAAAAGAGGGGTTTGACAGTTTAAGATCGCACTTAACAAAATTAAAGGAAGAAACAACAATTAAGGAGCAGTCAATTTAGAAACCTATCCAAGATTGGGTGGATTCAATCATAGACCCTTCATAGAACACTTGAAGCGCAATTGAATTGTTAATTTGGATCTAACCGAGATCTCTGCATCAAATCCAGAATTCATACTAGACGATCGTCTAGAATTCAATTAACAAGTGATAAACACAAATCTGCAATCGCACCATTCATGAAGATCTATGTTAATTTCAAGTACCGAATTCAATTCACTTAGGCACAAATCAGTAACCTAACCTTTTCAATTCTGTGATTAATTTAGATCAATCAGTTCTAAGTTTCATCACAAATCTCAATCTTCATTTATGTGATTAGTTTAGATCAATCAGTTCTAAGTTTCATCACAAATCTCAATCTTAAACCAAGATCAATCAGATCAACATAAATAGAATCACCATTCATGCATTCAAGATCAAGAAGAAGAAAAAGAAGAAGAAAGGAGGAATTCAATTACAAATCAAATACAATACATAACCAAGGTCTCAAGAATCCAAACCACAATCTCTTCAAGAGTTCTAAATTGACCCAAAGTAGCTTAGCCCTCCATTACCATGAAGGGAGCATCAAAATATACAAAACTATGAGAAACTATGAAGAAGCAAGAAGAAACTTAGAGAGAAATGAAGGAGAATACATGAAAGAAATGATAACCAATGGTGCCTTTTATAGAAGTCTAGGGTAACAAAATGACAAAGGGGAGTGAGTGGATGAGTGGGTGAGTGAGTGGAGTGTTTGAGTGTTTGAGTGGGTTGGTTTAGTGGATTGGTTTAGTGGATGAGTGAGTGGAATGGTTAAGTGGGTTGGTTGAGTGGAAAATGCCAAAGGACTTTTGGTGAGTGGGAAATTATGGAGATGAATGGGTGAGTGGATGGATGAGTGGGTGGATTAGTGGATAAGTGGGTGGAGTGGTTGAGTGGTTGGATTAGTGGATGAGTGGATTAGTGGATGGATGAGTGGGTGGTTGAGGACGAAAATTTCGTGTCTAACTTGGAAGCCAAAAACGACCCACTATACTTCAGATCCATGAAAAGTACTCTTCATGAAAGTTGTAGATCTTTGTCTTGGCTATAAAATGCATATCTGGTTCGTCCAATTTGGCTTCCTTCAGCCCAAGATATGTCCCAAATACCGCAGGTTGCTCAAACCCAACTTCAGCACCTCTGTTCCGACTTGCAAGCTCAAACTGACCTACTAGACTTCATTTTTTCAAAAAGTGTTCTTCATTAAAGTTGTTTATTTGGATCTTGACTATCAGCTATCCAAATTTCAGCCCATCTCCATTATTAAAGCTTGAGATATGATTTTATGAGTGCACACTGTTCGGATTCTACTGACAGAACCCGTATTCTGATTTCCATGTAAACTTAGGTCCTTTAGACATCTTTTTGGGACTTCGAGCTCTTCATCAAAGTTGTAGAGCTTCCTCTTAGCTTTCCTACAAGGTAAAATTCATGTTCATAAGATACTAGGAACTCAAGTTATGGCCAAAATACAGAAACAGTGTCAAATCTCAATAATGCTGAAAATATTCAATTAGGACCAATTTGAGCTCAAACCCACAAAATCATACCAAACTCAATCAATTAAGAATATGGAGAGTGTAAATGACTAAACATAAGGGTTTCTTAATGAATAAAATATGTGATTATCAAATTCCCCCACACTTAGCTTTTTGCACTCCTGGGCAAGACTCAAGACCAAAACAAGGACATAAGAGATTAACAAAAATTTAAATTCCAACGACATTCAAGAACCCAAAATTTTACAATCAAGAAGAACAACCAAAGGTTCAAGGGATCAAAACATTCATGAGTTAACAATTTTCCACATCTCAAACAAACAAGCAAGGTATCTTCAACATGAATCGAGAATGATAGATCTTCACAAGATCCCCTCTCAATCTCTCAAGTGTTTAAAAGGTAGGTATTTCACTCAATTCAACCCATGAAAATTGCACTACCATAAGCTTGCTTATATTCTACTTCTCCACTACTTAAAACACATGCACACATAAATCATGAGGACTTTATTCAAGGTTGTAGTGAGGTCAAGGTAACAGGAGAGGATAAAATGGATATGAGAAGATAAATATCAAAGAGAATAAAAGCAAATGAGAGCTGAGTTCAAATAACAAGCATAAAAGTTCATCCCAACTCTAGTGTATATCCCTTTACATATTCATTTCCCAATCCTTTTCTCTTTTTTTTTTTAAACACTTGGTTTTTTTTTTTTTTTTTTTTTTTTTTTTATATATATATGAACATAACTATATACATACATTTTTTTTTTTCTTTTTGGGCACTCTTTTCTTTTTCAACAATCATTTTGTACACACACCCCCACACTTGTTCAAAAACTCATCCATTAACCAAGCTAATGTTCTTTTATTCCCTAAGGTAAAGTAAGAACACGATTTCTCATTTAAGGCACATGATGAGCTAGAAACAAGGAATGGTCAAATAAGCTCAAAGGGGTTAAGCAAAGGAAAATATACAAGGTTGACAGGAATCAGAAAATTTTCAAGAAATCAAAAGAGTGCTTGATATCATATTGAAAACAAGGTTGGCTATTTGGTTAAACTAGCTAATTAAGAAAGAGGGTCTCAATCATGTTTATGCATGCAAGTGAAATGTAGCCTCAAAAAGAATCAAAGCAAGTTCTAGAGTGGTCATTAACATGAGTGAAAATCACACAAGAAAGAAGAGAATGACATAAATGTTGAATCCATCCATTAGGCTCAAAATCTCACAAGGTATGCATCCATCAAACTCAATACATCAATTCAATCATCCATCACCAAGCATATCAGTTCAAGAAGGGAGAAAAGTTATTCAATCATGCAATGAACCCCTTTTTTGTTTTGATTTTTTTTTTGATTTTTTTTAACAAACCAAAAGAAAAGAAACACGCTAAAATCTCTCCCCCACACTTAATATAACATTGCCCTCAATGTGAGAGAGATATAGAAAAGAGCAACACAACTTGATAAGAAGTGAATCAACGCCAAGCAGAAAAGAAGCACCTTTGTCAGTTACGCATCAGACCCTGAAAAGAAATCAAACAAGAAAACGTTAGTACTTCCACAATTTAATACTAATTAATTACTACCTAAAAAAATTCCTTACTCTACCACCAATTAAGATGCGTCTCAAGAGTAAAATTCTCCTTACTCTGTCATCACTAATTGGTTTAATAAGTCCATGACAATCATATCATACTTTCCAAACAAAACAACAATTTTTTTTAATAAAATCAAACCCATTAAAGAGAAAGTGTCGATCGGCTTTTTTTTTCTTGTTACTTCCTTATTTGCTTCTGTTGACCAATCTATCTCGAGCTAATACCTTATCGATACATACTTGAAAAGCTTCTAATTTATCAATGAGCTCATCAATAGTGGAGGCAGAGATAAGAAGTTGTCTTCTTAGAAGGAGTGATAAATTTACGTTTCCACAACTTTGTCAAGAAAAAATAACAAAAGATCAAAGAAATTATTAACATTCAACAAACCAATGGGTCTATGGTGGATGTTTAGTTCGGCCCAAGAGACGATTTGAAAAATTTCTTCCAAAGTACCAAAACCACCTGGCAAGACAAGAAATGCATCAGAATTGTCAACCATTGTTTTCATTCGTCCATGCATAGATGTTACCTGAATTTCTTCTCCAACTGTCCTTCCAGTGATGTTATTTTCAGCTAAAGGTTTAGGAATAACACCTAAAACCTGACTGCCTCCTAAAAAGGCAGCAAGTGATACAGCCCCCATTAACCCACGACAACCTCCCCCATATACAAGATGAATATTCCTCGCAGCAAGTGATCGACCAAGAGTGCTAGCTGCGTTTACAAACTCTAATCCCTTCCCATAACTTGACCCACAAAAAACACAGACATTTTTGAGGTTACGAATAGAAGCCCCCATTCTATACTCTTCCTCCCTTTGAGTGTTTCTGAGTTGAAGGAAAATGGAGAAAATGGAGTGTTTAAATAGGAAAAAGAATGGAAAGAAGAATAATTGCACCTATGAGGGTAGGTTGGCTGTTGTCAGAAAAGGTTGAAATTAAGAAACACAGAATCTTTTTTTTGTTTTTTTTCCTTTTTTTGTTTTTTTTTGTTTTGTTTTGTTTTGTTTTTTTTTTTTTTTTTTTTTGTTTTTTTTTTTACTTCAAGAAAACCATCAAGGTAAAGAAGTCTAGAAACCCCTGAAGGACCCTGCTCAAAGGATCGTCTGTACAAAAATCAAAATACAACAAAATGATACAAAGATAAAAGAAATAGAAAATGATGACATACATGTATGTACAGTTTCCATGGCGTATCTTTTATCTTTTGGCGTCATGAGTGCAGTAGACATCACGTCTTTTTTTTTTTTGAAATTGTTAGAAAAACTTGATGAAAGATGAGTGCATACTTACTTAAGATTGGGATGGAGGTAGTCTGCTCTTTCGACTTTGTGCCAAAGCATTGTTGACCAGTATTCGACCCATTCAAGACCAGCGCAACATAGGGCTCCCAAAAGGGACAAGTGGCCATAATACGACTGGCTGCCTCACATGTGGGATACAATCTACCTTCTTTGTTTTTCAATTAAGAAGGCTGAATCAGGATGCATGCATTTCCCCATTCACGGTTTGTGTTACCAAAGCCAACCCTAAGATGTATACATAATTTTTTTTTTTTTTTTTTTTTTTTTTTTTTTTTTTTGTTTTTTTTTTTTGTTTGAGAGATGACATGAAGAAGAAGAAGAAGATGATGATATATACAGATTGTTTGTGGATATGGCTCACATCTGCCTCTAGTTTAACGTCCAGTAACGGCTTAAACGTCTTCTATGAGTCGAGGATAAGCTTCCCATCCAATTTTCTTATAAATTGGCAAACAGGGTCTTTTAGAGTCAGATTCCCAAGACTGTAGCGTTTTTCTTCATCCTTGAAGAGATTCTACAAATTAAGAATTTCACCCCGCATCAATCCATAAGAACGCGTCTCAAGAGTCAATAAGATATCATCTAATGACTCCTTACTCAGTCCATTCTTAATGAAGGATTTATTTGCGGAAATCATCCCCAAAGAACGACATTGTCTGTTACAATTCCATCGTCCACATTTGTAACAGACTTGTAACCTTTTTGCTCTTCTCCTTTTAGAATATGAACTTCTTCCAAGACCGGGCATGTATGAGTCAAATGAAATTAAGGACTCACCTGCTAATCGGACCTTCGCTTTAATTATCCAGCGTACATCTTCTGGCATACCTTTGTGCATTAACAGTCTCAATCTTTCACATCGAACTTTGTAGATTTTTCTCAGAGCATTTTGAGGAAGAGAAGGAAAATGTTTTGTCAGGTTTGAAAGAATGACATCCATTTTGAAGGAGAAGAAGGATTCAGTTATTTTGGGAAATTGAAAAATAAACCGACTTGAGAGTCACGGAGTACCGTATCCGCCACTTAACCGGCAACACAAAGAACTCAAGAACTTGGTTTTCCAGGAATGGTTGAGTCTTTGTCCATTAACTTTAAGCGTATTACCATTCCTAGGATCCTCAATATCTACGGCCCCAGAGGATACACGTGTTTGACAACAAAAGAACCGCACCACCTGGATCTCAATTTTTCAAGGAGTAGGTGCAGATGATAATCTCAAAGCAAAACCTTTTTGACCAATTTCCGTAACTTTTGCAAAAGGTGTAACAGACCTTGAATAAAATGGGCCAATAAAATTCATACTGCAAGATTTTTGCAGTTGTTGTCGTTGAAGAAAAAGTGACCTCCACTTGCTTCCGAGTGACAAAATTTAATGGCACTACCTACCTTATTGTCGGGCACACAACTGTTTTTTTTTTTTCTTTTTTTTTTTTCTATTTTTTTCTATTTTTTTCTATTTTTTATTTTTTTTATTCATAATGCGGATGGAGAAGGTTCATCACCTCCACTTCTGCATTCTCTGGAAGTTCATGATACTGTTTGAGGCGGTGTCCATTGGTCTTATTAAGTGAGGTTGGTGAAAAGACTCCACCATGATCCCATTGGTTGAAACGTGATGACCAGGTTATGGTTGACACAACATGATAGCTTCCACTACGGTCCCATTGGTTGAAGTGTAACGACCAAGTTAAGCTTGCAGCATGAGGGCTCCCATTGGGGTCCCATTGGTCTTTCTTAATTTCCTTAACTTCACCAATGGCATGCAATACGTGTAATTTTGCAATCCTGCTTTCATTGATAATGCTGGACCATGGCCCAAAAACAAAATCTACTTCATTAGTTATTGTCATATCTTTGTCTTTCCTCCTTCTTTGAAAATTCCTCAATGGCCTTCAACTCCACCTCCCTATGTGTTTCAGATTCTGCAATTGCATTGTTGATAGACCCTTCAATATCATTAGATGCTGCGTAAACAGAATCATCAGCTTTCAAATATGCAGAAATCTCAACACACATAACACATTTTATATCACCGTCACAATCAGTACATGAATTTCAATTGATAGAATCATCAAAACCAATTAAATCAGGAAATTCAGCACACAACTCATCATGAGTTTCCTCAACTAAATCTGCAGGTAAATCAATATGACAATTAGAATGCAGGGAGTTGGGAATTGTTTGGGAAGAGAGTTGGTCTGACTCTTGACTTCTCAGTTCATTAATAGTGGTTGTCATTTGCTCAATTTGGGTTGTTAAATCCTGAATATTGGCAGTGAAATTTTGCTGGAACTCAATTTGGGTTTTCATCAAGTCCTCCCATGAAGGCTCAAGTTTTGTGGTTGATGGACTTGTTATCTGCTGGAATGGCTGCTCATATTGAAATGATTGTTGCTGTAGTGATGCCGTATTGCCATATCCCAGATCCAGATAGTATTCCCAGCTAGGGTTATTTGTGTTGAAGAAGGGGTCATAACTCTGTTGCTGCTGCTGGAACTGTGGTTCATCAGGAAAACAACCAGCTGCTGCAACAAATTGCTCTGGAAAAACAGAATTAGCATACTGAAGTGTAGGGCATGCATATGTGGGGTGAGATGAACAAAAACAAATGTTACACACAAGTGTAGCTTCCTGCACAGGTAATTGTTGTCTCACTACTATATGTCTTACCAAAGAAGTCAACTCCTTAAGTTTTGACTCCATTATGCATGGTCCATTGTATTCTTAAAATGCAACAGAATGCAACAAAATGATAATGAAAGAAAAAGAAAAAGAAAGAGTTAGTATGATAATTTTAAAATGAACTCTAATGGGTGAGTGGATAAAAATGTTAGAAAAGTTAATAAAAAGCAAAAGTTAGTAAAAACACCTAAAATGAAAAGATTATACTTACTAATCCCCGGCAACGGCGCCAAAATTTTGACGAGCGCCGAACTCAGTCAAAATTATAACCGAAGTTATTACCTAAGCTTGTAGCACAGTGACAACACCGGATCATCTCCACGAGGATTATAGATGCAATTTAATCAAATCAAGTGAAAGTTAGCAAAAAGAGGGGTTTGACAGTTTAAGATCGCACTTAACAAAATTAAAGGAAGAAATAACAATTAAAGAGCAGTCAATTTAGAAACCTATCCAAGATTGGGTGGATTCAATCATAGACCCTTCATAGAACACTTGAAGCGCAATTGAATTGTTAATTTGGATCTAACCGAGATCTCTGCATCAAATCCAGAATTCATACTAGACGATCATCTAGAATTCAATTAACAAGTGATAAACACAAATCTGCAATCGCACCATTCATGAAGATCTATGTTAATTTCAAGTACCGAATTCAATTAACTTAGGCACAAATCAGTAACCTAACCTTTTCAATTCTGTGATTAATTTAGATCAATCAGTTCTAAGTTTCATCACAAATCTCAATCTTCATTTATGTGATTAGTTTAGATCAATCAGTTCTAAGTTTCATCACAAATCTCAATCTTAAACCAAGATCAATCAGATCAACATAAATAGAATCACCATTCATGCATTCAAGATCAAGAAGAAGAAAAAGAAGAAGAAAGGAGGAATTCAATTACAAATCAAATACAATACATAACCAAGGTCTCAAGAATCCAAACCACAATCTCTTCAAGAGTTCTAAATTGACCCAAAGTAGCTTAGCCCTCCATTACCATGAAGGGAGCATCAAAATATACAAAACTATGAGAAACTATGAAGAAGCAAGAAGAAACTTAGAGAGAAATGAAGGAGAATACATAAAAGAAATGATAACCAATGGTGCCTTTTATAGAAGTCTAGGGTAACAAAATGACAAAGGGGAGTGAGTGGATGAGTGGGTGAGTGAGTGGAGTGTTTGAGTGGAATGGTTGAGTGGGTTGGTTTAGTGGATTGGTTTAGTGGATGAGTGAGTGGAATGGTTAAGTGGGTTGGTTGAGTGGAAAATGCCAAAGGACTTTTGGTGAGTGGGAAATTATGGAGATGAATGGGTGAGTGGATGGATGAGTGGGTGGATTAGTGGATAAGTGGGTGGAGTGGTTGAGTGGTTGGATTAGTGGATGAGTGGATGAGTGGATTAGTGGATTAGTGGATGGATGAGTGGGTGGTTGAGGACGAAAATTTCGTGTCTGACTTGGAAGCCAAAAACGACCCACTATACTTCAGATCCATGAAAAGTACTCTTCATGAAAGTTGTAGATCTTTGTCTTGGCTATAAAATGCATATCTGGTTCGTCCAATTTGGCTTCTTTCAGCCCAAGATATGTCCCAAATACCACAGGTTGCTCAAACCCAACTTCAGCACCTCTGTTCCGACTTGCAAGCTCAAACTGACCTACTAGACTTCATTTTTTCAAAAAGTGTTCTTCATTAAAGTTGTTTATTTGGATCTTGAATATCAGCTATCCAAATTTCAGCCCATCTCCATTATTACATCTTGAGATATGATTTTATGAGTGCACACTGTTCGGATTCTACTGACAGAACTCGTATTCTGAATTCCATGTAAACTTAGGTCCTTTAGACATCTTTTTGGGACTTTGAGCTCTGCATCAAAGTTGTAGAGCTTCCTCTTAGCTTTCCTACAAGGTAAAATTCATGTTCATAAGATATTAGGAACTCAAGTTATGGCCAAAATACAGAAACATTATCAAATCTCAATAATGCTGAAAATATTCAATTAGGACCAATTTGAGCTCAAACCCACAAAATCATACCAAACTCAATCAATTAAGAATATGGAGAGTGTAAATGACTAAACATAAGGGTTTCTTAATGAATAAAATATGTGATTATCAGTCATGTAATAATTTGTGGGTGTTTATGTGCTTTGATTATTTGCCTATGCTTGATGTGCTTTGCATGATTTTATGGCTTATATGGTATGCTTATAACATGCAACATGATAATATGGTATGCTTATAATATGCATGATAAGAATATGTTGAAATTATGTATATGTATGCCATGATGAGATGATGGGAAAGAAATCAATTTTTGGCTCCAATGGCCAGAGGAAGAGGGCTACAATTTTGATACCCATGATGAGGGTTTATGTTGAAATTTTTCAAGAACAAGGGAATTAATTTTTGGTCCCTAGAAAATGGTGAATTTTGGCCAAGACACTTCAAGATAGGTGTCACAAATTAATATTTTCATGAATGATGAAATGAGATGTTTAGAAAAACAAGGAAAATAAACAAAGGGTTTATTTTTTAAAGAGTACATGAACACGGTTTAAGAAGGATTTTTATTGATTTATTTTGTGTAAAAAGTTTCTAAGCATTTTACTAAACAAGAGTTTTAAATGAAAAGAGCAATGAGTTGTTAATTTTAAGGATTTGCAAAGAAAGTGAAAAATGAAAATGAGCAAATGATTTGATTTCAAAGACCAAGTGCTCACGGTTTTTGTAAAGAATTTTAATGGTTTTGTTTGTGTAAAATCATATCAATTTAGAAGGAAAAATATTTGATGACCATTTGAAAACAAGTACCACGGTTTTGAAGGTTTGGGAATACCTTGATTTTATAAAGGAAAAGCATATGATGGCTTCAATGGCCAAAGACTTCACGGTGTTTGGTGTAACACCCTCCGTAGGGCGTCACATTTTAAATAAAACATAAAACCAAATGAAATCATTTTATAAAAGCTTTGAGTTTTAAAAGATAAATTTTAAAATATCTTTTTGCAGAAATATAAACTTACCAAAAATTATAAGTAAAACAGAAATCAGATTGAATTAATTAATACACATATTATATATGTTACAAAATATCCAACAACAATTTAAAATATAACATTTACAGACTCAGAGAAACAGTAGAAAACCCAAAGACGGGTACTACTAATAGCACGGTAACAACACTAACGAAAACCCCAACCTACATATTCCATTTCTTCATCGACTGCATCCTGTTGAAACTTGGAAGATTACTCCTCGACGCCATCACCATCTTCAGAACATAGCCTCCAGTAGGTTTAAGAAACCTCCTTCGTCTACTATACGAATTTAACAATACAAACACAACAAGCAATATAGTAAAGAGGTGAGATCCCCTTTCGCCAATACCAGTACGGTAGCAAAGAATTATACGAATGACAAAGTCATTCCATACACACAGATATCACAAATATCATCATGTTATCAATTTATAAATAAAATCAAATAAACATATATCATAATAAAATGAATAACAATAACAACATATAACATCACATATGAATATATACTAAATAACGACATATAATATCATGGATAAAAATATAAGAAATAACCACATATATAAGATCATAGATAAAAATAAAAATAAAAATAATAAATAACAACATATAACATCATAGGCACAAAGATAATAACAACATATAATCATAAGATCACGTATGAAAGATCATAGATAAAAGATTACGGATAACGGATCACGATAAAAGATAATAATATACAGACATATAAACATATGCAATATGACACAATCCTACTCCATGGAGCTAAAAACAAACAGACATCAGAGAGCGAATGATCCTCAAAATCTATTAGTACCACGGCTGCCCAACCAAACTATTGCGCTGTCACACGTTGCGTCTATAGCCCCACGTCACATGGAATCCATCATCCAAGGCGTGGTGTAATTCACGGTCTCACGTTGTGGCACTACAGGCAATGTACTATTAGACTTTACAAGATCTCGATTAAGTATAGTGTGTGTCGAGTCCGTTAGTGTGTTGCCAATTACCACAACCCAGAAGAGCAACCAACTGTCCACATATGGAATTATGCACACTAACGTCTCCAAGTCCATTCAAGATCGAACCACACTACGCTTATCGCACCGACAATACGATGTGATTCACCTCGTCAATCAATCCACCAAAAATTGGCATAAACTCAACACATAATTCCAAAAATATGAAATTACGAAGATACCCTCAAGATAATAATATGCCCTCAATGGCAGAAAAATAGAAAGCCTGTACGGGTTCACATTTTCCCGACAGCGAAAAATCCTCAAAAGCCTGTACGGGTTCACATTTTCCTGACAGCGAAAAATAAATACAGCAACGGTCAATCGCGTAGAAATTTTATCGCGTTTTCACAATCTCGTCGTTTTTATAAATGTTTTTAAATCGCGTAAATTTATTTTACTATTTTTAAAATCGCATAGAGTTTTTAATGCGTTTTCTCAATCGCGTAAGATTTTTAAATCATTTTCTTGTCTGAATTCCTTAAAAACACTGTTTAAAACAAACAGAAATAATATTTAATACATTTAAACTACGTAGAATATTTTTCATACCGTATACTGTCTTTTGGACATTTTTTCTATCTTATTCGTCCGTTTTTAATATAAATTGACAGTATTATGTTTAGAAAAATTATAATAATGATTTTCTAGGCTTACTATCAAAACCCTTTTTATTTTTATTACAACCAATAAATTACACTTTTGAAAATTACTAACGTGCTTGAAAACACAAGGTGAGCTATACGTCAGAAATTTTACAAAGCTACTGTATTTCTTCTAACAGTAAAAATCATTAGCTTAAACTTCTTAAACTTAATTCTAATCAATTTATTTCTTCAAAACTCATTGTAATAAAATCCTTTTGGCATTTATTACTTAAACTTAGTTGAAAATAATTCTATAAATCAAAAAGATTTAAATTTGGCATTTTGGCCGAAAATCATTCTATGCTTTATAATTCATTCCTAATTATTTCCATACATTTAATCTCTTATAAAACTCTTGATCTAATTTATTTTTATTAAATTATCTAGTCCATAATTAGAAAATAAATTTGGATTAAAAGTATGTGGCATGTTGGCCAATTTTAACAAAGTCTTTGCATTTGATCTTTAAATTATTTTTCATCTTTTAAATCAATGTCAAATTCATTGTATTCATTAAATCATTGTTTTAGAAAATGGTTTTAGAAATCAAAACATTTAACTTAGGCATGTTGGCCGAAATACCTAATTTCATTCTTGGATCCATAAATTCTTTTTTCTTACTTTAAATCAATTTGTAACTTGTTAATTTTCCTAGGTTAATTAAATCACACTTTTAGAAAATTTAAGAGAACATTTTGGTCTTCCTTTTATATTAAGGCCGTAAGCCTTGGTGTTGTGTTCTTTGGAACACTCATGCAATTTTTCACGTGCTATTTACATTCTAGAATAATTACCATACTTCTATAAAACATGCAATATATTAACACATGTAATATATCAAAGCAATCATAAACACATACCAAAAATTATTAAAGCTATAAACATGCTTACTCACATAATCAATCACAATTAGGAAAAACTATAAACAATCAAGTGAATGAATCCTTATGGATTCTTCACCACAAACACAAACATTCCTCACCACCAACACATGGTTGATGAGGGTAATCTCCCTCTTACCTCTTGTAGAAACCTCCAAGTCCATTGTATGTCTCCTTCAAGCAAGCTTCCTCCACCAAGAGCTCCTTGAAAACAAAGAAAACATACAATATTAATACCTAAGGCTCTAAACTAGATTAATCATGAATTAAAATCATGATTAAAACTTTAAAATGGATAAAAACATGAAGATTAAAGACTTCTACCTTCAAGGCTTCAAACTTGAGCTTTGAAGAACGAAAATGAAGATGGATGATTTAGGGAAAATCTCCAACATGAAAGTTCCTTAGAATTGCATGGAGATTCAAGATCTATGGTTGTTTAGAATTATTGAAGCTTGGAAGGTGACTTTTGAGGGGTTGGCCGTGAGCTTGAAGAAAGGGAGAGATATGAGCTTTTGTGGTTTTTGCTTGATAGGAAGATGAAGATGAAGGAATCTTGAGAAATTCCTAACATGAAAGTGTCTTGGTTTGATGAAAGGATTCAAGAAATGATATTGGTAGGATTTATTGAAGTTTGGAGAATGGTTCTTGGTGATTTGGCCGAATCCAAGGGGGAGAGAAAAGGAGAGAATTTTGGTTGTTTGATCTTGGTTCTTTGGAGAAAAAGATGTGTAGGAGAGTAAATGAGATGAATGGATGAAGGTTGTCTCCATTTGGGAGCCATGGCCGTGGAGCACATGGAGAGAAAAGGGGTGAGAGTTTCTTGCCAAAATTGAAAATGAGCTAAGGTTCTCCTATTATAGACTCCAAGAAAAAAAAGATGAAGGCTTAGGATATTTTTATTTTTGGTATATCATAAGCAAGGAACAATAATTACTGCTTATAAAGTCAATGTCTATTGTCTAATGGGTGATAAAATATACATAGATTTTTATCTTATACTAGCGAGTAAAAATTATTATTGATCATTTTTCTATGTTGCCCTTGATGAGTCATAAAGCGAGTCATCAAAGAGAAATTTCTAGAATATGTGACTCACTACGATGAGTCAGTATGATGAGTCATCGTGGAACCTGCCTAGAACGAGTGAGTCAGCATGGCGAGTCAACGTAGATATTTTCTAGAGCAGGTGAGTCAGCATAGATATTTTCCAAAATAGGTGAGTCAGCATGGCGAGTCGACATCTTTGAGTCACCGATCGCATCTGTGGCGCATCATTGGTGCATCATCAATGGTGAGTCACGGACGAGTCATCGAGAAACTCCAGGAATCGGCGAGTCACTACAAGTGAGTCACAGGCCGAGTCGCAGCTTTCTACGGAACGAGAATCTGGAACCTGTTGAGTTGTCACGCCACGTGTCATCGTCCTATTGGCCCATTGCGATGAGTCATAGCCATCAATTTTGACCAGCTCCTCATTGGTCCACGTGTACAGCACTTGATGACTAAATGTGGGTCCCGTAAAATATTTCCAGGTCTGCTGTCACTTATTTGTCTTGACTAATAAAATAATATTATAATAATATAAAATTATTTTATTTGTGATTAAATCCTAAAAATTAAAAGATTAATTTTAGGCTCATTCGAGAATTGGGTTTAGTAAGATCCCCCGCCTCGAATAATTAAAAACAGATTTTCCTAGGTCCAGAAAAATATTATTTTCCTACCCCGGAGCAAATCACACAAAAAGTCCATATAAAATCACAGACAGTAATATTGAGCACTGTATCAAGTAGAAAACAATTAAAAACAGCAAAAATAGCAAAAACAGCACATTCGGGACGTAATGGTCATTTTTCTATTTTTCCCCACGACGAAGCAAATCATCCAAAACGTTCAAATAAAATTATAGACAGTATTAATTGTCTGTATATCTCCCAGAAAAATTAAAACAGTAGCTCGAGAAAATTTTTATTTTACTGTATCGAAGCAAATTACGTAAAACGATCAAATAAAATTTTAACCTGTAAAATATACTTGTATTTCATGCAGAAAAATAAGAAACAGTAAAATAAGGACACCACGGTCATTCACCCAAAAGTTTGAAAAACAACAGACAGGACATTCAAAATATTTTTCCAAAAATTTGGGGTGTTACATTTGGAGAGATTGGAATAGTTTTTATGAAACAACGTGATTTCAAAGTGGAAACAAAATGTTTGAACAAAATGATTTAGTACAAGGATTTTTGGAAAGGGAATCAGAGTGTTTTATCACTTAAGAAATGAATTTCAGCATGTAAATGGAAAAGAGAGGTTCAAACACACCTCAATTTATTTTGAAGAGAATTGGTTTTGAATTGATTTGAGAAAAATGGAGAATATAATAGTGATTTAATATTTTCTAACATGTAACTCATTCTTTGGGTTTTGGAGAGCGTTAGTAAAATTTTAAGATTTGAAACATTGATTTATATCAATGGAAAAAGTGATTTTGTGGATTATATTTTGGAAAAGGATTTCTTTTGTGGATTATATTGTGGAAAAAGATTTCTTGAGTAAAGAAATGTGGAAAAAGATTTTCTTGAGTAAGAAAATATGGAAAAGGAAGTACAAAGTCATAATATTTTGAGAAAAGTGGAAATGGAATTTTTGAAGGTTGAGAAATATTTTTCGTAATGGAAAAATGATGTTAGAAATGATATTGATTTGTTTGGAAGTCCAAAATAATGTTTAGAATATTGAGGAATATTTTACGTGGTTGTAAAATGGTGAAAAATGTTTTACGTATCTTAAAAACGTGATTTTTAAGCTACGTAATTTGAAAAAAATGTTGAAAAATTTCTACGCAATTTGGAAAGCGTTTAAATATTTTGAAAATGATAGAAAATAGTTTACGCGACTTAAAGAATGATTTTTAAGTTACACGATTGTGAAAATAGTGGAAAATCGCTACGTGATTTGAGTAACATGTCAATGATTTTACGTGATTGAGAAAACATTGAAAATCACTACATGATTTGAAAACGCAACAGAAACGTTGCAAAATTGTGAAAATGTAACAGCAATGTTGAGCAATTGTGAAAACACGACGAAAGTGTTTTGTGACTATAAAAATGCGATAATATGATTTCGCTGTTGAAAATACAGTATGATTACTGTAGGGCCAGAATGTGGACCCTAATTATGAGATTAAGAAATTAAACTGAGAATGGGCCAATGTGTGGACCCTGAATATGAAATAGTGAATTTTGCTTGTGATTGGCATTGGTGCATTGAACATACATTGAAAATGGTGAATTTTGCCAGTGATTGGCATTGATGCATTTTACATGCATGAACTAGTGTATGAACACTGTATGAGAAAATGATAAGTTTTGCCTATGATTGGCATTGATGCATTGAACATGTATTGGAAAGGTCCGAGGGACTGTATGAGACTATTTTCCTAGGAGAGACGTACACCTCTTGAGTGGGTGCGATATGCGTAGTGTAAGTCACTTGTTGACCTTGGGGGCATCGGGGTGCAGGTTGCTTACACGGGTGGTTGGTCGCGCTTCTTCCCGTAGATTAGACCGATGCAACACACCGATGATCCTGACCGGGACACTATTCTTAATCATGATCTCGTAAAGACTGTCTTATATATGCTAGATGTGCAAAAATCAAAATGAGGATTATAGCACTTGGTTTGAGACATTTTGGTACAGACAGATCTTTCGGATCGACTTCTCCGAACTGAGTATTAGCTCCATGGAGTAGGACATTGAGTCTATGTGCGCATGCATGAATCTGAACATTTATATCTGTATGATATATTAATTGAGGAATATTGGCTATAACAATTGTTTTGAATACTTGGATGATGATGATGATGATGATAAATAATGTTGATGCCATTATTGTTATTATCGTATGATTTGAATTAATAAATATTTGAATGATGATAGTTGATTAATGTTGAGTGCATTATTGGAATTATGGTATGACATATCTATATGGTATGCTATTTGTGTTATCTCTATACTACTATGTTAGTATTGGCGTAGGTGATCTCACCTCTTTGTTATATTGTGTGGTTCGACTTGGTGTTGTAAAAACTATAATAGGTGGAACGAGTTGTCTTAGACATAACAGGTGACAAATACGTCTTCGTTTGGAGACAACACCAGAGAATGACCTTTTCAAATTGGATAGCTTACAGTGTTGACAAAGAAAAGATATCTGAGGACAAAGAACAAATGTAGAAGAAATGTCTGATGCATCAAGATGGATACACAACAGAATACATATGTAGAGTTTTTTATCGTTAGTGTTGTACCATGCTATTAAGTAGGACTTGTGATGAGGTTTGCTACTATTTAAAAAAAAAAGAGTCTGTTAGTTTTATATTTCTCTTTAAATTGTTAAATATTAATTAGTGTCAATATTGTATATTAAATATATTTTCAGTAATATTTATGAGTTTCAGTAAGTTTATGTTTCAGTCTTTGATGAAAAGAAATTTTAAAACTCACCTTTTATAACTCAAACCTTTTATGAACTTCTTTTCAGAACATGAGTTGGGAGTCGGAAATGTGATGCCCTAAGGAGGGTGTTACATTAGTTGGTATCAGAGCACGGTTTGAGTCTTTTGGGGTTTTGTGGTTAGGTCTATTTTGCTTGTGTTGTGTTCTTTGTGTTTTTGATTTCCGAAAAGAAATGGCTCGTGGTAGACGTACGTGTGTGGAAGCGGAACATGTTACTAGTAATGTAGTTGCAACTACGAAAACAATGTGGAAGGGTGACTGTAGGAACAGAGAATCGCTAAACAGCGGGAACTGGAATTTGAAGTTCAGGATCTGATGGAAGAGAATCAGTCTTAGAATATAAGATTTCGTAATTTTGGAACCTGGTATTTCTTCTTAGGGATATTAGGAAAGTAATTGATTTCAATGGGAAATGTATTTACGACCATTGAGAAACCAGAAGCAGTAAGTGATGTGAAAGAAGGTACTTAATGAAGGACTGTACGTCAAGGAAACAATTTGTGAAAAGTTTGGACACATTTCCAGAGATTGTGTTCCATTGAAAACAGAGTTTTCTGTTAGTAAAATCTCGGATAATAGAGAAAGTAGTTACTCTAAATTGAACGGGAGTGTTCTGAGCTGAAGATCTAAATAAGGGAGACTGTATTGCAGAAGGTGATTCTTTAACCTATTCTTTATGGAAAATGATTATGTGGATCAATTATATGTTAGAGTTATTTGTTATCCTCTGATTTGTTTATTTCTGTTTCCATTGCTAGCCTATCGTGTTACTCTAGTTATTTGAATTATTGTTATAGATCAAATTTTTGTGTTAGTTTGATCTGTTTATTTCTTCCATAAATAGATGTAATCTTTGAAAATGGATTGGTTATTTTCCAACCATATCCGATGAGATTGTCTTAATAAAGTGTTAGTATTCCAGAAAATTCATTCTTGAAAATCGGGCAATATCAAATTCTTTGTTGGATATGTCCGGTAACATATCAGATAGTTTTGCTATCTTCCATAATGTTATTCATGTATCACAATTTGCAAGAAAGAATATTTTGCAAGAAAGGATATTCCTATTTATATCCATGTCATAGTATCAGAGTGGCGCAATGGAAACATGGTGGATTCTTCAAAAGTTAAAAACAGTAACGGAAATTCGTAGAAAATTTATTGAGATATTTTCTAAGATTGTAGGACTTCTTACCTAGCTTACTTGAAAGAATTAAGCATTCGTATAAACTGATGCATATAAGAAAAATTTTTAGGAGTTGAAATATGTTTGAAGTACTTCTCTAGTATTACTTTTGTCTAATTCTAGTGAACCATTAGAGGTGAACAGTGACGCATTATATCAGAATTCAAGATACGTGCTTATGCACAATAGAAGAGTTGTAGGGTATGATTTTAAGAAATTGTTGTTACTTGAGAAAAGCTATTCTACGCAGGAATGGAAGTTGGTAGATGTTGTGTTTGTATTACAAGTATGGATATACTTTCTTTACGGAATAACATTCAATATTTATAGTAATTATAAGAGTCTGAGATATCTGTTTGATCAGGAGAAGTTGCATGAGAGACAAAGAGATTTCATTGGTTAAAATCGGTTGGAACGATATAAGTGAAGATGTAATATGAGAATTGGAAAACAAGATAAAAGAGTAATATCCATATTTATTCTGAGGATGTGAAATCAGGTTTATCAAATTTCGAGAATGAAATTTCTTTTTAGAGGGGGAGTATTGTAACACCCCAAATTTCCTAAATAGTTGACAGTAATTTTGACAGTTAACATAATTCTACTATTTAGTGATTTCTGTGTACTGTAAAATTATTTTGAATATTCCATCAACGTATTTGATCGTTTTGAGTGATTTACTCTGTGTTAAGAAAATAATAATTTTCGAGCCGGGAAAAATCTTTATGTATTTATTTCTCTTGATTGATAATTATTTTTAACAATCTGATTTGATTTTCATACGTTTTCTAATATTTGTGATTTTTATGGATGATTATAAATTTTTATGGTTATCTGGTTATTTTTGGACTGTTTATGCGGGCCCAGTGGTCCTATGTGGGCCCGGGGTGAGTCCCAAAACATGAAAATTTTTCTACGTATAGAAAAATTTGTACTGTTGAGACGGAGACAGGGGATCTTACTAAACCTGAATCCAAAAACAGTGTTTAGAAATTTTCTTGTACTGTGTTTTGTACTGTATTTAATTATCGGGCGATAAAAATATAATAAATATATTCTTTCGTAGGGTTTTAGCAGATAAAAATAAATATTATACTGCTTAAGTCAACAATAGTGGTTATGACAACTTTTGACGAACCAATAGGAAGCAAGTTTAATTCTTTTGACGGACCAATAGGAAGCAAGTCTAATATTGAAGACTTTGATATCAACCGTCGATTTAATCAACGGTGTAGGATTAGTCTAATAAAATGGCTATGACCATTTACAACCATTGGATGAAGAATTAAATCAAGGGTGGAGATTTGATCTTATAAAGTGGCTTGGACCATTCATGACCGTTGGATTTGGATTAAATCAATGGTGGAGATGGATCATTTATAACCATTGGATTTGGATTTAATCAATGGTGGAGATTTAGTCTTCTAAAATGGCTATGACTAATTATGACCCTTGGATTAAAAGTAAGAAGGAGTAATCTTGACCCTTTATTTTTGGAGATGGATCTAATGGCTAGAATTTCAAGGAGAAAGATCTAATGGCCTAGATTAAGTCTTCTAAATCAAAAGTCTACCTAAATCCTAACCATTGATCTAATCAATGGCCTAAAATGCTCTAAATGGTGGCTTGAAAAAGATGACAACATTATGGAATGCATGCATGGAGGGGGGACGGTTTTGTGCTTCATTTTGGAGCTAAAGAAAAACTTTATGACATTATTAGATGTCTTGATCAATTAAACATTATTATTGATCATTTTCCTAAAGCAAAAATATTCTTTCCTTTCTCTCCAAGCATAGCTACTGCCATGCACTCTAAAGGGGGGCCAAAATTGTTGGTTTCCATTATTTGTATCATAATTGCCTTTCTATTCATCATCTTCTCCAAAACAAAACACAAAAACTCTATTCTCTTCTCCAAGAAACACCATTCGGCCAAGCACTCTAAGATTACCCTCCATCACTCAAAAATTATATCCAACCTAGTTTCTTGAATCCTTACCTTATTCTAAGAACATCTCTAGTTATGAGTTTTCATCAAATCATTCATTTTGAGCTTCAAATCCAAGCTTCAAGTTTCTATCAAAAAGGGTAAAGTTCATATTTATTCACCCAATCTTTTAGTTTTGATTTTCTAAGCCATGCTTGAATCATGGTTTATCTATTCTTTCACTTGTTATTGATTGTAACATTTGTTTATGATTTTTAGGGATTTTTCTAAGGAGCTCCACGAAATTGATAGGAAGGGAAACCAAGTGTTTTCACTTCATTCTTTACCTTAACCAAGTTTAAGAAGCCTTTCTCTCACAAAAATAAAAAATTTCATCTTTGTTCTTCAAGAGGAACCATTCGGCCATACCACCTAAAATCACCATCCAAGCTCTTTTAATTTCATCCAACCATAAATCTTGAATCTACATGATTTTCTAAGCAACTTTCATGTTGGAGACTTTCTCTAAATCATTCATCTTCAACCTTGTTCATCAAGTTAAAGATTGGAGCTTTATTGGTGAAGTTTGTTAATCTTCACTTTTCTTTTGATTTTCAAGTTTCTAAGCCATGTTTGATCCATGGTTTATCTTGTTTAAGCTTGATTTACTAATAAATATATGTTTTGTTTTGTATTTGAGAAGCCATTGGTGGTGAAGGACTTGGAAAGAGAAGCAAAACAAGGAGCTTTTGAGGATCTTCAAGAGGTAAGAGGGAGATTCTTCTCACCAACCAAGTATGGTGGTGAGAGATGGTTTGTGTATTTGATGGATGGTGAATCCATGTGAGGATTCATATCCATGGTCATGTAATAATTTGTGGGTGTTTATGTGCTTTGATTATTTGCCTATGCTTGATATGCTTTGCATGATTTTATGGCTTATATGGTATGCTTATAACATGCAAGATGATAATATGGTATGCTTATAATATGCATGATAAGAATATGTTGAAATTATGTATATGTATGCCATGATGAGATGATGGAAAAGAAATCAATTTTTGGCTCCAATGGCCAAAGGAAGAGGGCTACGGTTTTGATACCCATGATGAGGGTTTATGTTGAAATTTTTCAAGAACAAGGGAATTAATTTTTGGTCCCTAGAAAATGGTGAATTTTGGCCAAGACACCTCAAGATAGGTGTCACAAATTAATATTTTCATGAATGATGAAATGAGATGTTTAGAAAAACAAGGAAAATAAACAAAGGGTTTATTTTTCAAGGAGTACATGAACACGGTTTAAGAAGGATTTTTATTGATTTATTTTGTGTAAAAAGTTTCTAAGCATTTTACTAAATAAGAGTTTTAAATGAAAAGAACAATGAGTTGTTAATTTTAAGGATTTGCAAAGAAAGTGAAAAATGAAAATGAACAAATGTTTGATTTCAAAGACCAAGTGCTCACAGTTTTTGTAAAGAATTTTAATGGTTTTGTTTGTGTAAAACCATATCAATTTAGAAGGAAAAATATTTGATGACCATTTGAAAACAAGTACCACGGTTTTGAAGGTTTGGGAATACCTTGATTTTATAAAAGAAAAGTATATGATGGCTTCAATGGCCAAAGACTTCACGGTGTTTGGAGAGATTGGAATAGTTTGTATGAAACAAAGTGATTTCAAAGTGGAAACAAAATGTTTGAACAAAATGATTTAGTACAAGGATTTTTGGAAAGGGAATCAGAGTGTTTTATCACTTAAGAAATGAATTTTAGTATGTAAATGGAAAAGAGAGGTTCAAACACACCTCAATTTATTTTGAAGAGAATTGATTTTAGAATTGATTTGAGAAAAATGGAGAATATAATAGTGATTTGATATTTTCTAACGTGTAACTCATTCTTTGGGTTTTGGAGAGCGTTAGTAAAATTTTAAGATTTGAAACATTGATTTTTATCAATGGAAAAAGTGATTTTGTGGATTATATTTTGGAAAAGGATTTCTTTTGTGGATTATATTGTGGAAAAAGATTTCTTGAGTAAAGAAATGTGGAAAAAGATTTTCTTGAGTAAGAAAATATGGAAAAGGAAGTACAAAGTCATAATGTTTTGAGAAAAGTGGAAATGGAATTTTTGAAGGTTGAGAAATATTTTTCGTAATGGAAAAATGATGTTTAGAATATTGAGGAATATTTTACACGGTTGTAAAATGGTGAAAAATGTTTTACGTATCTTAAAAACGTGATTTTTAAGCTACGCGATTTGAAAAAAATGTTGAAATATTTCTACGCAATTTGGAAAGCGTTTAAATATTTTGAAAATGATGGAAAATGGTTTACGTGACTTAAAAGAATGATTTTTAAGTTACACGATTGTGAAAATGGTGGAAAATCGCTACACGATTTGAGTAACGTGTAAATGATTTTTCGTGATTGAGAAAACATTGAAAAATTACTACATGATTTGAAAACGCAACAGAAACGTTGCAAAATTGTGAAAACGTAACAGCAATGTTGCGCGATTGTGAAAACACAATGAAAGTGTTTTGTGACTATAAAAACGCGATAATATGATTTTGCTGTTGAAAATACAGTATGATTACTGTTGGGCCAGAATGTGGACCCTAATTATGAGATTAAGAAATTAAACTGAGAATGGGCCAATGTGTGGACCCTGAATATGAAATAGTGAATTTTGTCTGTGATTGGCATTAATGCATTGAACATACATTGAAAATGGTGAATTTTGCCTGTGATTGGCATTGATGCATTTTACATGCATGAACTAGTGTATGAATACTGTATGAGAAAATGATAAGTTTTGCCTATGTTGGCATTGATGCATTGAACATGTATTGGAAAGGTCCGAGGGACTGTATGAGGCTATTTGCCTAGGAGAGACGTACACCTCTTGAGTGAGTGCGATATGCGTAGTGTAAGTCACTTGTTGACCTTGGGGGCATCGGGGTGCGGGTTGCTTACACGGGTGGTTGGTTGCGCTTCTTCCCATAGGTTAGACCGATGCAACACACTGATAATCCTGACCGGGACACTATTCTTAATCATGATCTCGTAAAAACTGTCGTGTATATGCTAGATGTGCAAAAATCAAAATGAGGATTATAGCACTTGGTCTGAGGCATTTTGGTACAGACAGATCTTTCGGATCGACTTCTCCGAACTGAGTATTAGCTCCATAGAGTAGGACATTGAGTCTATGTGCGCATGCATGAATCTGAGCATTTATATCTGTATGATATATTAATTGAGGAATATTGGCTATAACAATTATTTTGAATACTTGGATGATGATGATGATAAATAATGTTGATGCCATTATTGTTATTATCGTATGATTTGAACTGATAAATATTTGAATGATGATAGTAGATTAATGTTGAGTGCATTATTGGAATTATGGTATAACATATCTATATGGTATGTTGTTTGTGTTATCTCTATGCTATCATGTTGGTATTGGCGTAGGTGATCTCACCTCTTTGTTATATTGTGTGGTTGGACTTGGTGTTGTAAAAATTATAATAGGTGGAACGAGTTGTCTTAGACATAACGGGTGACAAATACCTCTACGTTTGGAGACAACATCAGAGAATGACCTTTCCAGATTGGATAGCTTATAGTATTGGCAAAGAAGAGATGTCTGAGGACAAAGAACAGATGTAGAACAGATGTCTGATGCATCAAGATGGATACACAACAGAATACGTATGTAGAGTTTTTTATCATTAGTATTGTACCGTGCTATTAAGTAGGACCCGTGATGGGGTTTGCTACTGTTAAAAAAAGAGTCTGTTAGTTTTATATTTCTCTTTAAATTGTTAAATATTAATTAGTGTCAATATTGTATATTAAATATATTTTCAGTAATATTTATGGGTTTCAGTAAGTTTATGTTTCAGTCTTTGATGAAAAGAAATTTTAAAACTCACCTTTTATAACTCAAACCTTTTACGAACTTCTTTTTAGAATATGAGTTGGGAGTCGAAAATGTGATGCCCTAGGGAGGGTGTTACATAGTATGTAGAAGTGATGTTTCTAGTACCATTATCTTTATATATCGTTGTGTAACTATGATATATCCAGATATCTTTATTAGAATGTTACAAGAAAGAGAAAACAAATTCAGACAGAAGAGCAGGGATTAAAATGTGTAAAATGTGGAGGATATCATGGTGACAAAGTTTGTATGATAGATCATATAACATGTTATATTTGTGGAGAATTAGGGCATTATGCCAGAGACTGCCCTCAGAAGCAGAGAGTAACATCAACACCCACTGCCAGACCCAAGACTATGGTAAGAGTGTTGTACACTTTGAAAGGCAAAGAAGTAATCCAATCCTCAGATTTAGAGCAAGGTGAGTATACAATTTGAGATTCTTATTTTATGTGAAGAAGTTAAAGATATTAGGAAGATAGATTTTAGTATGGCTTGAAAGTAAATAGAATATCTCATATTAGGGAATCAAAATTTTGATGACAAAACTTTTTAAAAGGGGGGAGGGGGAAGAATTGTAACATCCTCCTTAACCTAATGATTTTAATCAAGGTTATAGAAGTTCGGTAATACTTGTATGAGTTATCTGTTAATTCGGGTAATTTTTTGAACTAGTTTGAGTGTAATTTTGTAATGCTAAATACAAGAGAATAATTAAAGTATCTACAGAATCAATTGATATAATGGAATTGAATATAAAAAAATTATTTCCTTGTTAATAATCATTGATTAGAATTGTAGAAAATTTTGGAGAATGAATTGAGTTAATTCGGTATTTTTAAGGATACTGAAGAAGAATCAATGGAACAGTTGAGGAATAAATAAGTAACTTAGAAAATTATAAAATTTCATGGAGATGACAGGTAAGACATAGGGAATATTTTGATATGAAATAACAACCAAGATAGGTATCAGTAAGCTTATTACTTAATCCATCGGTTTAATTTAACTTGGAATCGAGTAATGAAACTGAACTGATATATAACAATATACATAAAATTATGAAAAAATAGATCTAAGGATTAAGATGAGTTCTAAATTTTTCCATAATACTTATGCATACTTGAAAACATAACTTTGAAAAATTAAAGTGTACGTAATAGATATAAAAATTTCTGCATAATTCTTTGATCCTTGTTACATTTCTCCACTGCCATACTCAAGTCCATTTTATTCTACATGATTCTGGACATTACTTCTTCACTCCTTGCTCATTTTTTTCACATGGTAAAAACAACTCAAACAAGGGCTGAAACAGGTCAACAAAGTCACAAAAAGCAGAGGAGAAAAAGAAAAGAAAACAAAGAGGAAAAAGTGAAGAAAAAATGAAGAATCAAGCTATAAATGCTAGGAAGTGAGGTAGGGGTTACTATCTTCAAATTGTCCTTTTTATGATGTATTTTAAATCAAATTCTATTTTCTGTGCTTGTGTGGTACACAGCCAAAATAGAATCAGAACCTATTCTTTATTTTGTTTTAATTGTGTATTGGATGAAGGAATGTTATAGTCAAGCATTTCTTATTGATTTGAATGAAATTGTTTTCTGTTTTAGTAAAAACTCTGTGCTTCCATTCCATATTCATACTTGGTGGTTGACTTTTCTTTGGTTGTCTAAGAGTTTATGTTCACAACTAAACTTCTCCTTGTGCCACTATTGTTGACATTTCTTTGGTTGTTGAAGAGTTTGTATTCACGGCTAAATTTCACCATGTGCCACTATTGTTGACTTTCCTTTGGTTGTTGTAGAGTTTGTGTTCATAGCTAAAAATTCATCTTATGCCACTATTGTTGACTTTCCTTTGATATTCATGCTTGTGTTCACACTTCAATTCCTTTTTGTTGTTCACGGCTGCACCAAGCAAAGGTTACCACCATTATTGACTTTAAATTATGATACTTTATACTTGACTTGTGTTGCTTTGTGCTTGACAAATGTGTTACTTTATTATGTGAATTCAATTGTGTTTGTTGTTTATAGTCAAACCTAAGAAAAATAGGAGAAATTTATGTGAGATTACCTTTGATAATTTCATGGATTTTTTGCCCATTGAAGAGGATCACGGCTGGCCAAGTAACACAAATTTCATGTGTTTACACTTTGTTCGAAATATATACGATATATAGCTAACTCATGAATAAAAGGGAATTTTGTGGAATTTATACTCCTACTTTTAAATCTAGTTGATGAGTTTAGCAAAATGGTCATCAAGTGGAATCTTGGCTATGAGACTAGTTCCACTTGGCCGTGGGACTTGTTTATGGTCTTTATGCTTTGTGAGTTAGTTATGTACCTTGAGGTTCATGGCCAAGTGATGTAGAGAAATAAAGATGTTTGAGTTTTCTTATTACATGACTTGTTTATGGCAAATTATGCTTATTCGATGATCAATTGATCAATGAATGAGATTTGGAAATTATTCTCTTTATAAAATTTAAGGAATGTGATGAAGATTGATAGTGTGAGGGAGGATTGTAACACCCTTGTGGGGATGTCACATATATAAAAAAAAATAAAAGAAAGATAAATAAAATCTACCCAAGTTGTAAAACATTTGTTACGTACTAATATGGGTTGTAAAAATATTTCCTGTTAAACAGAATATTATTAAATAAAATAACGCGGAAACATAAAACCAACAGAACAACATCACTCATAATATACATATGGTCCAAGTTATAAGTTATACAAATAATTTACAACTACAACTACAAATATTTAAACATAAACAGTAAACCAAAAACAGTAAAGAGTCAATATATACATACGCAGACGCGCCCAAAATATACATCATAAACATTTAACCCTCTGATGGATCACTCTCAGGAAACTCATCAGAAGATAAATATCTAGGATGCCTCGACACTCGGTGAAAACGAGACCGCGCAGTCGACACGATAGTCATCTCACTAGGCTCAGTGGACACACCACCCCAATGACGCCTAAGAGATAAAGGTAACTCTAAGTGCAAAATCACAGTAGTCGTCATCACTGGCTCTCCATCAAACTCATGTCGTAGGGACACAGTCAACCGTCCCACATAAGTCACTGAGTCTCTATCTCCCCGCAGATGCCAAACTAACGATCCACTGTGAAACTCGAGTCGCACAAAACCCAAAAATCCTGGTATCGCTATACCCAAACTAATCAGTCCAATGGATATGGATGATCATATGGTTCTTAGTCGTACTACTGGTCTTCGGCTTGCTGCTCCTCTTCCTCCTCAGGATACAAAATCTCAAGAGGCTGTTCCTCTTCCTCAAACTCTTTACCACGTAAATAAATATACAGAAAACACATACAATAAAGAGGTAAGACAATCTAAAATCATCACAAACATGACAAATAAGAAAACGACAAACAACAGATATACAGTTCATGCAATATGAAAAGTTATAATAGTAATTGGTAACAGAATAGTATCATAACAACACATAATATCACAGATAAAATAATATCACAGATAAGATAATATCACGAGATAAGATAATAAAAAGAAATAGACAAATTATAGCCAAATAAAATAAAACAAGATAAAATAAAATAAATAAAATAAAATAATATCCAAGATATAACCATATACAATATGACACGATCCTACTTCATGGAGCTAAACACATATAGATATCAGAGAGAGAATGACCCGCAAAATCTATTAGTACCACGGCTGCCCAACCAAACTATTGCGCTGTCACACGTTGCGTCTATAGCCCCACGTCACATGGAATCCACTATCCAAGGCGTGGTGTAGTTCACGGTCTCACGTTGTGGCACTACAGGCAATGTACTATTAGACTTTATAAGATCTCGATTAAAAATAGTGCGTGTCGAGTCCATTAGTGTGCTATCGGTTACCACGGCTCAGCGGAGCGACCGACTGTCCATATATGGGATTCCGTACACTAACGTTTCCAAGTTCATAAAGACAATGAACCACACTATGTTTATCGCATCGACAACACGATGTGATTCACCTCGTCAACCAATCAACCAAAAATTGGCATAAGCTCAATATATGAGAAATTACCAGAATACGCTCAATAAAAATATATCCTCAAAGATAAAAAGATACAGTAAGTCCCACCGGACAAATACTGTTCCAAAGCCTGTATGGATTCACCTCAGAACCCGACAGCAGAAAATTACAGAAAATACTATTTTGATCAATCGCGTAGAAATTTTATCGCGTTTTCACAATCTCATCATTTTTACAAACGTTTTTAAATCTCATAAATATATTTTTCTGTTTTTAAAATCGCGTAGAGTTTTTAATACGTTTTCTCAATCGCGTAGAGTTTTTAATACGTTTTCTCAATCGCGTAAGATTTTTAAATCATTTTCTTGTCCAAATCCCTTAAAAATTACTGTTTAAATAAACAGAAATAATAAATAATACGTTTAAACTACGTAAAATATTTTTCATACCGTATACTGTCTTTTGGACATCTTTTCTATCTTATTTGCCCATTTTTACTAAAAATTGACAGTATTTTGCTTAGAAAATTATATTAATGGTTTCCTAATTTTTTCGTAAAAATTCTGTTTACTTAATTTTTAACCATATAATTTAATCCTTTTGAAAACCACTAACATGCTTCAAAATAAAGTATGAGCTATATGTTAGAAATTCTCAAAAGTTACTGTATTTCCTTTCTAACAATAAAATTATTAATTTTAATCCTTAAACTTAATTCTAATCAATTTGTTTCTTTAAAACTCATTGTAGAAAAATTCCTTTTTAACATATCTTACATCTTTTTAATTGAATATTGGTTTGGAATTGATTTTAGAAATCATGGATCTTTGGTTTGGCATGTTGGCCGAAATATGCACTTGTGTTATTTGATTTCTAAATTCATTTTCCTTGATCTAAACAATTCCATCTCTTGTTAATTTTCCTAGGTTAATTAAATTACACTTTAGGAAAATAATGAGAACATTTTGGTTCTCCTTTTGGTCAATGGCCGTGAGCCTTAGTGTGGTGTTCTTTGGAACACTCATGCATTCCTTAGCATGTTATTCACATCCTATACATTATCATGCATTTCTAACACATGCAAATTATCAAAGCTTGTAGACATGTAATTTAAAGCTTGTAGACATGCAACATCATACAAATTATTACAAACATCAAATAGGAAAGCTACTAACAACCACACAAACAAGCTACTAACAAACACAAACAAAGGAATCCTTATGGATTCTACAATCAACAATCAATCTCCATCTTCTTACCACCACCCATGGATGATAAGATTTGTCTTCCTCTTACCTTAAATGAAGACAAAAATACTCTTTCACACCTCCTCTAGGTTTCGGTTTTCACTCCACCAAGTCACCTATCAAGCTTAAACAAAACCACAAATTACTAACTATAAAAGAGAGCTTAAACCATGGATAAATCATGGCTTAGAACTTTGAAAAAGAGTTTAGAAATGGAAAACAAGAAATTTCACCTTCTAGGTAAAATTTTCCAAGTAGGTTTCCAAGCTTCAAATGGAAGATTTTGTAAGAACTCTCAACTAGAGATGTTCTTAGGATTGTGTTTAGGTTTAGAAAACTTAGTTGGATAAATTTTTGAGTGGTTGGATGGTGTAGAATAGGGCTTGGCCGAATAGAGCTTCAAGAAAGCTTCAATGGAGTTTAGGGTTTTTGGAAGAGAGAGAAGAGAGAAAATGCATGAAAGATGAAGTGATTTTTGGTCCTCCAAAGGCCAAATGGCCGTGGACTTCAAGTCATGCAAGGTGTAGCCTTGCTTGGCTTCATCCAAGCCTTAGGATGAATCAATGATCAAGATTAAGCCTTGTTCACCAAGCTTTGCTCCCATTGGTTAATCCTAACCTAGTCACCATGCTTAGTCACTAATTAAGCTTAGTCATCTAGCTTAGTCACTATGTTCTTGAATGTTCCATCACTAATGATGCTTAATTAAGCTACTAGTTAACTGTTTTAACTAAACGTGGGTCCTGCAAAACATTTCTAGGTCCACTGTCATTTTATTATACTGACTAATAAAATAATATTATAATAATACAAAATTATTTTATTTGACAGTTAAATCCTAAAAATTAAAAGATTAATTACAGTATCATTCAGAATCGGGTTTAGTAAGATCCCCCAGTTCTGAATAATTAAAACAAGATTTTCCCCGGCCCAGAAAATATTATTTTCCTGTCCCGGAGCAAATCGCACAAAAAGTCCAAATAAAATCACAGACAGTAATATTAAGCATTGTAACATATAGAAAAATTAAAAACAGTACAATCAGGACGTAACGATCATTTTTCCATTTTTCCCCACGACGAAGCAAATCATCTAAAACGTTCAAATAAAATTACAGACAGTATTAATTGTCTGTATATCTCCCAGAAAAATTAAAATAGTAGCTTGACAAAACTTTTATTTTACCGTTTCGAAACAAATTACGTAAAACGACCAAATAAAATTTTAGCCTGTAAAAACATATTTGTATTTCATACAGAAAACAAGAAACAGTAAAATAGGGACACAATGATCTTTTACACAAAAGCTTGAAAAACAACAAACAAGACATTTGGGACATTTTTCTAAAAATTGGGGTGTTACAACTCCCCCCAACAAATAAAAATTTCGTCCTCGAAATTTGCTGCACATCAAAACAAATGAGCATACTGATCCCTCATTTTATCTTCCAACTCCCAGGTAGCATCACCTGTCACATCATTCCATATGACCTTCACTAGCTCGATCATTTTCCCTCGAAGCTGCTTTATCTTTCTGTCTTAGATTCTAACAGGTAAGGTCTCGTAAGTCAAATTCTCCTTCAACTGTACTTCATCTGGTTGTATAACATGCGTTGGATCCGGTATATACTTCCGTAATTGAGATACATGAAATACATCATGCAGATTCGATAGAAAAGGCGGCAAAGCAATCTGATACGCTACAGGACCTATACGTCGGATAATCTGATATGGTCCAATGAACTTAGGAGTAAGCTTCTTAGACTTAATAACTCTTCCGACACCGGTCGTAGGAGTAACTCTTATAGAAACACATGCTCACCCTCCTCAAATTCAAGAGGTCATCTTCGTTTATCCGCATAACTTTTCTGTCTGCTTTGCGTCGTCCTCATCTTCTCTTGTATCATCTTTACCTTCTCCGTAGTCTGTCGTACAAGATCTGGTCCAATAGTCATATTTTCCCCATCTTGATACCAACATAACGGTGTTTGACATTGCCTTCCATACAATGCCTCATAGTGTGCCATCCCTATACTTGAGTGAAAACTATTGTTGTAAGTGAATTCTATCAAAGATAAAAATTCATCCCAACTTCCTCGTTGCTCCAAAACACAAGCACGCAACAGATCCTCCAAAGACTGTATAGTTTTCTCTGTCTGACCATCAGTCTGCGGATGATACGCCGAACTCAGTCGCAACTTAGTTCCCATAGCTTCTTGCAGACTCCGCCAAAACCTTGACGTAAACCTCGGATCTCTGTCAGAAACTATACATGTAGGTACACCATGTAATCTAACAATCTCACTGATGTACAACTGGGTTAATCTTTCCAATGAATACTTACTATTAATTGGCAAGAAATGAGCCGATTTAGTAAGTCTATCGACTATAACCCATATTGAATCATGACCTTTCCTCGTCTTCGGCAAACCAGTAATGAAATCCATCGAGATACTATCCTATTTCCACTCTGGGATAGATAACGGTTGCAACATTCCAGCTGGTCTCTGATGTTCCACTTTCGCTTTCTGACAAACCAAACAAGACTCTACATATTCTGCTACGTCTCTTTTCATCCTTGGCCACCAAAACAATCTTTTCAAGTCTTGGTACATCTTGATCATCCCCGGATGTAAACTCAGGTCACTAGTATGAGCTTCATCTAGGATCGACTTCTTCAATTCAGAATCATCAGGCATACAAATTCTTCCTTTAAACCTTAAGATTCCATCTGCTCCTTCCTCTACCGTCGCCTTATGACCTTGCTTTAACAATTCCCTCTCATTTTGCAAAAACACGTCTTCCTTTTGTTTATCTCGGACAACATCAAGAAATTCGTTTATGATCACGATCTTAAATAAACGAACTCTTTCAGGTAGAAACTCCACAGACAACCATAGATCTCGGAACTTATTGATTAACTCTTCCTCCTTGATCATCATTGCCGAAACACTAAGCACCTTTCTACTCAAGGCATCAGCTACCACATTAGCTTTTCCTGGGTGGTATTGAAGTTGAAAATCATAATCCTTTAAGAATTCCAACCATCGCCTCTGCCTCATATTCAATTCTTTCTGATCAAACAAGTACTTTAGACTCTTGTGATCACTAAAGACATTAAACAGCGCTCCATACAGAAAATGCCTCCACACTTTCAGAGCAAAAACCACCGCAGCCAATTCCAAATCGTGCGTTGGATAATTCCTTTCATGAACCTTCAACTGTTGAGAAGCATATGCCACCACATTCCGATTTTGCATCAATACGCATCCTAACCCTTGGTAAGAAGCGTCGCAATACACATCAAAAGTTCCCTTAGAATCTGGCAAGATCAACACCAGCGCAGTTGTTAACCTCTTCTTCAACTCTTGGAAACTGGCTTCACGTTCTTCCGTCCACTCAAAAGCTTGACTTTTCCTCGTAAGCTGTGTAAGCGGTCCAGCAATCTTCAAAAAACCTTCGATAAACCTCCGGTAATAACCAGCAAGTCCAACGAAACTTCGAACCTCTGTTACCGTCTTAGGCCTTTCCCACTGTAAAACAGTCTCCACTTTTGATGGGTCTACCGCAATACCTTCTTTTGAAATCACGTGACCTAAAAACTGAACTTTTTCCAACCAGAATTCACATTTAGCCAACTTCGCATACAACTGCTTTTCCCTCAAAATCTGAAGAACAATACCAAGATGTTCAACATGCTCTTCCTTAGATTGAGAATAGATCACATCGATAAAAACAACGACAAATCTGTCTAGATACGGACGAAAAATCTTGTTCATATAATCCATAAATATGGCAGGAGCATTCGTCACCCCGAATGGCATTACCTGATACTCATAATGTCCATATCGAGTTCGAAAAGCTGTTTTCGGTACATCTTCTCCCTTAACACGAATCTGGTGATAAACCGATCTCAGATCTATCTTCGAAAATACCACAGCTCCTCTTAATTGATCCATCAAATCGTCAATTCTTGGAAGCGGATACTTATTCTTGATAGTCACCTTGTTCAGCTGACGATAATCCACACAAAGCCGAGAAGTTATGTCTTTCTTCTTGACCAAAAGCACTGGCGCACCCCATGGTGACACACTAGGTCGCACAAACTGTTTCTCCAACAGTTCCACTAATTGCTTTTTCAGCTCTTCCAACTCTGCTGGTGACATACGGTACGGTGCAATTGAGATAGGACCTGCTCTGGGTACTAAAACAATTGAAAACTCGATCTCCCTCTCAGGTGGCAAACCAGGTACGTCAACAGGAAAAACCTCTGGAAACTCGTTGACAACAGGAATAGTATTCACATCCTTCTCATTCTTAACTTCTAGAGAAGACAATACCTAGAAAAGACAATGCGACATATCCCTGTGCTCCCTCTCTTAACAAAGACTTGACCTTAACAGCAGTCAAAAATCCAGACTTTTCTTCCTTAGGAAAAACTATGGTTTTACTTGCACAATCTATAAGGATATGGTTAAAAGATAACCAGTCCATCCCTAAGATTATATCTATCTCAACAAGAGGTAAACAAATTAAGTTGACCAAAAACAAACGACCCTTCACAACAACAGGACAATCCAAACATATCTTTGATGCAATTATAGGTTTAGCAGTTGGCGTAGAAACACTCAACTTAAAATTCAAAGAAGACACAGACAACTTCAATCTTTCCACACAATCATATACAATAAATGAATGTGTTGCACCAGAGTCATATAACACAGTCAGATGATTACCTCCAACGTCACCTTCTCCTTGTCTAAGATCATCAGATTGAGAAATTTCTGTTCCCGTCATAGTGTATACTCACCTTCTAGATCTCGGTTGAGTACTCCCTGACTTTTGTTGATTAGCACGAACATAACGAACAGCAGGTTTCCTTTCCGGCTGAGTACAATCCTTCAACATGTGCCCAGGTTGTTTACAGTTAAAACAAACTGTCCCCTTAATCGTGCACTCCAGAGAGATATGACCTTTCTTTCCGCACTTAAAATATGTCGGCGTGAACGCCACTTTCTGTCCAGCTCCACTACCACTTGTACTTCCCCCAACTGGTGGTCGTGGAGATTGACTCCCTGATGGTCTGGAATACGGCTTGCGCTGAAACCGATTTGTATTACTACCTCCACCTCTCTGAAACCTTGTCGGCCCAAAGTTACGATTCCTCTGATCTCTCGACGGCTCTAATTCCTCAAGTCGCGCACATGCATAAACCAAAGCATGAAACTGATTAATCCTCAAGGATATCACCCATCGCTTCAGTTCCACTCTTAAGCCCGATACAAACTTCCGACATCTCCACACATCATCTTGCCGTGTTTGAGCATAATCCGAGAATTGAGACAAATTCTCAAATTTTGTAGCATACTCATTCACCGTCATATTCCCCTGTCACAAACCAAGAAATTCCATTTCCTTGGCATGCCTAGCACTCGCAGGAAAATACTTTCCCAGAAAAGCATCAGAAAATACTTCCCATGTGATTTCTATTCCTTCAGCTTGTAAAACTCGGCGAGTTCCTCTCCACCAATGTTCTCCATCTCCCCTTAGCATAAAAACAGCATAAGTCACCTTCTTATCATCTGTGCATCTCATTCCTTCAAAAATTCTCTCCAAGTCTTGTATCCATTGACTTGCTTTCTCCGGATCAACCTCGCCTCTAAACTGCGGCGGATTGTGGCGCCTAAATTCAGATAAATTTAGGGCATCAGCAGTAGCATCTTGCTGTTGAGCTGCTCTCAAATTCTACTGCGTCATTACTTGAGCCATCCGCCATAGCATAGCTTCAACAGCCGCAATCATAGGGTCCACATCACGATTCACGTTCGCACGTCCCTGCCGCCTCTACCAGACATCTTCTTTCTTCAAACAGAATAAAACAAAATTAGATACATCCTTTCGGAAGTAAATCACAGAGAATCACACAGCACAAACAAAAACAGACCCAACCACAACACCAAAAGACTCTAACTTGGGCTCTGATACCAACTAATGTAGCACCCTTGTGGGGATGTCACATATATAAAGAAAAATAAAAGAAAGATAAATAAAATCTACCCAAGTTGTAAAACATTTGTTACGTACTAATATGGGTTGTAAAAATATTTCCTGTTAAACAGAATATTATTAAATAAAATAACACGGAAACATAAAACCAACAGAACAACATCACTCATAATATACATATGGTCCAAGCTATAAGTTATACAAATAATTTACAACTACAACTACAAATATTTAAACATAAACAGTAAACCAAAAACAGTAAAGAGTCAATATATACATACGCAGACGCGCCCAAAATATACATCATAAACATTTAACCCTCTGATGGATCACTCTCAGGAAACTCATCAGAAGATAAATATCCAAGATGCCTCGACACTCGGCGGAAATGAGACCGCGCAGTCGACACGATAGTCATCTCACTAGGTTCAGTGGACACACAACCCCAATGACGCCTAAGAGATAAAGGTAACTCTAAGTGCAAAAACACAGTAGTCGTCATCACTGACTCTCCATCAAACTCATGTCGTAGGGACACAGTCAACCGTCCCACATAAGTCACTGAGTCTCTATCTCCCCGCAGATGCCAAGCTAACGATCCACCGTGAAACTCGAGTCGCACAAAACCCAAAAATCCTGGTATCGCCATACCCAAACTAATCAGTCCAATGGATATGGATGATCATATGGTTCTTGGTCGTCGTACTGGTCTTCGGCTTGCTACTCCTCTTCCTCCTCAGGATACAAAATCTCAAGAGGCTGTTCCTCTTCCTCAAACTCTTTACCACGTAAATAAATATACAGAAAACACATACAATAAAGAGGTAAGACAATCTAAAATCATCACAAACATGGCAAATAAGAAAACGACAAACAACAGATATACAGTTCATGCAATATGAAAAGTTATAACAGTAATTGGTAATAGAATAGTATCACAACAACACATAATATCACAGATAAAATAATATCACGAGAGAAGATAATGTCACGAGATAAGATAATAAAAAGAAATAGACAAATTATAGCCAAATAAAATAAACAGATAAAATAAAATAAATAAAATAAAATAATATCCAAGATATAACCATATACAATATGACACGATCCTACTTCATGGAGCTAAACACATATAGATATCAGAGAGAGAATGACCCGCAAAATCTATTATTACCACGGCTGCCCAACCAAACTATTGCGCTGTCACACGTTGCGTCTATAGCCCCACGTCACATGGAATCCACTATCCAAGGCGTGGTGTAGTTCGCGGTCTCACGTTGTGGCACTACAGGCAATGTACTATTAGACTTTACAAGATCTCGATTAAAAATAGTGCGTGTCGAGTCCATTAGTGTGCTATCGGTTACCACGGCCCAGCGGAGCGACCGACTGTCCATATATGGGATTCCGTACACTAAAGTCTCCAAGTTCATAAAGACAATGAACCACACTACGTTTATCGCATCGACAACACGATGTGATTCACCTCGTCAACCAATCCACCAAAAATTGGCATAAGCTCAATATATGAGAAATTACCAGAATACCCTCAATAAAAATATATCCTCAAAGATAAAAAGATGCAGTATGTCCCACCGGACAAATACTGTTCCAAAGCCTGTACGGGTTCATCTCATAACCTGACAGCAGAAAATTACAGAAAATACTATTTTGACCAATCGCGTAGAAATTTTATCGCGTTTTCACAATCTCGTCGTTTTTACAAACGTTTTTAAATCACGTAAATATATTTTTCTGTTTTTAAAATCGCGTAGAGTTTTTAATATATTTTCTCAATCGCGTAAGATTTTTAAATTATTTTCTTGTCCAAATCCCTTAAAAATTACTGTTTAAATAAACAGAAATAATAAATAATATGTTTAAACTACGTAAAATATTTTCCACACCGTATACTGTCTTTTGGACATCTTTTCTATCTTATTTGCCCGTTTTTACTAAAAATTAGCAGTATTTTGCTTAGAAAATTCTTTTTACTTAATTTTTAACCATATAATTTAATCCTTTTGAAAACCACTAACATGCTTCAAAATAAAGTATGAGCTATATGTTAGAAATTCTCAAAAGTTACTGTATTTCCTTTCTAACAATAAAATTATTAATTTTAATCCTTAAACTTAATTCTAATCAATTTGTTTCTTTAAAACTCATTGTAGAAAAATTCCTTTTTAACACATCTTACATCTTTTTAATTGAAAATGGTTTGGAATTAATTTTAGAAATCATGGATCTTTGGTTTGGCATGTTGGCCGAAATATGCACTTGTGTTATTTGATTTCTAAATTCATTTTCCTTGATCTAAACAATTCCATCTCTTGTTAATTTTCCTAGGTTAATTAAATTACACTTTAGGAAAATAATGAGAACATTTTGGTTCTCCTTTTAGTCAATGGCCGTGAGCCTTAGTGTGGTGTTCTTTGGAACACTCATGCATTCCTTAGCATGTTATTCACATCCTATACATTATCATGCATTTCTAACACATGCAAATTATCAAAGCTTGTAGACATGCAATTTAAAGCTTGTAGACATGCAACATCATACAAATTATTACAAACATCAAATAGGAAAGCTACTAACAACCACACAAACAAGCTACTAACAAACACAAACAAAAGAATCCTTATGGATTCTACAATCAACAATCAATCTCCATCTTCTTACCACCACCCATGGATGATAAGATTTGCCTTCCTCTTACCTTAAATGAAGACAAAAATACTCTTTCACACCTCCTCTAGGTTTCGATTTTCACTCCACCAAGTCACCTATCAAGCTTAAACAAAACCACAAATTACTAACTATAAAAGAGAGCTTAAACCATGGATAAATCATGGCTTAGAACTTTGAAAAAGAGTTTAGAAATGGAAAACAAGAAATTTCACCTTCTAGGTAAAATTTTCCAAGTAGGTTTCCAAGCTTCAAATGGAAGATTTTGTAAGAACTCTCAACTAGAGATGTTCTTAGGATTGTGTTTAGGTTTAGAAAACTTGGTTGGATAAATTTTTGAGTGGTTGGATGGTGTAGAATAGGGCTTGGCCGAATAGAGCTTCAAGAAAGCTTCAATGGAGTTTAGGGTTTTTGGAAGAGAGAGAAGAGAGAAAATGCATGAAAGATGAAGTGATTTTTGGTCCTCCAAAGGCCAAATGGCCGTGGACTTCAAGTCATGCAAGGTGTAGCCTTGCTTGGCTTCATCCAAGCCTTAGGATGAATCAATGATCAAGATTAAGCCTTGTTCACCAAGCTTTGCTCCCATTGGTTAATCATAACCTAGTCACCATGCTTAGTCACTAATTAAGCTTAGTCATCTAGCTTAGTCACTATGTTCTTGAATGTTCCATCACTAATGATGCTTAATTAAGCTACTAAGTTAACTGTTTTAACTAAACGTGGGTCCTGCAAAACATTTCCAGGTCCACTGTCATTTTATTATATTGACTAATAAAATAATATTATAATAATACAAAATTATTTTATTTGACAGTTAAATCCTAAAAATTAAAAGATTAATTACAGTATCATTCAGAATCGGGTTTAGTAAGATCCCCCAGTTCTGAATAATTAAAACAAGATTTTCCTCGGCTTGGAAAATATTATTTTCCTGTCCTGGAGCAAATCGCACAAAAAGTCCAAATAAAATCACAGACAGTAATATTAAGCATTGTAACATATAGAAAAATTAAAAACAGTACAATCGAGACGTAACGATCATTTTTCCATTTTTTCCCACGACGAAGCAAATCATCTAAAACGTTCAAATAAAATTATAGACAGTATTAATTGTCTGTATATCTCCAAATAAAATTAAAACAGTAGCTTGACAAAACTTTTATTTTACCGTCTCGAAACAAATTACGTAAAACAACCAAATAAAATTTTAGCCTGTAAAAACGTATTTGTATTTCATACAGAAAACAAGAAACAGTAAAATAGAGACACAACGATCGTTTACACAAAAGCTTGAAAAACAACAAACAGGACATTCGGGACATTTTTCTAAAAATTGGAGTGTTACAGGGATGATTCCCTCCATATCTTGAAAGAATGGTATAATGAGGAAGGATGATTCCCTCTTTACCCTAGATGATTGATAGCATGAGGAAGGATGATTCCCTCACTATACTTGGATTCAGATATACTAAATGAGGAAGGACAATTCCCTCATTAATGTGGTGAATAATAAGAAAAGATGAATAATGATATTTGAATATGATATGATTGATATTTGATTAATATTTAGTTATGATGCATGATATAAATTATTTGATTGTATAAATGATTGTTTTTTTATAAAATTAAAAATTGGTTTTTTGCCTCAGGAAGGACTAGATTTGGCTTTTGCTTCCTTTTTACTTTATAACTTGAGTTTTTAAAATATGTTTTTCCCCGAAGCAACTGGAAGTATTATGATGACATGTATTTTTAATAGTACTACTGAGAATTCTTAGAGTTCTTACCTCTTTTCTGTTTATTTTTTCGTAATATTTCCAGGGATACGTGCTTAGCAAAGAGTTGGAAGATGAAGACATAGAATAGTTATAACGATATTTTATATTTTGTATTGTATAATTAATATGTTGTAACAAATTATGTAATTCACGAATATTGTAAATTATGTTGTATATTATCTTTTTAGTATATAAACGTTAACTTATTCTGCTTCAGACTCATATTTTCTATATATTATTAAAATATAAAATTTAAATTTATTTTATTAGTTAATGTGACATACTTAATTCTAGTTACTAATACGTAATTCTGGATACATTATTAGTACTAGCATTAGGATGTTACATCTAGGACCTCTCGGAGTTTAGGAAGTCTAAACCTTCTTCCTTCAAGGGAGAGTGCAACCCAGTCAGAGCAAAGGGTTAGTTGAAGGAGATGGAGAAGATCTTCTCAATCATGGTTTACTTATATGAACATAAAGTCTTGTTTGCTACCAACATGTTGGTAGGGGTGGCAGAGGATTGGTAGGTTGGTGCTAAAAGATTATTTGAGGCATCAGGCACTCATATTACTTGAGAGGTGTTTAAAATTTCTTTCTTGGACAAATACTTCCTTAGGAACCTACATAGTGCCAAGGAAATGAAGTTCCTGAAATTGGAATTGGAACAAGATGAGAAGTCTGATGGCCAGCATATGGCCAAGTTTGACGAATTGTCAAAGTTCTCCTCTGAATTTAGATTTAATCTAGATGACCATTAGTTCCCTGCTACTCTATGAGCCTTGAATTTCTTCAAGTTCTATTTTCCTCTCACTAGTTCCTTTGGAGATAAACTCATTTTCTAGGTGTTGGTGTATGCCCTAGAGGCCGATACATTTTTGTTTGTATTTACATATATTGTATTATGTTATTTTTAATATACGAGGCATTTCATTTATTGTGTTCTTTTTTATAAACATAATAAAGTCCTTAGAATAGTAAGTTTTGTAACACCCCTAAATATGATAACTACGACACAATCGTCATTACACTACAGTCATTAAATCCAGGCATGTCACAGTCTCATAAATAATATTTTTAAAAAAATTATTTTATACATAAATAGAAAATATGAGGCCCAAGTGAAACATATTTAGTATCCAACCATTAAGATACAACCACTGAAGGAAAACATATTTCATATATAATATATTTGTCCTTAACACAAAGCACTGATAACATGAAACATAGTACTTACATATTCAAATAAAAGATGACGGGTACAAAAGCACGAAAAGGGAAAGTAGTAACCCTAGGATAGGTACTACTAGCAGACAAAGCCGCAACTCCTAAATATGTGACGCTCAGTGTCATAGTCGACATGTCAGGCATCAATGTCCCCCATGAAGTTACACAAGTACGTAACCGAAGAAATCTCATCTAGATGCCATATCGATAGTAATGAATTAGCTCAATCCAATCAGTAAAGGTGTGGTCCCTCATCTTCTTCTTCACAATCTTTTATCAAATATAAATATAAAACAGAAATACAAGGATACAGGAAAGATGTGAGACACCCAACATTCAATACCAATACGGCAGCAAGAAAACAGAACGGCGCAGGACGCCCATATAACATCATAACACATATATTCATCGACAGTAACAATGAAATAAGCAACAAGAGAGAAACAACAATAAGTAATAATAAAACAAGTAATAAAAGAGAAACAACAATAATATCTCAGGCAGTAAACAGTTCAACAGTCAGATAATTATTACAACATTAAAAGAGATAATTTAACAGTTGTAAGTACTCATGCCAGATGAAATATGAGACTGACAATGCATAATGCATATGGTACCGAGATCCTACTCCATGGAGCTAGACATAAACATTCAGAGAGAATGATCAAGGATTCATGTCAGTATCTCGTTAGCCTTAAAATAAAGTGCTTTATCATAAAAATAATATTTTTCGCAACATGGCTTATACATAGCACCTCAACATTGATGGCGATATAGGACAGTGTCTCAGTCCGGATCGTCGGTGTGTTTGCATCGGTCTATCCCACGACCCCAGTGGAGCTACCACTGTTTATTATGAGATACCCGCACCCCGACGCCCCCAAGGTCAACAACATGACCCACGCTTAGTCTACTCGCACCCATACTAAGGTGTAATTCAATCTTCTAGGCATGCACCGCCTTTACAACATAGTCCGATAGACATTCACAAATGCATGATGACTCAATGTGCATCATGTATATTCATCAATAATATGTTTCTCATAAACATTGCATATCATGTATATTCATCAACAATATACTTCTCATGAAACATACCACAATGACATATAAAATCAATCCTCAATAACATCATACCACAATTTTGTCAAGTATACACCAACAAGTCTTTAGTCTCACACATGGACCCATAATGACATAAAATCAATTCTCAACAACATAACATATTTAAATCTTCAAGAATAACACATGGTTATTAAAATTCAACCCTAGGTTACGTTTTCATTTCAAGACTTTCATCACTAATCTCCTCTAGGGGAATCATCTTGTAATTCTCATTAAATCTTTAGTACTCTTGATTAGCCAAGTTCTTTACTTTGAATTTAATCATACTTACTTAGAATATCATTCTAAGGCTCTTCAAGTCTCACTCACACTTTTGTTCTTTTCTCAAGTCTAAAATCACTCTAAGTTATCAAGTAAATCTCCTTCCTTCATTTTTCCATCTTATGAATCCATAATAGCTTGTTAAATTTGTGAATGCATGTGTCTTGAAGCATGTCAATTGGTTTTTGATGATAACAAAGACAAAGATGAAGATCAAAGAGCAAAAGAGAAAACCAAGATCAAAGGAAGAAATCAAGAGGTTTAGATATAGGCATTAGTACATCAATGTTAAATGCTCCCAAGATATCTCAAATGGTTTTTCAAAAATGATTTGAATCAATATGGTTTTCAAAGATCAATTCCTAAAAAGAGGACTTCTTTTTCTTGGATCATGCCAAACAATGTTCAATATCGTTTAAATCCATGTTTTCTAAAAGTTAGAAATGACATGAATCCTTTTTAAGGCTTGAAAAATGAGTTTAAAGTATAGTGTAATCGATTACCAATGTTTAGTAATCGATTACAAGCTAAACAGAAGCCTTGTAATCGATTACACCATCCATGTAATCGATTACCAGAAAGTCAGAGGACGTGTAATCGATTACACCCAAGATGGTAATCGATTACCATGTTCCCAGAAAGTCAAGAACACGTTCAAAGGGTCATGTAATCGATTACATAGATATTGTAATCGATTACCATAAAGTCAGAGGGCGTGTAATGTAACACCCTAAACTTTTAGGGTATTACCGTTAAGTCCCGAATGTACTGTTTGATGTTTTTCAACTTTAGGATAAATGACCGTTGTGTCCTTTTTGTATTGTTTGTTGTTTTTCTGTATGAATTACTGTTTTATAATACTGTCTGTTATTTTATTTGAACTTTTTGTGTGATTTACTCCGGGACAGGAAAATAATATTTTTCGGGCCGGAGAAAACTTATTTTAATTGTTCGGAGCTGGGGGATCTTACTAAACCCAATTCTGAATGATACGGTTAGTAATCTTTTAATTTTTAGGATTTAACTGTAAAATAAAATAATTTTATAATATTATAATATTATTTTATTAGTCAGTACAAATAAGCGGCAGTGGACCCGAAAATGTTTTGCGGAACCCACGTTTAGTAAAAACTTAATAGGATTAGTAGCTTAATTAAACATCATTAGTGGTGGAACATTCAAGAGCATGTGACTAAGCATGTGACAAGGCTTAATGACTAGGCTTAGATTAATTAATGAGAGCAAAGCTTGGTGACCAAGTTTTAATCCTCACCATTCATCAATCCTAAGGCTTGGATGGAGCCAACCTAATGGACACCTCCCTTGCCCTTGATGTCTACGGCCAAGTGCCTTTGGGAGAGCCAAAAATTACTTAATTTCCTAACACTTTCTCTCTTCTCTCTTTTCCAAAAATACCAAACTCCATTGGTGATTTCTTGAAGCACCATTCGGCCAAACACCATTCTTCACCATCCAACCACCCAAAATTGATCTGTTGGATTGATTGTATATTGACTGGTTTGGACTGCTTGGCTTCTGCTGTTTCAAATTTTGGGAAATCATGAAAATCAACAGAAATGTTGTTGAAATTTAATCTAATTACTAATATGTTTTTGATAATGCCAACGGGGGAGAGATTAGTGTCTTGCATAAGTACGGGGGAGTTAAATTTAAAGCTTTCACATGATTACATCACTAACCCTATATTGTGCATGCATTATGGGGGAGAGTTGCGCTTAAATCTCTGATATACAAATATATATGCAATTGTTTCTCTTCCTTTCAATGTTCAATTTGTCATCATCAAAAAGGGGGAGAATGTGAATGCATGTGGCTTGAAGCATGTCAATTGGTTTTTGATGATAACAAAGACAAAGATGAAGATCAAAGAGCAAAAGAGAAAACCAAGATCAAAGGAAGAAATCAAGAGGTTTAGATATAGGCATTAGTACATCAATGTTAAATGCTCCCAAAATATCTCAAATGGTTTTTCAAAAATGATTTGAATCAATATGGTTTTCAAAGATCAATTCCTAAAAAGAGGACTTCTTTTTCTTGGATCATGCCAAACAATGTTCAATATCATTTAAATCCATGTTTTCTAAAAGTTAGAAATGACATGAATCCTTTTTAAGGCTTGAAAAATGAGTTTAAAGTATAGTGTAATCGATTACCAATGTTTAGTAATCGATTACAAGCTAAACAGAATCCTTGTAATCGATTACACCATCCATGTAATCAATTACCAGAAAGTCAGAGGACGTGTAATCGATTACACCCAAGATGGTAATCGATTACCATGTTCCCAAAAAGCCAAGAACATGTTCAAAGGGCCATGTAATCGATTACATAGATATTGTAATCGATTACCATAAAGTCAGAGGGCGTGTATTCAATTACACAAGTCTTGTAATCGATTACCACAAGCCTAGAAAGCCAAGAACACGTTCTATCTTCCATGTAATCGATTACCAAAACCCTGTAATCGATTACCAAGGTTCTGACATGCCCAACGGCTATATTGAATGCATTAAATGCTTGGCTTCAACTACCTCCAACGGCTCTTTTAATGAATGGGCTTTAAATACAGTTGTTGGGGCATCATTGATGGTTGTTCTTGAACCTAAAACATCTAAGCAACACATCAAAACGGGAATCAATCTCTGAAATCACCAATTGCTCTGTTATTGTCTAATCTTTGAGATATCCTTTGTGAGCATTCTAAGAACTTCAATTTGTATCATCAACTCTAGTAAGAGCTTTTGAATTTCAATCTTAATTGCTGTATAAAAGAGAGGGTGAGGTATCCCTCCAATTTGTAAAGGGTGAGGCATCCCTTTGTTTGAAGAGACTCAAGCTCAAGGGTGAGGCATCCCAAGGAGTTGAGGGCTCAAGTTTGTAAAGGTAGTCAAGCACCTATTGAAGCTTGAAGATATAGTGGAAAATCTCAAGTGGTTGCTTGAGGACTAGACGTAGGTCACAAGTGGATTGGTGGCCGAACCAGGATAAATCATTGTGTTTGATTCTCTAAACCCTTCTCTTTATATTTGTGCATTGCTTATATTCTTGCTTGATTACTTCTCTCTTGGTTGGTTATTAAGCAATATACATTGTTCTTATCAATTCATTCATTTCAATTAGTCAATAGCTTCAACGAAATTCAATAGTCAAGTGTTTTGCGAAAGAATTGTGAACTTTTTTTATAAACTCAATTCACCCCCCCTCTTGAGTATTGAAGCCACTTAGTAACAAAATTACTTATTCACCTAAGTTTCATCTTGATACGTAAATCTTAGCCAATAAAGCCCTAGAGGCCGTGAACCTCCCAAGGACAAGAATCCAATCAACTTTTTTTTCTATCACATTGTTAGCATGAACCTTAGGGATCATTGAACCCAAAAATTTACATCTTGCTTCATCATTATTTACCCTTAATCAATTCCTTCTTAACCTAATCTTTTATGTTTCAAATTATTACAAAAATTGTCTTGGATACCCCATCTTCTTTTCCTCTTGGCTGAAATCTCTCCCAAGGGTCTCTAATCCCAAAATTGTCATTATTTCATCAATTATCCATCACCTAATTTCTTAGTCCCAAATTAGTACACAAATTCCATCATGAACCCATCATTGGGCCACTTGGCCGTGAGCCTCCAAGGTGAGAAGTCCCAAAGTTTTTCCATTATAATCATCAATTCTTTAACACCTAATCACCTAAGTTTCAATTCCCACAAAATCAATCTCAAACCCCCAAAATGTGGTCCAAAACCATGACCTCACCAAAGGGTAGGAAACCCTACATTTTTCCATTCATCAAATCCAAGCAGTCCAACATCATTAAGGCATTCAAAACAACCAACACTTTCACATAAATCAAATATACACAAAAGCATGAAAAAAAAGCATACAAAGTAGGCAATCCATTATGGATTCCTCCATTAACAACACACAAAGGTTCCCTTACTACCAATAAAGGTTGAAGTGAGTAAATCTCCCTCTTACATATGAAAGACAACTCAAGAAAGCAAGCCTCTTGGTCCCTTGTGGAGATTTTTGTCCTACACCTTCAAGAAAATCCTAAGGACATCAAAACTGACCAAAATCATCATCAAAGCTTAGAAAAGGAACCCTTGATCACCTAAGAGATCAAGAATCATGAAAATGAGGAGGAAAGGTGAAAAAAGCTATGAACTTTACCTTAAAGTTTCCAACTTTGAAGCATGATGGAACAAAACGAAAATGGTGGATTTTGATGGTGGTCACAAAAGAGAAAATGTTCTAGGTAATGAGTGTAACACCCCTTGATATAGGAACCACGGCACAATCGTCATTATACCACAGTCATTAAATCAAGATGTGTCACAAACTCAAAGTAGTATTTTCAAAATTAATTATTTCCATTATGTATAAATAGAAAATATAAGCCCCGAATGAATGCATACTTAGTCCCCAACCATTTAAAACATAACCACGGAAGGAAAACATATTCCATATATAGTATTTTCGTCCTTAACACAAAGCACTAATAAAACGAAATATATATTACTTACATATTCAAATAAAATACAGGGGGTAGTAAAGCATAAAAGGGAAAAGTAGTAATCCTTGGGATAGGCACTACTAGCAGATAAAGCCGCAACCCCATATGTACGTGATGCTCGGTGTCCCAATCGTTACGACAGGCATCAATGCTCCCATGAAGTTGTACCCGTGCTTAACCAAAGAAATCTCGTCCAGACGCCATATTGAAATGTGATGAGTCAGCTCAATCCAATCAGTAAGGGTGTGGTCCCTCGTCTCCTTCCTCATGATCTTTTAACAAATATATATATAACAGAAATACAAGGATACAGGAAAGAGATGAGACATCCTACTTACATTACCAATTATGTCAGTAAAGAAACAGAATGGCACAGAGCGCCCACATAGCAGAGCAATAACATTTAAGCAACAGTAATTACATACAGTAATAAAAATAGCATCAGAATCTCAGATAATGAACAATTAAAAACATTTCAAATAACCATGACATCAATAACACAATAGTATAATCATCATATAAATGAGTGCCAAATGATATGTCGACTCACAATGCATGTGCACTTGGTACCAAGATTTTCTATTCCATTTCAAAGATGAATGTTTCGGTAGTCTTTGCCCCCTCAATTACAGTCTATGCCAGACCACGAAGAGAATAGTGCTTGTCGGTTCCTCGTCAGTGCGTTGCAATCGGCTTTCCGGCCAGGGGTATACAATGTGACAAAACAGGTCACTAGAGGGATCACCGCGTCCTGACACACCCAGAGATCCATCATAGACCACACTATTCAATTCTCATTCATAGGCTCATACAGTCTTTTAACAATCATCGACTGAGCAAATTGTTCTATGCGAATGCGCATAACTCAAGCCATCATTGTACTGTCTCCAATGATATTAAACAATCGCCCATACAATTTTCTAACACCATTAATATCAATGATATTACATAATCACCCATACAATTACATAATAACACTGATCCACCCGGTTTCAGCACATCGGCACAATAACCAACAATGTATGATGCTTAATGCATGTTGACTCCATGCACAATCATGTATATCCAACAATAATGATATATTTTTCATACATGCCACAATTTGGCCAAATAAGCATCAACAGAATTCTAGTCCCACACATGGACCCACAATAATACAGTATTAATTTCTCAAGAGTGATAACATACTTTTAGAGGTTTATTTTAGGTTTCACTTTAATTAACATCTCTTATGAATTCATTCTCTAAAGGGACTCTCTTGTAGTCCTCATTAAATCTTCATTCCTTTAGGTTGATCAAGTTCCTTAATCTAATCAATTATGCTCACTTAAAAGTTACTCGAAGATTTTACAAACCTCACCACTCTCTTGTTCTTTCCTTATGTCAAAATCACTCCAATCCATAGGATAAAGTCTTTTCTTTTATTCTTTCCATTTTATGAACTCCTAAGGAATCTAAAATTACCCAATGTTGCACCAAGAATTACAACTTGGACCATTAATCCTCCTAGAGGCCGTGAGCCTCCCTAGGGTAGAAGTCCCAAATCCTTTCCATTTCATGCACTAGTCTCTTGATACCTAATCACTTAAATTTTTTTTTGCAATAATTTAATCCAATCTCTTAGGATCCATGGCCAAAACCGTGGCCTCACTTTAGGGTATTAAATCCTTAAAATTTTCCATCCATTAATTCTAACATTTAGTTACATAAGCTTCATTTTATTTGTACACAAAACCAATTTATATCCCAAAACCTTAGTCAAAACTGTGGCCTCACATTAGGGTAGGAAACTCCAAATTTTTCATTTAGCAACCCCAACATGATCAAGCATTTTCAACACATCCAATACATTCAAGATCACCATTCAAGTGTTAAACCAAATCAAGAATACATAAGCATGCAAAATCATCAAACAAAGTAAGCACACAAATATGGATTTCTCCATCAAACAATCACACAAGGTCTCTTCACCACCAAGATAGGTTAAAGAGGATTATCTCCCTCTTACCTCTTGAAGACAACACAAGGAAATAAGTCTCTTGGTCCCTTGTGGGGGATTTTCGTACTACACCTTCAAGGAAACCCTAAGGACATCAAAACTCATCAAAATCATCATCAAAGCTTAGAAAAGGGACCCTTGATCACCCAAGAGATCAAGGATCATGAAAATGAGGAGAAAAGGTGGAAAAGTCATGAACTTTACCTTAACGTTTCCAACTTTGAAGCTTGATAGATCCAAAACAAAAATGGATGATTTTGGTGATGGTCACAACATGAAAGTTACTTAGAATGGTGTCTAGATTCAAGATCTAGGGTTGGTTTAATGAAAAAGCATGGATGGCCAATAATGGAGGTTTTGGCCGTGGAAGACGGGAGAAAATGGAGAGGAAATGTTGAGTTTTTGAAGATGACTCCAACTAGAAAAGTGTTTAGAATGTAATGGAGATCAAGGAAATGTGGTTGTTTGAAAGAAAAGCTTGAAGACTCCAAAAATGGTGTCTTGCTTGAAAAAAGGAGAGGAGGAGGAGAGAAAGGTGATGGCTTTCTTTTGTGAAAGAAAAAGATCCAACAAGAAGGATCACCTTCCAAGTGATGAGTAATTTCAAGAATTAAAAGTGATTGGAAGAAACAACAATGGGTGTGCATGGAGATGTAACATCCCGAAAATTAATGATTTTAGGATAAATAGTTGTTTTATAATATTTGTGATTTTTTAGAATTTTTTTGTATTTTTCTGTGAACGCGAAATATTTTAATATTATTCCTCATTTTACGTGCGCGCTGAGTGGAGTCGAGAAAATGAGATATTTTTCCCGAGAACCTTGAACTGTGGAAATATCGACGGGAGATATTACTAAACCCGAGGCCAGACACAATTTACGAGGTTTCACGTTTTTTGTGATTTTTATCAGATAAAAATAAAAATCACTGTACATTTTTATCCGTTGGACAATTAATATTGACTTTGCTATCTATAACAATTGTCCATTGGATAATAACTTGTAGTAAAAATCCTATTACCTTATCCAAAGGGAGTATACTTTATGTCACATTACCTTTACTTTTATCAAAAGGTGAGCCTTCGCTTCTTGAAGAAGCTTGGAGGAAGCTTCCTTGCATCTTCCTTTTTGGCTTGTTGGAGAAGCTTCACCTTTTTCTCTCTCCTCCTCTCCACCACACATTTGTGAGGGCTCTTTGTGGCCACACATTTTAATTGATACACTTACACAAAATACACCTAATTACACATCTCACTTCAGTACACTTTGCTATCACTTTATCTCTCTAATATTTCTCTCTCTCTTCAAGCATCCCTTCCATTTCTCTCCATCTTCTCTCTTCATCTTTTTCTCTCAACTTGCTCTTCCTCTCTTCCTCTTCATGGCCAACTGAAATCCCCTTCTCCATGCATACTCATTGTTGTTTCTTCCAATCACTTTTAATTCTTGAAATTACTCATCACTTGGAAGGTGATCCTTCTTGTTGGATTTTTTTTTTCACAAAAGAAAGTCATCACCTTTCTCTCCTCCTCGTCTCCTTTTTTGGCCAAGACACCATTTTTGGAGTCTTCAAGCTTTTCTTTCAAACAACTACATTTCCTTGATCTCCATTATATTCTAAATACTTTTCTAGTTGGAGTCATCTTCAAAATCTTAACCTTTCCTCTCCATTTTCTCCCAACTTCCACGACCAAAACCACCATTTTTGGCCATCCAAGCTTTTTCATTAAACTAACCCTAGATCTTGAATCTAGACACCATTCTAAGCAACTTTCATATTTTGACCATCACCAAAATCATCCATTTTCGTTTTGGATCTATCAAGCTTCAAAGTTGGAAACTTTAAGGTAAAGTTCATAACTTTCCATCTTTTCTCCTCATTTTCGTGATCCTTGATCTCTTAGGTGATCAAGGGTCCCTTTTCTAAGCTTTGATGATGATTTTGATGAGTTTTGATGTCCTTAGGGTTTTCTTGAAGGTGTAGTACGAAAATTCCCACAAGGGACCAAGAGGCTTGCTTCCTTGTGTTGTCTTCAAGAGGTAAGAGGGAGATAATCCTCTTCAACCTATCTTGGTAGTGAGGAAACATTTATATGATTGTTGATGGAGAAATCCATGTTTGTATGCTCACTTTGTTTAGTGATTTTGCATGTTTAAGTACTCTTGAATTAGATTAATGCTTGAATGGTGATCTTGAATGTATTGGATGTGTTAAAAATGCTTGATCATGTTAGGGTTGTTAAATGAAAAATTTAGGGTTTCCTACCCTAATGTGAGGTTACGGTTTTGACTAGGGTTTTGGGGTGTAAATTAGTTTTTGTATACAAGTAAAATGAAGCTTGTGTAATTAGAGGTTGAACAATAATGTTGAAATTAATGGATGGAAAATTTTAAAGGTTTCCTACCTGAAGTGAGGCTATGGTTTTGGCCCTAGTTATTAAGGGTTTGAATTGAACTTATGTGTAATCAAACCTATGTAATTGAACACCTAAGGATTGATGCTTGTAATGAAAGAAATTGATGATAGTAATGGACTTTGGAGGTCATGGTTTTGATCAAGGATTCTAGTGGGGTTGGATTGATTTTGTGTGAAATGAGAGTTAAGTGATTAAATGATAAGTGATCAACATTGTGGTGAAAGAAAAATGGTATACTTATGTTGTAATGAGGCTCACGGATTTTAAGGCAAAATGCCACAAAATGTAGTGCTAAAATGGATACTTAAATGATTAGGAGATTTTAGATCCCTTAGGAATCCATAAAATGGAAAGAATAGAGCAAAAGACTTTATCATATGGATTAGAGTGATTTTGAACATAAGGGAAGAACAAGAGAGTTGTGAGACATGTAAAACCTTCGAGTAATTTTTAAGTGAGCATAATTGATTAGATTAAGGAACTTGATCAACCTAAAGGAATGAAGATTTAATGTGGACTACCAGAGAGTCCCTCTAGAGAATGAATTCATAAGAGATGTTAATTAAAGTGAAACTTGAAATAAACCTCTAAAAGTATGCTATCACTCTTGAGTAATTAATACTATATTATTATGGGTCCGTGTTTGGGACTAAAATTCTATTGATGCTTATTTGGCCAAATTGTGGCATGTATGAAAAATATATCATTATTGTTGGATATACATGATTGTGTATGGAGTCAAACATGCATTGAGCATCATACATTGTTAGTTATTGTGCCGATGTACTGAAACCAGGTGGATCAGTGTTATTAGACAAATGTATGGGCAATTGTTTAATATCATTGGGGACAGTACAATGATGGCTTGAGTTATGTGTATTCGCATTGAACAATTTGCTCAGTCGATGACTGTTAAAAGGCTGTATGAGCCTATGAATGAGAATTGGATAGTGTGGTCTATGATGGATCTATGAGTGCGTCAGGCCATGGTGATCCCTCTAGTGACCTGTTTTGTCACCTTGTATAATACCCCTGGCCGGAAAGCCGATTGCAATGCATTGACGAGGAACCGACGCACACTATACTTTTCATGGTCCGACATAGACTGTTTAAGGGGGCAGAGACTATCAGAACATTCATCTTTGAAATGGAATAGAAAATCTTGGTACCAAGTGCACATGCATTGTGAGTCAGTATTGTGAGTCGGCATATCATTTGACACTAATTTATATGATGACTATACTATTGTGTTATTGTTGTCATGATTATCTGAAATGTTTTAATTGTTCATTATCTGAGACTCTATTGCTGCTTTCTCTTATCATATGTGATTACTGCTACTTAAATGTTATTGCTCTGCTAAGTGGGCTCTCTACGCCGTTCTGTTTCTTTACTAACATAATGGGTAATGTAAGTAGGATGTCTCACCTCTTTCCTTTATCCTTGTATTTTATATATATATATGATAAAAGATCGTGAGGAAGAAGATGAGAGACCACACTCTTACGGATTAGATTGGGCTGACTTATCACATTTCGATATGGCGTCTGGACGAGATTTCTTCGATTATGCACGGGTGCAACTTCATGGGGGCATTAATGCCTATCGTAACGATTAGGACACCGAGCGTCACGTACATATGGGGTTGTGGCCTTTGTCTGCTAGTACTGCCTATCCCAAGGATTACTACTTGTCCCCTTTTGTGCTTTAGTACTTGCTGTATTTTGTTTGAATATGTAAGTAATATATATTTCGTGTTATTAGAGCTTTGTGTTAAGGACGAAAATACTATACATCCAGTAAATACGACAAAACATCAGGCTTCCCTAAAAAGATAAACGATTAGCCATCAGTAGCCATCGACAGTATCAACCCCTATAACTGACGAGAAGGGACCGTAGCCAGATCCTCCTCAGGGTCCTCTTCATCCGATGAGATTGCCATCAGAGCAACCAAATTTTAGGCAGAAGCCCGAGCAGTGGAGAGGAACGAGTCCACTTGTGGGGTATAATATAGATCATCCCACAGATCTCTAGCCGGTAGGTAGAATTCCAAGTGGACAAAAGTAGTAAAATAAAAAACAAGCGTGTCGTAACGGCCCCACACCAAAGATACAGTCAGCTCCCCCGTGGTAGATGCATCAATCAGTGCTCAAATTAATGTGCCAGTAATCGAGTCCTCCATGAAAGGTCATCCGAGCGTACCCCAAAAATCGACGTGGACGCGACGACATCCTCAGCAAGCTCTAGTCTAAGTATGGCCTAGAAACCCAGAAACTCGGGTGTTTCCTTCTCTTCCTCACGAACGTCTTCTCAGAAGTATACAAGTAGACAACAACATCGAAAATATGGAAAAAAGGTGAGACACCCAGCTTTCAGTACTAAAATGGCAGCAAGAAAACAGAACGGCGTTGGACGCCCATATATCAACACAGTTCATACATCCAATCACAATAATAATTAAAATTCAGAGTAAAAATCAGAATAACAATAAACAGTAGTAAGAATCATTCAGTAACAAGCAGATAGTATTAATATTTCTAACAGTCAATAATTCGAACAATCGAACAAATATTATGGTAATAATAACAGATATTTTCCCACAGTTATAAATACTCATGCTCAATGGTTTATGAGACTGACAGTTCACAATGTAAATGGTACCAAAATTCCTACTCTATGGAGCTAGACATAAACATTTTCGGAGTGAATGATCAAGGAGTTATGTCAGTATCTCGTTAGCCTTTAAAAAACAATAGTGTGCTTATCTCATAAAAATATTTGCGCAAAACAGCTTATACATGGCACCTCAATAGTTGATCGTGATATAAGACAACGTCTAAGTCCAGATCGTCGATGTGTTTGTATCAGTCTATCGCACGGCCCCTGTAACACCTTTGTGGGGATGTCACATATATAAATAAAATAAAAGAAAGATAAATAAAATCTACCCAAGTTGTAAAACATTTGTAACATAATATTGCGGGTTGTAAAATTCATCTTGTTAAACAGAATAGTATTAAATAAAATAACGAGGAAACGCAAAATAAACAAACACACCTCACACATAATATACATATGGTTCTAGTTTAGTCATAAGTTATACAAATAATTTACAACTATCCATATTTAAACTTAAACAGTAAACAAAGCAGTAAAATGTCAATATATACAAACGCAGACGTGCCCAAGTACACATCATAAATATCTAGCCCTCTGAAGGATCACTCTCAGATGAAACTTCAGGTGATAAATATCCAAGATGCCTCGACCCTCTACGGACACGAGTCTGTGCAGTCGATACACTGCTGATCTCACTAGGCGCATCAAACATACCACCCCAATGACGCCTAACAGACAGCGGCAACTCCACATGTAAGTACAACATAGTAGAAAAGATCGGCACTCCATCAAACTCCGTACGTATGGTCACAGTCAGACGCCCTACGTACGTCACCGAATCACGATCCTCTCGCAGACGCCAGGCTTCAGAGCCTCCATGGAACTCCAGTTGCACGAATCCAAAGAAACCTGGTAGCGTCATATCCACACAATCAATCCAATGGATATGGATGATCGGATGGTTCTTGATCGTAGAACTGATCTTCGGCTTGCTGCTCTTCCTCCTCTTCGGGATACTCACACTCAAGAGGCTGTTCCTCTTCCTCAAACTCTTTATCACATAATTTAAAATATACAGATAACACATAAAAGAAAGAGGTAAGACAATCTGTATCACCACAAACCTGTAAAATAAGAAAACGACAATACAACAGGCATAACAGTTCATACAATATAGCATACTATAATAACATAAATCATAATATTAAATAATACAAAAACTCAATACAACAACATACAATGTTACATATGAATAAAATGGTACGAGATAAATAAAATAATACGATAGATAAAATAATACGAGATAGATAAAATAGAGCAAATAAATAACATTAAAATGTATAAAACATAAATATATGAAATGTGACTCAACCCTATTCCATGGAGCTAAAAATACAGACATCAGAGTGAACGACCCGCAAAATCTATTAGTACCGTCGACCGCCCATAACTACTGCGCTGTCACACGTTACGTCTATAGCCCACTGAAATAGCATAGTGGTGTAGTTCACTGTCATACGTTGTGTCACTACAGGCTTGCACTAATAGACTTCACAAGATTTTGATTAAGTATAGTGCGTGTCGAGTCTATTAGTGTGTTACCAGTTACCATGGCCCAGAGGAGCGACCAACTGGTCACAAATGGAATAATCTGCACACTAATGCCTCCAAGTTCATTCAAGTTGAACCACACTACGCTTATCACACCGACAACACGATGTTATTCATCTCGTCAATCAATCCACCAATTATCAACCAAATTGGCACAACACGATGCATGATAAAAATTACGAATATGCCCTCACTGGCAAAAATTCTAAATATGCCCTCACTGACAAAAATTACGAATATGCCCTCACTAGCAAATTGCATATATATACAGTACGTCCCACCTTACAGTACTGTTTCAAAATCTGTCCAGGTCCACCACTTTGGCCCGACAGTAAAAACTTGTTATTTTAGTCAATCGCGTAGAAATTTTATCGCGTTTTCAAAATCTCGTCACTTTTACAAATGTTTTTAAATCGCATAAATATATTTTACTGTTTTAAAAATCGCGTACTATTTTTTAAACGTTTTCTCAATCGCGTAAAATTTTTAAATCTTTTTCTTGTCCGAATTCCTTAAAAATTATTGTTTAAATAAACAAAAATAATATTTAATACGTTTAAACTATGTAGAATATTTTTCATACCGTATAAATTATATTTGCTATCTTTTCTGTCTTATTTGTCTGTTTTTTAGCAAAAATTGACAGTATTTTGCTTAGAAAATGTATAACAATGATTTTCTAAGTTTTTCGTAAAAATTCCTTTTATTTATATTATATCCATTTAATCACACTTTTGAAAACTACTAACGTGCTTCAAAATATAATATGAGCTCTACGTTAAAAATTTTACAAAAGCTATTGTATTTACTTTTAACCACTAAAATCATTGGTTTTAACTTTTAAACTTGTTCTAATCATTTTTATTCCTTAAAACTCATTGTAATAAAATTCCTTTTAGTATCATTACCTAACCTTTGTTGAAAAACAATTTTAGAAATCAAAATATTCAACTTAGGTATGTTGGCCGAATTTGTCAAAACTTTAATATTTGATCTTTAGATCATTTTTCTTCTTCTAAATCATGTTGCATCTTGTTCTTTTACCTAAGTCAATTAAATCACTCTTTTAGAAAATTGTTGAGAACATTTTGGTTCTCCTTTTTGGTTGAGGCCGTGAGCCTTAGTGGTGTGTTCTTTGGAACACTCATGCAATCCTTGACATGTTGTTCACATCCTACTATTTACACATGCATCTCTAACACATACAATATTTTTAAAGCTTGTAGACATGCATATTAATACAAATCACAAATAGGAAAACTATTAACAAGCACACAAATGAATCCTTATGGATTCTACAATCACAAACAATTTCCATCTTCTTATCACCACCCAAGGATGATAAGATTAAGTCTTCCTCTTACCTTAAATGAAGACAAATACTCTTTCACTCTTTTCTAGGGTTTTTTTCACCCTCCAAGACACCTATCAGCTTAAACAAAATTCTACAAGTTATAACCATGAAAGAAAGCTTAAACCATGGATCAATCATGGCTTAGAACTTTGAAAAAGAATTAAGAAATAAAAATCAAAGAGTTTCACCTTCAAGGTAAAATCTTCCAAGTAGGTTTTCAAGCCCAAGATGAAAGATTTTGCAAGAACTCTCAACTAGAAGATGTTCTTAGAATTGTGTTTAGGTTTAGAAAAGTTGGTTAGAAGAAATTTTGGGTGGTTGGATGGTGTATAAGGGTGCTTGGCCGAATGCTTCACAAAGGAAACAACAATGGAGTTTTGTGTTTTTGGAAGAGAGAGAAGAGAGAAAATGCTATAGAATTAAGTGATTAATGGCCTTCCAAGAGCCATATGGCCGTAGACATCAAGGACCAAGAGGTGTCCATTAGGTTGGCTCCATCCTAGCCTTAGAATTGATCAATGGTGAGGATTAAGACTTGATTACCAAGCTTTGCTCTCATTGGTTAATCCTAGCCTTGTCACTAACCTTGTCATCAAGCTTAGTCACTAACTAAGCCTAGTCATTAAGCTTAGTCACATGCTCTTGAATGTTCCACCACTAATGATGCTTAATTAAGCTACTAATCCTATTAAGTTTTTACTAAACATGGGTCCTGCAATTCATTTCTGGGTCCATTACCGCTTATTTGTACTGACTAATAAAATAATATTATAATAATATAAAATTATTTTATTTCACAGTAAAATCCTAAAAATTAAAAGATTACTAACCGTATCATTCAGAATTGGGTTTAGTAAGATCCCCTAGCTCCGAATAATTAAAATAAGATTTCCCCGGCCCGAAAAATATTATTTTCCTGTCCCAGAGCAAATCACACAAAAAGTTCAAATAAAATAACAAACAGTAATATAAAGCAGTAATTCATACAGAAAAATAACAAACAGTACAAAAAGGACATAACGGTCATTTATCCTAAAGTTGAAAAATAGAAAACAGTACATTCGGGACTCAACGGTAATACCCCAAAAGTTTAGGGTGTTACAACTCTCCCCAAAAAACAAAAATTTTGTCCTCAAAATTCGTTATAGCTCTGAACAAATGAGGATATTGCTCCTTCATCTTGTCTTCTAGCTCCCAGGTAGCATCACCCGTCACATCGTTCCATATGACCTTTACCAATTCGATCATCTTCCCTCGAAGCTGCTTCACCTTTCTGTCCTCTATTCTGACAGGTAAAGTCTCGTAAGTCAAATTCTCTTTCAACTGTACCTCGTCTGGTTGTATAACATGCATCGGATCCGGAATATACTTCCTTAACTGAGATACATGAAATACATCATGCAGATTAGATAGAAAAGGCGGCAAAGCAATCTGATAAGCTACAGGACCTATACGTCGGATAATCTGATATGGTCCAATGAACTTAGGAGTAAGCTTCTTAGATTTGATAACTCTTCCGACACCAGTCGTAGGAGTCACTCTTAGAAAAACATGCTCACCCTCCTCAAATTCAAGAGGTCGTCTTCGTTTATCCGCATAACTCTTTTGTCTGCTTTGCACCGTCTTCATCTTCTCTTGTATCATCTTTACCTTCTCCGTAGTCTGTTGTACAAGATTTGGTCCAATAGTCATACTTTCCCCATCTTGATACTGACACAACGGTGTTCGACAATGCCTTCCATACAATGCCTCATAGGGTGCCATTCCTATACTTGCGTGAAAACTGTTGTTGTAGGTGAATTCTATCAAAGATAAAAATTCATCCCAACTCCCTCGTTGTTCCAATACACAGGCTCGCAATAGATCTTCCAAAGACTGTATAGTTCTCTCTATTTGACCATCAGTTTGCGGATGATAAGCTGAACTCAATCGCAACTTAGTTCCCATGGCTTCTTGTAAACTCTGCCAGAATCTCGACGTAAATCTCGGATCTCTGTCAGAAACTATACATGTAGGCACACCATGTAACCTCACAATCTCACTGATATATATTTGGGTTAATCTTTCGAACGATTACTTAATATTGATTGGCAAGAAATGAGCCGACTTTGTAAGCCTATCGACTATAACACATATCGAATCATGACCTTTCCTCGTCTTCGGTAATCCAGTAACGAAATCCATAGAGATATTATCCCACTTCCACTCTGGAATAGCTAACGGTTGCAACATACCAACTGGTCTCTGATGTTCCACTTTCACCTTCTGACAAACTAGACAAGTACGTCTTTTTTCATCCTTGGCCACCAAAACAACTTCTTTAAGTCTTGGTACATTTTGGTCATCCCCGGATGCAAACTCAGATTACTAGTATGAGCATCATCTAGAATTCCCTTCTTAAGCTTAAGATCATCAGGTACACAAATTCTTCCCTTATATCTCAAGAGTCCATCTGTTCCTTCTTCTACCATTGCCTTATGACCTTGCTTTAACAATTCCCTTTCATTTTGTAAAAATGGGTCCTCCTCTTGTTTCTCTTGTATTGCATCAAGCAGTTCATTAATAATTATTACCTTCCACAGACGAATCCTTCCAAGTACAAATTCCATTGACAACCATAAATCTCGAAATTTATTAATCAATTCTTTCTCCTTTATCATCATTGCCGAAACACTAATCACTTTTCTGCTCAAAGCGTCAGCTACCACATTAGCTTTTCCTGGATGGTATTGGAGTTGAAAATCATAATCCTTTAAGAATTCCAACCATCGCCTTTGCCTCATATTCAATTCTTTCTGATCAAACAAGTACTTCAAACTCTTGTGATCACTAAAGACATTGAACATTGCTCCATACAGAAAATGTCTCCACACTTTCAGAGCAAAGACTACTGCAGCCAATTCCAAATCATGTGCCGGATAATTCCTCTCATGAACCTTCAACTGTCGAGAAGCATACGCCACAACATTCCGGTCTTGCATCAATACACATCCTAACCCTTGGTAAGAAGCGTCACAATATACATAGGGGTGTCAAAACGGACCGGCCCGGCCAATTCGGGCTCGGGCCATTTTCAGGTCGGCCTATTCGGGCCACATAAATTTCGGGCTGGTATTTTGCCAGCTCAGCCCAGCCCATTTAGCTTTATGTAGTGTAAAAAGAGCGGGCTGGCTCGGCCCATTTGGGCTTGGCCCATTCGGGCTCAACCCATTCGGGCCATGTAAGGTTCGGGCTAGCATTTTACTGGCCCAGCCCATCCATTTTGTCAGGCTAATCGGGCCGGCCCATCAGGCTTGGCCCATTTTGACACCCTTAAATATACATCAAAAGCTCTGTTAGAATCTAGCAAAATCGACACTGGTGCAGTTGTTAACCTCTTCTTTAATTCTTGGAAACTAGCTTCACGTTCTTCCGTCCACTCAAAAGCTTGACTTTTCCTTGTGAGCTGCGTAAGCGGTCCAGCAATCTTAGAAAAACCTTCGATAAACCTTCGGTAATATCCAGCAAGTCCAACAAAACTTCGAACTTCTGTCACTGTCTTAGGTCTTTCCCATTGTAAAACAGTCTCCACTTTCGATAGGTCTACCGCAATACCTTTCTTTGAAATCACGTGACCTAGAAATTGGACTTCCTCCAACCAAAACTCACATTTTGCCAATTTTGCATACAGCTTCTTTTCCTTCAAAATCTGAAGAACAACACTGAGATGTTCAGCATGCTCTTCCTTAGATTGAGAATAGATCAGAATGTCATCGATAAAAACAACGACAAATCTGTCTAGATACGGATGAAAAATCCTGTTTATATAGTCCATGAATATGGCAGGAGCATTCGTCACCCCAAATGGCATTACCTGATACTTGTAATGTCCATAACGAGTTCGAAAAATTGTTTTGGGTATATCCTCCCCCTTAACACGAATCTGGTGATAACTCGATCTCAGATCTATCTTAGAGAATACCACTGCTCCTTTCAACTGATCCATTAAATCGTCAATTCTTGGAAGCGAATATTTATTCTTGATAGTCATCTTGTTCAGCTGACGATAGTCCACGCAAAGTGGAGAAGTTCCGTCCTTCTTCTTGACCAAAAGCATTGGCACTCCCCATGGTGAAACATTAGGTCGCACAAACTGTTTCTCCAACAAATCCACCAATTGCTGTTTTAGCTCCACCAACTCTGCTGGCGACATACGGTACGGTGGAATTGAGATAGGACCTGTTCCTGGTACTAAATCAATTGAGAACTCGATCTCCCTCTCAGGTGGCAATCCAGGTACGTCATCAGGAAAAATCTCTAGAAACTCATTGACAACAGGAATAGTATTCACATCTTTCTCATTCTTGACCTCTAGAGAAGACAATAACATATATCCATGCGCTTCCTCTCTCAACAATGACTTGACTTTAACAGTAGTCAAGAATCCAGATCTTTCTTCCTTAGGAAAAACTATGGTTTTGCTTGCACAATCTATAAGGATATGGTCAGAAGACAACCAGTCCATCCCTAATATTACATCTATCTCGACAAGAGGCAAACAAATCAAGTTGACTGAAAACACACGGTCCTTTATAACAATAGGATAATCCAAACATATCTTAGACGTAATTACAGGTTTAGCAGTTGGCGTAGAAACACTCAATTTAACATTCAGAGAAGACACAGGCAACTTCAACCTTTCCACACAATCATATGCAATAAATGAATGTGTCGCACCAGAATCATATAACACAGTTAGAAGATTACCTCCAATAGCACCTTCTCCCTGAATAAGATCATCAGATTGAGAAATTTCCGTTCTAGTCATAGTATATACTCGCCCTCCAGACCTCGGTTGAACACTTCCTGACCTTGGCTGAGCAGCACAAACACTTCTCATAGCTGGCTTTCTCTCTGGTTGAGTACAATCCCTAGATATATGCCCAGGCTGTTTGCAATTAAAACAAACTGTTCCTTTGATAGGGCATTCACTAGAAAGATGGCCCTTCTTTCCACACTTAAAACATGTTGGCGTGAACGCCACCCCTTGTCCAGCTCTACTACCACTAGCATTTCCCCCAACTGGTGGTCGTTGAGATTGATTCCCCGGTGGTCTAGAATACGCTTGCGCTGAAACCGATTAGTATTTACGCCACCACCACCTCCCTGAAACCTTGTTGGCCCAAAGTTACGATTCCTCTGATCTCGTGACGGCTCCAACTCCTCGAGTTGTGCACACATATCAACTAAAGCATGAAACTGATTCATCCTCAAGGATATCACTCCTCGCTTTAGTTCCACTCTTAACCCTACCTCAAACTTCCGACATCTCCACCCATCATCTGGTCGAGTTTGAGCATAATCTGAGAATTGAGACAAACTCTCAAATTTAGTAGCATACTCATTCACCGTCATATTACCCTGATGTAAACCAAGAAATTCCATCTCCTTGGCATGTCTAGCACTTGCAGGAAAATACTTTTCCAGAATTGCATTAGAAAATACACCCCAGGTAATTTCTGTTCCTTCAGTTTGCAATAATCGGTGAGTTCCTCTCCACCAATGTTCTCCGTCTCCCCTTAATATAAAGGCTGCATACATCACCTTTTTCTCATCAGAGCATCTCATTCCTTCAAAGATTCTCTCCAAGTCTTGTATCCATTGACTCGCCTTCTTAGGATCAACCTTGCCTCTGAACTGCGGCGGATTGTTACGCCTAAATTCAGATAAATTTAGGGCATCAGCAGTAGCATCTTGTTGTTGAGCTGCTCTTAGATTCTGTTGCGTAATTACCTCAGCCATTCGCTGCATAGCTTCAGCAGTCGCAATCATAGGATCCACTTCTCGATTTACGTTCGCACGTCCTCGTCCTCTACCAGACATCTTCTTTCTTCAAATATAACTAAACAAAGTTAGATACATCCTTTAAGAAGTAAATCACATAGAATCACACAGCACAAACAAAAACAGACCTAACCACAACCCCAAAAGACTCTAACTTGGGCTCTGATACCAACTAATGTAACACCCTTGTGGGGATGTCACATATATAAATAAAATAAAAGAAAGATAAATAAAATCTACCCAAGTTGTAAAACATTTGTAACATAATATTGCGGGTTGTAAAATTCTTCTTGTTAAACAGAATAGTATTAAATAAAATAACGAGGAAACGTAAAATAAACAAACACACCTCACACATACTATACATATGGTTCTAGTTTAGTCATAAGTTATACAAATAATTTACAACTATCCATATTTAAACTTAAACAGTAAACAAAGCAGTAAAAGGTCAATATATACAAACGCAGACGCGCCCAAGTACACATCATAAATATCTAGCCCTCTGAAGGATCACTCTCAGATGAAACTTCAGGTGATAAATATCCAAGATGCCTCGACCCTCTACGGACACGAGTCCGTGCAGTCGATATGCTGTTGATCTCACTAGGCGCATCAAACATACCACTCCAATGATGCCTAAGAGACAGCAGCAACTCCACATGTAAGTACAACGTAGTGGAAAAGATCGGCACTCCATCAAACTCCGTACGTATGGTCACAGTCAGACGCCCTACGTACGTCACCGAATCACGATCCTCTCGTAGACGCCAGGCTTCAGAGCCTCCATGGAACTCCAGTTGCACGAATCCAAAGAAATCTGGTAGCGTCATATCCACACAATCAATCCAATGGATATGGATGATCGGATGGTTCTTGATCGTAGAACTGATCTTCGGCTTGCTGCTCTTCCTCCTCTTCGGGATACTCACACTCAAGAGGCTGTTCCTCTTCCTCAAACTCTTTATCACATAATTTAAAATATACAGATAACACATAAAAGAAAGAGGTAAGACAATCGTATCACCACAAACGTGGTAAAATAAGAAAACGACAATACAACAGGCATAACAATTCATACAATATAGCATACTATAATAACATAAATCATAATATTAAATAATACGAAACTCAATACAACAACATACAATGTTACATATGAATAAAATGGTACAGATAAATAAAATAATACAGATAGATAAAATAATACAGATAGATAAAATAGAGCAAATAAATAACTTTAAAATGTATAAAACATAAATATATGAAATATGACTCAACCCTACTCCATGGAGCTAAAAATACAGACATCAGAGTGAACGACCCGCAAAATCTATTAGTACCGTCGACCGCCCATAACTATTGCGCTGTCACACGTTGCGTCTATAGCCCACTGAAATAGCATAGTGGTGTAGTTCACTGTCATACGTTGTGTCACTACAGGCTTGCACTAATAGACTTCACAAGATTTTGATTAAGTATAGTGCGTGTCAAGTCCATTACTGTGTTACCAGTTACCATGGCCTAGAGGAGCGACCAACTGTCCACAAATGGAATAATCTGCACACTAATGCCTCCAAGTTCATTCAAGTTGAACCACACTACGCTTATCACACCGACAACACGATGTTATTCATCTCGTCAATCAATCCACCAATTATCAACCAAATTGGCACAACACGATGCATGATAAAAATTACGAATATGCCCTCACTAGCAAAAATTCCAAATATGCCCTCACTGACAAAAATTATGAATATGCCCTCACTAGCAAATCGTATATATATACAGTACGTCCCACCTGACAGTATTGTTTCAAAATCTGTCTGGGTCCACCACTTTGGCCCGATAGTAAAAACTTGCTGTTTTCGTCAATCGCGTAGAAATTTTATCGCGTTTTTCAAAATCTCGTCGCTTTTACAAATGTTTTTAAATCGCATAAATATATTTTACTGTTTTTAAAATCGCATACTATTTTTCAAACGTTTTCTCAATCGCGTAAAATTTTTAAAACATTTTCTTGTCCGAATTCCTTAAAAATTACTATTTAAATAAACAGAAATAATATTTAATACGTTTAAACTACGTAGAATATTTTTCATACCGTATAAATTATATTTGCTATCTTTTCTATCTTATTTGTCTGTTTTTTAACAAAAATTGACAGTATTTTGCTAAGAAAATGTATAACAATGATTTTCTAAGTTTTCCGTAAAAATTCCTTTTATTTATATTATATCCATTTAATCACACTTTTGAAAACTACTAACGTGCTTCAAAATATAATATGAGCTCTACGTTAAAAATTTTACAAAAGTTACTGTATTTACTTTTAACCACTAAAATCATTGGTTTTAACTTTTTAAACTTGTTCTAATCATTTTTATTCCTTAAAACTCATTGTAATAAAATTCCTTTTAGTATCATTACCTAACCTTTGTTGAAAAACAATTTTAGAAATCAAAATATTCAACTTAGGTATGTTGGCCGAATTTGTCAAAACTTTAATATTTGATCTTTGGATCATTTTTCTTCTTCTAAATCATGTTGCATCTTGTTCTTTTACCTAAGTCAATTAAATCACTCTTTTAGAAAATTGTTGAGAACATTTTGGTTCTCCTTTTTGGTTGAGGCCGTGAGCCTTAGTGGTGTGTTCTTTGGAACTCTCATGCAATCCATGATATGTTGTTCACATCCTACTATTTACACATGCATCTCTAACACATACAATATTTTTAAAGCTTGCAGACATGCATATTAATACAAATCACAAAGAGGAAAACTATTAACAAGCACACAAATGAATCCTTATGGATTCTACAATCACAAACAATTTCCATCTTCTTATCACCACCCAAGGATGATAAGATTAAGTCTTCCTCTTACCTTAAATGAAAACAAATACTCTTTCACTCTTTTCTAGGGTTTCGATTTTCACCCTCGAAGACACCTATCAAGCTTAAACAAAATTCTACAAGTTATAACCATGAAAGAAAGCTTAAACCATGGATCAATCATGGCTTAGAACTTTGAAAAAGAATTAAGAAATAAAAATCAAAGAGTTTCACCTTCAAGGTAAAATCTTCCAAGTAGGTTTTCAAGCCCAAGATGAAAGATTTTGCAAGAACTCTCAACTAGAGATGTTCTTAGAATTGTGTTTAGGTTTAGAAAAGTTGGTTAGAAGAAATTTTGGGTGGTTGGATGGTGTATAAGGGTGCTTGGCTGAATGCTTCACAAAGGAAACAACAATGGAGTTTTGTGTTTTTGGAAGAGAGAGAAGAGAGAAAATGTTATAGAATTAAGTGATTAATAGCCTTCCAAGAGCCATATGGCCGTAGACATCAAGGACCAAGAGGTGTCCATTAGGTTGGCTCCATCCTAGCCTTAGAATTGATCAATGGTGAGGATTAAGACTTGATTACCAAGCTTTGCTCTCATTGGTTAATCCTAGCCTTGTCACTAACCTTGTCATCAAGCTTAGTCACTAACTAAGCCTAGTCATTAAGCTTAGTCACATGCTCTTGAATGTTCCACCACTAATGATGCTTAATTAAGCTACTAATCCTGTTAAGTTTTTACTAAACGTGGGTCTCGCGATTCATTTCCGGGTCCATTACCGCTTATTTGTACTGACTAATAAAATAATATTATAATAATATAAAATTATTTTATTTCACAGTAAAATCCTAAAAATTAAAAGATTACTAACCGTATCATTTAGAATTGGGTTTAGTAAGATCCCCCAGCTCCGAATAATTAAAATAAGATTTCCCTGGCCCGAAAAATATTATTTTTCTGTCTCAGAGCAAATCACACAAAAAGTTTAAATAAAATAATAGAAAGTAATATAAAGCAGTATTTCATACAGAAAAATAACAAACAGTACAAAAAGGACATAACAGTCATTTATCCTAAAGTTAAAAAATAGAAAACAGTACATTCGGGACTCAACGGTAATACCCCAAAAGTTTAGGGTGTTACAGCCCCAGTGGAGCTATCACTGTCTATTGTGAGACACCCGCACTCTGATGCCCCCAGGGCCAACCACAATGACCCTACGCTTAGTCTACTCGCACTCGCACATAGGTGTTATTCAAACTCCTAGGCATACAACGCCTTTCCAACAATGTCCAACGGACAATACATATGCATGACGACGCAGTGTACATTATGTATGTTTATCAATGATGCATTCATCATAAAGTATACCACAATGGCATATATATATATATATATATATATATATATATATATATATTCATTTCTCAACATAAACATTTGAACACACATGGTTCATCAATTATTACAAGTCCATATTGTGGATTCACATTTCCAAAGTCTTAAGCTTTGATAAATTATGAAAAATTTAGGTTAAGCAACCCTTAAAACCGTGGCTCTCTCAAGAGTTATTATTCAATTTAATTCTTTCATTACATTATGGATTATGTACATCCCAAAATTCTTAATTTCCAAAAATGCACCAAGGCATCCTTTAACCTCAAAATTTTCTCTCTAAAACCGTGGCCCTCTAGGTCTTCAAAGTTGTAATTTCTTTCTATTTTATGCATCAATTACTTAGTATCTAATCACTCAAATTCTATCTTATACGAAATCACTCCAATCCCCATTAAATTTAAGCCAAAACTGTGACCTCACTTTAGTGTAGGAAACCCTCAAATTTTTTCATTCATTAATTCTAACATTTCAAGTATTCCAACAACACCAATACAATCAAAATCATTATTCAATCATCAACATCAATTTAGAACATATACACATGCAAAATCATCAAATAAAGTAAGCATAGAAATATGGACTTCTCTATTAACCAAACACACAAAGTCTCCTCTCCACCAATAATGGTAGAAATGAGTAAATCTCCCTCGTACCTAAAGGAAGAACACGAAAATGACTTCCTAGGTGTTCCTTGAAGGTTCAGTTTTTAGAGCTCCAAGAACCCTAGAATTTTAATCATAAGGAATCAACATTAAGCTTGGTAAAAGATGGATCTTTGGCCTCCAATGAAACCATAGATCACGATATGAAGAGAAAAGAAGAAGAAAATGGAAACTTTACCTCAAAGTTAGAAGCTTTGTCTTAGAAGACAATTGAGGTGAAGATGGATTTTGGAGAAATTTTCTAAATAGGAAATGTAGAGGAGGTTGAGGTGAGTATGGAAATGGTGTTAATAAAGAGAAAAGATGAAAAATGGTGGTCATAATGGGGGCTGCAAAACCGTGTGGAGAGGGAAGAAGAAGAGAGAAGGTGGAGAGAAAAATGAAGAACAAGAACTAGAGAGAGAAAGTGTTGTAGGAAAATGATATTTTTGGTGTATATTGATTAAGAGAGGGAAGCAAAAATTGCTTCCCCTTGGGCTATGTGTGCCGCGGCAATGGAGTGAGAGAAGGGGGAAAATTAGCTTCCTCAACAAGCCAAGGGTAACTTGGTCATTTTGTAATCAAAGCTTCTCAAAGAAGCTTTGATTAAAATGCAATAAATTTGAATTAAAGTGGGTTTGATTAGACTTAAAGTAGATTACATTAGGATAATATGATAGGATTTTTAATACATACTATTATCCAATAGACAATTGTTACAGTTGACAGGAGTTAGTATTAATTATCCGGCCGATAAAATTTACACTGTGATTATTATTTTATTTGATAAAATTTATCAAAAAACGTGAAACCTCATAAACCATGTCTAGTCTCGGGTTTAGTAAGATCCCTTGTTGACATTTCCACAGATCAAGGTTCTCGGGAAAAATATCTCATTTTTCCTATTTCGCTCAGTTTGCATGCAAAATAAGGAATAATATTAAAATATTCCGTGTTCTCCGAAAAATCTCCAAAAATCACAAATATTGGAAAATGAATATTCATCACAAAATAAATAAAATTTGGGGTGTTATAACTCTCCCCAGCAAATATGAATTTCGTCCTCGAAATTTTCATACTTTAGAATAGTTCTGGGTATTGCTCCTTCATCTTGTCCTCCAGCTCCTATGTTGCATCTCCGGTTGTCTTGTTCCAGATCACTTTCACTAATGAAATGTCTTTCCCTCTGTGTTGCTTCATTCTCCTATCCTCAATCCTTACAGGAATTGTTTCATAAGTCAAGTTTTCCTTTAATTGTAATGAATCGGGTGCTATGACATGATCAGGACTCAGAATGTATTTTCGAAGTTGTGACACATGAAAAACATTGTGGAGATTGGAAAGAAAAGATGGTAAAGCTATTTGGTAAGCAACGGGACCTACTCGAAGAAGAATTTGGTAAGGTCCAAGAAATTTTGGAGTGAGCTTTCTAGATTTGAGAACCCGACCAACCCCAGTCGTAGGCGTGACTTTCAGGAACACATGCTCTCCTTCCTCAAATTCAAGAGTTTTCTTCTTTTGTCCGCATAACTCTTTTTCTGACTTTGAGCTATTCTCATCTTCTCCTGAATCATCTTGACCTTCTCAGTTGTCTGCTGAATTAGATCAGGTTTGACTGTAAGTCGCTCTCTGTCTTGATACCAACATAAAGGTGTTCGGCACCTTCGTTCATATAGAGCTTCATAGGGTACCATCCCTATGCTTGAATGGTAACTGTTATTATAGGTAAATTCTACCAATGGTAAAATCTCGTCCCAACTTCCAGTCTGCTCTATAGCATAAGCTCTCAGCAAATCTTCTAACGATTGAATTGTTCTTTCTGATTGGCCGTCCATCTGAGGATGGTAAGCAGAACTCAGATGTAGTTTTGTTCCCATCGCTCCTTGAAGACTTTGCCAAAATTTTGATGTAAATCTTGGGTCTCTGTCAGAAATGATACTTGTAGGCACACTATGTAGTCTGACAATTTCATCGATGTATAACTGAGTCAACTTTTCCAATGGATATTTTATGTTGATCGGCAAGAAGTGTGCTGACTTTGTAAGTCAATCCACGATTACCCATATTGAATCATATCCTCTTCTGGTCTTTGGCAATCTGATAACAAAGTCCATGGCAATATTATCCCATTTCCATTCGGGAATAGTCAAGGGTTGCAGCAATCCTAACCGTCTTTGATGTTCAATCTTTGTCTTCTAACAAACTAAACAGGAAGATACGCATCTAGCAATATCTCTTTTCATCTCATGCCATTAAAACAACTTCTTCAAATCTTGGTACATTTTGGTCATTCCAGGATGTATACTCAACTGACTCTTATGAGTATGTTCAAGAATGTACTTCCTGAGTTCCTCATCTTTCGGCACACAGACTCTACCTTGGAATCTTAAAATTCCATCGCTTCCTTCCTCTAATGTTGATACACCACCCTGTTTTATTAGCTTTCTTTCCTCTTGCAAGAACTTGTCAGCCTTTTGCTTTTCTCGGATATCTTCCATTAAATCATTCGAGATTGTGACTATGTTCATGCAAATTTTTCCTGGCATCAATTCCACAAAGGACCATATGTCTAAGAATTGTTGTATCAAGTCTTGTTCCCTGATTATCATAGTAGAAACATTGATCGTTTTCCTGCTTAAGGCATTGGCCATAACATTTGCCTTTCCAAGGTGATACTATAATTGGAAGTCATAGTCTTTTAGGAATTCTAACCATCTCCGTTGTCTCATGTTCAACTCCTATACTTCAAGCTCTTTTGATCACTAAAGATGTTGAATGTTGCTCTATAGAGGAAATGTCTCCATATCTTCAAGGCAAATACAACAGTAGCTAACTCCAAGTCATGCGTTGGGTAGTTCTTCTCATGCACTCACAATTGTCTCAAGGCATAAGCCATCACTTTTCCGCCTTACATAAGGACACAACCTAATCCTTGGTACGAAGCGTCACAGTATACTTTGAATGGTTCAGTTGGATCAGGTAGAACTAACATTGGTGAAGTAGTTAGTCTCCTTTTCAACTCTTGAAAACTTCCCTTGCAAGCATCCGTCCATTCAAAAGCTTGGTTCTTCCTCGTGAGTTGAGTGAGAGGTCTGGCAATCTTAGAGAACCCTTCTATAAATCTCCAATAATATCTCGCTAATCCAATAAAGCTTCGAATTTCGGTCACCGTCTTCGATTTTTTCCATTGAAGAACAACTTCTACTTTTGATGGGTCTACATCAATTCCTTCCTTTGAAATCACATGGCCCAAGAATTTAACTTCGTCCAACCAAAACTCATACTTTGACAACTTGGCATACAACTCTTTCTCCTTCAAAGTCTAAAGAACTATACTGAGATGCTCGGCATGATCCTCCTGATTTTTCGAATAGATTAAGATATCATCGATAAAGACAACGACGAATCTGTCCAGATAAGGACAGAAGATTCTATTCATATAATCCATGAAAATAACAGGTGCATTAGTCACACCAAAAGGCATCACCAGGTACTCGTAATGTCCATAACGAGTACGAAAAGTCGTTTTAGGAATGTCTTCCACTTTAACTTTGATCTGATGGTAGCCTAACCGCAAATTGATCTTAGAAAACATAGTTGCTCCCTTCAACTGATCCATTAGGTCATCTATCCTCAGTAATGGATACTTGTTCTTGATCGTGACCTTGTTTAATTGACGATAATCCACGCACAATCTCGAAGTACCATCTTTCTTCTTAACTAGCAATACCGGTGCTCCCCAAGGTGATACACTGGGTCTCACGAATTGCTTCTCCAAAAGCTCTTCCAGTTGCTTCTTGAGCTCAACTAGCTTTGCAGACGACATTCAGTAAGGCGCTATAGAAATAGGACCAGCTCCAGGTACAAGATCGATGGCAAATTCGATCTCCCGCTCCGGTGGTAAACCAGGTACATTTTTAGGAAAAACTTCAGGAAATTCTCGAACCATAGAGATTGTGTCCACATCTACCTCATTCTCGACCTTCAAAGAAGACAACAACATGTATCCTCGAGCTCGTTCTTTCAAGAAAGCTTGAACTTGATTAGCCATCAAAAATCTAAAATTCTCATCCAAAGGGAAAACTATGGTTTTTCTAGAACAATCTAATAGGACATGGTTAGAAGATAACCAATCCATTCCTAAGATCACATCTAATTGAGATAATGGCAAACAGATTAAATCAACAAAAAAGATTCGACCTTAAACAATCAATGGACAATCTAAATAGACTTTGGTAGTAAGAACATGTTTATCAGTGGGAGTTTAAATAGTCAAATCAAAAGGTAAGGAAGACATAGGTAAGCTAAGTCTTTTCACACAGTCATAGGAAATGAAAGAATGTGTTGCACCTGAGTCGTACAATACAGTTAAAAGATTACCTTCTATGACACATTCCCCTTGTATAAGATCTTCGGATTGAGAGGCTTCAGTACCACTCAGAGTGTAAACTTGACCTCCAGCCTACGGTTTAGCAGTTCTAGCAGCATTGACGGAAGGTTTCGCCTTAGGTTGATTGCAATCACGAGAAACGTGTCTAGGTTTCCCACATCTGAAGCAGATCACTCCTTTAATAGTGCAGTTCCTCGTATAGTGCTCCTTCCCGCACTTCATACATCTCGACGTAGACGCCGTTGTTTGCCTAGTTCTGCTCGGACTTCCTCCAAGACTTCCACCTTGTGGCTTCTATTGTTGATTTCCAGGTGGTCTGGAATAAGGCTTCTTCTGGTAATGGTTAGCATTACTGCTTCCTCCTCTTTGGGACCAAAAAGGCCCAAAGTTTCTGTTTCTTGTATCACACACCTGGTCCAAGTCTTCCACCCGATGACACGTATCAAGTAGTTCCGAGAACTGAGTAATCTTCAAAGTTATGACGGCTCTCTTCACGTCATGTCTCAGACCTTCCTCAAACTTCCGACACTTCCATACTTCATTTGGTTGGTGTTGAAAGTAGGTTGAGAATTTAGACAAACTCTCAAATTTGGCAGCATATTCACTCACAGTCATATTGCCTTGCCTCAAGCCAAGAAAGTCCATTTCCTTAGCATGCCTAGCACTTTCTGGAAAATATTTGTTTAAGAATCTCTCTTTGAATAACTCCCAATTAATTGCTCGATTTTCAGCCTCCAATAACCTCTGCTCTCTGGTCCACTAATCCTCTGCATCTCCAGTCAGCATGAACGCAGCATACGTCACCTTCTTATTGTCAGCACAGTTCATACCCATGAAGATCTTTTCCAATTCCTTGATCCATAGAGTAGCTTTCTCAGGATCATACTCTCCCTTAAATTGTGGAGGGTTAGTGCGATGAAATTTCACTAAATTCTGGGCATCAGCAATAGCCTCCAATTGTTGTGTAGTCCTCGCTTGCTGTTGAGCCATTTGCTAGTTTTGTTACAGTGTAGCTTCAACTATCTTCTGAATTGCTTCGATTGCAGCAGTCATGTCTCCTCGACGAGCCATAATTCTTTTTAGGTCAAGCTATACAAAACATATAGAAAAGTTAAATGTATCCTTGTAGAATACCAAACACAGAGAATCACACAGCACAAACAGACAGTCCAAAATCACATGACCCAAAAGTAAACTTAAACCGAGGCTCTGATACCAACACAGTGTAACGCCCCTTTTTCTAGTCTCATGAAGAAGGAACGTCACACCATAATATAAATAAACGAAATAAATTGTGGAAAATAATAGTTACAGTGATTAGTTAAGACTCGGTTCATTTTTTTTCACACGTGATTAAATAATTTGCGCTCTTGAATGATTAAATGATCAAGTGTTGAAATATGTGTACATGTATATTTTTTTTATAACAATAAAGAAATGGTGATAATTATAAATACAATGGAATCGACACAAAATTTAAAGGTCATACATTCACAATTCATATATAATATTATATGCATCAGCTTGTTTAATTACATCATGATTTACAAAAAGCAAAAGAGGTACCCACCCAAATGATACCAATATACATCCAGTAAATACGACAAAACATCAGGCTTCCCTAAAAACTTAAACGGTTAGCCATCAGTAGCCACCGATAATATCAACCCCTACAACTGACGAGAAGGGACCATAGCCGGATCCTCCTCAGGGTCCTCTTCATCCGATGAGATTGCCATCGGAGTGATCGAATTTCGGCCAGAAGCCCGAGCAGTGGAGAGGAACGAGTCCTCTTGTGGGGTATAATATAGATCATCCCACAGATATCTAACCGGTAGGTAGAATTCCAAGTGGACAAAAGTAGTAAAATAAAAAACAAGCGTGTCGTAACGGCCCCATGCCAAAGATACAGTCAGCTCCCCATAGTAGACGCATCGGTTAGTGCTCAAATTAATATGCCAGCAATCGGGTCCTCCATGAAAGGTCATCCGGGCGTACCCCAAAAATCGACGTGGGCGCGACGACATCTGTAACACCTCGAAAATTCATATTTTATTTATTTCAGTCAATCCTTAATTATTTTGAGTAATCCGACTCGACTTCTGTGAATTTTATAATCTTTGTAATTTTTAGGATTTTTTTGGGAGTTTTTACATTTTTTATTATTTTAATATTATTTTTGGGTTGTATATAAGCCTTCGCATTTTATTTCTTTTTGTCAATCCTTAATTATTTTTACTAATCTGATTTGATTTTCATGAATTTCACAATTGTTATGATTTTTGTGAATTTTTGTGATATTTCGGATATTTTGAATATTTTAATATATTTTAGATATTTTAAGATATTTTGAATATTTTATTATATTTTAGATATTTTGGGCTGTATGTGGGCCCAGGACGGACCCGAAAAAATAAAAATTTTTTTTAGCCAAAAAATTTTGTACTGTTGATTTGAAGCCGGGGGATCTTACTAAACCTGAAACTAGAAATAGTTTTTGAAATTTTATTTTTCTGCGATTTTATCTGACAAATAAAATCAGGGCATGTTTTATTATCTATTGGATAATATTTTTTCTTAGAAATATCTAGTGGATGATTCTAGATACAAATCTAGTCACCCACTCTAGGATGTTCTAAGACGATGACTCATCATTTGGTGACTCACCTAGGTGACTAGCCTAGTGACTCGCCATGTTCCAAAAGCGATGACTCGCCATGTGTAACGCTCTTTTTTCTATAAATAGTCGCAAAGAAGGGACGTCGTACTATAACTATAATAACATAAGTTGTACCATAAAGCGAAGTAAATTAAATTGCGGAAAACAGTAATTGCTTTTATCACTCATAGTCCCGATTCATTTTATGGTTATTTAAGTTCCCTTACAAATGTCACCATTTTTTTTCAAAGTTTTAGATTATAGATCATTACCAAGTGACGTTAAGGGAGTTAAATTAGAATCTATCACATATAGAAATCATGAATAAAACAATTGCAATAAATAAAACTTACAACGTAAAATGAACCATACACACATATATATATATATATATATATATATATATATATATATATATATATATATATATATATATATTTATAAGTCTGTTTAATTACATTCCAACATATACCAAAAATCAAAATGTGTACCCCCTATAGATATACAAATATGCCCCAACATGTACACCAAAACATCAGGCTTTCCAAAAAGATAGACGGTTAGCCATCAGTAGCTACCAATAGTATCAGCTCCTATGACTGACGAGAAGGGACTATAGTCGGGTCCTCCTCGGGGTCTTCTTCATCCGAGGAAACATCCATCGGAGCGACAGAGCAACGAATAGGAGCCCGAACAGTGGACAAAAAGGAGTCATCACGTGGGGTGTAGTACATATAAGCCTACATGTACTTAACGTGCATGTAAAACTCCAATCAGACAAAAGCATGAAATCAAAAATGGAGGCGTCATAATGACCCCATGCTAGGGACACTGTCAGCTCACCATGATATACACAACGGTCCGTCTGCACATTAATGTGCCAGCAATCATGACCTCCATGAAAGTTAATCCGCACATAGCCAAAGAAACCACAGGGGCACAACGACATCCTTAAACGACTTCAGTCGTAGTCTGGCCAGAAGCCTGGAAACTCAGGAGCTTCCTTGTCTTCCTCACGAACGTCTTCTCAAAAGTGCACGATCCAACCAGAATATAAAAATAAAAGAATTACAGAAAGAGGTGAGACACCCAACTTTCAGTACCAAAATGGCAGCAAGAAAACAGAACAGCGCTGGATGCCCACATATAACACAATCTATACGTTCAATGATAGTAACAATAACAATTGACAATAAACGCAGAATAATAACTGATAATAATAAGTATTATTAACAGAGATAAAAGGCATCCACAGTTCAAGAATTAAATGACTATCGAAATTGTAATATTAAACATGTTTTACAGTTATAAATGCTCATGCTCAATGAATCATGTGACTGACAATTCACAATGCAAAAAGGGTACCAAAAATTCCTACTCCATGGAGCTAGACATAAACATTTTCGGAGTGAATGATCAAGGAGTAATGCCAGTATATCGTTAGCCTTAAAAATATAGTGTGCTTTATCTCATAAAAATGTTTGCACAATGGCTTATATATGGCACCTCAACAGTTGATCACAATATAGGACAACATCCCAGTCAGGATCGTCGGTGTGTCGCATTGGTCTATCCCACGACTCCAGTGGAGCTTCCACTGTCTATTGTGAGATACCCATACCCCGACGCCCCCAGGGTCAACAATATATGACACCTACGCTTAGTCTATTCGCACCAGCACAAAGGTGTTATTCAAACTCCTAGGCACACATAGCCGTTACAACAATGTCCAACCGACAACACATATGCATGATGACGTAATGCCCATCATGTATGTTTATCAATGATATGTTCCTCATAAACATTGCATATTATATGCATTCATCAATAATGTACTCGTCCATAACATACCACATTGTGTCCATGAGAAACACCAATAATATTCATCTGTATTTATCAATAATATACTTATTCGAAACATGTCACAATTCATATAACTTAGACATCCATAATTCCCTAGTCCCATTTATGGACTCAAAATAATATAGCATTAAGTTCTCAAGTGGTAAAACACTTTTTAAGGTTCATTATGGAATTTCACTTTAGATTATTCATTCTTATAAAATCCCCCTCTCTAGAGGAATTCTCTTAATAAATCTAGCCCTTTACTTTATTTTTACTTGTAATATCTTCATATTGAAGTTTTAGCATCATTTCATAGTTACCTAGCTGGTTCTGCTCTGGGCGCCTAGGTGCCATATCTGAAGCGCCTGAGCACTGGTGGAGCGCTTGGGCGCTGAACATGAAGCGCCTGAGCGCTCACCAAGCCGCGTTACAGGGAAAATTTTTCTGGGCAGAGAGCGCCTAGGTGCTCTATGCACAGCGCCTGAGCGCTAGTGCACTAGCAAGGATTCTGTAGAATTCGTTTCTGCAAAGCCATGGCCCATCCATTATCAAAGTTTTTAAGTCATTTTCCAACAATCCAAAATATGATTCATGTCATCAAGATACAAAATAACAATCAATAGGTTCATAATCATCAAAACATGGAAATAACACAATATAACAAAGAGAGTAATCCAACATGGATTCCCTCATTAATAACAATACACAAGACATTTCCTTACTACCAAGATTGGTTGAAGAGGATTATTTCCCTCTTACCTATTTGGGAGACAACACAATGGTGCTACTCATTTTTTCTCTTGATTTTCGTTTTCCTCCTTCAAGAAAACACTAATTGAGTGATTTCCACAATATCCACTCAAACCATGGAAAAATGGGTTCTTGGTCACCTAGGTGACCAAGAAAAACAAAAATGACAAGAAACAAGAAGAAAGTTGAAGACTTTACCTTAAAACTCCAAGCTTTAGCTTCAATGGTGGAAAATGGAAGAAGAAGAAGAAGAAGAAGAAGAAAAACCAAAGGATGGCCACAAAAGAAAACTTAGAATATGTTGGTGTATGCCCTAGAGGCCAATACATTTTGTCTATGTTTACATACATTATATTATGCAATTTTTTGATATATGAGGCATTTCATTTATTGTGTTATTTTTGGTAGACATAATAAAGTCCTTAGAATAGTAAGTTTAATACCATAGGACATCAAGTGGATGACTTGATCATGAGATCCTATTGGATAGAGCACTATTCTTAAAATGTCCCTAGTCAAGTGTTATTGTCAAATAAGACAACGATAATGCATTGAGACTAGTACGTGCATAGACTGATGACCACATCTCACGGGTCATGGATATGAGATATCAAGTCTACACATGGATACATATTAGAGTAATGATGTATTGGACAGACCCGCCATGAGAATGCTACGTAGATCATTACGTGAGTGTCATAAGCGATTCTCATAGTGATAATGGTGTATGTCGGCCTTTGACCTGAAATCACTACGATTCCTACATGAGGAGTTGTGTGTTTTAATGCCATCAAACGTCATCTGTAACAAGATGATTATAAAGTTGGTTATTAGACATACCGTGATGCATGTGGAGGGATGTGAGTGACCTAGATGGGATTTGTCCCTCCTACATAACAGGAGTGATATCTTCGGGCCCCCTGATTGAGTGAGACTACGAAATGCATGGCCATGCTCAAATGAGTCAGTATGAGATATTAATCTCATTTGTTATTACTATGTATACTCGGGAATCAGGAAACTGAAGATTGAACTAAACAAGGGACTATGTATTCCATGCCTTGTGTTCAATCTGGATATCTGGACAAAGGGACTAAACTACACGAAAACATTGGTCACAGATAGGTTATGTCAAATCACTGACATTCTCGTTACTTGGGTAGCAGTGATGTGTTGCTAGATACTGCTCACTATTTGTAATATTAAAATGAGATTTTAATATTACTACCAACATCATGAGAACCTGCAGGGTCGCACACTTAGAACAGACTTGATTGGAGTAATAAGGATCCAAGTTGGACTCAGATTCAATTGTGGGCCTAACTCATGACAGATGGGTTTAGGGTTACACAGCTTACCTTGCTACTACTCACACTCACTTAAGGCAGCCACTATTATAAATAGTACTGCTAAGGGGGCTGCTACTAGGTTACAACACAACCCTAGCCACACCTACAGAAAGTGAGTGAGAGATAGTGAGGTCTTCTTCTCCTCTCTTCGCAACTAGCACTACAAAAACAGAGGCGTGACTCCCTTTTACAAGTCTGTTCGTGTGGATATCGCAGAGACATCGTCACTATTACGGTGTTGGTGATTCACCTCGCTTGTGATTATCACCCTTCAAGAGGTAATTTTTTAAAAACTCGGATTATGGACTTTTTCACATGGATCCTGTGAGGGAATTCTATTATTCCGCTGCGAGACTTTTGATCCGCAATTCCCAATTGTGGTATCAGAGCCACTTGCGAAACCATGATTTGATTTTCTACTTTTCTTGCTATATGCGATAACATGATTCGTTGCTTTCTTTTGATAAAAGATATGATCTTTATATGTTATTTCTGAAATTGAAATAATGATGTATGAAACCGTGTTCTGTTTTATTTGTTATTTATGAAACATATTGATGTTTCTGAAACCATGAAGATGTTCATATGTTTCTGCGAAAACTATTTTGAAAGCTTTCTGTTTCTGCGTTTTCTGATATATATTTGTGATATGTATGAATGAAAATCGTTTTGAATGCTTTTTTTTTTTTTGCGTTTATCTGGTATATATATATGTGATATGTATGATTCTGCGAAAACTGTTTTGAATGCTTTCTGTTTCTGCATATTTTCTGTATGAATGCGATATACACAGCAGCGCGACACAAGGTTTTGGAAACCTTGTTTCCGTTTTGCGGCGGCTATGAAGCTTCCTCATGACATGAAGTGTTCATGTCTTCACGCATTCTGGAAACCTTGTTTCTGGATAGGTGATGACGGCTGTGAGGAACCCCTGCGGCACATGAAGCGTTCATGTGTTTGCGGGCCTTAGGGTTCAAGTGTTGTTGCCCTAGCCGTCATAGAGGTAGAAGGGGTCCGACTCGTATTTTTGTTCAAGTAACTAGTGGTGGTATATGAATGAAAAATTTTGGACCGGGGCGCTGCCCTTGCACCCCGCAGGGATCCCCGTCGGGGCGCTGCCCCTAACCCCATTTCGTGGTGTGTGATATTCGAAAGTGCAATATTCAAAACTGTTTTTATAATTCACAAAATCATTATTGCTTTGTGTTTATGTATTCTTAGAGATGCATGGTGCATGGTTATGGCCTTAGTCTTTATTTTATACTATTTTGGTTATTTTAAATACGACCTGCATGTCGTGCCTTTCTCTCTACATTCTGATTGTGCATTCTCTTCTCATCTAACTCCCCTCGAATGTAAAAGAGGTTTCTATAATGTAATCTTCATGTGGAGACAAGGAGACGACATCAAGTGAGGAAGTTGGTGGGAGACGCTTGGTGAAGCTGGCATTAATTAATGCTACTCTCTTAGAGGCAATAACCATGTCACATTTATTATATGCTTTATAAGTATGAGATGCATGGATGATGTTTATGGTATGTTAAATAAGTTTAATAAATGGTGAGATCTAATAATAAAATTCCCTCAAAGAAAATATTAAGTCATTATGTGATGCCTTCCAATGCGTGGCACTCATCAAGACTAATATCGATCAAGTGTAGGTCTGCCAAAGTAGGGTGCCTTTATCTATATTAGTAAGATGCGATAGGATAATAGTAATATCCAAATGTCAACCATTGGGTTTGACTTAACTAGGCCATTTCAATAGGATTGAAGGCTTAGAGGCATGAAGTTGGGCTTTAGTCCATTAGATGGATTAGAATAAGTGTTATTCACCCAACTATCCAAGAGTTGCATGTGATGTAATTAGAAAGAGTTTCCTACCTAAATAACTAAATTTTGGGCGATCAGCCAAAGCTGACTCAAAACTAGGTGAAATATGGATCTTGGCCCACTAGGAAATCTTTCAATGGGATTTTCCGAGTCAATGCTGAGAGTCATTGATTTGAATAAAATAGTGGGAGGCGTATTTAATTAAAAGACCTTGTTAAATATGTTTATAGCATAATACTTATATTTTGCATATTTCTGTTGATAAACACATCAAGTAGCTTATCATTGCGATCGGTCCTTGAGAAGGACAAGTTGTCTGGGACAAATTTCCTAGACTGGTACAGGAACTTGAGGATTGTCTTCAAGCAAGAGAAAAAGCTGTATGTTTTAGAACAGCCTATTCCTGAGCCACCTGCTGCTAATGCCCCTAGAGCTGAAAGAGATGCTTATAAGAAGCATCAAGATGATGCCTTGGACATTGGATGTCTAATGCTAGCCACCATGAACTCTGAGCTCCAAAAGCAATACGAGAACATGGAAGCCTACGATATGATCGTACACCTAAAAAGCTTTATCAAGAAGCGAGGCTAGACATGAGAGATATGAGGTCTCCAAAGCACTCTTTCAAAGGCAAGCTGGTAGAAGGAAGCTCTGTTGGTGCTCATGTACTCAAGATGATTGGGTACATTGAAAACCTTGAGAGACTCGGTTTTCCTATGGGCCAAGAGTTGGCCACTGACTTAGTCCTGCAATCGTTGCCGGAGAGTTTTAGTCAATTTGTCATGAACTACAACATGAATGAAATTGACAAACCACTACCAGAGCTGCTAAGCATGTTGAGAACTACTGAGCAGAACATAAACAAAGGCAAAGGAAAGGCCATAATGATGGTCCATAAGAATAAGGGCAAGAAACAACAGAAAAAGCCCCAGGACAAGTGGAAGGGTAAGGGCAAGGAAAACTCCAAGCTTAGCACTTCTAGCTTGAAACCAGTGGGTGGAGTGGCTAAGGAAGATACATGCTTCCATTGCGGTCAGACCGGACATTGGAAGAGGAACTGTGCCAAGTACCTAGAGGAGCTCAAGAAGAAGAAGGGAAGTGAGACTTCCACTTCAGGTATTTTCGTTATAGAAGTCAATTTATCTACTTCTGCATCATGGGTATTAGATACTGGATGTGGATCTCACATTTGTGTAAATGTGCAGGATCTAAAGAGCAGTAGACCATTGACCAAGGGCAAAGTCGACCCACGAGTGGGAAATGGAGCAAAGGTTGCTGCATTAGCCGTAGGGACTTATTTATTAGCTTTGCCCACTGGGCTTGTAATTGAATTGGATAATTGTTATTTTGTGCCTGCTATTAGCAGGAATATCATTTTTGTTTCTTGTTTGAACAAGAAAGGTTTTACTTTTATAATAAAGAACAAATGTTGTTCTATTTATATTAATGATATTTTCTATGGTAGTGCACATTTGAGTAATGGACTTTATGTCCTTGATCTCGAAACGCCCATTTATAATGTAAATACAAAGAGGTTCAAGTCAAATGATATGAACCCGACTTATCTCTGGCATTGTCGTTTGGGCCACATAAATGAGAACCGCATTTCCAAACTCCATAAAGATGGATTCTTGGACTCGTTTGATTACGAATCATATGAGACATGTGAATCTTGTTTATTGGGAAAGATGACTAAGGCCCCATTCACTGGACAAGGTGAAAGGGCTAGTGATCTTTTAGGCCTTATACATAGTGATGTATGTGGGCCGCTAAACACACTAGCTAGAGGCGATTTTCAGTATTTCATTACATTTACTGATGATTTCAGTAGATATGGATTTGTATATCTTATGAAGCACAAATCAGAATCCTTTGAAAAGTTCAAAGAGTTCAAGAATGAAGTACAAAACCAACTTGGCAAGAGTATTAAAATCCTTCGATTAGATCGAGGAGGTGAATACTTAAGCCAACAGTTTGATGATCATCTAAAAGAGTGTGGGATAATATCTCAACTCACTCCTCTTGGAACACCACAATGAAATGGTGTTTCTGAAAGGAGGAATCGGACCTTGTTGGACATGGTGCGATCCATGATGAGTCATGCAGACCTTCCAGGCTCTTTCTGGGGACATGCTCTATTAATAGCAGCTTTCACACTTAACCGTGTTCCATCTAAGACGGTTCAACAGACACCATATGAGATGTGGACTGGGAGACGACCCAGTATATCTTTTATGAAGATTTGGGGTTGCGATGCTTATGTGAAACGTCAAGTTTCTGACAAGCTTGGCCCAAAATCAGATAAATACTTCTTTGTGGGGTATCCTAAGGAAACCAAGGGATACTATTTCTATAATCCTACCGAGGGCAAAGTGTTTGTCGCACGGACCTGCTTTGTATTCCTAGAAAAGAGTTTATCTCCAAAGGAATCGGTGGGAGGAAAGTAGAACTTGAAGAAATTCAAAGTTCACAGAGTAGCAAACGAACCAATGGTGGAAATAGAGCAGCCTCCACAAATCGTTGTGGAACCACAATCTGCTCTAGTAGCACAAGACCCGCGTAAGTCTAACAGGATACGTCGTCAACCAGAGAGATATGGATTTCTCATGACTCAACAAGGTGACGTATTGCTCATGGATCAAGATGAGCCTGTGACTTACCGGGAAGCCATTATTGGCCCGAGACTGAAAAATGGCTTGAGGCCATGAGATCCGAAATGGAATCGATGTATGCCAACCGGTATGGACCTTGGTTGACCCCTTGAAGGGTAAAACCCATTGGGTGCAAGTGGGTTTTTAAGAAGAAAACCAACATGGATGGTAATATGCATACCTTTAAGGCGCGATTGGTTGCTAAAGGTTTCAAGCAAATTCATGGTGTAGACTATGATGAAACTTTTTCCCCAGTTGCGATGCTTAAATCCGTCCGGATCTTGCTTGCTATTGCAGTATACCATGATTATGAAATCTGGCAAATGGATGTCAAAACTGCTTTCCTTAATGGAAATCTTCTCGAGGATGTGTACAAGACACAACCTGAGGGTTTTGCCACTCCACAGGATGCTAGAAAGGTATACAAGTTGCAACGATCTATTTATGGATTGAAGCAAGCTTCTAGAAGCTGGAATCTCTGTTTTGATGATACAATCAAATAGTTTGGTTTCATCAAGAATGAAGAAGAATCTTGTGTCTACAAGAAGGTTAGTGGGAGCACAGTTGTCTTTTTAGTACTGTACGTAGATGACATACTACTAATTAGAAATGACATCCCTACCCTATAGTCTGTAAAGACTTGGTTAGGGAAGTGTTTTTCTATGAAGGACTTAGGCAAAGCCACCTATGTATTAGGTATAAGGATCTATAGAGATAGATCGCAGAGATTGCTTGGCCTAAGTCAGAGTATATACATAGACAAAGTGTTAAGACGATTTAACATGCATGAATCCAAGAAAGGACTCTTGCCTATGTTGCATGGTATAAGCCTATCTAAGGCTCAATCCCCTTCCACCCAGGATGAGAGGGATCGCATGAGTAAGATTCCATATGCATATGCAATTGGATCTATCATGTATGCCATGTTATGTACTCGACCAGATATCTCGTATGCTTTGAGCATGACGAGCAGGTACCAGTCTGATCCCGGTGAGAGTCACTGAAGTGCTGTCAAGAACATCCTTAAGTACTTGAGAAGGACTAAGGATTCGTTCTTGGTATATGGAGCTGAGGAGGAACTACTTGTAAAGGGTTACACTGATGCTAGCTTCCAAACCGATAAAGACGACTCCAGATCGCAATCGGGTTTTGCTTATTGCCTGAATGGTGGGGTTGTGAGCTAGAAGAGTTCAAAGCAGGAGACAGTCAGTGATTCTACCACAGAGGCTGAGTATATTGTTGCCTCCAATGCAGCAAAGGAGGTCGTTTGGATTAGAAAGTTCATTATTGAGCTTGGTGTAGTTCCTAGCATTGTGGACCCAATGGACTTCTATTGTGATAATAATGGAGCCATTGCACAAGCTAAGGAGCCCAGATCTCACCAGCAATCCAAACATATACTTAGGTGCTTCCATCTCATTCAAGAAATCATCGATAGAGGAGATGTGAAAATATGCAGAGTACCGACAGATGATAACATTGCTGATCCACTGACAAAGCCTCTTGCACAGCAGAAGCATGAAGGTCACACTAGGTCTTTAGGCATTAGAAATATGCCTGATTGGCTCTAGTAGAAGTGGGAGATTGTTGGTGTATGCCCTAGAGGCCAATACATTTTATCTGTGTTTACATACATTATATTATGCTATTTTTTGATATATGAGGCATTTCATTTATTGTGTTATTTTTGGTAGACATAATAAAGTCCTTAGAATAGTAAGTTTGATACCATAGGACATCAAGTGGATGACTTGATCGTGAGATCCTATTAGATAGAGCACTATTCTTAAAATGTCCCTAGTCAAGTATTATTGTCAAATAGGACAACGATAATGCATTGAGACTAGTACGTGTGTAGACTGATGACCACATCTCACGGGTCATGGATATGAGATATCAAGTCTACACATGGATACATATTAGAGTAATGATGTATTGGACAGACCCGCCATGAGAACGCTACGTGGATCGTTACATGAGTGTCTTAAGCGATTCTCATAGTGATAATGGTGTATGTGGTCCTTTGACCTGAAATCACTACGATTCCTACATGAGGAGTTGTGTGTTTTAATGCCATCAAACGTCATCTGTAACAAGATGATTATAAAGTTGGTTATTAGACATACTGTGATACATGTGGAGGGATGTGAGTGACCTAGATGGGATTTGTCCCTCCTACATAACAGAAGTGATATCTTTGGGCCCCCTGATTGAGTGAGACTACGAAATGCATGGCCATGCTCAAATGAGTCAGTATGAGATATTAATCTCATTTGTTATTACTATGTCTACTCGGGAATCAGGAAACTGAAGATTGAACTAAACAAGGGTGACACATTCCTTGCCTTGTGTTCAATCTGGATATCTGGACAAAGGGACTAAACTACACGGAAACATTGGTCACGGATAGGTTATGTCAAATCACTGACATTCTCATTACTTGGGTAGCAGTGATGTGTTGCTAGATACCGCTCACTGTTTGTAATATTAAAATGAGATTTTAATATTACTACCAACATCATGAGAACCTGCAGGGTCGCACACTTAGAACAGACTTGATTGGAGTAATAAGGATCCAAGTTGGACTCGGATTCAATTGTGGGCCTAACTCATGACAGATGGGTTTAGGGTTGCACAGCTTACCTTGCTACTACTCACACTCACTTAAGGCAGCCACTATTATAAATAGTACTGCTAAAGGGGCTACTACTAGGTTACAACACAACCTTAGCCGCACCTACAGAAAGTGAGTGAAAGATAGTGAGGTCTTCTTCTCCTCTCTTCGCAGCTAGCACTACGAAAACAGAGGCGTGACTCCCTTTTGCAAGTCTGTTCGTGTGGATACCGTAGAGACATCGTCACTATTACGATGTTGGTGATTCACCTCGCTTGTGATTATCACGCTTTAAGAGGTAATTTTTGAAAAACTCGGATTATGGACTTTTTCGCATGGATCCTGTGAGGGAATTCTATTATTCCGCTGCGAGACATTTGATCCGCAATTCCCAACAGAATAGTGGAAGAAAGCTAGAAATGGGATTGATTTAGCAAGTCATGGAGATGGTCTCCAATGGGTAGGTGTACGGTGGAGAAGGAAGAAGAAGAAGAAGAAGAAGAAGAAAAAAAAAAAGTGCTTGAAGAAAGTGAGAAGAGAAAGAGTGTTTAGAAATGTGAGAGTGAAGAAATAAAATGAGAATGTGAATATTGGGCTCCCAAATGGCCTCTGCCGTGGAGAAGAGTGGAGAGGGAAGAGAGAGAAATGTGTTATTAAGGGAAATTTCTTGGAAGTTTCCCATAATGAGTTTTGAATTAATTTAATCTTTATTTTGAAAATAAAGCTAATGGACTTGACACAAGGTAAATTTTTGGATAGTGTGATAAGGATTTTTAACACATGTTATTATCCAATAGACAATTGTTACAATTAACAGAAATCAGTATTAATTGTCCAGCGGATAAGATTTACACTGCGATTAATTATTTTATCAGATAAAATTTCTCGTCGATGTTTCCACAGATCAAGGGTTTTAGGAAAATATTTCATTTTTCCGGCTCCGCTCAATTTGCACGCAAAATACGAAATAATATTAAAATATTCTGCATTCTCAAAAAATTCTAGAAAAATTCTAGAAAATCATAAATATTATAAAATGAATATTTATTATAAAATAAATAAAGTTTGGGGTGTTATACCATGTTCCAGAAATGATGACTCACCGTGTTCTAAAATGCTGACTCGCCACATTCTAGAAGAGTGTAGAAACGCTGACTCACCGCAGTAAGTCACACGTTCCAGAAGGTTCCCTAATGACTCACCATGCTGACTCAGTGCTATGACTCACCATGCTGACTCAGTGCTACGACTCACCATACTGACTCAGTGCTATGACTCACCATGCTGACTCGGCTGTTCTAGATATCTCCACGGTGACTCATCATGCTGACTCATCGTAGTGAGTCGCATGTTCTAGAAACTTTTCTTTAATGATTCGTTCTGTGACTCATCAAGGGTAATCAGTAGAAAAATGATCAACAATAGTTACTATCCAACTAGAACTAGAGAAAAATCTAGGTATATTTTATTATCCATTGGACAATAGACACTGACTTTATAAGCAGTAATTATTGTTCATTGCTTAATGTATACTAGAAAATATCTTGATCAAAATATCCTAAGCATTCATCTTTTTCATGAAATCTATAAATAGGAGGGCTTTGATTCATTTTCACCTTTTGCATGAAGCTCTCACCCTTTCCTCTCCTTGTGCTCCACGACCATAACACTCAAGTAGGAGACAATATTCATCTCTTCAATTCATTTACTCTCTTACACTTCAATTTCTCCAAAGAACCAAGAACAAGCAACAAAAACTCTCACTTTCTCTCCCTCCATAGATTCGCCCAAGCACCTAGATCCACTCTCCAAACTTCTATAATTCCTACCAATATCATTTCTTGAATCCTTTTATTAATCCAAGACACTTTCATGTTAGGAATTTCTCAAGATTCATTCATCTTCATCTTCCCATCAAGCAAAGAATACAAAAACTCTTACCTTTCTCTCCCACAAAGCTCACGGCCAAACCACCTTGCACCACCCTCCACTCTTCTGTAATTTCAAACAACCTTACATTTAGTATCCTTACCTCATTCTAAGATACTTTGTAGAAGAAACCTAAGCCTAAATCATCCATCTTCATCCTTGTTCTTCAAAGGAAGCTCACGGCCACACCCTTCCAAAATGCCTTCCAAGCTTCAATAATTCTAAACAACCTTAGATCTTAAATCTTCATGCAATTATAAGGAACTTTCATATTGAGACTATCAGAGCCGGGACTTTTCCCAGTACAGTATGGTTCGAGGACGAACCAAGCGGAAGTTGGTGGGCATATGGCGTCTCGGGGCCGACGAAGGCGGGGAGTGGTCGTCGGTGCTAAGAGAAAGCATCAATAAGCAGCTCCTGGCTGGCTTCTAGGCAAAGGGTCCCATAAATGAACTGAATACGCACCGAAATGAGAGGAATTCAGAGACTGTGCAAGTATGGGATTGTATAGTTGAGTATGACTTAAAGGAATTGATTAAGCGTAACCATATCAACAATTTGCAACTTCTTTTTGGGAGCCTAGAATATAAGAACTCCATAGTTAAGCGTGTTTGACCTAGAGCAATTGTGGGATGGGTGACTCTTGGGAAGTTTCCTAGGATGCGTGTGAGTGAGGACAAAGCAAGTTGAAAAGACTCGTGTTGGTTTGTGCAGACACTCGTCAATCTTGCAGGTAGTCCCGGGATGTTACAACATCCTCAACAATCTCTAGTCTAAGTATGGCCTGAAACTCGGAAACTCTGGTGTTTCCTTCTCTTCCTCACGAACGTCTTCTCAGAAGTATACAAGTAGACAAGAACATCGAAAATATGGAAAGAGGTGAGACACCCAGCTTTCAGTACCAAAATGGCAGCAAGAAAACAAAATGGCGCTGGACGCCCATATATCAACACAATTCATACATCCAATCACAATAATAATTAAAATTAAGAGTAAAAAGTAGAATAACAATAAACAACAGTAAGAATCATTCAGTAACAAGCAGACAGTATCAATATTTCCAACAATCAACAATTCGAACAATCGAATAAATATTATGGTAATAATAACAGATATTTTTCCACAGTTATAAATGCTCATGCTCAATGATTTATAAGACTGACAGTTCACAATACAAATGGTACCAAAATTTCTACTCCATGGAGCTAGACATAAACATTTTTAGAGTGAATGATCAAGGAGTTATGCTAGTATCTCGTTAGCCTTTAAAAAAAATAGTGTGCTCATCTCATAAAAATATTTGTGCAAAACGGCATATATATGGCACCTCAATAGTTGATCACGATATAGGACAACGTCTCAGTCTGGATCGTCAGTGTGTTTGCATCGGTCTATCCCACAGCCTCAGTGGAGCTATCACTGTCTATTGTGAGACACCCGCACCCCGACGCCCCCAGGGCCAACCACTATGACCCTACGCTTAGTCTACTCGCACCCGCACATAAGTGTTATTCAAACTCCTAGGCATACATCATCTTTCCAACAATGTCCAATGGAAAACACATATGCATGACGATGCAATGTACATCATGTATATTTATCAATGATGCATTCATCATAAAGTATACCACAATGGCATATATATATATATATATATATATATATATATATATATATATTCATTTCTCAACATCAACATTTGAACACACATGGTTCATCAATTATTATAAGTCCATATTGTGGATTCACATTTCCAAAGTCTTAAGCTTTGATAAATTATGAAAAATTTAGGTTAAACAACCCTTAAAATCGTGGCTCTCTTAAGAGTTATTATTCAATTTAATTCTTTCATCACATTATGGATTATGTATATCCCTAAATTCTTAATTTCCAAAAATGCACCAAGGCATCCTTTAACCTCAAAATTTTCTCTCTAAAACCATGGCCCTCTAGGTCTTCAAAGTTACAATTTCTTTCCATTTTATATATCAATTACTTAGTATCCAATCACTCAAATTCTATCTCATACGAAATCACTCCAATCCCTTAAAATCCAAACCAAAACCGTGACCTCGCTTTAGTGTAGGAAACCCTTAAATTTTTCCATTCATTAATTCTAACATTTCAAGTATTCCAACAACACCAATACAATCAAAATCATTATTCAATCATCAACATCAATTTAGAACATATACACATACAAAATCATCAAACAAAGTAAGCATAGAAATATGGACTTCCATCAACCAAACACACAAAGTCTCCTCACCACCAATAATGGTAGAAGTGAGTAAATCTCCCTCTTACCTAAAGGAAGAACATGAAAATTACTTCCTAGGTGCTCCTTGAAGGTTCGATTTTTAGAGCTCCAAGAACCCTAGAATTTCAATCATAAGGAATCAACATTAAGCTTGGTAAAAGATGGATCTTTGGCCTCAAATGAAACCATAGATCACAAAAATGAAGAGAAAAGAAGAAGAAAATGGAAACTTTACCTCAAAGTTAGAAGCTTTGTCTTGGAAGACAATGGAGGTGAAGATGGATTTTGGAGAAATTTTCTAAATAGGAAATGTAGAGGAGGTTGAGATGAGTATGGAAATGGTGTTAATGAAGAGAAAAGATGAAAAATGGTGGTCACAATGGGGCCTACAAAACCATGTGGAGAGGGGAGAAGAAGAGAGAAGGTGGAGAGAAAAATGAAGAAGAAGAACTAGAGAGAGAAAATGTTGTAGGAAAATGATATTTTTGGTGTATATTGATTAAGGGAGGGAAGCAAAACTTGCTTCCCCTTGGGCTATGTGTGCCGCGGCAATGGAGAGAGAGAAGGGGGAAAATTAGCTTCCCCAACAAGCCAAGGGTAGCTTAGTCATTTGGTAGTCAAAACTTCTCAAAGAAGCTTTGATTAAAATATAATAAATTTGAATTAAAATGGATTTGATGAGACTTAAAGTAGATTACATTAGGATAATGTGATAGGATTTTTAATACATGTTATTATCCAATGGACAATTGTTATAGTTGACAGGAGTTAGTATTAATTGTCCGACAGATAAAATTTACATAGTGATTATTATTTTATTTGATAAAATTTCTCAAAAAAACATGAAACCTCGTAAACTGTATCCAGTCTCGAGTTTAGTAAGATCCCCTATCGACGTTTTCACAGATCAAGGTTCTCGGAAAAAATATCTCATTTTTCCGGCTCCGCTCAGTTTGCACATAAAATAAGGAATAATATTAAAATATTCTGCATTCTCAGAAAAATCCTAAAAAATCACAAATATTGGAAAATAAATATTCATCACAAAATAAATAAAATTTGGAGTGTTACACTTCACATGGGTACATATTAGAGTTATAATGTACTAGACAGACCCACCATGAGAATGCTAAGTAGATCGTTATGTGAGTATCATAAGCGATTCTCATAGTGACAATGGTGTATGTGGTCCTTTGACCCGAAATCACTATAATTCCTACATGAGAAGTTGTGTGTTTAAATGCCGTCAAACGTCATCTGTAACAAGGTGATTATAAAGTCAGTTATTGGACAAACCGTGAATCATGCAGAGGGATGTGAGTGATCTAGATGGGATTTGTCTCTCCTACATAACGAGAGCGATATCTTCGGGCCCTCTGATTGAGTGAGACTGTGAAATGCATGACCACGCTCAAATTAGTCGATATGAGATATCAATCTCATTTATTGTTATTAAGTTTACCCGGGCATCAGGAAACAAAAGATTGAACTATACAAGGGTGACACATTTCATGCCTTATATTGAATCTAGATATATGGACAAAGGGACTAAACTACACGGAAACATTGGTCGCGAAAAGGTTATGTCAAATCACTGACATTCTCATTACTTGGGTGGCAGCGATGTGTTACTAGATACCGCTCACTGCTTGTAATATTAAAATGTGATTTTAATATTACTGTTAATGTTATGAGAACTTGCAGGGTTGCATACATAGAGTTGACTAAATTGGAGTAATTAGGATCCAAGTTGGACTTGGGTTCAATTGTGGGCCAAACTCATAACAAATGAGTATTGCGTTGCATAACTTATCTTGTTGTTGCTCTCATTCACTTAAGGCGGTCAGCTATTATAAATAGCACTGCTAAGAGGTTGTCAAGGCATGCATCAGAAACCCTGGCCGCACTTGATAGAAACACTAACTGAGAGAGTAACAGGTTTCTTCTCTTCTCTTTGCAGCTAGCATTATGTGATAGAGGCGTAACTCCCTTTTACAGATGTTGGATGTTTATGAGTTTGTTTGTGTGGATATCGTAGAGACATCGTTGTTGTTATCATGTTGGTGATTCACGATACTTGTGTTGATCACGCTTCAAGAGGTAAATAATTTAAAAAACTCATATTATGGCTTTTTTGTAACACCCCTTTGGGGATGCCACACATATAAAGAAAAATAAAATAAATAAATAAAATCTACCCAAGTTGTAAAATATTTGTTAAATAATATTACATATTGTAAGATAATTCCTGATAAACAGAATATTGTTAAATAAAATAGTGCGGAAAAATAAAATAAACATCACAACATCACACATAATTTACATATGATTTACACTATAAGTGATATAAATAATTTACACCTAAAACTACCAATATTTAAATAAAAACAGTAAATAAAGCAATAAAAGAGTTAATATATACAGACATACGCAGACGCGCCCAAAAAAAACATCATGCATATTTAATCCTCTGAAGGATCACTCTCAACCTGAAAATGATCATCAGGAGACAAATATCCCGGATGTCTCGACTCTCGGCGGACATGAGACCGCGCGGTCGATACGAGTGTCATCTCACTAGGCTCAGTGGATATCCCCACCCCAATGACGCCTAATGGATAAGGGTAACTCTAAGTGTAGAAATACTGTCGTAGTCATGATCGGCTCTCCATCAAACCGATGACGTAGAGTCACAGTCAGCCGTCCTACATATGTCACAGAATCTCGATCTCCTTGCAGATGCCAAGCCAATGAACCTCCATGAAACTCTAGCTGTACAAACCCCAAAAATCTTGGCACTACCATCTCCCACAATCAATCCAAAGGATATGGATGATCGGATGGTTCTTGGTCGTCGAACTGATCTTCTTTTTGCTGTTCCTCTTCGTCCTCGGGGTACAGAATCTCTAGAGGTTGTTCCTCTTCCTCAAACTCTTTACCATATAAACAGGTATATACAGAAAACACATACAATAAAGAGGTAAGACAATCTAAAGTCACCACAAACATGGCCAATAAGAAGACGACAAACAACGGATATACAGTTCATGCAATATGAAAAGCTATAACATTAATAAGTAATAGAGAGTAGTGTAAAGATTCAAAAAGATTTAAATATCCCAACAATATACCATCACGAGATAAAATAAAACAAGAAACAAATGATACAATACAACAATAGATAAAACAAATACAAGTAAACAAATAAATCAATATCAATATAATAAACAGATAAGAAAAAAAATAAATAGATAAGACAAAATAAATAAATAGATCCCAATAAATAAATATAAGAGACACCCTACTCCATGGAGCTAAAAAACACACAAGTATCAGAGAGAATGACCCGCCAAATCTATTAGTACCACGGCTGCCCAACCAAACTATTGCGCTGTCTCACATCGCGTCTATAGCCCCACGACACAAGAATCCATCATCCAGGCGTGGTGTAGTTCACGGTCTCACGTTGTGGCACTACAGGCAATGTACTATTAGATTTCACGAAATCTCGATTAAATATAGTGCGTGTCGAGTCGATTAGTGTGCTATCGGTTTACTACGGCCCAGCGGAGCTACCAACTGTCCACATATGGGATACCGTACACTAACGTCTCCAAGTCTATTAGAACAATGAACCACACTACGTTTATCGCATCGACAACATGATGTGATTCGTCTCGTCGACCAATCCACCAAAAATTTGGCATAAACTCAATACATAATTCCAAAAATATAAAATTACGAAAATGCCCTCAAGATAATAATATGCCCTCAATGGCAGAAAAATAGAAAGCCTGTACGGGTTCACATTTTCCCGACAGCGAAAAATCCTCAAAAGCCTGTACGAGTTCACATTTTCTCGACAGCATAAAATAAATACATCAACGGTCAATCGCGTAGAAATTTTATCGCGTTTTCACAATTCCGTCGTTTTTACAAATGTTTATAAATCGCGTAAATATATTTTTCTGTTTTTAAAATCGCGTAGAATTTTTAATACGTTTTCTCAATCGCGTAGGATTTTTAAATCATTTTCTTGTCCAAATCCCTTAAAATTCTTTGTTTAAATAAACGAAATAATAATTAATACGTTTAAACTACGTATAATATTTTTCATACCGTATCTTGTCTTTTGGACATCTTTTCTATCTTATTTGTCCGTTTTTACTAAAAATTGTGAGTATTTTTGTTTAGAAAAATTAATAATAATGGTTTCCTAATTTTTTCGTAAAAACTCTGTTTATTTAAATAAACCGGATAATTTAATCTTTTAAAAACTCCTAACATGCTTCAAAATATAGTATGAGCCATATGTTAGAAATTCTTAAAGATTACTTGTATTTCCTTTATAACAATAAAATCATTAATTTTAATTCCTTAAATTAATTCTAATCTATTGATTTCTTAAAAATTCTTTTTAGAAAAAAAATCTTGTTAAAATATAATGCCTTCTTTATACTTGAAAATGGTTTGGAATTGATTTTAGAAATCAAGAATATCTAGTTTGGCATGTTGGCGAATTTCCTAAATCTTTTGAAATTGATTTCTAAATTATTTCTCATCTTCTAAATATATGTCAAACTTATTGTATTGTCTAAATTCATTTAACCATTGTTTTAGAAAATGGTTTTTGAAATCAACACATTCATTTTAGGCATGTTGGTCGAAAATACTAAGTCTTACCATTTGATTTCTAAATTCATTTTCTTTGATCTAATCAACTTGAAACCTTCTTAATTCTCCTAGGTTAATTAAATTACCTTTTAAGAAAATTAAGAGAACATTTTGGTTCCCCATTTGGTTACAAACCGTGGGCATTATGGAGTGTTCTTTGGAACACACATGCATTTCCTTGACATGTTATTCATATCCTATACATTATCATGCCATTCTATACTTTATCATGCAATTCTAACACATGCAATATTATCAAAGCTTATAGACATGCAACTTAAAGCTTGTAGACATGCAATTTATTACAAACAACAAATAGGAAAGCTACTAACAAATACACAACCACATCAAATAAGCTACTAACAAGCACACACATGAATCCTTATGGATTCTACAATCACAAAATCAACTCCATCTTCTTACCACCATCCATAGGTGATAAGATTGGTCTTCCTCTTACCTTAAATGAAGACAAAAGGTTTCTTTCACTCCTCCTAGAGCTTCGGTTTTCCTCCTCCAAAAACCTAGCAAGCTTAAACAAAAACTACAAATTACTAAACATTAAAAGAGAGCTTAAACCATGGATAAATCATGGCTTAGAACTTTGAAAAAGAGTTTAGAAAAGAAAAACAAGAGATTTCACCTCCTTGGTCAAATCTTCCAAGTAGGTTTTCAAGCTTCAAATGAAGGATTTTGCAAGAACTCTCAACTAGAGATGTTCTTAGGATTGTGTTTAGGTTTAGAAAACTTGGTTAGAAGAAATTTTGGATGATTGGATGGTATAGTATCAAGCTTGGCCGAATGGTTGAGAAAGGAAGCAACAATGGTGTTTAGGGTTCTTGGATGAGAGAGAAGAGAGAAAATGCATGCAAGCAAAGTGATTTTTGGTCTTCCAAACCTCACTTGGCCGTAGACATCATGGCTTGCAAGGTGGACATTTGCTTGGCTTCATCCAAGCCCTTGGATGCATCAAAGATCAAGATTAAGCCTTGATTAGCAAGCTTGTTTCCTATTGGTTGCTCCTAACCTAGTCATTACCCTTAGTCACCATGCTTAGTCACTAATTAACTTAGTCATCTAGCTTAGTCACTATGTTCAAGAATGTTCCTTCACTAATGATGATTAATTAAGCTACTAAGTTAACTGTTTAGCTAAACGTGGGTCCCGCAAAACATTTTCGGGTCCACTGATACTAAGTTATACTGACTAATAAAATAATATTATAATAATACAAAATTATTTTATTGGACAGTTAAATCCTAAAAATTAAAAGATTAATTTTAGGCTCATTCAGAATTGGGTTTAGTAAGATCCCGCCTCCGAATAATTAAAAACAGATTTTACCGGTCCAGGAAAAATATTATTTTCTGCCCAGTAGCAAATCACACAAAAAGTCCATATAAAATCACAGACAAGTAATATTGGACACTAAATCAAGTAGAAAACAATTAAAAAAGCAAAAACAAGTACAAACAAGACGTTCGGGACGTAATGGTCATTTTCCATTTTTTTCCCACAACGTAGCTAATCATCCAAAAAGTTCAAATAAATTTACAGATAGTATTAATTGTCTGTATATCTTCCAGAAAAATTAAAACAGTAGCTCGAAAAAACTTTTATTTTACCGTCTCGAAACAAATTACGTAAAAAGACCAAATAAAATTTGAGCCTGTATAAACATATTTGTATTTCATGCAGAAATCGAGAAACAGTAAAATAGGGACACAACGGTCATTCACATGAAAGCTTGAAAAACAGCAAACAGTACATTCGGTACATTTTTTAAAAATTGGAGTGTTACAATTCTCCCCAACAAATAAAAATTTCGTCCTCGAAATTTGTTGTTCCTCAAAACAAATGAGGATACTGATCCTTCATTTTATCTTCCAGCTCCCAGGTAGCTTCACCCGTCATATCATTCCATATGACCTTCACTAGCTCGATCATTTTCCCTCGAAGCTGCTTTACCTTTTCGTCCCCATTCGACGGGTAAAGTCTCGTAAGTCAAATTCTCCTTCAACCGTACATCATCGTCAGGTTGTATAACATGCGTCGGATCGGTATATACTTTCGTAATCGAGACACATGAAACACGTCATGCGATTCGACAAAACGGCGGCATAGCGATCGATACGCTACAGGACCTATACGTCGGATAATCTGATACGGTCCAATGAACTTAGGAGTAAGTTTCTTAGACTTAATAACTCTTCCGACACCAGTCGTAGGAGTAACTCTTAGAAACACATGCTCACCCTCCTCAAACTCAAGAGGTCGTCTTCGTTTATCCGCATAACTTTTCTGTCTGCTTTGCGTCGTCTTCATCTTCTCTTGTATCATCTTTACCTTTTCCGTAGTCTGTTGTACAAGATCTGGTCCAACAGTCATGCTTTCCCCATCCTGATACCAACATAACGGTGTCCGACATCGTCTTCCATACAACGCCTCATAAGGTGCCATTCCGATGCTTGAATGAAAACTATTGTTGTAGGTGAATTCTATCAGAGATAAAAATTCATCCCAACTTCCTCGTTGTTCCAAAACACAAGCACGCAACAGATCCTCTAAAGACGTATAGTTCTTTCTGTCGACCATCTGTCTGCGGATGATACGCTGAACTCAGTCGTAACTTAGTTCCCATAGCTTCTTGCAGACTCCGCCAAAACCTTGACGTAAACCTCGGATCTCGATCAGAAACTATACATGTAGGTACACCATGTAATCTGACAATTTCACTGATGTACAACTGGGTTAATCTTTCCAATGAATACTTAATATTAATTGGTAAGAAATGAGCCGATTTCGTAAGCCTATCGACTATAACCCATATCGAATCATGACCTTTCCTCGTCTTTGGCAAACCAGTAACGAAATCCATCGATATACTATCCCATTTCCATTCTGGAATAGATAACGGTTGTAACATTCCAGCTGGTCTTTGATGTTCCACTTTCGCTTTTTGACAGACTAGACAAGTTGACACGCACCTAATAACATCACTCTTCAATCCATGCCACCAGAATAACTTCTTCAAGTCTTGGTACATCTTTGTTATGCCTGGATGCATACTCAATAGACTAGTATGGGCATGTTCCACAATATATCGTCTCAGCTCCCGGTCACGAGGAACACAGACTCTACCCCGAAACCTCAGAATTCCATCAGTTCCTTCTTTGAACTCTATTGTCTCGTCTTGCTTTATTTGTTCTCTTATTCCTTGCAAAAATTCATCGGCATCCTATTTTTCCCTTATGTCTTCCATCAGCTCGCTCGAGATAGTAACCATGTTAATACAGATCTTCCCCGGTTTCAACTCAACAAATGACCACACATCTCTAAACTGTTCAATGAGCTCCTTTTCCTTGATCATCAGAGCAGAAGCACTGATAATCTTTCTACTTAAGGCGTCAGCCATGACATTCGCCTTGCCAGGGTGGTACAACAGTTGAAAATCATAATCTTTCAGGAATTCTAACCATCTCCGCTGCCTCATGTTCAGCTCCTTCTGATCATACAAGTATTTCAAGCTCTTGTGATCACTGAAAATGTTGAACGTTGCTCCATAGAGAAAATGTCTCCATATCTTCATAGCAAAAACCACAGCGGCCAATTCCAAATCATGCATTGGATAATTCCTCTTATGAACCTTCAATTGTCGAGAAGCATATGCCACAACGTTCCGATCTTGCATCAACACGCATCCTAGCCCTTGATAAGAAGTGTCGCAATACACATCAAAAGATTTCGTCGAATCTGGTAGGATCAACACCGGTGCAGTTGTTAATCTCTTCTTCAACTCTTGAAAACTGGCTTCACGTTCTTCCGTCCATTCAAAAGCTTGACTTTTCCTCGTAAGTTGTGTAAGTGGTCTAGCAATCTTCAAAAAACCCTCGATAAACCTCCGGTAATAACCAGCAAGTCCAACAAAACTTCGAACTTCTGTTACCGTCTTAGGTCTTTCCCATTGTAAAACAGTCTCCACTTTTGATGGGTCCACCGCAATACCTTCTTTAGAAATTACATGACCTAAAAATTGGACTTCTTCCAACCAGAACTCACACTTAGCCAATTTCGCATACAGCTGCTTCTCCCTCAAAATCCGAAGAACAACACCAAGATGTTCAACATGCTCTTCCTTTGATTGAGAATAGATCAGAATGTCATCGATGAAGATAACGACAAATCTGTCTAGATACGGATGAAAAATCCTGTTCATATAATCCATAAATATGGCAGGAGCATTCGTCACCCCGAATGGCATCACCTGATACTCATAATGTCCATAACGAGTTCGAAAAGCAGTTTTCGGTATATCTTCTCCCTTGACACAAATTTGGTGATAACCAGACCTCAGATCTATCTTGGAAAATATCACAGCTCCTATTAACTGATCCATCAAATCGTCAATTCTTGGAAGCGGATATTTATTCTTGATAGTCACCTTGTTTAGCTGACGATAATCCACACAAAGCCGAGAAGTTCTATCCTTCTTCTTGACCAAAAGCACTGGCGCACCCCATGGTGAAACACTAGGTCGCACAAACTCTTTCTCCAACAGCTCCACCAATTGCTTCTTCAGCTCCTCCAATTCCACTGGCGACATACGATACGGTGCAATTGAGATAGGACCTGTTCCTGGTACTAAATCAATTGAGAACTCGATCTCCCTCTCAGGTGGTAAACCAGGTACGTCATCAGGAAAAACATCAGGAAACTCGTTGACAACAGGAATAGTATTCACATCCTTCTCATTCTTAACTTCTAGAGAAGACAATACCATATATCCCTGCGCTCCATCTCTTAACAAAGACTTGACCTTAACAACAGTTAAGAACCCAGACTTTTCTTCCTTAGGAAAAACTATGGTTTTACTTGCACAGTCTATAAGGATATGGTTAGAACATAACCAGTCCATCCCTAAAATTACATCTATCTCAACAAGAGGTAAACAAATCAAGTTGACTATAAACAAATGGCCCTTCACAACAATAGGACAATCCAAACAGATCTTAGATGTAACAACAGGTTTAGCAGTTGGTGTAGATACACTCAATTTAACATTCAGAGAAGACACAGGCAACTTCAATCTTTCCACACAATCATAGGAAATAAATGAGTGTGTAGCACCAGAATCATGCAATACAGTCAGAAGATTACCTCCAATGTCTCCTTCTCCCTGAATAAGATCATCAGACTTAGAAATCTCAGATCCCATCATTGTATATACTCGTCCTCCTGACCTTGGTTGAGTACTTCCAGATTTTTGCTGATTAGCTCTAACATACCGAACAATGAGGTTTCTTCTGTGGTCGAGTACAATCTTTCGACATATGCCCAGGTTGTCCACGTTAAAACAGACCGTCCCTTGGATTGTACAATCTCGGAGATATATGGCCCTTCTTACCGCACTTAAAACACGTTGGCGTAAACACCACCTTCTGCCCTGCTCCACTACCGCGTACACTTCCTCCAACTGGCGGTCGCTGAGTTTGATTTCCTTGTGGTCTAGAATACGGCTTGCGTTGAAACCGATTCGTATTGCTACCTCCACCTCTTTGAAACCTTGTCGGTCCAAAGTTACGATTCCTCTGATCTCGCGACGGCTCAAGCTCCTCAAGTCGTGCACATGCATCCACCAAAGCATGAAACTGAGTCATTCCCAAGGATACCACTCCTCGTTTCAGTTCCACTCTTAACCCTGATTCAAACTTCCTACATCTCCACATATCATCTTGCCGTGTCTGAGCATAATCTGAGAATTGAGACAAATTCTCAAATTTTGTGGCATACTCATTCACCGTCATATTTCCCTGTCGCAAACCAAGAAATTCCATCTCTTTGGCATGCCTAGCACTCGTAGGAAAATACTTATCCGAGAAAAGCATTAGAAAACACTTCCCATGTGATCTCAGTCCCTTCAGCTTGCAATACTCGGCGGGTTCCTTTCCACCAAAGTTCTCCATCACCCCTTAGCATAAAAACAGCATAAGTTACCTTCTTATCATCCACGCATCTCATTCCTTCAAAGATCCTCTCCAAATCTTGCATCCACTGACTTGCTTTCTCCCGATCCACCTCACCTCTAAATTGTGGAGGATTATGACGCCTAAACTCAGCCAAATTCAGGGCATCAGCAGTAGCATCTTCTTTGTTGAGTCGCTCTCGAATTTTGCTGAGTAATCACTTCAGCCATCTGCCGCATAGCTTCAGCAGTAGCAATCATAGGGTCAAACTCACGATTCACGTTCGTACGTCCTCCACGTCTACCCGACATCTTCTTTCTTCAAACATAACAAAACAAAATCAGATACATCCTTTTAAATACTTTCGAAAGGATATAAATCACAGAGAATCACACAGCACAAACAAAAACAGACCCAACCACAACCCCAAAAGACTCTAACTTGGGCTCTGATACCAACTAATGTAACACCCCTTTGGCGATGCCACACATATAAAGAAAAATAAAATAAATAAATAAAATCTACCCAAGTTGTAAAACATTTGTTAAATAATATTACATATTGTAAGATAATTCCTGATAAACAGAATATTGTTAAATAAAATAGTGCGGAAAAATAATATAAACATCACAACATCACACATAATTTACATATGATTTACACTATAAGTGATATAAATAATTTACACCTAAAACTACCAATATTTAAATAAAAACAGTAAATAAAGCAATAAAAGAGTCAATATATACAGACATACGCAGACGCGCCAAAAAAAAACATCATGCATATTTAATCCTCTGAAGGATTACTCTCAACCTGAAAATGATCATCAGGAGACAAATATCCCGGATGTCTCGACTCTCGGCGGACATGAGACCGCGCAGTCGATACGAGTGTCATCTCACTAGGCTCAGTGGATATCCCACCCCAATGACGCCTAATGGATAAGGGTAACTCTAAGTGTAGAAATACCGTCGTAGTCATGATCGGCTCTCCATCAAACCGATGACGTAGAGTCACGGTCACCGTCCTACATATGTCACGAGAATCTCGATCTCCTTGCGGATGCCAAGCCAATGAACCTCCATTAAACTCTAGCTGTACAAACCCCAAAAATCCACGGCACTTTGCCATCTCCCACAATCAATCCAAAGGATATGGATGATCGGATGGTTCTTGGTCGTCGGCGATCTTCCTTTTGTTGTTCCTCTTCTTCCTGGGTACTGAGAATCTCTAGAGGTTGTTCCTCTTCCTCAAACTCTTTACCATATAAACGGTATATACTGAGAAAACACATACAATAAAGAGGTAAGACAATCTAAAATCACCACAAACATGGCCAATAAGAAGACAACAAACAACAAGATATACAGTTCATGCAATATGAAAAGCTATAACATTAATAAGTAATAGAGTAGTGTAAAGATTCAAAAAGATTTAAATATCCCAACAATATACCATCACAGATAAAATAAAACAAGAAACAAATGATACAATACAACAATAGATAAAACAAATAAAGTAAACAAATAAATCAATATCAATATAATAAACAGATAAGACAAAAATAAATAGATAAGACAAAATAAATAAATAGATCCCAATAAATAAATATAAGACACACTCTACTCCATGGAGCTAAAAAACACACAAGTATCAGAGAGAATGACCTGCCAAATCTATTAGTACCACGGCTGCCCAACCAAACTATTGCGCTGTCTCACGTCGCGTCTATAGCCCCACGACATAAGAATCCATCATCTAGGCGTGGTGTAGTTCACGGTCTCACGTTGTGGCTCTACAGCCAATGTACTATTAGATTTCACGAAATCTCGATTAAATATAGTGTGTGTCGAGTCCATTAGTGTGCTATCGGTTTACCACGGCCCAGTGGAGCTACCAACTGTCCACATATGGGATACCGTACACTAACGTCTCCAAGTCCATTAGAACAATAAACCACACTACGTTTATCGCATCGACAACACAATGTGATTCGTCTCGTCAACCAATCCACCAAAAATTTGGCATAAACTCAATACATAATTCCAAAAATATAAAATTATGAAAATGCCCTCAAGATAATAATATGCCCTCAATGGCAGAAAAATAGAAAGCCTGTACGGGTTCACATTTTCCCGACAGCGAAAAATCCTCAAAAGCCTGTACGGGTTCACATTTTCTCGACAGCATAAAATAAATACATCAACGGTCAATCGCGTAGAAATTTTATCGCGTTTTCACAATTCTGTCATTTTTACAAACGTTTATAAATCGCTTAAATATATTTTTCAGTTTTTAAAATCGCGTAGAATTTTTAATACGTTTTCTCAATCGCGTAGGATTTTTAAATCATTTTCTTGTCCAAATCCCTTAAAATTCTTTGTTTAAATAAAAGCGAAATAATAATTAATACGTTTAAACTACGTATAATATTTTCCATGCCGTATACTGTCTTTTGGACATCTTTTCTATCTTATTTGTCCGTTTTTACTAAAAATTGACAGTATTTTTGTTTAGAAAAATTAATAATAATGGTTTCCTAATTTTTTTCGTAAAAACTCTGTTTATTTAAATAAACCGGATAATTTAATCTTTTAAAAACTCCTAACATGCTTCAAAATATAGTATGAGCCATATGTTAGAAATTCTTAAAGATTACTGTATTTCCTTTATAACAATAAAATCATTAATTTTAATTCCTTAAATTAATTCTAATCTATTGATTTCTTAAAAATTCTTTTTAGAAAAAAATTCTTGTTAACATATAATGCCTTCTTTATACTTGAAAATGGTTTGGAATTGATTTTAGAAATCAAGAATATCTAGTTTGGCATGTTGGCCGAATTTCCTAAATCTTTTGAAATTGATTTCTAAATTATTTCTCATCTTCTAAATATATGTCAAACTTATTGTATTGTATAAATTCATTTAACCATTGTTTTAGAAAATGGTTTTTGAAATCAACACATTCATTTTAGGCATGTTGGCCGAAAATACTAAGTCTTACCATTTGATTTCTAAATTCATTTTCTTTGATCTAATAAACTTGAAACCTTCTTAATTCTCCTAGGTTAATTAAATTACCTTTTAAGAAAATTAAGAGAACATTTTGGTTCCCCATTTGGTTACAAACCGTGGGCATTATGGAGTGTTCTTTGGAACACACATGCATTTCCTTGACATGTTATTCACATCCTATACATTATCATGCCATTCTATACTTTATCATGCAATTCTAACACATGCAATATTATCAAAGCTTATAGACATGCAACTTAAAGCTTGTAGACATGCAATTTATTACAAACAACAAATAGGAAAGCTACTAACAAATACACAACCACATCAAATAAGCTACTAACAAGCACACACATGAATCCTTATGGATTCTACAATCACAAAATCAACTCCATCTTCTTACCACCATCCATAGGTGATAAGATTTGTCTTCCTCTTACCTTAAATGAAGACAAAAGGTTTCTTTCACTCCTCCTAGAGCTTCGGTTTTCCTCCTCCAAAAACCTAGCAAGCTTAAACAAAAACTACAAATTACTAAACATTAAAATAGAGCTTAAACCATGGATTAATCATGGCTTAGAACTTTGAAAAAGAGTTTAGAAAATAAAAACAAGAGATTTCACCTCCTTGGTCAAATCTTCCAAGTAGGTTTTCAAGCTTCAAATGAAGGATTTTGCAAGAACTCTCAACTAGAGATGTTCTTAGGATTGTGTTTAGGTTTAGAAAACTTGGTTAGAAGAAATTTTGGATGATTGGATGGTATAGTATCAAGCTTGGCCGAATGGTTGAGAAAGGAAGCAACAATGGTGTTTAGGGTTCTTGGATGAGAGAGAAGAGAGAAAATGCATGCAAGCAAAGTGATTTTTGGTCTTCCAAACCTCACTTGGCCGTAGACATCATGGCTTGCAAGGTGGACATTTGCTTGGCTTCATCCAAGCCCTTGGATGCATCAAAGGTCAAGATTAAGCCTTGATTAGCAAGCTTGTTTCCTATTGGTTGCTCCTAACCTAGTCATTACCCTTAGTCACCATGCTTAGTCACTAATTAACCTAGTCATCTAGCTTAGTCACTATGTTCAAGAATGTTCCTTCACTAATGATGATTAATTAAGCTACTAAGTTAACTGTTTAGCTAAACGTGGGTCCCGCAAAACATTTCCGGGTCCACTGTCACTAAGTTATACTGACTAATAAAATAATATTATAATAATACAAAATTATTTTATTGAATGAGTTAAATCCTAAAAATTAAAAGATTAATTTTAGGCTCATTCGAATTGGGTTTAGTAAGATCCCCCGCCTCGAATAATTAAAAACAGATTTTACCGGTCCGGAAAAATATTATTTTCTGCCCGTAGCAAATCACACAAAAAGTCCATATAAAATCACAGACAAGTAATATTGGACACTAAATCAAGTAGAAAACAATTAAAAAAAGCAAAAACAAGACAAACAAGACATTCGGGACGTAATGGTCATTTTCTCATTTTTTCCCACAACGTAGCTAATCATCCAAAAAGTTCAAATAAAATTACAGACAGTATTAATTGTCTGTATATCTTCCAGAAAAATTAAAACAGTAGCTCAGAAAAACTTTTATTTTACCGTCTCGAAACAAATTACGTAAAAAGACCAAATAAAATTTGAGCCTGTATAAACGTATTTGTATTTCATGCAGAAATCGAGAAACAGTAAAAATAGGGACACAACGGTCATTCACACGAAAGCTTGAAAAATAGCAAACAGTACATTCGGTACATTTTCTAAAAATTGGGGTGTTACATTTTTCGCATAGATCTTTGGTGGGAATTTTTTTTTTCTGCTGCGTGATGTATCCTCAATTCCCAACACTAGGAACACAATAGTCCGTGAGACAAACACTTTGCCCTCGGTAGAATTATGGAAATAGTATCCCTTGGTTTCCTTAGGATACCCCACAAAGAAGCATTTATCTTATTTAGGTCTAAGCTTATCATAAATTTGTTGTTTCATGTAAGCTTCGCAACCCTAAATCTTCTTGAAAGACATACTAGGTTGTCTCCCAGTCCATATCTCATATGGTGTCTTTTGAATCGTCTTGGATAGAACACGGTTAAGTGTAAAAACTATTGTTAATAAAGCATATCCCTAGATGGAGCCTGGAAGGTTTGCATGACTCATCATAGATCGGACCATGTCCAACAGGGTCCGGTTCCTCCTTTCAAAAACACCATTCCATTGTGGTGTTCCAAGAGGAGTGAGTTGAGATATTATCCCACACTCTTTCAGATGATCATCAAACTATTGGCTTAAGTATTCACCACCTCGATCTAATCGAAGGACTTTAATACTCTTGCCAAGTTGGTTTTGTACTTCATTCTTGAATTCCTTGAACTTTTCAAAGGATTCTAATTTGTGTTTCATGAGATACACAAACTTATATCCACTAAAATCATTAGTAAATGTAATGAAGTATTGAAAACCATATCTAGCAGGTGTGTTTAGGGGTCCATATACATCACTATGTATGAGGCCCAAAAGATCACTAGCCATTTCCCCTTGTCCAATGAATGGGGCCTTACTCATCTTCCCTAATAAACAAGACTCACATAACTCATATGATTCAAAATCAAATGAGTCCAAAAATCTATCTTTATGGAGTTTGGAGATGTGTTTCTCATTTATGTGGCCCAAACGCCAACGCTAAAGATAAGTTGAGTTCATATCACTTGATTTGAACCTCTTCGTATTTATGTTATAAATAGGCATTTCGAGATCAAGGACATAAAGTCCATTACTCAGTTGTGTACTACCATAGAAAATATCATTCAAATGAATAGAACAACTTTTGTTCTTTATTATAAAAGTAAATCCTATATTGTCTGAACAAGAAACAGAAATGATATTCCTGCTAATAGCAGGCACAAAATAACAGTTCTCTAACTCAATTACAAGCCCAGTAGGCAAAGATAGCAAATAAGTCCCTACGACTAAAGCAGTAACCTTTGCTCTATTTCCAACTGATAGGTCGACTTTACCCTTAGCCAATGGTCTACTGTTCTTTAGATCCTGTACATTTACACAAATGTGAGACCCACATCCAGTATCTAATATCCAAGATGCAGAAGTACATAAATTGACTTCTATAACAAAAAAACCTAAAGTGGAAGTCTCACTTGCCTTCTTCTTCTTAAGCTCCTCCAAGTATCTATCCCAATTACTCTTCTAATGTCTAGTCTGACTACAATGGAAGTAGGTTCCTTCCTTAGCCACTCCACCCTTAGGTTTCAAGCCAAAAGTGTTGGGCTTGGATTTCTCCTTACCCTAGCCCTTCCATTTATCCTTGGCCTTTTTCAGTTTGTTTTTGCCCTTAGCCTTTTGGATCATTATAATGGCCTTTCCTTTTCCCTTATTAATGTTAAGTTCTTAACATGCTTAGCAGCTCAGGTAGAGATTTATCAATTTCATTCATGTTGTAGTTCATGACAAATTGACTGAAACTTTCTAGCAACGATTGCAGGACAAGATCAGTGGCCAACTCTTAACCTAAAGGGAAACCAAGCCTCTTTAGGTTTTCAATGTACCTAATCATCTTGAGCATATAAGCACCTACAGAGCCACCCATGTAACCTCCCGAGACTTCCTGCAAGATTGATGAGTGTCCCCACAAATCAACATGGGTCTTTTCAGCGTGCTTTGTCCTCACTCACAGGCATCCTAAGAAACTTCCCAGAAGGTCACCCATCACACAAGTACTCCAAGCCAAGCATGCTTAACCATAGAGTACTTATGTTCTTAGCTCCCGAAAAGAATATGCATCTTGTTGATATGGGTAGTGCTAATCAATTCCTTTAAGTCATCCTCAACTATGCAATCTCATATTTGCACAGTCTCTGAATCCCTCTCGTTCTAGTGTATATTCAGTTCCTTCTCGTGTCCCTTTGCCTAGAAGCCTGCCAGGAGCCGCTCCTTGTCCGTGCTTCATCTTTATGCACCGGCGACCACTCCCCGAGCTCGTCGACCCCTAGTGTCATATGGCCACCAGCTTCCGCATGGTTCGTCCTCGAACCACACCGTACTGGGAGAGGTCCCACTGTGATACCATTTGTAACATCCCGAGACTGCCTGCAGGATTGATGAGTGTCCCCATAAATCAACACGGGTCTTTTCAACGTGCTTTGTCCTCACTCACAGGCATCCTAGGAAACTTCCCAGGAGGTCATCCATCCCATAAGTACTCTAAGTTAAGCACGCTTAACCACGAACTACTTATGTTCTCGGCTCCCGAAAAGAAGATGCATCTTGTTGATATGAGCAATGCTAATCAATTCCTTTAAGTCATCCACAACTATGCAGTCCCATACCTACACAGTCTTTGAATCCCTCTCATTCCAGTGTGTATTCAGTTCATTCATGTGTCCCTTCGCCTAGAAGCCTGCCAGGAGTCACTCCTTTTCTATGCTTCATCTTTTTGCACCAGCGACCACTCCCCGCCCTCATCGACCCTAGTGTCACAACCCTATACTAGTTTGCACTGAAAAAGTGCCTTAGAGACTTCGAATCTCTTATGCCTAGCTTGCTCTTGATAATGCTTCTTTAAGTGTACGATCATATCGTATGAATCCATGTCCTCATGTTGCTTTTGTAGCTCAGAGTTCATGCTGGTCAGCATGAGACAACCGACATTTAAGGCATCATCTTGATGCTTCTTATTAGCATCCCTTTCAGCTCTAAAGGCATTAGTAGTTGGTGGCTCAAGAATAGGCTACTCTAGAATATATAGCTTCTTTTCATGCTTGAGGACAATCCTCATATTCTTGTACCAGTCTAGGAAATTTGTCCCAGATAGTTTGTTCTTCTCAAGGACGGATCACAATGATAAGTTACTAGTAGTGTTTGTTGCCATGGTAATCTATCAACAGAAAATATGCAAAATATAAGTATCATGCCATAAACATATCTAACAAGGTCTTTAATTAAATATTCCTCCCACTATTTTACTCAAATCAATGACCCTCAGCATTGACTAGGAATATCCAATCGAAAGATTTCCTAGTGGGCCAAGATCCATATTTCACCTACCTTTGAGTCAGCTTTGGCTAATCACCCGAAATTTGGCTATTTAGGTAGGAAACTCTTTCCAATTACATCTCATACAACTCTTGGATAGTTAGGTGAATAACACTTATTCTAATCCATCTAATGGACTAAAGCCCAACTCCATGCCTGTAAGCCTTCAATCCTATTGAAATGGCCTAGTTAAGTCAAAACCAATGGTTGGCAGTTGGATATTACTTTTATCCCATTGCGTATTACTAATATAGATAAAGGCATCCTGTTTTGGAAAACCTACACTTAATCGATACTAGTCTTGACGAGTGCCATGCATTAGAAGGCATCATATAATGACTTAATATTTGCTCTGAGGAATTTTATTATTATAATTAGATCCCACCAATTATTAAACTGTTTAACATACCATAAACATCCATGCATCTCATACATATAAAGCATATAAATAATGTGACATGGTTATGGCCCTTACCGCATTGATTCTTTCAGCTTTCACCAACTGTCTCCTACCAACGTCCTCATTGGATGCCATCTTCTTGCCTCCACATTAAGATTACATAATATAGAAAACTTGTTTTAAATATGAGGGAGTTAAGTGAGAAGAGAATGTACAACTAGAATGTAGAGAGAAAGCACACACGCCGTATTGTAAAATAACCAAAAAAGCATAAAAAGGAGGAGTAAGGCCATAACCATGCATCATGCATCACATAAACACAAAACAATAATATAATATTAATTTTTGTGAGTTATAAATGGATTTGAATACTAAAAAAAGATGGGCTATGTAGAGATAGCACAAGGTTCGAGGCAGCGCCCCGACCACGGGGATGCAGGGCAGCACCCCAACCTGAAAATTTAGATTATTAACAAGAGCTAAATCTCTTACGCCTCCTTTGACGGCTAGGGTATCAATGTAACATCCTAATATCTGTACTCTAGTATATCTGACATATACTTGGATAAAAAGTATTAGACATGCTACTTCTAACCTAATCAACAACTAATCCATAACATTTTAAATAAATCATTATGGAGAGCCATATCTAAAAGTCATATACAAATATACAACCTTTACATTCTCAAAGCAATTATAAAATAATACATAAGCCTTGAATTAAAAACAAAAAACTAAACTCTTCTAATTCTTCTACTTTCTCCATCTTCTTACTCTCTTGTAGGGTCTTGACTTGCTAACCATGAAACATAATGGGGTGAGAATATAAAATTCTCAGTAAGAACATATATCTCATGGTATTAAAACTAAATATATACAAAGATATATTTCTACATTAAAACTCGTATATATAACTTAATTATATTTAGGAATTCTATTCCTTCATTTGACATTAAGCCTTCTTATCCTTAGTCTGACCTAGGATATGTTCATCCTTAGTCTAGCGTAGGATATACTAATCCACAGCTTGGCATAGGATTTCTCATCCACAGCCTAGCGTAGGATATACTGATCCACAACATGGCTTGGATATAACATCCTTGGCCTAGCCTTGGAAAGCTAGTCTTTTCATGAAACACTCCGATGTCACCACTTTACTAGGCTTACCCGGCAATGTCCATAAGAGAGCCAATTCTTACTATGGTTCAACCTTGTTACATAAGGGATCCAATTTACTAGGGTTCAACCTTATTGCATAAGGGATCCAATTCTTTCTAGGGTTCAACCCATAGGGGAGCCACTTACTAGGTTCAACCCATAGGGAGCCACTTGCTAGGTTCAACCCATAGGGGAACCATCTCGTGCAATTAGGTCCTATGGCACTCAAATATTGCCAATTAAGTCATATGGTGCTCAATTACTACCAACTAAGCCTTATGGCACTCAACTCTAACTATTAAAAGAGTTACTAGTGTTTATAGGGCTCAAACCATACCCAAAACACCTCAAATCTTGCCTAAAAAGGCTGATTTTCAAGATTACACCAAACATGCATCATAACTTCAGAAATTCTGAAATTTTATGAGCATATAGCTCTTTCTCATATCTTTCCAATGCCATAAACCTTGCTTCATTTGGCTAAGTGTAGCCAAAGTTATGCGACATTTTGTAGAGGTCAAAACAGGACATTCTCTGATTTACCCGTTTCTTACCTGACTTTAAATTGAAACTGGGAATAAACTACATGTGGGAAAATTCTAAAATTTTATAGGCAAGAATCCTTACATGTTAGCTTTAAAATGGCACTAGTTTCATGTCCATACGATATTGGAGTAAGAAATTATGCAATCTGGTTTACTAGCTGCCAGAATGTCTCTTTCTACAGAATCTGCCTTGGATTCAAATAGAAACTGGTACTGATGGGCTTGCTCAATAATTCTGAAATTTTTACCACATGTTATGTCTTAGCTTTCAAATGACACTAGAATCAAGTGATTCCGATATCTACAGCTCAAGTTATGCAACAAACATCACAGGCTATCAAGATGCCATGTTCTGTTTCTGATTCTTTAAAACAACATAATCGATTATGAGCTCTTCATAATCAGTTATTCATCAACTCAGAACCGAAAATGCTGTTCTCACATGATCCATAACCAATTATTCACTAAGGGTAATAAGTTATATGGTCGTTTTCTACAGAAAAACACCATTTTCACGTTATAACTCCTCCAAAAGTGTTCCTAGGTGATTTCCATCACCAACCATGATTTCTAATCATGTTGAAGTCCTCATAAAACATTTCAACTTATCTAGCATGGATTTCATGAACCTAAACATCACTTTCTCTACTCATATTCCAACTATCTACTTAAGTTATCAATGGAAGTTCCTAGGTTCATGAACTATATCCAAGCATAGGTTAGGTCATGAATAAACCAAACTTAGTCATTGGAAGCCATAACCAACCAAGAACATCTTTTACATCTTAAACTCATTTTCTATTCATCAAGTAAAACTCAGAAAACAAGATCAAATGAGTGGGAAAAGATGAAATAAACCCCCGACCTCTTGAAGACTCTTAATCTTGAAGCTTTGACCTTGATCCTTAAGCTTTGCTCCTTGGATTTTCTTCCTCTTCTTTCTTTCCCTTCCTCTCTTCTCTCCTTTCTCTCTTTCTTTCTTTCTTTTCTGTTTTTCTGATGGGGATTTCGTGAGAGGGAGAGAAAATAAGGGGTTGGGACATGAAGGGAATTTAGGAGAAAGTCTAACTTAAGTTTCTGTGCTGAAACTTATATCTGCTAAGGACACTTGAATTATGCTAATCCAAGTTTTCCAGCTTCCAACAACTTTAGAATAAATACTAGGATTCATCTAAATTGTTGTTTCACCTTTATTCAATTTTTTCATATCTGCTGGGGGTCAATCTGGTATTAAAAGCACAACCAGTATGCTTAAAAATACCAAACTAACTCTGATTGTTCTCAAATTTTAACTGTACCTTATTTAACTCATTTGTGACCTAGAAACAAGTTATCCATACTTGTTTCCCTTAGCTTAGCAATTTATGGTACTATTTGAGTCATTTTAAGCTACTTTCAACTTCTATGTTGCAGCAAAGTGCCTAAACTGACTCAGTTTATCACAAAACTAAACTGGCATGTTAAGCAAGTACTAGGCTACCTCTGTGACCATTTACAAGCCTAACATATTTCTCAGGATGTTACATTCAACACTTGAACCATAAGGCCTGCAAACACATGAACGCTTCATGTGCCACAAGGAACCCTCATAGCCGCAGTCACCTATCCAAAAACAGGGTTTCCAAAATGTGTGAGGACATGAACACTTCATGTCACGAGGAAGCCTCATAGCCACCGCAAACCAAGAAAATGGTTTCCAAAACCTTGCACTGTGCTGCTGTGCAGAAACAATGATTCTAGAATCCTTTCGCCTCTGCCCAGAATGCTGTCTAGAACGAGGCTTGCTAGACATCAACACTTGATGCCATCACAACCAAATTTCCAGAACGCGTCCATAACGCTTTACATATCACATATATACCAAAAAAACTTTGCAAAAACATATATACACATAAAACAGATTCATTATTTTGAAAACATCATCATGGTTTCGCATACAAAAGATGAAACAAAATATGTTTTCACAAAGGGTTTCACTCATTTTTTGAAATAACATCTTTTACCAAGAACAGAACAAGAAATCATGCTATTTTACACAAAACGAAAATAGAAAAACCAAATCATGGTTTCACAAGTGGCTCTGATACCACTGTTGGGAATTGCAGATACATCACGCAGCGAAAAAATAAAATTCCCACAAAAAATCCATGCGAAATAGACCATAATCTGAGTTTTTAAATGAGTTTACCTCTTGAAGCGTGATAAACACAAGCGACGTGAATTACTAACATCGTAATAGCGACGATGTCTCTGTGGTATCCACACGAACAGACTCACGAACGTCCAACGTCCACAAAAGGAGTCTCACATCTCTAACACAGTGCTAGCTGCTAAAGGAATAGTAGGAAACCTGTCACTCTCTCACTCATTTTCTGTAGGTGCGACTAAGGTTCTGTAATGCATTCCTCACAGCCCCCCTAACACTACTATTTATAATAGTGACTGCCTTAAGTGAGTGTGAGTAGTAGTAAGGTAAGTTGTGCAACCCTAGACTCATATGTTATGAGTCTGACCTACGATTGAATCCCAATCCAACTTAGATTCTAATTACTCCAATTTAGTCTACTCTATGTGTGTGACCCTATAGTTTCTTATGACGTTAGCAGTAATATTAAAATCTCATTTTAATATTACAAGCAGTGAACGGTATCTAGCAACACATCGCTGCTACTCAAGTAATGAGAATGTCAGTGATTTGACATAACCTATCAGTGATCAATGTTACCATGCAGTTTAGTCCCATTGTCTAGATATCTAGATTGAACACAAGGCATGGAACGTGTCATCCTTGTATAGTTCAATCTTCCATTTCCTAATACTCGAGTAGCCATAGTAATAACAAATGAGATCAACATCTCATATTGACTCATTTGAGAATGGATATGCATTTCGTAGTCTCACTCAATCAAGGCCCCCGAAGATATCACTCCTGTTATGTAGGAGGGACGAATCCCATCTAGATCACTAACATCCTTCCATATGATTCATGGTATGTCCAGTAACTAACTTTATAATCACCTTGTTATAGATGATGTTTGATGGCATTAAAACATACAACTCCTCATGTAGGAATCGTAGTGATTTCTGGTCAAAGAACCACATATACCATTATCACTATGAGAATCACTTATGACACTCACGTAATGATCCACGTAGTGTTCTCATGGCGGGTCTGTCCAATACATTATTACTCTAATATTTATCCATGCGAAGACTTGATATCTCATATCCATAACCCGTGAGATGTGGCCATCAGTCTACGCACATACTAGTCTCAATGCATTATTATTGTCCTAATTAACAATAATACTTGACTTGTGACATTTAAGAATAGTGTTATGTTTCTATCCGATAGGATCTCACGATCAAGTCATCCACTTGATGTCCTATGACATCGAACTTACTATTCTAAAGACTTTATTATGTATATCATAAATAACACAATAAATGAAATGCCTCATATATTAAATAAATAACATAATACAATGTATGTAAAATGGTCAAAATAAATTGGCCTCTAGGGCATACACCAACACCTTCCTCACACTATCCATTCCATACATCACATTTTATGAGTTCTCAACAAGTATTTAATTTGCAATTACACAATACAAGCATTCAAGGGCTAATACTTCCTTCATAAACTCTTAGTGCCTTAACTAATTAATATCAAGCACAAAGAATTAAGAATATGTCACGGCCAAGGTGCACAATGAAACCATCTTTACAAATTCATCACTTACACATCATTTTCTTAATCAACTTAATTTCCAAATGAATATAGAAACATAGAGACTTATAAAAATTACTAAAAACCTCCTTCGTTGGAGATTTGGTCGTGAGTCATCATAGTGTAATTCATGCACAAATCAAAGTCAATTAGTCTTACAAGTAGTAACACCCCAACTTTTCCTAACTTTTTGCTAAATTATGATTTTGTCCTAATTGTACTATTTTCTGTTTTCTATGTATTATAAAATAAATTTGACTGTTTCGTAACTGTATTTGATTGTTTTGTGTGATTTATTCTGAGTCAAGAAAATAATAATTTTCGGGCTCAGGAAAAATCTTTGTTTGGTTATTTGGAGTTGGGGAATCTTACTAAACCCAATTCCGAATAATATGCGTATCAATTTTTTAATTTTTAGAATTTATCTGTAAAATAAAAATTGTGGTTTTACGGGACTCACAAAGCCAATAAATGTGTGCAGCAAAGTCATAACAGCTGTGAAACCAAAGGAAATCAACAATCTAAAGAATCAACAAAGGTGACTTTACTATAACATTTCTTTTCCCAAAAATATAAGTAATTCAAGAAAAAATAAATTTCATGTCAACTTGATGAACAAACAATATAACAAATCAAGGGTACCAAAATATGAACACATTGTTTCATTATTCACAAACATAGAAAATTAAAGATGATTTCAAGTTGAAGCATACGGTCTTACATAGAAATTAAAATGTGAACATAAAAGCAAAAGTCCACTTTCAACAACTACAACTGTAACACCCCAAAAATTGATAGTTTCATGATAAGTAACCATTTTATAATATTTGCGATTTTTGTGAATTTTTATGAATTCTTTTGGAAATGTTGAATATTTTAATATATTTTTCATTTTGCGTGCACATTGAGCGGAGCCGAAAAATGAAATATTTTCTCCGAGAACCTTAAATTATGGAAGCGGTATTAGGGGATCTTACTCAACCTAACATCGGACACAGTTTACGAGATTTCATGATTTTTAAGATTTTATCTGATAAATAAAATCGCAGAACATTGTATTGAGTAAAAATCATTGTACATTTTATTATTCGTTAGATAATTAGTACTGACTTTGCTATTTGTAACCATTATCTACTGGGTAATAGCTTGTAGTAGAAATTTTATCACCTTATCTAAAGGAAATCTACTTTATGTCACATCCTTCAACTTTATTTCAAAAAGAATGATTAATTTAATCAATGCTTCTTATGGAAGCTTCATCCTACCAAGTTTCTCAAGAAAGCTTCCTCTACTCTCTCCACCCACACACACCACATGACCATATTGGCCATTTTGGAGCCAAAAATGGCTTTTCCACTTTATCATCTTTCTACCCTAAATTTCAAACACATAACTTTTCTATTACTTTCTCTTTCTTCATCCTCTCTCTAACTTTCCTACCATCATTCCTCTCTTCCTCTCTCTCCATGGAACCACCCACACTTGGAGACCATCTCCATTTGTTTTCTAAACAAATTCCATTTCTAGTTTCCTTCCATCATTCTAAGGTTCTTCTCCTTGGTGGTCACCTCCTAAATCTTCCATTTCCATCATCCACCATTAAAGCTCTAAGCTTTGAGGCTTCAAGGTAAAATTCATGACTTTTACTATTTTATCTTGTTTTTTTCGTGTTCCTTGGCCACCTTTGTGACTAAGGACTCCTCTTTTCAAGCTTTGGTTTGTGATTGTGAAAGTTTGCTCATTCTAGGGTTTCTTGGAGATTTTGGATGAAATTTCAAGGAGAGGACCAAGAAGCTTGCCTTCTTGAGTTGTCTTCCATAGGTAAGAGAGAGATAATCCTCTTCAACCTATCTTGGTAGTGAGGAAATGTTTTGATGTTATTGATGAGGAATCCATGTGGGATTGCTCTCTTGGTGGTGATGTTCTTTATGATTTTGTTGCTATTTTGACTTATATGATTTATTGATTGTCATTGTATGTCTTGATGATTATGGAAAATATATTGGATTGCTTGGATTGTTATATGGAAAAATTTTAGGGCTCTTTACCCTTTGGATTTACAGCTAAGAGGCCAAATTTTTGGGTGTTCAAGGTGTAGTTTTTGTAAAAATTGGAACTTAGGTGATTAAGAGTTAAAAAGTAAATTAATGTAATGGAAAACTTTGGGTTCTTACCCCTTTTTGGGAGGCTCAGACCTCTAAGGTATTTTTGGGATTCAAGACTTAAAATTGTGAGTAACCTTGGAAGCTTAGGTAATTAAGTGGAAGTAACTAACAATGCAGTGGAAAAATTAATTGGGTTCATGCTATTGGGAGGTCATAGCCTCAAGGGCCTTGTAGGCTAAAAATTTGTGTATCAAGCTAAGGCTTAGGTGATTAGGTAACTTAAAAATAATACGGATTCATAATATGGAACAAATGAAAGAAAGAACTTCACTTGATGATCTAGGGTGAGTTCGGACTTAGGAAAGAAGAAGAATGTGTGAGATTTAGCAAGCCTTGGGATAATTTCCTAAGTAAGCTTAATTAATTAAAGTAATGAACTTGGCTAATTAAGAGAAATAAAGATTCAATGAGAATTACAAGAGAATTCCTCTAGAGAGACTCAGTGATAAAAGTCTTGAAATGAAAACGTAACTTTGGGTTGAATTTTAACAACTATGTATTATTCTTGAAAACTTGATGATGTGTTTTGGTGGGTCCATATGTGGGACCAAGAGTTAATTAATATGGATTGAGCCCTTTGTGGCATTGAATTGTGAAGAAATCAAGTTATCAATGATTATATGAAATGGAATGCATTGAGTCAACATGCATTGAGCAATTGCTCAGTTGATGACTGTTAAAAGGCTATCTGAGCCTAGGGTTGAACGAGAATCGAATAGTGTGATCCAATGGAAGGATCTAGGGGCATCAGGGTGCGATGACTCATTTTTATATATATGCCTCTGTGATTCTGGCCATGAAGAACCGTTGCAACGCACTGAGGATGGCCCAACAAATACTATTCCTTTCGTGGTCCGGTGTAGACTGTCTGTGAGGCTGGTAGATCTTCTGGAACGTTCATACCCGAATTTATGATTAGCTCCATGGAGTAGGAACTGGTTCATTATGCATACGCATGGTCAGTGAACATTGTTGTTTCATGGTCAGCATACATGTTGCATAATGAGTCAACATATTATTTGGCACTTATTTATATGAAACTATTGTTTATTTGATGTTATAACTACCTATAATTGTTAAGTTGTTTACTATATGGATCTTAATGCTTATTATTATTCCTACTATGCTATATGGGTGTCTTGCGTCGTTTTATTTCTTTACTGCCATAATTGGTATTGAAAGTAGGATGTCTCACCTCTTCATTATATTACTCTGTCTTATATTCATGTTTGGATAAAGACTGTGAAGAGAGCGTGTAACACCCTAAACTTTTGGTGAATGACCATTGTGTCCCGAATGTACTGTTTTCTGTTTTTTAACTTTAGGATAAATGACTGTTATGTCTTTTTTGTACTATTTGTTGTTTTTCTATATGAAATACTGTTTTATTTTACTGTCTGTGATTTTATTTGAACTTTTTGTGTGATTTGCTCCGGGGCAGGAAAATAATAATTTTCGGACTGGGAAAATCTTATTTTAATTATTCGGAGCTGGGAGATCTTACTAAACCCAATTCTGAATGATACGGTTAGTAATCTTTTAATTTTTAAGATTTAACTGTACAATAAAATAATTTTATATTATTATAATATTATTTTATTAGTCAGTACAGATAAAAGGTACTAGACCCGGAAATGTTTTGCGGGACCCACGTTTAGTGAAACAGTTAACATTTTGGAGTAGTAGCTTAATGACTAGGCTTAATTAGTGACAAGGCTTAATGACTAGGCTTAATGACAAGGCTTGGATTAGCCAATGAGAGCTAAGCTTGGTGATCAAGTTTTAATCCTCACCATTCATCAATTCTAAGGCTTGGATGGAGCCAACCAAGGGGACACCTCCCTTGCATTGAACTCCACGGCCAAGCTTCACTTTGGAGAGCAAAAATCATTTCATTCTCTAACATTTTCTCTCTTCTCTCTCTTCCAAAAATACCAAACACCATTGATGCTTCTTTGAAGGTCCATTCGGCCAAGAACCCTACACCAACATCCATCCACCCAAAATTTCTTCTAACCTACTTTTCTAAACCTAAACACAATTCTAAGAATATCTCTAGTTGAGAGTTCTTGCAAAATCCATCATCTTGAGCTTGAAAAACTACTTGGGAGATTCTACCTTGAAGGTGAAAATCCTAGCTTTTTATTTCTAAATTCTATTTCAAGGTTCTAAGCCATGATTGATCCATGGTTTAAGCTTTCTTTCATGTTAGTAATTTGTAGAAATTGTTTAAGCTTGATAGGTGTCTTTAGAGGGTGAAAACCGAAACCATAGAAAGGAGTGAAAGAGTGTTTGTCTTCACTTAAGGTAAGAGGAAGACTTGAATCTTATCATCCTTGGGTGGTGGTAAGAAAATGGAATTGTTTGTGATTGTAGAATCCATAAGGATTCATTTGTGTGTTTGTTTTAATAGCCTTCCTATTTGTGATTTGTATTAATATGCATGTCTACAAGCTTTAAAAATATTGTATGTGTTAGAAATGCATGGATAATTAGTAGGATGTGAATAACATGCTAAGGTTTGCATGAGTGTTCCAAAGAACACAAAACCAAGGCTCACGACCTCAATACAAAAAGGGAACCAAAATGTTCTCAACAATTTTCTAAAAGAATGATTTAATTGTCTTAGGAAAATTGACAAGATACAAAGTGATTTAGAGTAAGAAAAATGAATTTATGGATCAAATGATGAAAATTGTGTATTTCGCCAACATGCCAAATGTGAATGTTTTTATTTCTAAAATTGTTTTTCAACAAAGGTTAGGTAATAATGCTAAAAGAAATTTTATTACAATGAATTTCGAGGAATAAAAATGATTAGATTAAGTTTAAGGAACTAAATCTAAGAGTTTTACCATTTAAAAGAAAATACAGTAGCTTTTGTAAAATTTCTAACGTAGAGCTCATTTTATGTTTTGAAGCACGTTAGTAGTTTTCAAAAGTATAATTATATGGTTATAATATAAATAAAAGTAATTTTTACAGAAAACTTAGAAAACCATTATCATACATTTTCTAAGCAAAATACTGTCAATTTTTGCTAAAAATAGACAAATAAGATAGAAAAGATATCCAATATATAATTTATACGGTATGAAAAATATTCTACGTAGTTCAAACATATTAAATATTATTTTTTTGTTTATTTAAATAGTGATTTTTAAGGAAATCGGACAAGAAAATGATTTAAAAATCTTACGTGATTGAGAAAACGATTGAAAAACAGTACGCGATTTTAAAAACAGTAAAATATATTTACGCGATTTAAAAATGTTTGTAAAAACGATGAAATTTTGAAAACGCGATAAAATTTCTACGCCATTGACGAAAACAACAAGTTTTTACTGTCGGGCCAAAGTGGTGGATCCGGACAGATTGTGGAATAGTACTGTCAGGTGGGACATACTGTATATATATGAGATTTGCCATTGAGGGCCTTTTCATAATTTTTGCCATCGAGGGCATATTTGAGATTTTTGCCATTGAGGGCATTTCTGTAAAAATGGATACTAATACCATTGAGGGTATTTTGGTAATTTTCATCTTGCATTGAGTTGTGCCAATTTGGTTGATAATTGGTGGATTGATTGACGAGGTGAATTATATCGTGTTGTCGGTGTGATAAGCGTAGTGTGGTTCAACTTGAATGAACTTGGAGACATTAGTGTGCGGATTATTCCATTTGTGGACAGTTGGTCGCTCCTCTGGGCCGTGGTAACTGGCAACACACTAATGGACTCGACACGCACTATACTTAATCAAGATCTTGTGAAATCTATTTAGTACAAGCCTATAGTGACATGACGTTTTGACAGTGTGCTATACCACGACGTTATGATAGTGGGCTATAGACGCAATGTGAGACACCATAATAGTTTGGGCAGTCGATGGTACTAATAGATTTTGCGGGTCATTCTCTCTGATGTCTGTGTTTTTAGCCCCATGGAGTAGGGTTGAGTCACATTTAATATACCTATGTGTTATACATTTTAATGTTTATCTATTTGTACCATTTTATCTATCTGTACTATTATATGTTGTTGTTGTATTGAATTTCTGTATTACATGATATTATTATTTATGCTATTATAGTATGCTATATTGTATGAACTGTTATATTTGTTGTATTGTCGTTTTCTTATTTACCATGTTTGTGGTGATATAGATTGTCTTACCTCTTTCTTGTATGTGTTATCTGTATATTTTAAATTATGTGATAAAGAGTTTGAGGAAGAGGAACAGCCTCTTGAGTGTGAGTATCCAGAGGAGGAGGAGGAAGAAGCAACAAGCCGAAGATCAGTTCTACGACCAAGAACCATCCGATCATCCATATCCATTGGATTGATTGTGTGAGTATGACACTACCAGGATTCTTTGGATTCGTGCAACTTGAGTTTCACGGAGGCTCTGAAGCCTGGCGTCTGCGAGAGGATAGAGACTCAGTGACGTACATAGGGCGTCTGACTGTGACCATAAGTATGGAGTTTGATGGAGTGCCGATCTTTTCTACTTTGTTGTATTTACATGTGGAGTTGCCGTTATCTCTTAGGCGTCATTTGGGTGGTATGTTTGATGCGCCTAGCGAGATCAGCAGCGTATTGACTGCACGGACTCGTGTCCGTAGAGAGTCGAGGCATCCTGGATACCTATCACCTGAAGTTTCATCTGAGAGTGATCCTTTAGAGGGTTAGATATTTATGATGTGTACTTGGGCGCGTCTGCGTTTGTACATATTGACCTTTTACTGCTTTGTTTATTGTTTTATTTGTTAAATATTTGTAGTTGTACATTATTTGTATAACCTATGATGGAACCATATGTATATTATGTGTGATGATAGTGTGCTTATTTTATGTTCCGTGTTATTTTATCTCGTAATATTCTGTTTAACTGAAAAAATTTTACAACCCGTATTAGTATATAATAAATGTTTTACAACTTGGGTAGATTTTATTTATCTTTATTTTATTTTCTTTATAAATGTGACATCCCCATAAGGGTGTTACGGAGTGAGTTGGATTCGCTTAGTTTCGTTTGAGGTCGGCTTTTGTTTCTTTGCAATGGCATCTAGACAAGCTTTCGTCAGTCTCATGTGGATACAGTTCCACGGGGACATTGATGCCTGGCATACCAACCGAGATGCGGAGCTTTTTGTGTATATAGGAGATGTGAATCTAATTCAGAGCGATACTTACCCTGGGGCTGTCACGAGCGCCCTTCGTGCTTTTATGCATATGGAGTTCCCTATACCCATTGGGGAGTTATGGAATAATTGTCATCTCTTTCATAGAAAGGTTTCAGTTGTATCGCCTATTCAGGCTTCCATCCATCATGATGGGTCTCAAGGGAGAGGCTCATCTATTGGAGACCCAGGGGAGGACCAAGTGCAGGACCCCTCTCTTCAGGTGTTTGATTTTGGGAAAGGTCGAACTTTCATGTGGTAGTTACTCTATGTAAACTTATGTTTAACAATTGTTGTATGTTACTTTTGTGCATGGATTGTGGAAATGTATCTTCTTTTAAGCTGATGTTGTGTTTTAGATTCTAGTAAATATAAATATATTTCATATCGAGGTTCGTATTTTCTATATATGCACAATGTTTAAATTTGGAAACTTGTCGTTGAGCTGTAGCACGCCTAAAGTTAATGACTGTGGCATAATGACGATTGTGTTGTGGTTATTAAATTTAGGGGCATTACAACAACCACACTAACATACACTTAAAATTAAAACACAAGTCCTCAAGAGTCATTTTTTTCTTTTGTTTTAGTTGTGACTTTACAAATTTAAAAGACAACAAAGACAATTCACAAAACACTACAAAGTCACCAAGTCAATAGTTAGTCATGACTTTCCTTAACACATACAATCAGAATTTTTATTTCAAATACCATAGAAGATGAAGAACAAAATAGAGTAAACAACCCGTACCTCACTCTAAGCTTTTGGTTCCTTGATTATGACCAAGGAAAAGAAGATCATGAGAGCGATATTGAAGTAATTTCTAACTGTGATTTATCTCGTTCTTATGATGAATTGCAAGAGGCCTTTGAAGAATTACATGATGAATCACAAAGGCTCACCATATTACTCTCTTCGTCTAATAAAACAATTTCCTCTTTAGAAAATTAAATTTTTAATTTAAATAAAGAAATTGAAGAATTAAAAATTGAAATTGAAACATTAGGATTAATTGATGCATGCGCAATTTGTTATTCACATGCTTTCACTTCTTCATCTTGTTCATCTTGTCATATTCTTGAAAAAGAAATTTAAGACTTAAAGAACACCCTTGCTAAATTTACTTTTGGAAGATATAATTTAAATATTTTGTTAGGAAAATAAAGAGCTGTTTTTCAAAAGGCTGGGATAGGATACAACTCGAAAAATTAGCAAAAATCTTATAAAAATTTCTTTGTTCATTCAAGTACTTCTAGTAGCCCATTTATCAAGTGCTTTTACTATGGGAAGAAAGGATGCAATGCCCCTTTTTTCTAAGAGAAGAAGGAACGTCACACCATAATATATAAAACACTTGCGGAAAAGTAATAATTATTTTAAACCTCATAGACCCAGTTCATTTTATAGATGTATAGGTTCCTTTCTAAATGACATTACATTTTTTTTAAATTGTATTATTAATAAGCAGTGTCAAAATAATTAATTTAAAGGTTCTTTTTGTAGCAAGATAATAGTTAGAATGGTCGACATAAAATAAAAATCCATACACAATATATATAATATATAATATATACATCCATATATATATATATATATATATGTATGTATCAGCCTGTTTAATTACATCATAATTTCTACAAAAAGCAAAAGATGTACCCACCCGAGATGATACAAATATACACCCATCAAATACAGCAAAACGTCAGGCTTCCCAAAAAGATAAACAGTTAGCCGTCAGTAGTCCCCTACAGTATTGGCCCCTAAGACTAACGAGAAGGGATCATAGCAGGGTTCTCCTCATCCGATGAAATTGCCATCGGAGCCACCGAATTTCTGGTAGAAGCCCGAGCCGTGGAGAGGAAAGAGTCCTCTTGTGGGGTATAGTAAAGGTCATCCCACAAATCTTTAACAGGCAGGTAAAATTCTAAATGAACAAAAGCTGTGAAATCAAAAACTGGAGGGTCATAGCGGCCCCACGCCAAAGACACAGTTAGCTCCCTGTGATAGATGCAACGGTCCGTGCTCAAGTTAATATGCCAACAGTCGGGTCCTCCATGAAAGGTCATCCTAGCATACCCCAAAAATCAGCGCGGACATGAAGGCATCTCCAATCAGCACTAATCGTAGTCGGGCCAGAAGCCAGGAAACTCAAGCACTTCCTTTTCTTCATCGCAAACGTCTTCTCAGAGACACATAATTTAAAACAAGAATATAAATATACAGAAAAGAGGTGAAACACCTAGCTTTCATTACTAATACAGTAGCAAGAAAACAAAAGGGCGTTGGATGCCCACATAGCATTACAGCACATATATTTATCAACAATAATAATTAAAGATACCAGTAGTAATCATGTAAGCAGTGAAAGAGAAATAATAACAAAATCTCAGGCAGTAAACAATTTATTGAATTAGATAATTATATCAACAGTAAAAGAAGAAAATTCAACAGTCATAAGCACTCATGCTTGATGAAATGTGAGATTGGCAATGGATAGTGCACAATGCATCATGGTACCAAGAATCCTACTCCATGGAGCTAGACATCAATATTTCGAAGAGAATGATCAAGGAATCATGCCAGTATATCGTTAGCCTTAAAAATAAAGTGCTTCATCTCATGAAATATTTGCGCAATATGGCTTATATATAGCACCTCAATAGTTGATCGCGATATAGGACAGCGTCTCTGTCTAGACCGTCGGTGTGTTTGCATCGGTCTACCCCACGGCCCCAGTGGAGCTACCACTGTCTATTGTGAGACATCCGCACCCCGACGCCCCCAAGGTCAACCACTATGACCCTATGCTTAGTATACTCACACCCGCACTTAGGTGTTATTCAATCTCCTAGGCATACATCACCTTTCTCAATAAAGTCCAATGGACATCACATATACATGACGACTCAATTTTCAATCATGTATGTGTATCAATGATATGTTCCTTATGAACAATGCATCACAAGCATATTCCTCAACAAGGAATTTCTCATGGAACATAGCATTGTGGCATATAGACAATTCTCAATATCAACATCAACATATATGTACATATAGTTCAACATTTCCCACAATTCCATATTACGGATCCAACTTTTCCAATCTCTTATGTCTTGATCAATTATGATAATTTTAGGTTAAGGAACCCTTAAAAACAATGGCTCTCTTAAGAATTATTACTTAATCAATTTCCTCCATCTCATTATGGGTTGTATACTCCTCTAAGTCCTTAATTCCCAGAGATGCATCAACGCATCACTTGAATTCCAAAATTTTCCTTAGAGGTCGTGGCCTCCCTAGTCATCAAGGTTCCAACTTTTTGTTCTATTTCATGCATCAATCTTTCATTCCTTAATTATATAAATCTTATCTTACACAAAATCAAATCTAATCCTTAAAATCCATGGCCAAACCGTGGCCTCCCAATAGGGTTGTGAACCCTCAAATTTTTCATCTATTAAATCCAACCTTATTAAGCATTCTAATATTCCTAATGCATTCAAAATCACAAATCAATCATTAACCACAATGAAGAGCACATAGACATGAAAAATCATCAAACAAAGTAAGCATTCAAGTATGGATTTCTCCATCAACAATCATACAAGGTCTCCTCACCACCAATAATGGTTGAAGTGAGTAAATTTCCTTCTTACCTAAAGGAAGAACACGAAAATGGCCTCCTAGTTGGCTTCTTGATGGTTCGATTTTGGCTCCTCCAAGAACCCTAGAATTTCAAACACAAAAAATCAACTCCAAGATTTGAAAAAGATGAATCTTTGATCTCCAATGAGACCATGGAACACAAAAATAAAGAGAAGAAAGAAGAAAAATGGAAGCTTTACCTTAAAGCTTCAAGCTTGGTCTTGAAAGAAAATGGTGAAGATGATGGATTTTTTAAGAAGCTTTTCAAATAGAAAGTGTAGAGGATGTTGAGAGGAATGTAAAAATGGTGTTGGTGAAGTTGAAAGATGAAAAGAAAATGGTCACAATGGAGTTGCAAAACCGTGGGGTGAAGGAGAAGAAGAAGAGAGAAGTTGGAGAGAAAATGAAGATGAAAGTTAGAGAGAGAAAGTGATAGATGAAATGTGATATTTTTTTGAGTGAAATGTGTTAAGTGTGGGAAGCAAAAATTTGCTTCCCCCTTGGGCACATTGCCGCGGAAAGAGAGAGGAGAGAGGGGAGGGAATGACTTCTCCAACAAGCCAAGGGCATATTAGTCATTTAGTAGTCAAAGTTTCTCAAAGAAGCTTTGATTAAAATACAATATATTTGAATTAAAGTGGATTTGATTAGACATATAGTAGATTACATTAGGATAATGTGGTAGGATTTTTAATACATACTATTATCTAATAGATAATTGTTACAGTTGACGGAAATCGGTATTAATTGTCCGATGGATAAAATTTACTCAGTAATTATAATTTTATCTGATAAAATTTTTTGAAAAATATGAAACCTCGTAAATCATGTCCAACCTCGAGCTTAGTAAGATCTGCCATCGACGTTTCCACAGATCAAGGTTCTCGGGAAAAATATCTCATTTTTTTAGCTCCACTCAATTTGTATGCAAAACGAGAAATAATATTAAAATATTCAACATTCTCAGAAAAATTCTAAAAAATCACAAATATTATAAAATGACTATTTATAATAAAATAAATAAATTTTGGGATGTTACAAAGGACACAGTGCTTCAACTTGCAATGCAAGAAAAATATTAACACAAAAATTAGAACAAAAATGGTTTGGGTTCCCAAAGGAACTATACCCAAAACTGACATTCAAGGACCCAAGAAAATTTGGGTACCAAAAGTTAAAAATTAAATTTGTGTTGTAGGTGTGCTTGAAGGCAAAGAGCTCAAATTGATACCTCAATAGTGGATGCTCCAAGCACATGACCGGAGATAACTCTAAATTCTCATTCCTTGTTCCTAAAACTCACGGACTTGTAACTTATGGAGATAACAACAAAGGAAAGATTCTTAGAGTTGGCAAAGTCAGTAAGTGTCATAACTCTTCTATTGATAATGTATTACTTCTTGAAGGACTTAAACATAACTTGCTTAGTATTAGTCAATTATGTGATAAAGGAAATAGAGTTATATTTGATTCAAATTATTGCATAATTGAAGATAAAAATGACAAGCACGTTAAGTTTGTTGGTCATTGTAACCACGACATGTAACACCCCAAATTTCCAATCTATTAGACAGTAATTTTGATAGTTAACAGAATTCTACTGTTTAGTGATTTCTGTGTACTATAAAATTATTTTGAGTATTCTGTCAGCTTATTTGATCGTTTTGAGTGATTTATTTCGTGTCAAGAAAATAATAATTTTCAGGCTGGAGAAAATCTTTATGTATTTATTTCTCGTGACTGTTAATTATTTTTAACAATCTGATTTGATTTTCATACGTTTTCTAATATTTGTGATTTTTGTGGATGATTATAAATTTTTATGGTTATCTGGTTGTTTTTGGGCTGTTTGTGAGCCCCAACGGTCCTATGTGGGCCCGGGGTGAGTCCCAAAACATGAAAATTTTTCTACGTATAAAAAAATTTATACTGTTTAGACGGAGACAGGGGATCTTACTAAACCTGAATCCAGAAACAGTTTTTAAAAAATTTCTTGTACTATGTTTTGTACTGTATTTAATTATCGGGCAATAAAAATACAGTAAATATATTCTTTCGTGGGGTTATAGTAGATAAAAATAGAAATTATACTGCTTAAGTCAACGATAGTGGTTATGACAACTTTTGATGGACCAATAGGAAACAAGTTTAATTTTTTTGACGGACCAATAGGAAGCAAGTCTAATATTGAAGATTTGATATCAACCGTCAATTTAATCAACGGTGTTGGATTAGTCTAATAAAATGGCTATGACCATTTACAACCATTGGATGAAGAATTAAATCAAAGGTTGAGATTTGATCTTATAAAGTGGCTAGGACCATTTGTGACCATTGGATTCAGATTAAATCAATGGTGGAGATGGATCATTTATAACCATTGGATTTGGATTTAATCAATGGTAGAGATTTGGTCTTCTAAAATGGCTATGACTAATTATGACCCTTGGATTAAAAGTAAGAAGGAGTAATCTTGATCCTTCATTTTGGAGATGCATCTAATGGCTAGAATTTCAAGGAGAAAGATCTAATGGCCTAGATTAAGTCTTCTAATCAAAAGTCTACCTAAATCCTAACCATTGATCTAATCAATGGCCTAAAATGCTCTAAATGGTGGCTTGAAAAAGATGACAACATTATGGAATGCATGCATGGAGGGGGGATGGTTTTGTGCTTCATTTTGGAGCTAAAGAAAAACTTTATGACATTATTAGATGTCTTGATCAATTATACATTATTATTGATCATTTTCCTAAAGCAAAAATATTCTCCTCTTTCTCTCCAAGCATAGCTACGGCCATGCACTCTGAAGGGGGCCAAAATTGTTGGTTTCTATTATTTGTATCATTATTGTCATTCTTGATATTCCAAAGTCTAAGCTCATTAAAAATTTTCTCTCTATTTCTCTTCTCCTCTAGTTTCGGCCAAGCACTCTAAGATTACCATCCATCACTCAAAAATTTTATCCAACCTAGTTTCTTGAATCCTTACCTTATTCTAAGAACATCTCTTGTTATGAGTTTTTACCAAATCATTCATTTTGAGCTTCAAATCCAAGCTTCAAGTTTCTATCAAAAAGGGTAAAGTTCATATTTCTTCACCCAATCTTTTAGTTTTGATTTTATAAGCCATGCTTGAATCATGGTTTACCTATTCTTTTACTTGTTATTGATTTTAAGATTTGTTTATGATTTTTAGGGATTTTTCCAAGGAGCTCTACGAAATTGGTGGAAGGAAAACTAAGTGTTTTCACTTCATTCTTTACCTTAACCAAGTTTAAGAAACCTTTCCTTCACAAAAATTATAAACATCATCCTTGTTCTTCAAAAAGAACCATTCGGCCAAGACACCCAAAACCACTCTCCAAGCTCTTTTAATTTCATCCAACCATAGATCTTAAATCTACATGATATTCTAAGCAACTTTCATGTTGGAGACTTTCTCTAAATCATTCATCTTCAACCTTGTTCTTCAAGCTAAAGATTGGAGCTTTATTGATGAAGTTTATTAATCTTCACTTTTCTTTTGATTTTCAAGGTTCTAAGCCATGTTTGATCCTTGGTTTATCTTGTTCAAGCTTGATTTACTAATAAATATATGTTTTGTTTTGTATTTGAGAAGCCCTTGGTGGTAAAGGACTTGGAAAGAGAAGCAAAACAAGGAGCTTTTGAGGATCTTCAAGAGGTAAGAGTGAGATTCTTCTCACCAACCAAGTATGGTGGTGAGAGATGGTTTGTGTATTTGATGGATGGTGAATCCATGTGAGGATTCATATCCATGGTCATGTAATAATTTGTGGGTGTTTAAATGCTTTGATTATTTGCCTATGCTTGATATGCTTTGCATGATTTTATGGCTAATATGGTATGCTTATAACATGCAAGATGATAATATGGTATGCTTATAACATGCAAGATGATAATATGGAATGCTTATAATATGCATGATAAGAATATGTTGAAATTATGTATATGTATGCCATAATGAGATGATGGAAAAGAAATCAGTTTTTGGCTCCAATGGCCAAAGGAAGAGGGCTACGGTTTTGATACCCATGATGAGGGTTTATGTTGAAATTTTTTCAAGAACAAGGGAATTAATTTTTGGTCCCTAGAAAATGGTGAATTTTGGCCAAGACACCTCAAGATAGGTGTCACAAATTAATATTTTCATGAATGATGAAATGAGAAGTTTAGAAAAATAAAGAAAATAAACAAAGGGTTTATTTTTCAAAGAGTACATGAACACGGTTTTAGAAGGATTTTTATTGATTTATTTTGTGTAAAAAGTCTCTAACTATTTTACTAAACAAGGGTTTTAAATGAAAAGAGCAATGAGTTGATGATTTCAAGGATTTGCAAAGAAAGTGAAAAATGAAAATGAACAAATGATTTGATTTAAAGACCAAGTACTCACTGTTTTTGTAAAGAATTTTTAATGGTTTTGTTTGTGTAAAACCATATCAATTTAGAAGAAAAAATATTTGATGGTTTCAATGACCATGTACCACAGTTTTGAAGGCTTGTGAATGCCTTGGTTTTATGAAACAAAATGGTTTTCCAAGTGGAAATGTAATTTGAATTAGTACAAGGAATTCGGAAAGGGAATCAGAGTATTTTATCACTTAAGAAATGAATTTCAGTATGTAAATGGAAAAGAGAGGTTCAAACACGCCACAATTTATTTTGAAGAGAATTGATTTTAGAATTGATTTGAGAAAAATGGAGAATATAATAGTGATTTGATATTTTCTAACGTGTAACTCATTCTTTGGGTTTTGGAGAGCGTTAGTGAAATTTTAAGATTTGAAACATTGATTTATATTAATGGAAAAGTGATTTTGTGGATTATATTTTGGAAAAGGATTTCTTTTGTGGATTATATTGTGGAAAAAGACTTCTTGAGTAAAGAAATGTGGAAAAAGATTTTCTTGAGTAAGAAAATATGGAAAAGGAAGTACAAAGTCATAATATTTTGAGAAAAGTAGAAATGGAATTTTTTGAAGGTTAAGAAATATTTTTCGTAATGGAAAAATGATGTTAGAAATGATATTGATTTGTTTGGAAGTCCAAAAATAATGTTTGGAATATTGAGGAATATTTTATGTGGTTGTAAAATGGTGAAAAATATTTTACGTACCTTAAAAACGTGATTTTTTTAAGCTACGCGATTTGCAAAATGTTGAAACATTTCTACGAAATTTGGAAAGCGTTTAAATATTTTGAAAAATGATGGAAAATGGTTTACGCGACTTAAAAGAATAATTTTTAAGTTAAGTGATTGATGAAAACGTTGAAAGATCAATACGTAATTTGAAAACGTAACAGAAGTGTTGCGGAATTGTGAAAACGTAACAGAAATATTGCGCGATTGTGAAAAACACGATAAAAGTGTTTTATGACTATGAAAACGCGATAATATGATTTCGCTGTTAAAAATACAATATGATTACTATTGGGCCAGTGTGTGGACCCTGATTTTGAGATTATGAAATTAAACTAAGAATAGGCCAATGTGTGGACCCTGAATATGAAATGGTGAATTTTACCTGGAATTGGTGTAACACCCTTGTGGGGATGTCACATATATAAAGAAAATAAAAGAAAGATAAATAAAATCTACCTAAGTTGTAAAACATTTGTTACGTACTACTACAGGTTGTAAAATAATTCCTGTTAAACAGAATATTATTAAATAAAATAACGCGGAAACATAAAACCAACAGAACAACATCACTCATAATATACATATGGTCCAAGTTATAAGTTATACAAATAATTTACAACTATATCTACAAATATTTAAACAAAAATAGTAAACAAAAACAGTAAAGAGTCAATATATACATACGCAGACGCACCTAAAATATACATCATAAACATTTAACCCTCTGATGGATCACTCTCAGGAAACTCATCAGAAGATAAATATCCAGGATGCCTCGACACTCGACGGAAACGAGACCACGCAGTCGACACGATAGTCATCTCACTAGGCTCAGTGGACACACCACCCCAATAACACCTAAGAGATAAGGGTAACTCTAAGTGCAAAAACACAGTAGTCGTCATAACTGGTTCTCCATCAAACTCATGTCGTAGGGACATAGTCAACCGTCCCACATAAGTCACTGAGTCTCTATCTCCCCAAAGATGCCAAGCTAACGATCCACCGTGAAACTCGAGTCGCACAAAACCCAAAAATCCTGGTATCGCCATACCCAAACAAATCAGTCCAATGGATATGGATGATCAGATGGTTCTTGGTCGTCGTACTGGTCTTCGGCTGGCTGCTCTTCTTCCTCCTCAGGATACAAAATCTCAAGAGGCTGTTCCTCTTCCTCAAACTCTTTACCACGTAAATAAATATATACAGAAAACATAAACAATAAAGAGGTAAGACAATCTAAAATCATCACAAACATGGCAAATAAGAAAATGACAAACAACAGATATACAGTTCATGCAATATGAAAAACTATAACAGTAATTAATAACAGGATAGTGTAAAGATTTAAACGTCACAACAACATATAATATCACAGATAAAATAATATCACAGATAAAATAAAATAAGAAATAGACAATTTATCATAATACTAACCAGATAAAAAAATAAACAGATAAAATAAAATAATGTCCAAGATATAACCATATGTAATATGACACGATCCTACTCCATGGAGCTAAACACATACAGATATCAGAGAGAATGACTCGTAAAATCCATTAGTACCACGGCTGCCCAACCAAACTATTGCGCTGTCTCACGTTGCGTCTATAGCCCCACGACACATGGATCCCATTGTCCAAGGTGTGGTGTAGTTCACGGTCTTACGTTGTGGCACTACAGGCAATGTACTATTAGACTTTACGAAATCTCGATTAAATATAGTGCGTGTCGAGTCCATTAGTGTGCTATCGGTTACCACGGCCCAGCGGAGCGACCGACTGTCCATATATGGGATCCCGTACACTAACGTCTCCAAGTTCATAAAGACAATGAACCACACTACGTTTATCGCATCGACAACACGATGTGATTCACCTCGTCAACCAATCCACCAAAAATTGGCATAAACTCAATATATGATCCAAAAATAAGAAATTACCAAAATACCCTCATTAAAATATATCCTCAAAGATAAAAAGATACTGAAGAAGTCCCACGGACAAATATTGTTCCAAAGCCTGCGGGTTCACCTCAAAGCCCGACAAAGAGAAAAATACGTAAAATACCGGTTCAATCGCGTAGAAATTTTATCGCATCACAACCTTGTTGTTTTTACAAACGTTTTTAAATCGCGTAAATTTATTTTTCTATTTTTAAAATCGCGTAGAGTTTTTAATACGTTTTCTCAATCGCGTAAGATTTTTAAATCATTTTATTGTCCAAATCCCTTAAAAATTACTGTTTAAATCAACAGAAATAATAAATAATACGTTTAAACTACGTAAAATATTTTCCATACCGTATACTGTCTTTTGGACATCTTTTCTATCTTATTTGTCCATTTTTAATAAAAATTGACAGTATTTTGCTTAGAAAATTATAATAATGATTTTCTAATTTTTCCGTAAAAATTCTGTTTACTTAATTTTTAACCGTATAATTTAATCCTTTTGAAAACCACTAACATGCTTCAAAATACAGTATGAGCCATATGTTAGAAATTTTCAAAAGTTACTGTATTTCCTTTCTAACAATAAAATTATTAGTTTTAGTTAATTAAACCTAATTCAAATCAATTTATTTCTTCAAAACTCATTTTAGAAAATTTCTTTTTAACATATATTGCACCTTTATACTTGAAAATGGTTTGGAATTGATTTTAGAAATCATGGATTCTTGGTTTGGCATGTTGGCCGAAATATACACTTGTGTCATTTGATTTCTAAATTCATTTTCCTTGATCTAAACAATTCTATCTCTTGTTAATTTTCCTAGGTTAATTAAATTACACTTTAGGAAAATAATGAGAACATTTTGGTTCTCCTTTTAGTCAATGGCCGTGAGCCTTAGTGTGGTGTTCTTTGGAACACTCATGCATTCCTTAGCATGTTATTCACATCCTATACATTATCATACATTTCTAACACATACAAATTATCAAAGCTTGTAGACATGCAATTTCATACAAGTTATTACAAACATCAAATAGGAAAGCTACTAACAAACACACAAATAAGCTACTAACAAACACACAAAGGAATCCTTATGGATTCTACAATCACAACAATCAATCTCCATCTTCTTACCACCACCCATGGATGATAAGATTAGTCTTCCTCTTACCTTAAATGAAGACAAACACTCCTTCACACTTTTCCTAGGGTTTCGGTTTCACTCCACCAAGTCACCTATCAAGCTTAAACAAAACTACAAATTACTAACCATAAAAGAGAGCTTAAACCATGGAGAAATCATGGCTTAGAACTTTGAAAAAGAGTTTAGAAATGGAAAACAAGAAATTTCACCTTCTAGGTAAAATTTTACAAGTAGGTTTCCAAGCTTCAAATGAAGGATTTTGCAAGAACTCTCAACTAGAGATGTTCTTAGATTTGTGTTTAGGTTTAGAAAACTTGGTTGGATAAATTTTTGAGTGATTGGATGGTCTTGGATTGTGTTTGGCCAAATCTAGCTTCAAGGAAGCTTCAATGGAATTTAGGATTTTTGGAAGAGAGAGAAGAGAGAAATTGCATGAAGATGAAGTGAATTTTTGGTCTTCCAAAGGCCAAATGGCCGTGGACTTCAAGCTTGCAAGGTGTAGCCTTGCTTGGCTTCATCCAAGCCTTAGGATGGATCAAAGGTCAAGATTAAAACTTGGTTAGCAAGCTTAACTCTCATTGGTTGATTTTAGCATTGTCATTAGCCTAGTCACCATGCTTAGTCACTAATTAGCCTAGTCATTAAGCTTAGTCACCATGTTCTTGAAAGTTCTACTACTAATGATGCTTAATTAAGCTACTAAGTTAACTGTTTTAACTAAACGTGGGTCCCGCAAAACATTTCCGGGTCCACTGTCATTTTATTTGTACTGACTAATAAAATAATATTATAATAATACAAAATTATTTTATTTGACAGTTAAATCCTAAAAATTAAAAGATTATTTATCGTCTCATTCAGAATTGGGTTTAGTAAGATCCCCCAGTTCTGAATAATTAAAATAAGATTTTCCTGGCCCGGAAAATATTATTTTCCTGTCCCGGAGCAAATCGCACAAAAAGTCCAAATAAAATCACAGACAGTAATATTAAGCACTGTAACATATAGAAAAATTAAAAACAGTACAATTGGGACGTAACGATAATTTTTTCATTTTTTCCCACAGCGAAGCAAATCATCCAAAACATTCAAATAAAATTACAAACAGTAATATATGTCTGTATATCTCCCAGAAAAATTAAAACAGTAGCTTGACAAAACTTTTATTTTACTGTCTCGAAACAAATTACGTAAAACGACCAAATAAAATTTTAGCCTATAAAACGTATTTGTATTTCATACAGAAAATAAGAAACAGTAAAATAGGGACACAACGATCTTTTACACAAAAGCTTGAAAAACAGCAAACAGAATATTCAGGATATTTTTCTAAAAATTGGGGTGTTACAATTGGCATTGGTGCATTGAACATGCAGTGAAAATGGTGAGTTTTGCCTGTGATTGGCATTGGTGCATTTTATATGCATGAACTAGTGTATGGACACTGTATGAGAAAATGATAAATTTTGCCTATGATTGGCATTGGTGCATTGAACATGCATTGGAAAGGTCCGTTGGACTGTATGAGGCTATTTGCCTAGGAGAGACGAACACCTCTTGAGTGGGTGCGATATGCATAGTGTAAGTCACTTGTTGACCTTGGGGGCATCAGGGTGCGGGTTGCTTACACGGGTGGTTGGTCGCGCTTCTTCTCGTAGGTTAGACTGATGCAATACACCGATGATCCTGACCGAGACATTATTCTTAATCATGATCTCGTAAAGACTGTCGTGTATATGCTAGATGTGCAAAAATCAAAATGAGGATTATAGCACTTGGTCTGAGGCATTTTGGTACAGACAGATCTTTCGGATTGACTTCTCCAAACTGAGTATTAGTTCCATGGAGTAGGACATTGAGTCTGTGTGCGCATGCATGAATCTGAGCATTTATATTCGTATAATATATTAATTAAGGAATATTGGCTATGACAATTGTTTTGAATACTTGGATGATAATTGAATTGGTAAATGATTTGATGATGATAATTGATTAATGTTGATGGTATGATATATTTGTATGATATGTTGTTGTGTTATCTCTGTGCTATCATGTTGGTATTGGCGTAGGTGATCTCACCTCTTTGTTATATTGTGTTGTTGTGCTTGTATTGGTAAAAATTATATAATAGATGGAACGAGTTGTCTTAGACATATGGGTGATAAATACTCTGAGATCAGAGACAACATCAGAGAATGACCATTCCAGATTTGAAAGCGTGCAGTGTTGACATAGAACAAATGTCTGATGCATCCAGATGGATACAAGAAGAAATAAGTATGTTAAGTTTTCTCGTTAGTATTGTACAGTGCTATTAAGTAGGACCCATCCTAGCGTTTGCTACTATTAATAAGAGAGAGTTTTCTGTTAGTTTTATATTTCTCTTTAAATTGTTAAATATTAATTAGTGTCAATATTGTATAATAAATATATTTTCAGTAATACTTACAGATCTAAGTAAGTTTATGTTTCAGTATTTTTTGTAAAGAAATTTTAAAACTCATCTTTTATAACTCAAACCTTTTATGAAATCATTTTCAGATTGGGAGTTGGTAGTCAGAAATGTGATGTCCTAAGGAGGGTGTTACATTATTTTGGTATCAGAGCACGGTTTGAGTCTTTTGGAGTTTTGCGGTTAGGTCTGTTTTGCTTGTGTTGTGTTCTCTGTGTTTTTGATTTCCGAAAGGAAATGGCTCGTGGTAGACGTACGTGTGTGGAAGCGGAACATGTTACTAGTAATGCAGTTGCAACTACGAAAGCAATGTGGAAGGGTAACTGCAGGAATAGAGAATCGCTGAATAGCGGGAACTGGAATTTGAAGTTTAGGATCTGATGGAAGAGAATCAGTCTTAAAATATAAGATTTCGTAATTTTGGAACCTAGTATTTCTTCTTAGGGATATTAGGAAAGTAATTGATTTCAACGGGAAATGTATTTACGACCATTGAGAAACCAGAAGCAGTAAGTGATGTGAAAGAAGGTACTTAATGAAGGACTGTACATCAAGGAAACAATTTGTGGAAAGTTTGGACACATTTCCAGAGATTGTGTTCATTGAAAACAGAGTTTTCTGTTAGTAAAATCTCAGGTAGTAGGGAGAGTCGATACGTCAAATGGAACGGGAGTGTTCTAAGCTGAAGACCTAAACAAGGGAGACTGTACTGCAGAAGGTGATTCTTTACCAATTCTTTATGGCATATGATTGTGTGGATCAATTATATGTTAGAGTTATTCGTTAGCCTCTGATTTGTTTACTTCTGTTTCTATTCTTAGCCGATCGAGCTACTCAAGTTATTCAAATTGTGGTTATAGATCAAAACTTTGTGTTAGTTTGATCTGTTTCATAAATAGACGTGATCTTTAAAAAAAATGGATTGGTTATTTTCCAACCATATCCGATGAGATTGTCTCAACAAAGTGTTAGTAGTCTAGAAAATTTGTTCTTAAAATCAGGCAATATCAAATTCTTTGTTGGATATGTCTAGTAACATATCATATAGTTCTGTTATTCTTTTTCTTTCTGACCTTCACAATGTTTTTCGTGTATCGCAATTTGTAAGAAAGAATATTTTGCAAGAAAGGATATTCCTATCTATATCCATGTCATAGTATCAGAGTGACGTAGCGGAAGCGTAGTGGATCCTTCAAAGGTTGAAGTAGTTTTTTAGTAAGAAAAATTAAACACAGTAATGGGAATACTGGAAAATTTCTAGATCGTAGGACTTCTTACCTAGCTTACTTGAAAGAATTAAGTGTTTGTATGGACTAATGCATACAAGGAGAATTTTTAGGAGTTGAAATATGTTTGAAGTACTTCTCTAGTATTAGTTTTGTCTAATCTTAGTAAACCATTGGAGCTGTACTATGGTGTATTATATCGGAATTCAAGATATGTGCTTATGCAGAATAGAAGAGTTGTAGGGTATGATTTTAGGAAATTAAAGTCACTTGAGAAAAGTTATTCTACGCAGGAATGGAAGTTGGTAGATGTTGTGTTTGTATTAGAAGTATGGATATGCTTTCTTTATGGAGTAAAATTTAACATCTTCAATAATTATAAGAATCTGAGATATCTGTTAGATCAGGAGAAATTGATCGCGAGACAAAGAGATTTCATTAGTTAAAATCGGTAGGAATGATATAAGTGAAGATGTAATATGGGAACTGGAAAACAAGATAAAAGAGCAATATTCATATTTATTCTAAAAATGTAAAATCAGGTTTATTAAATTTCGAGGACGAAATTTTTTTTTAGAGAGGGAGTATTGTAACACCCCAAATTTCCTATCTATTAGACAGTAATTTTGATAGTTAACAGAATTCTGCTGTTTAGTGATTTCTGTATACTGTAAAATTATTTTGAGTATTCCATCAGCGTATTTGATCGTTTTGAGTGATTTACTCCGTGTCAAGAAAATAATAATTTTCAAGCCAGAGAAAATCTTTATGTATTTATTTCTCGTGACTGTTAATTATTTTTAACAATCTGATTTGATTTTCATATGTTTTCCAATATTTGTGATTTTTGTGGATGATTCTAAATTTTTATGGTTATCTGGTTGTTTGTGGGCTGTTTGTGGGCCCTAGTGGTCCTATGTGGGCCCGAGGTCAGTCCCAAAACATGAAAATTTTTCTACGTATAGAAAAATTTGTACTATTTAGACGGAGGCAGGGGATCTTACTAAACCTGAATCCAGAAACAGTTTTTAGAAAATTTTTTGTAATGTGTTTTATACTGTATTTAATTATTGGGCGATAAAAATATAGTAAATATATTCCTTCGTGGGGTTATAGCAGATAAAAATAGAAATTATACTGCTTAAGTCAATGATAGTGGTTATGACAACTTTTGATGGACCAATAGGAAACAAGTTTAATTTTTTTGACGGACCAATAGGAAGCAAGTCTAATATTGAAGACTTTGATATCAACTATCGATTTAATCAACGGTGTAGGATTAGTCTAATAAAATGGCTATGACCATTTACAACAATTGGATGAAGAATTAAATCAAGGGTGGAGATTTGATCTTATAAAGTGAATAGGACCATTTGTGACCGTTGGATTCGGATTAAATCAATGGTGGAGATGGATCATTTATAACCATTGGATTTGGATTTAATCAATGGTGGAGATTTGGTCTTCTAAAATGGCTATGACTAATTATGATCCTTGGATTAAAAGTAAGAGGGAGTAATCTTGATCCTTCATTTTGGAGATGCATCTAATGGCTAGAATTTCAAGGAGAAAGATCTAATGGCCTAGATTAAGTCTTCTAATCAAAAGTCTACCTAAATCCTAACCATTGATCTAATCAATGGCCTAAAATGCTCTAAATGGTGACTTGAAAAAGATGACAGCATTATGGAATGCATGCATGGAGGGGGCGGTTTTGTGCTTCATTTTGGAGCTAAAGAAAAACTTTATGACATTATTAGATGTCTTGATCAATTATACATTATTATTGATCATTTTCCTAAAGCAAAAATATTCTCTTCTTTCTCTCCAAGCATAGCTACGGCCATTGACGAATGCCGAACTCAGTCAAAATTATAACTGAAGTTATTACCTAAATTTGCAGTATAGTGAACAACACCGGATCGTCTCCACAAGGATCGTAAATGTAATTTAATCAAATTAAGTTAAGTTAGAAAATGGGGTTTTGATGGTTCAAGGATCACAGTGACAAGATTTAAAAAGAAATAACAATTAGAAGAACAGTCAATTCAGAAATCTATCCGAGATTGGGTGGATTCAATCATAAACCTTTCAACAAATACTTGAAACACATTTGAATGGTTAACTTGGATCTAACCGAGATCTCTCGCATCAGATCCATAATTCATACTAGACGATCGTCGTAATTCAATTGATAAGTGATAAACACAAATCTGCAATCGCACCATTCATGTAGATATATGTCAATTTAAGCACCGAATTCAATTAACCTAGGCACCAATCAGTAACCTAACCTCTTCAATTACGTGATTAGCTTAGATCAATCAGTTCTAAGTTTCATCACAAATCTCAACCTTCAGTTATGTGATTAATTCAGATCAATCAGTTCTAAATTTCATCATAATACTTAATCTTAAAACAAGATCAAATCTGACCAAATATAAACAGAATCACTATTCATGCATTCAAGATCAAGAAAACAGAAGAAGAAGAAGAGAAGAAGAATCCAAATATAAATCAAATACATTACATAACCATGGTCTCAAGAATCAAACCACAATCTCTTCAAGAGTCCCGAATTGACTGAAAGTAGCTTAGCCCTCCATTACCATGAAGGGAGCATTAAATTATACAAAAGCTATGAGAAACTATGAAGAAACAAGAAGAAACTATGAGAGAATTGAAGGAGAATACCACTTGTTATTCATGATAACCAATGGTGCCTTTTATAGAAGTCTAGGGTAACAAAATGACAAAGGGGAGTGGGTGGATGAGTGGGGTGGTTGAGTGAAGTGGTTGAGTGGAGTGGTTGAGTGGGGTGGTTGAGTGGGTTGGTGAGTGGAGTGGTTGAGTGGGTTGGTGAGTGGAGTGGTTGAGGACGAAAATTTCTTGTCTGACTTGGAAGCCAAAAACGACCAACTATACTTCAGATCCATGAAAAGTACTCTTCATGAAAGTTGTAGATCTTTGTCTTGGCTATAACATGCATATCTGGATCGTCCAATTTGGCTTCCTATAGCCCAAGATATGACCCAAATACCGCAGGTTGCTCAAACCCAACTTCAGCACCTCTGTTCCGACTTGCAAGCTCAAACTGACCCATTAGACTTCATTTTTTCAAAAAGTGTTCTCATGAAAGTTGTTTATTTGGATCTTAACTATCAACTATACAAATTTCAGCTTGTCTCCCTTATTACAGCTTGAGATATGATTTTATGAGTGCACACTGTTCGGATTCTAGTGACAGAACCTGTATTCTGACTTCCATGTAAACTTAGGTCCCTTAGACATCTGTTTAGGTCTTTGAGCTCTTCATCAAAGTTGTAGAGCTTCCTCCTAGCTTTCCTACAAGGTAAAATTCATGATTATCAGATATCAGGAACTCAAGTTATGGCCAAAATACAAAAACAGTGTCAAATCTCAATAATGCTAAAAATATTCAATTAGGACCAATTTGAGCTCAAACTCACAAAATCATACCAAACTCAATCAATTAAGAATATGGAGAGTGTAAATGACTAAACATAAGGGTTTCTTAATGAATAAAATATGTGATTATCAAATTCCCCCACACTTAGCTTTTTGCACTCCTAGGCAAAACTCAAGACCAAAACAAGGACATAAGAGATTAACAAAAATTTAAATTCCAATGACATTCAAGAGCCCAAAATTTTACAATCAAGAAGAACAACCAAAGGTTCAAGGGATCAAAACATTCATGAGTTAACAATTTTCCACATCTCAAACCAACAAGCAAGGTATCTTCAACATGAATCGAGAATGATAGATCTTCACAAGATTCCCTCTCAATCTCTCAAGTGTTTAAAAGGTAGGTATTTCACTCAATTCAACCCATGAAAATTGTACTACCATAAGCTTGCTTATCTTCTACTTCTCCACTACTCAAAACACTTGCACACAGAAAGCATGAGGACTTTTTTCAAGGTTGTAGTGAGGTCAAGGTAACAGAAGAGGATAAAATGGATATGAGAAGATAAATACCAAAGAGAATAAAAACAAATGAGAGCTGAGTTCAAATAACAAGTATAAAAGTTCATCCTAACTCTAATGTATATCCCTTTACATATTCATTTTCCAATCCTTTTCTTTTATATATATATATATATATATATATATAAACATAACTATATACATACGTTTTTTTTAAGGCACTCTTTCCTTTTTCAACAACCATTTTGTACACACACCCCCACACTTGTTCAAAAACTCATCCATTAACCAAGCTAATGTTCTTTTATTCCCTAAGGTAAAGTAAGAACACGATTTTTCATTTAAGGCACATAATGAGCTAGAAACAAGGAATGGTCAAATAAGCTCAAAGGGGTTAAGTAAAGGAAAATATACAAGGTTGGCAGGAATCAGAGAATTTTCCAGAAGTCAAAAGAGTGCTTGATATCATATTGAAAACAAGGTTGGCTATTTGGTTAAAGTAGTTAATTAAGAAAGAGGGCCTCAATCATGTTCATGCATGCAAGTGAAATGTAGCCTCAAAAAGAATCAAAGCAAGTTCTAGAGTGATCATTAACATGAGTGAAAATCACACAAGAAAGTAGAGAACGACATAAATGTTGAATCCATCCATTAGGCTCAAAATCTCACAAGGTATGCATCCATCAAACTCAATTCATCAATTCAATCATCCATCACCAAGCATATCAGTTCAAGAAGGGAGAAAAGTTATTCAATCATGCAATGAACCCTTTTTTTTCATTTTTTTTAATTAAAAAAATGCTAAAATCTCTCCCCCACACTTAATATAACATTGCCTTCAATGTGAAAGAGAGATATAGAAAAGAGCAACACAACCTGATAAGAAGTGAATCAACGCCAAGCAGAAAAGAAGCACACTGTCAGTGCCGCATCAGACCCTGAAAAGAAATCAAACAATAAAACTTTAGTACTTCCACAATTTAATACTAATTAATTACTACCTAAAAAACTCCTTACTCTGCCACCAATTAAGATGCGTCTCAAGAGTAAAATTACTCCTTACTCTGCCATCACTGATTGGTTTAATAAATCCATGACAATCATATCATACTTTCCAAACAAAACAACAATTTTTTTTTTGGGTCAACTATCCTTCCCCCCCAACTAGATCACAACATTGTCCTCAATGTTAAAATATAGATGAGTAAAGGATAGAAGATATTACCTGTTGGAGAAAGCTGACACAAATTTAAACAGAAATAAAGTACAATAAAATTAAACCCATTAAAGATAAAGTTTCAGATCTGGCTTTTTTTTCTTGTTACTTCCTTCGCTGCTTCCTGTTGACCAATCTATCTGAGCTAATACCTTATCAGGTACATACTCAAAAGCTTCTAATTTATCAATGAGCTCATCAATAGTGGAGGCAGAGATAAGAAGTTGTCTTGTCAAAGGAGTGATAAAATTATGTTCCAAAGCTTTGTCAAGAAAAGATAACAAAAGATCAAAGAAATTATTAACATTCAACAAACTAATGGGTCTATGGTGGATGTTCAGTTCGGCCCAAGAGTCAATTTGAAAAATTTCTTCCAAAGTACCAAAACCACCTGGTAAGACAACAAATGCATTAGAATTATCAACCATTGTTTTCATTCGTCCCTGCATAGATGTTACCTGAATTTCTTCTCCAACTGTCTTTCCAGTGATGTTATTTTCAGCTAAAGGTTTAGGAATAACACCTAAAACCTGACTGCCTCCTATAAAAGCAGCAAGTGATACAGCCCCCATTAACCCACGACAACCTCCCCCATATACAAGATGAATATTCCTCGCAGCAAGTGATCGACCAAGAGTGCTAGCTGCGTTTACAAACTCTAATCCCTTCCCATAACTCGACCCACAAAAAACACAGACATTTTTTAGGTTACGAATAGAAGGCCCCATTCTATACTTTTCTTCCCTTTGAATGTTTCTGAGTTGAAGGAAAAGGAAGAAAATGGAGTGTTTAAATAAGAAAAAGAATGGAAAGGGGAATAATTGCACCTATAAGGGTAGGTTGGTTGTTGTCAAAAAAGGTTGAAATTAAGAAACACAGAATCTTTTTTTTTTGTTGACTTCAAGAAAACCATCAAGGTAAAGAAGTCTAGAAACCCCTGAAGGACCTTGCTCGAAGGATCGTCTGTACAAAAATCAAAATACAACAAAATGATACAAAGATAAAAGAAATAGAAAATGATGACATATTTGTATGTACAGTTTCCATGGCATATCTTTATACTGCGCATCATGAGTGCAGTAGTCATCACGTCTATTTTTTTTTTTGAAATTGTTAGAAAAACTTGATGAAAGATGAGTGTATACTTACTTAAGATTGGGATAGAGGTAGTCTGCTCTTTCGGGTTTGTGCCAAAGCATTGTTGACCAGTATTCGACCCATTCAAGACCAGCGCAACATAGGGCTCCCAAAAGGGACAAGTGGCCATAATACGACTAGCTGCCTCACATGTGGGATACAATCTACCTTCTTTGTTTTTCAATTAAGAAGGCTGGATCAGGATGCATGCATTTTCCCATTCATGGTTTGTGTTACCAAAGCCAACCCTAAGATGTATACATAAAATTTTTTTTTTGAAAGATGATATGAAGAAGAAGAAGAGGATGATATGTACAGATTGTTTATGGATATGACTCACATCTGCCTCTGGTTTAACGTCCAGTAACGGCTTAAACGTCTTCTATGAGTCGAGGATAAGCTTCCCATCCAATTTTCTTATAAATTGGCAAACAGGGTCTTTTAAAGTCAGATTCCCAAGACTGTAGCGTTTTTCTTCATCCTTGAAGAGATTCCACAATTTAAGAATTTCACGATGCACCAATCCACAAGAATGCGTCTCAAGAGTCAATAAGATATCATCTAATGACTCCTTACTCCGTCCATTCTTAATGAAGAAAATTTTATTTTCTCTATTTGCGGAAACCATCCCAAAAGTACGACATTGCTTGTTACAGTTCCATCGTCCACATTTGTGACAGACTTGTAACCTTTTTGCTCTTCTCCTTTTAGAATATGAACTTCTTCCAAGACCGGGCATATATGAGTCAAATGAAATTGAGGACTCACCTGCTAATCGGACCTTTGCTTCAATTATCCACCATACATCTTCTGGCATACCTTTGTGCATTAACAGTCTCAATCTTTCACATCGAACTTTGTAGATTTTTCTCAAAGCATTTTGAGGAAGAGAAGGAAAATGTTTTCTCAGGTTTGAAAGAATGACATCCTATTTTGAAGGAGAAGAAGGGTTCAATTATTTGGGAAACTTAAAAATAAACCGACTTGAGAGTCACGGAGTACCGTATCCGCCACTTAATCGGCAACACAAAGAACTCAAGAACTTGGTTTTCCAGGAATTGTTGAGTCTTTGTCCATTAACTTTAAGTGCATTACCATTCCTAGGATCCTCAATATCTACGGCCCCAGAGGATACACGTGTTTGACAACAAAAGAACCGCGCCACCTAGATCTCAATTTTCCAAGGAGTAGGTGCAGATGATAATCTCAAAGCAGAACTTTTTTGACCAATTTCTGCAGCTTTTGCAAAAGGTGTAACAGACCTTGAATAAAGTAGGCCAATAAAATCCATACTGCAAGATTTTCGCAGTTGTTGTCGCTGAAGAAAAAAAATGACCTCCACATGCTTCCGAGTGACAAAATTTAATGGCACTACCTACCTCATTGTCGGGCACACAACTGTTTTTTTTTTTTTTTTTTTATTCATAATGCGGATGGAGAAGGTTCATCACCTCCACTTCTGCATTCTCTGGAAGTTCATGATACTATTTGAGGCGGTGTCCATTCACGATGAAAGCTTTGGCAGTGACCTCACTTTTAATCTGAACAACACCAGAAGGAAAAACCTTAGTAACAATAAATGGTCCATCCCATCTAGACCTTAATTTGCCAGGCATGAGTCGGAGGCGGGAGTTATAAAGGAGAACTTTTTGACCAATCTCAAATGGTTTCCTCAGAATCAACTTATCATGGAAGGCTTTGGTCTTCTCCTTATAAAGTTTGGAACTTTCATAAGCCTCCAAGCGGATCTCCTCCAATTGTTGCAGCTGCAGCTTCCTCTCCATACCTGCTTGATCTAGGTCCAAGTTGCAGCTTTTCACCGCCCAGAATACACGATGCTCAATTTCCACCGGCAGGTGGCAGGCTTTTCCAAAAGCAATTCGATACGGAGACATCCCGATTGGTGTCTTATAAGCAGTCCGGTAAGCCCATAAAGCATCCTCAAGCCTCTTGCTCCAGTCCTTTCTGTTAGGTTGAACTGTCTTCTGGAGTATCTGCTTGATCTCCCTGTTGGAAATCTCGGCTTGCCCATTAGTTTGGGGATGGTAAGGTGTAGAAACTCTGTGCAAGACCCCATACTTTTTCATCAAAGCTTCCATGCTTCGATTACAAAAATGTAAACCCTGATCACTGATGATGGCCTTCGGAACTCCAAACCTGCAGAAAATATGTGATCTAACAAAATCCACAACAACTTTGGAATCATCAGTCCGAGTAGCTTTTGCCTCCACCCACTTGGATACATAATCAACAGCTAGCAAAATGTAAACAAAACCAAAAGAAATAGGAAAGGGTCCCATAAAATCAATACCCCATACATCAAAAATCTCACAGAATAATAAGGATTTCTGGGGCATCTCATTCCTTCGAGAAGTGTTTCCTGTTCTTTGGCATTGATCACAAGATTTACAAAACATATATGCGTCATGAAATAGAGTGGGCCAATATAATCTAGATTCCAAAACTTTCCTAGCAGTCCTTTGGGGACCAAAATGACCGCCACATGCAAGTATATGACAAAAGTTAAGAATAGAATGGAATTCATTATCAGGCACGCATCTCCTAATGACTTGGTCACTACAAAATTTCCATAGATAAGGGTCGTCCTACACATAATATTTTGACTCACTCTTCAATTTATCAATCTGAGCCCTAATAAAATGTGCAGGGAAAACACCAGCAACGAAGAAATTTATCAAATCAGCAAACCAAGGAATGTTACCTTGCAGCTTGAAAAGCTGCTCATCAGGGAAGACATCATGGATAGGAAAAGTATCTGCCTCCTTTTCAATTCGGCTTAGGTGATCAGCCACTAAATTCTCCACTCCACTTTTATCACGGATTTCAATATCGAACTCTTGGAGGAGCAAAATCCACCTAATCAACCTAGGCTTTGCATCAAGCTTCTTCAGGAGAAACTTCAGAGCTGTATGATCTGAAAACACAACCACTCTAGAACCAAGCAAATATGATCGAAATTTGTCTAAAGTAAAAACAATTGCTAAAAGTTCCTTTTTAGTGGTGGTGTAGTTGACTTGTGCAGGATCTAAAGTTCTTGAAGCATAGGAGATGACATGAGATATTTTGCCGACCCTTTGTGCAAGAACAGCTCCCAAAGCATAATTAGAGGTATCACACATGAGCTCAAATGGGAGTGTCCAATCTGGTGGCTGGATGATAGGTGTACTGGTCAATGCTTGCTTCAAGTGATTGAAGGCATCCTTGTATTTTTGGTCAAAATGGAACTCCACTTCTTTTTGTAGCAAGTTGGATAGTGGAAGAGCAATTTTGCTGAAATCTTTTATGAATCGCCTATAGAAACCTGCATGACCAAGGAAAGAACGAACCTCCCGCACGCATGTGGGGTAAGATAGGCATGAAATAACATCTATTTTCACAGGATCTACCTCAATACCCTTGCTAGATATTATATGCCCTAAAACTATGCCTTGTTCCACCATGAAATGACATTTCTCGAAATTCAGAACAAGGTTAGCCTTAATGCATTTATGCAAAACCTGAGTCAAACTATCCAAACATGCATCAAAGGAAGATCCATAGACAGTAAAGTCATCCATGAATACATCCATGTAATTTTCTAAAAGGTCAGAAAATATACTTACCATACACCTTTGAAAGGTGCCTGGAGCGTTGCACAGACCAAAAGGCATCCTTCTGTATGCAAATGTGCCAAATGGGCAAGTGAAAGTAGTTTTATCTTAGTCTTCTGGGGCTATATGGATCTGAAAATAACTTGAATATCCATCCAAGAAATAGTAATGCGACTTGCCAGCTAGTCTCTCTAACATCTGATCAATGAAAGGTAATGGGAAATGATCTTTCCTGGTGGCTTGGTTAAGTCGTCTGTAATCAATGCATACCCGCCAGCTGTTTTGAATTCTTGTGGGTAGTAGCTCATTGTTCTGATTTTCAACTACTGTGACCCCAGATTTCTTTGGAACAACCTGCACGGGGCTCACCCATTTACTATCAGATATGGGATAAATAATGCTAGCTTGCAGTAGATTGGTAACTTCCTTCTTTACCACATTCAGAGTCAAGGGGTTCAGTCTCCTTTAGGGCTGCCGTACTGGTTTAGTATCTTCCTCTAACAAAATCCTATGCATGCATGTGGAGGGACTGATACTAGGAAGATCTGCAAGTGTCCATCCGATGGCTTGTTTATTCTTCCTCAAAACCTGCAGTAATTTTTCTTCTTGATCAGGTTGCAAATTTTTAGCAATAATCATAGGCAGCTTCTCACCATCTTCCAAATATGCATATTTAAGATGGTCCGGCAAAATCTTTAATTCTAAGGATGGAGGCTGTACGATGGAGGGCAGCAAGCTGTTTGAAATAACTAACTCAATGACACTAAATTCAACATACTTCTGACTCTCATTTTCACATGCTGCATCATTCAAGTCAGCAGCTTCATCACCACTTATAACTGCATAAATCTCAGCACATGCAGCACATGGTACAATATCACAGCCAGCACATGTTTCACAAGTAACAGAATCCAGAAAATCAGCAACATCAGGAAATTCAGCATAAATATCAGCATAAGCATCGTTAACTAGCATATCAATCACATCAACATGGAAAATAGAATGCTCCTCTAGGGGATGTCTCATGGCCTCAAAAATGTTAAATTCTACCACATCGTCGCCAAATTCCATGGAAAGGGTGCCAGCATGCACATCTATCTTGGTCTTGGCTGTCTTGAGGAAAGGTCTGCCTAGGATCAATGGAGCATGGTTTGTTGAAGACTCATCTTCCATGTTTAGAATATAGAAGTCCGCTGGGAAAATTAGCTCATTCACCCGAACTAACACATCTTCTAGCACTCCTGCAGGATGAGCAGTGGTCCTATTTGCCAACTGAATCACTATACCAGTAGGTTGCAAAGTGCCAATGTTCAAGGACTGATATATTGACATAGGCATGACATTAATCGAAGCACCCAAGTCTAGCATTGCATGTTCAAATTTGGAGTTATCTATCGTGCAAGGAATTGTGAAAGTTCCAGGATCTTTGCATTTTTGTGGCATGCTTGGTAGAATCATTGCAGAAACATTTCTGCCCATGCTTATTTTCTCGCACTTAAGTCTTCTCTTGTGAGTACACAACTCTTTGAAGAATTTGGCATACTTGGGAATCTGCTTGATTGCATCAAGGAGGGGAATATTGATTTCCACCTTCCTGAATGTGTCCATGACTTCTCTTTCTATTTCTGTTTGCGCAGTATGCTTGGACTGTGTGACTCTGTTTGGAAAAGGTAGTGGAATGGCCAGATTTGAATTCTTTGCACATTTCTTCTGTGTCACAGATTTTTGGACTGAGCTATCCACTTTCGTTTGTTTCTGGTCACCTTTTGGTTCTTTGCACTTGTAGTTCGTAGTTGTGGTGGAGTAGGACCGTCAACTTCTCTGCCACTTCTCAAGCTAATGGCACTTACATTGCCTCTTGGGTTGTTGACTGTTTGTGAAGGCAATTGATTCGACCCTTGACTTTTCAGCTCACTCAGAGTGGTTGCCATCTATCCAATTTGACTTTGTAAATTCTGGATGGTGGCATTGACATTCTGCTGAAACTGTTTCATCAAGTCTTCGAAAGGTGGCTCACCGGGAGTGGGCCGGAACAGTAGTGGGAGGGGTCGCTTTGCATGGGTGGCGGTGCGCAGTTGTGCTTGCCTAAATGCGCAGTGGTTGGTACTTGTTGCTAGGGCCTTCACTTGGTATCTAAACTGTGGTTGCTGCTGTTGGTAGGGCTGTTGTTGTTGTTGACTAGAATTTCCATATCTCAGGTTGGGATGGTCCCTCCAGCCAGGGTTATAGGTATTAGAAAATGGATCATACCTGGGCTGCTGCTGTGATTGCTGATATTGGGGTCTACCAAGAAAAATACCAGCTGCTGCAACAGATTGCTCTGGAAAAATAGAACCACCATCCTGAAGTGTGGGGCATGCATCAAGAGGGATGAGATGAACAAGAGCAAATGCCACACACGATTCTGACCATCCGCATTGGTGCTTGTTGTCCCATCGCTAACCTGTCTCACCAAAGAAGTCAATTCATCAAGTCTCGTGTTCCATTCTCTCGTTGGTCTACATGAGACGATTGAATCTCATTGACTCCTCTGGTTGAGGTAATAATTCGTGTGCCAAATTGTTGGGTGTTGGCTGCCATGTTTGCTATCAAATCTCTCGCCGCAGCAGGGTCTTGTCTACTAAGGCTCCTCCGAGGCAAAGCATCCACCATGCTTCGTCATTTGGCAAACAAGCCTTCATAGAAATATTGAATTAAGAGTTGATCGGTGATTTGGTGGTGGGGACAACTCGAGCACGCCTTCTTGAATCTTTCCCAATATTCATGCAAGGTCTCTCCTGTCATTTGTCTTATGCCACATATATCTTTTCTAATGGCAAGTAGCTCTAGAGGCAGGAAAAATTTCTCTAAGAACAACCGCTTCATGTCACCCAACTTGTTACCGAACCTCGGTGAAAGATAAAATAACCAATCCTTGGTTGTATCAGGAAGTGAGAAAGGAAATGCCCTCAGCTTGATGTGCTCTTTTGAGATCCCATGTGGCTTCATGGTTGAACAAACTACATGGAATTCTTTTAGATGCTTATGGGGATCCTCACCTGCAAAACCGTGAAACTTGGGCAACAAATGTATCAATCCAGATTTTAACTCAAAATCAGCATCAAGATCTGGGTATTGAATACACAAAGACTGGTTAGTTATATCAGGAGTAGCAAGTTTCTTATGAGTTCTATTCTGCATGTTATCAGCCATGGTTTCAGAATTATTCAAGATCTCAAGTTCACTCCCAATATTAAGATCAAATTCAGAAGCAATTCTTGCACTTAGCCTACGAGCTCTAATCAACCTATGCAAGGTTCTATCAATCTCAGGATCAAAGTCAACCAAGTTATCAGGCTCGGACCTAGTCATACATCACACAAAAACAAATAAATAAGCAAAATACACTAGACAATGGATAAAAATGTTAGAAAAGTTAATAAAAAGAAAAAGTTAGTAAAAACACTTCAAATGAAAAGATTACACTTACTATTCCCCGGCAACGGTGCCAAAAAATTAACAAACGCCGAACTCAGTCAAAATTATAACCGAAGTTATTACCTAAATTTGCAGTATAGTGAACAACACTGGATCGTCTCCTCAAGGATCGTAAATGTAATTTAATCAAATTAAGTTAAGTTATAAAAGGGGGTTTTGATGGTTCAAGGATCACAGTGACAAGATTTAAAAAGAAATAACAATTAGAAGAACAGTCAATTCAGAAATCTATCTGAGATTGGGTGGATTCAATCATAAACCTTTCAACAAATACTTGAAACACATTTGAATGGTTAACTTGGATCTAACCAAGATCTCTGCATCAGATCTAGAATTCATACTAGACGATCATCCAGAATTCAATTGATAAGTGATAAACACAAATCTGCAATCGCACCATTCATGTAGATATATGTCAATTTAAGCACCGAATTCAATTAACCTAGGCACCAATCAGTAACCTAACCTCTTCAATTACGTGATTAGCTTAGATCAATCAGTTCTAAGTTTCATCACAAATCTCAACCTTCAGTTATGTGATTAATTCAGATCAATCAGTTCTAAATTTCATCACAATACTTAATCTTAAAACAAGATCAAATCTGACCAAACATAAAGAATCACTATTCAAGTCAAGATCAAGAAAAAGAAGAAGAAGAAGAAGAGAAGAAGAATCCAAATATAAATCAAATACATTACATAACCAAGGTCTCAAGAATCAAACCACAATCTCTTCAAGAGTCCCGAATTGACTGAAAGTAGCTTAGCCCTCCATTACCATGAAGGGGAGCATCAAATTATACAAAAGCTATGAGAAACTATGAAGAAACAAGAAGAAACTATGAGAGAATTGAAGGAGAATACCACTTGTTATTCATGATAACCAATGGTGCCTTTTATAGAAGTCTAGGGTAACAAAATGACAAAGCGGAGTGGATGGATGAGTGGGGTGGTTGAGTGAAGTGGTTGAGTGGAGTGGTTGAGTGGGGTGGTTGAGTGGGTTGGTGAGTGGAGTGGTTGAGTGGGGTGGTTGAGTGCATTGGTGAGTGGAGTGGTTGAGTGGGTTGGTGAGTGGAGTGGTTGAGGACGAAAATTTCTTGTCTGACTTGGAAGCCAAAAACGACCAACTATACTTCAGATCCATGAAAAGTACTCTTCATGAAAGTTGTAGATCTTTGTCTTGGATATAACATGCATATCTGGATCGTTCAATTTGGCTTCCTATAGCCCAAGATATGACCCAAATACCGCAGGTTGCTCAAACCCAACTTCAGCACCTCTGTTCCGACTTGCAAGCTCAAACTGACCCATTAGACTTCATTTTTTCAAAAAGTGTTCTTCATGAAAGTTGTTTATTTGGATCTTAACTATCAACTATCCAAATTTCAGCCCGTCTCCCTTATTACAGCTTGAGATATGATTTTATGAGTGCACACCGTTCGGATTCTAGTGACAAAACCCGTATTCTGACTTCCATGTAAACTTAGGTCCCTTAGACATCTGTTTAGGACTTCGAGCTCTTCATCAAAGTTGTAGAGCTTCCTCCTAGCTTTCCTACAAGGTAAAATTCATGATTATCAGATATCAAAAACTCAAGTTATGGCCAAAATACAGAAACAATGTCAAATCTCAATAATGCTGAAAATATTCAATTAGGACCAATTTGAGCTCAAACTCACAAAATCATACCAAACTCAATCAATTAAGAATATGGAGAGTGTAAATGACTAAACATAAGGGTTTCTTAATGAATAAAATATGTGATTATCAAATTCCCCCACACTTAGCTTTTTGCACTCATGGGCAAAACTCAAGACCAAAACAAGGACATAAGAGATTAACAAAAATTTAAATTCCAATGACATTCAAGAGCCCAAAATTTTACAATCAAGAAGAACAACCAAAGGTTCAAGGGATCAAAACATTCATGAGTTAACAATTTTCCACATCTCAAACCAACAAGCAAGGTATCTTCAACATGAATCAAGACACCTAAAACTACTCTCCAAGCTCTTTTAAGTCCAACCATAGATCTTAAATCTACATGATATTCTAAGCAACTTTCATGTTGGAGACTTTCTCTAAATCATTCATCTTCAGCCTTGTTCTTCAAGCTAAAGATTGGAGCTTTATTGGTGAAGTTTATTAATCTTCACTTTTCTTTTGATTTTCAAGGTTCTAAGCCATGTTTGATCCATGGTTTATCGTGTTCAAGCTTGATTTACTAATAAATATATGTTTTGTTTTGTATTTGAGAAGCCCTTGGTGGTGAAGGACTTGGGAAGAGAAGCAAAACAATGAGCTTTTGAGGATCTTCAAGAGGTAAGAGGGAGATTCATCTCACCAACCAAGTATGGTGGTGAGAGATGGTTTGTGTATTTGATGGATGGTGAATCCATGTGAGGATTCATATCCATGGTCATGTAATAATTTGTGGGTGTTTATATGCTTTGATTATTTCCCTATGCTTGATATGCTTTGTATGATTTTATGGCTAATATGGTATGCTTATAACATGCAAGATGATAATATGGTTTGCTTATAACATGCAAGATGATAATATGGAATGCTTATAATATGCATGATAAGAATATGTTGAAATTATGTATATGTATGCCATAATGAGATGATGGAAAAGAAATCAATTTTTGGCTCCAATGGCCAAAGGAAGAGGGCTACGGTTTTGATACCCATGATGAGGGTTTATGTTGAAATTTTTTCAAGAACAAGGGAATTAATTTTTGGTCCCTAGAAAATGGTGAATTTTGGCCAAGACACCTCAAGATAGGTGTCACAAATTAATATTTTCATGAATGATGAAATGAGAAGTTTAGAAAAATAAGGAAAATAAACAAAGGGTTTATTTTTCAAAGAGTACATAAACATGGTTTTAGAAGGATTTTTATTGATTTATTTTGTGTAAAAAGTCTCTAAGTATTTTACTAACCAAGAGTTTTAAATGAAAAGAGCAATGAGTTGATGATTTAAAGGATTTGCAAAGAAAGTGAAAAATGAAAATGAACAAATGATTTGATTTAAAGACCAAGTACTCACTGTTTTTGTAAAGAATTTTTAATGGTTTTGTTTGTGTAAAACCATATCAATTTAGAAGGAAAAATATTTGATGGTTTCAATGACCATGTACCACAGTTTTGAAGGCTTGTGAATGCCTTGGTTTTATGAAACAAAATGGTTTTCCAAGTGGAAATGTAATTTGAATTAGTACAAGGAATTCAGAAATGGAATCAGAGTATTTTATCACTTAAGAAATGAATTTCAGTATGTAAATGGAAAAGAGAGGTTCAAACACACCTCAATTTATTTTGAAAAGAATTGATTTTAGAATTGATTTGAGAAAAATGGAGAATATAATAGTGATTTGATATTTTTTAACGTGTAACTCATTCTTTGGGTTTTGGAGAGCGTTAGTGAAATTTTAAGATTTGAAACATTGATTTATATCAATGGAAAAGTGATTTTGGGGATTATATTTTGGAAAAGGATTTCTTTTGTGGATTATATTGTGGAAAAAGACTTCTTGAGTAAAGAAATGTGGAAAAAAATTTTCTTGAGTAAGAAAATATGGAAAAGGAAGTACAAAGTCATAATATTTTGAGAAAAGTGGAAATGGAATTTTTTGAAGGTTAAGAAATATTTTTCGTAATGGAAAAATGATGTTAGAAATGATATTGATTTGTTTGGAAGTCCAAAAATAATGTTTGAAATATTGAGGAATATTTTACGTGGTTGTAAAATGGTGAAAAATGTTTTACGTACCTTAAAAACGTAATTTTTTAAAGCTACGCGATTTGAAAAATGTTGAAACATTTCTACGCAATTTGGAAAGCGTTTAAATATTTTGAAAAATGATGGAAAATGGTTTACGCGACTTAAAAGAATAATTTTTAAGTTACGCGATTAAGAAAATGGTGGAAAATCACTACGCGATTTGAGTAACGTGTAAATATTTTTACGTGATCAATGAAAACTTTGAAAGATCAATACGTAATTTGAAAACATAACAGAAGTGTTGTGGAATTGTGAAAACATAACAGAAATATTGCGCGATTGTGAAAAACACGATAAAAGTGTTTTATGATTATGAAAACACGATAATATGATTTCTCTGTTAAAAATACAATATGATTACTATTGGGCCAGTGTGTGGACCCTGATTTTGAGAATATGAAATTAAACTAAGAATGGGCCAATGTGTGGACCCTGAATATGAAATGATGAATTTTGCCTGAAATTGGCTTTGGTGCATTGAACATGCATTGAAAATGGTGAATTTTGCCTATGATTGGCATTGGTGCATTTTATATGCATGAACTAGTGTATGGACACTGTATGAGAAAATAATAAATTTTGTCTATGATTGGCATTGGTGCATTGAACATGCATTAGAAAGGTCCGTTGGACTATATGAGGCTATTTGCCTAGGAGAGACGTACACCTCTTGAGTGGGTGCGATATGCGTAGTATAAGTCACTTGTTGACCTTGGGGGCATCGGGGTGCGGGTTGCTTACACGGGTGGTTGGTCGCGCTTCTTCCCATAAGTTAGACTGATGCAACACACCGATGATCCTGACCGAGACACTATTCTTAATCATGATCTCGTAAAGACTGTCGTGTATATGCTAGATGTACAAAACTCAAAATGAGGATTATAGCACTTGGTCTGAGGCATTTTGGTACAAACAGATCTTTCGGATCGACTTCTCCGAACTAAGTATTAGCTCCATGGAGTAGGACATTGAGTCTATGTGCGCATGCATGAATCTGAGCATTTATATTCATATAATATATTAATTGAGAAATATTGGCTATGACAATTGTTTTGAATACTTAGATGATAATTGAATTGGTAAATGATTTGATGATGATAATTGATTAATGTTGATGGTATGATATATCTGTATGATATGTTGTTGTGTTATCTCTGTGCTACCATGTTGGTATTGGCGTAGGTGATCTCACCTCTTTGTTATATTGTGTTGTTGTGCTTATATTGGTAAAAATTATATAATAGATGGAACGAGTTGTCTTAGACATACGGGTGATAAATACTCTGAGATCGGAGACAACATCAGAGAATGACCATTCCAGATTTGATAGCGTGCAGTGTTGACATAGAACAGATGTCTGATGCATCCAGATGGATACAAGAAGAAATAAGTATGTTAAGTTTTCTCGTTAGTGTTGTATCGTGCTATTAAGTAGGACCCGTCCTAGGGTTTGCTACTGTTAATAAGAGAGAGTTTTCTATTAGTTTTATATTTCTCTTTAAATTGTTAAATATTAATTAGTGTCAATATTGTATAATAAATATATTTTCAGTAATACTTACGGATTTAAGTAAGTTTATGTTTCAGTCTTTTTTGTAAAGAAATTTTAAAACCCATCTTTTATAACTCAAACCTTTTATGAAATCATTTTCAGATTGAGAGTTGGTAGTCAAAAATGTGATGCCCTAAGGAGGGTGTTACACGACACAATCATCATTATGCCACAATCACTAAATTTAGGCATGCTACAACTCAATAACAAGTTTCAAATTTAATCATTGTGCATATATAGAAAATATGAGCCACAAATGAAGTATATTTATTACACAACCTTAACATCCTCCAAAGGGAATTATATTCCATATATATATTGACTGCGAGATTTAAGGATGCAAACTCAAGTGCATGTTGTCTCAAGTAGTAAATTTCTCGGGAGTCCGAGGTCGATCCACAGGGAATTGATGAAGAAAAATTAATTGAGGTAGGAAAGGATTTGTCACAATACCAAAAGTAATAGAAGATGTTCACAAATGAATTTAAGAACTTGTTTGGGTTTGAAGATCCACTCTTAGTAATAAATTAAAGGCAAGATTATTTCTCTTTATAACTCAATTGAAATCCACACACAACGAAGGTTCCAATTGGAAAATATAACATTCAAAGTTCAATTATATATGCAATCATAGTATGATTCCTTTAATTATCTACAAACATTTGTAAATGAGTTCAAGCATTCACTGGGCCAATCCTATTGTCTACAATAAATCAAGATCTCCATTATACAAAGAAGGTTTCTAAATTAATTGGAAACAAAATACAACACATATAATGTCCATTTAATAATATATCTTTTAAGCACAAGAAATAGTATAATCTAACCTTATTTCATTACCAAGAGCTTCACTCTTTCACCCAAGCAAGATGAAGATTTAGTTACTCATAGATAAGAAGAAAGAAAGAGAGAAGAAGAGAAAGATGAACATAGCTTCACTTTAGAACAAGAGAAAATTACAACAAAGTAAAACAAGAAACAAGCATAACCATAACTTGTAAAAACTAAGCCTAACACCAAGTGCCCTAAATGATTAGCCAATAGTTCCTTTTATAGAGGATTAGGGATACAAAATGACAAGGAGGCTGATTAAGAGTAAGTGGATGAGTGGATGAATGAGTGGAAAATGCCAAATGGTGAGGATAAGAGTGAAAAATGATTGAGATTTATTGTCTCCGAAATCATTCAATGCTTAACTCATGGATTCTATCATCAAATGGAAAAGTCATCTTCATAAAAGTTGTAGATCTAGATCTTAACTTTTAGATGTCCAAATTTCAGCCTAAGATAATTCTTACAGCTCGAGTTATGCTCTGATTACTGTACACTGTTCAGGTTCCAGACACAAAACTCGTGTTCTGTCTTCCAAGCCCATTTAGCTCTTCTAGATGTCTATATTTTACCTGGAGTTCTCATGAAAGTTGTAGAGCTTTCTCTCAGATTTCCTACAAGGTAAAATTCATAATTTCTAGACATCTAGAACTCAAGATATGTCCAAAATACAGAAACAGTGTAAGACCCAAATAATGCAGAAAAAATCAATTAAGTCCAATTTGAGTCCAATCTTACAAAACATAACCAGATTTAATCAATTAAGTACATGAAGAGTGTAAATGACTAAAAATGAGGGTTTATTAATGTATAAAATATATGATTATCATATATATATATATATATATAGTAACACATACAAAATGTAAAACATACTTGTTCAAAGACATATATGCAGCTACCATAACCAAACCCGTACTGACCCAAATGAGGAAGCAGAAACCTAACAGGTCCTACTCAAAGGTAAGGTAACGTTCCCAACATACCCAACGTGCTCTAACTCCAAGGAAGCAAACTATATATTGGCACCTCCAAGAAAACTGAATCTCCACGAACCCACAAAGATTCTGTCTTGTCACTATCTCAGTCTTCACGGGTCATAAATATAAAATAGAACGAGACAAGAAAGAGGTGAGATCCCCTATATTAAATCCAATATGGCAGCAAGAAAATGATACGAATAACAAAGTCATTCCATACATACAAATATTGCAGATATATTCAAGCTATTAATTTCATAAATATCATTAGAAAACATATCCCACAATAATATAAATATTAGCAGCACTATAAGAACAGATAATAATAGACATCCACCATAGATATGTATAATGATTATGCCATCACAATATGTATGTCGACCATGCCACGACAATATGCGTGCTGACCATGTGTATGCATAATGAATCAATTCCTACTCCATGGAGCTAATACTCAAACTCAAAGATGAACGTTCCGAAAGATCTGCCACCCTCAATGACAGTCTACGCCAGACCATGAAAAGAAGTAGTGCTTGTCGGTTCTTCGTCAGTGCGTTGAAATGGTTCTTCATGGCCAAAGGTATATATAATGTGACAACTAGGTCATTAGATGAATCACCTCGCCCTGACGCACTCGGAGGTCCTTCCCTTGGATCACACAACTCAATTCTCATTCACTCTTAGGCAACAAAAACCATGCAAACACTGACTGTATGATGTTCAATGTATGATAACTTAATGCATAACTCAAGCCACTATTGTACTATTCCCAATGATATCCAAACAACCGCCCATACAATTGTCTGATACCATTAGTATCAATGATATTATATAACCGCCCATACAATTACATAACATTGATCCACCTGGGTCCAGCACATCGGCACAACAACAAAATAGTGTATAATGTTCAATGTATGATAATGTTCAATGCACAATAATTCAATGCATAATCTAAGCCACCACAGGCCATACATCATATTTTAACAAAATTGGGTCCAGTACGTCAGCCCGATAGCAAACCACTATTTTCATAATCATGTAAACGTTTTCCAATGTTTTTCCCAAAAATCTGTATTATATTACTTTACTGAAAACTATTTCCATTACTAAAATCCTCTTAAACAAAATGCCTTGAGTTCTAAATCACTTTTAAAACTTATCCTCCATTATCTTAATTAAAAACACTGTTATCTAATAATAAAACTTTGTTCCATTCTTCTTAAGTAAAATACCTTGAATCTTAGATGACCTTTAAAACTCATTCTCCATTTCTATTATAAAATCACCATTTATTCAATAAAAGCTATATGTTTCCATATTCCTCTAAAAATCCTTTTTAAACAAAATATTTTAATGTTAACATCATCTTCCAAATTCATTCTTTATGACCTAGGCAAAAAATCCATTCTTTCCAATTAATAAAATCATATGTATTTCCTTTCCAAACTTAAAAATCTTTGATTCATATCCCTATTACCTAATCAACTAAATTCACAATTTATAAAATATTTTTGACTTGGATTAGCCCAAAATGGGCCTAATGGCAGTGAGCCTCATGGTCCTCAGACCTCAAAATTTTCATCCTCTAACAACAAGATTCCAAGCACATATCATACTTCAATTATCAAATCACACTATAGCACATCCATGCATAAATCATAATAGAGCATAACTAAGCACTTAAGCATAAATCATATAAAGTCAAATTCATATAAAGCAAATAAGCATAAACCATCACATTCATACAACCAAGTGAATAAGTCCTCACATGGATTCTTCACTTGCAACATACAAAATCCATTTCTCACCACCATGTATGGTCGATGAGTTTAATCTGCCTCTTACGTCAAGACAAGATAAAAATAAATCTCCTTGATGTCTCCTTGATGATTTCGTCTAACACCAACAAGCAAACCCTTAAGTCAACAAACATACAAATATTAGATCTAAAGCTTGAAAGGAATTGACCATTGATCAAAATGATGGTTTAGAATCTTGAAAAAAGAAAGAAAGGAGTGAAGATTAAAACTTCACCTTAGAAACCTTCAAATGTAACACCCCAAAATTCATTGATTTCATTATAGATATTCATTTTATACTATTTATGATTTTCTGGAAATTTTTTTTGGATTTTTCTGAGAATGCGGAATATTTTAATATATTTCTCGTTTTATGTGCACATTGGACAGAGTTGAGAATATAACTGTAACGTTCCAAAAATTGGGAAATTATAGGACGGATAGTCGTTTTATAATATTTACAATTTTTGGGAATTTTCTGGGAATTTTTCAGAAATACTAAATATTTTAATATATTCCTCGTTTTACGTATGCATTAAGCGGAGCCAGAGAAATGAAGTATTTTCTCTGAGAACCTCGAACTCTGGAAACATCGACGGGGATCTTACTAAACCCAAGGCCGGACACAGTTCATGAGGTTTCATGTTTTAAGAGAAAATTCTAACAAATGAAAATTAGACAACGCTGTGTGAAATTCATCTGTCAGATTAATTAATACTGACTTCTGTCAACTGTAACTATTATCCAATGGATAATAGCATGTAATAAAAATCCTATCACCTTATCATAATGTAATCTACTTTATGTCATAATAAACCTATTTTAATTCAAATATATTGCTATTTTAATCAAGTTTCTAGAAGCTTTGACCCAAGAATGACCACAATGCCCTTAGCTTACATGAGAAGCTACCAAATTTCCTCTCTCCTCTCTCTCAAAGCCGTGGCTAACCTAGGGAAAAAGGGGGGAAATTTCACTCATTCACTTAACCTAATCACTCCAAACTATCTCACTTTAACCTAATTACTATCTCTCTCTCTAAACTTCATCTTCTTCCTTGCTCTCCCGTCTCTCTAAAACTCCATAGCCAAACTGAAATTTGCAGCTCACCCTTCACTTAGTCTCTTCATCTTTTCTCTTCATCAACCACATTTCTTTACTCTCCATTATCATCTCTACCACTTTTCTTCACAAGGTTTCACCAAAATCCTTCTTCTCCTTTTCTCTCCATTTCGGGTTGCCATCTCCACCATCACCATTTTCATTTTCTTGCTTCATTAATCTCATTTTTAGCTTCTCTTCATCATTCTAAACCTTTTTCCTTTCATACACTACATCAAAATCTTTCATCTTCACCAATCTTTTTCAAGATCAAAGTTTGAGGCTTTAAGGTAAAAATCACAACTTTCTTCTCTTCTCTTCTCCTTTTCATGTTCCAAGACCATTTTCATGGTCAAGGATGCTTTTCTTTTCAAGATATGGTGTTCATTCTTTGAGGTTGTTTTCTAGGGTTTTGAGGAGCACAAAACTGAAATCACAAGGAGCACATTGGAGGTCATTTTCGTGCTCTTCTCTTTGGTAAGAGGGAGACCACTCAATTCAACCAAAAATGGTGGTTGGAGACTTATTGTTTGAAGATTTGTGAGAAACCCTAATAGGGGTTACTCTTGTTATTTCATTTTCTTATAATTGGTTCTTTAAATTTTTATTCTTTTAATTGATTTGTTAGATAGATTTGAATCTTATTGCCATTGTAAAGATTGTGATGGATTGAAAATTGATGAGGTTAAGACAAAAGCCCCTTGCTTGAGGCATGGAGCCTCACGACCACACTCTCTTTGGTGGGGTGTTAGTGTTTAAAATTTTAAAGCTTAATGGATTGGTATTAATTGAGTGATTAAGGATTAATGAAGAAATGAAAATCCTCGAACCTTAAATTTGTGAGGCTCACGGCCATGGAGGGGAACAATGGTGAAAAATTTTGACTTGGATGGAGGAATTGATAAATTGGATATTAGAAGACCATTAGGAATTAATAATGTGCAAAGATAATTAAATTAAGGCTTAATTTGGTAAAAATTGAGAATCCTACTCAAGAGAAAGAACATGAGAAAGTGAGTTTTGGGAGAACATGAAATTAACACATAGAGTGAATTAATAATGAGACACTAATGCATAAAAATGAAGACAAATATTGGACTTGAGCGCCTAAAGAGGACCACAGCCTTGGCTTGATTAATTTGGAAATAATTTGACCTTAATGAACTAATGGGATTAAGAGAATTAGTGGTAAGGAGTTAATGTCTAATGCAATGAAAGGATAAAAATCAAAGACCCTTAAATGACATGAATTTAAAGGATTAAAGCAACCCAATGTTATCACATTTGGCCAAACGGCTTATAACTTGACAAAGTGGATTCCATGATATGGACCATGATGGAGTACGTACTTTGGAAAAATTGGATTTGATACAAAATATGACTCTAAGTGATTGTGGACCCCCCTTGTGGGCTAAATACTTGATGGTTACATGTCATGAAAATATTCTGATGAAATTACATTGTTATATGACTATGATAAACATACATGATTTGACATTGTGACGTCATGTATATGTATCGTCCGTTGGACACTGTTAGAAAGGCTGTGTGGGCCTAGGAGTTTGAATAACACCTATGTGCGGGTGCGAATAGACTAAGCGTAGGTGTCATATGTTGTTGACCCTGGGGGCGTCGAGGTGTGGGTGTCTCACAATAGTCAGTGGTAGCTCCACTGGGGCAGTGGGATAGACCAATGCGACACACCGACGATCCTGTCCGAGATGCTGTCCTATATCGCGATCAACTGTCGAGGTACCATGTATAAGCCATTGCGCAAACATTTTTATGAAATAAAGTACGCTATATTTTATGAGGCTAATGATATACTGGTATTACTCCTTGATCATTCACTCCGAAAATGTTTATGTCTAGCTCCATGGAGTAGGTTTTTGGGACACTTTTGCATTGTTAGCTGTCAGTCGTATAACTCATTGAGCATGAGCATTATTAACTGTGAAACATGTTTACTATTATTATGTAACAACTGTTGGTTACCTGAGCTGTTGGCTGCTGATGGTGTCTCTGCTATTTAAATGTTGTTAGTCCGCTTTCACTGTAAATTTTAATGTTGTGGTGCTTAAATGAATAAACTGTGTTCTATTTGGGCGTTCAGCACCGTTTAGTTTCCTGCTGCTATTATTGGTAATGAATGACGAGTATCTCACCTCTTTACGGTATATTCCGCTACTGTGTATTTTCTCATGATTGACTGAAGACATTCGTGAGGAGGACAAGGAAACCACTGAGTTTCACAGTTTCTAGCCGTATCTTGACTGAGATCGAGGCTGCTGAGGATGTCATTTTGCCCCCGTGGGTTCTTTGGTTTCGTGCGGATCAACTTTCATGGCGGTCCGGATTGCTGGCATATCAACATGCAGACTGATCATTGTGTATACCACGGCGAATTGACAGTGTTCTTAGCATGGGGATGATATACTGCTTTTATTTTTGATTTCCATGCCTTTGTATGGCTGGAATTTTACCTACTTATGAGAGACATGTGGGCGGATATGTACTACACCCCACGTGATGACTCTTTCTTGTCCACTGCTTGGGCTCCTGCCCGTTGTTCCATCGTTCCGATGGATGTCTCGTCAGACGATGAGGACCCTGAGGAGGACCCATCTACGATTCCTTCTCGTTCTCGTCAGTCTTAGAGACTGTTTTCTTTTTAAATCGATGGCTATTGATGGTTGTCCGTTTATTTTATGGGAGCCTGATGTATTATTGGATTGATGAGTATATATATATTTGTATCTCTTGGGGTAGGTACATATTTTGCTTTTTGTGTACATTTTGGAAATGTAATTAATACAGGCTTGTACATATAATTATGATAATGTAATTTCGATGTATGGTTTAATTTCTGTTGACTATATTATAACTATTCAGTGTTTGAAGTTTCGCCATAATGGGGATTTTTCTAATTTACTATTGTACTACTTACAATGACTTACAAAAAAAAAGAATATATAACAATGATAATATAATAAGAGCATGGCGAAAGGTTTAAGGTAGATTAAACTAGCATTAATATACCGGGTTTTAGAAATTTTAAACAAGTACTATTTTTCGCAATATAATCTTACCTTATGTTTTACGATTATATAAATAAAATGGTGTGACGTTCCTTCTTTGCGAGTATTGGATAAGAGAAAAAGGGCATTACACTGTCTTGGTATCAGAGCTCCCGGTTATGTTTTCTTTTGGGTCATGTGGTTTTGGACTATCTTGTTTATGTTGTGTGATTCTCTGTGATTCTGTTGTTTGGTATTCGTAAGGATACATCTGACTTTCTCTGTATTTTGCGTAGTTTAATTTGAAAGGGAATGATGGCTTGTAGAGGTGATATGGCTGCTGCCATAGATGCAATACAAAAGATGGCTGAGGCAATGCTACAGCAGAACCAGTGGACAACTTAACAACAGGCTAGAGCTGCACAATAACTAGAAGCTACGGCGGATGTTCAGAACTTAGAGGGATTTCATCGTGCTAACCCTCCACAATTCAAAGGGGAGTTTGATCCAAAAAAAACTATGTTGTGGATCCAAGAGCTGGAGAAAATATTTACCGACATGAACTGTGCTGATGATAGGAGAGTAACCTATGCTGCATATATGTTGATGGGAGATGCGGAGCATTGGTGGACTGGGGAACAAAGGCTACTGCAAGCTGCAAATAGAGTGATAACTTGGGATGTGTTTAAATAAAGGTTCTTGAACAAGTATTTCCCTGAAAGCGCTAGGCACGCAAAAGAAATGGAATTTCTGAGGTTGCGACAGGGAGGCATGACTGTGAGCGAGTACGCTGCCAAGTTTGAGAACTTGTCCAGATTTTCGACCTATTTTCAACTTCAACCCAATGAAATCTGGAAGTGCCGAAAGTTTGAGGAAGGCCTGAGGCATAAGGTGAAGAAAATTGTGATAACTTTGAAGATTACTTAGTTTTCTGAGCTACTTGACATCTGTTGTCGATTGGAAAGTGTGGAACAAGAACGTGAGGTGAGAAACAGAAATTTTGGGCCCATTTGGTCCCAAAGAGGAGGTGGTGGTAACGCAAGTCATTATCAAAAGAAGCCCTATTCCAGACCATCTGGAAGCCAACAGCCACAAAGACCTCAAGGAGGAAGTCCAACTGGAAGTCTAGGAAGGATAGGTCAGAATGTGGTGTCTACGCCAAGATGTATGAAGTGTGGAAAGGAACACTTTACAAGAGATTGCACAATCAAAGGAATTATTTGCTTTCGGTGCGGGAAACCTAGTCATGTTTCTCGAGATTGTAACCAGACCAAGGCAGAACCATCCGTCAATGCTGCTAAGACTTCTAAACCACAAGCTGGAGGCATAGTCTACACCCTGAGTGGTGCTGAGGCCTCTAAATTCGAGGATCTGATATAATGAGAGGGTATCATCGAAGGTAATCTTTTAATTGTACTGTATGATTCTGGTGCTACTCATTCTTTTATTTTATATGACTGTGTGAAAAGACTTAGACTATCTGTGTCTTCTTTACCTTTTGATTTGACTGTTTTGACTCCTACTGCAAAACCTATCGTTACTACTAAAGTCTGTCCAAATTATTCTTTAATTGTGGAAGGTCAAATCTTTTTTGTCGATTTGATCTGTTTACCATTATCTCAATTAGATATGATATTAGGAATGGATTGGTTGTCTGCTAACCATATCCTGTTAGATTGTTCTAGAAAAATAATAGTTTTCCCTTTGAATAAGGATTCTAGATTTTTGACCGCCAACCAAGTGAAAGCTTTCCTGGAAAAAGGAGCTCGAGGATACATGCTACTATCTTCTTTGAAAGTCGAGCGTAAAGTTGATGTGGATGCAATCTCTGTTGTACGAGAATTTCCTGAAGTTTTCTCTGATGATGTACTTGGCTTGCCACTAGAACGAGAAATCAAATTTGCTATTGACTTGGTACCAGGAGCTGGCCCTATTTCTATAGCGTCTTACCGTATGGCACCAGCAGAGCTAGTGGAACTTAAGAAGCGGTTGGAAGAACTTCTGGAAAAACAATTCGTGAAATCCAATGTGTCACCCTGGGGAGCACCTGTGTTGTTGGTTAAGAAGAAAGATGGTACTTCAAGATTGTGCGTGGATTATCGCCAGTTGAACAAAGTCATGATCAAGAATAAGTATCCATTGCCAAGGATAGATGACTTGATGGATCAGTTAAAGGGAGCAGTTATGTTTTCAAAGATCGATCTGCGATCGGGTTATCACCAAATCAAAGTGAAAGTGGAAGATATTCCCAAGACGGCTTTTCGTACTCGTTATGGACATTACGAGTACCTAGTGATGCCTTTTGGTGTGACTAATGCACCTGCAGTATTCATGGACTATATGAATAGGATCTTTCGTCCTTATTTGGATAAATTCGTCGTTGTTTTCATCGACGATATCCTAATCTATTCGCAAAATCAGGAGGATCATGTTGAGCATCTCAATGTAGTTCTCCAGACTTTGAAGGAGAGAAAGTTGTATGCTAAGTTGTCCAAGTGTGAGTTTTGGTTAGACGAGGTGAAATTCTTGGGTCATGTGATCTCGAAGGAAGGAATTGCTGTGGATCCTGCAAAGGTAGATGCAGTGTTACAATGGGAAAGACCAACAACAGTAACAGAAATTCAAAGCTTTGTCGGATTAGCCAGATACTACCGGAGATTCTTTGAAGGATTTTCTAAGATCGTTGGACCGCTCACTCAACTCACCAGAAAGGATCAGGCTTTTGAATGGACAGATTCCTATGAAGGAACTTTCCAAGAGTTAAAAAGGAAACTAACTACGTCACCCGTGTTAGTTTTACCGAATCTGAATGAACCGTTTGAAGTGTACTGTGACGCTTTATATCAAGGTTTGGGGTGTGTTCTTATGCAAAATGGAAGAGTGGTGGCTTATGCCTCAAGACAATTGTGAGTGCACGAGAAGAACTACCCAACACATGATTTGGAGTTAGCTGCCGTGGTGTTTGCATTGAAGATATGGAGGCATTATTTGTATGGAGTGACATTCAATGTCTTCAGTGACCACAAGAGTTTGAAATACCTATATGATCAAAAGAAGCTGAATATGAGGCAACGGAGATGGCTAAAATTTCTGAAAGACTATGATTTCCAACTTCAGTATCATCCTGGAAAAGCAAATATCATTGCCGATGCTTTGAGTAGAAAGGTGGTCAGTGTTTTTACCATGATGATCAGAGAGAAAGACCTACTAGAACAATTCAGAGACATATGGTCGTTTGTGGAACTGACACCAGGAAAAATTTGCATGAATATGGTCACAATCTCGAATGATTTAATGGATGATATTCGAGAGAAACAGAAAGTCAACAAGTTCCTACAAGAGGAAAGAGAGCTGATATAGCAGGACGGTGTATCAACATTGAAGGAAGGAAATGATGGAATTCTGAGATTCCAAGGTAGAGTCTGTGTGCCTAAGGATGAGGAACTCAGGAAGTACATACTTGAACATGCTCATTCGAGTCAGCTGAGTATGCATCCGAGTATGACCAAAATGTATCAAGACTTGAAGAAATTATTTTGGTGGCAAGGAATGAAAAGAGATATTGCTAGCTGCGTATCATCTTGTTTAGTTTGCCAGAAGACGAAGATTGAACATCAACGACCAGCTGGAATGTTACAACCATTGGCTATTCCCGAGTGGAAATGGGATAGTATCGCCATGGATTTTGTTGTCGAGTTGCCAAAGACAAGGAAAGGATATGACTCAATATGGGTAATTGTGGATCGACTTACAAAGTCAGCCCACTTTTTGTCGATCAACATAAGATATCCGTTGGATAAGTTGACTCAGATATATATTGGTGAAATTGTCAGACTTCATGGTGTACCCATGAGTATTGTTTCTGACAGAGATCCGAGGTTTACATCGAAGTTTTGGCAGAGTCTTCAAGAGGCTATGGGAATGAAGTTGCGATTAAGTTCTGCATACCATCCATAGACAGATGGTCAATCAGAAAGAATAATTCAGTCGTTGGAAGATTTGTTGAGAGCTTGTGCTATAGAGCAAACTAGAAGTTAGGATGAAATCTTACCGTTGGTAGAATTCACATACAACAACAGTTATCATTCAAGTATAGGGATGGCACCCTATGAGGCTATATATGGACGAAGGTGTCAAACACCATTATGTTGGTATTAGGACGGAGAACGACTTACCGTTGGACCTGAACTTATTCAACAAACAATTGAAAAGGTCAAAATGATCTAAGAGAAAATGGGAACGACTCAGAGTCGACAAAAGGGTTATGCAGACAAAAGAAGGAAACCTCTTGAATTCGAAGAAGGAGAGCATGTCTTCTTGAAAGTCACACCTATGACTGGGATCAGTCGTGTTCTCAAATCTAGAAAACTCACTCTTAAAATTCCTTGGACCTTACCAAATTCTTCATCGGGTAGGTCCTGTTCCGAGTCCTGATCATGTCATAGCACCTGATTCAGTACAATTAAAGGAAAACTTGACTTATGAGACAACTCTTGTAAGGATTGAGGATAGGAGGATAAAGCAACTCAGAGGAAAAGACATTGCGCTAGTGAAAGTAATTTAGAATGAAGCAACTGGAGATGCAACATGGGAACTGGAGGACAAAATGAAGGAGCAATATCCCGAATTATTTTAAGGTATGAACAATTTCGAGGACGAAATTCTTATTTGTTGGGGAGAGTTGTAACACCCCAAAATTCATTGATTTCATTATAGATATTCATTTTATAATATTTATGATTTTTTGGAATTTTTTTTTGGATTTTTCTGAGAACACAGAATATTTTAATATATTTTTCGTTTTGCGTGCACATTGGACAGAGTTAGGAAGATAACTGTAATGTTCCAAAAATTGGCAAATTATAGGACGGATAGTCGTTTTATAATATTTACAATTTTTGGAAATTTTATGGGAATTTTTCGGAAATGCTGAATATTTTAATATATTTCTCGTTTTACGTTCACATTAAGCGGAGCCAGAGAAATGAAGTATTTTCTCCGAGAACCTCGAACTCTAGAAACGTCGACAGGGGATCTTACTAAACCCGAGGCCGGACACAGTTCATGAGGTTTCACGTTTTACGAAAAAATTCTAACAGATGAAAATTAGACAACGTTGTGTGAAATTCATCTATCAGATAAATTAATACTGACTTCTGTCAACTGTAACTATTATCCAATGGATAATAGCATGTAATAAAAATCTTATCACTTTATCCTAATGTAATCTACTTTACGTTATAACAAACCTACTTTAATTCAAATATATTGCTATTATAATCAAGTTTCTAGAAGCTTTGACCCAAGAATCACCACAATGTCTTTAGCTTACATGAGAAGCTAGCAAATTTCCTCTCTCCTCTCTCTCAATGCCGCGACTAACCTAGGGAAAAAGGGGGGAAATTTCACTCATTCACTTAACCTAATCACTCCAAACTATCTCACTTTAACCTAATTGTTATCTCTCTCTCTAAATTCATCCTCTTCCTTGCTCTCCCTTCTCTCTAAAACTCCAAAGCCAAACCGAAATTTGCAGCTCACCCTTCACTTAGTCTCTTCATCAACCACATTTCTTTACTCTCCATTATCATCTCTACCACTTTTCTTCACAAGGTTTCACCAAAATCCTTCTTCTCCTTTTCTCTCCATTTCGGGTTGCCATCTCCACCATCACCATTTTTGTTTTCTTGCTTCATTAATCTCATTTTTAGCTTCTCTTCATCATTCTAAACCTTTTTCCTTACATACAGTACATCAAAATCTTTCATCTTTACTAATCTTCTTCAAGATCAAAGTTTGAGGCTTTAAGGTAAAAATCACAACTTTCTTCTCTTCTCTTCTGCTTTTCGTGTTCCAAGACCATTTTCATGGTCAAGGATGCTTTTCTTTTCAAGACATAGTGTTCATTCTTTGAGGTTGTTTTCTAGGGTTTTGAGGAGCACAAAACCGAAATCACAAGGAGCACATTGGAGGTCATTTTCATGCTCTCCTCTTTGGTAAGAGGGAGACCACTCTATTTAACCAAAAATGGTGGTTGGAGACTTGTTGTTTGAAGATTTGTGAGAAACCCTAATAGGGGTTACTCTTGTTATTTCATTTTCTTATAATTGATTCTTTAAATTTTCATTCTTTTAATTGATTTGTTAGATAGATTTGAATCTTATTGCCACATTAAAGATTGTGATGGATTGAAAATTGATGAGGTTGAGACAAAGGCCCCTTGCTTGAGGCATTGAGGCTCACAACCACACTCTCTTTGGTGGGGTGTTAGTGTTTAAAATTTTAAAGCTTAATGGATTGGTATTAATTGAGTGATTAAGGACTAATAAAGAAATGAAAATCCTTGAACCTTAAATTTGTGAGGCTCATGGCCATGGAGGGGAACAATGGTGAAAATTTTTGACTTGGATGAAGGAATTGATAAAGTGGATATTAGAAGACCATTAGGAATTAATAATGTGCAAAGATAATTAAATTAAGGCTTAATTTGGTAAAAATTGAGAATCCTACTCGAGAAAGAACAAGAGAGTGTGAGTTTTAGGAGAACATGAAATTAACACATAGAGTGAATTAATAATGAGACACTAATGCATAAAGATGAAGACAAATATTGGACTTGAGAGCCTAATGAGGACCACGACCTTGGCTTGATTAATATGGAAATAATTTGACCTTAATGAACTAATGGGATTAAGAGAATTAGTGGTAAGGAGTTAATGCCTAATGCAATGAAAGGATAAAAATTCAAAGACCCTTAAATGACATGAATTTAAAGGATTAAAGCAACCCAATGTTATCACATTTGGCCAAACGGCTTATAACTTGAAAAAGTGGATTCCATGATGTGGACCATGATGGTGTATGTATTCTGGAAAAATTGGATTTGATACAAAATATGACTCTAAGTGATTGTGGACCCCCCCTTGTGGGCTAAATACTTAATGGTTACATGTCATGAAAATATTCTGATGAAATGACATTGTTATATGACTATGATAAACATATATCATTTGACATTGTGTCGTCATACATATGCGTCGTCCGTTAGACACTGTTAGAAAGGCTGTGTGGGCCTAGGAGTTTGAATAACACCTATGTACGGGTGCGAATAGACTAAGCGTAGGTGTCATATGTTGTTGACCCTGGGGGCGTCGGGGTGTGGGTGTCTCACAATAGTCAGTGGTAGCTCCACTGGGGTCGTGGGATAGACCAATATGACACACCGACGATCCTGTCCGAGATGCTGTCCTATATAGCGATCAACTGTCGAGGTACCATGTATAAGCCATTGCTCAAACATTTTTATGAAATAAAGCACACTATATTTTCTGAGGCAAACGATATACTGGTATTACTCCTTGATCATTCACTCCGAAAATGTTTATGTCTAGCTCCATGGAGTAGGTTTTTGGGACACTTTTGCATTGCTAGCTATCAGTCATATAACTCATTGAGCATAAGCATTATTAACTGTGAAACATGTTTACTATTATTATGTAACAACTGTTGGTTACCTGAACTGTTGATTACTGATGGTATCTCTACTATTTAAATGTTGTTAGTCCGCTTTCACTGTAAATTTTAATACTGCGATGCTTAAATGAATAAACTATGTTCTATTTAGGCGTTGAGCGCTGTTTAGTTTCCTGCTGCTATTATTGGTATTGAATGATGAGTATCTCACCTCTTTACGATATATTCTGCTACTGTGTACTTTCTCATGATTGACTGAAGACATTCGTGAAGAGGACAAAGAAACCACTGAGTTTCAGGGTTTCTGGCCGTATCTTGACTGAGATCGAGGCTGCTGAGGATGTCATTTCGCCCTCGTGGATTCTTTGGTTACGTGGGGATCAACTTTGATGGTGGTCCGGATTGCTAGCATATCAACGTGCAGACTGATCATTGTGTATACCACGGCGAATTGATGGTGTCCTTAGCATGGGGACGATATACTGCTTCTATTTTTGATTTCCATGCCTTTGTATGGCTGGAATTTTACCTGCCTGTGAGAGACATGTGAGCGGATATGTACTACACCCCATGTGACGACTCTTTCTTGTCCACTGCTCGGGCTCCTGCCCGTTGTTCAATCGTTCCGATGGATGTCTCGTCGGACGATGAGGACCCTGAGGAAGACCCATCTACGGTTCCTTCTCGTTCTCGTCAGTCTTAGAGACTGTTTTCTTTTTAAATCGATGGCTACTGATGGTTGTCCATTTATTTTGTTGGAGCCTGACGTATTATTGGATTGATGGGTATATATATATTTGTATCTCTTGGGGTAGGTACATATTTTGCTTTTTGTGTACATTTTGGAAATGTAATTAATACAGGCTTGTACGTATAATTATGATAATGTAATTCCGATGTATGGTTTAATTTTTGTTGACTGTATTATAACTATTCAGTGTTTGAAGTTTCGCCACAATGGGGATTTTTCTAATTTACTATTGTACTACTTACAATGACTTACAAAAAAAAAAGAATATATAACAATGATAATATAATAAGAGCATGGCGAAAGGTTTAAGGTAGATTAAACTAGCATTAATATACCGGGTTTTGGAAATTTTAAACAAGTACTATTTTCCGCAGTATAATCTTACCTTATGTTTTACGATTATATAAATAAAATGGTGTGACGTTCCTTCTTCGCGGGTATTGGATAAGAGAAAAAGGGCGTTACATCAAACCCTAGGTATGAAGAAAATGTTTGAAGATAGATGAACTAAATGGTGACCGTAACATGAAAATTTCTCAAAAGGTTGTCTAGGTTCAAGATATGTGATTGGTTGGAATTAAAGAAGATAGATGGGTGGTTTTTGAGGGTGAGGGCGTGAGCTTAAATGGAGGAAATGTGAGGGTTTTGTGTTCTTAGCTTCAAGAAAGTGAGGATGAAGATGAACAAATAAAAACTAAATCATGAACCCTCCAAGGTGATTCTTTGGCTGTGGGGTTTAGGAGAGAAAGGTGATAACTTTTTGGTATTTTGATAACAATGGTAGAAAGATGAAGATGAGAGTTTTTGGAGATGGTTTCAACAAGAAAAAGCCTTCAAGTGAGGTGTAGATTCAAGAAAAGCATTTGATTGAAATTAAACAACCATGGAAGGTGGAGGAAGAGTGCATAGCCGTGAAGCATGGAGAGAAAATAGAAGAGAAAATGTGAGAGAAAGGTGGCAGCTTTTTGTTGAAAGATGTAAAATGAGATATTAGGTGAAAATATGATACTTTGTCATCCTTTTTCCTCCCTCCAAATCGTAGCCACACATTGGGAGAGAGAGAATGAAGTTTCTTCAACAAGCCTTGAAAGTTGGCTTCTCCAACAAGCCTAATAGAAAGCTTCTCCATTAAGTTTTGATAAAGCTTCTTCAAGAAGCCAATTTTTACCTTTTTGAAAAGTCAATGATAATGTCATATAAATGATGTCATCAAAGTGATGTCACATAAAGTGAACCTTCTAGAAAAGTTACAGTTAATGTAACACCCCAAATTTTATTTATTTTATGATAAATATTCATTTTCTAATATTTGTGATTTTTGAGAAATTTTCTGGATTTTTCTGAGAATGTAGAATATTTTAATATTATTCTTTGTTTTACGTGCAAACTGAGCGGAGCCAGAAAAATGAGATATTTTTTACGAGAACCTTGATCTGTGGAAATGTCAATGGGGGATCTTACTAAACCCGAGGCAGGACACAGTTTACGAGGTTTTACGTTTTTCAAAAAATCTTAACAGATAAAATAATAAATTGATGTGTAAATTTTATCTGTCAGATAAATGAATACTGACTTCTATCAACTGTAATAATTATCCATTAGATAATAACATGAATTAAAAATCCTATAACATTATCCTAATGCAATCTACTTTATGTCTAATCAACTCACTTTAATTCAAATTTAATATATTTTAATCAAAGCTTCTTTGAGAAGCTTTGACTACTAAAAGACTAAGATACCCTTGGCTTGTTGGGGAAGCCATTCCCTCCCCTTCTCTCTCTCAATGCCGCGGCTACCATTGCCTAAGGGAGGCAAAAATTTGCCTCTTCACTTAATGTATTTTCAATCAAAAACATTACATTTCCTACAACACTTTCTCTCTCTAGTTCTTCTTCTTCATATTTTCTCCACTTTCTCTCTTCCTCCTCTTCCTTGGCTACGAAACTTGCAGCCCCATTACCAACCATTTTCTCTGATTTTTCTCTTCACTAAGACCATTTTCATACTCACCTCAACCTTCTCTACACTTTCTCTTTAGAAATTTTCTTCAAAATCCAACCTTTCCTCCATTGTCATCCAAGACAAAGCTTCTAGCTTTAAGGTGAAATTTTTATTTTTCTTCTTCTTTCTCTTCATTTTCGTTCTCCATGGTCTCTTTGATGACCATGGATCTCTTCTTTTTCAACCATTGATGTTGATTCATGGTCTTGAAATTTCTAGGGTTTTGGGAAGCTCAAAACCGAACCTTCAAGGACCAAGTAGGAGATTATTTTTGTGTTCTTCCTTTAGGTAAGAGGGAGACTACTCATGTAACATCCCAAAATTTCCTATCTCTTAAGCAGTAATTTTGACAGTTAATAGAATTTTACTGTTTAGTAATTTCTGTGCACTGTAAAATTATTTTGTTTATTCCGTCAGCGTATTTGATCGTTTTGAGTGATTTACTCTGTGTCAGGAAAATAAAAATTTTCGGGTCGGGGAAAATTTTACGTAATTTAATTTTTACCGTTAGGTAATTATTTTACGTAATCTGATTTGATATTTGTGCATTTTCTAATTTTTGTGATTTTTGTGGATGATTATGAATTTTTTTTACTATATGTGGGCCCAGGTGGTTCTATGTGGGCCGAGGTGACCTTACGTGGGCCCAGGTGGGTCTCGCAAAGTAAAAATTTTTCTACGCATAGAAAAATTTGTACTGTTTAGACGGAGACAGGGGATCTTACTAAACCTGAATCCAGAAACAGTTTTAAAAATTTTATTGTACTGTGTTTTGTACTGTATTTAATTTATCGAGTGATAAAAATGCAGTAAATATATTCTTTCGTGGGGTTTTAGCAGATAAAAATAGAAATTATATTGCTTAAGTCAACCTTGGTGGTTTGGATATCCACCATTGATTTAATTAATGATGGAGACTTGATCTTGATTTAATAAACGGTAGAGATTTGATCTTAAAAGTGAATAAGATCATTTATAACTGTTAGATGGAGATTAAATCAAGGGTAGAGATTTAGTTTTACACAATGGCTATGACCATTTATAACCATTGGATTTAGAATTAATCAAGGGTGGAGATTTGGTCTTGTAAAGTAACAAAGACCATTTATAACCATTGGATGAAGATTTAATTAATGGTGAAGATTTAGTCTTAAAAAGTGACAAAGACTAATTATAACCCTTGGATTAAAAGTTTGAAGGAGCAATCTTAACCCTTAATTTTTGGAGACACATCTAATGGTTAGAATTTCAAAGAGAAAAATCTAATGGCCTAGATTAAGTCTTATAATCAAAAGTCTACCTAAATCCTAACCATTGAATTAATCAATGGCTAGAAATGCTCTAGATGGTGGTTAATAATGATGACAAATAATTAAATGCACAAGGAGAAGCAAGCATGGAAGGGGATGGTTTTGGATTATTTAGGAGACAAAGAAACAAAACTTTATGACCATTATTACATGTCATGGTCAATATTACATCATCCTTGAATATGATTTCTTTGTTTGCATCCTTAGGAAATTTCTTGGAGGGAGGCCAAAATTTATTTCATGCATTATCACCTTCACTTTTCATCACACTCCACGGCCATACACTTGAGAAAGAAGACATTTCATTTCATTGTCTTCACTTTGTGACAAAAGGAAGCTATCATCTTTTAATGCAAAGCTTAGTCAATTTTAGTGACTTTGCACATGTACCCTATAGTCATCATCCTACTCAATATCTATTAAAGCTATCAAATAATTCTCACTTTCTCTCTTCTTGATATCCCACGGTCATACACTCAAAAGTAGGAGACAATACTCATTTATTGATTTCACTTATTCAATTGCTCATCATTCTATCCAAAGAACCAAGAACCAATACAATAAATTCTCTTATTTTCTCTTCTCCAAGCAAGTTTCGGTCAAGCACCTTAGAACCATCATCCAAATTTTTATCATTTCATCCAACTTGATTTTCTAAACCTAAACATCATTCTAAGAACATCTCTAGTTATGAGTTTTTCCAAAATCATTCATCTTGGGCTTCAAATCCAAGCTTCAAGTTTCTATCAAAAAAATCAAAATTTCCATCTTTGTGCTTCAAGAGAAACCATTCAGTCAAGACACTCAAAACCACCATCCAATCTCTTTTAATTTCATCCAACCATAGATCTTGAATCTACATGATATTCTAAGCAACTTTCATGCTGGAGACTTTCTCTAAATCATTCATCTTCATGGACTTTCTTCAAGAGCCAAGTTATAGGGTATTTATGGTGAAGTGTAAGGAAACTTCATTTCTTCTCTTCTTTTTCATGATCTAAACCATGTTTGATCCATGATTCCTCTTAATCAAGCTTAGTGTACTAATTTTTATGTATTTTGTTTTGTATTTGAAAAGCCCTTGGTGATGAAGGACTTGGAAAAAGAAGCAAAACAAAGAGCTTTTGAGGATCTCAAGAGGTAAGAGGGAGATCCATCTCACCAACCAAGCATGGTGGTGAGAGATGGTCTTATATTTGATGGGTGTTGAATCCATGTGAGGATTCATATCCATGGTCATGTAATAATTTATGTGTGTTTATGAGCTTTGATTTATTTGCCTATGCTTGATATGCTATGCATGATTTTATGACTTTGATGGTATGCTTATATTATGCATGTTGAGTATATGGCATACTTATAGTATTTATGATGAAATATGTATGTGTATGCCATGATGTATTGATGGAAAAGAAAATAATTTTTGGCTCCAAAAGCCAAGGAAGAGCTACGGTTTTGATGTCTTTGATTAGGGTTCATGTTGAAAATTTTTCAAGAACAAGGAAATTGATTTGTTTAATGAAAATTATGAAGTGGAGAAAAATGAATTTTCTTGGTTCTAAAGGCTATGGGATTTTCAGTCAAGACACCTCAACATAGGTGTTTATAACTTAAGATTTTCATGAAAGATTAAAAATTGGATTGATTTAAAGAGTATGGAAAATAAACAAAGGATATGTTTTTCATGAGTACATGAACACGGTTTTAGAAGAATTTTTATTAATTTATTTTGTGTAAAATGTTTCTAAGTGTTTTACTAAACATGAGATTTAAATGAAAATAGCAATGATGATTTTAAGGATTTGCAAAGAAAGTGAAAAAGAATTTGTAAAGAAAGTGAAAATAGATTTGCAAAGAAAGTGAAAAATGGAAATGAACAAATGATTTGATTTTCAAAGACTATGAGTCTTACGTTTTTGTAAAGGATTTTTAATGGCTTTGTTTGTGTAAAACTATATCAATTTAAAAGAAAAAATATTTGATGGTTTCAATAGTCATGTCCACGTTTTTTTAAAGGCTTGTAATGTCTTGATTTTTATGAACAAAGTGATTTTCAAAGTGAAAACCTAACTTGATTTAATACAAGGAATTTGGAAAGGGAATCAGAGTGTTTTTATCACTTGAGAGAATTTTGTAAACGAAAGACAAAGAGAGGTTGAACATGTTTGAACTCTAATTTATTTTGAAGAATGATTTTGGAAGTGATTTGGGAAAAATGGAGAATATAATGGTGATTTGAAAAGTTACTAACGTATAACTTATTTTTGAGTTTTGAAAGTACGTTAGAAAATGTTAAGTTTTGAAATGTTGATTTTTATCAATGGAAAAGTGATTTTATGAATTATATTTTGTAAAAGGATTTCTTGAGTAAAGAAATGTGGAAAAAGATTTTCTTGAGTAAGAAAATATATTACATGAAGTATAAAGTTATATTATTTTAAGAAAAGTTGAAAAAGGAATATTTGAAGGTTGAGAAATATTTTCTGTAATGAAATTGTGGTGAAAAAATTATTTACGTATCTTAAAAACGTAATTTTAAAGTACGTGTTTGGAAATACAGTAAAATATTTCTACGCGATTTTAAATACATTGAAATATTTCTACGCGATTTGAATTACGTTTAAATATTTTACGTAATCTGAATTACTATTGAAAAATCACTACATGATGAAAAAGTGATGAATTATTTTTACGTGATTGTGAAAATAGCGAAAAATCATTATGTGATTTGAAAAGTGTTTTAAATATTTTGAAAATGAAAGAAAATGATTTACGCGACTTAAAAGGATGATTTTTAAGTTACGCGATTTTGAAACAGTGGAAAAATATTATGAGATTTGAGAAACGTATATTTTTATGCGATTGAGAAAAATGTTGAAAAATTAGTACGTGATTTAAAAGTGCAACAGAAGAGTTGCGGCATTTTGAAAACGTAACAGAAGTGTTACGATATTTTGAAAACGTAACAAAAACATTTTGGAATTGTGAAAACGTAACGGAAATGTTGCGCAATTTTGTGAAAACACGACGAAAGTATTTTATAACTATGAAAATGTGATAACATGATTTCGCTGTTGAAAATATAGTATAATTTGGTTCAATTTATATACGTTGGAAAGAGATGCCTGTGATTGGATTTGGTGCATTATACATGCATTAGAAAAACATGCGTTGAGGCATATAATACATTGAACTAAAGAAATTGAAAAGATTTGGCCCTTTGGGGTTAGACTTGCACTGATATATTCGTGCATTGTATATGGCCCTTGTGGTAGAAGAAGGAATGAGAATTGATAGTGAGATCTATGATGGATCTTGGGGGCGCCGAGGCGCGGCGGTCGACCAGTGGATAGCTGGCGAGTACCCTGTGCCACTTGGCGATGCAGTCCGTTGCAACGCATTGATGATACCCGACAAGAACACGATTCTTTTCAACAACTGGAAGATTGTCATTGGGCTAAGGCTAACAATTGACAGAGCATTCTCCTCGAAATTGTGAAAACCTCCATGGAGTTGTTTTTGAAAAACTGAGTCTTTGTGCACATGCATAATCTGACATTTATATCTGTGTGATATATTAATTGAGGAATATTGGCTATGACAATTGTTTTGAAAACTTGGATGATGATGATGATAGTTGATTAATGTTGATGGCATGATATATTTGTATGATATGTTGTTTGTGTTATCTCTGTGCTACCATGTTGGTATTGGCGTAGGTGATCTCACCTCTTTGTTATGTTGTTTTGCTGTGTCTGTACTGTTAAAATCAAATAATAGAAGGATCGAGTTGTCTTAGACATAACGAGCAATGAATACTCTGAGATGGGTGACAACAATAAGGAGTGGACATTCAGGACTCGAAGGTGTGCAGTGTTGACAAAGAACAGATGTAGAACAGATGTCTGATGCAACAAGATGGATACACAACAGAATAAGTATGATAAGTTTTAACGTTAGTGTTGTACCGTGCTATTAAGTAGGACCCGTCATGGGGTTTGCTACTGTTAAAAAAAAAAAGAGTCTGTTAATTTTATATTTCTCTTTAAATTGTGAAATATTAATTGGTGTCAATATTGTATATTAATCAGTTTAAATATATTTTCAGTAATACTTATGAATTTCAGTAAGTTTATGTTTCAGTAAAGAAAGAAATTTTGAAACCTATATTTTCATAACTCAAACCTTTTACGAATTGATTTTCAGATTATGAGTCGGGAGTCAGACTTGTGATACCCTAGGGAGGGTGTTACAACTCACTTCAACCATTTTTGGTGGTGAGGGAACCTTTGTATGCTTACTTTATTTTGGTGATTTTGTATGGTTATGTATTCTTGAATTGGATAAATGTTGAATGGCGATCTTGGATGTGTTGAAATGCTTGATGTTGTTAGGGTTGTTAAATGAAAAATTTAGAGTTTCCTACCCTAATGCTATGTCACGGTTTTGATTAGAAATTTAGGGATAAAAATTTGTTTTTGTATACAATGAAATGAAACATAGGTGATTAAATGTTGAATGGTCATATTAGAATTAATGAATGGAAAAAAATTGAGGGATTTCTACACTAGGATGTGATCACGGTTTTGGTTTAAATTTTAGGGGATTGGAGTGATTTTGTTTGAACTAAAATTTTAGTGATTATATATATTGAGAGACTAATGCATAATATGGAAGGAAATTGGAACTTGAAGACCTAATGTGAGGCCATGGTTTTAGAGGAAAATTTTGAGATACAATGATGCCTTGATGCATCTTTGGAGATTAGGAATTTAAAGACATGCACAATCTATAATTAAGTGGAAGAATTAATTTGAGTAATGACTCTTGAAGGGTTACTTAACCAAAAATTTTAATAATTGACCAAAGCTTGAGACTTTGAAATTTAGGATCCATAATGTGGATTTGAGATAATTGATGAACCATGAATACATATTGATGTTGAGAATTGATTCTATGATTGTTGTGAAATCCCTATGTGGGCTAAATACTTGTTGACTGTGTACTTGAAGAATCCGTAACATATTGATATTATGACATATTAATATTGAGAAATGAGTATATATGCTATTGTGGTATGCTTATGATGAATGCATCATTGATAAACATGTATGATGTACATTGTGTCGTCATGCATATATGTTGTCCGTTGGACATTGTGTCGTCATGCATATTTGTTCAGCATGATCTTCATGATTTTGTGAATAGATCAAGATGTTGTCAATGAAAACAACGACAAATCTGTCTAAATAAGGATGAAAGATTCTATTCATATAGTCCAGAAAGATAGCAGGTGCATTAGTCACACCAAAAGGCATTACTAAATACTCGTAGTGTCCATAACGAGTATGAAAAGCCATTTTGGGATCATCTTCCACTTTCACTCTGATCTAGTGGTAGCCTGACTGCAAATCAATTTTGGAAAACACCGCTGCTCCCTTCAGTTGGTCCATCAAGTCATCTATCCTCGGCAGTGGATACTTGTTCTTGATTGTGACCTTGTTCAACTGACGATAATCCACACATAATCTTGAAGTACCGTTCTTCTTCTTGACTAGCAACACTGGTGCTCCCCAAGGTGATACACTGGGTCTCATGAATTGTTTCTCCAAAAGCTCTTCCAATTGCTTCTTAAGCTCAGCTAGCTCAGCTGGCGCCATACGGTAAGGTGCTATGGAAATAGGGCCAGCTCCTGGCACCAAGTCAATAACAAATTCTATCTCCTTTTCTGGTGCCAAGGTACATCTTCGAGGAAAACTTCAGGGAACTCCCGGACTACAGAGATCGCGTCCACATCAACTTCATTCTCGACCTTCAAAGAAGATAACAGCATGTATCCCCGAGCTCCTTCTTTCAAGAAAGCTTTCGCTTGGTTGGCAGTCCCAAATCTAGAATTCTCATCCAAAGAAAAAACTATTATTTTTCTAGAACAATCTAATAGGACATGGTTAGCAGATAACTGATCCATCCCTAAGATCACATCTAATTGAGATAAGGGCAAACAGATCAAATCGACAGAAAAGATTCGACCTTCAACAATCAATGGGCAATTTAAACAGACTTTGGCAGTGACAACGGGTTTAGCAGTTGGAGTTCAAACAATCAAATCAAATGGCAAAAAAGACATAGGTAACCCAAGTCTTTTCACACAGTCATATGAGATGAAAGAATGGGTTGCACCAGAATCATACAGTACAATTAAAAGATTACCTTCAATGAGACCTTCCCCTTGTATAAGATCTTTGGATTCAGAGGCCTCAGCACCACTCAGGGTATAGACTCTGCCTCCAGCCTGCGATTTAGAGGTCCTAGCAGCATTGACGGAAGGTTCTGCCTTGGCTTGATTACAATCACAGGAAACATGTCCCGGCTTCCCGCACCTAAAGCAGATGATCCCTTTGATAGTGTAGTCTCCGGTGTAGTGCTCCTTCCCGCACTTCATGCACCTTGGCGTAGATGCCGCATTCTGACCCGTCCTTCCTGGACTTCCACTCGGTGATCTTTGCTGTTGATTTCCAGATGGTCTGGAATAGGGTTTCTTCTGATGACTGTAACATCCCGAAAATTGATAATTTTAGGATAAATAATCATTTAACAATATTTGGGATTTTTTTGGAATTTTTTCAGATTTTTCTGAGGATGTTGAATATTTTAATATATTTCTCATTTTGCGTGTACATCGAGTAGGCTCTGGAAAATGACTATAGCGCTCCGAAAGTTAAAAAATTTTATGACAAATATTCATTTTACAATATTTATGATTTTTGAGAATTTTCTGGAATTTTTCCAGAAACGTCAAATATTTTAATGTATTCTTCGTTTTGCGTGCACGCTAAGCGGAGCCAGGAAAATGAAATATTTTCCCAAGAACCTTGAACTATGGAAACGTCGATGGGGGATCTTACTAAACCCGAGGCCGGACACAGTTTACAAGGTTTCACGTTTTTTGAAAAATTTAACAGATGAAATAATAAAATGTTGTGTAAATTTTATCTGTCAGATAAATTAATACTGACTTCTGTCGACTATAGCTATTATCCATTGGATAATAGCATGCATTAGAAATCCTATTACCTTATTCTAATGCAATTCACTTTATGTCAAATCAATCTCACTTTAATTCAAATTTGTGTACTTTGAGAAGCTTCTTTGAGAAGCTTTGACCACTAAATGACCCAATTGCCCTTGGCTTGTTGGAGAAGCCTCTCCAACCCTCTCCTCTCCCTCTTGGCCGTGCACTCTTGGGCTTGGTGGGGAAGCAATTTTGCTTCCCACACTTAACCTAATACACACACAAAATTACCTCACTTTAACCTACCACTTTCTCTCTCTAACTTCACCATCTTCAACTTTTTCTCCTCCTTCTCTCTACCTCCACCCTAGCCACGAAATTGCGGCCACCTTCTCCTCCATTTTTGTTCATCTTTTCTCCTCTCCAAGCTCATTTCTACACTTGCCTTCACTTCCTCTACCTTCTTTGTGTAGAAAGTTTCTTCATTTTCCATTTCTACCTCCATTTTCTCTCCACCTCTTCTCTTCTTCCTCCTCTTGAATCCGAAATTTCCAGCCACCACCACCATTGTTTCTCTTCACTTTTCTCTTCATAAACACCATTTCTAGACTTCCCTCAACCTCCTCTACACTTTCTCTTCAGGAAATCTCTTCAAAAATCCAACCTTTCTACCTCTCCAAATCTGAAAATCACTCCTCCATAGATGACCAAGCTTTTTGATTTTTTCTCTTCACTAAATACTTTTATATACTCACCTTCATCTTCCCTACAAGTTTCATTTAGAAAGGTTGCCCAAAATCCAACCTTATCTCCATTGTCTTCCAAGGTAAAGATTCTTGATTTCTCTCCTATGTCTTCTCATTTTCATTTTCCTTGGTTACTATGTGACCAAGGATCATTCTTTTCAATCTTTAGTTTGTAAATATGAGAATTTGACCACTTTATGGTTCTCTTGAAGGTGGAATCCGAATTTGCAAATCAAGGAGCCAAGGAGTTGTTTTCTTGAATTGTCTTCTCTAGCTAAGAGGGAGATAACTCACTTCAACCACTTATGGTGGTGAGGGAACTTTGTATGTATATTGATGGAGAATTCCATCCTTGTATGCTTACTTGAATTGTAAAAATTTGCATGATATGGTGTTCTTGAATTTGATTAATGCTTGAATTGTGTTCTTGAATATGTTTGATGTGTTAAATATGCTTGATCAAGTTAAGGTTGTTAAATGAAAAATGTGGAGTTTCCTATCTTGATTTGATGCCACGGTTTTGAGATGATTCTTGATTGATAAATTTGTTTTGTACATAATAAAAGGAAGCTATGAAATTGAATGTTAAATGATGATAATAAAAACTTATGAATATGAAGTTCCAAGGGTTTACTACCCCACATGAAGCCACGGTTTTGGTCTTGATAATGAGGCAATGGGATTAAGTTTGATGAACTAAATGTAAATGAACTAGTATTAAGAAAATTTATGCATAAAAGTGGAAAGAAAAAAAATTGGACATTGGATACCTATAAAGCCATGGTTTTGGCATTGAACCTTAGGCAATTGGATTGATTTTAATGAACTAAAATTTAAGTGAATTGATAATGATGACCTAGTACCAAAAAAAAAAGAGGAAAGAAAAAGTGAAACTTAGAGGACTTACGAAACCGCAGTTTGGACCTTGGAAATTTGGGAACTGAATTGATCTTGCGAGGAATAGAATTTGAGTGATTACGTATCAAGTAACTAATGCATAATGTGGTGAAGAATTGAAACTTTGATGACAATTGATGGCCACGATTTTGGCTTAAAATCATAAGGAATTGAAATGACTTTAATAAATCAAAATTTAAGTAAATTGAGATTAAGAAGTTAATATATAAAATGGAAAGAAATTGGATCTTTGAGGACTTGAAGGGCCACGGTTTTGACCCATGATAATGAGAGTTTGGATTGAGTTAGTAAGCAATAAAGCTTGTGTTATTGAACACTAAAGGGTTTATAATCATGGTGGAGTTGACTATGAAAAACTTAAAGTTTAAATGATGCCTTTGTGCATCTTCGGAGATTAGGAGTTTAAAGAAATGAAAAATTCCTAATGTGGATATGATGATAATTGATAAACCATGAATACCTAATAATGTTGAGGAATTGGATTGATCCCATGTAAAATAAAAATTAAGTGATTGGTATCAAGAGACTAGAGCATAATGCGAGGAAGAATTTAGAACCTTGAGGGCATGTGAGGCTACGATTTTAAGGGTTAGTTAACTTAAGTATTTTCATAATTGATCAAGACTTAAGTTCTTGAAAATGTTAAACCCTTAATGGGGAATGGTGATAATGATAAACCATAATATATATTGATATTGAGATTTGACTCTATGTGTTGTGAGTCTCTATGAAGGGTTATGTACTTGTTGATTTAATTCTCGATGAGATATGACATGTTGATACTGAGAATGACTATATACCATTGTGGTAGTGTATATGGTGAATGCATCATTGATGAATATACATGATTGGACATTGTGTCATCATGCATATGTTTTGTCCGTTGGACATTATTGTAAGGCGATGTATGCCTAGGAGTTGAATAACACCTATGTGCGGGTGCGAATAGACTAGCGTAGGTGCCATATGTTGTTGTCCCTGTGGGCATCGGGGTGCGGGTTGCTCACATGGACAATTATGAGCTACTCTATGCCGTGGGGTAGACCGATACAAACACACTGACGATCTAGACCGGGACGCTGTCCTATATCGCGATCAACTATTGAGGTGCCATGTATAAGCCATTGCGTAAACATTTTATGAGATAAAGCACACTGTATTTTAAGGCTAACGATATAGTGGCATTACTCCTTAATCATTCACTCTGAAAATGTTTATGTCTAGCTCCATGGAGTAGGAATGATGGTATCATAATGCATTGTGCATCGTTCATTGTCGCTCTCATAAATTGTTGAGCATAAACACCTGTGAATGTGAAGATAATTGTTTTACTTCTATATATGATTATCTGATTGTTGTGCTGATTCCTGAAAATACTATTATGATCTGCCTGCTATTGCTTACTGTTGTTCTGCCTTTACTATAAATATCACTGATATTATTGATTCTTATTATTGCTTATAATTGAATTGTTTTTATTATAAATTCCACTGTTGCTGTTAATAAATATATGAACTTTATTGCTTTGTGGGTGCTCTGCACCGTGTCGTTTTCTTATTGCCGTAATGGTAATAAAAGATGGGTGTCTCACCTCTTTCCTATATTTTTTATTTCTGTTTTATATTTATATTTGATAAAAGATCGTGAGGAAGATAAAGAGGGACCACACCTTGGTTGATTGGATTGGGTATCTGGACAAGATTTCTTCGGCTATGTACGAGTGCAGTTGCGTGGAGGCATTGATGCCTGACTTGTTGATTAGGACTCTGAGCACCGTATGTGTATATGGGGTTGCGGCTTTGTCTGCTAGTAGTACCTACCCCAGGGTTACTACTTTTCCCCTTTAGTGTTTTTATTCTCACTGTATTTTATTTGACTCTGTAATTATTATATTCTATGTTATCAGTGATTTGTGTTAATTGACTATAAAATATGTATAAGGAATATGATTTTATTTCAGTGGTTGTATTAAGGGTTGAATATATTTATATTTCATTCATGGCTCGTATGTTCTACTTATGCATAAAAATGAAAAAAATAAATAAACTTGCGTAAATTTTGAAATTACTGTTATCATGACTGTGACATGCCTGGATCTACTAACTGTGGTGTAATGACGATTGCGTTGCAGTTGTTATATTTAAGGGTGTTACATTAGGTGGTATCAAAGCAGTTCATCTTGTTGAGCCGGGATATGGACTTGCTATGTTTAGGCATATTAGAATTTGGTCTGTTGTGCACTTCCTTGTCTCTTGATTGAGATGATGGGAAAGGAATGCATGACTTGTTGTAGGTTGAATGTTGATAGCTACTGTTATGCAGTTGCATGATATTCAGGACTGGCCTACTCAATATGTAATGTTCTGTTTGTACAGAAAACTATGACTTCTCCTAGGTATACTGTGTTAGGAAGATAGGAATTCTTTTGTGAGGAGATCAAGGTTTTGAAAAACCGATCTTTTGGAGAAAGAATGACTAATTTAAATTCAGTTCGAGAAGTTGTTTGGAGATTGGAGACTTATGAGAGATTACGCCACAAAAGACAGAACGAAGAAGTTCGAGCTAGAGATCATTAGGATTTGTGAATTGAACTTGCTTTGTTTGAATTGTGTGCATTGTGTGACTCTTTGTGTTTGACTTCCGAAGGGAGGTAATGTTGTTTGAAATAATTACATTTGTTTTATCGTGTTATGTTTGGTCTGCCTTCGAAGAGAGTCAATGGCTCGTGGCAAATGTACTCACGTAAACGCAGGACAAGACCGTAGAATTATAGCTGCGACTGTAGGAGAAAATACAAAGGATAGCTGATGTGACAATTCACCAAGATCAGAGGACTGCACAGCAACGAGAATTGGAGGTGAAGATTCAAAATCTATTGAAGGAAAGTCGGACTTGGGATAACCATGGACTACCTAGATTCCAAAGGAGGAATAATGGAAAAGCTAATAAGTTTAAACGAGGACTATGTTCACGGGTACCAAGGAAGTAACAACAACACCCAACCCGTAGGGGAAAGTGCTAGTAGTAGTAGATCCAATCAGACCTCAACATTTGGGGATCTCAACAAGGGAAGTTATGCCTCAAATGATGACCCTGTAATCGTGCCATATAATTTTGGGGGTAACCCTTCCATTTTCAATTCGTAACTGCATGGATCATTTGGATTCATCTGTATCTTTCTTATCTTCGACTTAGTTGTTCCCATTTTTGTTGTTGAGACTTGTCTTGACTACTGAGTTTGTTTAATCTATCCTACTCTTCATAGAGATTGAACCTTTTTGTCGATCTATTTTGCTTATTTGCAATCGCATCGATTAGAGTTCATGATTTAGGGACTGATTGATCATTTTCTAGTCATATCCTGCCAAACCATTCCAATGAAAACCTTATTAGTTTTTAGAAATAAGACTTCTGATATTCATAATGGCCAACAAAGTTGAAGCTTTGGAAGCAAAAGGGACCCTGAGAATACGTGTTAGTGTTTTCCATAGAGGACCAACAGTAAGGAGAGTATAAATGCCGCTCTGATAGTCAAAGAGTTTCGCATGTTGAGCTACAATGCTGTCAGTAAGGAAAAGAATGGAACTTCTCAGTGAGACGAGGACTATCACAAAAGTAGCAATACTCCTATCAAGGATGAATGTTCTCGGAGAAAGATGAGCGATTCAATGGATCGGCGGGAAAAGAGTTATTGTTCTCTCCAAGATAGAAGTACACTTTTATCATCATTAAATTCGTGGGAAATTTAGAATATTCCCAAAGTGAATTTTCGAACGCACTTTGGACATTAAGGGTATCTTGTGGTGCCGTTTAGAGTAACCAATATTCTTGTCGTATTCATGAATTGTTTGAATCGGATCTTTCATCCTTACCTAGACAGATTCGTTGTTGTCCTTATCAATGACATTCTGATCTATTCTCAAACATGTGGAGAAGCATGTTGGACATTTTGATCCAGTTTTCTAAACCTTAAAGGAGAAGAAGTTAGCAGAGTAATTTGAGAACTTGTGGTTATCATTGAAACTGATACCAGATGAAGTATGTCTAGATACAGTTGTTATTCTGAATGGTCTGTTGGGAGAAATTCAAGGGGAAATGGAACAGTAACCAAGATATATCAAACGTTAAAGCGGAAGTGTCAATTGTAAGGGATGGAGAAAGAGAATATAATCTGTGAAAAAGTTTGTTATGAAAGTTGAGGATAAGATAGCAAGGCAAAAAGTGGACAAAGGGATCACATTGGTAAGGGTGATCTAAATGGACGCGATTGGAAGCGCGACATGAAAGTTAGAACATAGGGTGAAGAAAAACGTTAAGGTTTAGTCTAAGGAATGAAAATTTCGAGGATGAAATTTCTATTTGAAGGAAAGAGTTGTAACATCCCCAAAATTGATAATTTTAGGATAAATAATCATTTAACAATATTTGAGATTTTTGGGAATTTTTTCAGATTTTTCTAAGGATGTTGAATATTTTAATATATTTTTTGTTTTGCGTGTACATCGAGCAGAATCTAGAAAATGACTGTAACGCTCCAAAAGTTGAAAAATTTTATGACAAATATTCATTTTACAATATTTGTGATTTTTGAGAATTTTCTGAAATTTTTTTGGAAACGTCGAATATTTCAATATATTCTTCGTTTTGCGTGCGCACTGAGCGGAGCCGAGAAAATGAAATATTTTTCTCGAGAACCTTGATCTATGGAAACGTCGATGGGGGATCTTACTAAACCCGAGGTCGGACATAGTTTACAAGGTTTCACGTTTTTTGAAAAATTTAACAGATAAAATAATAAAATGCTGTGTAAATTTCATCAGTCAGATAAATTAATACTGACTTCTGTCGACTGTAGCTATTATCCATTGGATAATAGCATGCATTATAAATCCTATTACCTTATTCTAATGCAATTCACTTTATGTCAAATCAATCTCACTTTAATTCAAATTTGTGTACTTTTTTGAAGCTTCTTTAAGAAGCTTTGACCACCAAATGACCCAATTGCCCTTAGCTTGTTGGAGAAGCCTCTCCAACCCTCTCCTCTCCCTCTTGGCTGTGCACTCTTGGGCTTGGTGGGGAAGCAATTTTGCTTCCCACACTTAACCTAGTACACACACAAAATTACCTCACTTTAACCTACTACTTTCTCTCTCTAACTTCATCATCTTCATCTTTTTCTCCTCCTTCTCTCTACCTCCACCCTAGCCACGAAATTGTGGTCACCTTCTCCTCCATTTTTGTTCATCTTTTCTCCTCTCCAAGCTCATTTCTACACTTGCCTTCACTTCCTCTACCTCCTTTGTGTAGAAAGTTTCTTCATTTTCCATTTCTACCTCCATTTTCTCTCCACCTCTTCTCTTCTTCCTCCTCTTGAATCCGAAATTTCCAGCCACCACCACCATTGTTTCTCTTCACTTTTCTCTTCATAAACACCATTTCTAGACTTCCCTCAACCTCCTCTACACTTTCTCTTTAGGAAATCTCTTCAAAAATCCAACCTTTCTACCTCTCCCTCTCCAAATCCGAAAATCACTCCTCCATGGATGACCAAGCTTTTTGATTTTTTCTCTTCACTAAACACTTTTATATACTCACCTTCATCTTCCCTACAAGTTTCATTTAGAAAGGTTGCCCAAAATCTAACCTTGTCTCCATTGTCTTCTAAGGTAAAGATTCTTGATTTCTATCCTATGTCTTCTTATTTTCATTTTCATTTTCCTTGGTTACTATTGTTAGGAATTGTAGATCAAAAGTCTGGCAGCGGAATAATAGAATTCCCTCACAGGATCCATGCGAAAAAGTCCATAATCCGAGTTTTTAAAATTTACCTCTTGAAGCGTGATAATCACAAGCGAGGTGAATCACCAACACCGTAATAGTGACGATGTCTCTGCAGTATCCACACGAACAGACTTGCAAAAGGGAGTCATGCCTCTGTTTTCATAGTGCTAGCTGCGAAGAGAGGAGAAGAAGACCTTACTATCTCTCACTCACTTTCTGTAGGTGCAGCTAGGGTTGTGTTGTAACCTAGTAGCAGCCCCCCTTAGCAGTACTATTTATAATAGTGGCTGCCTTAAGTGAGTGTGAGTAGTAGCAAGGTAAGCTGTGCAACCCTAAACCCATCTGTCATGAGTTAGGCCCACAATTGAATCTGAGTCCAACTTGGATCCTTATTGCTCCAATCTAGTCTGTTCTAAGTGTGCGACCCTGCAGGTTCTCATGAAGTTAGTAGTAATATTAAAATCTCATTTTAATATTACAAACAGTGAGCGATATCTAGCAACACATCACTGCTACCCAAGTAATGAGAATGTCAGTGATTTGACATAACCTATCCGTGACCAATGTTTCCGTGTAGTTTAGTCCCTTTGTCCAGATATCCAGATTGAACACAAGGCATGGAATGTGTCACCCTTGTTTAGTTCAATCTTGAGTTTCCTGATTCCCGAGTAGACATAGTAATAACAAATGAGATCAATATCTCATACTGATTCATTTGAGCATGACCATGCATTTCGTAGTCTCACTCAATCAGGGCCCCCGAAGATATCACTCCTGTTATGTAGGAGGGACAAATCCCATCTAGGTCACTCACATCCCTCCACATGTATCACGGTATGTCAAATAACCAACTTTATAATCATCTTGTTACAGATGACGTTTGATGGCATTAAAACACACAACTCCTCATGTAGGAATCGTAGTGATTTCATGTCAAAGGACCACATACACCATTATCACTATGAGAATCGCTTATGATACTCATGTAACGATCCACGTAGCGTTCTCATGGCGGGTCTGTCCAATACATCATTACTCTAATATGTATCCATGTATAGACTTGATATCTCATATCCATGACCCGTGAGATGTGGTCATCAGTCTACGCACGTACTAGTCTCAATGCATTATCGTTGTCCTATTTGACAATAATACTTGACTAGGGACATTAAAAAGAATAGTGCTCTATCCAATAGGATCTCACAATCAAGTCATCTACTTGATGTTCTATGGTATCAAACTTACTATTCTAAGGACTTTATTATGTCTACCAAAAATAACACAATAAATGAAATGCCTCATATATCAAAAAATAGCATAATATAATGTATGTAAATACAGACAAAATGTATTGGCCTCTAGGGCATACACCAACAATCTCCCACTAGCACTAGAGCCAATCAGGCATATTTCTAATGCCTAAAGACCTAGTGTGACCCTCATGCTTCTGCTGTGCAAGAGGCTTCGTCAGTGGATCAGCAATGTTATCATCTGTCGGTACTTTGCATATTTTCACATCTCCTCTATCGATGATTTCTCGAATGAGATGGAAGCGCCTAAGTATATGTTTGGATTGCTGGTGAGATCTGGGCTCCTTAGCTTGTGCAATGACTCCATTATTATCACAATAGAGGTCCACTGGGTCCACAATGCTAGGAACTACACTAAGCTCAATAATGAACTTTCTAATCCAAAATGACCTCCTTTCTTCGCATTGGAGGCAAACAATATACTCACCTCTATGGTAGAATCGCCGATCGTCTCCTCGCTTTGAACTCTTCCAGCTCACAGCCCCACCATTCAGGCAATAAACAAAACCCGATTGCGATTTGGAGTCGTCCTTATCGGTTTAGAAGCTAGCATCAGTGTAACCCTTTACAACTAGTTCCTCCTCAGCTCCATATACCAAGAACGAATCCTTAGTCCTTCTCAAGTACTTAAGGATGTTCTTGACAGCACTCTAGTGACTCTCACCGGGATCAGACTGGTACCTGCTCGTCATGCTCAAAGCATACGAGATATCTGGTCGAGTACATAATATGACATACATGATAGATCCAATTGCAGATGCATATAGAATCTTACTCATGTGATCCCTCTCATCCTGGGTGGAAGGGGATTGAGCCTTAGATAGGCTTATACCATGCGACATAGGCAAGAGTCCTTTCTTGGATTCATGCATGTTAAATCATCTTAACACTTTGTCTATGTATGTACTCTGACTTAGGCCAAGCAATCTCTGCGATCTATCTCTATAGATCTTTATACCTAATACATAGGTGGCTTCGCCTAAGTCCTTCATAGAAAAGCACTTCCTTAACCAAGTCTTTACAGACTGTAGGGTAGGGATGTCATTTCCAATTAGTAGTATGTCATCTACATACAATACTAAAAATACAATTGTGCTCCCACTAACCTTCTTGTAAACACAAGATTCTTCTTCATTCTTGATGAAACCAAACTGTTTGATTGTATCATCAAAACGAAGATTCCAGCTTCTGGAAGCTTGCTTCAATCCATAAATAGATCGTTGCAACTTGCATACTTTTCTAGCATCCTGTGGAGTGGCAAAACCCTCAGGTTGTGTCATGTACACATCCTCGAGAAGATTTCCATTAAGGAAAGCAGTTTTGACATCCATTTGCCAGATTTCATAATCATGGTATGCTGCAATAGCAAGCAAGATCCGAACGGATTTAAGCATCGCAACTGGGGAAAAAGTTTCATCATAGTCTACACCATGAATTTGCTTGAAACCTTTAGCCACTAATCGCGCCTTAAAGGTATGCACATTACCATCCATGTCGGTTTTCTTCTTAAAAACCCACTTGCACCCAATGGGTTTTACCCCTTCAGGTGGGTCAACCAAGGTCCATACCTGGTTGGCATACATGGATTCCATTTCAGATCTCATGGCCTCAAGCCATTTTTCAAATTCTGGGCCAATAATGGCTTCCTGGTAAGTCACAGGCTCATCTTGATCCATGAGCAATACGTCACCTTGTTGAGTCATGAGAAATCCATATCTCTCTGGTTGATGACGTATCCTGTTAGACCTACGCAGGTCTTGTGCTACTAGAGCAGATTGTGGTTCCACAACGATTTGTGGAGGTTGCTCTATTTCCACTATTGGTTCGCTGCTACTCTATGAACATTGAATTTCTTCAAGTTCTACTTTCCTCCTACTGATTCCTTTGGAGATAAACTCCTTTTCTAGGAATACAGTAGTCCGTGCGCCAAACACTTTGCCCTCGGTAGGATTATAGAAATAGTATCCCTTGGTTTCCTTAGGATACCCCACAAAGAAGCATTTATCTGATTTTGGGCCAAGCTTGTTAGAAACTTGACGTTTCACATAAGCTTCGCAATCCCAAATCTTCATAAAAGACATACTGGGTCGTCTCCCAGTCCACATCTCATATGGTGTCTGTTGAACCGTCTTAGATGGAACACAGTTAAGTGTGAAAGCTGCTGTTAATAGAGCATGTCCCCAGAAGGAGCCTGGAAGGTCTGCATGACTCATCATGGATCGGACCATGTCCAACAAGGTCCGGTTCCTCCTTTCAGAAACACCATTCCATTGTGGTGTTCCAGGAGGAGTGAGTTGAGATATTATCCCACACTCTTTCAGATGATCATCAAACTGTTGGCTGAAGTATTCACCTCCTCGATCTGATCAAAGGATTTTAATACTCTTGCCAAGTTGGTTTTGTACTTTATTCTTGAACTCTTTGAACTTTTCAAAGGATTCTGATTTGTGCTTCATAAGATATACAAATCCATTTCTACTGAAATCATCAATAAATGTAATGAAATACTGAAAACTGCCTCTAGCTAGTGTGTTTAGTGGCCCACATACATCACTATGTATAAGGCCTAAAAGATCACTAGCCCTTTCACCTTGTCCAGTGAATGGGGCCTTAGTCATCTTTCCCAATAAACAAGATTCACATGTCTCATATGATTCGTAATCAAACGAGTCCAAGAATCCATCTTTATGGAGTTTGGAAATGCGGTTCTCATTTATGTGGCCCAAACGACAATGCTAGAGATAAGTCGGGTTCATATCATTTGACTTGAACCTCTTTGTATTTACGTTATAAATGAGCATGTCAAGATCAAGGACATAAAGTCCATTACTCAAATGTGCACTACCATAGAAAATATCATTAATATAAATAGAACAACATTTGTTCTTTTTTATAAAAGTAAAACCTTTCTTGTCCAAATAAGAAATATAAATGATATTCCTGCTAATAGCAGGCACAAAATAACAATTATCCAATTCAATTACAAGCCCAGTGGGCAAAGCTAATAAATAAGTCCCTACGGCTAATGCAGCAACCTTTGCTCCATTTCCCACTCATAGGTTGACTTCGCCCTTGGTCAATGGTCTACTGCTCTTTAGATCCTGCACATTTACACAAATGTGAGATCTACTTCCAGTATCTAATACCCATGATGCAGAAGTAGATAAATTGACTTCTATAACAAAAATACCTGAAGTGAAAGTCTCACTTCCCTTCTTCTTCTTGAGCTCCTCTAGGTACTTGGCACAGTTCCTCTTCCAATGTCCGGTCTGACCGCAATGGAAGCATGTACCTTCCTTAGCCACTCCACCCACTAGTTTCAAGCTAGAAGTGCTAGGCTTGGACTTTTCTTTGCCCTTACCCTTCCACTTGTCCTAGGGCTTTTTCTACTATTTCTTGCCCTTATTCTTATGGACCATCATTATGGCCATTCCTTTGCCTTTGTTTATGTTCTGCTCAGTAGTTCTCAACATGCTTAGCAGCTCTGGTAGTGATTTGTCAATTTCATTCATGTTGTAGTTCATAACAAATTGACTAAAACTCTCCGGCAACGATTGTAGGACTAAGTCAGTGGCCAACTCTTGGCCCATAGAAAAATCGAGTCTCTCAAGGTTTTCAATGACCCAATCATCTTGAGTACATGAGCACCAATAGGGCTTCCCTCTACCAGCTTACACTGAAAGAGTGCTTTGGAGACCTCATATCTCTCATGTCTAGCCTGCTCATGATAAAGCTTTTTAAGGTGTACGATCATATCGTAGGCTTCCATGTTCTCGTGTTGCTTTTGGAGCTCAGAGTTCATGGTGGCTAGCATTAGACATCCAATGTCCAAGGCATCATCTTGATGCTCTTATAAGCATCTCTTTCAGCTCTAGGGGCATTAGCAGCAGGTGGCTCAGGAATAGGTTGTTCTAAAACATACAATTTTTTCTCTTGCTTGAGGACAATCCTCAAGTTCCTGTACCAGTCTAGGAAATTTGTCCCAGACAACTTGTCCTTCTCAAGGACCAATCGCAATGATAAGCTACTTGATGTGTTTTGTTGCCATGGTAATCTATCAACAGAAATATGCAAAATATAAGTATTATGCTATAAACATATTTAACAAGGTCTTTTAATTAAATACGCCTCCCACTATTTTATTCAAATCAATGGCCCTCAGCATTGACTCGGAAAATCCCATTGAAAGATTTCCTAGTGGGCCAAGATCCATATTTCACCTAGTTTTGAGTCAGCTTTGGCTGATCGCCCAAAATTTAGTTATTTAGGTAGGAAACTCTTTCCAATTACATCACATGCAACTCTTGGATAGTTGGGTGAATAACACTTATTCTAATCCATCTAATGGACTAAAGCCCAACTTCATGCCTCTAAGCCTTCAATCCTATTGAAATGGCCTAGTTAAGTCAAACCTAATGGTTGACATTTGGATATTACTATTATCCTATCGCATCTTACTAATATAGATAAAGGCACCCTGCTTTGGCAGACCTACACTTGATCGATATTAGTCTTGACGAGTGCCACGCATTGGAAGGCATCACATAATGACTTAATATTTTCTTTGAGGGAATTTTATTATTAGATCTCACCATTTATTAAACTTGTTTAACATACCATAAACATCATCCATGCATCTCATACATATAAAGCATATAATAAATGTGACATGGTTATGGCCTCTAAGAGAATAGCATTAATTAATGCCAGCTTCACTAAGCGTCTCCCACCAACGTCCTCACTTGATGTCGTCTCCTTGTCTCCACATGAAGATTACATTATAGAAACCTCTTTTACATTTGAGGGGAGTTAGATGAGAAGAGAATGTACAATCAGAATGTAGAGAGAAAGGCACGACACGCAGGTAGTATTTAAAATAACCAAAATAGTATAAAATAAAGACTAAGGCCATAACCATGCACCATGCATCTCTAAGAATACATAAACACAAAGCAATAATGATTTTGTGAATTATAAAAACACTTTTGAATATTGCACTTTCGAATATCACACACCACGAAACGGGGTTAGGGGCAGCGCCCCGACGGGGAAACAAGGTTTCCAAAACCTTGTGTCGCGCTGCTGTGTATATCGCATTCATACAGAAAATATGCAGAAACAGAAAGCATTCAAAATAGTTTTCACAGAATCATACATATCATATATATATATACCAGATAAACGCAAAAACAGAAAGCATTCAAAACGATTTTCATTCATACATATCACACATATATATAAGAAAAACGCAGAAATATATGAACATCTTCATGGTTTCAGAAACATCAACATGTTTCGTAAATAACAAATAAAACAGAACACAGTTTCATACATCATTATTTCGATTTCAGAAAAAAAAACATATAAAGATCATATCTTTTATCAAAAGAAAGCAATGAATCATGTTATCGCATATAACAAGAAAAGCAGAAAACTGAATCATGGTTTCGCAAGTGGCTCTGATACCACTGTTGGGAATTGCGGAATAAAAGTCTCGCGGCGGAAGAATAGAATTCCCTCACAAGATCCATGCGAAAAAGTCCATAATCCGAGTTTTTAAAATTTACCTCCTAAAGCGTGATAATCACAAGCGAGGAGAATCATCAACACCGTAATAGTGACGATGTCTCTGCAGTATCCACACGAACAGACTTGCAAAAGGGAGTCATGCCTCTGTTTTCGTAGTGCTAGCTGTGAAGAGAGGAGAAGAAGACCTCACTATCTCTCACTCACTTTCTGTAGGTGCGGCTAGGGTTGTGTTGTAACCTAGTAGCAGCCCCCCTTAGCAGTACTATTTATAATAGTGGCTGCCTTAAGTGAGTGTGAGTAGTAGCAAGGTAAACTGTGCAACCCTAAACCCATCTGTCATGAGTTAGGCCCACAATTGAATCCGAGTCCAACTTGGATCCTTATTGCTCCAATCTAGTCTGTTCTAAGTGTGCGACCCTGCAGGTTCTCATGATGTTGGTAGTAATATTAAAATCTCATTTTAATATTACAAACAGTGAGCGGTATCCAGCAATACATCACTGCTACCCAAGTAATGAGAATGTCAGTGATTTGACATAACCTATCCGTGACCAATGTTTCCGTGTAGTTTAGTCCCTTTGTCCAGATATCCAGATTGAACACAAGGCATGGAATATGTCACCCTTGTTTAGTTCAATCTTCAGTTTCCTGATTCCCGAGTAGACATAGTAATAATAAATGAGATCAATATCTCATACTGACTCATTTGAGCATGGCCATGCATTTCGTAGTCTCACTCAATCAGGGGGCCCGAAGATATCACTCCTGTTATGTAGGAGGGACAAATCCCATCTAGGTCACTCACATCCATACACATGTATCACGGTATGTCTAATAACCAACTTTATAATCATCTTGTTACAGATGACGTTTGATGGCATTAAAACACACAACTCCTCATGTAGGAATCGTAGTGATTTCAGGTCAAAGGACCACATACACCATTATCACGTGAGAATCGCTTATGACACTCACGTAACGATCCACGTAGCGTTCTCATGGCGGGTTTGTCCAATACATCATTACTCTAATATGTATCCATGTGTAGACTTGATATCTCATATCCATGACCTGTGAGATGTGGTCATCAGTCTACGCACGTACTAGTCTCAATGCATTATCGTTGTCCTATTTGACAATAATACTTGACTAGGGACATTTTAAGTATAGTGCTCTATCCAATAGGATCTCACGTTCAAGTCATCCACTTGATGTCCTATGGTATCAAACTTACTATTCTAAGGACTTTATTATGTCTACCAAAAATCACACAATAAATGAAATGCCTCATATATCAAAAAATAGCATAATATAATGTATGTAAATACAGACAAAATGTATTGGCCTCTAGGGCATGCACCAACAACTATGTGACCAAGGATCATTCTTTTCAATCCTTAGTTTGTAAATATGAGAATTTGACCACTTTATGGTTCTCTTGAAGGTGGAATCCGAATTTGCAAATCAAGGAGCCAAGGAGTTGTTTTCTTGAATTGTCTCCTCTAGGTAAGAGGGAGATAACTCACTTCAACCACTTATGGTGGTGAGGGAACTTTGTATGTATATTGATGGAGAATTCCTCCCTTGTATGCTTACTTGAATTGTAAAAATTTGTATGATATAGTGTTCTTGAATTTGATTAATACTTGAATTGTGTTCTTGAATATGTTTGATGTGTTAAATATGCTTGATCAAGTTAAGGTTGTTAAATGGAAAATGTGGAGTTTCCTACCTTGACTTGATGCCATGGTTTTGAGATGATTCTTGATTGATAAATTTGTTTTGTACATAATAAAAGGAAGCTATGAAATTGAATGTTAAATGATGACAATAAAAACTTATGAATATGAAGTTCCAAGGGTTTACTACCCCACATGAAGCCACGGTTTTGGTCTTGATAAAGAGGCAATGGGATTAAGTTTGATGAACTAAATTTAAATAAACTAGTATTAAGAAAATTTATGCATAAAAGTGGAAAGAAAAAAAAATTGGACATTGGATACCTATAAAGCCACAGTTTTGGCATTGAACCTTAGGCAATTGGATTGATCTTAATGAACTAAAATTTAAGTGAATTGATAATGATGACCTAGTACCCAAAAAAAAAAAGAGGAAAGAAAAAGTGAAACTTAGAGGACTTATGAAACCACGGTTTAGACCTTGGAAATTTGGGAATTGAATTGATCTTGCGAGGAATAGAATTTGAGTGATTAAGTATCAAGTAACTAATGCATAATGTAGTGAAGAATTGAAACTTTGATGACAAATGATGGCCACGGTTTTGGCTTAAAATCATAAGGAATTGAAATGACTTTAATAAATCAAAATTTAAGTAAATTGAGATTAAGAAGTTAATACATAAAATGGAAAGAAATTGGATCTTTGAGGACTTGAAGGGCCATGGTTTTGACCCATGATAATGAGAGTTTGGATTGAGTTAGTAAGCAATAAAGATTGTGTAATTGAACGCAAAAGGGTTTATAATCATAGTGGAGTTGACTATGAAAAACTTAAAGTTTAAATGATGCCTTTGTACATCTTTAGAGATTAGGAGTTTAAACCATGAATACCTAATAATGTTGAGGAATTGGATTGATCCCATGTAAAATAAAAATTAAGTGATTGGTATCAAGAGACTAGAGCATAATGCGAGAAGGAATTTAGAACCTTGAGGGCTTGTGAGGCTACGATTTTAAGGGTTAGTTAACCTAAGTATTTTCATAATTGATCAAGACTTAAGTTCTTGAAAATGTTAAACCCTTAATGGGGAATGGTGATAATGATAAACCATAATATATATTGATATTGAGATTTGACTCTATGTGTTGTGAGTCCCTATGAAGGGTTATGTACTTGTTGATTTAATTCTCGATGAGATATGACATGTTGATACTGAGAATGACTATGTACCGTTGTGGTAGTGTATATGGTGAATATATCATTGATGAACATACATGGTTGGACATTGTGTCGTCATGCATATGTTTTGTCCATTGGACATTGTTGTAAGGCAATGTATGCCTAAGAGTTGAATAACACCTATGTGCGAGTACGAATAGACTAGCGTAGGTGCCATATGTTATTGGCCCTGGGGGCGTCGGGGTGTGGGTTCCTCACATGGACAGTTATGAGCTCCTCTATGTCGTGGGGTAGACCGATACAAACACACCGACGATCCGGACCGGGACGCTGTCCTATATTGCGATCAACTGTTGAGGTGCCATGTATAAGCCATTGCGCAAATGTTTTATGAGATAAAGCACACTATATTTGAAGGCTAACGATATACTGGCATTACTCCTTGATCATTCACTCTGAAAATGTTTATGTCTAGCTCCATGGAGTAGGAATTGTGGTATCATAATGCATTGTGCATCGTTCATTGTCGGTCTCATAAATTGTTGAGAATGAACACCTGTCAATGTGAAGATAACTGTTTTACTTATGTAAATGATTATCTGATTGTTGTGCTGATTCTTGGAAATACTATTGTGATCTGCCTGCTATTGCTTACTGTTGTTCTGCCTTTACTATAAATATCACTGATATCATTGATTCTTATTATTGCTTATAATTGAATTGCTTTTATTATAAATTTCGTTGTTGCTATTAATAAATATATGAACTGTATTGCTTTGTGGGCGCTCTGCACTGTGTCATTTTCTTACTACCGTAATGGTAATAAAAGATGGGTGTCTCACCTCTTTCCTATATTTTATATTTCTGTTTTATATTTATATTTGATAAAAGATCGGGAGGAAGATAAAGAGGGACCACACCTTGGTTGATTGGATTGGGCGTCTGGACAAGATTTCTTCAGCTACGTATAAGTGCAGTTGCGTGGAGGCATTGATGCCTGACTTGTTGACTGGGACTCCGAGCGTCGTATGTGTATATGGGGTTGCGGCTTTGTCTGCTAGTGGTACCTACCCCAGGGTTACTACTTTTCCCCTTTAGTGTTTTTATTCCCGCTGTATTTTATTTGACTCTGTAATTATTATATTCTATGTTATCAATGATTTGTATTAATTGACTATAAAATATATATAAGGAATGTGATTTTATTTCAGTGGTTGTATTAAGGGTTGAATATATTTATATTTGATTCATAGCTCATATTTTCTGCTTATGCATAAAAATGAAAAAAAAATAAACTTGTGTAAATTTTGAAATTACTGTTATCATGACTGTGACACGCCTGGATCTAGTAATTGTGGTGTAATGACGATTGCGCTGCGGTTGTTATATTTAAGGGTGTTACAATGATGACCAGCACCACTACTTCCTCTTCTTTGGGACCGAATTAGCCCAAAGTTTTTATTTCTCGCCTCACGCGGCTGGTCCACACTTTTTACTCGGCAGCAAGTATCGAGCAGCTCAGAAAATTGAGTAATCTTCAGAGTTATGACGGCTCTCTTCACGTCATGTCTCAGGCCTTCTTCAAATCTTTGGCACTTCCAAGCTTCATTAGGTTGGTGTTGGAAGTAAGTTGAGAACCTCGACAAGCTCTCAAACTTAGCAGTATATTCACTCACAGTCATACCTCCATGTTGCAGACTCAGAAATTCTATTTCTCTTGCGTGTCTAGCACTCTCAAAGAAATACTTATTCAAGAACCTTTCCTTGAATACTTCCCAAGTTATCGCTCTATTTTCAGCTTACAGTAATCTTTGCTCTCCAGTCCACCAGTATTCAGCATCTTCTATCAGCATAAATGCAGCATAGGTCACCTTTCGGTCATTGGCACAGTTCTTGCCAGCAAATATCTTCTCCAGCTCTTGGATCCAAAGCGTAGCTTTCTCAGGATCAAACTCTCCTTTGAACTGCGGAGGGTTAGCACGACGAAATCCCTCTAAGTTCTGAGTATCAGTCGTAGCTTCCAGTTGTTGTGCAGCTCTCGCTTGTTATTGAGCCATTTGCTGATTTTGCTGTAACATTGCTTCAGCCATTTTCTATATCGCTTCTATCGCAGCAGCCATATCACCTCTGCGAGCTATAGTTTCTTTCAAATTAAACTACACAATTACAGAGAAAAGTCAGATGCATCCTTACGGAATACCAAACACAAAGAGTCACAGAGAATCACACAACACAAACAAGACAGTCTAAAACCACATGACCTAAAAGAAAACATAAATCAGGAGCTCTGATACCAAGATAGTGTAACGCCCCTTTTTCTATAAATAGCCGCGAAGAAAGGACGTCGCACTATAACTATAATAACATAAGTTGTACCATAAAGCGAAGTAAATTGACTTGTGAAAAACAGTAATTGCTTTTATCACTCATAGTCCCGATTCATTTTATGGTTATTCAAGTTCCCTTACAAATGTCACCATTTTTTTCAAAGTTTTAGATTATAGATCATTACCAAGTGGCGTTAAGGGAGTTAAATTAGAATCCATCACATATAGAAATCATGAATAAAACAATTGCAATAAATAAAACTTACAGCGTAAAATGAACCATACACAATATATATATTTATAAGCCTGTTTAATTACACTCCAACATATACCAAAAAGCAAAATGTGTACCCACCCAAAAATATACAAATATGCCCTAGCATGTACAACAAAACATCAAGCTTCCTAAAAAGATAGACGGTTAGCCATCAGTAGCTACCAATAGTATCAGCTCCTATGACTAACGAGAAGGGACCGTAGTCGGGTCCTCCTCGGGGTCCTCTTCATACAAGGAAACATCCATCAGAGTGACAGAGCAACGGGCAGGAGCCCGAACAGTGGACAAAAAGGAGTCATCACGTGGGGTGTAGTACATATCAGCCCACATGTCCCTAACAGGCATGTAAAACTCCAACCAGACAAAAACATGAAAATAAAAAATGGAGGCGTCGTAACGACCCTATGTTAGGGACACCGTCAGCTCCCCATGATATACACAGCGGTCTGTCTACACGTTAATGTGCCAGCAATCAGGACCTCCATGAAAGTTGATCCGCATGTAGCCAAAGAAACCACAGGGCCACGACGACATCCTCAAACAACTTTAATCATAGTCTGGCCAGAAGCCTGGAAACTCAAGAGCTTCTTTGTCTTCCTCACAAACGTCTTCTCAAAATCGCACGATCCAACCAGAATATAAAAATAAAAGAATTATAGAAAGAGGTGAGACACCCAACTTTCAGTACCAAAATGGCAGCAAGAAAACGAGCAGTATTTGGATGTAACACCCTTTTGGGGAATGTCACATATAAAAGAAAATAAAAGAAATAGAAATAAAATCTACCCAAGTTGTGAAACATTAGTTAAATATTATTACGGGTTGTAAAATAATTCCACGATAGACGAAATATGATATAAAAAGATAAGGCGGAAAATACGAAATAAAAAAAAAAAACATCATTACTGATAATATACATATGGTTAAGTTATAAGTTGTACAAATAATTTACAACTAAGACTACAAATATTTAAACAAAAACAGTAAAGAAAGCAATAAAAGAGTTAATATATACAGACATATGCTGACGCGCCCAAAAAAAAACATCATGGTTATCTAATCCTCTGATGGATCACTATCAGCCTGAAAATGATCATCAGGGGATAAATATCCCGGATGCCTCGACACACGGCGATAACGGGATCGCGCAGTCGATACGATGCTTATCTCACTAGGCTCAGGGTTTTCAGCACCCCAATAACGCCTAATGGATAAGGGCAACTCTAAGTGCAGAAATAACGTCGTCGTCATGACAGGCTCATCATCAAAACGATGACGTAGGATCACGGTCACACGCCCTGCATACGTCACAGAGTCACGTCACGAGTCACGTCGCCTCCTCGTAGATGGTTCTTGATCGTCAAGCGGTCGTCGCTTTGCCGATCTTCCTCCTCTTCAGGGTACACAATCTCAAGAGGTCGTTCCTCTTCCTCGAAGTCTTTACCGCGTAAAATAAATAAACAGAAAATACATATAACAAAGAGGTAAGACAACATAAAATCATCACAACATGGTCAATAAAAAGATGACAAACAATATATACATACGAGTTCATGCAATACATAAAGCTTTAACAATTACAATAATTAATTGAAGTAAAATTTAGATATCATCACAATATGTCACAATCACGAGATAAAACCTCACAGATAAAATAAGAAATATAAAATACACAGATAAGATATAATAATCAATAATAACAAGAGTAACAGATAAAATAAATAAATAAGATATAAATAAAATAAATAGATAAGATGGAAACAAATAGACATAGAGATAAATAATATAACAAAATCCTACTCCATGGAGCTAAAGAAAAACACAAGTATCGAGAGAGAGGAATGATTCGCAAAATCTAATAGTACCACGGCTGCCCCACCAACTATTCCGCGGTCACACGTTGCGTCTATAGCCCCACGACACGGGAATCCATCAATCCGGGCGTGGTGTAGTTCACGGTCTCACGTTGTGTCACTACGAGGCAAATGTGCTACTAGATTCCACCAATCTCGATTAAATATAGTGTATGTTGAGTACCATAGTGCGCTATCCTTTTACCACGGCCCAGCGGAGCTACCAAGCTGTCCACATGTGGGATCCCGTACACTAAAGTCTCCAAGTTCATTAGAACAATGAACCACACTACGTTTATCGCATCGACACCACGATGTGATTCGTCTCGTCAACCAATCCACCAAATACATGGCACACACATAAAAAAAATAGATGGAAAGCCCGTACGGGTTCACATTTTCCCGACAAAGACAAATAATTCTCAAAACACTCAGACGGGTTCACATTTTCCGATAGTAAATAGATTTTCAAAAGCACATGCGGGTTCACATTTTCCCGACAGCATATAGATTTTTTAAAAGCCTGTACGGGTTCATTTTTTCCCGACAGCGAAAAATAAATATGGTTACGGTCAATCGCGTAGAAATTTTATCGCATTTTTGAAATCTCGTCATTTTTACAAACGTTTAAAAATCGGGTAAAGATATTTTTCTGTTTTTAAAATCGCGTAGCATTTTTAATACGTTTTCTCAATCGCGTAGGATTTTTAAATCATTTTCTTATTCGAATGCCTTTAAAATTACCGTTTAAACAGATAGAAATAATAATTTGTACATTTAAAACTACGTAGAATAATTTTTCATACCGCATACTGTCATTAGGATATTTTGACTATCCTATAAGTTCATTTTTACTAAAAATTGACAGCATTTTGTTTATAGACTTATAATAATGGTTTTCTAAATTTTCCATAAAATTTTCTATTTACCTAATTTTTTTATCCATATCATTTAATTCTCTTTTGAAATCTCTAACATGCTTCAAAACCTAAAGTGAGCTATATGTTAGAAAATTTCTCAAAATTTCTGTATTTTACTTCCTAATGATAAAATCATTAGTTTTAATCCTTTAAACTTAATTCTACTCAATTGGTCTCTTCAAAAATCATTATAGAAAATTTCTTGTTAACTTGTATTATTTCTTTTTGATTGAAAAAGGTTTGAAACCAAGTTTTAGAAATCATAATTACCTATAGTGGCATGTTGGCGAATTTTATAAAACTTTCTCATTTGATTTCTAAATCATGTCAAAGGTATTATCTTATCTAAATTCATTAAATCATGTTATAAGGTAATGATTTTGGAATCAAATAAATCTTTTAGGCATGTTGGCCCAAAATGTACTAAATCTTTACCATTTGATTTATAAATTCCTTTTCTTTGATCAAAACCATTTGAAACCTTCTTATTTCTCCTAATCAATTAAATTGCACTTTAGGAAAAATGAAGAGAACATTTTGGTCCTCACACTTTGGCATTGCCGTGAGCTAAGGAATGTGTTCTTTGGAACACTCATGCAAATTTACACATGTTATTCACATCCTAAATCTTATCATACAATTCTAACACATGCATTTATATCTCTAACACATGCAAAATATTTCTAACACATGCAAAATATTTCTAACACATAAAACCTAATTTAAAGCTTATAGACATACAATCAAAAGCTATTAGACATGCAAGATTATTACAATTACCAAATAAGAAAGCTACTAACACATAACACTTAAGCTACTAGCAACCACAAAAATTAACAAATACACATCATTAAACACACCACAACCGAATCCTTATGGATTCTACAAACAACCCATCTTCTTACCACCATCAAGGGATGATAAGAATTGTCTTCCTCTTACCTTAAATGAAGACAAAAAGCTTGCTTTCTCACCTCCTAGGTCACGGTTTTTACTCCACCAAACATCTAAAAATCTCAAACAAAACCTACATGTTTTTAACTATGAAAAAGAAGCTAAACCATGGAAAAATCATGGCTTAGAACTTTGAAAAAGAATAGAGAAAAGAAAAACATGAAATTTTACCTTCTAGGTAAAACTTCCAAGGTTGGTTTCCAAGCCCTAGATGGAAGAATTTGAAGAAACTTCCAACTACAAAGGTTCTTAAAATGGTGTTTAGGTTAAGGAAACTTGGTTAGAAAAATTTTTGGATGGTTGGATGGTGTAGTTTGTGTCTTGGCCGAATGGAAGGAAGAAAATGGACAACAATGGTGGCTAGGTTTTTGAAGAGAGAGAAGAGAGAAAAGTGATGAAGATGGAAGGTGATTTTTGGCTTTCTCTCTCCAATGGCCGTAGCCTTCTAGGGCAAAGGATGTGCATGGATTTGGCTTTATCCAAGCCATTGAACACATCAAAGGTCAAGATCAAATCTTGCTTAACAAGCTTTAATTCTATTGGTTGCTCATGGTGACTCACTGGCTTAGTCACACTTTGTGTAATAAATGCTCATTTGAGTCGACTAGTGAGTCGGTCACTGTTCGGAAAGTTCTACGACTTACGGTGATTAATTAAGCTACCGATCTAACCGCTTTGCTAATTGTGGGTCCCGCAAAATATTTAGGGTCCATCTTGTCACTAAAACATCTTGACTAATAAAATAATATTATAATAATATAAAATTATTTTATTTGTGATTAAATCCTAAAAATTAAAAGATTATTTTTAGTCTCATTCAGAATCGGGTTAAGTAAGATCCCCCAATTCTAAATATTAAAATAAGATTTCTCCGGCCCGGAAAAATATTATTTTCTGCCTCGAGCAAATCACACAAAAAGTCCATAAAAATTTACGAGACGGTATTTTCGGGCATTAAATCAAGAAGAAAACAATTAAAAACAAACAAAAAGCAAATAAAACGAAGACGTTCGGGACGTAACGGTCATTTTCTCATTTTTTTCCCACAACGTAGGTAATCGTCCAAAACGTTCAAATAAAATATCCAAAGTATTATTTAGTGTATATCTTTCGAGAAAAATTAATACAATGGCTCGAGAAAAATTTTTATTTTACTAGTCTCGAAGCAAACTACGTAAAACGATCAAATAAAATTTGAACCTGTATTATCGTAGTTGTTTTCATACAAAAATCAAGAACAGAAAAATAGGGACACAGCGGTCATTCATACAAAAGCATGAAAAACAGAAAACAGTACATTCAGAATATTTTCTAAAAATTGGGGCGTTACAACACTCCCCAACAAATAAAAATTTCGTCCTCGAAATTCGATGTTCATCCGAACAAATGAGGATACTGATCCTTCATTTTATCTTCTAGTTCCCAAGTAGCCTCACCCGTCACATCACTCCATATGACTTTCACTAGCTCAATCATCTTTCCTCAAAGCTGCTTTACCTTTCTGTCCTCTATTCTGACAGGTAAAGTTTCGTAAGTCAAATTCTCCTTCAATTGCACGTCATCTAGTTGTATCACATGTGTCGGATCTGGTATATACTTCCGTAACTGAGACACATGAAACACGTCATGCAAATTGGATAGAAAAGGCGGCAAAGCAATCTGATATGCTACAGGACCTATACGTCTGATAATCTGATATGGTCCAATGAATTTAGGAGTAAGCTTCTTTGACTTAATTACTCTTCCGACACCCGTTGTAGGAGTAACTCTTAAAAATACATGCTCACCCTCCTTAAACTCAAGAGATCGTCTTCGTTTGTCCGCGTAACTCTTTTGTCTGCTTTGTGCCGTCCTCATCTTCTCTTGTATCATCTTGACTTTATCCGTAGTATGTTGTACAAGTTCCGGTCCAACAGTCATACTCTCCCCATCTTGATACCAAAGATAGCGGCGTTCGACATCGTCTTCCATACAATGCTTCATAAGGTGCCATTCCGATGCTTGCGTGAAAACTATTGTTGTAGGTGAATTCTATCAAAGATAAAAATTCATCCCAACTTCCTCGTTGTTCCAAAACACAAGCCCGCAATAAATCCTCCAAAGGCTGTATAGTTCTCTGTCTGTCGACCGTCGTCATGCGGATGATATCTTGAACTCCGGTCGTAACTTGGTTCCCATAGCTTCTTGCAAACTTCGCCAAAATCTTGACGTAAACCTCGGATCTCTGTCGGAAACTATACATGTAGGCACTCCATGTAATCGACAATCTCATCGATGTACAATGGGTTAATCTTTCCAATGAATATTTAATATTGATTGGTAAGAAATGAGTGATTTCGTAAGTCTATCGACTATAACCCATATTGCATCATGACCTCTTCTTGTCTTTGGCAAACCCGAACGAAATCCATAGAAATGTTGTCCCATTTCCATTCGGAATCGATAATGGTTGCAACATCCCACTGGCCTTTGGTGTTCAACTTTCGATTTTTGACAAACTAGGCAAGTTGACACGCATCTAACTACATCACCCTTCATTCCATGCCACCAGAATAACTTCTTCAAGTCTTGGTACATCTTTGTTATGCCTGGATGCATACTTAATAGACTAGTATGGGCATGTTCCACAATATATCGCCTTAATTCTCGGTCACGAGGAATACAAATTCTACCCCGAAACCTCAGAATTCCATCAGTTCCTTCTTTGAACTCTACTGCCTCATTTTGCTTCATCTGCTCCCTTATTCCTTGTAAAAATTTATCGGCATTTTGCTTTTCCCTTATGTCTTCCATCAGCTCGCTTGAGATAGTAACCATATTCATACAGATCTTCCCCGGTGTCAACTCAACAAATGACCACTCATCTCTAAACTGTTCGATGAGCTCCTTTTCTTTAATCATCAGCGCAGAAACACTGATAACCTTTCTACTCAATGCATCAGCCACGACATTCGCTTTACCAGGGTGGTACAAAAGTTGAAAATCGTAGTCGTTCAGAAATTCTAACCATCTTCGCTGCCTCATATTCAGCTCCTTCTGGTCGTACAAGTACTTCAAACTCTTGTGATCACTGAAGATGTTGAACGTTGCTCCATAGAGAAAATGTCTCCATATCTTCAAAGCAAAAACTACCGCAGCCAATTCCAAATCGTACGTAGGATAATTCTTCTCATGAACCTTCAATTGTCGAGAAGCATATGCCACCACGTTCCGATCTTGCATCAACACGCATCCTAGTCCTTGATAAGAAGCGTCACAATACACATCGAAAGATTTCGTCGAATCTGGTAGGATCAATACCGGTGCAGTTGTTAATCTCTTCTTCAACTCTTGAAAACTGGCTTCACGCTCTTCCGTCCATTCAAAAGCTTGACTTTTCCTTGTCAGTTGTGTAAGTGGTCCAGCAATCTTGGAAAAACCTTCAATAAATCTCCGATAATAACCAGCAAGTCCAACAAAACTTCGAACTTCTGTTACTGTCTTAGGTCTCTCCCACTGTAAAAAACAGTCTCCACTTTCGATGGGTCCACCGCAATACCTTCTTTAGAAATTACGTGCCCAAGAAATTGAACTTCTCCCAACCAGAACTCACACTTAGCCAACTTCGCATACAACAACTTCTCCCTCAAAATCTGAAGGACAACTCTCAGATGTTCAGCATGCTCTTCCTTCGATCGAGAATAGATCAGAATGTCATCGATAAAGACAACGACAAATCTGTCTAGATATGGACGAAATATCCTGTTCATATAATCCATAAATATGGCAGGAGCATTCGTCACTCCGAATGGCATTACTTGATACTCATAATGTCCATAACGAGTTCGAAAAGCAGTCTTCGGCACGTCTTCCCCTTTTACACGAATCTGGTGATAACTGATCGCAAATCAATCTTGGAAAATATCACAGCTCCTCTTAATTGATCCATCAAATCGTCGATTCTTGGAAGCGGATATTTATTCTTGATAGTCACCTTGTTCAAGCCGATAATCCACACAAAGTCGTGAAGTTCCATCCTTCTTTTTGACCAAAAGCAGCGGCGCACCCCATGGGGAAACGCTAGGTCGTACAAACTCTTTCTCCAACAATTCCACCAATTGCTTCTTCGGCTCCTCCAACTCTCGGCGACATACGGTATGGTGCAATTGAGATAGGACCATTCCAGGTACTAAATCAATTGAGAATTCGATCTCCGCTCAGGCGGTAAACCAGGTACATCGTCAGGAAAAACATCCGGAAAATCGTTGACAACAGGAATAGTATTCACATCCTTCTCATTCTTAACTTCTAGAGAAGACAATACCAAATATCCCTGCGCTCCATCTCTTAACAAAGACTTGACCTTAACAGCAGTTAAGAATCCAGACTCTTCTTCCTTAGGAAAAACTATAGTTTTCTTTGCACAATCTATAAGGATATGGTTAGAACATAACCAGTCCATCCCTAAGATTACATCTATCTCAATAAGAGGCAAACAAATCAAATTGACCAAAAACAAACGGCCCTTCACAACAATAGGACAATCCAAACAGATCTTAGAAGTAACTACAGGTTTAGCAGTTGGCGTAGATACACTCAACTTAACATTCAGAGAAGACACAGGCAACTTCAGTCTTTCCACACAATCATAGGCAATAAACGAGTGTGTAGCACCCGAGTCATACAATACAGTCAGAAGGTTACCTCCGATTTCACCTTCTCCTTGAATAAGGTCATCAGATTGGGAAACTTCAGATCCCATCATTGTGTACACTCGCCCTCCAGATCTCTGTTGAGTATTTCCAAATTTTTGCTGATTAGTTTTAACATGACGAACAGCAGGTTTCTTCTCTGATCGAGTACAATCCTTTGACATATGTCCAGGCTGTCCACAGTTAAAACAGACAGTTCCCCTGATTGTACAATCTGGAGATAGATGGCCCTTCTTACCGCACTTAAAACACGTCGGTGTAAACACCACTCTCGTCTGCTCCACCACTAGGTACACTTCCCCCAAGCGGCGGTCGCCGAGTCGACTTCCTTGTGGTCTAGCATACGCTTACGCTGTGAAACCGATTTGTATTGCTACCTCCACCTCTTTGAAACCTTGTCGGCCCAAAGTTCCGAGCTCCTTTGATCTCGTGACGGTTCAAGCTCCTCAAGCCGTGCACATGCGTCAACCAAAGCATGAAATTGATTCATCCTCAGAGATATCACTCCCCGCTTCAATTCTACTCTCAATCCAGACTCAAACTTCCGACATTTCCATACCTCATCTTGTCGATTTTGAGCATAATCCGAAAATTGAGACAGACTTTCAAATCTTGTAGCGTACTCATTCACTTGTCATGTTTCCCTGTCGCAATCCAAGAAATTCCATCTCCTTGGCATGCCTAGCACTCGCAGGAAAATACTTGTCCAGAAAAGCATTAGAAAATACTTCCCAGGTGATCTCAGTCCCTTCAGCCTGCAACATTCGGCGGACTCCTCTCCACCAATGTTCTGCATCTCCTCTCAACATGAAAACAGCATAAGTTACTTTCTTTTCATCTGTACATCTCATCCCTTCAAAGATTCTTTCTAAATCTTGCATCCACTGACTCGCTTTCTCAGGATCCACCTCGCCTCTAAATTGTGGCGGATTATGGCGCCTAAATTCAGATAAATTTAGGGCATCACCGTAGCAAGCATCTTCTTTGTTGGGTGCTCTTAAATTTTCTTGAGTAATCACTTCACCATTTGCCGCATAGCTTCAAAGAACAACCAACATCGGGTCCTCATCACGATTTACGTTAGCACGTTCTCTACCTCTACCAGCCATCTTCTTTCTTCAATCATAACAAAACAAAGTTAGATACATCCTTCTAGATATTTCCGAAAGGATATAAATCACAAAGATCACAGAGAATCACACAGCACAAACAAAAACAGACCCAACCACAACCCCAAAAGACTCTAACTTGGGCTCTGATACCAACTAATGTAACACCCTTTTGGGGAATGTCACATATAAAAGAAAATAAAAGAAATAGAAATAAAATCTACCCAAGTTGTGAAACATTAGTTAAATATTATTACGGGTTGTAAAATAATTCCGATGCACGAAATATGATATAAAAAGATAAGGCGGAAAATACGAAATAAAAAAAAAACATCATTACTGATAATATACATATGGTTAAGTTATAAGTTGTACAAATAATTTACAACTAAGACTACAAATATTTAAACAAAAACAGTAAAGAAAGCAATAAAAGAGTTAATATATACAGACATACGCTGACGCGCCAAAAAAAAAAACATCATGGTTATCTAATCCTCTGATGGATCACTATCAGCCTGAAAATGATCATCAGGGGATAAATATCCTGGATGCCTCGACACACGGCGATAACGGGATCGCGCAGTCGATACGATGCTTATCTCACTAGGCTCAGGGTTTTCAGCACCCCAATAACGCCTAATGGATAAGGGCAACTCTAAGTGCAGAAATAACGTCGTCGTCATGACAGGCTCATCATCAAAACGATGACGTAGGATCACGGTCACACGTCTGCGCATCACGTCACGAGTCACGGTCTCCTCGTAGATGGTTCTTGATCGTCGCCATCCTCACAATCAATCCGGAGGATATGGATGATCGGATGGTTCTTGATCGTCATCGGTTCTTCGATCTTCCTCCTCTTGGGGTACACAATCTCAAGAGGCTGTTCCTCTTCCTCGAAGTCTTTACCGCGTAAAATAAATAAACAGAAAATACATATAACAAAGAGGTAAGACAACATAAAATCATCACAACATGGTCAATAAAAAGATGACAAACAATATATACATACGAGTTCATGCAATACATAAAGCTTTAACAATTACAATAATTAATTGAAGTAAAATTTAGATATCATCACAATATGTCACAATCACGAGATAAAACCTCACGAGATAAAATAAGAAATATAAAATACACAGATAAGATATAATAATCAATAATAACTTGTAACCGGATAAAATAAATAAATAAGATATAAATAAAATAAATAGATAAGATGGAAACAAATAGACATAGAGATAAATAATATAACAAAATCCTACTCCATGGAGCTAAAGAAAAACACAAGTATCGAGAGAGGAATGATTCGCAAAATCTAATAGTACCACGGCTGCCCCACCAACTATTCCGCGGTCACACGTTGCGCCTATAGCCCCACGACACGGGAATCCATCAATCCGGGCGTGGTGTAGTTCACGGTCTCACGTTGTGTCACTACGAGGCAAATGTGCTACTAGATTCCACCAATCTCGATTAAATATAGTGTATGTTGAGTACCATAGTGCGCTATCGGTTTACCACGGCCCAACGGAGCTACCAAGCGTCCACATGTGGGATCCCGTACACTAAAGTCTCCAAGTTCATTAGAACAATGAACCACACTACGTTTATCGCATCGACACCACGATGTGATTCGTCTCGTCAACCAATCCACCAAATACATGGCACACACATAAAAAAAATAGATGGAAAGCCTGTACGGGTTCACATTTTCCCGACAGCAAATAATTCTCAAAAACCTGTACGGGTTCACATTTTCCCGATAGTAAATAGATTTTCAAAAGCCTGTACGGGTTCACATTTTCCCGACAGCATATAGATTTTTTAAAAGCCTGTACGGGTTCATTTTTTCCCGACAGCGAAAAATAAATATGGTTACGGTCAATCGCGTAGAAATTTTATCGCATTTTTGAAATCTCGTCATTTTTACAAACGTTTAAAAATCGGGTAAAGATATTTTTCTGTTTTTAAAATCGCGTAGCATTTTTAATACGTTTTCTCAATCGCGTAGGATTTTTAAATCATTTTCTTATTCGAATGCCTTTAAAATTACCGTTTAAACAGATAGAAATAATAATTTGTACATTTAAAACTACGTAGAATAATTTTTCATACCGCAGCATCTTGTCATTAGGATATTTTGACTATCCTATAAGTTCATTTTTACTAAAAATTGACAGCATTTTGTTTATAGACTTATAATAATGGTTTTCTAAATTTTCCATAAAATTTTCTATTTACCTAATTTTTTTATCCATATCATTTAATTCTCTTTTGAAATCTCTAACATGCTTCAAAACCTAAAGTGAGCTATATGTTAGAAAATTTCTCAAAATTTCTGTATTTTACTTCCTAATGATAAAATCATTAGTTTTAATCCTTTAAACTTAATTCTACTCAATTGGTCTCTTCAAAAATCATTATAGAAAATTTCTTGTTAACTTGTATTATTTCTTTTCGATTGAAAAAGGTTTGAAACCAAGTTTTAGAAATCATAATTACCTATAGTGGCATGTTGGCCGAATTTTATAAAACTTTCTCATTTGATTTCTAAATCATGTCAAAGGTATTATCTTATCTAAATTCATTAAATCATGTTATAAGGTAATGATTTTGGAATCAAATAAATCTTTTAGGCATGTTGGCCCAAAATGTACTAAATCTTTACCATTTGATTTATAAATTCCTTTTCTTTGATCAAAACCATTTGAAACCTTCTTATTTCTCCTAATCAATTAAATTGCACTTTAGGAAAAATGAAGAGAACATTTTGGTCCTCACACTTTGGCATTGCCGTGAGCTAAGGAATGTGTTCTTTGGAACACTCATGCAAATTTACACATGTTATTCACATCCTAAATCTTATCATACAATTCTAACACATGCATTTATATCTCTAACACATGCAAAATATTTCTAACACATGCAAAATATTTCTAACACATAAAACCTAATTTAAAGCTTATAGACATACAATCAAAAGCTATTAGACATGCAAGATTATTACAATTACCAAATAAGAAAGCTACTAACACATAACACTTAAGCTACTAGCAACCACAAAAATTAACAAATACACATCATTAAACACACCACAACCGAATCCTTATGGATTCTACAAACAACCCATCTTCTTACCACCATCAAGGGATGATAAGAATTGTCTTCCTCTTACCTTAAATGAAGACAAAAAGCTTGCTTTCTCACCTCCTAGGTCACGGTTTTCACTCCACCAAACACCTAAAAATCTCAAACAAAACCTACATGTTATTAACTATGAAAAAGAAGCTAAACCATGGAAAAATCATGGCTTAGAACTTTGAAAAAGAATAGAGAAAAGAAAAACATGAAATTTTACCTTCTAGGTAAAACTTCCAAGGTTGGTTTCCAAGCCCTAGATGGAAGAATTTGAAGAAACTTCCAACTACAAAGGTTCTTAAAATGGTGTTTAGGTTAAGGAAACTTGGTTAGAAAAATTTTTGGATGGTTGGATGGTGTAGTTTGTGTCTTGGCCGAATGGAAGGAAGAAAATGGACAACAATGGTGGCTAGGTTTTTGAAGAGAGAGAAGAGAGAAAAGTGATGAAGATAGAAGGTGATTTTTGGCTTTCTCTCCAATGGCCGTAGCCTTCTAGGGCAAAGGATGTGCATGGATTTGGCTTCATCCAAGCCATTGAACACATCAAAGGTCAAGATCAAATCTTGCTTAACAAGCTTTAATTCTATTGGTTGCTCATGGTGACTCACCTGGCTTAGTCACCTTGTGTAATAAATGCTCTTGAGTCGACTAGTGAGTCACTGTTCTGAAAGTTCTACGACTTACGGTGATTAATTAAGCTACCGATCTAACCGCTTTGCTAATTGTGGGTCCCGCAAAATATTTAGGGTCCATCTTTGTCACTAAAACATATCTTGACTAATAAAATAATATTATAATAATATAAAATTATTTTATTTGTGATTAAATCCTAAAAATTAAAAGATTATTTTTAGTCTCATTCAGAATCGGGTTAAGTAAGATCCCCCAATTCTAAATATTAAAATAAGATTTCCGGCCCGGAAAAATATTATTTTCCTGCCTCGAGCAAATCACACAAAAAGTCCATAAAAATTTACAGACAGTATTTTCAGGCATTAAATCAAGAAGAAAACAATTAAAAACAAACAAAAAAAAAAGTAGCAAGACGTTCGGGACGTAACGGTCATTTTCCCTTTTTTCCCACAACGTAGGTAATCGTCCAAAACGTTCAAATAAAATATCCAGAAGTATTATTTAGTGTATATCTTTCATAAAAATTAATGATGGCTCGAGAAAAATTTTTATTTTACCGTCTCGAAGCAAACTACGTAAAACGATCAAATAAAATTTGAACCTGTATTATCGTAGTTGTTTTCATATAAAAATCAAGAACAGAAAAATAGGGACACAGCGGTCATTCATACAAAAGCATGAAAAACAGAAAACAGTACATTCAGAATATTTTCTAAAAATTGGGGCGTTACACTGGACGCCCACATATAACACAATTTATACGTTCAATGATAGTAACAATAGCAATCGACAATAAACGCAGAATAACAACTGATAACAATAAGTATTATTAACAGAGATAAAAGGCATCCACAGTTCAAGAATTAAATGACTATCGCAATTGTAATATTAAATATGTTTTACAGTTATAAATGCTCATGCTCAATGAATCATGTGACTGACAATTCACAATGCAAAAAGGGTACCAAAAATTCCTACTCCATGGAGCTACACATAAATATTTTTGGAGTGAATGATCAAGGAGTAATGCCAGTATATCGTTAGCCTTAAAAATATAGTGTGCTTTATCTTATAAAAATGTTTGCGCAATGACTTATATATGGAACCTCAACAATTGATCGCGATATAGGAAAACGTCCCAGTCAGGATCGTCAGTGTGTCGCATTGGTTTATCCCACGGCCCTAGTGGAGCCACCACTGCCTATTGTGAGACACCCACACCCCGATGTCCCCAGGGTCAACAACATATGACACCTACGCTTAGTCTATTCGCACCCGCACAAAAGTGTTATTCAAACTCCCAGGCATACATAGCCTTTACAATAATGTCCAATGGACAACACATATGCATGACGATGCAATGCCCATCATGTATGTTTATCAATGATATGTTCCTCATAAACATTGCATATTATATGCATTCATCAATAATGTACCATAACATACCACATTGTGTCCATGAGAAACACTAACAATATTCATGTGTATTTATCAATAATATACTTATTCGTAACATGTCACAATTCATACAACTTAGACATCCACAATTCCCTAGTTCCATTTATGGACTCAAAATAACATAGCATTAAGTCCTCAAGTGGTAAAGCACTTCTTAAGGTTCATTATGGAATTTCACTTTAGATTATTCATTCTTATAAAATCCCCCTCTTTAGAGGAATTCTCTTAATAAATCAAGTCCTTTACTTTATTTTTTCTATTGTAATATCTTCATATTGAAGTCTTAGCATCATTTCACAGTTACCTAGCTGGTTCTGCTCTGGGCGCCTAGGTGCCATATCTGAAGCGCCTGAGAGCTGGTGGAGCGCCTGGGCACTGAATACGAAGCGCCTGAGCGCTCACCAAGCCGTGTTACAGGAAAAATTTTCTAGGCAGAGAGTTCCTAGGCGCTCTATGCACAACGCCTGAGCGCTAGTGCACTAACAAGGGTTCTGTAGAATTCGTTTCTACAAAGCCTTAGCCCATCCATTATCAAAGTTTTTCAGTCATTTTCCAACAATCCAAAATATGATTCATGTCATCAAGATACAAAATAACAATCAATAGGTTCATAATCATCAAAACACACAATGCAAATCCATATATTCATACAAATCAAACAACTACAAAATCATGGAAATAACACAATATAACAAAGAGAGTAATCCAACATGGATTCCCTCATTAACAACATTACACAAGACATTTCCTTACTACCAAGATTGGTTGAAGAGGATCATCTCCCTCTTACTTATTTGGGAGACAACACAATGGTGCTACTCCTTTTTACTCTTGATTTTCGTTTTCCTCCTTCAAGAAAACACTAATATAAGTGATTTCCACAATGTCCACTCAAACCATGGAAAAATGGGTTCTTGGTCACCTAGGTGACCAAGAAAAATGAAAATGACAAGAAATTAGAAGAAAGTTGAAGACTTTACCTTAAAGCTCCAAGCTTTAGCTTCAATGGTGAAAAATGGAAGAAGAAGAAGAAAAACTAAAGGATGGCAACAAAAGAGAACTTGGAATAGTGGAAGAAAGCTAGAAATGGGATTGATTTAGTAAATCATGGAGATGGTCTCCAATGGGTAATGGGTAAGTGTACGGTGGAAGAGAAGAAGAAGAAGAAGAAGAGGAAGAAAGCTAGAAATGGGATTGATTTAGTAAATCATGGAGATGGTCTCCAATGGGTAAAGAAGAAGAAGAAGAAGAAGAAGAAGAAGAAGAAGAAGAAGAAGAAGAAGAAGAAGAAGAAGAAGAAGAAGAAAATGAGAAGAGAAATAGTGTTTAGAAATGTGAGAGTGAAGAAATAAAATGAGAATGTGAATATTGGGCTCCCAAATGGCCTTTGCCATGGAGAAGAGTGGAGAGAGAAGAAAGAGAAATGTGTGATTGGAGGAAATTTCTTGGAAGCTTCCCATAATGAGTTTTGAATTAATTTAATCGTTATTTTGAAAATAAAGCTAATGGATTTGACACAAGGTAGATTTTTGGATAGTGTGATAAGGATTTTTAACACATGTTATTATTCAATGGACAATTGTTACAATTGACAGAAATCAATATTAATTGTCCAGCGGATAAGATTTACACAGTGATTAATTATTTTATCAAATAAAATTTCTCAAAAAACATAAAATCTCGTAAATTGTGTCTAGCCTCGGGTTTACTAAGATCCCCCGTCGATGTTTCCATAGATCAAGGTTCTCGGAAAAATATTTCATTTTCCCGCCTCTGCTCAATTTGCATGTAAAATGAGGAATATTATTAAAATATTCCGCGTTCTAAAAAAACTCCAGAAAAATTTCAAAAAATCACAAATATTATAAAATGAATATTTATCGTAAAATAAATAAAGTTTGGGGTGTTACACATGTTGATTAGGGACACAGAGGATTGGTGGGCCGGAGAGCAGAGGTTATTGGAGGATGAGAATATAGCAATCAATTGGGAGGTGTTCAAGGAGAGATTCCTAAACAAATATTTCCCAAAAAGTGCTAGGCATGCTAAGGATATGGAATTTCTTAGTTTGTGGCAGGGAAATATGACTGTAAGTGAATATGCAGCCAAGTTTGAGAGTTTGTCCAAATTCTTAACCTACTTTCAACACTAACTGAACGAAGCATGGAAATGTCGGAAGTTCGAGGAAGGTCTAAGACATGACGTGAAGAGAACCGTCATAATCTTGAAGATTACTCAGTTTTTGGAACTGCTTGATACTTGTCGCTGGGTGGAAGACTTGGACCAGGCGTGAGATTCAAGAAACAGAAACTTTGGGCCTTTTTGGTCCCAAAGAGGAGGAAGCAGTAATGCTAACCGTTACTAAAAGAAGCCATATTCCAGACCATCTAGAAGTCAGCAACAAAAGCCACAAGGAGGAAGTCCAGGTAGAACTGGTCAAATGACGGCATCTCCACTAAGATGCATGAAGTGTGGGAAGGAACACTATACGAGAGACTGCAATATCAAAGGGATCATCTGCTTCAGATGTAGGAAAGCTGGACACGTTTCTTATGACTGCAATCAACCTAAGGCGGAACCTTCCGTCAATGCTGCTAGAACTGCCAAACTGCAGGCTGGAGGTCGGGTTTATACTCTGAGTGGTGCTGAGGCCTCTGAATCTGAAGATCTTACACCAGGGGAAGGTCTCATAGAAGGTAATCTTTTAACTGTACTGTATGACTCAGGTGCAACATATTCTTTCATTTCCTATGACTGTGTGAAAAGACTTAGATTACATGTGTCTTCTTTACCTTTTGATTTGGCTGTTTCAACTCCCACTGCTAAACCTGTTCTTACTACCAAAGTCTGTTTGAATTGTCCATTAATTGTTGAAAGTCGAATCTTTTCTATCGTTTGATCTGTTTTCCACTATCTCAATTAGATGTGATCTTAGGAATGGATTGGTTATCTTCTAACCATGTCCTATTAGACTGTTTTAGAAAAACCATAGTTTTCCCTTTGGATAAGAATTCTAGATTTTTGATTGCCAACAAAGTGTAAGCTTTCTTGAAAGAAGGAGCTCAAGGACACATGATGTTGTCTTCTTTGAAAGTCGAGAATGAGGTTGATATGGATGCAATTTCAATGGTTCGAGAATTTCCTAAAGTCTTTCTCGAAGATGTATCTGGTTTACCACCAGAGCGGGAGATCGAATTTGCCATTGATCTTGTACCTGGAGCTAGTCCCATTTCCCTAACGCCTTACCGAATGCCACCTGCAGAGCTAGCTGAACTCAAAAAACAACTGGAAGAGCTTTTGGAGAAGCAATTTGTGAGACCTAGTGTATCACCTTAGGGAGCACCTGTATTGCTAGTTAAGAAGAAATATGATGCTTCGAGATTGTGCGCAGATTATCGTCAGTTAAACAAGGTCATGATCAAGAACAAGTACCCATTATCGAGGATAGACGACCTGATGGATCAGTTCAAATGAGCAGTTATGTTCTCTTAGATCAATTTGCGATCGGGCTACCATCAGATCAGAGTGAAAGTGGAAGACATTCGTAAAACGGCTTTTCGTACTCGTTATGGACATTATGAGTACCTGGTGATGCCTTTCGGTGTGACTAATGCACCTGCCATTTTCATGGATTATATGAATAGAATCTTTCGTCCTTATTTGGACAGATTCGTTGTTGTCTTCATCGACGATATATTGATCTATTCGAAAAATCAGGAGGATTATGCTGAGCATCTCAGTATAGTTCTTCAGACTTTGAAGGAGAAAGAGTTGTATGCTAAGTTGTTGAAGTGTGAGTTTTGGTTGGATGAAGTTCAATTCTTGGGCTATGTGATTTCAAAGGAAGGAATTGCTGTGGATCCTTTGAAGGTAGAAGTTGTTCTTCAATGGGAAAGACCGAAGACAATGACAGAAATCTGAAGCTTCGTTGGATTAGTGGGCTACTACCGGAGGTTTATTGAAGGATTTTCTAAGATTGCCGGACCTCTCACTCAAATCACAAGAAAGAATCAAATTTTCGAATGGACAGACGCTTGTGAAGAGAGTTTTCAAGAGTTGAAAAGGAGACTAACCACTTCGCTAGTGTTAGTTTTACCGGATCCGAGTGAACCATTCGAGGTGTACTATGACACTTCATACCAAGGATTGGGTTGTGTCCTTATGCAAGGCGGAAAAGTAGTGGCTTATGCCTCAACACAATTGCAAGTGCATGAAAAGAACTACCCAACGCATGACTTGGAGTTGGCTGCCATGGTATTTGCCTTGAAGATATGGAGACATTATCTTTATGGAGCAATATTCAACATCTTCAGTGATCACAAAAGCTTGAAGTATTTATATGATCAAAAAAAGTTAAACATGAGGCAAAGAAGATGGTTAGAATTTCTGAAAGATTATGATTTCTAACTTCAGTATCACCCTAGAAAGGCAAATGTTGTGGCCGATGCCTTAAGTCGGAAAAGGATCAGTGTTTCTGCCATGATGATTAGGAAGAAAGATTTGATAGAACAATTTAGAGACATATGGTCTTTTGTGGAATTGATGTCGAGTGAGATCTACATGAACATGGTTACCATCTCGAGTGACTTGATGGATGACATTCGAGAGAAGCAGAAGATTGATAAGTTCTTGCAAGAGGAAAGAGAACTGATACAGCAGAGTGGTGTGTCAACATTAGAGGAAGGAAACGATAGAATTTTAAGATTCTGAGGTAGGGTCTGTGTGCCTAAAGACGAGGGACTCAGGAAGTACATTCTTAAGCATGCTCATACAAGCAAGTTGAGTATGCACCCTGGAATGACCAAGATGTACCAAGACTTGAAATTATTTTGGTGGCACGGGATGAAAAGAGATATTACTAGATGTGTATCTTCTTGTTTAGTTTGCCAGAAAACAAAGATCGAGCATCAACGACCATCTGGAATGTTACAACCCTTGACTATTCCCGAGTGGAAGTGGGATAGTATTGCCATGGACTTTGTTGTCGGATTGCTAAAAACTAGAAGAGGATATGATTCAATATGGGTAATTGTGGTTGCCTTATAAAGTCAGCACACTTCTTGCCGATCAACATAAGATATCCTTTGGAGAAATTGACTCTGTTGTATATTGGTGATATCGTAAGACTGCATGGTATGCCTACTAGTATTATCTCTGACAAAGATCCCAGATTTACATCAAAATTTTGGCAAAGTCTTCAAGAAGCAATAGGGACAAAGCTACATTTTAGTTCTGCATATCATCCTCAGACGGATGATCAATCAGAAAGAACAATTCAATCATTGGAAGATTTGTTGAGAGCTTGTGCCATAGAGTAGACGGGAAGTTGGGACGAAATTTTACCATTGGTAGAATTAACCTACAATAACAGTTACCATTCGAGCATAGGGATGGCACCCTATGAGGCTCTATATGGACAAAGATGCCGAACACCCTTATGTTGGTATCAAGACGGAGAGCAACTTACCGTCGAACATGATCTTATTCAGCAGACAACTGAGAAGGTCAAGATGATTCAAGAGAAGATGAGAACGGCTCAAAGTCGACAAAAGAGTTATGCAGACAAAAGGAGGAAACCTCTTGAATTTGAGGAAGGAGAGCATGTGTTCTTGAATTTGTCTAACCTTAATTAATTGAAATCTAGAAGCATTTCTAGTAGAAGATCTATGGATCATTGAGAGGCGTCTTGAAGTGATCTAAGACCAAGGACTTGATTGATAATTGAATGGACCCATAGTAATTAAGGATGGATTAAAATCGAGTTTGGACAATTTTCTTGGATTGGTTACTTTGTTAATTATGTTTTCTCTTCTTTCAATTCGAATTCTATTCTATTTGTAATTCTGCCAAATCCCCTTTTTTTCACTTGATTTGATCAAATTGCATTTTAAAATCCTTGGGAGACGATCCGATGTTATTTTCTATGCTACAAGCCATAAGTATAACTCAGTTACAATTTTGATTGAGTTCGACACTTGTCAAATAATGTATGTGTTATTTGAATAACATATTCCAGAAAGCTTTTCACCCACGTGTTATTTAAGCCATTATTCGAATGACATATATGTTATTCGAATAACAGTATTTTCCAGAAACGAAAATAAATGGCTAGTTTGAAGCATTTAATGCTCCAACTAACCTCCAACGGCTCTAATCTTTAATGGGCTATAAATACAAGTTGTTGGGCATTTATAAAGGTTAGAAAATCAATCTGAAAAACTTGGTTAAGCATTAATACGAGCTTTCACAGTTATTTCCCTTTATCCTCTGTTTTGAGCTTCAAAGTGTGAATCCATATACTCATTAAACTTCAATTTTTATTATTCACTCTTGAGAAAGTTTCTTATCATTCATACTCAGTTTATTCTATAAAGAGGGTGAGGTATCCCTTGAAGTTGAGGCTCAAGTACAAAGGGTGAGGTATCCCCATGTGTGTTGAGTGTTCTATTGTGCAAAGGTTGCAAGTACCTGTTCAAGCTTGAAGTTATAGTGGAAAATCTCGAGTGATTGCTTAAGGACTAGACATAGGTCACAAGGAGTGGTTGAACCAAGATAAATCTTGTGTTTGATCTTCTAAACTCTTCTCCTTTACCTTTGTGCATAAGTTTATTTGCTAGCTTGAATATTATCGGCTTTGGTTAATTCATTTGTGAGCGAAAGTATTCAATCTTCTCTATCCATTCATCTCTAACAATCAATAACTTCAACAAAAATTGATAATCAAGTGTTTTGCGAAAGATTTACGAAAATATTTTATAAACTCAATTCAACCCCTCTTGAGTATTGAGGCCACTTGGTAACAGAAAAGTAAAGAGTTTAGCTTTGACATGCCTCAGCTTAAGTGGTTCAATGTAATATGAATATAAGTGATGTAATTAGTCTTGAGGCATTACATTAATGCTTTTTTATGTTACACTAGAAGGCAAACCACATATATATCTATACTAGACACAAGTAGTTTAGGATCTAAGCCAGGAGGAAATAGAGAATCTGTTGTCCTTGCTAACAGAGAGTAAGGTTAATGTCCTCAGCTTTTTATTTGAGTGGACCGATAAGAATAAGGCCATCTACTTTAAAGATGTCTTGGATGAGCCATCTGATTCTCTAAGATTGTTTTTAGGTATCTTGTCTTGAACATAATGATAAGCTTGTGTTTCATAATTTTTTCTAAGTGTAATAACATGTTTGTTCCTGTTTGCAAAGAGCATGGCACCTCCCGGTGGACTTGAAGTACTTGCACTACGTTTGGCCTAGAGAAAAGCTAGGGCATCGGGCTTCGGATCCCATATATCAATCCTAGTTCCACCATTTCAATCCCAACCCCAAGAGATGGATCCTGGTTCTCCTGCTCAACCACTTTAACCTTGCAAGAGGAAGTAGGACGTCGAGAGCCCAAAGGCAAATGGTCAGTGACCAAGGTGGAACCAATCTATCTCACAGTTGACAGGAAATTGGAAGTCCCAGAGCGTGCCCTTCTTCAGTTCACTGACAGGTCTATTTAGGGTAGGGGATTGACCTAGGGTGAATTATCGACAATGCCCTCCTGACCCAAGTTGATCAAGACATCCTGATTGAGCAGGACTTAATTGAAGTTATCAGGGATGCTTTGGTACGAGCTCTCCACAACGCCTCTGTAAAATCCTAATACAGATATCTAGATATATCCTAGTTATATAGAGATATATAATGATAACTAGTACTAGAGACGTCACTTCTACATACTACATACTAACATATATCCATAATTACAACTGAGTAATTATAGAAAGCCTTGAGAGATTGCGAAAAACATAAACTCATATATATATATATATATATATATATATATATATATATATATATATATATATATATATATATATATATATATATATACTTGCCACAAGAGGGCATATTGTAATACATAACTCTTAAAACATACAAAGCAAATATAAACTTATACATAACCTTTATCTACTAAAGCATATAAAACTATACTAGTCTTTATGTTTTACTTTCATTCCTTTGACAAGGTCTATACTTGGATTTACATGGGAGAACAAACGGGGTGAGAATTATAATTCTCAATAAAAGCAATTCCAATACCAGCTAGTTATACATTGTATAAAACAAATATATAACTTCTAACTTAGGAGTTTCCTCCTCTATTCTTATAATTGCACCCTGCCTAGTAAGTGATCTCAAACTGATAGCCTACACATTGTTGAATATAATAATCGTCCATACAACTGTAAATATCACAGTGACAGACAATGCCCATATAACTGTCTATAAATGCAATGAGGATGATATGCAATATGATTATACCTAAGAAATATCCTAAAGATATGCTTGTGCAATGTTTTGTTTTGAAATACATGTAGAGTTTTATGTTGAAAACAAAGACGCTTGCTAGGAACTGGTTCAGTATAACATCCACTAGTAAATGGAGGGAAAGTTCATCCTCACATTACACATATCCTTCCACCCTGAGAAGTTCGGGCTTCATCCTTACTCAAACGAGTCTTTTGGACTTCCCTTTTATCTCACTTGGCCTACATGATTATGTACTACATCAAAAGATACTCACCAAGATCAATACTACTAGATCAATCCATAGACTTATATACATACTTATATACTTAGTTCGTTTAATACCCAAGTGTATTTTATTAGGAACTTTAGCTTCTTATGTTTACCCTTTATAGAGAGGAGAATCTATAACCTCATACTACACGTAACCCTAGCACTTGGTTAGGAATACTTGTCCCCTTAGGAACTTTTGATTCCTTTCCTTCTGGCTAAATGACCTTTTGTCATATAAAGTCACATTCTTTGGCAAACACTACCAATCCATCCTACTTCCTTGTATTTAATACACCACATCATCACTCATTACATCATAAGTGATATAAACACCACATAAAGTGGCCTAAGGTGCTAGATACCTACCTAAGGCAAACCATTACTCTAGAATGCTCAAAGGTTCTCATAACTTTCCTATAGACTTAATTTAATCTAATGAAAGAGTCTATCTTAGCTAATGCCTCATTCAACCTTGCTTAAAGAAATAAATGAGCATTTCTCTAGAACTTTGCATACTTAATGAATGTAACAAGCTTATAAGTCAACATTCATCTTTTTGTGTATTCTACAATGCACAATGTCTCGCTTAACTAGAGACTTAGTACATAATGTTCCCTCTTCATAACTAAATATACAACCTTATCTCCACTCAAGTGAATCTAATGCAAGAGTGGTTCTTATTTACAACTCTTTGTTGCTTAAGGTTCTAGGTACCTTCCGAAGGTAATCCACTACTCTTGGATCTCCTAAGATTCATACATTTCTCATACTTACTAGAGTGAACACCACAATCCATCCTAGTATACTTGTGTCCAATGCACCATCTTATCACATCTTAAGTGACATCTAATGTAACACTAAGTTGCCTAAGGTGCTACATCCTTACCTAGGGCAATCCTTCACTTTAGGTTGCTCAAAGGCCCATTTTTTTCCTTTATATACTAAAAATATGCATCAGAGTCTCTATTCAATCATGGTTGTTCATTTCCTAGGTTAAACAAGCTTTACATGAAGCCCAAGAATGATAAACTATGTTTCTATAAGTTCCTATCCCTTATCCCTCTTGAAAAGTTGGCTAGGACAAGCCAAAATCTAACTTTTGACTTGCCTATAATTGGTTATAGGAACCTGATAACCGATTATGAAGCACCTGATGTGCTTACTATGTCTCTTTTTTAAGCCAATAACTGATTATAGCTTCATGGAAATTAGTTATTAGGCATAACAAAACCCTCTGCCAACCCCTAATAATTGATTATGACACAAGCATAATTGATTATTCGGCCATCAGCATTCGTTATACTACCACCTGATAACTAGCTATGGAACTTCCATAACCGTTTATCTGGGCTACTTTTGCAGAAAGAACAGGGCACCTATGGCCCTTCTTACATCAACAACCCATTAAAACCCATGGAAAACACTTTACTACTTCAGTGCCACCAAAATCTAGCTTAGTTGGGGTTCTATAATAACAACCAAGTCATCAACATGGATTTACATTAACATGCTTCAAAGGAATACCCATTTTCCTAACTTTTAACTTTAGCTTTCTAATGGGAGTTTCTAAGCTCTTCTAACAAACCAAAAATAGTTTATCCTAAGCCATAAATGACCATCTTACATTTACTAAGCTATAACTATCCTAACCTAGTCCTTGGAACCAAGAACCAAGAACCGAGCCAAGAATCTAGGTTTGGCTATCCAAACCTAGATTCTTATTCATTGAAAACCTAGTTTCAATCATGATGAACTAAGGAGAAAGATGAATAGAAACCCTTTACCTCTTGAAGCAGACAAAGATCTTCAAGCTTGAGCCTTGATCCTGATCTTCCTCTCATCCTTCTCCTTCTCTTTCTTCCTTTCTTCCCATATCTCTCTTCTCTTCCTATGTTTTCTTTCTTTTCTTTCTTTTGTAGCTTCTGCTACCTTTAACCAAGATAGAAAAATGAGAGAATAACCATCATATCCCTTAAGATATTTTGCTGGAACTTCCTTATCTACTAAGAACACTAAGATTCCCTAAAACCAAGCTTTCCAGCTCCTAACAACTTTAAAATAAATACTATAATTTATCTAAATTATCATTTCACCTTTATTATATTTTTTCATATCTGCTGCTAGTCATTCGATATTAAAACACACAACTAGTATGCTTAAAAATACCAAACTAACTCTGATTAATTTGAAACTTTAACTGCAACTTACTTAGCTCATGTGTGACCTAGAAACAAACCCTCTATGTTTATTTCCCCTCAACTTAACCTTTAAAGCCATTATCTAAGTCATTTTAAGCTACTTTTCAACTTCTGTGTTGCAACTAAGTGCCTAAATGAACTCAGACTGTCACAAAACTTAACTGACATAATAAGCAAGTTATATGCTACCTTTTGTAATCATTTACAAGCCGAACATGTCACTAAGGGTATTACACCTCCATCCTCCACTTTTTGGAGTCTACCTTTGGGTCTGTTCATCTGACTTGTGAATTGGAAAAGGAGTTGGATGCTTTCTGGGGTTAGAAGAAAGAGCTTGTGTTAGCAATAGTTCAAAAGGAAGGGCAACTAGCTCAAGTCAGTGAAGAGCTCAGTGTGCACATGGCTGAGATAACTAGGCTCCAAATGAAGATCATAGAGAGTCCAACTCGGGAAAATATTCTACAAAATCAAATTTCTTCAATCGAGTCTACCTTAACCATGCTATTTGCTGAGAAAGAGATCCTTAGGCAGTTCAAGGCAAAGCTGAAGAATGATGCTCTATACCTTGAAGATGAATGGGCAGCTTCGGTGGATGACTCCTTATCTAATGCACTCGTCCAACTTCACCTACAAAACCTAGAGCTCGTTACTAGTGGAACCATTAACACCCCAACTTTTGGTTGAATTACGATATTGTCCTAAATGTACTGTTTTATGTTTTCTGTGAGTTATAAAATGAATTTGACTATTTCGTGACTGTATTTGACTGTTGTGTGTGATTTACTCTAAGTCAAGAAAATAATAATTTTCGGGCCAGGGAAATCTTAATTTAATTATTCGGAGCTGGGAGATCTTACTAAACTCAATTCCGAGTGATACATGTATTAATCTTCTAATTTTAAGAATTTAATTGTGCAATAAAAATATTGTAATATTATTTTATTGGACAGTACCTACTGTCTTAAAAATAGTAGAATTCTGTTCCAAATGGACCATGGACCCGAAAAAGTCTGTGAGACCCACGTTTGGAGATGTCAACATTTCTGGCTTGATTTATTTCTAAGCCAATGGGATGTGGTCAACAATAGTGGCTTGAAAGTTTATAAGCCAATAGGAAACAAGTCCACAAAAGTGGTTAGACTAGTTAGTAAGTAACTAGAAAAACTAAACTAAGCTAAGCTAACTAAACTAAGTTAATTTAATGTATCTAAGTAATAACTAAATGAAGTAAACTTGGTTAGCTATACCTTAGAGTTTTAGTTAGAGAATGTTCTAGTAAAATCAAGACTAAGGCTAGATATCTTAAGTTACTAGATAGTTAGACAAGTAACTAAGTAACTTAACCAAATGCACCTAAGTCTAGCTAGATTGCATAAATGAACACAAACCTATTTGAGGACTAAATAGTTGATGGTTACGTACCGTAAAAATATTCTGTTAAAGTGATATTGATATATGACTATGATGAACATACATATTCTGTTAAAAATATTCTGCTTCTTTTGGACCGAGGCACTTGAGGAGAAGAGAAGAAAACCCACGATGGTATAACTAATTATCAATGACGGTATATCATGTCGTTGTCCATACTATTTTTTGGGTTTCATTCTGGTTTGTAAGCAATGTGTCATTTCAGAGATAGGCAACTATGAGTCTAATCCAAGTTTCATCATTTTCCAGTAGGAAGACTTTATTGTCCATGATACTAGGAGCAAGCAATGTATCTTGGATTATGGACCTATTATTGTGAGGGTTCTTAGTACTGGCGAGCTTTGACAAGATATTGGCTCTTGAGTTCTGTTCTCAGGGGATATGCTCCACCTTAACACTATCAAAATTCTCCATTAATTTCTTCACCTTGGCTAGGTATCTCTACAATAGGGGGTTCCTTAGCCTGATATTCATCATATATTTGAGATGTCTCCAACTGCAAATCACTGCATAAAACTATATATGTGGCTCCTATTTCTTTTGCCATGGTGATGCCTAAGATACATGCTTCATATTCTACCTAGTTATTTGAAGTCGGGAACTCAAACCCTTAAAGAATGTTCTAACATGAGCCCAACTTTGTTTTCCCATTTGACTTCGGAACCATTCCCTTTGGGATTCAAGGATCCATCAATATAGATGGTCCAAGAATTCACTTTAGGATGATTGGAATCTAGTGTAGGCTATACCAAAATTTCAGATAAAACTTGAACCTTTATAGCTTATCTTGGCTCATAAGTGATCTCGAATTCAAAGAGCTCCATTGACTAAGTGATCAATCTTCTAGCGAGGTTCGGCATATGCAACACCTGACAAATTGATTGATCTGCCCTCACTATTACGAGGTGGCGCTGAAAGTATTGTTGCAACCTTCTAGTAGTAATTAGCAATGTTAGGGCAAATCTCTCAATATTCTAATAGCGGAGGTCAGGGCCATATAGGACCTTGTCGATGAAATAAACTGACCTTTGACCTTCGTTGGTTTCTCTTATTAGGACTGAATTGATTGCTTCATTATTGACTGAGTGATAGGCCTATAAAGTTTCATCGGGATCCGATCTCATTAGGATTAGTGATGTTGCTAGCATCTTCTTTAACTCCTGAAATGCAGCCTTGCACTCTGGGATCCACTCAAAGTCTTTCCCCTTTTTAAGGGTTTTCAAAAAGGGAAGAGATATTTTAGCGGCAATAGCTAGGAAGCGAGTGAGGGCTGCTATTCGACCTGTTAGTTGTTGCACCTCTTTAATGGAATATGGACAGCGCATATCAAGAACAACCTAGAATTTCTCTGGGTTAGCTGTTACCAAGTGGCTCCAGTACTCAAGAGGGGTGTAACACGCTCCTTAGGATGTCATATTTACGACAAATATAATAAACATTTACCCAAGTTATAAATCATTTATTAACATATAATAATAAAAGTTGTCAAAAATTTTCTTTTTGTACATTATATCATTAAACAAAATAAACAGAACATGAAATAAAATAAACTATCAAATACACACCATAATTATACATATGATTTTGTCTTTAAAGATGCAAATAATTTACACACTACAAACTATTTAATAAAGTAGTAAACTGTTTAGCTTAAAGCAAACCATAAATTAGCCCAAGTACAAAACTAAAAGTTTTGATCCTCTGAAGGATCCTCCTCAGGGAGATCATCAAAAGACAAAAATCCTGGGTGTCAAGAAGCCCTACAGACAGGAGTTCGTGTGGTCAACACACTACTAAGCTCACTAGGGGCATGGAAACGACCACCCCAATAGCACCTAATAGTCAAGGGCAACTCCAAATGCACATAAACGATATTAGAGAACATCGGAGCACCATCAAACTCCCTACGAAGGGACACAGTCAAACGTCCCACATAAACAACCGACTCCCTATCAGCTTATAGACGTCAGGCCTCGGAACCTCTATGAAACTCCAGTTTCATGAATCCCAAAAACTCTGGTAAAGCCATACCATGTCACAATCAATCCAAATGATATGGATGATCTAGAGGCTCGCCCTCCTCACACTGATCGCTCGGATGCTGCTTCTCCTCGTACTGACAATCTAGAGGCAGCTGCTCTTCTTCTTCCTCAAAGTCTTTACGGAACATAAATAATAGTACAGAAAAATATATAGAAAGAGGTGAGACAATCTACATCACTACCAGCATGGCAGTACAGAAAATGATAGTACAATTGATATAACAATTCATATTATCACATCACACATAATATCTCAGATCAAATATACATAATCACATTATGATGCAGACCACATGTGCAAATGTATACAAACTCATTCCTACTCCATGGAGCTAAACAGAAACATCAGAGAGAATGATCCGGAAGACCTATCCGTAGCTCCGGCTGCCCAGCCAAATATTACACAGTCAAACGTTGTGTAAATAGTACACAGTCAAAACATCGTGTACAATAGGCATTGTACTGGACAATCTCCACTAGATCCTGATTAAGAATAGTGCCTGTCGAGATCCTTAGTGCGTTGCCCATTACCATGGCCCAGAGGAGCTACCAACTATCCATGTGTAGAATCCTCCGCACACTAACGCCTCCAAGTTCACTCAATGAACCACACTACGCTCATCGCATCCGAACTACATTATAATTCTTCTCGTCAGCCAATTGCCAATTTCAACCAAATTGACACATTCCTCTATGCATGTGCATGAGTCAAAATACATAAATAACCACATTATCAGTATTATCCATAATAGTACACCACCACTTGACAGTACCATTTTTCAACATATCTGGGTCCACCACTTTAACCAGACAGTAAACTTACTGTTTCTTTCAGTCGTGTAAATATTTTATCGCGTTTTCACAATTGCATCACCTTTTTTCAACATTTTCAAATTGTGTAAATATTTTTCAACATTTTTGAAATTGCATAATATTTTTAAATCATTTTCCCAATCGCGTAATGTTTTTAAATTGTTTTCTCAATTGCATAGTTTAAAAATCATTATTTTAAATACGCGTAAGGTATTTCTAATATTTTTCAACTATGTAAAATATTTCTTTACGTTCTAAATTATATTTTAAAACTTTCTCCATTATATATTTATTTTTAAATTTATTTATAGCATTTCCTTTTGAAAATCCTTTAAATAATATTTTCAACTGTTTCCATTAAAATTTACCTTTCTTAGTTATTTACATCTCGAAACTTGCTAACGCACTTCAAAACCCAAAAGGTGAGCTATATGTTAGTACTTTTCAAGTGTTCATTTTATTTCTCCTCCATACCTAATTTCTCTAATTAAGTTTATAAAATAACTTCATTTATTTTATTCTCTAAAATCCATTGAAAAGTTCTCTTTAATGTAATTACATAGTCCACACTTAGAAAATAATTTTAGATCAAAGGTATTTTAAATGGCATGTTGGTTGAAATTCACTATGTCTTCCATAAATCATCTTTAAATTATTTTCTACTATCCAAGTCCTTGTAAAAATCATTAATCCAATTAAATTAATTAATCCATGCTTTAGAAAATAGTTGAGAACATTTTGGTTCTCTTTGTGGTGGTGAAGCCATGAGCTTCATGTGTTTTTTGGAACACTCATTCAAATTCTCAACATATTATTCACATCCTATAATAACTATCATGCATCTATAAACACATACCAAAATATATTAAAGCTATAAACATGCTTGCAAACAAAATCAATCACAAATAGGCAAAAACTTTAAATAACCAAGTGAATGAATCCTTATGGATTCTTCACCACAAATACATCCATTTTCTCACCACCATACATGGTTGATGAGATTAAATCTCCCTCTTACCTCTAAGGAAGACAAACTCCTCTTAGACCTCCTCCTATGGATTTCGTATGGCTCCAAAGAAACCCTAACACACTTAAACAATTTTAAAAAGTCATAAACTATGGTTGAAAAAGAAAAATCATGGATCAATCATGGCTTAGAACTTCAAGAATGAACTTAGAAACAAGAAACAAGGATTTTTACCTTATAGAAAAAATCTTCAAGGTTGGTTTCCAAGCTTCAAATGAATGATTTTGAAGAAACTCTCAAGATGAAAGATGTTTAGAATGGTGTTTAGGTTTGAGAAATGATGTTAGGTGAAATTTTAGAAGAGTGGAGGTATGGTTTGGAGATGATGGCCGTGAGTTTCACAAAGAGAAGCTATGGTGTTCTTGGTTCTTGGATGAAGGAGAAAGGACGTTTGTGTGATAGAAAGGATGATGATGAAATGAAAATGGTCTCCTAACTCTAGTACTTGGCCATGGAGCTCAATGGAGGTGGCCACTTTGGTTGACCACTCAAGACCTCCTAGTAGCCTTAGATGAGATCAATGATTGATATCCAAAGCTTTGTCTCCAAGTTTGTTTCCTATTGGCTTAGAGAATCAAGTCACCAAGCTTCTCTATGCTTCTTGAAGATGCCATAACCGAATGGCTCAAGGGACAGCAAACCAAGTCTTGGTTCACTTAGGTATCTAGTTAAACTTAGGTTAATCTAGTTAGGTTTCTTAGTTACTTGGCTAACCATTTAGTTAATCAGGATAACTAATGTAACACCCCAACTTTTTTCAAAATTATAATTTTGTCCTGATTGTACTGTTTTCTGTTTTCTGTGTATTATAAAATAAATTTGACTGTTTTATGACTGTATTTAATTAATTTGTGTGATTTATTTTGAGTTAAGAAAATAATAATTTTTGGGCCCAGGAAAAATCTTTGATTATTTGGAGCTGGGGAATCTTACTAAACCCAATTCCGAATAATACATATATCAATCTTTTAATTTTTAGAATTTATCTGTAAAATAAAAATATTTTATATTTTATATTATTATTTTATTGGTCAGTACAAACCAAAAGGACCATAGACCTGGAAATGTCTGTGGGACCTACATTTGGTTTGCGGGATCCACATTTGGCTTGTGGGACCCACATGTGGAAATTTAGTCAATATAAATAGCTTGATTATTTCTAAGCCAATAAGAAGGAGTCAATAAAAATGGCTTGAATAATTCTAAACCAATAGGAGGAAAGTCCACGAAAATGGTTGGACTTAATAGATTAATTAGTTTAAAACCTAATTAAGTTAATCTAAAGTGTTTAAGCAGTAATCAAATGGATTAAACCTAGTTAGTTAATCATTAAAATTTTATTAGACAATGTACTAGCATAATTAAGAAGGTGTTTAGTGATTCTAAGTAACTACATGATTTACTAAATAACAAAGAAACCTAACTAAATTTACCTAAACCTAACTAGAATGGCTTAAGCATAATTAGGAGACTAAAATGAATTAAGACTTGATTAGTCTCCCCTAAGTGTAATTTCGGCCAAGCCATCCAAGAGCATTCAAGAAGGTGCTAGACATTTGGTAACATGTTGAAGATCCACCCTTGAACAAATCTAAGGTCATTAGGAGCTCTTGAATGTCAACTAAAGTGGCCACCCCTTTGATTGAACTCCACGACCATGCATTATGGGGGGGGCTGTTTTTCACTTCATCATCTTCATTTCAATCATATTAACCTATTCTCTCCTTTCTTTCTTTCAAGAACACAAAGAAAACTCCATAGTTTCTCCTACTTGAGCAATTCGGCCACCATCACAAAACCATACCTCCACTCTTCTAAAATTTCGTCCAACACCATTTCCTAAATCTAAACATCATTCTAAGAACTTCTCTAGTTGAGAGTTTCTTCAAAATCATCCATTTGAAGCTTGGAAACCAACCTTGAAATTTGTTTCCTACAAGGTAAAAATCCTTGTTTCTTGTTTTTAACTTGATTCTTGATGTTCTAAGCCGTCATTGATCCATGGTTTATCTTTTTCAACCATAGTTATGACTTGTTAAAATTGTTTAAACTTGTTAGGGTTTTTCTTGGAGCTAGACGAAATCCATAGGAGGAGATCCAAGAAGGTTTTGTCTTCTTAATAGGTAAGAGGGAGATTTAATCTCATCAACCATGTATGGTGGTGAGAAAATGGATGTGTTTATGGTGAAGAATCCATAAGGATTTCATTCACTTGGTTGTTTAAGAGTTTTTCCTATTTGTGTTTGAATTTGTTAGCAAGCATGTCTATAGCTTTAATATTTTGTATGTGTTTATAGTTGCATGATAATTATTGTAGGATGTGAATAACATGTTGAGAATTTGCATGAGTGTTCCAAAGAACACATTAAACTCATGGTTTCACTACTAAAAAGAGAACCAAAATGTTCTCAAATATTTTCTAAAGCAAGGATTAGTTAATTAAATGGAATGAATGATTTTTACAAGGATTTAAAGAATGGAAAATAATTTTAAAGAGGATTTGTTAAAGATTTAGTAAATTTTGGCCAACATGCCTCATAATATACCTTTGATCCAAAATTATTTTCCAAGTGTAGAGTAAGTAATTAATTCAAAGAAAACACAATTTCAATGAATTTTTGGAAAATAAAATAAATGAACTTTCATTAGGAATTTAATTAGAGGAATTACGTATGAATAAGAAATTATTGAACACTTGAAAAATACTAACGTAGAGCTCACCCTTTGAGTTTTGAAGCACATTAGCAAGTTTCAATGTGTAAATATTGGTTATAACTAAGAGAGATAATTTTTAAAGGAAAATGTAGGAAATACCATTTAATGGATTTTCTAGACAAAATACTGTCCAAAATTAATTAAAAATGAACAAATAATGAGGGAAGTTTCAAAATATAATTTAGAATGTAGAAAAAATATTTACGTAGTCAAAAAATACTAGAAATAGCTTACGCGTATTTAAAATAATGATTTTTAAGCTACGCGATTGAGAAAACGATTTAAAAACGTTACATGACTGAGAAAACGATTTAAAAATATTTCATGATTTTAAAAACATTGAAAAATATTTACGCGATTTGAAAACGTTTGAAAAAGGTAACGCAATTATGAAAATGCGATAAAATATTTACGCGACTAAAAAGAACAGTAAGTTTACTGTCATGTCAAAATGGTGGACCTGGACATGTTGAGAAATAGTACTGTCAAGTGGAGACGTACTATATTTGGAAATGTTGAGACTGAGGGTATTTATGTAAATATGGTGACATATTGAGACTGAGGATATTTATGTAATTATGGTTCATTATATTGGAAAATATTGATAATAAGGGTATTTCTGTAATTATGACTTATTATGTTTGGAAATTCAATATTGAGGGTATTTGCGTAATTTTTGGTTCATGTTCATACATTGAGAGATGGGTCAATTTGGTTGAAATTAACGATTGACTAACGAGATGAATTACACCATGTTGGGGGTGTGATAGGCGTAGTGTGGTTCAATGAATGAACTTGGAGGCGTTATTGTGCAGAGGATTCTACATATGGACAATTGGTAGCTCCTCTGGGCCGTGGTAATGGGCAACACACTAGCGATCTCGACAAGCACTATTCTTAATCAAGATCTTGTGAAGACTGTTTGGTACAATGCCTGTTGTGCACGATGTTTTGACTGTGTACTAACTACATGACAATTTGACTGTGTACTATTTACACGACATTTGACTGTGTAATAGTTGGTTGGGGCAGCCTGAGGTATTGATAGTTCTTCCGGGTCATTCTCTCTGATGTTATTGTGTTTTGCTCCATGGAGTAGGGATAAGTCTATGTATATTTGCATTTGTGGTTTGCATCGTTATGTGGTATTTATATTTGGTTTGAGATATTTTGTATGCTGTGATAATATGATTTTGTTGTTTTAATTGTTATATCTGTATGTTTTGTCATTTTCTTTACTGCTATGCTGGTAATGATGTAGATTATCTTATCTCTTTATATGTATTTTTCTGTATTATATATTATGTTCCGTAAAGATTTTTGAGGAAGAGGATGTAGAAGTGGAGCAGCCTCTAGATTGTTTGTACTCGGAGGAGGAGCAGCAACCGAACGAGCAGTTTGAGGAAGGCGAGCCACTTGATCATCCATATCTTATGGATTGATTACGACGTGGTATGACGTTACCGGAGTATTTCTGTCTTCCGATGATCTCCCCGAAGAGGATCCTTCGGAGGATCAGAACTTTTAGTGTTATGCTTGGGCTAGTTTATGGTTTGCTTTAAACCAGACAGTTTACTGCTTTAATTAAATAGTTTATAATATGTAAATTATTTGTACCTATTAAAAACAAAATCCTATGTATAATTATAGGGTGTATGTAATAGTATGTTTTATTTCATGTTGTATTTATTTTATTTTATGATATAATGTTCAAAAAGAAAATTTTCACAATTTATATTATTATATATTAAGAAAATGATTTATAACTTGGGTAAAGGTTTATTATATATATATCGTAAATGCGACATCCCCAGTAGGGTGTTACAACTAACCACCTTCTTGATCATGCTAGAACATTTTCTAACTAAAGCTTTAATGAATAGCTAATTAGATTTGTTCCATTTATTTACTACTTAAGCTTTCTAGATTAACTTAGTTAGGTTTAAGCTAACTTAGTTATGTTTTCTAGTTACTAACTAACAAGTCCAACTATTTTTGTGGACTACCTTCCTATTGGCTTAGAAATTCAAGCCATTTTCATTGAGTGATTCTCATTGGCTTAGAAATAATTCAAGCCAGAAACGTTGACTGATTTCTATTAGTTCACTGAATTGTAAGTCACAAAGACTTTTCCAGTTCCATTGTCCACTGGGCAGAAGCTACTGCTCTTAAGTCAGTAGGTACTGTCCACCAGATAATAAAATAATATTATAATATAAAATATTTTTATTTTATAGATAAATTCTAAAAATTAAAAGATTGATACACGTAACACTCAGAATTGAGTTTAGTAATATCCCCAAACTCTGAATAATCAAATAAAGATTTTTCCTGGCCCGAAAATTATTATTTTCTTGACTCGAAGTAAATCACACACAACGATTAAATACAGTCACAAAACAATCAAAATAATTTTACTGCACATAAAAATCATAAAACAATACATTTTAGACAATATCGTAATTTAGCCAAAATTTAGGGTGTTACAACTCTCCTCCACTAATAAAATTTCATCCGTGAAATTTATCGTACCTTTGAAAAGATGTGGGTATTGCTCCCTTATTTTATCCTCCAGCTCCCAAGTAGCATCTCCAGTTACCTCATTCCATATTACCTTTACCAATACAATCATTTTCCCTCGAAGTTGCTTCACTTTCCTGTCCTCAATCTTAACAGGAAGCGTCTCATACGTCAAATTATCTTTCAATTGTACTTCATCGGGTTGAATGACATGCGTTGGATCGGGAATATATTTTCTCAACTAAGACACATAGAATACATTATGGAGATTGGAAAGAAAAGGTGGTAAAGCTATTTGGTAGGCTACGAGATCTATCCGATGAATAATTTGGTAAGGTCCGATAAATTTAGGAGTGAGTTTTCTAGATTTGATAACCCTTCCGACACCAGTCGTAGGTGTTACTCGCAACAACACATGTTCACCTTCCTCAAATTCAAGAGGTCTCCTTCACTTGTCAGCATAGCTTTTTTGTCGGCTCTGAGTCGTCCTCATTTTCTCCTGAATCATTTTCACCTTCTCCGTAGTTTGTTGTACAAGATCAGGCCCTATAGTCATACTTTCCCCATCCTGATACCAACACAAAGGTGTTCGGAATTGTCACCCATAAATTGCTTCATAGGGTGCCATTCCTATACTTGAGTGAAAACTATTGTTATAAGTGAATTCTATCAGAGACAAGAATTCATCCCAACTCCCTTGTTGTTCTAACACACAACCTCGCAACAGATCCTCCAATGACTGGATAGTCCTCTCGGTCTGACCATTAGTCTGCGGAAGATAAGCAGAAGACGTAGCTTAGTTCCCATGGCTTCTTGTAGGCTTCGCCAAAACCTTGGCGTAAACCTCAGATCTATATCAGAAACTATACTTGCGGGTACACCGTGAAGTCTAACAATTTCACTAATGTACTTGCAGGTACTTCACAGAATACCTCCCAGGTAATTTTAGTTCCCTCAGCTTGCAATAATCGCCAAGTTCCTCTCCACTAGTTCTCACCATCCCCTCTCAACATAAAAGTAGCATACATCACCTTTTGATCATAGGCGCACCCTATTCCTTCAAAGATCTTTTCCAGGTCTTGGATCCAAAGACTTGCTTTGTCAGGATCAAATTAATCCCTAAACTGTGGCAGGTTATTGCGGCTAAACTCAGATAAATTCAAAGCATCAACAGTCGCCTCTTGTTGCTGGGCTGTTTATTGATTCTGTTGCGTTATCACCTCCGCCATGCACTATATAGCCTCAGCAGCTGCAGTCATTGGATTGACATTACATTCCACATTTGCACGCGTTCTTCTACCACCAGACATCTTCTTTCTTCAATCAATCAAACAAGACAAAACAAAGTCATGTGGAACCTTTCGGAAACAAATCATAGAGAATCACACAACACAAGCAAATAGACCCAACCACAACCCCAAAAGACTCTAACTAGGGCTCTGATACCAACTAATGCAACACCCTACTGGGAATGTCACATTTACGATAAATATAATAAACCTTTACCCAAGTTATAAATAATTTCTTAATACATAACAATATAAGTTGTGAAAATTTTGTTTTTGTACATTATATTATTTAATAAAATAAACAAAATATGAAATAAAACAAACTAGTAAACACACACTATAATATACATATGATTTTGTCTTTAAAGATATGAATATTTACAAACACAAACTATTTAATAAAACAGTAAACTGTTTGGTTTAAAACCAACCATAAACTAGCCCAAGTACCAAACTAAAAGTTTTGATCCTCCGAAAGATCCTCCTCTGGGAGATCATCGGAAGACAGAAACCCTGGTGTCAATTAATCCAAATGATATGATGATCTAGAGGCTCGCTGTAACACCCCAAATTTTCTTATCTCTTAAACAGTAATTTTGACAGTTAACAGAATTTTACTGTTTAGTAATTTCTGTGCACTGTAAAATTATTTTGATTATTCCGTCAGCATATTTGATCGTTTTGAGTTATTTACTCCGTGTCAGGAAAATAAAAATTTTCAGGCCGGGGAAAACTTTACGTAATTTAATTTTTACCGTTAGGTAATTATTTTACGTAATCTAATTTGATATTTGTGTATTTTATAATTTTGTGATTTTTGTGGATGATTATGAATTTTTTTACTGTTTGTGGGCCCAGGGGGTGTATGTGGGCCCAGGTGGGTCCCGCAAAGCAAAAAAATTTTTTACGCATAGAAAAATGTGTACTGTTTAGATGGAGACAGGGGATCTTACTAAACCTGAATCCAGAAACAGTTTTAGAAAATTTCTTGTACTGTGTTTTTACTGTATTTAATTTATCGGGCAATAAAAATACAGTAAATATATAATTTCGTGGGGTTTTAGCAAATAAAAATATAAATTATATTGCTTAAGTCAGCCTTGGTGGTTTGGATATCCACCATTGATTTAATTACTGATGGAGACTTGATCTTGATTTAATTAACGGTGGAGATTTGATCTTAAAAGTGAATAAGATCATTTATAACCATTAGATGGAGATTAAATCAAGGGTCGAGATTTAGTCATATAAAGTGGCTATCACCATTTACAACCATTGGATTTAGAATTGATCAAAGGTTGAGATTTGGTCTTGTAAAGTAACAATGACCATTTATGACCATTGGATGTTAATTTAATCAATGGTGAAGATTTAGTCTTAAAAAGTGACAAAGACTAATTATGACGCTTGGATTAAAAGTTTGAAGGAGCAATCTTGACCCTTAATTTTGGAGACACATCTAAGGGATAAAATTTAAAGGAGAAAGATCCAATGGCCTAGATTAAGTCTTCTAAAATCAAAAGTCTACCTAAATCCTAACCATTGAATTAATCAATGGCTAGAAATGCTCCAAATGGTGGCTAATTATTATGGTCATTTATTGAATGCACAAGGAGAAGCATGCATGGAAGGGGATGATTTTGGATTGTTTAGGAGACATTTTTTAGTAGCCTTTTTAGGCCAAAGAAAAAGTTTCATGTCATTATTATTGGTCTTAGTCAATGTTTCATCATAATTGATCATTATTGATCAAATAGCACTCAAGAAGAATGCAAGAAGGGGGGGCTACGGTTGTGGTCTGAATTTAGGATCTTTGAAGACTACAATTGATCACCTTTGGTCATTATTGATCATTCATTCTTGTCTCCAAAATTATCAAGAACCAAAACACAAAAGTTTTCTCTCCATTTCTCTCCTTCTTCATGTTTCAGCCAAGCACTTCAAGAACACCTTCCATTACTTTTTAATTTCATCCAACTTGATTTTCTAAACCTAAACACCATTCTAAGAACATCTCTAGTTATGAGTTTTTCCAAAATCATTCATCTTGGGCTTCAAATCCAAGCTTCAAGTTTCTATCAAAAATCAAAAATTCCATCTTTGTGCTTCAAGAGAAACCATTCGGTCAAGACACTCAAAACCACCATCCAAGCTCTTTTAATTTCATCCAACCATAGATCTTGAATCTACATGATATTCTAAGCAACTTTCATGTTGGAGACTTTCTCTAAATCATTCATCTTCAAGGAGTTTCTTCAAGATCCATGTTATTGGGTTTTTGAGGTGAAGTATAAGAAAACTTCATTTCTTCTCTCTTTTTCATGATCTAAACCATGTTTGATCCATGGTTTTCTCAATCAAGCTTAGTATTCTAATTTTTATGTATTTTGTTTTGTATTTGATAAGCCCTTGGTGGTGAAGGACTTGGAAAAAGAAGCAAATCAAGAAGCTTTTGAGGATCTTCAAGAGGTAAGAGGGAGATCTATCTCACCAACCAAGCATGGTGGTGAGAGATGGTTATATATTTGATGGATGTTGAATCCATGTGAGGATTCATATCCATGGTCATGTAATTAATTTGTGGGTGTTTATGAGCTTTGATTATTTGCCTATGCTTGATATGCTTTGCATGAGTTTATGACTTTGATGGTATGCTTATACTATGCATGATTTATTGCTTTGATTATGGTATGCTTATAATATATATTTGAATATGTATGTATATGCCATGATTTGATGATGGAAAGAAAATAAATTCTTGGCTCCAATGGCCAAAGAATGACTACAGTTTTGGCACCCAAGGTTAGGGTTCCATGTTAAAATTTTTCAAGAACAAGGGAATTAATTGTTGATCCCTAGAACATGGTGAATTTTTGTCAAGACACCTCAAGATAGGTGTTCACAAAATTAATATTTTCTTGAATGATGAAAATTGATGTTTAGAAAAGTAAGAAAAATAAACAAAGAATTTATTTTTCAAAGAGTACATGAATACAGTTTTAAAAGGATTTTTATTGATTTATATTATGTAAAAAGTTTCTAAGTGTTGTACTAAACATGAAATTTAAATGAAAATAGCAATGATAATTTTAAGGATTTGCAAAGAAAGTTAAAAAGGATTTGTAAGGAAAGTAAAAATGAATTTGAACAAATGGGTTTGGTTTTTATGACCATCGGTATTTCGGCTTTGAAAACAAAGAATTTTTAATGGTTTTGTTTGTATAAAACCATATCAATTTAGAAAAAAAAAATATTTGATGGCTTCAATGGCCAAAGACTCTACGATTTTTGGAGGTTGAAATAATTTTGGTTTTATGAAACAAAGTAATTTTAAAGTGGAAACAAAATGTTTGAACAAAATGTTTTAGTATAAGGATTTTGGAAAGGGAATCAAAGTATTTTATCACTTGAGAAATGAACTTTCATATGAAAATGAAAAAGAAAAGTTACAAGGGTTTAGATCTTAATTTGTTTTGAAGAGAATTGATTTTAGAATTGATTTGGGAAAAATGGATAATATAATGGTGTTTTGAAAATTTACTAACGTATAACTTATTTTCAAGTTTTGAAATACGTTAGAAAATGTTAAGTTTTGAAACGTTGATTTACATCAATGGAAAAGTGATTTTGTAAATTATATTTTGAAAAAAAATTTCTTGAGTAAAGAACTATAGAAAAATATTTTCTTGAGTAAGAAAATATATTACATGAAGTATAAAGTTATATTATTTTAAGAAAAGTTGAAAAAGGAATATTTAAAGGTTGAGAAATATTTTCTGTAAAGAAATTGTGGTGAAAAATTATTTACGTATCTTAAAAACATAATTTTAAAGTACGTGGTTTGAAAATACAGTAAAATATTTCTAAGTGTTTAGAAATACAGTAAAATATTTCTACATAATTTTAAATACGTTGAAATATTTCTACGCGATTTGAATTACATTTAAATATTTTACGTAATTTGAATTACTATTGAAAAATCACTACATGATGGAAAAGTGATGAATTATTTTTACGTGATTGTGAAAATAGAGGAAAATCATTATGTGATTTGAAAAGTGTTTTAAATATTTTGAAAAAAAAAGAAATGATTTACGCGACTTAAAAGGATGATTTTTAAGTTACGCGATTTTGAAACAGTGAAAAAATATTATAGGATTTGAGAAACGTATATTTTTACGCGATTGAGAAAAACGTTGAAAAATTAATACGTGATTTAAGAGTGCAACAGAAGAGTTGTAGCATTTTGAAAACGTAACAGAAATGTTACGAAACTTTGTAAACGTAACAGTAGTGTTACGGTATTGTGAAAACATAATAAACACGTTTTGGAATTTTAAAAACGTAACAAAAATGTTACAGTATTTTGAAAATGCAACAGAAATGTTGTGGAATTGTGAAAACGTAACAGGAATGTTGCGTAAATTTTGTGAAAACATGACGAAAGTGTTTTATAACTATGAAAATGTGATAACATGATTTTGCTGTTGAAAATATAGTATAATTTAGTACAATTTATATGCATTGGAAAGAGATGCCTGTGATTGGTATTTGGTGCATTATACATGCATTGGAATGGTCCGATGAGCACTGGATATGTCTGATTGCCTAGGAGAAACACACCTCTTGAGTGGGTGCGATATGCGTAGTGTAAGTCACTTGTTGACCTTGGGGGCATCGGGGTGCGGGTTGCTTACACGGGTGGTTGGTCGCGCTTCTTCCCGTAGGTTAGACCGATGCAACACACCGATGATCTCGACCGAGACACTATTCTTAATCAAGATCGATAAAGGCGTCGTGTATGTGCTAGATGTGCAAAAATTGAAATGAGAATTAAAGCACGTGGTCTGAGGCACGTGGTACCGGCAGGTCTTTTCGATCATTTTCTCCGACCTGAGTTTAACTCCATGGAGTAGGAAATCGAGTGTTGTGTACATGCATAATCTGAACACTTATATCTGTATGATATATTAATTGAGGAATATTGGCTATGACAACTGTTTTGAATACTTGGATTGATATATGATTGGATGATGATAGTTGATTAATATTGAATATATTATTGGAAGTTTGGTATGATATCCCTGTATGATATTGTTGTTTGTGTTATCTCTGTGCTGCCATGTTGGTATTGGCGTAGGTGATCTCACCTCTTTGTTATGTTGTTTTGTTGTGTCTGTACTGTTAAAATCAAATAATAGAAGGATCGAGTTGTCTTATACATAACGGGCGATGGATACTCAGAGATTGATGAAAACATTGAAGAGTGGTTATCTCAAGTTCAAAGGTGTTCTGAGTAGACAAGGAGTAGAGTTCTGATGCAACAAGTTGGATATAAGATAAGGAATGAGTATGTTAAGTTTTATCGTTAGTGTTATACCGTACTATTTAGTAGGACCCGTCATGGGGTTTGCTACTGTTAAAAAAAAAAGAGTCTGTTAATTTTATATTTCTCTTTAAATTGTGGAATATTAATTGGTGGCAATATTGTATATTAATCAGTTTAAATATATTTTCAGTAATACTTATGAATTTCAATAAGTTTATGTTTCAGTAAAGAAATAAATTTTAAAACCCATCTTTTTATAACTCAAACCTTGTGTGAACTTCTTTACAGATTTTGAGTCGGGAGTCAGACATGTGATACCCTAGGGAGGGTGTTACACTCGCCCTCCTCACACTGATCGCTCGGATGCTGCTCCTCCTCATACTGACAATCTAGAGGCTGCTGCTCTTCTTCTTCCTCAAAGTCTTTACGGAACATAAATAATAGTACAGAAAAATATATACAAAGAGATTAGACAATCTACATCACTACCAACATGGCAGTACAGGAAACGATAGTACATACAAATATAACAATTGATATAACAATTCATATTATCACATCACACATTATATCTCAGATCAAATATACATAATCACATTATGATGCAGGCCACATGTGCAAAGGTATATAGACTCATTCCTACTCCATGGAACTAAACACAAACATCAGAGAGAATGATTTGGAAGACTTATCCGTAGTTTCGGCTGCCCAGCCAAATATTACACAGTCAAAACATCTTGTACAACAGGCATTGTACCAGACAATCTCCATTAGATCTTGATTAAGAATAGTGCCTCTCGAGATCCCTAGTGTGTTGCCTGTTACCACGGCCCAAAGGAGCTACTAACTGTCCACATGTAGAATCTTCCACACACTAATGCCTCCAAGTTCACTCAATGAACCACACTATGCCCATCGCACCCGCACTACGGTGTAATTCATCTCCTCAGCCAATTGCCAATTTCAACCAAATTGACACATTCCTCAATGCATATGCATGAGTCAAAATATATAAATAACCACATTATCAGTATTATCCATAATAGTACGCCACCACTTGATAGTACCAGTTTTCAACATATCTGGGTCCACCACTTTAACCTGATAGTAAACTACAGTTTCTCTCAATTGCATAAATATTTTATTACGTTTTCATAATCACGTCACCTCTTTCCAACATTTTTAAATCGCATAAATATTTTTTGACATTTTTAAAATCGCGTAGAGTTTTTAAATAATTTTCTCAATCGCGTAACATTTTTAAATCATTTTCTCAATCATGTAACGTTTTTAAATCATTTTCTCAATCGTGTAGTATAAAAATCATTATTTTAAATAAGCATAAGGTATTTCTAATATTTTTCAACTACGTAAAAAATTTCTTTACATTCTAAATTATATTTTGAATTTTTCTCCATTATATATTTATTTCTAAATTTATTTACAACATCTCCTTCTAAAAATCCTTTACCTAATATTTTCTACTGTTTCCTTTAAAAATTACCTTTCTTAGTCATAACCATTATTTACATCCCGAAACTTGCTAACACGCTTCAAAACCCAAAAGGTGAGCTATACATTAGTACTTTTCAAGTATTCAATTTATTTCTCATCCAATATTAATTTCTCTAATTAAGTTTCTAAACTAAGTTCATTCATTTTATTCTCATAAATTCAATTCAAATTGAGTTCTTTTTAATTTAGATTCATAGTCCACACTTAGAAAATATTTTTAGATCAAAGGTATTAAAAAAAACATGTTGGCCGAAATTCACGATATCCTCCACAAATCATCTTTAATTTGTTTTCTACTATCTAAGTCCATGTAAAAATCATTGATCCAATTAAATTAATTAATCCATGCTTTAGAAAATAGTTGAGAACATTTTGGTTCTCTTTTTGATGATGAAACCGTGAGCTTCATGTCTTCTTTGGAACACTCATACAAATCCTCAACATGTTATTCACATCCTACAATACTTATCATGCATCCATAAACACATACCAAATATATTAAAGCTATAGACATGCTTGCAAATAAAATCAATCACAAATAGGAAGAACGTTAAACAACCAAGTGAATAAATCCTTATGGATTTTCACCACAAATACATCCATTTTCTCACCACCATACATGGTTGATGAGATTAAATCTCCCTCTTACCTATAAGGAAGACAAAACCTTCTTGGACTTCCTCCTAGTGATTTCGTGTGGCTCTAAGAGAAACCCTAACAAGCTTAAACAATTTATAAAGTCATGAACTATGGTTGAAAAAGATGACCATGGATCAATCATGGCTTAGAACTTCAAGAATAAGTTTAGAAACAAGAAACAAGGATTTTTACCTTGTAGGAAATAAACTTTAAGGTTGGTTTCCAAGCTCCAAATGGTTGATTTTGAAGAAACTCTCAAGATGAAAGATGTTTAGAATGGTGTTTAGGTTTAGGAAATGGTGTTTGATGAAATTTTAGAAGAGTGGAGGTATGGAAATGGTGTGGAGGCCGTGAGCTCCAAAAACAAGGAAGAATGGAGTTTCTTATGTTCTTGGAAGAAAAAGAAAGGAGAGAATAGGTTTGTGTGATAGAAATGAAATGAAAACTTTCCTATAGCATTTAAGCCTCCAAAACCGTAAGGCTCCCCCCTTGTACACCAAAGTAATGTCTAAATACATTAGCCATTTTTTTAGACATCAACAGTTATTGATTAAATCAATGGTTAATCTTTGGTAGAAGCTTCCAAGTGATATGATTAAATCTAAGCCATTGGATCTCTCCTCCATGAAATCCTAGCCATAAGATGCATCTTAAAATTTGGAGGGCCAAAATCTTGTTTACATACTTTCCATCCAATGGTCACAAAAGGTCCTTGCCACTTTGTGAGACCAATCTTCACCATAGATTAAATCAATGATGGATATCCAAAGCCTTCATCACCAAGCTTGCTTCTTATTGGTCCTTCATAAAGTTGTCATAACCACTAAATTTGACTGGTCAGTATAATATTTTTTTCCTAGCTGCTATTACCCTATGGACAAAATTTGCTATATTTTATTGCCCGATAAATAACACAGTACAAAACACGGTAAAAGAAAATTTCAAAAACTGTTTCCGGTTTCGGGTTTAGTAAGATCCCCCGTCTCCATCTCAAAAGTACAAAATTTTCTATCCATAGAAAAATTTTCATTTTTTCGAACCTGCCCTAGGCTCGCATACAGCCTGAGAATAATATTAAAATAATCAAGAAAATATAAAATCTCACTGCAATCCACAAAAATCATAAATATTATAAAACTTATAGAAATCAAATTAGATTATTAAAAATAGTTAATAATCATTAGAAATAATTAAAATACGTAAAGATTTTTTCCTGCCCGAAAATTATTATTTTCGTGACTTAGAGTAAATCACACAAAATGATCAAATGCAATCACGAAACAGTCAAATTAATTTTATATCACATAAAAAACATAAAACAGTACAATTAGAATAAAATCGTAATTTAGCCAAAAGTTGGGGTGTTACAACTCTCCCTCACTAACAGAAATTTCGTCCCCGAAATTTATCGTACCTTAGAAAAGATGTGGGTACTGCTCCCTCATTTTATCCTCCAACTCCCATGTAGCATCTCCCGTTACCTCATTCCATATTACCTTTACTAACACAATCATCTTTCCTCGAAGCTGCTTCACTCTCCTGTCCTCAATCTTAACAGGAAGCGTCTCATACGTCAAATTATCTTTCAGATGTACTTCATTGGGCTGAATGACATGCATTGAATTGGGAATATATTTTCTCAACTGAGACACATGGAATACATCATGAAGATTGGAAAGAAAAGGTGGTAAAGCTATTTGGTAGGCTACGAGACCTATCCGACGAATGATTTCGAAGGTCCGATGAATTTACGAGTGAGTTTTTTGGATTTGATAACCCTTCCGACACCAGTCGTAGGTGTTACTCGCAAGAACACATGTTCACCTTCCTGAAATTCAAGAGGTCTACTTCGCTTATCTGCATAGCTTTTCTATTGGCTCTGAGTCGTCCTCATTTTCTCTTGAATCATTTTTGCCTTCTCCGTAGTTTGTTGCATAAGATCAGGCCCAATGGTCATACTTTCTCCATCTTGATACCAACACAAAGGTGTTCAGCATCGTCGCCCATAAAGTGCTTCATAGGGCGTCATCCTTATACTCGAGTGAAAACTATTATTGTAGGTGAATTCTATCAAAGACAAGAATTCATCTTAACTCCCTTGTTGTTCTAACACACAAGCTCGCAATAGATCCTCCAACAATTGGATAGTCCTCTCAATCTGACCATCATTCTACAGATGATACGCAGAACTTAAACGTAGCTTAGTCCCCATGGCTTCTTGTAAGCTTCGCCAAAACCTCATCGTAAACCTCAGATTTCTATCAGAAACTATACTTGCAGGCACATCATGAAGTCTAACAATTTCACTAATGTACACTTAGGTTAATCGTTCCAACGAATACTTGATATTGATTAGCAAGAAATGCACTGACTTCGTAAGCCTATCAACTATTACCCATATAGAATCATGACCCTTCCTAGTTCTTGGCAATCCGATAACAAAATCTATTGAGATACTATCCTATTTCCATTCTGGAATAGTTAAAGGTTGTAACATACTGGCAGGTCTTTGTTGTTTAACTTTTGCCTTTTGACAAACCAGGCAAAATGCCACACATTCCGCAACATCTCTCTTCATTCTTGGCCACCAAAAGGTCCGCTTTAGATCTTGATACATCTTAGTCATTCCTGGATGCATACTTAACCTACTAGTATGAGTTTCGTCCAAAATTGCTTGCTTAAGATCAGGATCATCAGGTATACAAATCCTTCCTTCAAATCTTAAGACCCTATCAGATCCTTCCTCAACCATCGCCTTATGACCTTGCTTCAAAAATTCTTTCTCATTCTGGAAAAATGGATCATCTTCTTGTCTTTCTTTGATTTCCTCCAACAAGTCATTCAAAATAGTCACCCTGTTCAGACGAATCCTTCCTGGTGCCAATTTCACTGACAACCACAAATCTCTAAACTGATTTATCAACTCTTCCTCCTTTATCATCATGGTAGAAACACTAATCACCTTCCTACTTAAGGCATCTGCCATCACATTCGCCTTTCTTGGATGGTATTGAAGCCGAAAATCATAATCCTTCAAAAATTCTAGCCACCGTCTTTGCCTCATGTTCAATTCCTTTTGATCAAACAAGTATTTCAAACTCTTGTGATCACTGAAGACATTTAACGTTGCCCCATACAGAAAATGTCTCCATACTTTTAACGTAAAAATCACTGCGGCTAGCTCCAAATCGTGCATTGGGTAGTTCCTCTCGTGTACCTTCAACTATCTTAAAGCATAGGCTACACATTTATGTTCTACATCAACACACATCCTAACACCTGGTAAGAAGCGTCACAATACACCTTGAAAGTCTTGTTTGGATTTGGAAAAATTTGCACTGGTGCAGTCATCAATCTCTTTTTCAACTCTTGGAAACTTGCTTCACATTCTTCTGTCCAATCAAAAGCTTGACTCTTCCTTGTGAGCTGTGTAAGAGGTCCTGCTATCTTAGAGAAACCTTCAATAAACCTTTGGTAATATCCGACCATTCCAACAAAACTCTGGATTTCTGTCACTATCTTGGGCCTTTCCCATTGTAGAATAGTTTCCACTTTCGATGGATCCACCGTAATACCTTCTTTAGAAATCACATAACCCAAAAACTGAACTTCTTCCAACAAAAACTCACACTTCGCCAACTTTGCATACAACTTCTTTTCTTTCAAAATTTGGAGAACTATACTGAGATGTTCAACAAGCTCTTCTTAATTTTGAGAGTAGATCAGAATGTCATCGATAAACACAATAACAAATCTGTCTAGGTATGGATGAAAAATCCTGTTCATGTAATCCATGAATATAGCAGGAGCATTCGTCACTCCGAACGGCATCACTTGATACTCATAATGCCCGTAACGAGTTTGAAAAGTTGTCTTAGGTATATCCTCTACCTTGACACGAATTTGATGATAACCTGATCGCAGATCTATCTTAGAGAAAATAGCTGCTCCTTTCAATTGGTCCATCAAATCATCAATCCTTAGAAGTGGATACTTATTCTTTATCGTAACCTTGTTCAACTGGCGATAATCTACACGAAGATGAGAAGTACCATCCTTTTTTCTGACTAGGAGTACTGGTGCTCCCCACGGTGAAACACTCGGTCGCACAAACTATTTTTCCAATAATTCCTCCAATTGCTTCTTCAACTCTACTAGTTCCGATGGTGACATCCGATATAGTGTAATCGAAATAGGACCTGCTCTTGATACAAGATCAGTAGAAAACTCTATCTCTCTTTCCGGTGTTAAACTGGGTATCTCATTGGGAAAAACCTCAGGAAACTTGTAACACCCCAAATTTCCTAAATAGTTGACAGTAATTTTGACAGTTAACAGAATTCTTCTGTTTAGTGATTTCTGTGTACTGTAAAATTATTTTGAATATTCCATCAGCGTATTTGATCGTTTTGAGTGATTTACTTCGTGTTAAGAAAATAATAATTTTCGGGCCCGGAAAAAATCTTTATGTATTTATTTCTCTTGATTGTTCATTATTTTTAACAATCTGATTTGATTTTCATACGTTTTCTAATATTTGTGATTTTTGTAGATGATTATAAATTTTTATATTTCTCTGATTATTTTTAGGCTGTTTGTGGGCCCAAGTGACCTTACGTAGGCCCAAGTGGGTCCCGCAAAGTGAAAAAAATTTTATAATCAGAAAAATTTGTACTATTTAGACAGAGACAGGGGATCTTACTAAACCTGAATCCAGAAACAGTTTCTAAAATTTTATTGCATTGTGTTTTGTACTGCATTTAATTATTGGGCGATAAAAATACAGCAAATATATTCTTTCGTGGGGTTATAGCAGATAAAAATAGAAATTATACTGCTTAAGTCAACAATAATGGTTATGATAACTTTTGACGGACCAAAAGGAAGCAAGTCTAATATTGAAGACTTTGATATCAACCGTCGATTTAATCAACGGTGTAGGATTAGTCTAATAAAATGGCTATGACCATTTATGACCATTGGATTTAGATTTAGATCAAGGGTGGAGATTTGATCTTATAAAGTGGCTAGGACCATTTGTGATCGTTGGATTCGAATTAAATCAACAGTGGAGATAGATCATTTATGACCATTGGATGTGGATTTAATCAATGGTGGAGATTTGGTCTTCTAAAATGGCTATGACTAATTATGACCCTTGGATTGAAAGTAAGAAGGAGTAATCTTGACCCTTCATTTTTGGAGATGCATCTAATGGCTAGGATTTCAAGGAGGAAAGATCTAATGGCCTAGATTAAGTCTTCTAATCAAAAGTCTACCTTAATCCTAACCATTGAATTAATCAATGGCTAGAAATGCTTAAAATGGTGGCTAATTATTATGGTCATTTATTGAATGCATAAAGAGAAGCATAAAGAGGGGGGGACAGTTTTTGTGCTTGTTTAGGAGCTAAAGCAAAGTTGAAGACCATTATTAGTTGTCTTGGTCACTTATTGATCATTCTTGATCATTTCCTTCAAGCAAGCTCTTAGAAAAATTTCTCTCCTTCTCCTCCAAGCTAGCTCACGACCATGACCCTCAAATCTACCCTCCATCACTCAAAAATTTTATCCAACCTTATTTCTTGAATCCTTACCTTATTCTAAGAACATCTCTAGTTATGAGTTTTCACCAAATCATTCATCTTGAGCTTCAAATCGAAGCTTCAAGTTTCTATCAAAAAGGGTAAAGTTCATATTTCTTCACCCAATCTTTTAGTTTTGATTTTCTAAGCCATGCTTGAACCATGGTTTACCTATTCTTTTACTTGTTATTGATTTTAAGATTTGTTTATGATTTTTTAGGGATTTTTCCAAGGAGCTCTACGAAATTGGTGGAAGGAAAACTAAGTGTTTTCACTTCATTCTTTATCTTAACCAAATCTAAGAAGCCTTTCTTTCACAAAAAAAAACTTCATCCTTGTTGTTCAAGAGGAATTTTGGCCATACCACCTAGAATCACCATCCAATCTCTTTTAATTTCATCCAACCATAGATCTTGAATCTACATGATATTCTAAGCAACTTTCATGTTGGAGACTTTCTCTAAATCATTCATCTTCAACCTTGTTCTTCAAGCTAAAGATTGAAGCTTTATTGGTGAAGTTTATTAATCTTCACTTTTCTTTTGGTTTTTAAGGTTCTAAGCCATGTTTGATCCATGGTTTATCTTGTTCAAGCTTGATTTACTAATAAATATATGTTTTGTTTTGTATTTGAGAAGCCCTTGGTGGTGAAGGACTTGGAAAAAGAAGCAAAACAAGGAGCTTTTGAGGATCTTCAAGAGGTAAGAGGGAGATTCATCTCACCAACCAAGTATGGTGGTGAGAGATGGTTTGTATATTTGATGGATGGTGAATCTATGTGAGGATTCATATCCATGGTCATGTAATAATTTGGGGGTGTTTATGTGCTTTGATTATCTGCCTATGCTTGGTATGATTTGCATGATTTATTGTTTTGATTATGATATGCTTGTGATATATATTTGAATATGTATGTGTATGCCATGATTTGATGATGGAAAGGAAATTGATTTTGGTTCCAAAGACCAAGAGAATTTTGGCCAAGACACCTCAAAATAGGTGTTCATAAATTAATATTTTCATGAATGATAAAATTAGATGATTAGAAAAGCAAGGAAAATAAACGAAGGGTTTGTTTTTCAAGAAGTATTGCTTACGATTTTGAGAAGGATTTTTATTGATCTATTTTGTGTAAAATGTTTCTAAGCATTTTACTAAACATAGGCAATGTTGATTTTAAGGATTTGCAAAGAAAGTGAAAATGGATTTACAAAGAAAGTGAAAATGAAAAATGAACAAATGATTTGATTTTAAAGACCATGAGTCTCACGGTTTTGTTAAGGAATTTTTAATGGTTTTGTTTGTGTAAAACCATATTGACTTAGAAGGAAAAATATTTGATGGTTTAAATAATCAAGTACCACAATTTTGAAGGCTTATGAATGCCTTGATTTTATGAAACAAAGTGATTTTCAAGTGGAAATATAATTGAATTGGTATAAGAAATTTGGAAAGAGAATCAGAGTGTTTTATTACTTGAGAAAATAGATTTTTTTTGTAAATGAATGGAAAAGAGAGGTTGAAAGTGTTTGAACCTCAATTTATTTTGAAGAGAATTGATTTTAGAATTTATTTGAGAAAAATGGAGAATATAATAGTAATTTGATATTTTCTAACGTGTAACTCATCCTTTGGGTTTTGGAGAGCGTTAGTAAATTTTAAAGTTAGAAACATTGATTTAATGAAATGATGATTTTATGGAATAAATTACGAAAAGGATTTTTTTGAGTAAGAAAATGTGAAAAATAATGTGGGTAGTCATTATTTTGAGAAAGGTTGAAATGAAATTTTTGAAAGTTGAGAAATATTTTTCGTAATAGAATTATGGTGAAAAATGATTTACGTAACTTAAAAACGTGATTTTTAAGCTACGCGATTTGAAAAACATTTAAATATTTCCACACGATTTGAAAAATGTTGAAATATTTTTACACAATTTGGAAAGCATTTAAATATTTTTACACGTTTGAGATATTGTGGAAAAATCGCTACGCAATTTAAAAATGGTGGAGTATTTTTACGTGATTGATGAAAACGTTGAAAAATCAATATGTGATTTGAAAACGTAACAAAATTGTGAAAACGTAACAGAAATGTTACAAAATTGTGAAAATACGACAAAAGTGTTTTATGACTATGAAAATGCGATAACATGATTTTGCGATTAAATATACAGTATGGTTACTGTTGGGCCAGTGTGTGGACCCTGATTATGAGATAATGAAATTAAAACTGAGAATGAGCCAATGTGTAGACCCTGAATATGAAAGTATGAATTTTGCCTATGTTTGGCATGTGGTATTATACATGCATTGGAAAAATATGCATTGTGGCATTTGATGAAATTGGAAAATATGCATTGAGGCATATGATGAATTTGAACAAAATTGCATTGAGATATTCGTGCATTGAACAAAAATTGATAGCTGATGCTATTGGGACCCTTGTGGTTGAAGAGGGAATGTGAATTGATAGTGAGGTCTATGATGGATCTTGGGGTGCGTCAAGGCACGGCGGTCGACCAGTGGATATCTGTCTGTGGGCTAAGGCTGGACCATATGCCACTTGGTGATGCAGTCCGTTGCAACGCATTGACGATACCCGACAATAACACGATTCTTTTCAATGACTGGAAGATTGTCTTTGGGCTAAGGCTGACAATTAACAGAGCATTCTTCTCGAAATTGTGAAAACCTCCATGGAGTAGGACATTGAGTCTATATGCATAACATATGCATAAATCTGAGTATCTATATCTGCATGATATAATAATTGAGGAATATTGGATAATGATGATGATAATCATGTTGATGGCATTATTGTGATTATTGTGTAATGATAATAATGTTAATGGCATGATGATGATAGTTGATTAATGTTGAGTGCATTATTGGAATTCTGGTATGATATACCTATATGATATGTTGTTTGTGTTATCTCTATGCTACCATGTTGATATTGGCATAGGTAATCTCACCTCTTTGTTATATTGTGTTGTTGTGCTTGTATTGGTAAAAATAATATAATAGATGGAACGAGTTGTCTTAGACATACGAGTGATAAATACTCTGAAATCAGAGACGACATCAGAGAATGACCATTCCAGATTCGATAGTGTGAAGGGTTGACAAGGAACAGATGTCTGATGCATCAAGATGGATATTAGAAGAAATAAATATATTAAGTTTTACCATTAGTGTCTTACCGTGCTATTAAGTAGGACCCGCCATGGGGTTTGCTACTGTTAAAAAGAGAGTCTGTTAGTTTTATATTTCTCTTTAAATTGTTAAATATTAATTGGTGTCAATATTGTATATTAATCAGTTTAATTATATTTTCAATAATACTTATGGATTTCAGTAAGTTTATGTTTCTGTAATAAGAAATTTTAAAACTCACACTTTATAACTCAAACCTTTTATGAACTTCTTTACAGATTATAAGTTGGGAGTCGGAAATGTGATACCCTAAGGAGGGTGTTACAAAACGCATTAACGACAGAAATAGTATTCACATCTTTTTCACTCTTGACTTCCAAAGAAGACAACAACATGTATCCTTGAGCTCTATCCCTCAATAATAATTTGACTTTGACAGCAGTTAAAAATCCAGAATTCTCATCCTTAGGAAAAACTAAGGTTTTATTGGCACTGTCTAATAGAATATGGTTAGAAGATAACCAATCCATTCCTAATATTATATCTATTTCAACAAGAGGTAAGCAAATTATATTAACAAAAAAGACTCGATTATGAATGGTAATAGAGCAGTTCAAACATACTTGAGATGTAACAATAGGCTTAGTAGTTGGTGTAGAAACAATCAATTGAAAACTCAGAGAAGACACAGGCAATTTCAACCGATTCACGCAGTCATACATAATAAATGAATGTGTTGCACCCGAGTCATATAGCACAGTTAAAAGATTACCTTCAATGACACTTTTTTCCTGAATAAGATCTTCAGAGTAGGAAGCTTCAAGTCTGCTCATCGTGTATACTTGCCCTCCAGATCGCGGCTGAGTAGCACGAACATTACTCACAGTTGGTTTCCTTTCTTGCTGGTTACAATCCCTAGAAACGTGTCCATGTCTTCCACACTTGAAACAAATCGTTCCCTTGATTGAATAATTTTTGGATATGTGGCCACTCTTTCCACATTTAAAGCACTTCAGCATAAATGCAACATTTGGACTAGCTCTGTTACCACTAGAACTTCCCCCAATAGATGGACGTTGGGGTTGATTCCCTAGTGGTCTCGAATACGGTTTATGCTGAAACCGATTGTTATTGTTGTTACCTCCTCTTTGGAACCTAGTCGGTCCAAAGTTATGATTTCTTGGATCTCTTGACGGCTTCAACTCCTCGAGTGATCGACATGTATCCATCAAAGTAGGAAATTGACTCATCCTCATGAGTAGCACTCCCTTTTTCAACTCTACCCTCAGTCCCTCTTCAAACTTACGGCATTTCCACTCCTCATCAGGCTGGATTTAGAAATACCTTGAGAACTGTGACAAGCTCTCAAAATTAGCAGCATACTCACCAACAGTCAAATTGCCTTGATGTAAACCAAGAAATTCCATTTACTTAGCATGTCGGGCACTGGCAGGAAAATACTTCTCCAGAAATACTTCGCAGAATACCTCCCAAGTAATTTTAGTTCACTCAGCTTGCAATAATTGCCAAGTTCCTCTCCACCAGTTCTCACCATCCCCTCTAAACATAAAAGTAGCATACGTCACATTTTGATTATCGGTGCACCATTCCTTCAAAGATCTTTTCCAGGTCTTGGATCCAAAGACTCATTTTCTCAAGATCAAATTTGTAATACCCTTAAGTACATGTTAGACTGGTAAATGGTTACCGAAGGTAGCATTTGACTTGTTTAGCATGTCAGTAAAGTTTTGTGACAATCTGAGTTTATTTAGGCACTTAGTTGCAACATAGAAGTTGTAAAGTGGCTTAAAATAACTCAGATAATGTAACATCCCGAAAAATACATATTTGATCATAAATCATCATTTTATAATATTCTTGATTTTTAGGAATTTTTTTGGAATTTTTCGGAAACGACGAATATTTTAATATATTCTTCGTTTTACGTGCACACTGGGCTGAGAATTGCTGAGACCAGTGTAACACTCCGGAAATTGATTATTTCACCATGAATAGTTATTTTCCAATATTTGTGATTTATGTGAATTTTTTCGGAATTATCCGGGAGCGATGAATATTTTAATATATTCCTCGTTTTGCGCGAACATTGAGCAGAGTCATGAAAATGACTGTAATGCTTTAAAAATTGGAAATTTATATGACGGATAGTCGTTTTATAATATTTGCAATTTTTGATAATTTTCTGGGAATTTTTCGGAACTGTCGAATATTTTAATATAATCCTTGTTTTGTGTGCGCGCTGAGCAGAATCAGAGAAACGCGATGTTTTCTCTGAGAACCTTGGACTATGGACATGTCGACGGGGGATCTTACTAAACCCGATACTTGACACAGTTTACGAGGTTTCACAATTTTCGAGAAATTTTAACAGATACAATTAAATCAATACAGCGAAAAATTCATCTATCAGATTAATTAAATACTTGACTTAATCATTTGTAACTATTATCTATTGGATAATAGTGTGTAATAAAAATCCTATCATATTATCCTAATGTAATCTACTTTATGTCAAATCTATCTACTTTAATTCAAATTTATTGATTAAATAATCAAAGCTTCCTTAAGAAGCTTTGACCTTACCTTTGACCTATGTGCCTTAGCTTCTCTTGGAAGCCATTCCCCACCCACTTCTCTCTCTCTTTGCACGGCTGGAAGGCAGCCAAGGAGAAGGAAATTATCACATTTCAATTATACCATTATCACTTAATTCATTAATTTCCAAAACACTTTCTCTCTCTACCATTTCTTCTTCTTTCTTCTTCCTTTCTTCTTCTCCTCCATTTCTCTCCCACACCACACGGCCAGCCACCATCCAGCCCCTCCAACCTTCACAAAAATTTAAACAAATTACATTTTCTTACTCTCCTCACCATTCTAAACACCTTTCCCTCTTGGAGCTTCTTGAAAATCTTCCATTTTCACCATTTTCTCCAAGCTCCAACTTTGAGCATTTTGGGTAAGTTTCATGACCACTCTCCCTCTTCTCTTGATTTCGTGATTTTGGTTCCTTTAATGGTCATCCATGGTTGATTTTTCAAGCCTAGATATTGGTTCTAACAAGTCACCATTTTCTTAGGGTTTTGGTGGCCAAATCCGAAAATCCAAGGAGCTTTCTTGGAGTTCCTTGATTTCTTCACTTAGGTAAGAGGAAGACACTCCTCTTCAACCATTTTTAGCATCTAGGAACCTTGATTGTTTGATTTGTGGAAGAACCCTAATGAGGGTTGTTCTTGATTTTAATGATTAATTATGCTATGTGTTGATTTTAATTAATTTATGCTATTGGTTTGATTGGTTGTATATAATGGATTGTTGGAATGGATTGAGTGATTTAAAATGGATGAAAAATTGATTGAACACCCTTCAAGAGTGCCACGGTTTTAGGTTAGAATATTAGAGGAGTTTGTGTTGAAATTGTAATTGGCATAAGACTTAAATTATCAAGGTATGAAATGGAATGTAATGGAAGAAAAATTTGAAGTTGGAATTCTTATGGTGGCTACGGTTTTGGGAGCCAAGAACCTAGGGTTTTTGGTGAGTTAATTGGACAAGTGAACAATTTAAATAATTAAGGGAATGATGTACATGATTAGGACTTGAAAAGATTTGAAATTGGATTAATGGGGAGGCCACGGCCTCTAGGGTAATTTTAGGTGGAAAATGTGATTTTAATGAATTAGAAGCATAATTAATTAGGTAATTGTAAACCTAAGTAATGAAATGGATGATTAGGAAATTAGAAGAATTTATTAAAGCTAAGACTTCATGAATTTTCAAAGAACCAAGAGTGAAAGTGTCATAAGAATTAAGGAGATTCTAAGTGAGTGAAGAACATGAGAGTGTGAGGCCTAAGAGCTAAAATAAAATGTAAGTTATGGGGAATTGAGTTGTCTTGGAATATTAAGTTGGCTATAAGGATTGATTTTTGAACATGAATCTTAGAAAGGGGAACAAAGTTAATTTAGGATTCATAATGAACCTAATGATGCATTAATGGGCTTGATACTTATATTATGTGATTATGGGTCCATGTGAGTGACCATTTATATAATGATGCTTATGTTGGCCTAATGTGGCATATTATGAATTTGTATGAGATTGTGGATCATACATGAGCATGCATAATGTCTTATGCATTGTGATGTCCTTGTGGACTGTTGTAAGGCCAAGTTGCCTAGGAGATTGAACACACCTTAGTGCGGGTGCGAGTAGACAAGTGTGGGTCGTGTTATGACCTTGGGGGCGTCGGGGTGCGGGTCCTTCACAATGGGCAGTTCGTAGCTCTTCTGTCTGTGGGGCAAACCAATGCAAATGCACCGACGATCCGGACTTGACACTGTCCTATATCGTGATCTAGTGTAGAATGTGTGTGCAATGCCATGATTGTGCACGAGAAAATTTATTGATAGCACTGGCCTCGGCAGCCGAGTCACAGACATGTCTCCTGATCTTTCTCTCCGACTGATTGAGTCTAGCTCCATGGAGTAGGAATTTGGGAAAGCATACATGTGAGTCATGATATACACTGTCATCAATAATTCTTATTTTCTAAAGCTATACTTGATCTAACTGTTATTATGATGATTATCTTCCTGGAACTGTTTAATTACTTATTGTTATGTCTACTGCTCATTAATTGAATATGATGTGTTGGACTGCTATTTGGGCGCGTGGCGCCGTTTTGTTTCTAGCATGCTATAACTGGTAATGATGTAGGATGTCTTACCTCTTTCCCTGTGCTTCTATTATTTGCTATTTATGTGTACCCTGTACTGATCGAAGACGATGGTAAGGAGACAGAAGATCCTGCCTTCCCCAGCTTCTGGCCTGCACAAGATTGACCTCTACTGCGACGATGTCTGCACGTATACGTGGATTCCTGGGAGATATGCGTCTGACCTTCCTTGGGGGGCCAGAGTGCTGGCACATCAACCTGAACTCTGACCGCTGCGTGTACTTGGGAGACGTGTCGATAGCACTTGCCTGGAGACGTCATGAGGCACCTGTCCTCACCTGCTACCTCAGCTTGCATCTGGAGTTTTACCTGCCCATTAGGGAGATGTGGGGTGCCCATTATTACACCCTGCAGGAGGATTCTTTTGATTCCACCGCTCGGGCTCCGTCCCGTGCTTCTGTGGTTCCTATGGAAGTGTTCTCGGATGAGGAAGATCTTGATGAGGGTCCTCCTGAGGATCCTGAATCGGTCGCTTTTTATCTGAGGGGTCGATGATCATTGGTGGCTACTGATGGCTGCCAGTGTTTTTATTTTTGGGGGCCTGATGTATTTTTATTTTTGGTGGGCTGTATATTTTGTATATGCATGATGGTATATATGCATGTTTCCCTTGGGGTGGGTATAGTTTTGCTTTTTGGTGATGGCCAGGCTTGTATCTACAAAACAGTTGTATCAAATTTTATATATATATATATATGCTATTCAGGTGCAATTTCTGTGTATTATTTTATTCGTCACTTTTATCCACATTCCGTATTATCATTATTATTATTATTATAAAAAAAAATATATTGCCAATTTTGCTCACATGGTTAAACATCAATTAAATAAAACGAATCGGGTCTTAATCGTTTGTTTATTTAATTTTCGCATTTTATTTTATTTGACAATGTGACGTTCCCTCCCAAAAAGGGGCGTTACAGATAATAGCATAAGTTGCTAAGTTAAGAGAAATAAACATAGAGAGTTTATTTCTAGGTCACAAATAAGTCAAGTAAGATGTGGTAAAAGTTTCAAGAGAATCAGAGTCAGTTTGGTATTTTTAGGCATACAGGTTGTGCTTTTAATGCCAGATTGATCCCTAGCAGATATAGAAAATGATGAGAATTGTGAAACAACAATTTAGATGAATCTTATGATTTATTCTAAAGTTGTTAGAAGCAGGGAAACTCGAATTAGCACAATTCGGGTGTCCATAGTAGATATAAGTTTCAGTGTAGAAACTTAAGTTAATCTTTTCCCGTAATTACCTCCACGTCCCACCCCCTTATATCTCCCTTCTCCCTCGGCAGAACCGAAAACCAGAGGAAAAGAAAAGAAAGAAAAGGGGAGAAGAAGAAGGAGAAAGGGGAAGAAGGGAAGAAGGAGATGAAGAAGATCAAACTTCAAGCTTCAGAGCTTCGAGTCTTCAAGAGGTAGGGGTTTAAAGCTTTTATTCATCTCTTTCTCTATGTATGCATATAAACAACATAATATGCCAATTTGAGTTTTAGAGATGTTAGATGTGTTTGGCTTGCATAGACGTGTTTCTTTGGTCATTTATGACTTGTTCATAGCATAAGATTAAGTTAGAAACTTAGAACAACTCATTTAGACCCTTGATTCACAAAGTAAGCCATAGGCCATAGAATGAAGGATTTTGAGCCATAATCCAAATTAAGAGGTTTAAATTAGTGATTGATGATTCCTAATGGTTAAGGAACTAGTTAGGAACCTAGAATCACTTAGAAGTTGGTAAGAAATGGCCAAAATTCAAGAAAATGATTAAAAGAACAGCAAACCTGTAGCTGCAGAATCTGGGTTCTGCTATGGGCGCCGCGGCATGGCTTAGTGGCGCCGCGGTGTGAAGAGCCAGAAATCACGTTTTAGCCACGGGCGCCGCGGCGTTGAGAGAGGGATGCCGCGGCGTGCTGCCCAGAACCATGAAAAATGGTTTTATCTCACCATTAGATATATTGCCTTTGATGGATCCATATGTTTATGTTTCCTAAGTGTAATAAGGCATAAATGGGGATATTTTCAAGTGGAAAATACTTACCCATCAAGAATGCGAAAGCATAGGCTTTTAAGCATCCTAAAGGAAAGGTTTGCTTTAAGTAATGACATTGCACCTTAGGCAACTTAGTGTTACATTAGATATCACTTAAGATGTGATGAGATGGTGCAATGAAGACAAGTGTATTAGTATGCACTCTAGTAGAGAATGAGAAGGTATGAACCTTAGGAGATCCAAGAATAGTGGATTACCTTAGGAAGGTACCTAGAACCTTAGGCAACAAAGAGTTGCAAGTAAGAACCACTCTTGCATTAGGGTTACTTGAGTGGAGACAAGATTGTGTATTGGTTCCAAAGAGGGAACATTTAGGTACTAAGTCTCTAGTTAAGTGAGACTTGGTGCATTGCTAAATACAGAATAAGATGAAATGTGACTAAGAAGATGTCATAGTCATAAGGTAGAGCAGAAATGTGCAATAACTCATGTATTAGTAAAGATGAGTTAGAAATGCAAGATAAAGAGAATTTACTTCCTTAGATACTAACCAAAGTGTGGAAGTTAAGTTCTTAAGCATTCCATGAGTTTGGAATAGTTAAAGAGGTATTTGGAACCTTAAGCACACAAGTGTAGTATAAGCTACTACCAGACGTGTGATAGAATGGAAAGCTAGATACAGCTAGAATACGTATGTTAGCACACAAGTGTAGTATAAGCTACTACCAGAAGTGTGATAGAAAGGAAAGTTAGATGCATGAATTACTCACTTTAGTTAAAGTTGAGTTAATTATGCAAAGTTTTAGAGAGATGCTCATTATGTCCTTAAGCAAGGATAGTTGAGGCATTAGTTAAGATAGACTCTTTCACTAAGATGAGTTGAGTTTATAGGAAAATAAGATGGTGTTTATGTAAGAGTTAGACATAACACTAAGCTTTTCACACACTAGTCAGTTAAGCTAGTATGTATGTGAAGAGAAAGAACCTTAGTGCAACTAAGACTAGTGGTTGCCATAGGTAAGTACCTTACACCTCAACAACATAGTGTTGCGTTAGAGATCACTTAAGAGATAGGAGTGATGAGGTGGAGTTTAGGTACGAGTATGAGAAATGAACTGGTGATGTTTACCTGAGAATGTAACATTATATGACGTGAGGTCATTTAGCCAGAAGGTAAGGAATCAGAGAAGTTCCTAAGGGGACAAGTATTCCTAACCAAGTGCTAAGGTTACATATAGTATGAGGTTACAGATTTTCCTCATTGCAAAAGGGTAAACATAAGAAGCCAAAGTTATTAGTAGTATATGATTAGATCGAAGAGGAACTAAGTATATAAGTATGAATGTGAGTCTATGGATTAGTTAAGTAGTATCGATCTGGTGGATATCCTTTGATGTTATTCATGGAGGCAAAAAGAAGATAGATGGGTGTCCGAAGGACTTTTGAGAAGGACATAACCCTGATGTCTCGATAATGCCAAGGCCAAAGAAGATAAGTGGGAAATCCAGAGACGCTCTTTGAGCAAGGATGAAGCCCGAATTTCTCAGTGTGCCAGGATATGTATAATGTGAGAATGAGTTTTCCCTCTAATTACCACTAGATGATATACTGACTAGTTCCTAGCAAACTTCCTTGTTCTTAGAATAGACTTTTGCATTTGCATTTCATTCACATGCCTTTAGGATTCCTTAGGCATATTCATATTACATATCATTATCATTGCATTCACGGACAGTTGTATGGGCATTGTCCGTCGCTGTTGGTATGTACAACTATATGGGCGTTGTATGTATTAACAGTGTGTAGGCTATCGGTTGATATCACACTATAAGAAAGTGTGCAGTTAAGAGAAAAGAGGAGGAAACTCCTAAGTTATGAGAAAAGAGGAGGAAACTCCTAAGTTATAAGAAAAAAAGAGAAAGCTCCTAAGATAGAAATAGTTATGAGAAAAGGGGAGAAAGCTCCTAAGTTAGAATTATAGCATTTGTTATATAATTGTTATATACAATGTTATAGAGAACTGGTATTGAAATTGCTTTTACTGAGAATGTTAATTCTCACCCCAGTTGCTCTTCCATGTAAATCCAGATGCAGGTTCAGATGCAGGCACAGATTCAGGTACAGGCAAAGGCTCAGGTACAGAGATGCAAACCCTGCTAAGGATGAGAAGATAAAGCATGAAGACTAGAGTAGTTTTTATTGCTTTAAGTAGACAGAACTTATGTAATAAGTTTATATTTGTTCTGTAAGTTTTATTTAATATGTATTACAATAAGCCCTCAGGTGGCTAAATTTGTATATGTATATGTATGAGTTTAAGTTTTTCCGCAATCTTTCAAGGCTTTCTATAATTACTCAGTTGTGATTATAGATATATGTTAGTATGTAGTATAGAAGTGACGTCTATAGTACTGGTTATCTTTATATATCTCTATCTATCTAGGATATATGTGGATATCTGTATTAGGGTGTTACAAAATTCACCCCTAAACTGTGGCGGGGTTATTGCGTCTAAACTCAGATAGATTTAGAGCATCAGCAGTCGCCTCTTGTTGCTGGGCTGCTTGTTGATTCTGTTGCGCAATCACCTCTGCCATACACTGCATAGCCTCAGCAGTTGCAGTCATTGGATCAACATTACATTCCACGTTTGCACGCATTCTTCTACCACCAGACATCTTCTTTCTTCAATCAATCAAACAAGACAAAACAAAGTCAGGTGTAACCTTTCAGAAACAAATCACAGAGTATCACATAACACAAGCAAAATAGACCCAACCACAACCCCAAAAGACTCTAACTTGGTCTCTGATACCAACTAATGCAACACCTTACTGGGGATGTCACATTTACGATAAATATAATAAACCTTAACCCAAGTTATAAATAATTTCTTAATACATAATAATATAAGTTGTGAAAATTTTGTTTTGTACATTATATTATTTAATAAAATAAACAGAACATGAAATAAAACAAACTAGTAAACACCACCATAATATACATATGATTTTGTCTTTAAAGATATGAATATTTATATACACAAACTATTTAATAAAACAGTAAACTATTTGGTTTAAAACCAACCATAAACTAGCCCAAGTACTAAACTAAAAGTTCTGATCCTCCGAAAGATCCTCCTCTAGGAGATCATTAGAAGACAGAAACCCTAGTGTCGATCAATCTAAATGATATGGATGATCTAAATGCTCGCCTTCCTCGCACTGGTCGCTCGGATGCTGCTCCTCCTCATCTTGACAATCCAAAGGTTGTTCCTTTTCTTCTTCCTCAAAATCTTTACGGAACATAAATAATAATACAGAAAGTATATGCGAAGAGGTGAGACAATCTACATTATTACCAGTATGGCAGTACAAAAAACGACAATACATACAAATATAATAATTGATACAATAATCCATATTATCGCATCATACATAATATCTCAAATTAAATATAAATAATCACATTATGATGCAGACCACATATGCAAATGTACACAGACTCATTCCTACTCCATGGAGCTAAACACAACATCAGAGAGAATGATCCGAAAAACATGTCCGTAGCTCTGGCTGCCCTCGCCAAATATTACATTGTCAATATGTCATGTAAATAGTACACAGTCAAAACATTGTGCACAATAGGCATTGTACTAGTCAGTCTCCACTAGATCCTGATTAAGAATAGTGCGTGACGAGATCGCTAGTGCATTGCTTGTTACCACGGCCCGAAGGAGCTACCAACTGTCCACATGAGGAATCTTCCGCACACTAACGCCTCAAAGTTTACTCAATGAACTGCACTACGCTTATCGCACCAGCGCTACGGTGTAATTCATCTCGTCAGCCAAATTGTCAATTCCAACCAAATTGACACATTCCACAATGCATGTGTATGAACCAAAATACACAAATAACAACGTTATCATTATTCCTCATCATAGTATGCCACCACTTAGCAGTATCATTTTTCAACATGTCTGAGTCCACCACTTTAACCTGATAGTAAACTACTGTTTCTCTCAGTCGCATAAATATTTTATTACGTTTTCATAATCGCATCACCTCTTTCCAACGTTTTTAAATTGTATAAATATTTTTTGACATTTTTAAAATCGCGTAGTGATTTTAAATCATTTTCTCAATCGTGTAGTTTAAAAATCATTATTTTAACTATGCGTAAGGTATTTCTAATATTTTTCAACTACGTAAAATATTTCTTTATGTTCTAAATTATATTTTGAATTTTTCTCCATTATATATTTATTTCTAAATTTATTTATAGCATCTCTTTCTAAAAATCCTTTACTTAATATTTTCTATTGTTTCCTTTAAAAATTACCTTTCTTAGTCATAACTATTATTTACATCTAAAAACTTGCTAACGTGTTTCAAAACCCAAACGGTGAGCTATACGTTAGTACTTTTCAAGTATTCAATTTATTTCTCATCCATTCTAAATTTCTCTAATTAAGTTTCTAAACTAACTTCATTCATTTTATTCTCATAAATTCAATTCAAATTGAGTCCTCTTTAATTTAAATTCATAGTCCACACTTAGAAAATATTTTTAGATCAAAGGTATTAAAAAAAACATGTTGGCCGAAATTCACTATATCCTCTATAAATCATCTTTAATTTGTTTTCTACTATCTAAATCCATGTAAAAATGATTGATCCAATTAAATTAATTAATCCATGCTTTAGAAAATAGTTGAGAACATTTTGGTTCTCTTTTTGATGATGAAACCGTGAGCTTCATGTCTTCTTTGGAACACTCATACAAATCCTCAACATGTTATTTACATCCTACAATACTTATCATGCATCCATAAACACATACCAAATACATTAAAGATATAGACATGCCTGCAAACAAAATTAATCACAAATAGGAAGAACTTTAAACAACCAAGTGAATAAATCCTTATGGATTTTTCACCACAAATACATCCATTTTCTCACCACCATACATGGTTGGTGAGATTAAATCTCCCTCTTACCTATAAGGAAGACAAAACCTTCTTGGACTTCCTCCTAGTGATTTCGTGTGGCTCCAAGAGAAACCCTAGCAAGCTTAAACAATTTATAAGTCGTGAACTATGGTTGAAAAAGATAAACCATGGATCAATCATGGCTTAGAACTTCAAGAATAAGTTTAGAAATAAGAAACAAGGATTTTTACCTTGTAGGAAATAAACTTTAAGGTTGGTTTCCAAGATCCAAATGGATGATTTTGAAGAAACTCTCAAGATGAAAGATGTTTAGAATGGTGTTTTGGTTTAGGAAATGGTGTTGGATGAAATTTTAGAAGAGTGGAGGTATGGAAATGGTGTGGAGGCTGTGAGCTCCAAAAATAAGGAAGAATGGAGTTTCTTGTGTTCTTGGAAGAAAAAGAAAGGAGAGAATAAGTTTGTGTGATAAAAATGAAATGAAAACTTTCCTATAGCATTTAAGCCTGCAAAACCGTGAAGCTTCCCCCTTGTACAACAAAGTAATGTTTAAATACATTAGCCATTTTTTTAGACATCAATAGCCATTGATTAAATCAATGGTTGATCTTTGGTAGAAGCTTCCAAGTGATATGATTAAATCTAAGCCATTGTATCTCTCCTCCATGAAATCCTTGCCATAAGATGCATCTTAAAATTTGGAGGGCCAAGATCTTCTCTACATACTTTCCATCCATTGGTCACAAATGGTCCTTGCCACTTTGTGAGACCAATCTTCACCATAGATTAAATCAATGGTGGATATCCGAAGCCTTCATCACCAAGCTTGCTTCCTATTGGTCCTTCATAAAGTTGTCATAACCACTAAATTTGACTAGTCAGTATAATATTTTTTTCTAGCTGCTATTACCCTATGGACAAAATTTACTGTATTTTTATTGCCCGATAAATAACACAATACAAAACATGGTAAAAGAAAATTTCAAAAACTGTTTCCGGTTTCAGGTTTAGTAAGATCCCCCGTCTCCGTCTCAACAGTACAAAATTTTCTGTCCATAGAAAAATTTTCATTTTTTCGTATCTGCCTTGGGCCCGCATACAGCCTGAGAATAATATTAAAATAATCAAGAAAATATAAATCTCACAACAATCCACAAAAATCATAAATATTATAAAACTTATAGAAATCAAATCAAATTATTAAAAATAGTTAATAATCAACAGAAATAATTAAAATACATAAAGATTTTCCCCGTCCCGAAAATTATTATTTTCCTGACTTGGAGTAAATCACCCAAAACGATCAAATGCAGTCACAAAATAGTTAAATTAATTTTATATCACATAGAAAACATAAAATAGTACAATTAGGATAAAATCATAATTTAGCCAAAAGTTGGAGTGTTACACACCTTCAACTGTCTTGAAGCATAAGCTACCATATTTCTATTCTGCATCAACACATATCCTAACCCCTAGTAAGAAGTGTCACAATACACCTCAAAAATCTCGCTTGGATCTGGCAAAATCAACACTGGTGCAGTCGTCAATCTATTTTTCAACTCTTAGAAACTTGCTTCACATTCTTCCATCCAAACAAAAGCTTGACTTTTCCTCATGAGTTGTGTAAGAGGTCCTACTATCTTGGAGAAACCTTTAATAAACATTCAATAATATCTGGCCAATCCAACGAACCGGATCTCTGTCACTGTCTTTGGCCTTTCCCATTGTAGAATGGTTTCTATTTTCGATGGGTCTACCGCAATACCTTCCTTGGAAATCACGTGACCTAGAAACTAAACTTCTTCCAACCAAAACTCACACTTTGCTAACTTTGCATACAACTTCTTTTCTTTCAAAATTTGGAGAACTATGCTGAGATGTTCAACATGCTCTTCCGGATTTTGAGAGTAGATCAGAATGTCATCAATAAAAATAACAACAAATCTGTCTAAATATGGACGAAAGATCCTATTCATGTAATCCATGAATATAGTAGGAGCATTCGTCACTCCAAACGGCATCACTCAATACTCATAATGCTCGTAACGAGTTCGGAAAGCTATTTTAGGTATATCCTCTACCTTAACACGAATTTGATGATAACCTGATCACAAATCTATCTTAGAGAAAACAGCTACTCCTTTCAGTTGGTCCATCAAATCATCAATCCTTGGAAGTGGATATTTATTCTTTATCGTAACCTTGTTCAGCTGGCGATAATCCACACAAAGATGAGAAGTTCCATCATTTTTCGTGACTAGTAGTACGGGTGCTCCCCACGGTGAAACACTCGGTCGCACATACTGTTTTTCCAACAATTCCTCCAATTGCTTCTTCAACTCTACTAGTTCTGATGGCGACATCTGATATGGTGCAATCGAAATAGGACCTGCTCCTGGTACCAGATCGATAGAAAACTCTATCTCTCTTTCCGGTGGTAAACTGAGCACCTCATTGGGAAAAATCTCAGGAAACTCATTAACGACAGAAATAACGTTCACGTCTTTCTCACTCTTAACTTCTAAAGAAGACAACAACATGTATCCTTGAGCTCCATCCCTCAACAATGATTCGAATTTAGCGGCAGTTAAAAATCCAGAATTCTCATCCTTAGGAAAAACTAAGGTTTTTTTGGCACAATCTAATAGGATATGGTTAGAAGATAACTAATCCATTCCTAAGATTATATCTATTTCAACAAGAGGTAAGCAAATTAAATTAACAGAAAAGGCTCGATTATGAATGGTAATAGGGCAATTCAAACATACTTTAGATGTAACAACAAGCTTGGCAGTTGGTGTAGAAACAATCAATTGAAAACTCAGAGAAGACATAGGCAATCTCAGCCGATCCACATAGTCATATGCAATAAATGAATGAGTTGCACCCGAATCATATAGTACAATCAAAAGATTACCTTCTATGATACCTTCTCCATGAATAAGATCTTCGGACTGGGAAGCTTCAGTCTGCTCATCGTATATACTCGCCCTCCAAATTGCGGCTGAGTAGCACGAACATTACTCATAGTTGGCTTTCTTTCTGGCTAGTTGCATTCTCTAGAAACATGTCCAGGTCTTCCACATTTGAAACAAATCCTTCCTTTGATTCAACAATCTCTGGATATGTGGCCACTCTTTCCACATTTAAAGCATCTTGGCGTAAACGCCACGTTTGGACCAACTTTATTACCACTAGAACTTCCCCCAAAAGATGGACGTTGGGGTTGATTTCCTAGTGGTCTCGAATACGGTTTGCGCTGAAACTGGCTGTTATTGTTGTTACCTCCCCTTTGGAACCTAGTCGGTCCAAAGTTACGATTCCTTGGGTCTCTTGATGGCTCCAGCTCCTCGAGTCATCGACATGTATCCATCAAAGTAGGAAATTGATTCATCCTCATGGGTAGCACTCCCCTTTTTAACTCTACCCTCAGTCCGTCTTCAAACTTGTGGTATTTCCACTCCTTATCAGGCTGGATTTGGAAATACCTTGAGAATTGTGACAAGCTCTCAAATTTAGCAGCATACTTACTAATGGTCATATTGCCTTGTCGTAAACTAAGAAATTCCATTTCCTTGGAATGTCGAGCACTGGCAGGAAAGTACTTCTCCGGAAATACTTCGCAGAATACCTCCCAAGTAATTTCAGTTCCCTCAGCTTGCAGTAATCGCTGAGTTCCTCTCCACCAGTTCTCACTGTCCCCTCTCAGCATAAATGTAGCATACGTCACCTTTCGATCATCTGCACACCCTATTCCTTCAAAGATCTTTTCTAGGTCTTGGATCCAAAGACTCGCCTTCTCAGGATCAAATTCGCCCCTAAATTGCAGTGGGTTATTACGTCGAAACTCAGACAAATTCAAATCATCAACAGTCGCCTCATGTTGCTGGGCTGCTTGTTGATTCTGTTGGGTAATCACCTACGCCATACGTTGCATGGCCTCAGCAGTTGCAGTCATTGGATCAACATTACGTTTCACGTTTGCGCGCGTTCTTCTACCTCTAGACATTTTTTTCTTCAATCAAGCAAACAAGACAAAACAAAGTCAGATGTAACCTTTCAGAAACAAATCACAAAGAATCACACAACACAAGCAAAATAGACCTAACTACAACCCCAAAAGACTCTAACTTGGGCTCTGATACCAACTAATGTATCACCCTCCTTAGGATGCACATTTACAGCAAATATAATAAACCTTTACCCAAGTTATAAATCATTTATTAACATATAATAATAGAAGTTGTGAAAATTTTTCTTTTAATACATTATATCATTAAACAAAATAAACAGAACATGAAATAAAACAAACTATCAAATACACACCATAATTATACATATGATTTTTTCTTTAAAGATGCAAATAATTTACGTACTTCAAACTATTTAATAAAGCAGTAAATTATTTGACTTAAAGCAAACCATAAACTAGCCCAAGTACAAAACTAAAAGTTTTGATCCTTTGAAGGATCCTCCTCAGGGAGATCATCAGAAGACAGAAACCCTGGGTGTCAAGAAGCTCTACAGATAGGAGTTTGCGCAGTTGACACACTACTAAACTCACTAGGGGCATAGAAATGACCACCCCAATAGCACTTAATAGTCAAGGGCAACTCCAAATGCACATAAACGGTAGTAGAGAACATCGGAGCACCGTCAAACTCCCTACGAAGGGACATAGTCAAACGTCCCACATAAACAACTGACTCCCTATCAGCTCGTAGACGCCAGGCCTCGGAACCTCCATGAAACTCCAGTTTCACGAATCCCAAAAACTCCGGTAAAGCTATACCGTGTCACAATCAATCCAAATGATATAGATGATCTAGAGGCTCGCCCTCCTCACATTGATCGCTCGGATGTTACTCCTCCTCGTACTGATATTCCAGAGGTTGCTTCTCTTCTTCTTCCTCAAAGTCTTTACGGAACATAAATAATAGTATAAAAAAATATATACAAAGAGGTGAGACAATCTACATCACTACCAGTATGGCAGTATAGAAAATGATAGTACATATAGATATAACAATTGATATAACAATTCATATTATCACATCATACATAATATCTCAAATCAAATATACATAATCACATTATGATGCAGACCACATGTGCAAATGTACACAGACTCATTCTTACTCCATGGAGCTAAACACAAACATCAGAGAGAATGATCCGAAAGACCTGTCCGTAGCTTCGGCTGCCCAGCCAAATATTACACAGTCAAATGTCATGTAAATAGTACACAGTCAAAACATCGTGTACAATAAGCATTGTACCGAAAAGTCTCCACTAGATCCTAATTAAGAATAGTGCCTATCGAGATCGCTAGTGCGTTGCCCGTTACCACGGCCCAGAGGAGCAACCTACTATCCACATGTGGAATCTTCCACACACTAACGCTCCAAGTTCACTCAATGAACCACACTACGCCCATCGCACCCGCACTACAGTGTAATTCATCTCGTCAGCCAATTGCTAATTTCAACTAAATTGACTTATCCCTCTATGCATGTGCATGAGTCAAAATACACAAATAACCACATTATCAGTATTTTCCATAATAGTATGCCACTACTTGATAGTACCATTTTTCAACATATTCAGGTCCACCACTTTAACCCGACAGTAAACTTACTATTCCTTTCAGTCGCGTAAATATTTTATCGTGTTTTCACAATCGCATCACATTTTTCCAATGTTTTCAAATCGCGTAAATATTTTTTGACATTTTTGAAATAGCATAGTATTTTTAAATCATTTTCTCAATCGCGTAACGTTTTTAAACTATTTTCTCAATCGCGTAGTTTAAAAATTATTATTTTAAATATGTGTAAGGTATTTCTAATATTTTTTAACTACATAAAATATTTCTTTATGTTCAAAATTATATTTTTAAATTTTCTGCATTATATATTTATTTTTAAATTTATTTACAGCATTTCCTTTTGAAAATCCTATAAATAATATTTTCTATTGTTTCCATTAAAATTTACCTTTCTTAGTCATAATCAATATTTACATCTCGAAACTTGCTAACGCGCTTCAAAACCCAAAGGGTGAGCTATACGTTAGTACTTTTCAAGTGTTCATTTTATTTCTCCTCCATACTTAATTTCTCTAATTAAGTTTATAAAATAACTTCATTTATTTTATTCTCTAAAATCCATTGAAATTGAGTTCTCTTTAATTTAATTACATAGTCCACACTTAGAAAATAATTTTAGATCAAAGGTATCTTAAATGGCATGTTGGCTGAAATTCACTATGTCTTCCATAAATCATCTTTAAATTATTTTCTACTATCTAAGTCCTTGTAAAAATCATTAATCTAATTAAATTAATTAATTCATACTTTAGAAAATAGTTGAGAACATTTTGGTTCTCTTTGTGGTGGTGAAGTCGTGAGCTTCATGTGTTCTTTAGAACACTCATCCAAATCCTCAACATATTATTCACATCCTACAATAACTATCATGCATCCATAAACACATACCAAAATATATTAAAGCTATAAACATGCTTGCAAACAAAATAAATCACAAATAAGCAAAAACTTTAAACAACCAAGTAAATGAATCCTTATGGATTCTGCACCATAAATACATCCATTTTCTCATCACCATACATGGTTGATGAGATTAAATCTCCCTCTTACCTCTAAGGAAGACAAACTCCTCTTAGACTTCCTCCTATGGATTTCGTATGGCTCCAAAGAAACCCTAATAAACTTGAATAAATTTAGAAAGTCATAAACTATGGTTGAAAAAGAAAAACCATAGATCAATCATGGCTTAGAACTTCAAGAATGAACTTAGAAACAAGAAACAAGGATTTTGACCTTGTAGGAAAGAAACTTCAAGGTTGGTTTCCAAGCTTCAAATGAATGATTTTGAAGAAACTCTCAAGATGAAAGATGTTTAGAATGGTGTTTAGGTTTGAGAAATGGTGTTGGATGAAATTTTAGAAGAGTTGAGGTATGTTTGGAGATGATGGTCGCGAGCTTCACGAAGAGAAGCTATGGTGTTCTTGGTTCTTGGAAGAAAGAGAAAGGAGGTTTGTGTGATAGAAAGGATGATGATGAAATGAAAATGGTCTCCTAACTCTAGTACTTGGCCGTGGAGCTCAATGGAGGTGGCCACTTTGGTTGACCAGTCAAGACCTACTAGTAGCCTTAGATGAGATCAATGGTTGATATCCAAAGCTTTGTCTCCAAGTTTGTTTCCTATTGGCTTAGAGAATCAAGTCACCAAGCTTCTTGATGCTTCTTGAAGGTGCCATAACCGAATGGCTTAAGGGGAGCAAACCAAGTCTTGGTTCACTTAGGTATCTAGTTAAGCTTAGGTTCATCTAGTTAGGTTTCTTAGTTACTTGGCTAACCATTTAGTTACTTAGGATAACTAACCACCTTCTTGATTATGCTAGAACATTCTCTAACTAAACTTTAATGAATAGCTAACTAGGTTTGTTCCATTTAGTTACTACTTAAGCTTTCTAGATTAACTTAGTTAGGTTTAAGCTAACTTAGTTATGTTTTCTAGTTACTAACTAACAAGTCCAACCATTTTTGTGGACTACCTTCCTATTGACTTAGAAATTCAAGCCATTTTCGTTGAGTGATTCTCATTGGCTTAGAAATAATTCAAGCCAGAAACGTTGACTAATTTCTATTGGTTCACCGAATTATAAGTCACGAAGACTTTTTCGATTCCTATTGTCCATTGGGCGGTTACTCGCTCTTAAGTCAAGAGGTAGTCTTGTCCTAATTGGATAATAAAATAATATTATAATATAAAATATTTTTATTTTATAGATAAATTCTAAAAATTAAAAGATTGATACACGTATCACTCAGAATTGGGTTTAGTAATATCCCCCAGCTCTGAATAATCAGATAAAGATTTTCTCCGGCCCGAAAGTTATTATTTTCCTGACTCGAAGTAAATCACACACAACGATTAAATACAGTCATTAAACAGTCAAAATAATTTTACAGTACACAGAAATCATAAAACAATACATTTTGGACAATATCGTAATTTAGCCAAAATTTGGGGTGTTAAAAGGGGGTGAATTAAGTTACAAAATGTTTCGCAAATACTTATAAAACAAATTTCATCAAAGCTAAATATTAAGAAGGATATGAAAATAAAGAAAATAAATTAAAGCTTTAAGCGTAGCAAATTAACAGATAAGCAATAATAAATAAATTATAATTAAATAAAGAGATAAAGATGAGAAGAACATGCACAATATTTATCCTGATTCAACCACCAAATCACTTGTGGCCTATGTCTAGTCCTCAAAACACAATTTGAGATTTTTCACTATCAATACAAGCTTAAAACAAGTGCTTGCAACTGTTACAAATAAGAGCACTTTTTACACATAAGGAAACTCTACCCTTGTGCTAAAGCTTCAACTTTCAGGGATACCTCACCCTCTTTACGAGCCTTTGAGGGATACCTCACCCTCGTTACAAAGTAGCAGAAAATAGATGAAAAGAAACTCTCACAAAGAGTAAATGTCACAAATTGAAGTACAATAGAGCTCTTTAAGGATATCTCAAAGTTTTGGCGAAAAGAGTATAGAAAAATATAAGAGAATTATAAATCACGTTTTAAAGCAAGCAAAGAATGATTCAGATTGTTAGGCAACTTGCAAAGGTGACTAAGGTCTTTATTTATAGAGTTCTCGTATAAAATAGTCGTTGCAATAATTAATTAACGTAATTAATACAAGAATGTCAATATCTTTTCAAAACAGGGGGTCACAAGTTTATTCGAATAACTATTGAGTTATTCGAATAACTCAACTTGAAAAGCTTTCATAAAACTAAAACTGATATGTGTTATTCAAATAGCCTAAGAGTTATTCAAATAACTCTATTTAAAAAATGTTTTTAGAAAATAGGTCTATTTGAATAACTTATGGTTATTTGAATAGCTCATTTGAAAGAAGCTATCCAGAAACCATTCTATTCGAATAGCATAGGGTTATTCCAATAACCCTGTTAAAAACCAATTTTTCCAAACTTGGTTTATTCGAATAAAGAGGCTTTATTCAAATAACCTTTAAAAACCATTTGAAAAACATTTAGAAAACTACCTAGCAATTTTCAAAAAAACATAAAATCCTTTTGATTAATTCATGAACCATTTTTTAATCTTAGATTTATTAAAGAACATGGTTTGGATCTTTTCTTTTTAAGAAACGATGAGATATCCAAAAAAGACTTCCTACCGAGAGACTCTAAGTCCTAAAGCTAGTCTTTGAGAGATCTTGGACTTGGTCTTCCTTCCATTTTCATTTTTGTTATCATCAAAACCATTCTTCAATGACTTGTAGTCCATCACATTCTCTCCATTTTTGATGATGACAAACTAACATTGAGAAAAACATTAGTACAGATAAATTGGAATTCACAAATGTTAAAATTTGAGAGACTTACTCCCCCTCTTTAAGAGGTTGTTTATATTAGATACATGCGCAGCTCCCCTTTTCTTTTGGAATCCAATAATTGGTTCAGGTTTACCTGTATTTTCTCAAGTTTTATGATTATTTTTCTCCCCCTTTGGTATGATCAAAAAGATATAATAGGTAAACAAAATGTAAATAGTAGAGAATCATATAATAACAGAGAATCAAACTCGTTTTATTACTAATTTTAATTGGCCAAGAACATATACAGTTGCACAAAATGCCAATACAACAGAAGCAAACAGAAAAACTAGAAATAAGCATCTGGTGGCGGAGGTGGAGAGGCAGGTACTTGACCAGACAGTAAGGCTCAGAGGATAGCTTGTTCACACTCAACACCTTCTATTATATCAAATAGAATAATGAAAATGTTTTCCATATAGGCCCTGTTATCATGTAGAGTGGTGACGAGCGCCGAACTCAGTCAAAATTACAACCGAAGTTATTAACTAAGTTTGCAGTATAGTGAACAACACCGGATCGTCTCCTCAAGGATCGTAAATGCAATTTTATCAAATTAAGTTAAGTTAGAAAGGGGGGGTTTTGATTGTTCAAGGATTACAATGACAAGATCTGAAAAAAAATAATAATTAAAAGAACAGTCAATTCAGAGATCTATCCGAGATTGGGTGGATTCAATCATAGACCTTTCAACAAACACCTGAAATACATTTGAATGGTTAACTTGGATCTAACCGAGATCTCTGTATCAGATCCAGAATTCATACTAGACAATCATCCAGAATTCAATTGACAAGTGATAAACACAAATTTGCAATCGCACCATTCATGTAAATATATGTCAATTTAAGCACCGAATTCAATTAACCTAGGCACAAATCAGTAACCTAACCTCTTCAATTATGTGATTAGTTCAGATCAATCAGTTCTAAATTTCATCACAATACTTAATCTTAAACCAAGATCAAATCAGATCAAACATAAACAGAATCACCATTCATGCATTCAAGATCAAGAGAACAGAAGAAAAAGAGAAGAGGAATTCAAATATAAATCAAATACATTACATAACCAAGGTCTCAAGAATCCAAGCCACAATCTCTTCAAGAGTCCCGAATTGACTAGAAGTGACTTAGCTCTCCATTACAATGAAGGAAAAATATACAAGAACTATGAAAAGTTATCTCTAACACCAAGTGTGTGTTGTATTTACAGCTCTCCACATGCTTCCTTTTATAGAGGATTCAGAGTAGTAGTAGATGGGTAGATGAGATTAGTAGGTGGAATTAGTAGGTGAGCTTGGTAGGTGAGATTGGTAGGTGAGCTTGGTAGGTGAACTTGGTAGGTGAGCTTCCTTGTCTCCGAAAGTATTCATTGCTGAACTCATTGATTTCGTCATTTCTGAGCCAAGTGGTCTTCATGAAAGTTCTAGGAAATTGTCTAAGCTTTCCAATGGCTCTAGAAGCACCCAAAAATTTGTCCTACAGCCCAAGATATGACCCAATTACTACAGACTGTTCAGGACTAGTTTCAGCACCTCTGTTTTGACTTTCAGACCCAATATCTCCATCAAGGAGCCCGAATCAAGTTTTGTGTTTGTCATGAAAGTTGTACATATGGGTCTTAACTTTCAGATTACAAATTTTCAGCCCATTCTATAAACCCAAACTCGAATTATGTTCTGGTTACTACACACTGTTCGGGTTCCAGTCACAAATCCCGTATTCTGATTTCCATGCCCAATTAGCTCCACTAGATGTCTGAAATTGACTTTGAGCTCTTCATCAAAGTTGTAGAGCTCTCTCTTATCTTTCCTACAAGGTAAAATTCATAATTATCAGATATTTAGAACTCAAAATATGGCTAAAATACAGAAACAGTGTAAGACCCGAATAATGCTGAAAAAATCAATTAAGTCCGATTCGAGTTCAAACTTACAAAACATAATCAAATTCAGTCAATTAAGTACATGAAGAGTGTAAATAACTAAACATAAGGGTTTCTTAATGAATAAAATATGTGATTATCAAATTCCCCCACACTTAGCTTTTTTGCACTCCTGGGCAAAACATATAAAACTAAAGTTAGAAGACAAAGACAAACGACACAAACTTAAAAGTTAAAAACTCTAAAGGACTCAATGAAGCAAGAAGAGCAACAAGAAATTCAAGGGATCAAAGCATAAATGAGGTAACATTTCTTCACATCTCAAACCAACAAGCAAGGAAACTTCCGTTGAAAAGAATGAATTAAGAATGATGGATCTTCACAAGATTCCCTCTCAATCTCTCAAGTGTTTAAAAGGTAGGTATTTCACTCAATTCAACCCATGAAAATTGCACTACCATAAGCTTGCTTATCTTCTACTTCTCCACTACTCAAAACACATGCACACACAAATCATGAGGACTTTATTCAAGGTTGTAGTGAGGTCAAGGTAACAGAAGAGGATAAAATGGATATGAGAAGATAAATACCAAAGAGAATAAAAGCAAATGAGAGCTGAGTTCAAATAACGAGCATAAAAGTTCATCTCAACTCTAATGTATATCCCTTTACATATTCATTTTCCAATCCTTTTTCTCTCTTTTTTTTTTTTTATGAACATAACTATATACATACATTTTTCTTTTTTTTTTTTTTTTTTTTGGCACTCTTTCTTTTCTTTTTTTTTTTTTTTTTCAACAACCATTTTGTACACACACCCCCACACTTGTTCAAAAACTCATCCATTAACCAGGCTAATGTTCTTTTATTCCCTAAGGTAAAGTAAGAACACGATTTTTCATTTAAGGCACATAATGAGCTAGAAACAAGGAATGGTCAAATAAGCTCAAAGGGGTTAAGCAAAGGAAAATATACAAGGTTGGCGGGAATCGAGAGAATTTTCGAGAGGTCAAAAGAGTGCTTGATATCATATTGAAAACAAGGTTGGCTATTTGGTTAAACTAGCTAAGAAAGAGGGCCTCAATCATGTTCATGCATGCAAGTGAAATGTAGCCTCAAAAAGAATCAAAGCAAGTTCTAGAGTGGTCATTAACATGAGTGAAAATCACACAGGAAAGAAGAGAATGGCATAAATGTTGAATCCATCCATTAGGCTCAAAATCTCACAAGGTATGCATCCATCAACTCAATTCATCAATTCAATCATCCATCACCAAGCATATCAGTTCAAGAAGGGAGAAAAATTATTCAATCATGCAATGAACCTCTTTTTTTTTTTGAATTTTTTTTTTGAATTTTTTTTTTGAATTTTTTTTTGAATTTTTTTTTTTGAATTTTTTTTTTGAATTTTTTTTTAACAAACGAAAAGAAACAGAAACATGCTAAAATCTCTCCCCCACACTTAATATAACATTGTCCTCAATGTGAAAGAAAGAGATAGAAAATAGCAACACAACCTGATAAGAAGTGAATCAACGCTAAGCAGAAAAGAAACACACTGTCAGTGCCGCATCAGACCCTGAAAAGAAATCAAACAAGAAAACGTTAGTACTTCCACAATTCAATACTAATTAATTACTACCTAAAAAACTCCTTACTCTGCCACCAATTAAGATGCGTCTCAAGAGTAAAATTACTCCTTACTCTGTCATCACTAATTAGTTTAATAAGTCCATGACAATCATATCATACTATACAAAACAACAACAATTTTTTTTTTTAAATCAAACCCATTAAAGAGAAAGTTTCAGATCGGGCTCTTGTTTCTTGTTACTTCCTTCATTTGCTTCCTGTTGACCAATCTATCTGAGCTAATACCGATCATGTACATACTCAAAAGCTTCTAATTTATTAATGAGCTCATCAATAGTGGAGGCAAAGATAAGAAGTTGTCTTGCTTAGAAGGAGTGATAAATTTACGTTCCACGACTTTGTCAAGAAAAAATAACAAAAGATCAAAGAAATTATTAACATTCAACAAACCAATGGGTTTATGGTGGATGTTCAGTTCGGCCTAAGAGACAATTTGATAAATTTCTTCCAAAGTACCAAAACCACCTGGTAAGGCAATGAATGCATCAGAGTTTTCAAGCATTATCTTCATGCGTTCATGCATTGATGATACTTCAAGTTCCTCCCCAATTGTCTTTCCATTGATGTTCTGTTGAGCTAAAGTTTCAGGAATGACACCTAAAACCCGACTGTCTCTTATAAAGGCGCAACAAGTGATACTGAGCCCCATTAACCCATGACAACCTCCCCCATATACAAGATGAATATTCCTCGCAGCAAGTAATCGACCAAGAGTGCTAGCTGCGTTGACAAACTCTAATCCCTTCCCATAACTCGACCCACAAAAAACACAGACATTTTTGAGGTTACGAATAGAAGGCCCCATTCTATACTCTTCCTCCCTTTGAGTGTTTCTGAGTGTGAAGGAAAATGGAGAAAATGGAGTGTTTAAATAAGAAAAAGAATGGAAAGGGAAATAATTGCACCTATAAGGGTAGGTTGGCTGTTGTCAGAAAAGGTTGAAATTAAGAGACACAAAATCTTTTTTTTTTTTTTGACTTCAAGAAAACCATCAAGGTAAAGAAGTCTAGAAACCCCTGAAGGACCCTGCTCAAAGGATCATCTGTACAAAAATCAAAATACAACAAAATGATACAAAGATAAAAGAAATAGAAAATGATGACATACCTGTATGTACAGTCTCCATGGCGTATCTTTATACTGCGCGTCATGAGTGCAGTAGACATCACGTCCTTTTTTTTTTTTTTGAAATTGTTAGAAAAACTTGATGAAAGATGAGTGTATACTTACTTAAGATTGGGATAGAGGTAGTTCTGTTTTTTCGGCTTTGTGCCAAAGCATTGTTGACCAAGATTCGACCCATTCAAGACCCAAGCAACATAGGGCTCCCAAAAGGGACAAGTGGCCATAATACGACTGGCTGCCTCACATGTGGGATACAATCTACCTTCTTTGTTTTTCAATTAAGAAGGCTGGATCAGGATGCATGCATTTCCCCATTCACGGTTTGTGTTACCAAAGCCAACCCTAAGAAGTATACATTTTTTTTTTCATTTTTTTTTTGGTTTTTTTTTTGAAAAATGACATGAAGAAGAAGAAGAGGATGATATGTACAGATTGTTTGTGGATATGACTCACACATCCCTCGGTTTAACGTCCAAGATGTACTTAAACGTCTTCTATGAGTCGAGGATAAGCTTCCCATCCAATTTTCTTATAAATTGGCAAATGTGGTCTTTTAGAGTCGATTCCCAAGGCGTAGCGTTGTGCTTCATCCTTGAAGAGATTCCACAATTTAAGAATTTCCCGATGCACCAATCCACAAGAATGCGTCTTAAGAGTCAATAAGATATCATCTAATGACTCTTACTCTCATCCATTCTTAATGAAGAAAATTTTATCTTCTCTATTTGCGGAAACCATCCCCTTAGTACGACATCGCTTGTTACGGTTCCATCATCCACATTTGTGACAGACTTGTAACCTTTTTGCTCTTCTCCTTTTAGAATATGAACTTCTTCCAAGGTAGGGCATATATGAGTCAAATGAAATTGAGGACTCACACCGCTAATCGGACCTTTGCTTCAATTATCTAGCGTACATCTTCGGCATACCCTTGTGCATTAACATTCTCAATCTCTCACATCGAACTTTGTAGATTTTTCTCGAGCATTTTGAGGAAGAGAAAGGAAAATGTTTTCTCAGGTTTGAAAGAATGACATCCATTTTGAAGGAGAAGAAGGGTTCAGTTATTTTGGGAAACTGAAGAATAAACCGACTCAAGAGTCACGGAGTACCGTATCCGCCACTTAACCGGCAACACAAAGAACTCAAGAACTTGGTTTTCCAGGAATGGTTGAGTCTTTGTCCATTAACTTAAGCGCAGTACCATTCCTAGGATCCTCAATATCTACGTCCCCAGAGGATACACATTTCTGACAACAAAAGAACCGCGCCACCTAGATCTCAATTTTTCCAAGGAGTAGGTGCAGATGATAATCTCAAAGCAGAACTTTTTTGACCAATTTCCGCAGCTTTTGCAAAAGGTGTAACAGACCTTTAATAAAGTAGGCCAATAAAATCCATACTGCAAGATTTTCGCAGTTGTTGTCGCTGAAGAAAAAATGACCTCCACATGCTTCTGAGCGACACTACCTACCTCATTGTCGGGCACACAGCTATTTTTTTTTTCTTTTTTTTTTTTTTTTTTTTTTTTATTCTTTTTTTTTAATTCATAATGCGGATGGAGAAGGTTCATCACCTCCACTTCTGCATTCTCTGGAAGTTCATGATATCTTGTTTGAGGTGGTGTCCATTTACGATGAAAGCTTTGGCGGTGACCTCACTTTTAATCCGAACAAAGACATCGAAGGAAAACATTAGTAACAATAAATGGTCCATCCCATCTAGACCTTAATTTGCCAGGCATGAGTCGGAGGCGGGAGTTATAGAGGAGAACTTTTTGACCAATCTCAAATGTTTTCCTCAGAATCAACTTATCATGGAAGGCTTTGGTCTTCTCCTTATAAAGTTTGGAACTTTCATAAGCCTCCAAGCGGATCTCCTCCAATTGCTGCAGCTGCAGCTTCCTCTCCATACCTGCTTGATCTAGGTCCAAGTTGCACCTTTTCACCGAGAATGCTCGATGCTCAATTTCCACCGGCAGGTGGCAGGCTTTTCCAAAAACAATCCGATACGGAGACATCCCGATTGGTGTCTTAAAAGCAGTCCGGTAAGCCCATAAAGCATCCTCAAGCCTCTTGCTCCAGTCCTTTCTGTTAGGTTGAACTGTCTTCTGGAGTATCTGCTTAATTTCTCGTTGGAGACCTCGGCTTGCCCATTGGTTTGGGGGTGGTAGGGTGTAGAAACCTTGTGTTGGACTCCATACTTCTTCATCAAAGCCTCCATGCTTCGATTGCAAAAATGTGAACCTTGATCACTAATGATAGCTCTCGGGACTCCAAACCTACAGAAAATCTGTGATCTAATAAAATCCACAACAACTTTAGAATCATCAGTCCGAGTGGCCTTAGCCTCCACCCATTTAGATACGTAATCCACAAAGAAGCGAGAATGTAAACAAAACCAAATGATACGGGAAAAGGACCCATAAAGTCAATACCCCAAACATCAAAAATCTCACGAGAATAATAAGGGTTTCGGGGCATTTCATTCCTACGAGAAGTATTTCTGTTCTCGGCATTGATCACAAGATTTGCAAAACATATATGCATCATGAAATAGAGTGGGCCAATATAATCCAGAGTCTAAAACTTTCCTAGCAATCCGTTGAGGACCGAAGTGGCCGCCACATGCAAGTTTATGACAAAAGCTAAGAATGGAATGGAATTCATCATCAGGCACACACCTCCTAATTACTTGGTCACTGCAAAATCTCCATAAGTAAGGATCATCCCACACATAATACTTTGACTCACTTTTCAATTTATCAATCTTAGCCTTAGTGAAATGTGCAGGTATTGCGTTAGCAACCAAGAAATTAATCAAATCAGCAAACCAAGGGATGTTGCCTTGCAGCTTGAAAAGCTACTCATTAGGGAAAACATCATGGATGAGAAAAACATCTGCCTCCCTTTCAATTCGACTCAAGTGATCAGCCACCAAATTCTCCGCTCCACTCTTGTCACGGATCTCAATATCAAACTCCTGGAGGAGCAACATCCACCTAATCAACCGGGGCTTAGCATTGGGCTTCTTCAGGAGAAACTTCAATGCTGCATGATCTGAAAACACAACCACTCTGGAACCAAGCAAATATGATCGAAATTTATCTAAAGCAAAAACAATTGCTAAAAGTTCCTTTTCAGTTGTGGTGTAGTTGATTTGTGCAGGATCTAAAGTTCTCGAAGCATAGGAAATGACATGAGATACTTTACCGACCCTTTGTGCAAGAACAACTCCCAATGCATAATTAGAGGCATCACACATCACTCAATGGAAGTGTCCAATCCGGCGGTTGGATGATAGGTGTCTTGGTCAATGCCCGCTTCAATTGATTGAAGGCATCCCGACACTTCTTGTCAAAGTGAAACTCCACATCTTTTTGCAGTAAGTTGGATAGCGGAAGTGCAATTTTGCTTTGAAATCCTTTATGAACCGCCGATAGAAACTCGCATGACCAAGGAAAGAACGAATCTCCCGCACGCATGTGGGGTAAGATAGGCATGAAATAACATCTATTTTTGCGGGATCTACCTCAATACCCTCACGAGATATCACATGCCCTAAGACTATACCTTGTTCTACCATGAAATGACATTTCTCAAAATTTAGAACGAGGTTAGTCTTAATGCATCTATGCAAGACCGAGCGACTATCTAAACATGCATCAAAGGAAGATCCATAGACAAGTAAAATCATCCATGAATACGTCCATGCAATTTTCTAAAAATCAGAAAAGATACTTACCATACACCTCTGAAAGGTGCCTGGAGCATTGCATAGACCAAAGGGCATCCTCTTGTATGCAAATGTGCCAAATGGACAAGTGAAAGTAGTATTCTCTTGGTCTTCTGGGGCTATATGAATATGAAAATAGCCCGAATATCCATCCAGGAAACAATAATGTGACTTGCCAGCTAACCGCTCCAACATCTGATCAATGAAGGGCAGCGGGAAATGATCCTTTCTAGTAGCCTGGTTGAGCCGCCTATAATCAATGCAAACTCGCCAACTGTTTTGAACTCGTGTGGGCACAAGCTCATTGTTCTGATTCGTAACCACTGTGACCCTAGATTTCTTGGGAACCACTTGCACGGGGCTCACCCATTGACTGTCAGATATGGGATAAATAATGCCAGCTTGAAGTAACTTTGTAACTTCCTTCTTCACCACATCTAGAATCAGGGGATTTAGTCTCCTTTGGGGCTGTCTAACTGGTTTGATCCCTTCTTCCAATAAAATCTTATGCATGCATGTGGAGGGACTAATACTAGGAATATCTGCAAGAGTCCATCCGATGGCTTGCCTATTCTGCCTCAAAATCTGCAGTAATTTTTCTTCTTGATCAGGTTGTAGGTTTTTAGCAATGATCACCGGAAGTGTCTCACCATCTCCCAAATATGCATATTTAAGATGGTCTGGTAAAGTCTTCAACTCCAAAGATGGAGGTTGCACAATGGAAGGTAACAAGTGATCTGAAACAACTATCTCAAAGAACATTAATTTCAAAGCATGGTACTCGATTCTCATTCTCAATTGTTGCATCATCGGCGGTCATTTGTATCATTACTCATAATGAGAATAAATCTCAAAGACATGCAAAGACATGGTTCAACATCACAAGTGGCACATGTATCACAAGAAACAGAACCAAGATAGTCAACAATATCAGGGAATTCAGCATATAAATCAGTATAGACATCATTAACCAGCATCTCAATCATATCAACATGGAAAACAGAATGCTCCTCTAGGGGGTGTCTCATGGCATCAAAAATGTTAAATTGTACCAAATTGTCGCCAAACTCCATAGAAAGGGTGCCAGCATGCACGTCTATCTTGGTCTTGGCGGTCTTGAGGAATGGTCTGCCTAGAATCAATGGAGCATGGTTTGTTGGAGACTCATCTTCCATGTCCAGAATGTAGAAATCTGCTGGAAAAATCAACTCATTCACCCGAACTAACACATCTTCCAGCACACCTGCAGGATGAGCAGTGGCTCTATTTGCCAACTGAATCACGATACCAGTGGGTTACAAAGTACCAATGTTTAAACACTTATACACTGACATGGGCATGACATTGATCGAAGCACCCAAATCTAGCATTGCATGCTCTAATCTAGAGTTTCCAATTTTGTAAGAAATTGTGAAAGTTCCAGGATCTTTGCATTTCTGTGGCATGCTTGGCAAAATCATTGCAGAAACATTTCTACCCATGCTGATCTTCTCATCCCCTTTCAACCTTCTCTTATGAGTGCACAACTCCTTGAGAAATTTAGCATATTTTGGAATTTGCTTGATTGCATCTAGGAGGGGAATATTGATTTCCACTTTCCTGAATGTCTCCATGACTTCTTTTTCCATTTCGCTTGCATTGTTCTCTCTGGATTGTGTGATCCTATTTGGAAAAGGTAATGGAATGGTAACATCTGAATTCTCTGCAATTTTCTTCAAGGGTATGATTTCTGGACTGAATTATCCATTTCCTGCCATTTTTGGTCAATTTCTGATTGCTGTAAGGTTGGAACATCAACTTCTTTGCCACTTCTCAAGGTAATTGCACTTACGTTGCCTCTTGGATTGTTGACTGTTTGTGAAGGCAATTGGCTAGAACCTTGACTCTTTAGCTCGCTCACAGTGGTTGCCAGCTGCCCAATTTGAGTTTGTAAATTCGAATGTTGGCACTGACGTTCTGCTGGAACTGAATGTTATTTGTGGCCATTTGTTTCATCAGGTCTTCCAATGATGGCTCAGCTGGAGTGGATTGGACAGACTGCTGAACAGGTTGCTGTTGTCTGAATGCAGGGGGTATTTGTTGGTATTTGTTGCTTGGACCTGCAGCTTGGTATCTAAATTATTGTTTCGCCTTGGTGGAAATTTGTTGTTGCTGGTGGGGAAATTTGTTGTTCTTTGGTTAGAATTCCCATATCTCAAATTGGGATGGTCTCGCCAACCAGGATTATAAGTACTAGAAAATGGATCATATCTAGATTGTTGCTGTTGTTGCTGATATTGGGGTCTACCGGGAAAACACACTGTGCAAAGAACACATTGATCCGGAAAAGCGGAACCATCTTCCCGAAGTGTAGGGCATGAATCAAGTAGGATGAGATGAATTAGAACAAATTCCACACACCGATGCAAAGTCATCTGCATGGGTGGTTGTTGACCCATCGCTATCTGTCTTACCAAAGAAGTCAATTCATCTAGTCGTGTTCCATTCTTTGTTGGTCCATATGAGATGCTTGAATTTCATTAACTCCTCTGGTTGCGGTGATGATCCGCGAGCCAAACTGTTGGGTATTGGCTGCCATGTTTGCTATCGATCTCTTGCGGCGGTAGGAGTTTTGTCTACTAAGGCTCCTCCAGAGGCCAGCATCGATCATGCTTCTATCATTTGGCAGCAAACCCTCATAAAAGTATTGAATCAAGAGTTGGTCACTAATTTGGTGATGAGGGCAGCTCGAACACAACTTCTTGAATCTCTCCCAGTATTCATGCAAAGTCTCACCAGACATCTGTCTGATGCCACATATATCCTTCCTAATTGCAGCAGCTCTCGAGGCAGGGAAGAATCTCTCCAGGAACAACCTCTTCATGTCATTCCAACTTCTGATTGAACCTGGTGAAAGATAAAACAACCAATCTTTGGCTGCATCGACAAGTGAGAAGGGAAATGCCTTTAACTTGATGTGTTCCTCAGAGATGCCTTGTGGCTTCATGGTTGAACACACAACATGAAACTCTTTCAGGTGCTTATGAGGATCTTCACCCGCAAGACCATGAAACTTTGGTAACAAGTGTATCAAACTAGATTTCAACTCAAAATCTGCATCAAGATCAGGATATTGAATGCACAAAGATTGGTAAGATACATCGGGAGAGCAAGAAGTTCCTTATGGGTTCTATTATGCATGTTATCACCATGATTTCGGGATTACTTAAGTTATCGTGTTCACTCCCAAAATTAGGTTCAGAATTAACTCTGGAATTTATCACACGAGATCTAATTAATCTATGCAAGGTCCTATCAATCTCGGGATCAAGATCAAGCAAGATATCGAGATTGGACCTAGTCATGCATCAACTAAAGCACAAAAACACAAAAGCGCAACTAAGCAAAATACACTAAACAACACTCAAAATATGCAAAAATAAATCTAGTTAATATGTCTAAACATTTTTAAAAATTATGGAATCAACACGAACAAAATCTACATAAAAATGAAACTAGAAAATGCAATAAAAATATTAAAAAATTGAAAAAGTGGTCTAAATGATAGAATTTCGAAAAACCAGGGTGACCTAACAGGTTCTTGTGAGTCTTGTTTATCGTGTGTTTTCCTTCAACCGACCAAGTTTCACTCATTCGGGCATGTTGCGGTTCGAAAATTGCAATAGTTACCCGTAATCACCTGTTTTCCGTCTTTCCTAAATCAGAAAAATTCAAAAGCTAAGATAAAAACGTTAGTATGGTATGAATAATGTTAGTAAATGAAAAACTGTTAGAATAGGTAAGAAAGAACAAAAATTAGTAAGGTTACTCAAAATGAAAAGATTACACCTACGAGTTCCCCGGCAACGGCGCCAAAATTTTGACGAGCGCCGAACTCAGTCAAAATTACAACCGAAGTTATTAACTAAGTTTGCAGTATAGTGAACAACACCGGATCGTCTCCTCAAGGATCGTAAATGCAATTTTATCAAATTAAGTTAAGTTAGAAAGGGGGGGTTTTGATTGTTCAAGGATTACAATGACAAGATCTGAAAAAAAATAACAATTAAAAGAACAGTCAATTCAGAGATCTATTCGAGATTGGGTGGATTCAATCATAGACCTTTCAACAAACACCTGAAATACATTTGAATGGTTAACTTGGATCTAACCGAGATCTCTCGCATCGATCCATAATTCATACTAGACAATCATCCATAATTCAATTGACAAGTGATAAACACAAATCTGCAATCGCACCATTCATGTAAATATATGTCAATTTAAGCACCGAATTCAATTAACCTAGGCACAAATCAGTAACCTAACCTCTTCAATTATGTGATTAGTTCAGATCAATCAGTTCTAAATTTCATCACAATACTTAATCTTAAACCAAGATCAAATCGATCAAACATAAACAGAATCACCATTCATGCATTCAAGATCAAGAGAACAGAAGAAAAAGAGAAGAGGAATTCAAATATAAATCAAATACATTACATAACCAAGGTCTCAAGAATCCAAGCCACAATCTCTTCAAGAGTCCCGAATTGACTAGAAGTGACTTAGCTCTCCATTACAATGAAGGAAAAATATACAAGAACTATGAAAAGTTATCTCTAACACCAAGTGTGTGTTGTATTTACAGCTCTCCACATGCTTCCTTTTATAGAGGATTCAGAGTAGTAGTAGATGGGTAGATGAGATTAGTAGGTGGAATTAGTAGGTGAGCTTGGTAGGTGAGATTGGTAGGTGAGCTTGGTAGGTGAACTTGGTAGGTGAGCTTCCTTGTCTCCGAAAGTATTCATTGCTGAACTCATTGATTTCGTCATTTCTGAGCCAAGTGGTCTTCATGAAAGTTCTAGGAAATTGTCTAAGCTTTCCAATGGCTCTAGAAGCACCCAAAAATTCATCCTACAGCCCAAGATATGACCCAATTACTACAGACTGTTCAGGACCAGTTTCAGCACCTCTGTTTTGACTTTCAGACCCAATATCTCCATCAAGGAGCCCAAATCAAGTTTTGTGTTTGTCATGAAAGTTGTACATATGGGTCTTAACTTTCAGATTACAAAGTTTCAGCCCATTCTATAAACCCAAACTCGAAGTATGTTCTGGTTACTACACACTGTTCGGGTTCCAGTCACAAATCCTGTATTCTGATTTCCATGCCCAATTAGCTCCACTAGATGTCTGAAATTGACTTTGAGCTCTTCATCAAAGTTGTAGAGCTCTCTCTTATCTTTCCTACAAGGTAAAATTCATAATTATCAGACATTTAGAACTCAAGATATGGCTAAAATACAGAAACAGTGTAAGACCCGAATAATGCTGAAAAAATCAATTAAGTCCGATTCGAGTTCAAACTTACAAAACATAATCAAATTCAGTCAATTAAGTACATGAAGAGTGTAAATAACTAAACATAAGGGTTTCTTAATGAATAAAATATGTGATTATCAAGTGGCCAGGATTTTCTCCAATGTGACTGGAGCAGGAGCAGGTGCAATAGCAGGTGGAGCAGGAAGGTCTTCATCATCTTCAACTTCATCTAGGTAGACCCAGTCTTTAGCAGATTTGACCATCTTCATTTTGTGCAGCATAAAGGACCCAAAGACGTGGTGGTGGGTCAGCTTGGTTGCCCTCTTAGTCTCCAAAATTTAAGGGTATTTGCCAAGGATGGCTGAGATGAGTAACCCATAAGACAAGTCAGATTTCTCCTTGCCCTTTGCTTTCATCATATGTTTCATGACAAAGATTGGTCAGATGACCCTGTGACCTCTCTTCAGAAGCCAAAGTATAAAGATGTCATCTTCAGACAGATAGGCGTAGTTTCCACCTTGAGGGGCTAAGATGTGGGCATATGCATAGTGTAAGAGCCTATCTTGGCTCTTCAACATCCCTCCCTTGACACCTTTCTCTGGCAAGGCAAGGCAAGGCCAGGCTTTAGCAAGTCCTCAACAACACGATTTAGAAGGGGAGAGTTGTAACACCCCTGAAATTTCTTATTTTCTATTATATATGCTTTTCATAATATTTGTGATTTTTGTAAATTTTTATGAATTATTTGGGTGACTTTAATTATTTTATTTTATTTCTCGATTTACATGTGCACATTAAGCAGGGTTGGAAAAATAATATTTTATGAGGTCGCAAAATTTTTTACTGTGAAACGGGGCTGGAGGATCTTACTAAACTCGAAGTCGGACACAGTTTATGAAGTTTTGTTTTTCGAGATCTTATCTGACAAACAAAATCTAGGTACATCCTATTATTCAAAAGATAATAAATACTGGTCTTGTTAGTGGTAACCTTTGTCTATTGGATAAAAGCTTTTAGTAAAATACAAGTCATCTTTTCTAGAGTGTTCACTTGATGACATCACTTGGATGACATCATCCTTGACTTTTCAAAAGGTGAAATCAAGCTTCCTAATCAAAACTTAATAGAGAAGCTTTCTCTCAAGCTTGTTGGAGAAGCCAATTCCTCTCTCCTCCCTTTGCGTGGTCACGATTTTGAGAAGGAAAAAGATGACTAAATGTCATATTTTTCTCTTAAGCCTTCTATTCATTTTTCTATTAAGTAAATAAAAGAAAAATTCTCTCATTTCTCTTTCTTGAAGCTCACGGTTTTGAGAAGGAAAAAGATGACAAAGTGTCATCTTTTCACTTAATCTTACACTCACTTTTTTTTCATTTCAAAAGTCTTCAACTTTTTCTCTCACTTTTTCTCTTCTCGTTTTCTCTCCCAACCTCACGGTCATACCCTCCAAAATACCCTTCACCTTTGTTCAATCTAAATCAACCACATATCTTGGAGAGTCCTAAGCTTAATTCATCCCTAGTTCATCCTTATTTCACTTTCATGGAAGTGAAAGCACAAAAGTCCTCTCCTTTCCCTCTGTATGAAGCTCACAGCCTCACCTCCATAATCCACCTTTCATGTTTGTTTGATTCTACTTAACCACACATCCTTGATCTACACCTCTTTTGAAGACTTTTCTTTGTTGTAGACTTTTTCCTATTCATCCTTCTTCATCTATTTTTCCAAGCTTTAGTTTGGAAGCTCAAAGGTAAGATTTTTGAATATTTCTTTCCTTCTTTCTTTTTCATGTCCTAAAACCATCATCTTGATCAATGGTTCTTTCTCTTTCAAGCCTTAGAAGTTAACTTTCTATGCTTGTTTTGTTCTAAAGGGTTAGTTCTTGGTGGTGGTGGTAGACGAAATCATCAAGAAACATCAAGAAGCCTTCTTTCTTGTCATCTCTTTAGGTAAGAGGGAGAGTAACCTCATCAATCATTTTGGTGGTGAGAAACAAAATTTTTGTGTAGAGAGTGAGAAATCCTTGTGAGGATTTACCCACTTTGTTGTATGGCTTATCATATTTTGTGCTTGTTTATTCCTTAAAATTAAATGACTTGAATATGATGCTTGAACTTGTTGTATGAGTTTTTGGGTGACTTTGTGCTTATTTGTTTCATATGATTTTATGGCTTTAAAAAAAATATGCATGATATGATTTTTATAGCTTTAATAGTATGTATGAACTTGTTATGATGTAAATGTGATGATTGGAACATGATGCATATCATGAATCATGCATGCATGGTGAGAAAATTTTGGTTCCTAAATACCTAGATGGCTCACGGCCATAATGGTTAAAATTGGGTAATTCAAGTTAAAAATATTTTATTAAGTTGGAACTTATATGATTTGGTGTTAAAGAATTTGATTAAGGAATTTCAAGAATGAAAAGAAAATGAACAAAGTTTTTTTTTAAACAAAGGGGATTTTCTGTCAATGGGATGAAAAATGAGTGGAATGGTGGTTTGATACTTAAAGTGTTTTATTTAAGAAAGTTTTTGTTTGATAAAGGTGATGGAGAAAAGGCTTTTCTTAGTTTTGATTTAATAAAAAATAAGTGACTTTTATGAAAAGTGTTGGAAAATATTGCTTTGAGGAGTTTTAGTAAAGAAACCTTGGATTTAAGATTCAAATTTCCTATTGAACTTGGAAAGTTTCGAAATAAAGTTTAGAATTTCAATAAATGCTTTTATGAGATTGAGAAATATTGATAAAATCTTATGCGTTCCAAAAGTGTTGATTTTAAGCTATGCGATTGAGAAAATGTTTACGTAATTTGAAAACGTAGCAAAAATACTTTGTAAATTGAGAAATTCAATTATTTGCTTTTGGGCTGACGTATTAGACCCTGTGATGTTGGAAAAATACTTTAGCCCTGTGGTGGCTTGTTCCTTTGTGGAAGGTTATGTTGTAGACGTAAAACATTGCATTAAGTCATGAGATTTGTGTTTGCTGTGACCCAGAGTTGAATTACACCTTAGTGCGGGTGCGACTAGTGTATGGTGATGGTCATATGGTGGACCTTGGGGACGTCGGGGTGCGGTTTTCTATTTGCAATGCACCGACGATCTCGACTAGATATTGTGCTATTTCACAATTTGACGTAGAATGTCTTATATAAGTCATGTTGTGCATTGAGAAAATATTTTAGCACTTGATTTGAGGCTGACGAGATACAGACATGTCTTCTGGATCATTCTCTCTGAGGTTGTTTAGTTTAGCTCCATGGAGTAGGGTTTTGTCTATTGTGGTTGTGGCATAGTCCATATCATATTGTTGTGCATGGTCAGTATACACATTGTTCATATGCATAGTCAGCATTGACATTGTTATGATGTGATATTGTTATGATATAATATTGTTGTAATCTTTTGGCATATTGATTCAACCTTTGCTTGTCGAATTATCTGTTGTGTTGTTTATTAATTAAATTATTAACATATATTATGACTTTGTTGTTGGATATTTGTATTTGAATGGTATTGATTGCCATCATTGTTTCTGCATTGCTATGTGGTATTGATGTTGGGGATCTCACCTCTTTATTGTCTTGTTCTATTTATATGTTTATGTTTTGTAAAGTCCGTCATGGTGGTGAAGCGAAGATCTTCCTTGGTTATGTGAGGGCGCAGTGCTGTGGAGGTATCATCGTATGGCATGTCCATCTTGATGTGGGCGTTTTGAGTACTTCGTTAAGTTTGTTACCATGCTTATAAGTAGGACCCATCAAGGGATTTGCTACTTGTCTTTTATACATGTAAGTCTTAAGTATTGTAAGATGTTGGCGAACTATATCATGTTTATATAAGTTGTGTATTGATCAGTTAATTATAACTTGTGTTCTTTCAAATTTTGGTAAGTTTATGATGTTAGCAAAAAGAAATTTTAAAACTTGTATTGTATAATAGTAAACCTTTATAATTTGGTTTCTATTTGGTTAGTTGTAGTCTTAAAAGTAATTCCCTACGGATGGTGTTACACAATTTCTATTGGTCGGTCATAAAGTTGGTCATGATGGTCTTCCAAGATATTTAGGTTATAAATATCTATCCATCTAGATATTTTCCAATATACTTTAACCAATGGTTAATAGTTATTGCTTATAAAGTTAGTATCTATTATCCAATGAGTAATAGTTTTATCCAATAGATAATAGCTTTATCCAATGGATAATAAAATAGAGCCAAATCACTATAAAAGAAAATTTTGAAAACTATTTCCGGTTTCGGGTTTAGTAAGCTCCTCCGACCTCGAAAATCCACAAAAATTCTCAAAAATCACAAAAATTATAAAACTCATTTATTCGGAAAAAATGAAATTCAGGGTGTTATACATAGCCACTAATCTTGACTACCATCTAATTGGTTCACCATAAAGCATTCATTAAGAGCTTAGTGACTAGGTTCATGACCAAGCACATGACTAATCACCTAGCTAGATATTAATCGGTAGTTATTAACTAATGAACAAAAACTATTGTTTATTGCCCAATAGATAATAGAATGTACTTAGATTTCATTTTCGATTAAAATCTCAGAAAAAGAAAAATTTCGAAAACTATTTTCGGTTTCGGGTTTAGTAAGCTCCCCTGGCCCCGCATTAACAGTCCAAAATTTTTCAGCCCCAATTTTTTTTTATTTTTTCGGCCCTGCTTCAAACACAGAAAACTCAAAAATAATAATAAAACAATCAAAATAAATCAAACAATTCACAAAAATCACAAAAAAACATAAAAATCACATATAATTGAAAAATAAGAAATTTTGGGGTGTTACAACTCTCCCCCTCTAAAAAGAATTTCGCCCTCGAAATTATCATACCTTAGAACAAATGTGGATATTACTCTTTCATTCTGTTTTCTATTTCCTAAGTTGTATCTCCAATCACATCATTAACTCGTTCAAACATGAATTAAAGTTCATCCACAAATTACAAGAAAACTTATTTTCTAACTTTCATACTACGAAGATATACGGAAGTCCAAAGAATGAAAACCAACAATCATCAATCACATTATGCATTTCAACATCACTCACATTTACTATATATCTAGATTCATAATTAGTTATGTAAAGATGGAATACTAATCAACGCGTAAAACTAACATCACATATTTTTAGAAGAACTAATATCATTCTTATAGCATACCTCATAATTCCAGCTTAACAAATAAAGAAAACAAAATATGATGACTTTGCCAAACATACTCATCTTCATTTAGATAAAGAGCTACTAATATTCTTAGAGCTTACACCACCTTAAATATTTTAAATAGTTCCTTGGTACTCATTTTATAAATTAATCAAGTTTAACCATACACTTCAAGAATAGCAAATTCAGTTTTTACATGTTCATAACCTTTATAGATAAGTTTTATAGCATCTAATAACACATTATATATATATATATATATATATATATATATATATATATATATATATATATATCACAATCACCCCTGAAAAGAAGAAACAACCATGAACCTTATAATTTATCATTAAAACTCATATAGTTACAAACAGAGAGGTAGACTCAGGAAAACACATTTATTTAACTTTAACCATGCAATGATGACCAAGCATCAAAAGGAATGAGCATACAAGAAAGCTAGGATTCCATCAATCATCAATAATAATAGTATACTATTGATTCAAGCATTTCAACAGGCATATACCTATAAAACATCCGAAAATCACACACCCAAGAAAAGAAAATAAGGAATAATACATTGAGGCTCAGTATATAACACATTTCAACCATTCAGGTTTTTCATCAAACAAGTCATACAATCAAAATACCCTCAAATATATCATGTGCAAAGATATGACATGATGTACACCATTCACATTCTTACTTAGTTTTCATCATGTACATACTATGAAATTCATCAATTCAAATTAAAATTCTCTAATTAGTTGGTCATGCTTTGAACCTATTTGGAATTCCTCAAACATATGTGTCTTAACAGAATGCATAATCAATTTAGATAACTAGCAAACTTATTGTCATTACATATTAACATATTAGCTCTAAATACTAACTGGTCATTTGATGCACAATTACACTAGAAAATTGATTGTAATACAACTTACTTCCATGACTATCATACCTATAATCCACTTATCCTTAAAAACTATCAAAGTTTATTTACAAGAACTCCAATCTCATCAACCATGCTCACACTCCACTTACATAATTTTTCTTTGTTTCTAAATTCATTCCACTTGCAAATAAATTTAAATAAACTTCATAATTTGTATCTTAACTATGCATTACTCTAACAATACTCTATATGAAATCAAATGAAATAAATCAAAGATGATTTTAGCAAAGGTAACAGGATAGTCAAAATTATTCTCTAAGCTCACATACCTCAGAGAAAGAAACATTTAAGCATATGACCAAGCAGTATTTGGCTCAAACAAACATCACCAATACAGATGTCTACCAACATTCCCTATTTTCTCGAGTTCGCCTAGGAGGTGTTTTAATTTCTTGTTCACACAGAACATTGTATATTGAGTTGGCCAGCCTCAATATTATGTAACAGTGTACCAGTAATTATTAACATCTAGTCCTAAAGCTGCTATTTTGTTCACATATCTCACATTGAGATAAAAGAATGCATAACATAAACGAAAACATTTAAACATACCCAAAAGCATAGGTTACCTTCCTTTCGTCTGTACATCTCATTCCTCTAAATATTTTCAACAAATCCTTGATCCAAAGATTCATTTTCTCTTGATCAAATTCACCTTTAAACTGTGGTGGATTATTACGACGAAACTCTGACAGATTCTGAGCATTACTTGTCACTTCCTACTGCTAAGTAGCCTTTGATTTTGTTGTACTATTACATCAGTCATTCTCTGCATTGCTTCTACAACTATGACCATATTAGCATTGTTACATCCCGTGTCCACATGTGCACCTCTACCATGAGCCATTGCTTTTCGTTGAAGTCAGATTAATCCAAATACAATGAAAACTAAATGTAACCCTTTCAAACAATATTGTCTCCTTTAAGAAACTAAACATAGAGAACACACATCACAAAAAAGCAAACCTAACCACAAACCCAAAAGACTCGAGCTTGGGCTCTGATACCAACTAATGTAACACCATCCGCTAGGAGTTACATTTCAGACTAAACTTTAAGACTAAAAACAAGTTATAAAAGATTTAATCTTGTAATTTACGGGTTTTCAAAATTTCTTTTCACTGATAACATAACTTAACAAAAATAAAAAGAACATAAAACATAGCAAATTGAATAATACATATATACATAACATAGAGTACGGACAACATAAAACATAAGACTTACAAACCCAAAAACATATGTACAACTACCATATAAAAACTTGATTTGGCCCAAGTTCAAACACCTGAAGAGAAGGGTCATACACTTGATCCTCCTCTGGATCCCCAACAAACATATTCCCCAGTTGGAGCATCTCACGACAGATGGGAGTCCAAGCAGACGACTACAGATTCCTCTCTATGAGCGCGATGACTATCACCCCACAACTCTCTAATAGGCATATAGAACTCTAAATGTACATAAGCATTAAAAGAAAAAGTGGTGACCCCATGATAGGTCCTACTCAAAGATAGGGTCATATCCCCAACATAAATAATACACTTCGTATCCAAGTGAATGCGCTAAGCATCAGTACCTTTGTGAAACTGCACCCTCACAAAACCGAGAAGATCTCGGCTAGACGCCATCATAAGACTCAAAAGATTACCCCAAACAAAACCCAAGCGACCCCGCCTCATCTCCTTCACAGTCTTTATCAAATATAAACATAGAACAGATAGGACAATATGACAAAGAGGTGAGATCCCTGACGAGCGCCGAACTCACCAAAATTATAACCAAGTTACGCCTACGGCTTGTAGCATAGGAAGCAACACTGGATCATCTCTCAAGGATTATAAAACGTAATTTGATCAAATCAAGTTAAAATGGGGGGGTTAGGTGAGATTAAGAAGTAGAATTAACAAACAGAATTAAGCAAACAGAATTCGAATTAATCAGAATTAAGAAAGCAACCAATCCAAGAAAATTGTCCAAACTTGATTTTAATTCATCCTTGATTACTAAAGGTCCATTCAATTATTAATCAAGTCCTTAGTCTTAGACCACATCAAGAAGCCTCTTAATGATCATGGATCTTCTACGAGAAATGCTTCTAGATTTCAATTAATTAAGATTAGACAAGTTAAGCACTCATCAAAATCGAAATCAATTTAAAAGCCAAGATCCAACTAAGTTAAACATTTCATCAAACACCTTCAATGCCTTGTTTAATTTCTGAGTTCATCTCTTTGCACATGGTAATTAAGCAATTAACATATGGAAATTCTAATTAAGCAACCAAAATTAACAAAGAGAAGAAGAAGAAGAGAAACTTGATTAATAGATGAACTTCAACATTAAAAATGAAATCTCAAGATTAATAACCAAGCATGTTCAATCTGTTGGATTGATCTAAAGGTTCTACCCCTCCATGAGAAGGGGAGAACTCAGAAAATTAAAAGAAGGAAGAAGAAAACGAAAATTAGAGAGAAGGAGGAAGAAGAGAGTTCTAGAGAGAAGAAAGAAAAATGACAAATGAGGGGTGCCCTAGTTTCTGACTTGAAACCCCCTAAACTACCCCCTATTTTGGCTTTACATAATTAAAAACCCATTAATTACAAAGTTGGGTCAGTTATGAACATTTGGGCCCAAACCCCATGCAATTTGGAGGCCTATAACTCCAGTTATGACCAAAACAACATCAAAGGGTCCCTGAACTCGTATTTTGACTTCCAAGCAAAATTAGGCCCACTAGACATCTGAATGAGACTTCGAACTCTTCATCAAAGTTGTAGAGCTTCCTCTTAGCTTTCTTACAAGGTAAAATTCATGATTATCAGATATCTAGAACTCAAGTTATGTCTAAAAAACAGAAATAGTGTCAAAGCCCAATAATGCTGAAAAAATTCAATTAGGCCCAAATTGAGCCCAAACTCACAAATCATGACCAAACTCAATCAATTAAGAAAATGAAGAGTGCAATTGACTAAACATGAAGGTTTATTAATAAATCAAATATGTGATTATCAATCCCCTACATCACATACTAATATGGCAGCAAAGAAACAGTAATAACACAGTGTCATTCAAGTACAGAATCATCACAGAAACAACAGGTATAATCATGATATTAATTAATAGATAATTTCAACGAATGTATATCACAATAACATGTGTACTGACTATACCACAACAGTATTTATACTGACTATGCATATGCACAATAGACCAAACCCCTACTCCAGGGAGCTAAAACCAACCTCGAAGAGAATGATCTAGAAGACATGCTTGTCAACCTTAAATCAAGTGCTATAATTTTCTCAAGTGCGTATCATGGCTTATACAAGACATTCTATACTAGATCGGGAATATGAATAGTATCTCATCGAGATTGTCGGTGCATTTGTATCGGAAACCATGGCAGAGTAGCGTTATTCAATTGGCCACTTATGGAATTATCGTACCCTGATGCCCCCAAGATCATTCATAGATCTTCACTACGTAATTCACACCAGCACTGAGGTGTAATTCAATCTACTAGGCAAACAGCCTTAATAAACACAGTCTACACGACTTTCAATCCATGATCAATGACTCAATGCATAGATAATTATCAATGACATGGTTTTCCACAAAAACAAGCCACCACTGGGCTAAACCATTTACTAACATATCTGGGTTCAGTATGTCGGCCCGACAGCAACTGCAGCTTTTCTCAATGGCAAAGTACTTTTATCATGTTTTTCACAATCGCGTAACACTTTTGTTACATTTTCAAATTGCATAACCATTTTCAAACTTTTTCTCAATCACGTAACAATTTTTAAATGTTTTCTTGACTGTTTAATTCAAAATTCAACATTTTTGAAATACGAAAGATTTTATCACTATTTTTTCAATCTGGTAAAACATTTATTGACTTTCTAAACTTAATTTTGAAACTTTCCAGGTTTAATATAAAATTTGAACCTTAATTCAATTTTTCTTACTAAAACTTCTCTAAGTAATATTTTCTAACCTTCTTTACAAAATCTATGTTATTTGAATTTAATTAAACATTTTAGAACAAAATTTCTTTCTTTTTCCATTGCCTTTACTAAAACATCTCTTAAATAAAATACTTAAAATTTTAAACCATCTTTCAAACTTATTTCAATCTTTTGCTAAAAACTCTTTTAAATAAAATACTTTAAAATTTTACACTATCTTTCAAACTCATTCTCTATGATCATGGCCGAAAATCCATTCTTTTCAAATGATAAAAATTTTGTTCATTTCCTTTTCCATTTTATAAATCCTTAATTTAATTCATTGTTACCTAATCATCTAAGTTGATAATTAATAGATCATTTTTGCCTTGGATACCCTATTTAGGGCATGATGGCCGTGAGCTTCAATGGTCTTTGGAACCTAAATTTTTCATCCTTCCAACATGATTCATAGCATGCAACATATTTCAATCATCAAATTCCTACTATGACAAGTTCAAGCATATTATCAAAGCCATAAAATCACATAAATCAAATAAGCACAAATCTTTAAAAATCATACAACCAAGTGAATAAATCCTCACATGGATTTTTCACCTACAAACATCAACTTCGTTTCTCACCACCAAGATTGGTTAATGAGGTTAGTCTCCCTCTTACCTTTGATGATGCTTAAAGGACTCCTTGTTGTCTCCTTTAAAGAAAACTTCTACCACCAAGATATCCTTAAAACAAAACAAGCATACAAATATTATCATCTAAGGCTTGAACTAAGATAGCCATGGATTAAGATTATGGTCTAGAACTTGAAAACGAACTAAGAAGTGAAGATTCAAGAACTTAACCTAAAAACCCTTAAACTTAAGCTTGAAGAAAAAGCTTGAAGATGAATGAATTAGAAGATGGCCACAACTAGAAAGCGTTTCAAAATGGTGTTTAGAGTCAAGATATAAGAATGATTTGAATTAAAGAAGATTGGAAGGTAGATTTAGGTGCCTTGGTCATGAGCTTCAAAGAGAGAAAAGATGAGAGCTTTTGTGTTTTGCTGCTTCATGAAAGAGAAGATGCGAATGACCAAATGAAAACTAATTCTTGAACCCTCCAAACATATGCTTGGTTGTGGGATTCACCTAGGGTGAGTCACAAAATATGAGTCACATGGTGATTCACATAGTGAGTCATAAAGTGAGTCACATAGCCACTAATCTTGACCACCGAAATTGGTTCACCATAAAGCATTTATTAAGAACTTAGTGACTAGGTTCATGACAAAGCTCATGACTAATCACCTAGCTAAATATTAACTGGTAATTATTAACCAATGGACAAAAGTTACTGCTAGCAAAATCAGTGTTTATTGTCCAAAGGATAATAGAACGTACTTAAATTTCATTTTCGAATAAAATCTCAGAAAAAGAAAAATTTTAAAAATTATTTCTGTTTTAATAAGCTCCCCCGGCCCCGCATTAGCAGTATAAAATTTTTTGACCCCGAAATTTTTTTTTTCGGCCCAGCTTCAAACACACAGAAAGCCCAATAATAATAATAAAATAATCAAAATAAATCAAACAATTCACAAAAATCACATATAACTGGAAAAAAAAAATTTGAGGTGTTACAAAACTCGTCCGTTGTCTTGGGCTCTATTTTAGCCAGTGAAAGGGAAAACGCCCTAGGCCCTTCCTCATATAATGTAATCCGAGTCTTTCATCCCAATCATAAATATTTACTACTTCTTTGTTGAACTGGGATATGTAATCTTGGACAGACTCTTCTTTTCCTTGCTTAATATAGGAAAAACATGAAATGGATTTCGATTGCACCTTACTAGTGGTGAACTATAACAAAAATCTCAAGGACAAGTCTTCCCAATTAACAATGGATTTAAGAGTGGGGTAGTGAACCATCTAAGGGTGGCTTTTGTTCAAGGAAAGAGGAAAAGCATGGCACATAAGTGGATTATCCCTTCTTACAAATAGTAAAGCAAAAACATAAGCATCTAGGTGCTATTGAAGATCCATGGTCCCATCATAAACTTCAATATTAGTTAGATACTTGAAGTACCTAGGGATCTCGTAGGCCATCAATTCATAAGAGAAATGCTGATTTTGCTTAATTGAGTTTCTCTGTCAATGATACTGCTCCTTGTTTCCACAAGTCGGGTTCTTAGCTTTCTGACTAGGTTTCGTGACCCTTGAGTGTTTCGTATTATGTACCCCGTTACGAGCTAGCTCCCTCCTATTTTCATGATTCTTATGGGGAACCCGATTTTTGTCCTCCTTCTCTTGGTTAGTAGCTCTTTTTCAGGTTATGGATACGTTCATCCAGGAGTTTGACTAGAGAGATTAGTTTTTCTCTCTAGATAGCTCTAGGAGACTTAACTCACCTTAGTAGGACTGAACTTCATCATTGTTCACCCATTCTCCTAAGCGGTGTAACGCCAATACACGTTATTTAGTATCTCCTGAAGGGGCTCCATGTAGGCCAAGTTGTTGTGTCATCGAAAATCGTTGTGGCTAAGGGGAGATATTTTTGTCAGGATGCAAAATCTCTTCTCCGTCTTGCCTAGGTTCCGGTTAGGCAACAACTGGATCTTAAATTGGAGCAGATGCCAGACGACAACCAAAAGATGGCTGATTTAGAGTGGCAGAAATACGGTTTCGTCTAGTAGTGACCATGATGGTGGTGATGGGCATCGAAATTTATTGTTTCCCACAGACGACACCAATGTTCTAAATGGGTTTTAGAGAATCACCTGAATAAGGTTAAAGAAGCTGGTTTCCTCTTATGCATGGGGGTGCAAGGGTTGAGTACATGTAAAAGGCACTCTGACGCTTAAGTTAGATTGTGCATAAGGTGGGTAGTGTTTGGAATTAGATGCATACCTTTGCTATCTTGTGTGATATTTATAGGAGCGCTTTGGTTGATAATCATGTTTAAATCTGTATTAAATGTTATTAATTAGGATAACAATTCAGTAAGATAGTTATCTCTTATAACTATCTCCTCTATTTATGAGGGATATAATTAATTCCTCTATCTATGAGGGATTCTATTAGAGATTTACTCTTCATAAATGGACATATTTACTTATCCAATAACGCTTATAAATATGTGGGATCCAACTCTAATAAGCTGAGTTGCTTATGAGCTGCTAACTTGGAACCCGGTCCAGAGCAAGCTTAAATAAGATATCAAAGATCATTTCTCACATACAATATGCTAAGTCCTATAAATCTATTGCATTGAAGCTTCCTTTGGAGCACATTTCTTTGTTATCATCAAAACCTTCATGAAGTATGTAGCATCCTCCTTTCTAACTTCTATACTTATATAGTTGTTTATCATAAGGAAGCTTTTTATGTCGGTAAAGTTGGACATGGGCCATATCTTAAATGAGTCAATTAATGTTTAGATAAGCGAGCTTATCTATGGGTAAAAAGTGATCGTATGATTTAAATGTGTTTATCTATTAATTCATGTGTTCAAATAGTGTAATTAAATGTGGATATAATTGATTAATGTAGTATTAATAATTACAATTATGTTTGAACCAATAAAATTTCATGCAACAAATTGTTTTTAAACCGTACACTATCTACTTCAAATTTTTGTATTCCCATCCCATTTGCCATATTATTTTCAGACTCTAAGCTCTAGACATTTTGATTGGATACTAGTTTTTGACATTGTCTAGAAACTTAAGATTTGTTTGAGTTTTCCTACTAATGTGGAAGGAGTCCTTTAAGTTAATAGTCTTATTAGAACCTATGTAATTACTTAAGGCAGGGTTGTAAACCTTATTGTTATGTATTGTGTGGTGTCCCGGGGTTGATGAGGGCGGGGAGTGGACGCCGGTGCATGAGAGGCACGTACAAGGAGCGGCTCTTGGCATGCTTCTAGGCGAAGGGTCCCATGAATGAACTGAATACGCACCGGAATGAGAGGGAATCAGAGACTATGCAGGTATGGGACTGCATAGTTGAGGATGGCTTAAAGGAATTGATTAGGCGTAACCATATCAACAAGTTGCAACTTCTTTTCGGGAGCCTAGAACATAAGAACTCCATTGTTAAGCGTGCTTGACTTGGAGCAATTGTGGGATGGGTGACCTCCTGGGAAGTTTCCTAGGATGTGTGTGAGTGGGGACAAAGCACGCTGAAAAGACTCGTGTTGGTTTGTGGAGACACTCGTCAATCCTGCAGGCAGTCCCGGGATGTTACAGATGGTATCAGAGACGAGACCTCTCCCAGTACGGTGTGGTTCAGGGACGAACCAGGAGGAAGCTGGTGGGCATGTGGTGTCCTGGGGTTGATGAGGGCGGGGAGTGGACGCCGGCGCATGAGAGGCACGTACAAGGAGCGGCTCCTGGCATGCTTCTAGGCGAAGGGTCCCATGAATGAACTGAATACGCACCGGAATGAGAGGGAATCAGAGACTATGCAGGTATGGGACTGCATAGTTGAGGATGGCTTAAAGGAATTGATTAGGCGTAACCATATCAACAAGTTGCAACTTCTTTTCGGGAGCCTAGACATAAGAACTCCATTGTTAAGCGTGCTTGACTTGGAGCAATTATGGGATGGGTGACCTCCTGGGAAGTTTCCTAGGATGTGTGTGAGTGAGGACAAAGCACGCTAAAAAGACTCGTGTTGGTTTGTGGAGACACTCGTCAATCCTGCAGGCAGTCCCGGGATGTTACATATTGAATATTGTATAAGGTGTAACTTATAATAGATTGACATGTGTATACTTAAGTATGTTTCGGAGTAAAGAGACAAATAAATACTCATAGTCTTTGGAGTATAATTACACAGCTAAGTTAGTAGTGAAGTGTTAATCATTAGACTTAAATGAAGTCAAATTTTCTTCAAATTAAAAGATAAAAGATGGTCAACCAAAGGAAGAAACAAAGTATCTTAAGCTAAAACCAACTACAAAACTTAGGATTTTTTGAAGTACAAAATGGCCAAACCTGACACAAATCAAGGGTACCACTTAAATTAACGGTCAAATAAGGATTCAAAAGTGACTTTTTACCCTTATTACTTCATTACTAGGTAGGATGTTAATTTTGATATTGAGAAATCTTTATTTATCACGGCCACTGTTCTAAGAAGGTGAGCCAAGTGACCAATGTTTAAAGAAGGTGAATATCTCTCTTTTGACTTTCATACTTGGCATATCTCCATTAAGAATATGGAAGCCTGAACATATTGGAAATTTTTTCCACCATCTAGGGGGTAATTATTAAAATTATAGGGATCAGGACTGGTGATGATTGCCTAACATGTCATTTTCATTCTTCGAGTAATTTTACAATTGGATCTGGATATAAACTTTCACTAAAGATTACTTAACAGTGATCATGGTTTTAAATTACGATTGTGGTCACAGTTACGGACACTGCGATGCGATTGCTGTAATACCCTCTTTCGGGTGTCACATTTTTTACTAAACAAAGGAAAATTAAAGCCAGTTATAAAAGATTTAATATTATTAAAATGTGGGTTTGAAAATTCCTTTCGTTGCAAACTTAAACTTACCAAAGATACAGATAATACAAAAACATATTGGGCTAATTAATACACACTACATAATATTCAACAACATTCATAACATAAAACTTACATACTCAAAGAGAAACAGTAGCAACTCTATGACGGTTCCTACTCAAAAGCACGACAACAAACTTAACAAAACTCAAAATGCCCGCATCCAGATGGACACACCATACAATGATACCTCCACAGCACTGCGTCCTCTCGAAACCAAGGAAGATCTCCGCTTCACCACCACGACGGACTTTACAAAACATTAAACATATAAACAGAACAAGACAATAAAGTGGTGAGATCCCCTATATCAATACCAGCATGGCAGCATAGAAACAGTAAGAACAACTGTCATTCAATATAAAATAAATAATACATACAGTCATTGTATCAAACACTACATAATTCAATAGATAATTCAACAAATATAATTAACAGATAATTTAACAGATATATATAAATATCACAATGAGATGTCAACTAACTATGCATATGCACAACGGATCAAACCCTAGTTCATGGAGCTAACACAATTTCAAAGATAAAGGATCCAGAAGATCTGCCAGCCTCAATGACAGTCTACGCTGGACCATGAAAAGAATAGTGTTTGTCGGGTCTCGTCAGTGCGTTGCAACGGTTTTTCACGGCCAGAGATGTAATATGTGATATAAAGATCACTAGATGAATCACTGCGCCCTGACGACCCCAAGACTCATTGTGCGATCTACACTATTCAATTCTAATTCACTCCTAGCAACAAAAGTCATAACAACCACTGACTGTATAATGTTCAATGCATAACACAAGCCACCACGGGCCATAATCCATAAATCGACAAACTTGGGTCCAATACGTTGGCCCGACAGTAAACCAGCTGTATTCTCAGTCTCGTAATACTTTTATCATGTTTTCACAATCACGTAACAATTTTATTACATTTTCAAATCGCGTAAATATTTTCTAACATTTTCTCAATCACGTAAAAATATTTATACGTTTTTTAAATCGCGTAGCTCAAAAATTCATGTTTTTGAAATGCATAAGATTTTTCTATAGTTTTTCACTGTATAAAATATTTCTTGACGTTCTAAATTCAATTTTGAAACTTTCTAAGTTTAAAATATAATTTGGACTTCAAATTCCTATTTTTCTCATTAAAACACCTCTAAATAATATTTTCTGATGTTTTTCTCCAAAATCTATATTATTTTATTTTAATGAACATTTAAAGAAATTCTCTTTCTATTTCCTTCACTAAAAATCTTTTAAACTTTAAACTAAAATACTTAAATTTCACACTATCATTCTAACTCATTATCCATGACTAAAAATCCCTTTTTCTTAATAATAAAAACTTTGCTCCATTCTTCTTAAATAAAAATACTTTAAATCTCAAATCACCTTTAAAACTCCATTTCCATTTCTTTTGCTAAAATATCATTATTTATCTAATAAAAGCTATAAATTTCCACATTCTTCTTAAAAATCCTTTTTAATTTAATTCCTTATCAAATATCCTCTAAATAATATCTTCCAATGTTTGTTCACAAAAACTTCATTATCTTTATTAAATCATTCCTTTCGAAAATCATTATCCATTTACCATCACTTAAGCACTTCTAAACAAAATACTTAATATTCCAAATCCTCTTTTAAACTCATTTCCTTTCTCATGATCAAAAATCAATTTTTTTCCAATAATAAAACTTTGTTCACTTCCTTTATCAACTTGTAAAACCTTAATCCATATCATTATTATAAAATCAACTAAATCCATGATTAATAAAATATTTTCACTTAGTTCACCCCAAAATAACAATCAAGGTCGTGAACCTCTTAAGGTCTTTGGACAAAAAATTCTTCTTTTTCATGTGATTCACAATCATAACATATATATCCATCATCATATTTCTATTCTTACAAGTTCTGCATATAATTAAAGCAATAAAATCAAATAGAGCAATTAATCACAAAACATTAAACTTATACACACAAGTGAACAACTCCACACATGGATTGTTCAAACACAATCAATTTCATTCCTCACCACCATGGATGGTTGATGAGGTTAATCTCCCTCTTACCTTGGATGATCCTCCAAAGCTCATAGTATGCTTCCTTTAAGTAGATTTTTTCCACCAAGTTGAACTTAAAAACAAAGAAAACATACAATATTAACATCCAAGGTTTATCAAAGATGACCATGAACCAAAGTATGGTCTTAGAATCTTGAAAAAGAGAAGAAAGATGAAGATTAGAAAACTTCACCTAAAAACCCTTGATCTGGAGCTTGAAGAACAAAGTTGAAGATGGATGATTTAGGCTAAGATCTCAACTACAAAGTGTCTTAGAATAGTATAAGGATGCAAGATGTGGGGCTAGCTTAAAAATTTTTAAGGTTGGATGGTGCTCCAAGGGTGCTTGGCCGTAAGGTATAGAAGAGAGAAAAGTGAGAGAGATTTTGTGTTAGTTTTTGGTTTTCTTGGATAAAAATGATAAAAGATGAACTTAAGTCACAAATTAAGCCTCCAGTATAGCCATGACCGTGAGACACTCTAAGAAAAGGCACAAAGATCTTGGGTCAATCCACTTTGTGAGACTAGTTCCTATTGTGCAACTAAAGGTGTCATAACATATATCACAAAAATGAAATGTCCTAGAACAAGTTCCTTGCTTTCCTAGCCATGGAACTCCAAGGGGAAAAGCTAAGCAAGCTTCTCCTACAAGCTTACCTCCATCAAGCATAGGAAGCTTCCTTCCCAAAGAGTCAAAGTTAAAAGGGTCATAGCCATTATTATTGACTAACTCTCATTAGTTCATTATAAAGAGACTAATTTCTAATTGGTTCATCAAAAGAAGACTAGGTTTCTATTGGTTGGGTGGCTAACTACTTGCTTCATATTGGTTGTCAATGTTGAGCCAAAACTTCATCATTAAGCTTCCTTTCTATCGGTCCTTCATAAAGTTGTCATAATTAATCATGATTAGTTTCTAAGATATTTAGGCTTGTGAATAACTATCCATCAAGATATTTTTCGGTAAAATTTAATCAATGCATAATAGCTACTACTTATAAAATTAGTGTCTATTATCCAATGGATAATAGCTTTATCGAATGGATAATAACATTGTCCAATGGATAATAAAACAACACAAAATCACTGTAAAAGAAAATTTTGAAAATTGTTTCCGATTTCGACTTTCGTAAGCTCCCCTGACCCCGAATCAATAATCCAAAATTTTCTGGCCCTGAAATTTTTTTTTATTTTTCTGGACCAGCCTTGGGCCCACATATAGCCCAAAATAATATTAAAATAATAAAAAATTCAGAAAAAACCATTAAAATTCACAAAAATCACAAAAATTATAAAACTCATATTTATTCAGAAAAAAATGAAATTTGGGGTGTTACAATTGCGACCATTGCAGCATAAAATTTTTTGTGGGTGAAGATTGGTTTTTGAAACATGTTGTGGTTCGTTGCAGTCACAATGTAGTTTCAATGTGGGCACATCACCTTTTCATTGCGATCCTTTCCTATTGTTATGGACCATGATCCGAGAACTTGTCCCATGGGTCAGCCCGACACGTGTCTAGCCAGAGTCCGTCATTGATGCCCCATCGGGAATTCATGGTACACTACTGAGATCCCATCACAATGGACATCGGACCATGGCATTGGGTAGTAGCAACATTACCGTGAGTTTTGCGCAGTGGATAAATCCTACTAGTATCCATAATTGTCAATCATGATCTTGTGTAATGATACCGCCCATAACCACCTTTGACTATTCATAACTACAGTATCAACATTCTGATATTATAGGGATCCTTTGCAACTATTGTAGGAAAATATCTCCCAATCCAACCTCTATAAATATTAGGCTTAATCACCTTCTATAGGTAACTTATTGTTCCACAACATAAACCTTAATCATAGACGACTTGACTTGAGCATTGGAATGTCTTTGTAGGTACCAAACCCCTCATTCCAACACGCTTTGCTACTGCTGCGTAAGGAGGAAATTGCCAGAACGTGCTTATCTCAAGTACACCTTAGTATCCACTACTGAACAATTGGCACTATCTGTGGGGATCCATAAACTTCTATTCCCACACAATCATGGTGAACACGAGACAAAACTCAAGGACAGTAGAGACTGCGCAAACTTCTGCGGGCCAAAGGTGAGGACCAATGGTGCACCCTCCTCCCCACCTTGTTCCACCACCAGTTGCAGAAACCTTTACTGCGAGGAAGCAGGTACCCAATGCTGAACCTTTACACGAAGGGCACGAAACTTAGCTTTCTGACGAAAGCCTACACCCATCGCGTAGGGTCTCTGCAAGGGATAGACTCGGTCCTTGCGTGTATAGAGCCAATCCAGACGTTCAAGAGCCTAGAATCCTAGTGCACCAGCACCTGGGACCCAGGAACGACAATGTAGACGATTGTGTGTCCCATCCAGAGGGCATAATCCAACTTGAGATGTCCAAAAATCATCTCCTGGACTTAGTGCAATGACAAATGGTGATACTTGAAGAGTAGTGATAGCTGCTGAGGCTACCAAATTTAACAATTTATAACCAGTTTACTAAAATAACTTGCAGCATAAGGTAACACTAGGTCGAGCCCATATATTACAATGATTATGATCACAAAATCAAATTAGAAGGTTAGTAAATAGGGGGAAAGGGTTTGCAAGATTAAAACGTAGAAACAAAGAGTAATTAAATGGAGAAAACAGAATTAAGAAACAACCAATCCAATGGAATTAACCGATCTTGATTTTAATCCATCCTTGATCTCTAAAGATCCATTCAATTATCAATCGAATCCTTGGTCTTAGATCACATCAAGATGCCTCTCAATAATCCACGGATCTTCTACTAGAAACGCTTCCAGAATTCAATTAATTGAGGTTAGACAAATTAAGCATTCATCCAAAACCAAGATTAACTTAAAAACCAAGATCTAACCAAGGTAAACAATTCATCAAACACCTTTGATGCATTGTTTAACCTCTAAATTCATCTCTTAGTACATGATAATTACGTAATTAATATATGCAAATCCTAATCAAATTAAGAATTAAATCAAAATTTAAACAAGAGAAGAAGAAGAAGAGAAATTTGATTAATAGATGAATGTATAACAATTAAAATAAGATCTCAAGATTAATCATCAAGAATGTCAATCCCTTGGATTGATTAAAGGCTCTAACCCTCCATGAATGTGAGGGAAGAACTCAGAAAAAAGAGGAAAAATCTAGAGAGAAGGGAGAGAAAATAAAGAGATCTAGATCTAGAGAAAGAATGAAAAGTGTATAATGAAAAGATGAGTCTTGGATTTTTGTTTCCCCCTCCTATAACTAACCCCTAATTTTGCCTTACATGATTAAAATTCCAATGGGTACAAAGTTGGGTCAATTAGGAATCATTAGGCCCAAGTCCCATATCATTTAGAGGCCTACAACTATGCTCAATTAAGTGGACCATCTTGTTACTAACCCATTACATGCCCAAAATGACATAGTTTAGCTTAGGATTCTTCATAAGATTGTAGCTTTGTGTCTTAGCTTTCATTTGGGTTTAGTTTGACATCCATTGAACTCCTATAACTTGAGATATGGGTTTATAAGTGCGCAGAGGTCAAGCTATCAAGATCAGCATTTTGGCTCTTACTTCAACTTCAAGTTAAATCATCCAAATGCATGATTTAGCTCCCGAGGTCTTCATGAAACTTGTAAATATTTGTCTTAGCTTTCCTACAAGATCAGAATTACACTAATCAAATACTCAAAACTCATATTATAGCCAAAATACAAAACACTACCCAATAGACAAATTAACACAAATTCATGCAATAATTCCCACAATGATCCAATTAGGCCCAATATCATAAAATGTGACAAAATCAAATCAATTAAGCAAAATTGAACCTTAAGACACCAAGTGAGAGGATCATTAAATGAATAAAATATATTCTTATCAAATTCTCCCACACTTAGCTTTTTTGCATTTCTGGGCAAAACATATAAGCCCAAAACTAGGGAACAAGGAAAAAGAATACAAATTCAAAAGCTAAAAACTCTAAAAGACTAAATTTTCAATGATATATAAGAATGCAAAAGTTTACAAGCAAGAAGAGCAACCAAAGTTTCAAGGGATCAAAACATTTATGAGGTAACATTTCTTCACATCTCAAATCAACAAGCAAGGTATCTTCAATTTGAAAAACATGAATCAAGAATGATAGATCCTCACAAGATACACTCTTAATCTCTCAAGTGTTTAAAAGGTAAGTATTTCACTCAATTCAAGCCATGAAAATTGTACTACCATAAGCTTGATTTTCTTCTACTTCTCCACTACTCAAGTACATGCACGCACAAATCAAGAGGACTTTCTTCAAGGTTGTAATAGAGTCAAGGTAAGAGAAGGAAACAATATGGATATAATAAGCTAAACACCCAAGAGAATAAAAGAACATTGGGGAGGAACTCAAATGACAAGTAACAAGCATGAAATTTTACCCTCGATTCCATATAATGCACATTCTTTTTACATGTTCCTTTCCATTTTTATTTTTATTTTTATTTGATTTCTTTTCTTTCACAACCTTTCTTGCATTTATTCTTTTTCTTTTTCTTTTTTTTTCCTTTACATTCTGTTATTTATTTATTTATTTATTTTTCTTTTCATTTGGCTTCTTTTTCTTTTTCTTTTTCTTCCACCAAACACTTTGCATATTGCACATGAAATTGCACAACTCCCATACTTGAACTATTAATTACCAACAAGCAAAAGAGCTACTCCATTGAAAATGAACCAATGCTCTCCCATTTCCTAAGGTAAGGTAAAATCATGGTTTTTCACATAAGGCGTATAATAAGCTAAGACAAAGGATAGGTAAATAGGTCAAGGGGGTTAATCAAAGAGAAATGATGCAAAGTTGGCTATTTAGCCAAAGTAGCTAATCAAGAATGAAGGCCTCAATCATGTTCTTGCATTCAAGTGAAAACTTTGGCCTAAAAAAGAATCAAAGCAAGTTCTACAGTGATCAATTGACATAAGTGAAAATCACACTAGAAATAAGAGAATGGTGCAAATGTTAAATCTACCAATAGGCTCAAAATCTCCCAAGGTATGCATATATCAAACTTAATCCACCAATTCAATATCCATAACCAAGCATTGTCAAATTCAAGAAGGAAGGAACTTTATTTAATCATGTTTATGAACCTTGAATTTCAATTGCTTCAAACTCAAAAACTTCACAAATCCTAAAACATCATTAGAAAGGAAATTAAACACACATACTTTTTTTTCAAAAATAGCAAAAGCAAAATTTAAGGTAAACAATAAAATAGCAAAAACAGCATAATAACAAAATAGAAAAAAAAAACATTAGCAAATATAGAAAATAGAAACAAAAAATAGAAACAAGAAATAGCAATAATGTAAAATCGAATGACATAATTATAAACAGAAATAAAATAGAAAATAGAATGTAAATTCCTCCCCCACATTTAAATGCTACATTGTCCTCAATGTAAAGCTAAAAAACAAATAATAATCAATTAATCTAGGACAAGTTAAATAAAAGAAAGAGAGAAGAAACATCCTTATTAATTAATCAGGGCCCCATCGTTTGAAGCATAATGACCAACTTATGCTTGAAGCAGCTATAGAGCTTCCATCGGGGTCCTATTGGCCTTCCTTAATTCCTTTGACTTCACCACTGGAATTGTAACATCTTGAAAAGCAGGTTAATCTTGTATATGATCTTAGAGGTACCATTATGCTTGCTTAACGTGCTAGTAAAATTTTGTGACAAACTAAGTTTGTTTAGGCACTTAGTTGCAACCCAGAAGTTGAAAAGTAGCTTAAAATGACTCAGTTTGTAACACCCCAAAAATTCATATTTTATTTATTTTGGTCGATCCTTAATTATTTTGAGTAATCCGACTCGACTTCCGTGAATTTTATAATTTTTAGGATTTTTAGGATTTTTTTGGAGTTTTTACATTTTTGATTATTTTAATATTATTTTTGGGCTGTATATAAGCCTTCGTATTTTATTTCTTTTTGACAATCCTTAATTATTTTTACTAATCTGATTTGATTTTCATGAGTTTCACAATTGTTATGGTTTTTGTGAATTTTTGTGATATTTCAGATATTTTGAATATTTTAATATATTTTAGATATTTTGAAATATTTTGAATATTTTAATATATTTTAGATATTTTGAGATATTTTGAATATTTTAATATATTTGAGATATTTTTAAGATGTTTGGAATATTTTATTATATTTTTGATACTTTAGAATATTTTGAATATTTAATATATTCTAGATATGTTGGGCTGTGTGGGCCAGGGGCGGTAGTGGAAAAATAAAAATTTTCTTTAGCTAGAAAATTTTGTACTGTTGATTCAGAGCCGGGGGATCTTACTAAACCCGAAATCGGAAACAGTTTTTAAAGTTTTGTTTTTCTACGATTTTATCTGACAAATAAAATTGGGGTATGTTTTATTATCTATTGGATAATATCTTTGTTGGAAATATTTAGTGGATGATTCTAGACACAAGCCTAGTCATGCGACTAGTCATCAAGTACTTGAGTACTTGCTTTACATATGGACCAATGAGGAGTTAGTCAAAGTTGGCAGTTGTGACTCATCGTGGAGGGCCAATAGAAGCTTGACATGTGGCGTGACACCTCAGCACCTAATGACTCGCCATGTTCTAGAAACGATGACTCGCCACATCCTGAAAGCTTGTAGAAACGCTGACTCACCCTCTGACTCGCCACAGTGAGTCACACGGTCCAGAAGGTTCCCTGATGACTCACTATGCTGACTCAGTGACGAGCACCGAACTCAGTCAAAATTATAACCGAAGTAATTCCCTAAGCTTGTAGCACAGTGACAACACCGGATCATCTCCACGAGGATTGTAGATGCAATTTAATCAAATTAAGTGAAAGTTAGCAAAGGGGGGTTTGATAGTTTAAGATCACACTTAACAAAATTAAAGGAAGAAATAACAATTAAGGAGCAGTCAATTTAGAAACCTATCCAAGATTGGGTGGATTCAATCATAGACCCTTCATAGAACACTTGAAGCGCAATTGAATTGTTAATTTGGATCTAACTGAGATCTCTGCATCAAATCCAGAATTCATACTAGACGATCGTCTAGAATTCAATTAACAAGTGATAAACACAAATCCGCAATCGCACCATTCATGAAGATCTATGTTAATTTCAAGGCACCGAATTCAATTAACTTAGGCACAAATCAAGTAACCTAACCTTTTCAATTCGTGATTAATTTAGATCAATCAGTTCTAAGTTTCATCACAAATCTCAATCTTCATTTATGTGATTAGTTTAGATCAATCAGTTCTAAGTTTCATCACAAATCTCAATCTTAAACCAAGATCAATCAGATCAACATAAATAGAATCACCATTCATGCATTCAAGATCAAGAAGAAGAAAAAGAAGAAGAAGAAAGGAGGAATTCAATTACAAATCAAATACAATACATAACCAAGGTCTCAAGAATCTAAACCACAATCTCTTCAAGAGTTCTAAATTGACCGAAAGTAGCTTAGCCCTCCATTACCATGAAGGGGAGCATCAAAATATACAAAAACTATGAGAAACTATGAAGAAACAAGAAGAAACTATGAGAGAAAATAAAGGAGAATACAACTTGTTCATGATAACCAATGGTGCCTTTTATAGAAGTCTAGGGTAACAAAATGACAAAGGGGAGTGGGTGGATGAGTGGGTGAGTGAGTGGAGTGTTTGAGTGGGTTGGTTTAGTGGATTGGTTTAGTGGATGAGTGAATGGAATGGTTGAGCGGGTTGGTTGAGTGGAAAATGCCAAAGGACTTTTGGTGAGTGGGAAATTATGGAGATGAATGGGTGAGTGGATGGATGAGTGGGTGGATTAGTGGATAAGTGGGTGGAGTGGTTGAGTGGTTGGATTAGTGGATGAGTGGATGAGTGGATTAGTGGATGGATGAGTGGGTGGTTGAGGACGAAAATTTCGTGTCTGACTTGGAAGCCAAAAACGACCCACTATACTGCAGATCCATGAAAAGTACTCTTCATGAAAGTTGTAGATCTTTGTCTTGGCTATAAAATGCATATCTGGTTCGTCCAATTTGGCTTCCTTCAGCCCAAGATATGTCCCAAATACCGCAGGTTGCTCAAACCCAACTTCAGCACCTCTGTTCCGACTTGCAAGCTCAAACTGACCTACTAGACTTCATTTTTTCAAAAAGTGTTCTTCATGAAAGTTGTTTATTTGGATCTTGACTATCAACTATCCAAATTTCAGCCCATCTCCATTATTACATCTTGATTTTATGAGTGCACACCATTCGGATTCTAGTGACAGAACCCGTATTCTGACTTCCATGTAAACTTAGGTCCTTTAGACATCTGTTTGGGACTTCGAGCTCTTCATCAAAGTTGTAGAGCTTCCTCTTAGCTTTCCTACAAGGTAAAATTCATGTTTATCAGATATTAGGAACTCAAGTTATGGCCAAAATACAGAAATAATGTCAAGTCTCAATAATGCTGAAAATATTCAATTAGGACCAATTTGAGCTTAAACTCAAAAAATCATACCAAACTCAATCAATTAAGAATATGGAGAGTGTAAATGACTAAACATAAGGGTTTCTTAATGAATAAAATATGTGATTATCACTCAGCATTATGACTCATCATGCTGACTCAGCGCTATGACTTACCATGCTGACTCAGCGCTATGACTCACCATGCTGACTCAGCGCTACGACTCACTATGTGGACTCAGCTGTTCTAGAAATCTCCACGGTGACTCATTATGCTGACTCATTGTAGTGAGTCGCATGTTCTAGAAACTTCTCTTTGATGACTAGCTTTGTGACTCATCAAGGATAATTAGTAGAAAAATGATCAACAATAGTTACTACCCAGCTATAATAAGAGAAAAATCTACGTATATTTTATTATCCATTGAACAATAGACACTGACTTTATAAGCAATAATTATTGTTCATCGCTTAAAGTATACCGAAAAATATCTTGATCGAAATATCCTAAGCATTCATCTTTTTCATAAAGTCTATAAATAGGAGGGCTTTAATTCATTTTCATCTTTTGAATGAAGCTCTCCCCCTTTTCTCTCCTTGTGTTCCACGGCCAAACACCTTTGGAGGCCAAATTTCTACACTTGCTCATCTTTTATTCATCTCCATCCATGAAGCCAAAAAATATACACCAAACCTCCCACTTTCTCTCCCTCCATAGATTCGGCCAAGCACCTAGATCCACTCTTCAAACTTCAATAATTCTTACCAATATTATTTCTTGAATCCTTATACCATTCTAAGATACTTTGATGTTGTGATCATCTTCATTTCTTGCTTGAAAACCAAAAAGTTCTCACCTTGTTCTTCAAAGGGAGCTCAGGGCCAAGAGGCCTAAATTCCTACTATCACTATCCAATAATTTTAACTAACCTTATTTCTTGAATCCTTACATCAATCCAAGCATCTTCGTAGTTGGAGTCTTGATCAAAATCATCCATCTTCAAGGAGTTCTTTCAAAGCCAAACACAAAAGCTCTTACCTTTCCTCTCTAGAGAAGCTCATAGCCAACCACCATAGAAATACCTTCCAAGTTTCAATAATTCTATACAACCTTAGATCTTGAATCTCCAGGAAATTCTAAAGAACTTTCATATTGGAGGCTTTCCCTAATTCTTCCATCTTCAACCTTGTTCTTCAAGCTAAAGATTGAAGCTTTATTGGTGAAGTTCATTAATCTTCACTTTTCTTTTGATTTTCAAGGTTCTAACCATGATTCTAATCCATGATTTTCTTATTCAAGTCTTATATATATTGATTATGTCTGCTTACTTTGATTGTTTTTAAGAAGCTCTTGGTGGTAAAGGACTTGTACAAGAAGCAAAGCAAGGAGCTTTGGAAGTTTCTCTAAGAGGTAAGAGGGAGATTACCCTCATCAACCATGTATTGGTGGTGAGGAGTGGGTTTGTGTGTGGTGAAAAATCCATAAGGATTTATTCACTTGATTGTTTAAAGTTTTTCCTATTTGTGATTGATTATGTGTGCAAGCATGTCTATAACTTTAAAATATATGGTATGTGTATATAGATGTATGATAATTATTGTAGGATGTGAATAACATGTGAGGATTTGCATGAGTGTTCCAAAGAACACAAGGAAGCCTACGACTTCACCAAGAAAAAGAGAACCAAAATGTTCTCAACCATTTTCTAAAAGGATGACTTAATTGATTTAATTGGATTAATGAAGTTTACAATGACTTAGAAGATGGAAAAATGATTTAAAGATCATTTGTAAAGAATATGTTGAATTCGACCAAAATTCCACTCAATGTGTATTTGATTCCAAAATTATTTTCTAATGTGGACTAAGTAATTAACTTAAAGAGAAATCAATTTCAATGAATTTTTGGAGAGCAAAACAAATGAACTTAGTTTTAGAAACCTAAATTGGAGGAATTAATTATAAATAAGAAATAAAGTAAACACTTGAAAAATGCTAACGTAGAGCTCACCTTTGGGTTTTGAAGCACATTAGTGAGTTTCAAAGTGTAAATAATGGTTATAATTAAAGCAAGGTGATTTTTAAAGAAAAACGTAAAAAATATCACTTAATGAAATTTCTAGACAAAATGTTGTCAAAATTAATTAAAAGTAGACAAATAATGGGGAAAGTTTCAAAGTATAATTAGAATGTAAAGAAAATATTATACGTAGTTGAAAAATACTAGAAATAGCTTTCACTTATTTAAAATAATGATTTTTAAACTACACGATTGAGAAAATGATTTAAAAATCTTAATCGATTGAAAAAACGATTTATGTAACACCCTTGTGGGAATGTCACATATATAAATAAAATAAAAGAAAAATAAATAAAATCTACCCAAGTTGTAAAACATTTGTAACATAATATTGCGGGTTGTAAAATTCTTCTTGTTAAACAGAATAATATTGAATAAAATAACGCGGAAACACAAAATAAACAAACTAACATCACACATAATATACATATGGTTCTAGTTATAAGTTATACAAATAATTTACAACTATCCATATTTCAACTAAAACAGTAAACAAAACAGTAAAAGTCAAAATATACAAACGCAGACGCGCCCAAGTACACATCATAAATATCTAACCCTCTGAAGGATCACTCTCAGATGAAACTTCAGGTGATAAATATCCAGGATGCCTCGACCCTCTACGGACACGGGTCCGTGCAGTCGACACGCTGCTAATCTCACTAGGCGCATCAAACATACCGCCCCAATGACGCCTAAGAGATAGCGGCAACTCCACATGTAGGTACAGCAAGGTAGAAAAGATCGGCACTCCATCAAACTCCATACGTATGGTCACAGTCAGACGCCCTACGTACGTCACCGAGTCTCTATCCTCTCGCAGACGCCAAGATTCAGAGCCTCCGTGAAACTCCAGTTGCACGAATTCAAAGAATCCTGGTAGCGTCATATCCACACAATCAATCCGATGGGTACGGATGATCGGAGGGTTCTTGATCGTAGAACTGATCTTCGGCTTGCTGCTCCTCCTCCTCTTCGGGATACTCACACTCAAGAGGCTGTTCCTCTTCCTCAAACTCTTTATCACATAATTTAAAATATACAGATAACACATACACGAAAGAGGTAAGACAATCTATATCACCACAAACATGGTAAAATAAGAAAACGACAATACAACAGGCATAACAGTTCATACAATATAACATACTATAATAACATAAATCATAATTTTAAATAATACAGAAACTCAATACAACAACATACAATGGTACATATGAATAAAATGGTACAAATAAATAAAATGATATAGATAGATAAAATAGAGCAAATAAATAACATTAAAATGATACAGATAGATAAAATAGAGCAAATAAATAACATTAAAATGTATAACACATAAATATATGAAATGTGACTCAACCCTACTCCATGGAGCTAGAAATACAGACATCAGAGAGAACAACCCGCAAAAATCTATTAGTACCGTCGACCGCCCAATAACTATTCCGCTGTCTCACGTTGCGTCTATAGCCCACTGTAAAAAAAGATGTAGTGGTGTAGCACACTGTCATACGTCGTGTCACTACAGGCTTGCACTAATAGACTTCACAAGATCTTGATTAAGTATAGTGCGTGTCGAGTCCATTAGTGTGTTACCAATTACCACGGCCCAGAGGAGCGACTGACTATCTACAAATGGAATAATCTGCAGACTAATGTCTCCATGTTCATTCAAGTTGAACCACACTACGCTTATCACACCGACAACACGATGTTATTCATCTTGTCAATCAATCCACCAATTATCAACCAAATTGGCACAACGCAATGCATGATAAAAAAATTATGAATATGCCCTCACTGGCAAAAATTCCAAATATGCCCTCACTGGCAAAAATTACGAATATGCCCTCACTGGCAAATCGCATATATATACAGTATGTCCCACCTGACAGTACTGTTCCACAATCTGTCCGGGTCCACCACTTTGGCCCGACAGTAAAAACTTACTATTTTTGTCAATCACGTAGAAATTTTATCGCATTTTCAAAATATCGTTGCTTTTACAAACATTTTTAAATCGCGTAAATATATTTTACTGTTTTTAAAATCACGTACTATTTTTCAAACGTTTTCTCAATCGCGTAAGATTTTTAAATCATTTTCTTGTCTGAATTCCTTAAAAATTACTGTTTCAATAAACAGAAATAATATTTAATACGTTTAAACTACGTAGAATATTTTTCATACTATATAAATTATATTTGCTATCTTTTCTATCTTATTTGTCTGTTTTTAGCAAAAATTTGACAGTATTTTGGTCAGAAAATGTATAGCAGTGATTTTCTAAGTTTTCCGTAAAAATTCCTTTTATTTATATTATAACCATTTAATTACACTTTTGAAAACTACTAACGTGCTTCAAAATATAATATGAGCTCTACGTTAGAAATTTTACAAAAGCTACTGTATTTACTTTTAACCACTAAAATCATTGGTTTTAACTTCTTAAACTTAATCTAATCAATTTATTTCTTCAAAACTCATTGTAGAAAAATTCCTTTTAACATATATTGCTTCTTTTTGATTGAAAATGGTTTGGAAATGATTTTAGAAATCATAAATCCTTGGCTTTGGCATGTTGGCCGAAACACTTAAAATTACCATTAGATCTCTACATTCATTTTTCTTGCTCTAAACAATTTTGCATCTTGTTAATTTTCCTAGGTTAATTAAATCACACTCTTAGAAAATTGATGAGAACATTTTGGTTCTCCTTTTTGATTGAGGCCGTGAGCCTTAGTGGTGTGTTCTTTGGAACACTCACGCAATCCTTGACATTTTGTTCACATCCTACTATTTACACATGCATTTCTAACACATACAATATTTTTAAAGCTTGTAGACATGCATATTAATATAAATCACAAATAGGAAAGCTATTAACAAGCACACAAATGATTCCTTATGGATTCTACAATCATAAACAATTTCCATCTTCTTACCACCACCCAACGATGATAAGATTTAAGTCTTCCTCTTACCTTAAATGAAGACAAATAGTCTTTCACTCCTTTCTAGGGTTTCAGTTTTCACCCTCCAAGACACCTATCAAGCTTAAACAAAAATTCTACAAGTTATAATCATGAAAGAAAGCTTAAACCATGGATCAATCATGGCTTAGAACTTTGAAAAAGAATTTAGAAATGAAAAACAAAGATTTTCACCTTCAAGGTAGAATCTTCAAAGTAGTTTTTCAAGCTCAAGATGAAAGATTTTGCAAGAAGTCTCAACTAGAGATGTTCTTAGAATTGTGTTTAGGTTTAGAAAAGTTGGTTAGAAGAAATTTTGGGTGGTTGGATGGTGAAGAATGGTGTTTGGCCGAATGGTGCTTCAAGAAATCACCAATGGAGTTTGGTATTTTTGGAAGAGAGAGAAGAGAGAAAGTGTTAGGAAATTAAGTGATTTTTGGCTCTCCCAAAGGCACTTGGCCGTAGACATCAAGGGCAAGGGAGGTGTCCATTAGGTTGGCTCCATCCAAGCCTTAGGATTAATGAATGGTGAGGATTAAAACTTGGTCACTACGCTTTGCTCTTATTGGTTAATCTAAGCCTAGTCACTAAGCCTTGTCATTAAGCCTTGTCACATGCATAGTCACATGCTCTTGAATGTTCCACCACTATTGATGTTTAATTAAGCTACTAATCCTATTAAGTTTTTACTAAACGTGGGTCTCGCAAAAGATTTCTGGGTCCACTACCGCTTATTTGTACTGACTAATAAAATAATATTATAATATTATAAAATTATTTTATTTTACAGTTAAATCCTAAAAATTAAAAGATTACTAACCCTATCATTTAGAATTGGGTTTAGTAAGATCCCCCAGCTCCGAATAATTAAAAAAAGATTTCCCCGGCCCGAAAAATATTATTTTCCTGTCCCAGAGCAAATCACACAAAAAGTTCAAATAAAATAACAGACAATATTATAAAGCAGTAATTCATACAGAAAAACAACAAACAGTACAAAAAGGACACAACGGTCATTTATCCTAAAGTTGAAAAACATCAAACAGTACATTCGGGACTCAACGGTAATACCCTAAAAGTTTAGGGTGTTACAACTCTCCCCAACAAACAAAAATTTCATCCTCGAAATTCGTTATAACTCAGAACAAATGAGGATATTGCTCCCTCATCTTGTCTTCCAGCTCCCAGGTAGCATCACCTGTCACATCATTCCATATGACTTTCACCAGCTCGATCATCTTCCCTCGAAGCTACTTTACTTTTCCGTCCTCTATTCTAACAGGTAAAGTCTCGTAAGTCGATTCTCTTCAATTTGTACTTCATCTGGTTGTATAACATGCGTTGGATCCGGAATATATTTCCTTAGCTGGGATACATGAAATACGTTATGCAGATTGGATAGAAAAGGCGGCAAAGCAATCTGATAAGCTACAGGACCTATACGTCAGATAATCTGATATGGTCCAATGAACTTAGGAGTAAGCTTCTTGGATTTGATAACTCTTCCGACACCGGTTGTAGGAGTCACTCTTAGAAATACATGCTCACCCTCCTCAAATTCAAGAGGTCGCCTTCGTTTATCAGCATAACTCTTTTGTCTGCTTTGCGTTGTCCTCATTTTCTCTTGTATCATCTTTACCTTCTCTGTAGTCTGTTATACAAGATCTGGTCCAATAGTCATACTTTCCCTATCTTGATACCAACACAACGGTGTTCAACAACGCCTTCCATACAACGCCTCATAGGGTGCCATTCCTATACTTGCGTGAAAACTGTTATTGTAGGTGAATTCTATCAAAGATAAAAATTCATCCCAACTCCCTCGTTGCTCCAAAACACAAGCTCGCAACAGATCTTCCAAAGACTGTATAGTTCTCTCTGTTTGACCATCAGTTTGCGGATGATAAGCTGAACTTAACCACAACTTAGTTCCCATGGCTTCTTGTAAACTTCGCCAGAACCTCGATGTAAACCTTGGATCTCTGTCAGAAACTATACATGTAGGCACACCATGTAATCTGACAATCTCACTGATGTATATTTGGGTTAATCTTTCCAACAAATACTTAATATTAATTGGCAAGAAATGAACCGACTTCGTAAGCTTGTCGACTATAACCCATATCGAATCATGACCTTTCCTCGTCTTCGGTAATCCAGTAACAAAATCCATAGAGATACTATCCCACTTCCACTCTGGAATAGCTAACGGTTACAACATACCAGCTGGTCTCTGATGTTCCACTTTCGCCTTCTAGCAAACCAGACAAGACTCCATACGTTCCGCTACGTCTCTTTTCATCCCTGGCCACCAAAACAACTTCTTTAAGTCTTGGTACATTTTGGTCATCCCTAGATGCAAACTCAGATCACTAGTATGAGTGTCATCTAGAATTCCTTTCTTAAGCTCAAGATCATCAGGTACACAGATTCTTCCCTTATATCTCAAGAGTCCATCCGTTCCTTCTTCTATCGTTGCCTTATGACCTTGCTTTAACAATTCTCTTTCATTCTGCAAAAACGGGTCCTCCTCCTGTTTCTCTCGTATTGCATCAAGCAGTTCATTGATAATTATCACCTTCCACAGTCGAATCCTTCCAGGTACAAATTCCACTAACAACCATAAATCTCAGAATTTATTAATCAATTCTTCCTCCTTTATCATCATTGCCGAAACACTAATCACTTTTCTGCTCAAGGCGTCAGCTACCACATTAGCTTTTCGTGGATGGTATTGAAGTTGAAAATCATAATCCTTTAAGAATTCCTACCATCGCCTTTGCCTCATATTCAATTCTTTCTGATCAAACAAGTACTTCAAGCTCTTGTGATCACTAAAGACATTGAACACTGTTCCATACAGAAAATGCCTCCACACTTTCAGAGCAAAGACCACTGCGGCCAATTCCAAATCATGTGCTGGATAATTCTTTTCATGAACCTTTAACTGTCGAGAAGCATACGCCACAACATTCCGATCTTGCATCAATACGCATCCTAACCCCTGGTAAGAAGCGTCACAATACACATCAAAAGTTCTATTAGAATCTGGCAAAATCAACACTGGTGCAGTTGTTAACCTCCTCTTCAATTCTTGGAAACTGGCTTCACGTTCTTCTGTCCACTCAAAAGCTTGACTTTTCCTCGTGAGCTGCGTAAGCGGTCCAGCAATCTTGGAAAAACCCTCGATAAACCTTCGGTAATATCCAGCAAGTCCAACAAAACTTCGAACTTCTGTCACTTTCTTAGGCCTCTCCCATTGTAAAACAGTCTCCACTTTCGATGGGTCTATCGCAATACCTTTCTTTGAAATCACATGACCTAGAAATTGGACTTCCTCTAACCAAAACTCACACTTGGCCAATTTCGCGTACAGCTTCTTTTCCTTTAAAATCTGAAGAACAATACCGAGATGTTCAGCATGCTCTTCCTTAGATTGAGAATAGATCAGAATGTCATCGATAAAGACAACGACAAATCTGTCTAGATACGGACGAAAAATCCTGTTCATATAGTCCATAAATATGGCAGGAGCATTCGTCACCCCGAATGACATTACCTGATACTCATAATGTCCATAACGAGTTCGAAAAGCTATTTTGTGTAACACCCCGAACTTTCTATCTTAGGAACAGTAATTTTGACAGTTAACAGAATTCTACTGTTTAGTGATTTCTGTGTACTGTAAAATTATTTTGAATATTCTGTCTGTATATTTGATTGTTCTATGTGATTTGCTCTGTGTCAGGAAAATAATAATTTTCGGGCCGAAAAAATTTATGTAAATTAATTTTTACTGTTTAGTCTTAATTAATTTACGTAATCTGATTTGATATTTGTGAGTTTTCTAATTTTTGTGATTTTATGTGTGATTTTAAAATTTTTACTATTTGTGGGCCCCACGAGGTGTATGTGGGCCTAGGTGGCCACACACGTGAGCCGAATGTGGGTCATAAAAGCAAAAAAATTTCTACGCATAGAAAAATTTGTACTGTTTAGACGGAGACAGGGGATCTTACTAAACCTAAATCCGGAAATAGTTTTTAAAATTTTATTGTACTGTGTTTTGTACTGTATTTAATTATCGGATGATAAAAATACAATAAATATATTCTTTCGTGGGGTTATAAAATATAAAATATAATAATAATAATAAAATTCTTTACTATTAAGTCAATATTAGTGGTTTGGATATCCACTATCAATTTAATCACCCTTGGAGATTTAATCTTGATTTAATCAACGGTGGAGATTTAATCTTAAAAGTGAATAAGATCAATTATAACCGTTGGATGGAAATTAAATCAAGGGTGGAGATTTAGTCTTATAAATGGCTATGACTATTATCAACCCTTGGATGTAGAATTAATCAATGGTGAAGATGGATCATTAATAACCATTGGATTTGAATTTAGATCAATGATGGAGAATTAGTCATAAAAAATGACTACAACCATTTTGGACCCTTGGATTAAAGTTTGAAGGTGTAATCTTGACCCTTCATTTTGGAGACATATTCAATGGTTAGGATTGCAAGCTGAAAATGATCCAATGGCTCAAATGAAGTCTTCTATCTATAACCTAAACCTAGAGACTATTTTTAATCCAAACCATTCTTTTAATCAATGGTTAGGATGACTTATAGTAATGGCTATGTAATTTGGCACATTTAGAGTGCATGAAGAGGAGGGGGGACGGTTTGAAGGAGCAAGGATGAAGGGAGACAACTTAATATAGGCTTTTTAGGCCAAAGAAAAAAAGAATGAAGACAAGCCAAGTGTCAAGACCAATTCCTATTGATCATTAATGCTTATGTTCTTCAAACTTCACTTTACACTTCTCTCCAAATGCATGCTACGGCAATATCACCTTGGAAGACCAAACCATTCATTTATACACTTCATATTATCACTTCTTCACTTTTCCACTTAAGTTTCAAGAAACCAACCAAAGCAAATTCTATTTTCTCTCCCAAAAGAAGACCATTCGGCTAAGCACTCTAATCCTCTCTTCCATCACTCTTTAATTTCATACAACCTAGTTTCTTGAATCTTTACTTCATTCTAAACAACTTTCATGTTGAAGACTTTCTCTAAATTTTTCATCTTGAAGGACTTTTACTAAGATCAAGTTCTAGAGTTTTTGTTGGTGAAGTGTAAGAAAACTTCATTTATTCTTTTCTTTTTCATGTTCTAAACCATGTTTGATCCATGGTTCTTCTTATTCAAGCTTGATATACTAATTTTCTTGTATTTGTTTCATGTTTAAGAACTTGTGTTGGTGGAGATCTTGTTCAAAACACAAATCAACAAGCATTTTGGTGGTTCTTCAAGAGGTAAGAGGGAGATTCATCTCACCAACCAAGCATGGTGGTGAGAGATGGTTTTATATTTGATGGATGGTGAATCCATGTGAGGATTCCTATCCATGGTCATGTAATAATTTATGTGTGTTATGTGCTTTGATTATTTTTGCCTATGTTTGATGTGCTTTGCATGATTTACTTGTGTATGTATGCTTAGTATGATTTTTATTTGTTTATATGGTATGCTTATAATATGCATGATGATATATGTTGAATATATTATGATGGATGTATGTTGAAATAAGCGGAATTTTGGCTCCAAAGGCCATGAAGGAGGTCACGGTTTTGAACTTCCAAGACTAAGGTTTTTATTGAAATTTTTCAAGAACTATGGAGTTAATTTTAATCCCTGAACTAAAGCTAATTTCGGTTAAGACATCAACCAAATTGGTGTTCACAAAAATTATATTTTTATAAATGATAAAATTGAATGATTTGAGAAGTAAAGAAAAGAAACAAAAAGGTTTGTTTTGTAAAAAAAGAATGCACACGGTTTTTGGAGTGGAGTTTTCATGAATTTATTTTGTGTAGAAACAAGAATGGAATTTATTTAAGTTAGAAGAAAAATATTTCATGGTTTCAATGGCCATCTATAAGGTTTTAATAATTTAGAAAAAAATGTTTTGATGTTATAAAATACAAGAATTTTCAAATAAGGATTTTGGAAAAAGGAATTAAAGTGTTATCAATTACGTGAAATGAAATTTTCATGAATAAAAGAAAAAGGAGATTGGAAGTATTGAACTTCAAATTATTTTAAAGAGAATTAATTTTTTTCAAGTAATTTAGAAATATAAAATAAAATGTTTGTAACTTAAATTTACTAACGTAGAATTTATTTATTGAGTTTTGAAAAATGTTAGGAAATTTAAAGTTAGAAACAGTGATTAAATCAATTAAAGGTGATTTTATAAGATTAAATCAATAAAAAGTGATTTTAAGAAAATATATTACGGAAAAGAATTTTTGACTAAGAATAAGAAGAAAATAAAGTAAGAAATTATATTATTGTAAGAAAAGTCTAAAATAATATTTTTAAAGTTAAGAAATATTTTACGAAGGGTAAAAACGGTGAAAAACTGTGAAAAGTTCGCGATTTGAAAAACGTTAAAATGTTTCTACGCAATTTTTAAAGCGTTTAAATATTTTACACGACCGAAATGTTGTAGAAAAATATCGCTAGGCGATTTAAAAATGAAAGAATATTTTTACGCGTTTTAATACAGTAGAAAATTGTTATGCAAATTTTTAAACGTAACAGAAATATTACAAATCATTGTTTACGTAATAAAATATTATGTGACCGTGAAAACGTGACAAAAATATTTTACGAATGAGAAAAACATGGTAATGTGATTTTGATGTTAATTTATAGTAAACTTTACAGTTAAAATCATATATGAATACTGTACAAGAAATTGAAAAGTTTACCTGTAATTGGCGTTAATATACGAACGTAAAACAGTATTTGAACCTGGTATGAGAAATTATGTGATTTACCTTTGGTTGGTAATTGGTGCATTACATATGCATTGAAAATGGTCCGATGGACTGTATATGGCTAATTGCCTAGAAGAAACGTACACCTCTTGAGTGGGTGCGATATGCGTAGTGTAGGTCACTCATTGACCTTGGGAGCATTGGGGTGCGGGTTGCTCACAATGGACAGTTGGTAGCTCTTCTGTACCGTGGGTTAGACCGATGCAACACACCGATGATCCGAACCGAGACACTATTCTTAATCGAGATCTGATAAAGACTGTCGTGTATGTGCTAGATGTGCAAGATATAATTATAGCACTTGGTCTGAGGCACGTGGTACCGACAGATCTTTTCGATCAATTTCTCCGACCTGAGTTTAGCTCCATGGAGTAGGAAATCGAGTCTCTGTGTTCATGCATTAACATAAATGCTTACATCTGTGAGATATAATAGTTGTGAAATATTGATTATGACAATTATACTTTTTAAAATATCTGCTTAGTGTAGTTGGTATTTCCTGTAATTATTAAATGTTAATTTTGATTGATAATATGTTGATGCCATACTTGTAATATGTTGTGTTTATATAGCTTGCTGTTATGTTATCTCTATGCTACCATGTTGGTATTGGCGTAGGTGATCTCACCTCTTTGTATGTATATTTGTATATGGTATTTATAATTAGTTGAAGATGTCGAGGAAAAAATAGTACAAGAAGGAGAAGAAGAACTACTTCTCACGTTTGGAAACGCAGAATTTTGAAGATGGAGATGCCCAGCTTTCTAAGATACGTGACGTTACAGTTTCGTGGAGGTTCGGAGGCGTGGCATGTCCATTTGGATCGACAGTGTATATTTTATATAGGGGACATGAACATTACTTACAGTAGGCTTTATCAAGGGAACCCCTACTTTAGTGTCAATATTTATGTACAGTTGGAGTTTCCACTATCTATTAGGCAATACTGGGGAGCTTACTACTGTACTCCTAGTGCGATAAGTATCGTGTCATCTACACGGACACCTGTCCGTAGAGCTTCACGTAATAATGGATTCCTTTTTGCTGAGGAATCTGAGGAAGACCCATCTGAGGGTTCTACTATTTAGTCAGACTTGGGCAATATGTTGAGTCTTAAATTATGTTTAATTACTTTGAGAACATGGTCTGTAATATAAATGATCCTGACAGTACGTGTGTAATGTATAATGATGTAAATTATGTGTGATGATGTATAATATTTTTAATTTCCGCTAAGTTTATTTTATTGTCATCAAAGAAGAAAAAAAAATTTACAATTCGTATTTTTATCATAACATCACTTTTTATGATCTTGAGGGTATTTGGGTAATTAAGTAACATAAATGTGGCACCCTATGGTGGGTATTACATTTTGGGTATATCCTCCCCCTTAACACGGATCTGGTGATAACCCGATCTCAGATCTATTTTAGAAAATACCACTACTCCCTTCAACTGATCCATCAAATCATCAATCCTCGGAAGCAGATATTTATTCTTGATAGTCACCTTGTTTAAGTGACGATAATCCACACAAAGTCGAGAAGTTCCGTCCTTCTTCTTGACCAAAAGCACTGGCGCTCCCCATGGTGAAACACTAGGTCGCACAAACTGTTTCTCCAACAAATCCACCAATTGTTGTTTTAGCTCCACCAACTCTGCTGGCGACATTCGGTATGGCGCAATTGAGATAGGACCTGCTCCTGGTACTAAATCAATTGAAAACTCGATCTCCCTCTCAGGTGGCAAACTAGGCACGTCATCAGGAAAAATCTCTGGAAACTCATTGACAACAGGAATAGTATTCATATCTTTCTCATTCTTGACCTCTAGAGAAGACAATAACATATATCCCTGTGCTCCCTCTCTTAACAATGACTTGACTTTAACAGCAGTCAAGAATCCAGACTTTTCTTTCTTAGGAAAAACTATGGTTTTGCTTGCACAGTCTATAAGGATATGGTTAGAAGATAACCAGTCCATCCCTAATATTACATCTATCTCAACAAGAGACAAACAAATCAAATTGACCGAAAACACATGGTCCTTGATAACAACAGGACAATCCAAACATATCTTAGACATAATTACAGGTTTAGCAGTTGGTGTAGATACACTCAATTTAACATTCAGAGAAGACACAGGCAACTTCAATCTTTCCACACAATCATATGCAATAAATGAATGTGTCGCACCAGAATCATATAACACAGTCAGAAGATTACCTCCAATAGCACCTTCTCCCTGAAGAAGATCATCAGATTGAGAAATTTCCGTTCCAGTCATAGTATATACTCGCCCTCTAGACCTCGGTTGAATACTTCCTGACTTTGGCTGAGTAGCACGAACACTTCTCATAGCTGGCTTTCTCTCTGGCTGAGTACAATCCCTAGATATATGTCCAAGCTGTCTGCAATTAAAACAAACAGTTCCTCTGATAGGGCATTCACTAGAAAGATGGCCCTTCTTTCCACACTTAAAACATTTTGGCGTGAACGCCACCCCTTGTCCAGCTCTACTACTACTAGCATTTCCCCCAACTGGTGGTCGTTGAGGTTGATTCCCTGGTGGTTTAGAATACGGCTTGCGCTGAAACCGACTAGTATTACTGTTACCACCCCTCTGAAATCTTGTTGGCCCAAAGTTACGGTTTCTTTGGTCTCGTGACGGCTCTAATTCCTCGAGTCGTGCACACGCATCAACTAAAGCATGAAACTGTTTCATTCTCAAGGATATCACTCCTCACTATAGTTCCACTCTTAACCCTGCTTCAAACTTCCGACATCTCCACCCATCATCTGGTCGAGTTTGAGCATAATCTGAGAATTGAGACAAACTCTCAAATTTTGTAGCATACTCATTCACTGTCATGTTACCCTGACGTAAACCAAGAAATTCCATCTCCTTGGCATGTCTAGCACTTGCAAGAAAATACTTCTCCAGAAATACATCAGAAAATACTTCCCATGTAATTTCTCGTTCCTTCACCCCGCAATAGCGGTGGGTTCCTCTCCACCAATGTTCTCCATCTCCCCTCAACATAAAGGTTGCATACGTCACCTTCTTATCATCTGGGCATCTCATCCCTTCAAAGATCTTCTCCAAGTCTTGTATCCATTGACTTGCTTTTTCAGGATTAATCTCGCCTCTAAACTGTGGTGGATTATTATGCCTAAATTCAGATAAATTTAGGGCATCAGCAGTAGCATCTTGCTATTGAGCTACTCTCAGATTCTGCTGAGTAATTACTTCGGCCATTCGTTGCATAGCCTCCGCTGTTGCAATCATTGGATCCACTGCACGATTCGCATTCGCACGTGTTCCTCTTCCGCCAGACATCTTCTTTCTTCAATCATAACAAAACAATTAGATACATCCTTTCAGAAGTAAATCACAGAGAATCACACTGCACAAACAAAAACAAACCCAACCATAACCCCAAAAGACTCTAACTTGGGCTCTGATACCAACTAATGTAACACCCTTGTGGGGATGTCACATATATAAATAAAATAAAAGAAAGATAAATAAAATCTACCTAAGTTGTAAAACATTTGTAACATAATATTGTGGGTTGTAAAATTCTTCTTGTTAAACAGAATAGTATTGAATAAAATAACATGGAAACACAAAATAAACATACTAACATCACACATAATATACATATGGTTCTAGTTATAAGTTATACAAATAATTTACAACTATCCATATTTCAACTAAAATAGTAAACAAAACAGTAAAAGTCAAAATATACAAACGCAGACGCGCCCAAGTACACATCATAAATATCTAACCCTGTAAAAGATCACTCTCAGATGAAACTTCAGATGATAAATATCCAGGATGCCTCGACCCTCTACGGACATGGGTCCGTGCAGTCGACACGCTGCTAATCTCACTAGGCGTGTCAAACATACTGCCCCAATGACGCCTAAGAGATAGCGGCAACTCCACATGTAGGTACAGTAAGGTAGAAAAGATCGGCACTCCATCAAACTCCGTACGTATGGTCACAGTTAGACGCCCTACGTATGTCACCGAGTCTCTATCCTCTCGCAGACGCCAGGCTTCAGAGCCTCCGTGAAACTCCAGTTGCACGAATCCAAAGAATCCTGGTAGCGTCATATCCACACAATCAATCCAATGGGTACGGATGATCGGATGGTTCTTGATCGTAGAACAGATCTTCGGCTTGCTGCCCCTCCTCCTCTTCGGGATACTCACACTCAAGAGGCTGTTCCTCTTCCTCAAACTCTTTATCACATAATTTAAAATATACAGATAACACATACACGAAAGAGGTAAGACAATCTATATCACCACAAACATGGTAAAATAAGAAAACGACAATACAACAGGCATAACAGTTCATACAATATAGCATACTATAATAACATAAATCATAATTTTAAATAATACAGAAACTCAATACAACAACATACAATGGTACATATGAATAAAATGGTACAAATAAATAAAATGATACAGATAGATAAAATAGAGCAAATAAATAACATTAAAATGATACAGATAGATAAAATAGAGCAAATAAATAACATTAAAATGTATAACACATAAATGTATGAAATGTGACTCAACCCTACTCCATGGAGCTAAAAATACAGACATCAGAGAGAACGACCTGCAAAAATCTATTAGTACCGTCGACCGCCCAATAACTATTTTGCTGTCTTACGTTGTGTCTATAGCGCACTGTAAAAAAAGATGTAGTGGTGTAGCACATTGTCATACGTCGTGTCACTACAGGCTTGCACTAATAGACTTCACAAGATCTTGATTAAGTATAGTGCGTGTCGAGTCCATTAGTGTGTTACCAGTTACCATGGCCCAGAGGAGTGACCAACTGTCCACAAATGGAATAATCTGCACACTAATGTCTCCAAGTTCATTCAAGTTGAACCACACTACGCTTATCACACCGACAACACGATGTTATTCATCTCGTCAATCAATCCACCAATTATCAACCAAATTGGCACAATGCAATGCATGATAAAAAAAATTATGAATATGCCCTCACTGGCAAAAATTTCAAATATGCCCTCACTGGCAAAAATTACGAATATGCCCTCACTGGCAAATCACATATATATACAGTATGTCCCACCTGACAGTACTGTTCCACAATCTGTCCTGGTCCACCACTTTGGCCCGACAGTAAAAACTTATTGTTTTCGTCAATCGCATAGAAATTTTATCGCGTTTTCAAAATCTCGTTGCTTTTACAAACGTTTTTAAATCGCGTAAATATATTTTACTTTTTTTAAAATTGCGTACTATTTTTCAAACGTTTTCTCAATCGCGTAAGATTTTTAAATCATTTTCTTGTCCGAATTCCTTAAAAATTACTATTTCAATAAACAGAAATAATATTTAATATGTTTAAACTACGTAGAATATTTTTCATACCGTATAAATTATATTTGCTATCTTTTCTATCTTATTTGTCTGTTTTTAGCAAAAATTTGACAGTATTTTGCTTAGAAAATGTATAGCAATGATTTTTTAAGTTTTTCGTAAAAATTCCTTTTATTTATATTATAACCATTTAATTAGACTTTTGAAAACTACTAATGTGCTTCAAAATATAATATGAGCTCTACGTTAGAAATTTTACAAAAGCTACTGTATTTACTTTTAACCACTAAAATCATTAGTTTTAACTTCTTAAACTTAATCTAATCAATTTATTTCTTCAAAACTCATTGTAGAAAAATTCCTTTTAACATATATTGCTTCTTATTTATTGAAAATGGTTTGGAAATGATTTTAGAAATCATAAATCGTTGGCTTTGGCATGTTGGACGAAACACTTAAAATTACCATTAGATCTCTACATTCATTTTTCTTGCTCTAAACAATTTTGCATCTTGTTAATTTTCCTAGGTTAATTAAATCACACTCTTAGAAAATTGATGAGAACATTTTGGTTCTCCTTTTTGATTGAGGCCGTGAGCCTTAGTGGTATGTTCTTTAGAACACTCATGCAATCATTGACATGTTGTTCACATCCTACTATTTACACATGCATTTCTAACACATACAATATTTTTAAAGCTTGTAGACATGTATATTAATACAAATCACAAATAGGAAAGCTATTAACAAGCACACAAATGAATCCTTATGGATTCTACAATCATAAACAATTTCCATCTTCTTACCACCACCCAAGGATGATAAGATTTAAGTCTTCCTCTTACCTTAAATGAAGACAAATACTCTTTTACTCCTTTCTAGGGTTTCGGTTTTCACCTTCCAAGACACCTATCAAGCTTAAACAAAAATTCTACAAGTTATAATCATGAAAGAAAGCTTAAACCATGGATCAATCATGGCTTAGAACTTTGAAAAAGAATTTAGAAATGAAAAACAAAGATTTTCACCTTCAAGGTAGAATCTTCAAAGTAGTTTTTCAAGCTCAAGATGAAAGATTTTGCAAGAAGTCTCAACTAGAGATGTTCTTAGAATTGTGTTTAGGTTTAGAAAAGTTGGTTAGAAGAAATTTTGGGTGGTTGGATGGTGAAGAATGGTGTTTGGCCGAATGGTGCTTCAAGAAATCACCAATGGAGTTTGGTATTTTTGGAAGAGAGAGAAGAGAGAAAGTGTTAGGAAATTAAGTGATTTTTGGCTCTCCCAAAGGCACTTGGACGTAGACATCAAGGGCAAGGGAGGTGTCCATTAGGTTGGCTCCATCCAAGCCTTAGGATTGATGAATGGTGAGGATTAAAACTTGGTCACCAAGCTTTGCTCTCATTGGTTAATCTAAGCCTAGTCACTAAGCCTTGTCATTAAGCCTTGTCACATGCTTAGCCACATGCTCTTGAATGTTCCACCACTAATGATGTTTAATTAAGCTACTAATCCTATTAAGTTTTTACTAAACGTGGGTCTCGTAAAACATTTCCGTGTCCACTACTGCTTATTTGTACTGACTAATAAAATAATAAAATAATATTATAAATTATTTTATTTTACAGTTAAATCCTAAAAATTAAAAGATTACTAACCGTATCATTCAGAAATGAGTTTAGTAAGATCCCCCAGCTCTGAATAATTAAAATAAGATTTCCCCGGCCCGGAAAATATTATTTTCTTGTCCCAGAACAAATCACACAAAAAGTTTAAATAAAATAGTAGACAGTATTATAAAGCAGTAATTCATACAGAAAAATAACAAACAGTACAAAAAGGACACAACGATCATTTATCCTAAAGTTGAAAAACATCAAACAGTACATTCGGGACTCAACGGTAATACCCCAAAGGTTTAGGGTGTTACAATTTAAAAATCTTACACGATTGAGAAAATGATTGAAAAACATTACGCGACATTTAAAACATCAAAAAATATTTATGTGATTTAAAAACATTTGAAAAAGGTGACGCGATTGTGAAAATGCGATAAAATCTTTACCCGACTAAAAGGAACAGTAAGTTTTACTATCGGGCCAAAGTGGTGGACCCGAACATGTTGAGAAATAGTACTGTCAAGTGGAGACATACTATATTTGGAAATACTAATACTGAGGGTATTTATATAATTATGGTTCATATACATACATTGAGTTATCATGCACTGAGCATTGTATAGTCAATGGTTGTTATGGCATTTGTTGTTTAGGAGTGAGTAAGAATTGAGTATTGTGATCCAATGGGGGATCTACTAGGGGCGTCAGGGCGTGGTGATTTATAGTGACCTGTTTGTCACTTTATACATCTCTGCCCATGATAACTGTTGCAACGCACTGGCGCAGTGTCCCGACAAAACACTACTGCTTTTCGCATCCCTTTAGACTGTCATAGAGGTGGGCAGATCTTCTGGGCCATTCACATTCGATGTTGTTTAGCTCCATGGAGTAGGAATATGATGCATTGTGCATATGCATAGTCGGTATACATATTTTGTGGCATTGTCAAGGTACATATCATAAGTGACATAATCATTTTACATATAATGATGATATCTGTTATAGTAAAACTATTGTTGTTTATTTTATTGTGATATATGTTTACTGGAATTATTTGTAAATTGATAACATGATCATACATGTGATATCTGTGTGTATGGAATGACTTTGTCATTTGTATCATTCTTTGTTACCATACTGGTAATGATGAAAGGGGATCTCACCTATTTGCTGTACTATTTTGTTGTGTTTGTATTGTTAAAATTCGTATATTAGGCGAAGCGAGTTTCTTAGACTTAACTAGAGGCAATGTTTTGAGGTTGGTGACGGCGTCGAGGAGTGATCTTCCTAGTTTTGACAATGTGCAGTTTGGTGGAGGAACGAAAAAAGTATGTTAAGTTTTCTCGTTAGTGTTGTTACCGTGCTATTAAGTAGGACCCATCATGGGGTTTGCTACTGTACCCTTGAGTCTGTAAGTTTTATGTTTTAAATGTTATTGAATATTATATGGTATAAATAATATGTGTATTAATCAGTTCAGTCTATTTTTGTATTACTTATATTTTCAATAAATTTATATTGTCAGCTTTTTAAAATCCATATTTTAGAACTCAAAACCTTTTATTAAATGACTTTCAGATTTTAAGTTTGTAGTCAGAAAATGTAATACTCTACGGAGGGTGTTACACAGTTAGTAGCATAAGTTGCTAAGTTGAGGGAAATAAACTTAGAGGGTTTGTTTCTAAGTTGCAAATAAGTTGAATAAGGTGTAATTAAAATTTGAGAACAATCAGAGTTAGTTTAGTATTTTTAGGCATATTTGTTGTGCGTTTTAATGTTGGATTGACTAGCAGCAGATATGAAAAAATAGGGTAATGGTGAACCAATAATTTAGATGAATCCTAGTATTTATTCTAAAGTTGTTGGAAGTTAGGAAACTTGATTTAGCATAATTCAAGTGTACTTCGCAGATATAACGTTCTAGCTTTAGGTTGTAGTGCCAAAGTTGGACTTTTCTTCCTTTTATTCTCTCCATTTCCACGGCTGAAGACAGCCAAAGCAAAAAAAAAAAAGAAAAGAAAAGAAGAAAAAATGGGAAATGGAGGAGAATAAGAGGAAGGGAAGAATGGAAGACCAAAAAGGAAGATTAAGAGGAGTTCAAAGCTTAAGAATAATCATGTCTTCGAGAGGTAGGGGTTCTCTAACCTTCAATCTCATCCTTTCTTCATATTTTCCATTGAGTGAAGTTAGGTCACCTAGATGGAGAAATTGGGTTTGAGATACAAGAATTCACTTTCTTTGTTAGTTCTTATTTCTTTTGATAAAACTGAGTTAGTTTCACTCTATTGGATGCAAATTGGTTGATTTTGTCCATAGACAAACCAAGAAGTTTCATAAGTTGGAACATAGAACATAGGTTATGATTTGAGCATTAATCCAAGTTTAAGTGAATCCTTGAGTTGAAGTTAGTGTTTAATGATTCTAGCATGATTAGAGTTAGAAAACACTTAAAATCCATGTTTGTATGATTGGAAATGGATTTGGGACCAATGGAACAGTGTCACGGTTCTGCAGAATTGACCACGCCTAGGCGCAGCATTTCTACGCCTAGGCGTGGACTGAAAAATTTTCAGTCTAGGCGAGACAGAGAGCACCATGCTTGGGCATGGTAAAACCAAGCCTAGGCATGAGACAGGACATCATCCTGATAGCTTGTAGTGTTTGTTGTATCTAAGACATAAGGTTTCATGAGATAAAAATTTCAAAATTTTAGAGTAAGCCAATCAGTACCAGTTTCTGTTTGAATCCGAGGTAGATTCTGCAGAAAAGGCATTCTGGCAGCTAGTAAACCAGATCGCATAATTTCTTGCTCTGATATCGTATTAGCATGAGACTAGTGGCATTTTGAAGTTAAGATGTAAGACTTATTGCTTATAAAATTTTAGAATTTTACCACTTTTAGTTTGTTCCCAGTTTCAGTTTAAATTCAGTTCAGATTCTAAAAAATAGTGAGTGCACTATTTTAGCTTCTGCATTTTGTTGTATAACTTTGGCAACACTAAGTCAAATGAGGTGAGGTTTATGACATTTGAAAGATATGAGATAAGGCTATTTCCCTATAAAATTTCAGAATTTTAGAAGTTAGGATGTACATTTGGTGCATTCTTGAAAATCAGCCTTTCTAGGTGTCCAAAGTAGTTACCTAGGAAGTTTATTTTGGGAAAGAGGATTTTCCTACTTGCTAGAATCCCTTATGCATGCCTAGTAAAGTGTATTGAGACACTAATAGGAATATTTCATTGAGAAAATGATTGCCTTGCATATATGGGAAAGTTTGACGCTTTAAGCATTCCATAAGTTAGGAATTGCCTAAAGTAGGTATCTAGGACCTTGAGTACACTAGGGTGGCATAGTTTACCACTTGTGGTGTGATAATGACGCAGTCTATATACAAGTATCATGAGTATGATTTCTTAGCTAGAAACATGGAATATGCTTCTTCATGAGTTAGAAGTGAGCTGAGAGTACAAGTTTACTAAAGTTTAGTTCTTCACTTGATTAAAGAGAATCATGTGATGAGTTAATGTTGTGGCTTTTTATGAGTTATACATAATACTACATGGTTTCCTGTACTTGCTAATTTCCAAGTAGAGTAATCTTTAATGATGTACAATTATTTAGCCAAAGGAGGTAAATGGGAAATTTCAAAAGTCTCTTTGAGTGAGGATTTAGACCTAGTTTCTTAGAGGGTCAAGGTTACTAGTTCCTATGCAGTGGAGTCAATACTCTCTCATAGTGTGAGTAGGAATCAGTCCACTCATTACTAAGTAGTTTGAAGAGTTAGACTTCTTAACTTCAAGTTTAAAGAGAACGTGGAATATGCAAGTGACACACACAGTTGTACAATTACACAATCACATTGCATTTCATAATTATCATTCTCGAACATCACATACACATGAGCATATTGCATCCATATTCAATTCTTGTTCCTTGGAAATTATATGGGCAGTTGTTCGATATCATTGATAGCTCTATATGTGAGTTTAAGATTGTGGATTGGCTTAGTGAATGTTTACATAGAGTAAGGAAATGCAAATGTTCTAATGGTGTCGAGTAAAGACTCAATTTCTTGTTGCAAATCCTAAATCTTAAGTTAGTAAGTTTATTCATAGAATATGGTTATATGTGTAGTACTTATAACAAGTTCATAAACAAACTAGTTGTGGTATGTTACAAGTGTGTAGATAGTTGTTCTTATCATATGAGTGAGGAGCTTAGGCTTATAGATTATGAGTTATGTTTAGTTAACTATTACATAATAGTAGTATGTGAATGTTCTGGTGATATTAAATATAGATTTAATATTTTATAGCAACCATAATCTATTGTGATTAAGCTCGAGTATTATAAGGTTAAGTAGACGTGAGACAACTTTGATACGTTATTTATATAATGTTGAAATACAATTTATATTAGTGAATGTCATGAAATATATGAATATTACTGAGACTTTTTATGTTCTCACCCTTTTCTATGTTTTTATGGTAAAAGTAGGTCAAGGCCTTTTAAAGGGTAAGGTGATAAAGAAACAGAAGAACTAGTGCAGTTTAGTTTTATTTGTTTCTTTCATAGACAAAGTTGATGTATCTATTTATATTAGCTTTGAGAATGTTAAAGGTTGTATGTATAATTCCTTGCCTTTATGGAAATTGATGTATACATATATAACTTTTTAGTTTTGGCTCTCCATAATAATCTTGTATGTGTTACGGATAAGTTGATGATTAAGTTAGAAGTAACATAGCCTTTACTGTTTATCTAGGTATTTGTTAGTTACTAGGGTAATGGTATTAGGATGTTACATTATGGTATCAGAGTCGTTCATCCAGTTGAGCTAGGGTATGGATTGGCTAGGCTTAGGCAAGTTTAGAGTTTTTCACTAAGTGTTATGCATTTCTTGTCTCATATGTGACATGTGCTAATAGAATTGCCTGACAGGCCTTAGGTTTGAATGTTAACGGTTACTATCACACTTAGTGTGTATAGGGAACTATTACTTCACCAAGGCGAACTAGGAGAAATAGGAATTCTTCTAATAAAGGTTTAGCCATTATAGTTGAAGTGTTCATAGTGATGGCGACTACTTGAGGGAGCTGATTGCTATCACAAACAGAGTTTTAGAGGAGACGGAAGCAAGTTCATCTTAGTAGCTAGTGCCACCAGCATAGTTAGTGTATCGAGTAGTGGTTGTAGAGAATCGAAATATTCCAGATCTCTCAAAGTTTAAAAAGGCAACCCTAGATCCTTTAAGGGAAAGTAAGACCCATTTGGAATAGGGAGATGGCTTAAGAAAATGGAGAAAAATATTAGTAGTTGAGGTTTGTTCAGATGACCTGAGAGTTTTGGTTGTCTTCTATATGTTAGAATGGGAGGCAAAGTTTTGGTGATTAGGTGTCAAGGAGTTATTAAGACTTTTAACACTTAAATTACTTTGGGAGTGTTTAGGAATTCTTTTTTGGATAAATGCTACCCTAAGACCCTACAAAATGCTAAGGATATAGAGTTCCTAAGACTTGAGCAGGGTGGCATGTTAGTAGACCAGAAAGTGGCTAAGTTTGAAGAAGTAAGAACTAAGTATACAATAAGTTACAGAATTGAACTTTAATCCATAGAACTCTGAGTTAAAGGGTAGTGGTGTTTGTTTTCTAAGTTCATCACTCTTTGTTGTGATAGCTGACAATGTATGAATAGTAATAAGTTCTTCATGATACTTGAAGTAAAAATCACGATTAAGTACAAGTTGAGTTATGTTTCTAAATTTACATCTGAGTGGATAAAATTGGAAACATTTATTAGAGTTGTTGATATGAAAGTTATCCTTATCATAGAGGCATGATTTACTCTCTTGTAGTTAGAGTTAAGTCAAATATGCAAGTTTTAGAGAAATACTCCAATGTCACCTTGAGTAGAGATGAAATGGCGTATCAGTAAAGAGATGGTTCCTTTATTAGTTAAAGTTGAACCATAGCATGATTATCTTACTTAAGGGAGAGAGATAAGCCCCTTGGCTTTATATAGGAGTGAGAAAAACACTTTGTTAAGGATGGAGTTATGAGACAAGAGAGCGAGGAAAGCACCTTGTGAGGGTAAAGATGTGAGTAAAACACTTTACTAATATGTAGATCGAGAAGCTCTCTACATAGGCAAGTAAGTGAGACCAAATAAATTAAATCTTTCCAAGTGTGGTAAAGAGTGAGAAAAACACTCTACCTAGGACAAATTAGTAAATTAAGCTCTTTGTCGAGAGACATAGGAAGTGAGAAAAATACTTATGTAAATGGTAGTAAGAGTGAGTTAAACTCTCTACCAAGGGTCTCAAGAAAAAGGTATTAAAGCGAGAAAAGCTTATACTAAGGGCAAATGCATGAGTTAAGTCTTATGTCAGGCAAAAAAGTGAGGTAAACATTTTGCCAAGTAGTAAGGATAACTTTTAAGCAATAATTTAGAATGCCTTAAGATTAGTGTTTATCGAATAGACTTAGAGAGCTATTTGAATAGGCCATTTTAGAATGGTAAGTTAGGATAACTGATTAGACAAAGGGAACTATTCATTTGGCAAGAGTTTCGGGTTGATTGAATATACTAAAAGAGTTATTCGATTAGCAAGTTTTAGCTTACTATTCGAAGAAGGCCTAGCGAGTATATAGATATTCTATAGGCGTATATTCAATAGGAATTAAACTGACTGGAGAGTAGTTCAATTAGCATAGTTTCAATTAGTCGAGATAGGTAAGGGAAACTTATTTCGGTGGATTGAAAAGGTAGAATGGTGTTTTTAGTGCTATTCAAAGAGGATAGTTGAGGGTCCTTATAGCTAGCCTTGTAACACCTTGGAAAACATGATAGACTTGTATATGGTTATGAAGGAAGTCTAATACTTGTTTATCATGTCTGTTAAGTTTTATAATTGTCTAAGTATGTTTAGGCACTTTATTGTAACGTTATGTGTGGAAAATAGTTGTTTTTAGTTTTGAAAATTGCTTAAACTAATTAGTTAATGGAAATAAATGTGGAGACTTTATTTCTTGGTCACCAATGTGTGAACTGTGCTACTGTTAAAATTTGAGATTTATCATAGTTAGTTTGATATATTTTAAGCATATTGGTTGTATGTTTGAATGCCAGATTGATTGTCAGCAGATATGGAAAAATGTGAAAATGGTGAAATTAGATTTTTAATGAATCATATGATTTATTTTAAGTTTGTTGAAGGTTAGAGAACTGGATTTGGTGAAATGTGAGTATTTTTAGTAGATCGAGGTTTTAGTGATTATCAAAGAAAAGTCAAATTTGACTTCCCTTGTCAAATATCCGTGACGCCCCTTTTCGCAAAGGGCATCACACTGAAAGGACAAAATTCAAAAGAAACTAAACCCGATTTGTAAAAATTACCTGTTTATCAAATAAGTATATGAATTTACTAATTTTTTTCTTAATATATGGAAAACATAAACTTAGTAGAGAATAATATAAGGAACGTCCCATACATCAAACCAAAAGATACATATCATAAGTACTTACATACATCAAAAGATCTTAGTAAAACATAAGCAATAGCTTTGCATGCTCAAAAAGATTATACACATCAGCCACCAAAACAACAAAAAGACATCAGGCCCCAAAAGCTACAAAACATATCAAGCACCACAAGCTACTGAGAAGGACCCTCGGACGGATCCTCCTCGGGATCCTTCTCAGAAGAAGAGATCCTAACAGGAGCCACAGACTCATGGGCAGGGGCCTGAGCAGAAGACATATTTGAGTCCTCTTGTGCGGTATAAGAGCAGTCACCCCACAACCCTCAGATTGGCATGTAAAACTCCAGCCACACAGCGACATCAAAAGAGAAGGTAGGAGCTTCGTAACGACTCCTCACAAAAGACAAGGTCACCTCACCCACATAAACAAATTGCTCGGTATTCAGGTTGACGTGCCACGAATCAATGCCTCCATGAAACCTTAGCCTAGCATAACCAAGAAGACCTTGTCATGATGCCATAGGAAGAACATAAACTAACCCAAACAGAAACTGGAAAACTCTGGCTCGTTCCCATCATGGTCTTTAAAGAAACACAAACATAAATAGAATAACAAAATAAAGAGGTCAGATCCTCTACATCAATACTAGTTATAGAAGTAAAGAAACAGAAATAGTGCACAACGCCTTTCCGCCGAAAACAATAAGCAACATTAAAGTTAGATAATAAATAGTTCAATAATTGAGGCAGTCATAGTATCAGTGAAAGAGAAGTTCAATGAGCAATATATATATATCAAATAAATATGTCGACCGACTATACATATGCACAATGTACCAAACCCTACTCCATAGAGCTAAATACAACATTAGAGAGAATGATTAGGGAGACGTGTCTGTATATCATCAGCATCAATAAAGTGCTATCACAAGGTCTGCGTACGCATCATGGCTCATACGATACATTCATCACCGGATTGTGAATATCATAGTGTCTAATCAAGATCGTCAAAGCGTTGCTTGGTCACCACGGCCCAGAGGAGCTACCAACTGGCCACTTGTGGGATACCTGCGCCCAGACGCCTCCAAGTTCAACTAGTGAACCACACTACTCAATTCGCACCCGCATAAAGGTGTAATTCATCTCCTAGGCATATAGTCTCAACAAGAAGTCCACCACACTTTCACAAAGTATGATGAATGACTCAATGTACATACACATACACACATATATATATATATATATATATATATATATATATATATATATATATATATATATATATATATACATATATATGCATATATATACATATATATATATATCAATGTCATGCATTTCATAACTATAAGCCACCATTGACCAAAACAGTCATCAAGAACTATGGGTCCCACTTGTCGGTCCGATAGCAAAATTGTTGTTTATTTTCAATCGCGGACATGCCATTATCTCATAAGATTTTATTACTGTTTTCAATTGGGTAAAACTTCCGTTGCCATTTTAAACTAAATTTTGAAACTTTCAAAGTTTAATATAAAAATTACACCTCAACTTCAACACTTTCTTATTGAGCTTCTCTAGGGAATATGTTCTAATATTTTTTTCACCTAATCCTTTTTACTCTAATTCAAAAAGTCATTCTCTTTGTTCTTAATAAAAACTCACTTAAAATAAATATTTTAGGTTTCTCAAAACCTCACTCACACTTATTTTCCTTCAATGGCTGAAAATCACTCTTGATTTTAGGATAAAAACTTTGTTTCTTTTCTTTTTCCATTTTATGAGTCCCTAATTAAATATCTAATCACCTAATTATCTTAGTTCCAACTTGATACAAAAATCTTTCCTTGGGTGCTCTACATGGCCGTGAACCCTAAGGGTATAGAAAACTCATAATTTTCATCACTTTGTCAATCACTTATCACTTAATTGCTTAAGCCCCAAATTAATACAAAGATTTTGTCTTGAACACCTTAAATTGGGTCACTTGGCCGTGAGCTACAATCAAAAGGGGCAAAAAGCCCTTGCCTTTCATACATGATTCTAAGCATCCAAAGCATCTTCATTAATCAATTTCACATAATAGCAAACTCATGCACAATATCAAGCAATAAAATTATACAAGGCAAATAAACATAAATCACCAAAAATCATACAATTAAGTGGGTAAATCCTCACATGGATTTCCCACTCACAACATACAAAGTTGTTCTTCACTACCATGATAGGTTGATGAGGTTAATCTCCCTCTTACCTAAAGAGATGGCAAGAAAAAAAAAACTCCTTGATGCCTCTTGAAATGTTCATCCAACACCTCCAACCAAACCCTAGAAGTTTCAAACTCACAAGATCAACATCTAAAGCTTGAAAAGAGAAGAGCAATGATCAAGATGATGGCCTTGAACACGGAAAAGAGGAAAGGAAAAAATGAAGATCAAGAATCTTACCGTAAGAGCTTCAAGTTAGGGTTTGAATGAAAATGATGAAGATGAGAGAACTAGATAGTGATCACAACAAAGAAAAGCTCCCAAATTATGAGTAGATTCAAGAACAAGGATTGATTTGAACAAACAAACATGGAGGGTGGCAATGGGGTGCTTGGCCGTGGAGCATAGAGAGAAAAAAAAAAGAGAAGAGAAAAAGTGAGAGAGAAAAGTGAAACTTTAGAATTGAAAAGGTGAAATGAAAGCTTAAGTGAAAAGATGACAACCTTGTCATCTTTTCCTCCCCCCCTAAACCGTGGGGCCTTCCCAAGGAGAGAGAGAAGAAGCTTCTCCAACAAGTCTCATGTAAAACTTGTTGAGGAAGCTTAGTTTCACCTTTTAGGAAAGTCAAAGATGATGTCACATAGGTGATGTCACATAAAGAGAACACTCTAGAAAAGATGACTAGTACTTTACTAAAAGTTGTTATCTAATGGACAAAGGTTATAGTTAACAAAACCAGTATCCATTGCTCAATGGATAATAAAATGTACCGTGGTTTTATTTATTAGATAAAATCTCGAAAAACAAAACTTCGTAAACTGTGTCCAGCCTCGGGTTTAGTCAGATCCCCCAGTACCGCTTCCACAGCCCAAAGCTTTCTAGCCTCAAAAAAATATTTTATTTTTCAGCCCCGTTTAATGCGCACATAAATCGCGAAATATGATAAAATAATCAAAATCACCCAAATAATTCACAAAAATTCACAAAAGTCACAAATATTATAAAAAGCATATATAATAGAAAACAAGCAATTTTTGGGGTGTTACAACTCTCCCCTTCTAAAAAGAAATTTCATCCTCGAAATTTGTCATATTTTAGAATAGATGTGGATATTGTTCCTTCATCTTGTCCTCTAGCTCCCACGTTGCGTCTCCAGTCACATCATTCCAAATCACCTTTACCAATGGAATTTCTTTTCCTCTGAGTTGCTTTACTCTCCTATCCTCAATCTTTGCAGGAAGTGTCTCATAGGTTAAATTCTCTTTCAATTGTACTATATCTGATGTTATGACATGGGTTGAATCAGGAATATACTTTCGCAATTGCGACACATGGAAGACATTATAAAGGTTAGAAAGAAAAGGTGGTAAACCTATTTGGTAGGCTATTGGACCTATCCGATGAAGAATTTGATAAGGTCTGATGAATTTGGGAGTGAGTTTTCTGGATTTAAGAACTCGACTAACCCCAGTCGTAGGTGTGACTTTCAAAAACACATGCTCATCTTTCTCAAACTCAATAGGTTTTCTTCTCTTGTCTATATAGTTTTTTTGTCGACTCTGAGCTGTCCGCATCTTTTCCTGAATCATCTTAACTTTTTTCGTTGTTTGTTGCATAAGATCAGGCTCTATCGTAAGATGCTCTACAGCTTGGTACCAGCATAAAGGTGTTCTGCATCGTCGTTCATATAAAGCCTCATAGGGTGCCATCCCTATGCTTGAGTGAAAACTATTATTGTAGGTGAACTCTATCAAAGGTAAAAATTCACCTAACTTCTAGGCTGTTCTAAAATATAAGCTCTCAGCAGATCTTCCAGCGATTGAATTGTCCTCTTCGATTGACTATCTATTTGCGGATGATAAGCAGAACTCAAACTAAGTTTCATTCCCGTCACTTCTTGTAGACTTTGCCAAAACCTTTATGTAAACCTCAGATCTTTATCATAAACAATACTAAAAGGCACACCATAGAGTCTAACAATTTCACCAATATACAGTTGAGTCAACCTCTCCATCGAATACCTTATGTTAATTGGTAAGAAGTGCACAGACTTCGTAAGTCGATCAACAATCACCCATATCAAATCATACCCCTTTCGGGTCCTCGATAGTCCAACCATGAAATCCATTGCAACGCTATCTCATTTCCATTAGAGAATAGTTAGAGGTTGCAACATTCCTGATGGTCTCTGATGTTTAACCTTAGCTTTCTGACAAACCAGACAAGATGACATATACTGGGCAACGTCCCTTTTCATTCTGTTCCACCAAAATAACTGTTTCAGGTCTTGGAACATCTTGGTCATTCCTGGATGCATACTCAACTTGCTCGTGTGGGCTTCTTCGAGAATTAACTTCCTAAGCTCCGAATCATTAGGCACACAAACCCTGCCTTTGAACTTTAGGATTCCATCAAGTCCTTCCCTAATTATTAGCACAATGTCTCACTTCATTAGCTCCCTCTCATTTTGAAAAAATTTGTCACCTTTTTGTTTCTCTCGAATTTCATCCATTAGATCACTTAAAATAGTAACCATATTGAAACAAATCTTCCCTGATGTTAATTCCACATATATCCCTGAATTTCTCTATCAATTCCTTCTCTTTGACCATCATAGCAGAGATACTAAGCATCTTCCTACTTAAAGCATCTGCTACGACGTTTGCCTTTCCGGGGTGATACTGAAGTTGAAAATCGTAATCTTTAAAAAACTCCAACCACCTCATTTGCCTCATGTTCAACTGCTTTTGGTCAAACATGTACTTCAGGCTCTTATGATCGTTGTAGACATTGAACGTTGCTCCATATAGAAAATGTCTCTATATTTTCAAAGCAAACACAACAACAGCTAACTCCAGGTCATGAGGACATTCATGTGTTGAGTGTCCTAAGTCATCACAAAAGCCACAAATTTCTTTATTTTGCACAGATTTGATCTCTTTTACTTTTCTTAATTCCATGGCCTCAACCTTTCTAGCCAAACTGGCAAATCTAGCATTTAGATCTTCTTCTTGACTAAGGTGATATTTTCCTTTATTAGCACTTGCAAGATTAGATCTAATTGAATTTTCAGAAGTGTTAGTACTATGCCAAGATTGAGAATTTTCAGCCAACTGGTTCAAATAGTCTAAAGCTTCACAGGTTCTTTATCAAGAAACTCACCATTGCACATTGTTTCCACAAATTATTTAGTTTCAGGTGTTAAACCTTCATAAAAGAAGCTTATAGTGCGCCATTTTTCAAAACCATGATGTGGGCAAGAATTTAACAAATCTTTAAACCATTCCCAACTTTGAAAATATGCTTCATTTGAATTTTGGGAAAAATTTTGGATTTGTCTTTTCATAGCATTGGTTTTATGTGTTGGAAAAAATTTCTTCAAGAACTCACCTTGCATTTCTTGCCATGTGCCAATTGATCTTGGTTTCAAAGTGTTAAGCCAGGATTTTGCTTTATCTTTTAAAGAAAAAGGAAACAATTTAAGCTTAACAATCTCTTCAGTGCAATTTTGATCATTGAAGGCAATACATACTTTCTCAAATTCTTTCAGATGTAAATATGGACTTTCAGATTCTAAACCATGAAAATTAGGAAGTAAAGAAATCATACCTGGTTTGAATCTAAAATTATTGGCATTGAGTGGAAAGATAAAACATGATGGACTAAATTTCGAGGTGGTTGCAAATATTCACGCATGGTTCGCAACGGTTGATTTTCCGGTTCATCATGTACACTTTCATTGTCAGCCATTATGTCAATTGTGTGTGATTGTGATTCAAACAAGTCAATATATAAAGTACCAGAATTAATTTTAACTAAACGACCAGAATTTAAATCACGATACCAATTAAGCATAAATACATAAATAACTTAAAATAAAAAAAAATAATGTACAAGCTGGCGGTGTAACCCACCATTAAATATTAACAAGGATGTGGTAGAAACCAACCACCAAAAATATATATATATAACAAAGGTGGGGTAATAAACCAACCACCCAAAAATAAAAATAAAAATAAAAATAAAAATAAAGTGCGAAAAAATAAATAACAGAAAAGTAAAAAGAAGAGTTTCCCCCACTAAGTTAGTGCGTAAAATAAAAGGGAGAGTTACCCCCACTGACGAAAAAAAATGACAAAAATAAAAAAAAGCAAAAATAAATGACATAAATATAAAAGTTAGAAAGTTAGTATGTTAGCAAGTTAGTAAGTTAGAGAGTTAGTAAAGAAACCGAAGGATCAGCAAGCCGATCTTTTGCTCCGGTGAGGGAGAAGAGAGAATAGATTTTATTAAAGAAAACGAACCTCAATAAATCAAAACATCAAATCAAGTCCCCAGCAATGGCACCAAAAACTTGACTGCGGGATTTAAGGATGCAAACCCAAGTGCAGGTTGTCTCAAGTAGTAAATTTCTCGAGAGTCCAAGGTCGATCCACAGGGAATTGATGAAGAAAAATTAATTGAGGTAAGAAGAGGATTTGTCACAACACCAAAAGTAATAAAACAAGTTCACAAATGAATTTAAGGGCTTGCTTGGGTTAGGAGATCCACTCTTGGTAATAAATTAAAGGTAAGATTATTTCTCTTTTTAACTCAATTGAAATCCACACACAACGGAGGTTCTAATCGGAAAATATAACATTCAAAGTTCAATTATATATGTAATCATATTATGATTCCTTTAATTATCTACCAATATTTGTAAATGAGTTCAAGCATTCACTGTGTCAATCCTATTGTCTACAATAAATCAAGATCTCCATTAACAAAGAAGGTTTCTAAATTGATTGGAAACAAAATACAACACATATAATGTTCATTTAATAATATATCATTTAAGCACAATAAATAAAATAATCTAACCTTATTTCATTACCAAGAGCTTCACTCTTTCACCCAAGCAAGATGAAGATTTAGTTACTCATAGATAAGAAGAAAGAAAGAGAGAAGAAGAAAAAGATGAACATGACTTCAATTTAGAACAAGAGAAAATTACAACAAAGGAAAACAATAAACAAGCATAACCTTAACTTGTACAAACTAAGCCTAACACCAAGTGCTCCAAATGGTCAGCCAATGGTGCCTTTTATAGAGGATTAGGAATACAAAATGACAAAGGGGCTGATTAGGGGTAGGTGGGATGAGTGGATGAATGAGTGGAGAATGCCCAATGGTGAGGATAAGAGTAAAAAATCATTGAGATTTCTTGTCTCCTAAATCATTCATTACTTAAGTCATTGATTTCGTCATTTTCGAGCCAAGTGGTCTTCATGAAAGTTCTAGGAAATTGTCTAAGCTTTCCAATGGCTTTGGAATCACCCAAAAATTCGTCCTACAGCCCAAGATATGACCCAATTACTACAAACTATTCAGGCCCAGTTTCAGCACCTCTGTTTTGACTTTCAGACCCAATATCACCATCAAGGAGCCCGAATCAAGTTTTGTGTTCAACATGAAAGTTTTAGAACTGGGTCTTAACTTTCAAATATCCAAATTTCAGCCCAAGATAATTCTTGCAGCCCGAGTTGATTACTGTACACTATTCAGGTTTCAGACACAAAACTCGTGTTCTGTCTTCCAAGCCCAATTAGCTCTACTAGATGTCTGATTGAGACTTTGAGCTCTGCATCAAAGTTGTAGAGCTCTCTCTTATCTTTCCTACAAGGTAAAATTCATAATTATCAGACATTTAGAACTCAAGATATGGCCGAAATACAGAAACAACATAAGAACAAAATAGTGCTGAAAAAATCAATTAAGTCCAATTTGAGTCCAAACTTACAAAACATAACTAAACTTAATCAATTAAGTACATAAAGAGTGTAAATGACTAAAAATGAGGGTTTATTAATGTATAAAATATGTGATCATCATTATGTGTAGGATAATTCTTTTTATGCACTCTCAACTGCCTTGAAGCGTATGCTACAACCTTCCTATTCTACATAAGCACACATCCTAAGCCTTGATGTGAAGCATCACAAAACACCTCAAAGGGTTCATTGGGATTAGGTAGAACCAAAACTAACAAAGTAGTTAGCCATCTCTTCAACTCTTGAAAACTTTCTTTACATGCGTCAGTCCATAGAAAAACTTGATTCTTTCTTGTAAGCTAAGTGAGAGGTCCTACTATCTTGAAAAACCCTTCAATGAATCTTTGATAATAACCAGCTAATCTGACAAAGTTACAAATCTCTGTCACGGTCTTCAGTCTTTCCCATTGAAGAATTGTTTCAACCTTCGACGGATCAACTGCAATTCCTTCCTTCGAAATCACATGACCCAAAAACTTAACTTCTTCCAACTAGAATTCACACTTTGACAACTTGGCGTACAACTTCTTCTCCTTCAAAATCTGAAGAACTACGCTGAGATGTTCAGCATGTTCCTCCTGATTTCGAGAATAGAACAAAATGTCATCGATAAAGACAATGACAAATCTATCTAGGTAAGGACGAAAGATCCTATTCATGTAATTCAAGAATATTGCAAGAGCATTCATCACTCCAAACGGCATCACAAGATATTCAAAATGCCCGTAACGCGTTCGAAAGGCCGTTTTGGGAATATCCTCTACCATCACTCCGATCTGATGATAGTCATAACGCAAATCAATCTTGGAGAAAACAACGGCTCCTTTCAGCTGATTGATCAAATCATCTATCCTCGGGAGTGGATACTTATTCTTGATTATGACCTTGTTTAACTGGCTATAATCTACACATAATCGAGAAGTTTCATCATTTTTCTTGACTAACAATACTGGCGCTCCCCAAGGTGATACACTAGGCCTGACAAACTATTTTTCCAAAAGTTCCACTAACTGTTTCTTGATTTCAACCAACTCCAACGGTGACATCCTGTATAGTGCTATGGATACTGGACCAGATCCATGTACAAGATCGATAGTAAACTATATCCCTCGCTCTAGCGATAAACCAGGTACATCATCAAGAAAGACTTCGGGAAACTCATTGACTACTAGAATAGCATTCACATTCATCTTACTCTTGATTTCTAATGAAGATAATAGCATGTATCCCTGAGCTCCCTCTGTCAAGAAAGTTTTAACTTGGTTGGCCGTCAAAAATCCAAAATTTTCAGTCTTAGGGAAAACTAGGGTTTATTGGAACAATCTAACAGGATATGGTTAGAAGATAACCAATTCATTCCTAAGATTATGTCTATTTGAGAAAGAGGTAAACAGATCAAAACAACAGAAAAGATTCGACCTTCAATAGTCATAGGACAGTTCAAACAAACTTGGGTAATAACAACAGGTTCAACAGTAGGGTAGAAATACTCAAATCATAAGGTAAAGAAGACACAGGTAATCCTAATTGATACACATAATCATAAGCAATAAAAGAATGGGTCACCCTCAAGTCATACAATACAGATAAAAGATTACCTCCTATGGCATAATCTCCCTTTATTAGATCTTTGGATTTGGAGGCTTCCGATCTACTAATCATATAAACCCTTCCTCCTGCCTGAGGTCTTGTAGCTCACACATTACCGACAAAAGGCTTCACCTTGGGGTGATTGCAGTCTCTGGAGATATGGTCGGGCTTCCCGTGTAACACCTACCGTAGGGTATCACATTTAAGACTAAAACTTATATAACTTACCAAGTTATAAAAGAATTAATCTTGTAACAATACTGATTTTAAAATTTCATTTGTAAATAATATAAAAATTAGATAAATAAATAAATCCATATAATACATAATTGATCATTACTCACTCATAATATACAGAAACATAAAACTCAGTTTACAAATAATTTATATACATAAGATTGTACTTCAAAAAGTAAATATATTTAACTGTTACTTCAAAGCATTAAACTAACTAAAGATAAAACATCTAGTGTGAAAGTTGCTCAGAAGGATCTTCTTCAGTCTCCTCTAAAGACAAAAACTCCAGGTTCTACGCAGACCTAGGAACAAGAGTATTTGCAAACAACACCATAGAATTCTCTCTAGGGGTGTAAATAGGAATACCCCACAAATCCCTCATCGGCATCAAGAACTCTAAATGTATGGAAACATTAGTAGACAAAATAGGGTTCTTTTTACGGTCCCACTAAAAGTTAGGGTCAGCTCCCTAACATAAACTACACGGTCCCTCTCTAAGTCTATGGTCCAAGCATCCGCATCCTCGTGGAACTGTACACACATAAACCTGACGATGCCTCGTTGGTACGCTATACCATACAACAGATAAACTATCTTAAGTAGAATCCAGGTAATCCCGACTCTTCTTCTACACCGTCTTTATTTAATATAAATATACAACATAATAGATATAACATGAAGAGGTGAGATCCCCTACATCAATACCAGCATGACAGTATAGAAATGACAGTAAATATACAAATATAGAATTAACACATCGAACCATGTTATCACATCACAGATAATATATCAGATAAATATAATTGTCACATCAATATGCTAACCTACTATGCATATGTACATAGACCAATTCCTACTCCATGGAGCTAATCACAATTTCGGAGAGAATGATCTAGAAGATCTGTCTATATCTTATTAGCCCCAAATAAAGTGCTAAAATAGAATTTTAGTGTACACAACATGGCTTATGCAAGACAGTTTATGCCAAATCGTGATTAAGAATAGTTCTTTGTCTAGATCGTTAGTGCGTTGCCTAGTGCCACGACCCAAAGGAGCTACTAACTGGCCACATATGGAATCCTCCACACACCAATGCTTCCAAGTTCAACCAGTTAACAACACTATGGCTATCGCACCCGCATTAAGGTGTAATTCATCTCCTAGACAATTCGTTGTTACCAAATAAAAGTTGACACATTTTTCAATGCATGATGTATGATTCAAATATACAAACAAAGATCATTATCATTGTTTTTCATAACAATACGCCATCACATGGTTGTACTACTTTCCAACACAATCGGGTCCACAACGTCGGCTCAACAACAATTTGCTGTTATTTTCAATCGCGTAGTACTTTTACTGCATTTTCACAATCGCATACGCTTTTTCTTATGTTTTCAAATCGCGTAAGTATTTTCCAACTTTTTGCAATTGCGAAAATATTTTCAAACGTTTTTTGAATTGCATGGAGATTTTTAAATGTTTTCTTAAATGCGTAGCTATTTTAAATTATTTTCTCAATCGCGTAAGTTGAAAATCACTATTTTGGAAACGCGTAAGATTTTATCACTATTTTTTTTAATCACGTAAAATATTTCTTAGCTTTCTAAATTAAATGTTGAAACTTTCTTTATAATATAAATATTTTGGCCTTACTTATAATATTTTCTCATTAATATTCTTTTAAAGAGTATTTTCTACTACTTCTCACAAAATTCATATTTCTTTTATTTAATCTAATATCATAGCTCAAAGCTTACTAACGCGCCTCAAAACCTAATGGGTGAGCTATACACTAGTAAACTTTAAGTTATAAATTTATTTCCCTTTTATAACCAAATTTCTTTTCCATTTGATTCCAAAAACTTGTTTCTTTTCTTTTTATATCTTAAAATCCACTAATTTAAATTCCGATTACTTAAACCCCTAAATCTACTCTTAAGAAATTATTTTTGACCTAGATTAATAAAACTTGGCATGTTGGCCAAAATTCACCTAATGTTTCATCACAAAATATTTATTCATTTTCTAATTTATATTTCTTTATAAAAAAAATCTTTAATCCAATTACTTGTAATTAAATCACTTAATTTCATGATTAGTAAAATAATTTAGAAAGATTTGCTCCACAAATGATGTTGAGGCTGTGAGCCTCTAGGTTCTTTGGAACCTTCATACTCTTCCTTTTCATTTGAATCACATCCTACTATACACGCCAATCATCACGCTTCTATAAACAAATATTCATGCTTATCATCAAAGCAATAAAGTATACAAATCCAAACATGAAAAGGTCTTAGAATGGTGTATAGGTTAAAAAAATAAGGTTAGATGAAATTATGGAAGCTTGGATGGTGTTTTACGGTGCTGTGGCCGAGAGCTTCATGAAGGAGGAAGGTAAGGTTTTTCTTTGTGTTTAGAAGATAGAGAATGAAGAGAAAAGCTTTTTGGTCACAAAGTGTGATATGCTTAAGTGAAATATCCTAAAACTAAAGTTCCTAGTCATGGAGTGCTATCACATGGAGAGTCAAAGACTTAGCTAACAAGTTTGTGAATGAGCACATGGTGTTGGTCACAAGCTTGTCATGCTTTTGTCACTTGGTTTTCTATTGGTTCATGCTTAAGGAGTCATGGCATGTATCACAAATTCTAGAAGGTGCAAGAACCCTCCTTGGCCGTGGAGCTCAAGGAGAAAGCTAACTACGTTTTGATTCAATTAATTCCAATTATGCTTAGGTTAACTAGTTAGTTACTCTAGGTTTATGACTAAATTTTCAAGCCATTAATATTGACCAATTTCCATTAGTTCACCTTAAGCATCAAGCCTTCTAATTGGTTCACAAAATGAGTCACCAAGACTTTTTCCAAAGACTATTGTCCAATGGATAAAAGCTACAGAAACTATTACCCAATGGATAGAAGCTACTGCTCACAAGTTAGTAGGTATTGTCCAATGGATAATAAAACACGATTTTTTTTATTTGACAGATAAATTCTAAAAATTACAAAATTAAGAACTGTGTCAAAGATTAGTAAGCTCCTGCGGCCTTGAATAAATTGTCAAAGATTTTCTCCGGCCTGAAAATTTTTATTTTCTTAGCCTAGAGTAAAACACACAAAAAGTTCAGAAACAATCACAGAACAATCAAAATAAATTTAACAATGCATAAAAACCACAAAACAGTACAATCAGACATTATAAAGAAATAGAAAATTTCAGGGTGTTACATCCTCCATTTGAAGCAAATGACCCCTTTCATTGTACACTCGTTGGTCAAGTGGTCCCTTCCACACTTCGAGCATCTTGGCAAAGATGCCATAGTCTGACTAACTCGATTGCCACTAGAATTGCCACTCAAACCTCCACCATGTGTTTTTGGTTGATGTTGATTCCCTAGCAGTCGAGAATAAGGCTTCCTTTGAAAATGATTAACATTGCTGCTATTCCCTCTTTGGAACCTAGAAGGTCCAAAGTTACGACTCTTTGTGTCTCGTGATTGGTCCAGCTCCTTAATCCTATGACACTTGTCCAACAAGGTTGGGAATTGCTCAATTCCCAACAGTAGTACTGCTATTTTCAAGTCATGTCTCAATCCTTCTTCGAACTTTTGACACTTCCACTCCTCATTAGGCTGTAGCTAGAAATTCCTCGAGAACTTCGATAAGCTTTCAAACTTTGCTCCATACTAGAAATTTGGGTTTTAGAGACTAATTTAAAGACCGATTTATTTTGGTCTCTATAGAGACCGATTAAGAAATAAAAATTTAATTTGCTACTGAAATAAAATCGGTCTCTAATTTGGTCTCTAGAAAATTTAGAGACCGAATTAGAGACCAAAATTATGTTATAGAAGAAATTAAAAAAAAATGTGTGCTATTTTTAGAGATTGATATTTCAGTCTCTAAATAAAAAAATTTACAAAAAAAATTAGAGACCAAAATTTAAAAAATTAAAAAGAATGTGTGTTATTTTTAGAGATCGATATTTCGGTCTCTAAATACAAAAATTACCAAAAAAGAAAAGAAAAAACTTAACAATTGTAAATACATCTGCTGTTTTTCTTTCCTGCTTTTCTTTCTATCACCAAGCACGCCTCATCTCCACCCCCATCTCCACCCACCCCACAACCGTGCCTCCAAGCACTTGGACCAAATCCTTTAATCCACCAACCAGCTATCACCATCGCCACCCCACAACCGTGCCTCCAAGCCGTGCTTGGACCAGATCCTTCCCTCCAACAACTAGCCATCACCGTCGTGCTACCCCACAACCGTGCCTCCAAGCTCAAATCAGACTAGATCCTTCCCTCCACGAATCAGTCATCACCGTCGCGCAGACCAGATCATTTCCTCCGTAACCACTATCGTGCATCCAAGCCGTGCTTGGACCAGATCTGCCTCGCACCATCCATACTGAACCAAATCTGTCCTGTTACGTGTTGTGCCTACCATTGCTGAGTACACAGATCCACCCAGCCACATTGAACTAGATATGTCCTCCACCATGAGTCAAGCTCCTATCACCGTGAGTCTAGCTCCTACCGCCATCCGTTACCACCGTGCCTGCCATTGCTGAGTGGTTGGCATCTTTGAAATCCCTCTTTTGCCTCTGCTTCATTTTTCATGTTCAGAGAGTGAAAGTCTCTTTCTTCTTGATTTTTCTTTTTTAATTAACTCGTGTGTGTCAATTTTGCTTACCAGGTTCGAATAATAGTATGCTTTGCAATGATTTAATCTTAATGCAGTCATTTTCTTTGCAAGATTATGCTCCCAAAATCGTTGGATGTTGCATTCTGAATATTTGGAGACTCTATTAGCTTTTTATTTCATCTGACATCAAATTGTTTGAAAACATGTCTACGATAGGTATGTGTAACTATTTAATCTCGATTTTGTATTCTGATATAAAAGGACGAGATATGGGACGGTGCATGAGTTTCTATAGATCCAAAAATAATGAATTTTCTATTTAGTGCTTGGTTAAGGTGATAGGAGTGATGTACGGGTAGAATTTGTAGACTTAATGGGGAAAAGTAAATGAGAGAAAAGGAAAATCCAAATTTTATCCAAAAGAAGAGGTAGGTGTATTCTTTTTCTTAGTAACATAGGTAGATGTATGACTACGGGATTTAAGGATGCAAACCCAAGTGCAGGTTGTCTCAAGTAATAAATTTCTCGGGAGTTCGAGGTCAATCCACAGGGAATTGATGAAGAAAAATTAATTGAGGTAATAAAATGATTTGTCACAACATCAAAAGTAAGAAGTTCACAAATGAATTTAAGAGCTGCTTGGGTTAGGAGATCCACTTTTGGTAATAAATTAAAGGTAAGATTATTTCTCTTTATAACTCAATTGAAATCCACACACAATGGAGGTTCCAATCGGAAAATATAACATTCAAAGTTCAATTATATATACAATCATATTATGATTCCTTTAATTATCTACCAATATTTGTAAATGAGTTCAAGCATTCACTGTGTCAATCCTATTGTCTACAATAAATCAAGATCTCCATTATACAAAGAAGGTTTCTAAATTGATTGGAAACAAAATACAACACATATAATGTCCATTTGATAATATATCATTTAAGCACAAGAAATAGAATAATCTAACATTATTTCATTACCAAGAGCTTCACTCTTTCACCCAAACAAGATGAAGATTTAGTTACTCATAGATAAGAAGAAAGAAAGAGAGAAGAAGAGAAAGATGAACATAGCTTCAATTTAGAACAAGAAAAAATTACAACAAAGGAAAACAATAAACAAGCATAACCACAACTTGCAAAAAACTAAGCCTAACACCAAGTGCCTCAAATGATAAGCCAATTGTGCCTTTTATAGAGGAGTAGGGAGACAAAATGACAAGAGGGCTGATTAAGAGTAGGTGGATGAGTGGATGAATGAGTGGAAAATGCCAAATGGTGAGGATAAGAGTGAAAAATGATTGAGATTTCTTGTCTCCGAAATCATTCATTGCTTAACTCATGGATTCCGTCATCAAATAGAAAAGTCATCTTCATGAAAGTTGTAGATCTGGATCTTAACTTTCAGATGTCCAAATTTCGGCCCAAGATAACTCTTACAGCCTGAGTTATGGCCCAATTACTGCAGACTGTTCAGGCCCAGTTTCAGCACCTCTGTTTTGACTTCCAGGCCCAATATCAACTCCAAGCTGTCCGAATGAGCTCTTGTGTTCTTCATGAAAGTTATAGACCTGGGTCTTAACCTTCAAATATCTAAATTTTAGCCCAAGATAATTCTTACAGTCCGAGTTATGCTCTGATTACTGTACACTGTTCAGGTTCCAGACACAAAACTCGTGTTCTATCTTCCAAGCCCATTTAGCTCTTCTACATGTCCATATTTTACCTAGAGCTCTCATGAAAGTTGTAGAACTTTCTCTCAGCTTTTCTACAAGGTAAAATTCATAATTGCTAGACATCTAGAACTCAAGATATGACCAAAATACAGAAACCGTGTAAGACCCAAATAATGCTGAAAAAATCAATTAAGTCCAATTTGAGTCCAATCTTACAAAACATAACCAGACTTAATCAATTAAGTACATGAAGAGTGTAAATAACTAAAAATGAGGGTTTATTAATATATAAAATATATGATTATGAATGTATTATAGTAATGAATCTGATATCCAAAAAAAAAATGATATATCTAATAAAGTGGATTCTTTTATTTCTTTTTTATCTGATTGTATATTCTTATCAGTATACTTTCCAGTTGTAACTTCCTAAAATAGCTACTGTAGTAGGGTATATGTAACTGTTGCAATGAATGAAAGTAACAAGTAACAACTCATAGTTTCTTTAGGTTCCTTCCTCTATTTGATTGGCGTATCCTTTCTGCTGTGAAATAGATGCATTGCTCTATAGCCAGATTTTTCATCTTCCATTTTTTCTAGTGTCATGAGCAATGCGCCAATCAAATCCACAACCCTATACACCTTAACAGTAAAAGTAGATTACATTATGTTAGGTCCTTGTAAATTATTTACATTGTTTGTGTTTAGATGCTTAAAATGTCCAGGTTCTATAGTGAATGTTGTTGCTTTTTCTCTGGAAAATCCTTACCATCTATTCTGTGTTGGCGCTGCAGCATTGGGACTTGTAGCTTCCTGTCTTTATGCATGTCTACCTGGCTGATGTGAAGGTGCAATAGTATATTGTCAATGCAAGAATCTCTTTGTGAGGAGCCTCAAAAGTACAGACACTAAATTTGGCTATGGTATATGCAGGACTATCGTGTGAGCATTTCATTTTTTAGATCTCCTTATTTAGTAGATGGGGTGGAACTAGAATTTTCTGAACTAAGTGCTAAATCTACCTTCACTTATATGTATGCTAAAAAATTTTGGAAAATGGGGCTGAATTTATATATTAAAGGGGGCTTATTAAAAAAAATTCATACAATACTTAATGAAATTTTTTTAGTCGCACCCTCTATGCTCTAAATAGTTCAGCCCCTGTTGGTAGAGGTTGTTGTGCTCCAAAGGATGAGAATTCTTAAGCGGGAGAGGGTTGGTTGCATTTATACTAGTCTATTTTGACAAGCTCTGCAGAAAAAAAAATATCTTCTCAGTCTTAAAAATGTTTATTGTAACAAGTACATGAACTAGGTGTCTCGGCTAGTCAAGCTAAGACTACTAATTAAATTATTATTACTTATTAACCATTCATTATCAATGTGTAGCTACAGAACATTGGACTTTTTATTTGAGTTCAACGCAATATAAAATCTAGTTAAGTACAATGGTCAGTCATCTTTTGTGGATTAGTGTATCGAAGAGGGTAATACAACTGGAAGCTTAAGAACTCCTCGACTGAGACTCAGTTGTTCGTCTTCTTATCCCTATTTCATAATCATTGAACCAATGATGTGAGACTTATGATCCTAACTGAATTTGGGATATGAATTTATTGTATAAATGCCTAGTACTGGTAGCCTAAGACCGCATTCATGCTTTAAATTTGAGGCTATATTTGAATTGACATTTTTTATATTAAAAGAAATAATTAATGTAAGGATTACAATTGTACTCACAAAACATCATGACAAAACTTTATATAATGATTATAATCATTAGTTTTCCTGCAATATTTAGAGACTAATTATAATTTTTTTGTACTCCTATAATTGTTATACTAATAGACTTTGTAAAAGAAAAGATAATAACAAAATATTTTAAAGTCTTTTTATTTTGTGATATCATTCACTATAATGTATTAATAACAAGTTGGTTTGGACTATATTTATTTTCTATTTTGTACATGCATGTCTAGTTTCTTACACAGCTGTTACTGGAAAAAAAGAGAGTAAAGAATTGACTTTTTTTTTTACAATAAAGTAAAGAATTGACTATAATTCATAATTAAAATATCATTATAAGTTTTTCGGCTATAATTTCCAGCAAAAAAAAGTATACGTTACAATTCTAATTTAACAAAAATTATAATATTTTAAATTTTTATATGACTTTTTACCTATAAATATCGCACCCCTTAAAATTTATTCTTGACTCCGCCATGAGTTAACTTCAACTGTCTAACTATATATGTCACATTTTGGCTCATATCACATGTCATGTAATACCTTAACTCTGCCAATTTTTTTCAAAACTGTGGGTAATTGAATTTTTCATATTATGTCATAAAGTGATCATGAGAATACCTTTGAATGGATACTTTATAGGCCGATACATCTGAAATCATCAATTCGTAAGAATAACTTTGAATGGAGAGGACTTATAGACCGTTACATCTGAAATCAATTTATCCATGTTCATTGATATATATTGTTGATATGCTGAATTATGCCAGCAAAGGGACTGATTGACAATTCTGCTAATCTATTGCTGGTTCAACACCTTAGACACTCTCAGCATGATAGGAGTTTGCAGATCATAGTAGATCTGTTAAAATTTCTATTTTTGGCTTATGGCCTTTAATGATCTTTATTGTAGGGATGTTCTTAGATGGGGAAAGAACATTAATTTGAGCAAAACTAAGACAAGAAAGCGTGCTAGCGCAGCTGTATATAACAGAGCATCTTCACTAGAAACATTAGTCAGTGCCTTCAAACTTTGGATTCTTTTCCAATGGTATAAATCTTGCGTGTGTGTGCATATATATATATTCTAAATTTTATGGAGCTACAGTTTTGCTCTTTCAAACAATGTTTATATGATAATATTAGTGTGATTATTTTTATTTGTATAATATATGTAGCACAATTAACTATTAAGGGAGTGCTCAATGGACTGGCCCATGGGGTGGGCTAGGGCCAGCCATTAATCTTAATCGAAGTTAGCTTGCCAAGTCTTGAATGTTTGAATGAGTAATTTAATCTTAATCAAATTTAGCTTGGATGTTGCAAGAGTTCTTGTTTGTGATCACACCTTGTACATTTCTATTTTCATCTAACATTAAATAACTTACTCGTGTGCACTCTTGTAGACTTTTTGTGGCAGTTGAGTTTCTCCTCTTAGAAGTTGTAAATAATTGTTTTCTTGTTTATATGATACAAGGCTTCTTGTTTATAACATTACAAGGCTCAAATTCCCCCTCCCTAATTCCTCCTTTTTTCTGTCACACACTCATTCCTATAACTAAGATTCGATGGAATTGTGTTAGTAGCTGTGGCTGAATTACTAGCAACAATATATTATTAACCCTTTTGGATAGTTAAATATTAAACATTCATGTGCTGGAATTTGTTGAGTTGCATGATGAATTTACGATTTTTTTGTGTGCTTGCAATATCATGCATAGATTCCTCTTGATTGTCTTTTTGGTGATAAATCATAGGAACTTACTTTGAACATGTGATTGAAACCATGTTAATTCTTATGCTGGCCTATTTTTCGACTTGTTATGATATTTGTTTATTGCATGTTAAAAGTTCCTATTCTATTTTCAAAGAGGATTTTCTCAATAATTTTTGGTGCTAATGATATTAGAATATTAAACCATGAAATTTTTCATTTTTTGGTTAAGTAGATAGAAGAAGAAATATCATTATATGGTGATTTAGTTGTTTATTCTGAGATATCTGCAACTATAAAATGTTTATCCAATACTTGTAAGTCGTGGTTGACCTTTGCCATTTGTTTTGGCACACTTCCTGTGTACCATAACACCCCTTGATATAGTAACTACAACACAATCGTCATTACACCACAGTTACTAAATCCAGGCATGTCACAGTTCCAATTACATTAATTTTCAAAGTTTAAGTTTTTTCCATTATGCATAAATAGAAAATAGGAGCCTCGAATGAAACATAATTAGTACCCAAGCATTTTATACATAACGACTGAAATAAAAACATATTCCATATATATATTATAGTCATCCTTAACACCAATCACTAATAACACAAAGTATACTACTTACATAGTCAAATAGAATACAGCGGGAACAAAACACTAAGGGAAAAAGTAGTAATCCTTGGGATAGGCACTACTAGCAGACAAAGCCGCAATCCCAAAGTACGTGATGCTCAGTGTCCCAGTCACACGTCAGGCATCAATGCCCCCACGAAGTTGCAATCGTACGTAACCGAAGGGATCTCGTCCAGACGCCAAATCGAGAATAATGAATCGTCCCAATCCAATCAGCAAAGGCGTGGCCCTTCATCTTCTTCGTCATGATCTTTTATCAAATATATATATAACAGAAATACAAGAATACAAGAAAGAGGTGAGACATCCTACTTACATTACTAATTATAGCAGTAAAGAAACAAAACAGTGCAGAGCGCCCACATAGCATTTCAGCACATATGTTCATCAATAGTGACAATAGAATGAACAGTAAGAGCAGGACAAACATAGCCGTAAGAATCAACAATAATAGGTAAACATCAATAATACCTAAAGCAGTCAACAGAGTCTCAGATAATAAACAATTAAAACATTTCAGATAATCATGACATCAATATCACAATAGTATAATCATTATATAAAAGAGTGTCATATGATATGTGGACTCACAATGCCGACTCTCAATGCCGACTCATAATGCCGACTCACAACACATGTGCACTTGGTACTAAGATTTTCTATTTCATTTCAAATATGAACGTTCCAGAAGATCTACCCCCTCAATGACAGTCTACACTAGACCACGAAGAGAATAGTATTTGTCGGGCCATCTGCAAAGCGTTGCAAAGGTTCTTCATGGCCAAAATCACAGGGGTGTATATATAAAAATGAATCACCACGCCCTGATGCCCCTAGATCCTTCCCACGGGATCGCACTATTCAATTCTCGTTCATTTACCATAAAAAGAACAGTGATTGTCAGGCGCGTAATGTGTGAAATTGGTATACACCGCGCCTTATGGTCCTCAATGAGATCCATCACAGATCACACTATTCAATTCTCAATAATTCACTGCGTAAAGAATAATGACTTGTCGGGCCCGTAAGACGTGCAATCGGTATACACCGCGCCTTACACCCCCCCATAGATCCATCACTGACCACATTATTCGGTTCACATTCATAGGCCCATACAGCCTTTTAACAGTCATCGACTGAGCAATTTGTTCAATGCATACTGATTCAATGCATAATCATAGGCTCATCCAGCCTTTTAACACTCATCGACTGAGCAATTTATTTAATACATGCTGACTCAATGCATGATCCTAAGCTCATCCAGCCCTTTAATAGTCATTGACTGAGCAAATGTCTAATGCATGTTGACTCCATGCACAATCATGTGTATTCAACATATCACATATATTTCACAATACACATTTTCCATAATATGCCACAATTTGGTCAATTCAAGCATTAACAGAATTTTAGTCCCAAGCACGGACCCACAATAGTATAGTGTTAATTTCGCAAGAGTGATAGCATACTTTTAGAAGTTCATTTTGGGGTTTCACCCTAGCTTAACAAGTCTTATGATATCATTACAAAGTTCTACTCTTTTTCCTTCATCACAATATTGATCACTTACCATTTAATCACTTAACTCTCATTTTACACAATCAATCAAACTTCCTAGAATCCATGACCAAAACTGTGGCCTCACCTTAGGTTAGAAAAACCCTCAAAAAATCCCATCCACTAATTCCAACATTATCATTCAACCTTTAATTACATAAGCTTCATTTTATTTGTGTGCAAAAAACCAATTTATATCCCAAAATCCTAGCCAAAATCGTGGACTCATATTAGGGTAGGAAACTCCAAATTTTTCATTTAACAACCCTAACATGATCAAGCAATTTCAACACATCCAATACATGTAGGATCACCATTCAAGCATTAATCCAATTCAAGAATACTTAAACATGCAAAATCACCAAACAAAGTGAGCATACCAACATGGATTTCTCCATCAACAATCACACAAAGGTTTCCTTACTACCAAGATAGGTTGAAGAGGATTATCTCCCTCTTACCTCTTGAAGACAACACAAGGAAGCAAGTCTCTTGGTCTCTTGTGGGGGATTTTCGTACTATACCTTCAAGGAAACCTTAAGGACATCAGAACTCATCAAAATCATCATCAAGTCTTAGAAAAGGAACCCTTGATCACCTAAGAGATCAAGGATTACGAAAATGAGGAGAAAAGGTGGAAAAGTCATGAACTTTACCTTAAAGTTTCCAACTTTGAAGCTTGATAGATCCAAAATGAAAATGGATGATTTTGGTGATGGTCACAACATGAAAGTTGCTTAGAATGGTATCTAGATTCAAGATCAAGGATTGGTTTAATGAAAAAGCTTGGATGGCCAAAAATGGTGGTTTTGGCTGTGGAAGAGGGTGAGAAAATGGAGAGGAAAGGTTGAGTTTTTGAAGATGATTCCAACTAGAAAAGTGTTTAGAATGTAATGGAGATCAAGGAAATGTGGTTGTTTGAAAGAAAAGCTTGAAGAATCCAAAAATGGTGTCTTGGCCGAATATGAGAGGAGGAGGAGAGAAAGGTGATGACTTTCTTTTGTGAAAGAAAAAGATCCAACAAGAAAGGAAGATCTTCAACGGAAGTGTAGATTCAAGCAAGATTGAAGCTTGAAATCAAGCATCCATGGAGTGTGGAAGGGGTGTGGGTGCCGCCGAGTTAGAGAGAAGGAGGAGAAGAGAAGAAGAGAAGAAGACAGAGAGAAGTTGAAGAAAAGTGAAAATGAAAGTTAGAGAGAGAAAGTGATAGTAAAGTGATTTGAAGTGAAATGTGTAATTAGGTATATTTTATTTAAGTGTGTGAATTAAATTGTGAGGCCACAAAGAGCTCTCAAAAATGTGTGGTGGAGAGGAGGAGAGAGGAAAGGGTGAAGCTTCTTGAAGAAGCCAAAAGGAAGGTGCTAGGAAGCTTCTTTCCTTTGAAAAGTCAAAGTGATGTCATGGTGATGATGTCACCATGGCGATGTCATTAAAGTGTTTTCTAAAATATGACTAACACTGTGTCGGATTTATTATCAGTGGACAGAAATTACAGTTAACAAAAATCGATATTTATTGTCCAAGTGATAGTAAAGTTATTCTACGATTTTTATTTATCAGATAAAAATCTCGAAAAATGTAAAACTTCGTAAACCGTGTCTAGCATTGGGTTTAGTAAGATTCTCCATCAACATTTTCACAGTTCAAGATTCTCAGAAAAAATATCTCATTTTCCCAGCTCTGCTCAGCGCACACGTAAAACAAAAAATAATATTAAAATATTCTGTATTCACAGAAAATGCAGAAAAATTCTAAAAAATTACAAATATTATAAAACAACTATTTATCGTAAAATTATTAATTTTCGGGATGTTACATGTACCCACCATTTAGCCACTTTATTATTTGTTTCTATTGGTTTAGAATAAATATAATTAATTTGGAGCTTATTCATAAGAACAAAATTGAAAGAAGTTAACATTAACATCATTTAAAATTTTTAATTTATATAATAACTTCCTAACAAGTAACTAGAGAATTGGATTTTTGAACTAAATTTTCTCCTTTATTTAATGATAAGTTATACTCATGTATCTAAGTTGTCATTAAAATGCTGACAGAGGATTTTCCTTGACAAATTGACTTTTGAGAGTTTAATAGTATGTCTAATTGAAATTAAACAAGTTTGCAGCTTTTAACATGTGATTGAAATCACGTTTATTCTTATACTTTTGTCATGACTTATATTATGTTAGATTTATGTGTTGCTTTAACTTTTTACATTAATTAGTGTCATATTAGTATTGACAGACCAAATTTGCAAATGAAATGCAAGAAATGACCCAAAAAGCATCAGAGTAGGGAACTCCTCCCCCAAATGAGTTGGATGTGTGGCACAATGTGGCTAGAGTGAAAAACAGGTAAAAATATATGGTCTTGGAATTGAGTCTACCGTAGTGGCTAGAAGACCACAATATCATGGCTCAAGTTCTTCATCATCTGACTGGGTGTGAAGAGATGAACTTGAAGAATTAAGAAGTGAGAGAAATGAGCTTCGGGCTCAAGTGGCAGATAATAAGAGACAGATTGAGGAGACAAACCGGCTGGTACAAGAGATGATGCAGTCGATTAACTTTCAGTCTTCTCAAACATTTCCCGTGACTGATGGCACAGAAGAGGACGAGGACGAGGATGAGGACAAGTTTTTATGATTAAAGTTTAGTTTGTGTTGTGTTCAACTTTCTTATATTTGAAATATTGTAGTAATGAGATATTGTAGACAATGCTTAGTTTAGTTTTTTCTAGAATGTCTTGATGTTTAAATGATATATTCTAAAGACTGAATTAGTTTAGTTTATGTTATTTTTTATTTATATGTTTGGTTATATATGAGATTGTTGATTGTTGATTATTAGGTGTTTTAAAAATTTGGATTTTAATAAATTTAAAAATAATTATAAATTCATATTGAGTTATTTGTTGTTTATTAGGTGCTTTAAAAATTTGGATTTTAATAATTTTAAAAATAATTATAAATTCATATAATAAATTAGAGACTGAATTAGGGATTGAAAATATTTTAAAAAAAAATTAGTGACCAATTTAGAGAGTAATAAATCAATCTCTAGATTAGAGACCGATTTAGTGACTGATTTTTTAAAATATAAAATATATTTAGTGTTTTAGAGACCAATTTAGAGAGTGATAAATTGGTCTCTAATTAGAAACCGATTTAATGACTGACTTTATAAAATATATAATATATTCATAGTTTTATAGATGGATTTAGATACCGATTATAGAGATTGATATAGAGACTGATAAATCAATCTCTAAACTAGAGACCGATTTAGAGACTAATTTTATAAAATATATAATATATTCAAACTTATTTGGGACAGACTTAGAGACTTATTTAGAGACTGATTTAGAGACTGAAAATCGATCTCTAAAAAATCCGTCTCTAAATCGGTCTCTAATGCACTTTCTTGAAATATAATTGACTAATATTTGACTGAAAATTAGAGACTGATTTAGAGGCTAAAAAAATCGGTCTCTATAAAATCGATCTCTAATATTTAGCGATGATGCTTTTAGAGATCGATTTAAATCGGTCTCTAATTAATTTAGAGACCATTAGAGGCCGATTTTCTTAATTTAGAGACTGATTTTTCTGTCTCTAAAACCCAATTTTCTAGTAGTGGCTGCATACTAACTGACTGTCGTGCTCCCTTGTTTAAGACCAAGAAACTCCATTTCTTTTGCATGTCTCGCACTAGCTAGAAATTACTTCTCCAAAAACTTGTTCTTAAAGACTTCTCATCTGATCACTCTTTCCTTAGCTTCCATCAATCGTTGCACTCCAGTCCACTAATCTTCAGCGTCTCTAACAAGCATGAAGGTAGCATAAGTTACCTTCCTATCTTCAGCACATCTCATTCCTCGAAATATATTCTCTAACTCCTTGACCCAAAAGCTTGCTTTCTTCGGATTGAACTCTCCTTTGAACTGAGGTAGGTTGTTGCGGTGAAATTTCAATAGGTTGTAAACTTCAGTTGTTGCCTCTTGTTGTTGGGCAGCCCTTTCGTTTTGTTGCACTATGACATCCGCCATCCTCTGCATCGCCTCAGCTGTTGTAGCCATACTCTCATTCTCACGTCCAATGTTAATGTGTCCACCTCTACCATGTGCCATCGCCATCCTTCAGAGTTAGACTGAACAAAACACAAAGAAAGTTAGATGTAACCTTTGGGAAACCAAACATAGAGAATCACACAGCACAAATAAGACATACCTTGTAACGCCCTTTTTTGAGGAGGGAACGTCACACCAAGACCACAATGCGGAAAACGAAACATAAGTTAAGACCCGGTTCATTTTAATATAGGAAAGTCTGTTCATTTATAAACGTATAATTAATTTGGTGAATTCTTTTTTTTTCTGTCATTTAAAAGAAAATGATGAAACATAATTATAGTGGAAATTAATATAAGAAGTAAACCATACATCACATATATATACTTATACCATACTTGTTTAGTTACATCAACAGATATACAAAATGTAAAAGCTTTATATGCCCCAAAACGATTACACATATACAGCCCACCAAAAAGACAAAACATCAGGCCCCCCAAAAAGATTTACAGATAGCTATCAGTAGCTATCAACAACATCAACCCCTAAAACTAATGAGAAGGAATCGTGACTGGATCCTCCTTGAGGTCTTCCTCGTCAGAGGAAATTGTAATGCCCCTTTTTGGGAGGGAACGTCACATTGACAAACAAAAATGCAGAAAATTAAATTTTTCTAAATTAAGACCCGGTTCATTTTAGTCCAGATTAATTTGTTTGATTCATTATTACATAGGTAAAACGGCGGCATATATATATATATTTTGTCAATTAATACGACGTTGTGACGAAATGTAAGTAACAACAAAGAGTAAGACAGAAAATAAAACTTACATCTGAACAACATGCACACACACACACACACACACACACACACACACACACACACACACACACACATATATATATATATATATATATATATATATATCAAATATGTTTTAGATACAAGCCTGGAATTTCCAAAAAACAAAACTATACCTGCCCCAAAGGATTATACATATGCATCCCCAGATATCAGAATATACAGCCCACCAAAAATAAAACATCAGGCCCCCAAAATAAAACACTGGCAGCCATCAGTAGCTACCAGTAATGTCAGTCCCTCAGATGAGGAGGGATCGTGTCAGGATCCTCTACGGGGTCCTCCTCATCCGAGGAAACCTCCATAGGAACCACTGAGCCACGGGCAGGAGCCCGAGCAGTGAAATCAAAAGGGTCCTCCTGCAGGGTGTAGTAGCGGTCACCCCACATCTCCCGGATGGGCAAATAAAACTCCAAACGCAAGCTGATGTAGTAGGTAAGGATCGACGTCTCATGACGTCTCCAGGCCAGCGAGATCGATATGTCTCCAAGGTAGACACAGCGGTCGGAACTCAAGTTAATGTGCCAGCACTTTGGCCCCCCAAGGAAGGTCAGACGCATATAACCCAGAAATCTGCGCATGCGTGCCTCCATGCTCCACAGTAAATGCTAATCTTGATCGGGCCAGAAGCCGGGAAAATCGGGAGCTCCAACCTCCTTGCCGTCGTATTCGATAGACACAACATACGTACAAGCTGCAAATACCAAAAATACAAGAAAGAGGTAAGACATCCTACTATCATTACCAATTATAGCAGCCAGAAACCAATACGACGCAATGCACCCAGATAGTATCTCAAAGACAATAACAATAATGATAGGCAGTAAGTACAGTAGTAAGTAGGTAAACAGTTCCAAGCAGACATTCATCATAATAATAAATACACAGTTCAAATCCATGTAAGGCAGTAATTATCAGATAGTATGACATCTCATGATGCATATGCACACAGTACTCAATTTCCTACTCCATGGAGCTAGACACAAACAGTCGGAGAGAAAGATCAAGAGACACGTCTGTAACTCGGCTGCCGAGGCCAAAGTGCTATAACTCAATGGTTTTCACGTGCACATCTAGGCATTGTACAGACAGTCTATGCTAGATCACGATATAGGACAGTGTCTCGGTCCGAATTGTCGGTTCGTTTGCATCGGTTTGCCCCATGGACAGGAGAGCTACCAACTGCTAATTGCGAGGTACCCACACCCCGACGCCCCCAAGGTCGTAACATGACCTATACTAGTCTACTCGCACTCGCACTAAGGTGTGTTCAATCTCCTAGGCAACTTGACCTTAACAACAGTCCAAAGGACATTTACAATGCATAAGACTCGATGCATGAACATGTATGATCATCATTACATATTATTCCATAAAATACCACAATTGGCCAAAATAAGCATCAACACGTCATTGGTCACTCACATGGACCCACAATATCATAATATTGAAATCAAATAAGGTAATACATTTTTAAGGTCCTTTATGAATTCTTATTTAAGATTTGCCTCTCTTACAAGATCCGTCACTAAATGAGTTTCCATAATTAACTTCAATTTTCTAATGCAATTCATTCTCATACACTTAGAAGGTCATTCTAAGGTCTCAAAGTCTCACACTCTCTTGTTCTTGCTCTTGTAAAATTATTTAAAGTCTTATGACAAGTTTCATTCTTGGTTCTTTAAAATTTATGAATCTCCAATTGTATCTAATTCTTCCAAATTTGCTAATTCCTAACCTATTACCTATGTTTTAATCATTTAATTATCTAAGTTCCAAGGTTACCTAACATTGCATGATTAAGCCCCAAAGAGCCCTAGAGGCCGTGGCCTCCCTAAAGGATTCAATTCCCAATTTTTCCATTCCATTGATTTTATATTACACACTTGATTAATTAAGTCATTCACTTGTTAAAATTTGTTCACAAAGATCCCATCTTCTTAGCCCCAAAACTGTGGCCACCCAAAGGAAATCCCACATCAATTTCTTCCATTACATGTCTTCCAATCCATTCTAATTTACCAATATACATTAACAATCAATCCAATAACATAAACCAAGTACAACCAGCATGCAAACATACTAATTACACAATCAAAGAATAACCCTCATTAGGGTTTTCTCACAATCAACCACAACCAAGGTTCCTAAATGCTAATAGAGGTTGAGGAGGAGTGCCTTCCTCTTACCTAAGTGAAGAAAACAAGAGGAACCTCCAAGAACTCCTTGAAATTTTCGGATTGGGCACCACCAAAAACCCTAGAAATTCAACTTCATCAAAATAGAACCAATGCTTGAAAAATAAAGCATGGATGGTCACCAAGAGGACCATAAAAACGAAAATGAGAAAAGAAAGTGAAGAATGAAGAAACTTACCCAAAAACCCTAAGCTTGAAGCTTGAAGAAGATGGTAAAAATGGTGGATTTTCAAAGAACCACAAGCAAGAAAAGTGTTTAGGAGATGGAGAGGATTAAGAAAATGGGGTTAGTTTGAATTTTTGTGATGGATGAGGGGCAAAGAAGGCTGCTGGCCATAGCTCTCTAGAGAGAAGGAGGAGAGAAAATTTCAATGAAGAAGAAGAAGAAGAAGAAGAAGAAGAAGAAGAAGAAGAAGAAGAAGAAGAAGAAGAAGAAGAAGAAGAAGAAGAAGAAGAAGAAGAAGAAGAAGAAGAAGAAGAAGAAGAGAGAAGTGCTTTAGGTTAAGTTTTGAAATTACACAAATGTAATTAGTTAAATGAAAAGTAATTCTTTTCCTCCCAAAATATGGTTCCAGCCGTGCATGAAGAGAGAGAGAAGAGGGAGGTAGGTGCATTTGCATGGGGAAAGAGGGAAAGGAAATTTCCAAGAAGCTTCCTCCAAGCTTACAAGGGAAGTTTCGTACGTTTCGTGATAAAGTGAAAGTAAGGTTGTCTCCTGATTAAACACACTAGCACAGATGAATATTTACATTGTCAGTATTATTTTTCCCCTAGTGTAGAAGAGTCACAGATGATGAAAATAATATTTTATTGTTCATTAAATGATTTTACGGTTTCGCAACTTCATTTATCGGGTAAAACCTTCTTAAAATGTAAACCTCGTAAATTGTGCCCGATCTCGGGTTTAGTAAGATCCCCTGTCGACATGTCCACAATTTAGAGTTTACCAGCCACAGGAAAATATTGCCTCTTCCCGGCTCCGTTCAGCGCGCACGCAAAATGAGAAATATATTAAAATATTCATCATTTCCAAAAAATTTCGAAAGAATTCACATAAATCACAAATATTAGAAAATAACTATCCATGACAAAATAAATGATTTTCGGAGCATTACACTGACATCCGCAGGATTCTGCTCAGTGTGCATGCAAAACGAGAAATATATTAAAATATTCGACGTATATGGAAAATTTCAGAAAAATTCCTAAAAATCAAGAATATTATAAAATGATCATTTATGATTAAACAAACACTTTTTGGGGTGTTACAGAAATCATCACTGGAGCAACTGAGTTACGAGCGGGGGCTCGTGCAGAGGATAAGAATGAATCCTCCTATGGGGAGTAGTAACATTCACCCCATATATCACGAATAGGCAAGTAAAATTCTAAATACAAATGTGCATTAGCAATAAAAACAGATGGATCATGATGACCCCATGCCAGAGACACCGTCACATCTCCGTGGTAGATACAACGATCCGTGCTCAGGTTGATGTGCCAACAATCTGAACCTCTATGAAATATCAGCCGAATATACCCCAAAAAGCCACGTGGATGGGATGTCATGTTCCAAACAGGTACTAATCAAAGTTAGGCCAAAAACCGGGAATTCGTGCACTTCCCCTTCTTCACCAGCGTCTTCAGAGAAACACATAAATATATAGAATAACATAATTACAGAAAAGATGTGAGACATCCTACATTCAGTACCAATTATGGCAGTAAAGAAACAGAACAACACAGGACACCCACATAGCATAGCAAGAATAATAATCAGCATCAAGATTCACATAATAAACAAATTAAAAAATCCAAACAGTTATACCTCAATAAACAACAATTCCATCATCATATGAATAAACGCCAAATATTATGTTGACTCACTATGCACGTGCACATGGTACCAAAATCCAACATTCGGTACTAACAATCCTACTCCATGGAGCTAGACAAAAACATCGAAAAGAATGATCAAGGAGACATGTCAGTATCTCGTCAGCCATAAAAATCAAGTGCTTTCCAGAAAAATCAATTATTTGCACAACAAAGCTTTATACAGCGGCATTCTCACAGGATCGCGATATAGGACAGTGTCTCGGTCCGGATCATCGGTGCGCTTGCATCGGTCTATCCCACGGCCCAGAGGAGCTACCAACTGTCCATTTGTAAGACATCCATACCCCGACGCCCCCAAGGTCAACGATATGACCTATACTTAGTCTATTCGCACCCACACTAAAGTGAGATTCAGTCTCCTAGGCATATAGCCTTACAATAGAGTCCATCGGACTTTCACAATGCATGGTGACTCAATGCATATCCATGCACATTTAACAATAACATACTTTCTCATAACATGCCACACTTCGGCCAAGTTAAACATCAACAGAATTTTGGTCCCACACATAGACCCACAATAACAAATTATCAAATTCTCAAATATGACAATACACTTTTTAAGGCTTATTATAAAGCTTTACTTTAATTTAACATTTCTTATGAAATCTTTCTCTAGAGGAATTCTCTTGATTAACTAAGTTCTTTACTTTAAATTAAATCATACTTACTTAGAAAATTATTCTAAGGTTCTCTAAATCTCACAAACACTCTTGTTCTTTTCTTAAGTCTAAATCTCCCTAAGTTGTCAAATGAATTTCTTTCCTTCATTTTTCCATTTTATGAATCCATAATAAATTCTTAAATTACCTAATCACCTAATCCTTAGCTTGATGCATAAATTTTAGTCAATAAAGCCCAAAAGGCCATGAGCCTCTCAAAGACAAGAGCCGACCAATTTTTCCATCACATTGTTAGTTACTTAATACTTAATTTCTTAAGTTTCAAGGTTACACAAAAATTAAATCTTGAACCCATAAAAGCTCTTAGAGGCCATGAGCCTCCCAAAGGGGTGAGGACCCAAAATTTTTCATTGCATTAATTAACTCTTTACCACTTAATCACCTAAGTTCCAATTTCCATAAAATTAAGTCTTGAACAACCAAGAACATGGCCTCTTGGCCGTGAACCTATAGGGGCAAAGAATCTTAAAATTTCCATACATCAATCCAATGCAATCCAATATGCAATCCATAGCCATCAAGACATACAATGACAATCCATAACTCATACAATTCAAAATAAATACAAAATCATGAAAAACAACACAACAAATAGAGCAATCCCACATAGATTCCTCATCAACAACACGAAGCAAACGTTTCCTCACCACCAAGATAGGTTGGAGAGGATTTTTTCCCTCTTACCTAAGAGTGAAAACAAGAAAAGATGTAACGCCCCTTTTTCTCTAATGAGCCGCGAAGAAGGAACATCACACTATAATACCTTGAAACATAATGCGAAATAAATGAAACTGCGGAAAATGGTAGTTATTTTGAATACGTTGACCCGGCTCATTTTCATGATTATTTAAATTCCCTTACAATGGTCACTATATATATTTTTGTTTGTTAAGTTGTGTTTAATTTAAATCATTACCAAGTAGAGTCAAAAAAGTTAATTTAAAATCTATCACGTAGAGAAATAATAATTAGAACAGTCGCAATAAAAAGGATCCGATGTAAATTAAACCATACACGATATATATATATATATATATATATATATATATATATATATATATATATATATATATATATATATATTCATATCTATATGCATAAGCCTATTTATTTACATTCCCAAAATATACAAAAAGAGCAAAAGCTTTACCCACCCAAGGTAATTACAAATTTACACCCATCAATCTAGCAAAACGTCAGGCTCCCCCAAAAAGATAATAGATAGCCATCAGTAGCCACCGACAGAATCAGTCCCTAAGACTGACGAGAAGGGACCGTGGAAGGGTCCTCCTTGGGGTCCTCTTCGTCTGACGAAACATCCATCAGAGCGACAGAGCAATGGGCAGGAGCCTGAGCAGTAGAAAGAAAGGAGTCATCACGTGGGGCGTAATACATGTCAACCCACATATCCCTAACAGGCATATAAAACTCTAGCCAAACAAAAGCATGAAAATCTCAAATAGGGGCGTCATAACGACCCTATGCTAAGGACACAGTCAGCTCCTCATGGTACACGCAATGGTCCATCTACACATTAATGTGCCAGCAGTCAGGGCCTCCATGAAAAGTGATTCGTGTGTAGCCCAAAAATCCACGAAGGCGCGACATCATGTTCAATAACTTCAATCGTAATCTGGCCAGAAGCCTGGAAACTCAGGGGCTTCCTTATCTTCCTCATGAACGTCTTCTCAGAAGTACACAATCTGACAAAATACAAAATAAAGGAAATATAGAAAGAGGTGAGACACTCAGCTTTCAGTACCAAAATGGCAGTAAGAAAACAGAACGGTATTGGATGCCTACATACAGTACAGTTCATACATCCCATTACAGTAACAATAGAAATTAATAGTAAGTGCAAAATAACAATTAATAACAATAAGTATTATTAACAACAGACAAAAGGTATCAACAGTCCAAGAAATCAGATAGTTATTGCAGTTATAATAGTAAACATATTCTATAATTATAAATGCTGATGCTCAATGAATTATGTGACTGACAGTTCACAATGCAAAGTGTACCAAAATTCTTACTCCATGGAGCTAGACATAAACATTTTTTGGAGTGAATGATCAAGGAGCAATGCCAATATATCGTTAGCCTTAAAATATAATGTGCTTTATCTCATTAAAATGTTTGCGCAAATGGCTTATACATGGCACCTCGACAGTTGATCGTGATATAGGATAGCGTCCCAGTCAGGATCGTCGGTGTGTCACATCGGTCTATCCCACGGCCCTAGTGGAGCTACCAATGTTTATTGTGAGACACCAGCACCCCGACGCCCCCAAGGCCAACCACTATGATCCTACGCTTAGTCTACTCGCACCTGCACATAGGTGTTATTCAAACTGCTAGGCACACATAGCCTTTCTAACAGTGTCCAACGAATGATACGTATGCATGACAACTCAATTTCAATCATGCATGTTCATCAATGACGCATTCATCATAAGCATACCATAATGGTATATAAGTATATATATATACACATACATATTCATTTCTTGACATCACCACATTATGATATTCTTAAGTACATAACCAACAAGTGCTTAACCCACATAGGGATTTATAACAACATAAAAGCAATTCTTAATATCAATATGTAATCATACATAGCTTATCAATTTTCACAAGTTCATGTCTTGGATTCACATTTTCAAAGTCTTAAACTTTGGTCAATTATGAAAATTATAGGGTGAATTACCCTTCAAAACTGTGGCCTTCTAAGTGTTGTTATCCATTTTAATTCTTCCACTTCATTAAGAATTATGCATGTCTCTAAAACTTAGATTTCCAAAGATGCTCCAAGGCATCATTTAGCCTCAAGGTTTTCTCTCCAAAACCGTAGCCTCCAAGGGTCGTCAAAGTCAAATTTTTCATTCCATTTTATGTATTAGTTTCTCAATATCAATTTACTTAAATTTTAATTTATCAAGGTCCATCCAAACCCTTATGGTTTCAAGCCAAAACCGTGGCTCCCTTTTAAGGTATTTAATCCTTAAAATTTTCCATTTATTAATCTCAATGTTATCATTCAACATTTAATCACACAAGCATTATTTATTTGTTCACAAAAACAATTTTCAACCAAAAATTCCATCCAAAACCGTGGCCACCATGTTAGGGTAGGAACCTCCAAAATTTCCATTTAGCAACCCCAACATGATCAAGCACATTTAACACTTCCAATTTACTCAAGGTTACCAATCAATCTTTGATCAAATTCAAGAACACATGAATAAGGAAAAAACACAAAATAACATGAACATACAAGGGTTCCCTCACCACCATTATTGGTTGAAGTGAGTAGTCTCCCTCTTACCTAAGGAAGAATAAACGAAAATGATCTCCTTCAAGCTCCTTGTGATTTCGGTTTCAAGGCTCCAAGAACCCTAGGATTTTCAAGAAAATGAACCAATATCAAAGGTTGAAAAAGAATGGATCCATGGTCATCAAAGAGACCATGGAGCACGAAAATGAAGAGAAATGAAAAGAAAAATCAAAACTTCACCTTAAAGCTTAAAGCTTTGCCTTAGAAGACAATGGAGAAAGGTTGGATTTTTGAAGGAACTTTCTAAAGAAAAGATGTAGAGAAGGGTGAGGTGAGTATGGAAATGAGCTTGGTGAAGAGAAAAGTGAAGAAAAATGGTGGAGGATAGGGGCTGCAAAACCGTAGCTATGGAGGATGTGTAGAGAGAAGGAGGAGAAATTGAAGAAGATGAAGTTTCGAGAGAGAAGTGAATAGGTTAAAGTGAAGATATTTTGTGAGTGTTAGGTTAAGTGGGGAGGCAAAAATTTTGCCTCCCAAGGGCATGGTTAGTCGCAGCAAGTGAGCAGAGAAGAGGGGGAAATTTTGGCTTCCTATGCCCACCAAAAGAGCAAGGTAGTCTTTTGGCCAAAGCTTCTCAAAGAAGCTTCTTAATTAGGATACAAAATTTAATTACAGTGAGCTTGATTAGACATAAAGTAGATTGCATTAGGATAATGTGATAGGGTTTTTATTACATGTTATTATCCAATGGATAATTACTATAGTCGACAGAATGTGAAACCTCGTAAAATTTAGTTATTCGTCTGTTAAATTTTCTCAAAAAATATGAAACTTCGTAAATCGTGTCCAGCCTCGGGTTTAGTAAGATCCCCCGTCAACGTTTCCACAGATCAAGGTTCTCGGGAAAAATATTTCATTTTCCCAGCTCCGCTTAGTTTACACACAAAATGAGAAATAATATTAAAATATTTTGCGTTCTCAGAAAAATCCAGAAAAATTCCAGAAAATTAAAAATATTATAAAATGAGTATTTATAATAAAATAAATAAATTTTGGGGTGTTACAACTCTCCCCAACAAATAAGAATTTCATCCTCAAAATTTTCATACCTTAAAATAACTCTAGGTATTGCCCTTTTATTTTGTCCTCGAGTTCCTAAATCGCATCTCCAGTCGTCTCGTTCCAGATTACTTCCACCAATGAAATGTCTTTTCCCCTGAGTTGCTTCATTTTCCTAACCTCAATCCTTACAGGAGTTGTTTCATAAGTCAAGTTTTCCTTTAATTGTACCGAATCAGGTGCAATGATATGATCAGGACTTGGAATGTATTTTCGGAGTTGTGACACATGAAAGACATTATGGAGATTTGAAAGGAAGGGGGGTAAGGCTATTTGGTAAGCAACAAGACCTATCCAATGAAGGATTTGATAAGGTCCAAGGAATTTTAGAGTGAGCTTCCTAGATTTGAGAACCCGATCGACCCCAGTCGTAGGCGTGACTTTCAGAAAAACATGCTCTCCTTCTTCAAATTCAAGAGGTTTTCTTCTTTTATCCGCATAACTCTTTTGTCGACTCCGAGATGTTTTCATCTTCTCCTGAATCATTTTGACCTTCTCGGTCGTCTGTTGAATAAGATTAGGTCCGACGGTAAGCTGCTCTCCATCTTGATACCAACATAATGGTGTTCGACACCTTCTCCCATATAGAGCTTCATAGGGAGCCATCCCTATACTTGAGTGATAACTATTGTTGTAGGTGAATTCTACCAATGGTAAGATTTCATTCTAACTTCCAGTTTGCTCTATAGCACAAGCTCTAAGCAGATCCTCCAATGACTGAATTGTTCTTTCAGATTGACTGTCCGTCTGGGGATGGTATGCATAACTCAATTGTAGCTTTGTCCCTATTGCTTCTTGAAGACTCTACCAAAACTTTGATGTAAATGTAGGATCTCGGTCAGAAACAATACTTGTAGGTACACCATGTAGTCTGACAATCTCACCGATGTACAACTGAGTCAACTTTTCCAAAGGGTATCTTATGTTGATTGGCAAAAAGTGTGCTGACTTTGTAAGTCTATCCACGATTACCCATATTGAATCATGACCTCTTTTCGTTCTTGGAAATCCAACAACAAAGTCCATGGCAATGTTATCCCATTTCCATTTGGGAATAGTCAAGGGTTGCAAAAATCCTGACGGTCTTTGATGTTCAATCTTTGTCTTTTGACAAACCAAACAAGATGATATGCATCTGACGATATCTCTTTTCATTCCATGCCACTAAAATAACTTCTTCAAATCTTGATGCATTTTGGTCATTCCAGGATGCATACTTAACTGACTCGTATAAGCATGTTCCAATATATACTTCCTCAGTTCTTGATCTTTTGACACATATACTCTACCTTAGAATCTTAAAATTCCATCACTTCCTTCTTCTAATGTTGATACACCACCCTACTTTATCAGCTCTCTTTCTTCTCGCAAGAACTTATCATCTTTCTGCTTTTCTCGGATGTCTTCCAGCAAGTCATTTGAAATAGTGACCATATTCATGCAGATTTTTCCTGGCATTAGTTCCACAAAAGACCATATGTCTCTAAATTATTCTATCAAGCTTTTCTCTCTGATCATCATGGTAGAAACACTGATTGTCTTCCTACTTAAGGCATCGGCCACTACATTTACCTTCTCAAGGTGATACTGAAGTTGGAAGTCATAGTCTTTCAAGAATTCTAACCATCTTCGCTGTCTCATGTTCAACTCTTTCTGATCGTACATGTAACACCCTCCTTAGGGCATCACATTTCTGACTACCAACTCCCAATCTGAAAATGAGTTCATAAACGTTTGAGTTGTAAAAGGTGAGTTTTAAAATTTCTTTTCTTACTGAAGACAGAAACATAAACTTACTGAAATCCATAAGTATTACTAATATATAATATTGACACTAATTAATATTTAACAATTTAAAGAGAAATATAAAACTAACAGACTCTTTTTTTTCTTAACAGTAGCAAACCCTATCACGGGTCCTACTTAATAGCACGATACAACACTAACGAGAAAATTTAACATACATATTCCTTCTTGTATCCATCTTGATGCATCAGACATCTGTTCCTTGTCAACACTGCACGCTATCAAATCTGGAATGGTCATTCTCTGATGTTGTCTCCGATCTCAGAGTATTTATCATCCGTATGTCTTAGACAACTCGTTCCATCTATTATATAGTTTTTACCAATACAAGCACTTCAACACAATATAACAAAGAGGTGAGATCACCTACGCCAATACTAACATGGAAGCACAGAGATAACACAAACAATGTATCATAAAGGTATATCATACCAGAATTCCATTGATGCACTCAACATTAATCAACTATCATCATCATGCCACCAACATTATTATCATCACACAATAATCACAATAATGTCATCAACATGATTATCATCATCATCATCCAATATTCCTCAATTATTATATCATGCAGATATAAATACTCAGATTTATGCATATGTTATGCATGTAGACTCAATGTCCTACTCCATGGAGGTTTTCATAATTTCGAGAAGAATGCTCTGTTAATTGTTAGCCGTAGTCCAAAGACAATCTTCCAGATTAGCCCACAGACAAATGTCCAGCTTTTGAAAAGAATCATGTTCTTGTCGGGTATCGTCAATGCGTTGCAACGAATTGCATCGCCAAGTGGCATATGGTCTAGCTGTAGCCTACAGACAGATATCCACTGGTCGACCGCCGCGGCTCGACACACCCCAAGATCCATCATAGACCTCACTATCAATTCACATTCCCTCTTCAACCACAAGGGTCCCAATAGCATCAGCTATAAATTTTTGTTTAATTCAAAATCATCATATGCCTCAATGCATATCTTTTCAATGCATGTTCAATGCACCAATGCCAATCACAGGCAAAATTCACACTTTCATATTCAGGGTCCACACATTGGCCCATTCTCAGTTTAATTTCATTATCTCATAATCAGGGTCCATACACTGGCCCAACAGTAATTATACTGTATTTTCAATAGCGAAATCATGTTATCACATTTTCATAGTCATGAAACACTTTTGTCGTGTTTTCATAAAATTACACAACATTTCCGTTATGTTTTCACAAATCCACAATGTTTTAGTTATATTTTCATAATACCGTAACACTTCTATTATGTTTTCACAATACAGTAACATTTCTGTTACATTTTCAAAATACCGCAACTCTTCTGTTGCACTTTTAAACCACGTACTAATTTTTCAATATTTTTCTCAATCGCGTAAAAATATACGTTTCTCAAATCGCATAGTATTTTTCCACTGTTTCAAAATTGCGTAACTTAAAAATCATTCTTTTAAGTCACGTAAATCATTTTCCATCATTCTCAAAATATTTAAAACACTTTCCAAATCACATAACGATTTTCCATCATTTTCACAATCACGTAAAAATATTCTATCAATTTTAAATCACATATTAATTTTTCAACAGTAGTTCAAATTACATAAAATATTTAAACGTAATTCAAATCGCATAGAAATATTTTAACATATTCCAAATCATTTTTAAGTTACATAAATCATTTTTCACCATAATTCCATTATAAAAAATATTTCTTAACCTTCAAAAATTCCATTTCAACCTTTCTCGAAATAATATGACTACTCACATTATTTCCCATATTTTCTTACTCAAGAAAATCCTTTTTGCAACAAATTCCACAAATTCACAATTCCATTGAATTAAATCAATGTTTCTCACTTTAAAAATTACTAATGCTTTCCAAAACCCAAAAGATGAGTTACACGCTAGAAAATATCAAATCACTATTATATTCTCTATTTTTCTCAAATTAATTCTAAAATCAATTCTCTTTCCAAATTCTTATGCGAAAATCATTTCGTTAAAAAAATCAAGGTATCCGCAAGTCTTCAAAAAACGTGAACGTGTTCATTAAAAACTTGTCAAACCTTTCGAGTGATAAAACACTTCGTTTTATAAAATATCACTTTGTTCCATAAAAATTTAGGCATAACCAGTTTTTCAAAACCGTAAGGTATTTGGCCATCGAAGCCATCAAACATTTTTCCTTCTAACTCAATTGTTTATCATTTCTGTTTTCACACGAACAAAACCATTAAAATCTTTGTTTTCAAAATCGAAATACCGATGGTCATAAAAACCAAACCTATTTGTTCAAATTCATTTTTTTACTTTCTTTACAAATCCTTTTTCACTTTCTTTGCAAATCCTTTTTCACTTTCTTTGCTAATCCTTAAAATCAACGTTTCCCATTTCATTTTTTGAAATCAAGTTTAATAAACACTTAGAAACAACATTGCTCATTTCGTTTAAAACTCATGTTTAGAAAAATACTTAGGATCTTTGTACACAAAATAAATCAATAAAAATTCCTCAAAAAAAATCGTGTTCTTGTTCTCTTGAAAAACAAACCCTTTGTTTATTTTCCATACTCTTCAAATCATCCATTTTCATCCTTCATGAAAATATTAATTTGTGAACACCTATTTTGAGGTGTCTTGGCCGAAATTTGTAACACCCTTGTGGGGATGTCACATATATAAATAAAATAAAAAAAAGATAAATAAAATCTACCCAAGTTGTAAAACATTTGTAACATAATATTGCGGGTTGTAAAATTCTTCTTGTTAAACAGAATAGTATTGAATAAAATAACATGGAAACACAAAATAAACAAACTAACATCACACATAATATACATATGGTTCTAATTATAAGTTATACAAATAATTTACAACTATCCATATTTAAACTAAAATAGTAAACAAAACAGTAAAAGTCAAAATATACAAACGCAGACGCGCCCAAGTACACATCATAAATATCTAACCCTCTGAAGGATCACTCTCAGATGAAACTTCAGGTGATAAATATCCAGGATGCCTCGACCCTCTACGGACACGGGTCCGTGCAGTCGACACGCTGCTAATCTCACTAAGCGCATCAAGCATACCACCCCAATGACGCCTAAGAGATAGCAGCAACTCCACATGTAGGTACAGCAAGTTAGAAAAGATCGGCACTCCATCAAACTCCGTACGTATGGTCACAGTCAGACGCCCTACGTACGTCACCGAGTCTCTATCCTCTCGCAGACGCCAGGCTTCAAAGCCTCCGTGAAACTCCAGTTGCACGAATCCAAAGAATCCTGGTAGCGTCATATCCACACAATCAATCCAATAGGTACGGATGATCGGATGGTTCTTGATCGTAGAACTGATCTTCGGCTTGCTGCTCCTCCTCCTCTTCGGGATACTCACACTCAAGAGGTTGTTCCTCTTCCTCAAACTCTTTATCACATAATTTAAAATATACAGATAACACATACACGAAAGAGGTAAGACAATCTATATCACCACAAACATGGTAAAATAAGAACTCAATACAACAACATACAATGGTACATATGAATAAAATGGTACAAATAAATAAAGTGATACAGATAGATAAAATAGAGCAAATAAATAACATTAAAATGTATAACACATAAATATATGAAATGTGACTCAACCTTACTCCATGGAGCTAAAAATACAGACATCAGAGAGAACGACCCGCAAAAATCTATTAGTACCATCGACCGCCCAATAACTATTCCGCTGTCTCACGTTGCGTCTATAGCCCACTGTAAAAAAAGATGTAGTGGTGTAGCACACTGTCATACGTCGTGTCACTACAGGCTTGCACTAATAGACTTCACAAGATCTTGATTAAGTATAGTGCGTGTCGAGTCCATTAGTGTGTTACCAGTTACCACGGCCCAGAGGAGCGACCAACTGTCCACAAATGGAATAATCTGCACACTAATGTCTCCAAGTTCATTCAAGTTGAACCACACTATGCTTATCACACCGACAACACGATGTTATTCATCTCGTCAATCAATCCACCAATTATCAACCAAATTGGCACGATGCAATACATGATAAAAAAAATTATTATGAATATGCCCTCACTGGCAAAAATTCCAAATATGCCCTCACTGGCAAAAATTCCAAATATGCCCTCACTGGCAAAAATTACGAATATGCCCTCACTGACAAATCGCATATATATACAGTATGTCCCACCTGACAGTACTGTTCCACAATCTGTCCGGGTCCACCACTTTGGCCCGACAGTAAAAACTTACTGTTTTCGTCAATCGCGTAGAAATTTTATCGCGTTTTCAAAATCTCGTTACTTTTACAAACGTTTTTAAATCGTGTAAATGTTAGTCATGGCAACCATCACCCAAGAGGGGGGTGAATTGGGTGATTACAAATTTTAATGCAACTTTGAGAAATTAATCATTTTGAATCACTCAAATAATAAATGCAGCGGAACATGCACAACAAAGGTACAACTATTATAGATTACTCAAATACAACTTGGGATATATGATGAATTAAGCAAATGGGCTAGATATCAAGTTCATAGAATCAAATCACCAAGATGACAAGATATGCAATAGATAAATTTACTACACTAAATACTGAAATTAAAGAGTGTAGGGAAGAGAGAATCAAACTCAAGAATTTATCCTGGTTCAGCCACCAACCACTTATGGCCTACATCCAGTCCCCAAGCTTAACTTGAGATTTTCTTCACTATCTCCTAGACTTCACGGGTGCTAGGAAAACGTTTGTACAAACAAGAGCACTCCTCACACTTTGGGATACCTCACCCTTGTGCTAGAGCCTCCAATTCTTCAAGCTTCACAGGTGCTTGATGACCTTTACAAACTTGAGCACTCAACTCCTTGGGATGCCTCACCCCTGAGCTTGAGTCTCTTCAAACAAAGGGATGCCTCACCCTTTACAATTTGGAGGGATACCTCACCCTCTCTTACAAAGCAATCAAGGTTGATAAAATAAATCTCTCATAAGAGTAGATATACAACTTGAAGAACAAAGTATAGATGATAGAAAACTCTCTCAAGAGTGGATAATACAAATTGAAGAACAAAGGAATAGAAGAATTTTGCAAGAAAGAGCTCAAACTATGATTTTGGTGATTCAAGGATCAAATCAAGTGTTCAAGAGGTGTATAAGCTTCATACAACACTTATATATAAAGCCCAAGTGATAAAATAGCCGTTGATAGTGTTTAGAAATGATTTTTTATGAAAACTAGCCGTTTATAGCCGTTGGGAACGTTTCTGGGCACTTGGTAATCGATTACACACTTCTGGTAATCGATTACATGGCTTCATCAACGTTGTAATCGATTACAGGACTTGCGTAATCGATTAAAGCATTTCTGGTTTTGAAAGTGACTTTAAAAGGTCATAACTTCTTCGTTTCTTATCCGATTAAAGCAAATGACCTGTCATTGGAAAGATCTTTGAGTATATTTTCAAATGAAAGAAGTTTCACAACAAAACTAAAAGTATTTTGAAAGTTATGATCAAAAGAGTGACTAAAAGTCAGCTTTTCAAAACTCAAACTTGATTGTTTTTGAAAACTGACTTTAAATGGTCATAACTTCTTCATTTCTTATCCGTTTAAAGCAAATGACCACTTATTGGAAAGATATTTGAGTCTATTTTGATATGCAATAAGTTTCACAATAAAACTCAAAGTAGTTTGAAAGTTATGATCAAAATAGTAACTAAATGTCAGTTTTGCAAAACATAGACTTGGCTATTTTTCAAATGTGTGAACTACCACTAAAATTAACTTTCCAAAAATAGTTTGTTGGGCATTTAAACATGTAAGAACCATTTTTAAAGACTTAAAAACATATTTGAGCTCTTTTCTTGTAAAACCTCTATCTTTACATAGGAGAAAACCTAAAAGGAAAATATACCAATTCTAGTCCTTATGCTTCTTGATGTAATCCAAGCTTCCACAAATTTCTTCTCTTCAAATCTTATAAATTGCTTGGAACATCTTTATCATTCTCATTCTTCTTGAGTTGAGCATAGTTGTGATCTTTTGCTTTCTAGTTGCAATGCTCACTCTTGGTACTTGGACTATCCTACAAAGTATTACTCACTTAAAACAAGCATAGTTAGTCCAAATTCATAACTTAATATCTTAATATGCATGATTCATAAATGTATAACTCTAATTAGTCTAACATGCATATAAGAATGTTGCACATATCTCATTGCATGATTATTAAGTGAAATATAACTAAATAAAGTACATAATCATGCATGATCCAATATATCTCTTTTAAGCACATATATATAACATGATCAATATTCTTTTGTGATGCATTTGTCATCTATAAAGCACATCTATCAAGCATAAGCATCATTCTTTTTGTCTTGTATTTGTCATCATCAAAACTTAACATATTAAACCATTGGGGCAAACATATTTCCACAATCTCCCCCTTTTTGATGATGACAAATCATCAAAGAAAAATATGTTGAGGAATATACATGAATAGATATTCATATAAGCATATCAAACAATAAGTACAAGAACATATTTTCTTTCCAATTTTCACTCCCCTATTTGACATCAACAAAAAGGTTTAGGAAGGAGAGATAATATTTTCACTCCCTTTATAAATAAAACTCGTGTTGTCAAAAAGAGTAGAATCATCAAAACTCAGAAACTTCTTCAAGTTATTCAAATCATAACTATCTCCCTTTATTTAATTCTACACATGATTCAAGAAAAAAAAAGATGAAACAAGCATGCTTTCAAGATATAAAAGATTATTCATGTAATGCTTGTCACATTTTAGTACATCAACATTTAGCACATGATAGCAATGAGCTTAAGAAATTATGTCTAGTATATAATATCTTGCATAACATTTGATAAATAAGTACCACTTGATATCACTTGTTATGAGTTACAAAATATTCGTGTAAGATCATGGATTTGAGGTTTTCAAATGAAAGATCATACAACTTGTCACATATCAAGCATTTCTCAGTAAAAGAATCAAAAGATATAAAGTTTAAGAATGTTTACCTTCTTTTATTGATAGACGGAAAGACAATAAGAGATGATCTTTGTTGACATGTTGATAGTATTAACAATAAAACATTTCATGTCAAGTAAGGATGTAAGCTAAGAGATATAAGCAACAATTTAAGAACTAGGCTCCCCCTCAAAATATGCATATTAAGACCATGTAAGCATATTACCGTAAAAGGTTATATTCTTAATCGATCAATCAAAAACCATTTTAAAACTTCTCCCCCTTTCAAATAGAATTTTGTAAGACCACATTATATTTTCAAAAATATTTTAGAAGGGTAGACAAGTTTTATATTAAACCACATATTCTTTTCAAAACAAGAGCAAGATTCTCATGGGTTTTATACCACTAAGAAACCATAGATCAAGAGAATCATATATATCAAACATTCACTTGATGAAATATGTTATAGGGATCAAAGAATGTATAGAACTAACATCATCCAACCTATATGCAGTGACAAAAAAATAGCAAGTTAATATTCAATTAGGAACTTTGTCAATGCTAAGCATACTTCTCATGTAAGGAAAGCATCTAATCATTTAAGATCAAATTATTAACAAGTGTCATATAATCCATAGCATATAGAATACCATAATAGCTTAGGGATAGAGATACTTATTGAGAGAGTGATGCTTCTTTAGAATGTTCTTCATTTATTTGTCCTTTGAGTTTGAGCTTTCTTCCATTGTGTATTCCATTCCATTTCACTTGAAGAAAGTCTTCTCATGTTCTTCTTCCTTCAACATTTCTCATTTATCCACATATGCTTGACATTTCAATATTTGATGACTATATTTCAAAAGTTCTCTAAAACATAGGTTAGCATCAAATATCATTTAAACTTATTTACAAGCATAATTTAGGTTGATATACAATGTAAAACATGTACCACATTATCAACCATGCAATGTTAGCTCTTACAAGAATAAAGAAAGAACATATGCACTTGAATCCAAAAGCATAGTTTAAGTATTTTCAAAGCAAGATTCAAGTTTGTCAAGAAAGACATAATCATCATCAAAACATATATAAGTGTTTTGGGGCAAACAATGATCATGTAAGGCATGTAAAAACAACTCTTTACTTCTCCAAATAGCACATGATATTCAATTTAAAGCATAGATGAGGATAAGAGATTGATGTCACCAAAAGTGTACTCTTTGAGTTTTTGTAGGTGACTTCAACTTCCATGCCTCAAGGCTCCTTGAGAATGTTGTGGTTCTCCATGTCATTCTTTTTATGTTTTCATCACTCTTGGAGAACTTGAACTATTTCAAATTTTTCAAACCTCAAGTAGCATAGTTATGTTTCACTTCATTGCATGCTTGAGCTAATAGTCATCCTACAACGCCATTCAAAGTATTTTCTTTGGTATCCACCAATTTTGGATCCATAATGGTTTGTCATTGATTATTAATCCATTATGCTCTTATAAAGATCAATTTTTCTATAGTATGTAAATTGAGCACAACAAGTTAAATAACCAATTGCCATTAAGCACATAACTAATAGCATGCTTACTTTCATGATATATAGACAATTTAAAGCATAACAAGCATATCTAGGCATTGTAGAATTTATGTACCAAGATATATAACAAATTAATGAGCTATGGTACATAAAGAATGAACATAATCATGTGCTAAACAAAATATTCGAATTTTACCAAGTGCACATGATTCTATCCTTTACTTAAGGCCTACAAGGAATATACCTCATATTTATTGTCTTTTTAAGTGAATGCTCATAAGAGGTAAAGACTTTTGATACCTTGGTCTTGGTAATCAAGAAAATTCTTTTCCTTACCCATTGCTTCCCTTTAGGTGTTTTGAACTTTGTAGGTTTCACATTTTGTACTTGAGAAGCTTTAGTTGAAGATATCTTCCTTCTTTGACCAAAACTTCTACCAATGGGCTTTGGAAGCATTCTTCTTGATGATTCCTCTTTCTTTTGACCAATTAATCCATCCTTTTGAGAAACTTTCTGCATAATTGAGACACTAGGAGGACATTTTGGTACCCACTTCATCTTGGGTCCTTGAATGTTAGTAATAGGGCCTTTAAGACCTTTAGGAACCCATACCATACAATTTCTCATATAAGAATTTCTTCTATAATTGCATAAATGAGAAATATGTCCTAGATGACCACAAAAGTTACAAACAATTAAATTTAATGATGGTTTGGTCCTTTGAAGATCATCTTTAGAAAACTTAAGCCTTTTGTTATTATTACATTCTATATTATTTTTGCCATATGCCTTGCTTGAATTTTTATGTAGAATAACATCAATTTTATTCTTATTAACAAGCATAGAATGTAAGCAATTAGAATCATTAGCTTTGACAAATTCGGAATGTAAGTCCTCAACATAATTTTCTAAATTAATACACTTTTAATAAAAAGTTGAGGTTTTACATTTCAAAGGTATTTCCTCATCAAGAAAAGCATATTCATTTTTCAAAGTCTCAATATCATTTTCAATGGAGGAAATGTTTTCCAAACAAGATAAGTTTTTATTTTCTAAAATCAACAAGCCATCATATATTTCATCATATGCACATTGTAACTCATAATAAGAAGGACTATAATCTAGTTTAGCATCATTTACCTCAAAGTCCTTTTTAGCCATATAGGAATTAATCTCAATTTCTAGCATGCTTGGCTCTTTAAGAGAATCATGTTTCTCATTGTTGTTCATCAAGGATTCAAGAACATCTTCTTTCTCAATTTTGTTTTGCATTTCCTCTTCTTCAAATTGAGCACCATCATCATCAAGTGGCATTGAGCTTATTTTCTTGCTTTGAACATGTTCTTGAGGACATTTTTCAATGTTGTCTTCCTTTAGAGGTTTTTGCTCTTCTTGCTCTCTGTATACAACTTTATGCAAGAAATCATTGTTAGCAAGATAAATAGAATCAAGAGCATCCAATATATCTTTAGCACTAGAGCAACTCTTAATTTTAGCATAAACATTATCATTTAAACTATTTCTTAAGATTTGCATTGCTCTAATGTTCAAGGAAAAACATTTCTTATTATAGGCATTCCAAGAATGTTTTGATTTGCAAGTAAATCCATCAAGTACAATATCCCATAAATCAAGATCAATAGATTGCATATAAATTTCCATTCTAGCTTTCCAATAAACAAAATTCACACCATCAAAGAATGGTGGTTTATCAATTTCAAAACCATTCATTTTGAAAAGCTTTTAATGGTTGCCAACAAATAAAGATCTTTAACTCCAAGCGGTTAAGCTTTTATCAGAGCACGAAGCTCTGATATCACTTGTTAGTCATGGCAACCATCACCCAAGAAGGGGGCGAATTGGGTGATTACAAATTTTAATACAACTTTGAGAAATTAAGCATTTTGAATCACTCAAGTACTAAATGCAGTAGAACATGCACAACAAAGGTACAACTATTATAGATTACTCAAATACAACTTGGGATATATGATGAATTAAGCAAATGGGCTAGATATCAAGTTCATAGAATCAAATCACCAAGATGACAAGATATGCAATAGATAAATTTACTACACTAAATACTGAAATTAAAGAGTGTAGGGAAGAGAGAATCAAACTCAAGAATTTATCCTGGTTCAGCCACTAACCACTTATGGCCTACATCCAGTCCCCAAGCTTAACTTGAGATTTTCTTCACTATCTCCTAGACTTCACGGGTGCTAGGAAAACGTTTGTACAAACAAGAGCACTCCTCACACTTTGGGATACCTCAACCTTGTGCTAGAGCCTCCAATTCTTCAAGCTTCACAGGTGCTTGATGACCTTTACAAACTTGAGCACTCAACTCCTTGGGATGCCTCACCCCTGAGCTTGAGTCTCTTCAAACAAAGGGATGCCTCACCCTTTACAATTTGGAGGGATACCTCACCCTCTCTTACAAAGCAATCAAGGTTGATAAAATGAATCTCTCATAAGAGTAGATATACAACTTGAAGAACAAAGTATAGATGATAGAAAACTCTCTCAAGAGTGGATAATACAAATTGAAGAACAAAGGAATAGAAGAATTTTGCAAGAAAGAGCTCAAACTATGATTTTGGTGATTCAAGGATCAAATCAAGTGTTCAAGAGGTGTATAAGCTTCATACAACACTTATATATAGAGCCCAAGTGATAAAATAGCCGTTGATAGTGTTTAGAAATGATTTTTTATGAAAACTAGCCGTTTATAGCCGTTGGGAACGTTTCTGGGCACTTGGTAATCGATTACACACTTCTGGTAATCGATTACATGGCTTCTGTCAACGTTGTAATCGATTACAGGACTTGCGTAATCGATTACAGCGTTTCTGGTTTTGAAAGCTGACTTTAAAAGGTCATAACTTCTTCGTTTCTTATCCGATTAAAGCAAATGACCTGTCATTGGAAAGATCTTTGAGTATATTTTCAAATGAAAGAAGTTTCACAACAAAACTAAAAGTATTTTGAAAGTTATGATCAAAAGAGTGACTAAAAGTCAGCTTTTCAAAACTCAAACTTGATTGTTTTTGAAAACTGACTTTAAATGGTCATAACTTCTTCATTTCTTATCCGTTTAAAGCAAATGACCACTTATTGGAAAGATATTTGAGTCTATTTTGATATGCAATAAGTTTCACAATAAAACTCAAAGTAGTTTGAAAGTTATGATCAAAATAGTAACTAAATGTCAGTTTTGCAAAACATAGACTTGGCTATTTTTCAAATGTGTGAACTACCACTAAAATTAACTTTCCAAAAATAGTTTGTTGGGCATTTAAACATGTAAGAACCATTTTTAAAGACTTAAAAACATATTTGAGCTCTTTTCTTGTAAAACCTCTATCTTTACATAGGAGAAAACCTAAAAGGAAAATATACCAATTCTAGTCCTTATGCTTCTTGATGTAATCCAAGCTTCCACAAATTTCTTCTCTTCAAATCTTATAAATTGCTTGGAACATCTTTATCATTCTCATTCTTCTTGAGTTGAGCATAGTTGTGATCTTTTGCTTTCTAGTTGCAATGCTCACTCTTGGTACTTGGACTATCCTACAAAGTATTACTCACTTAAAACAAGCATAGTTAGTCCAAATTCATAACTTAATATCTTAATATGCATGATTCATAAATGTATAACTCTAATTAGTCTAACATGCATATAAGAATGTTGCACATATCTCATTGCATGATTATTAAGTGAAATATAACTAAATAAAGTACATAATCATGCATGATCCAATATATCTCTTTTAAGCACATATATATAACATGATCAATATTCTTTTGTGATGCATTTGTCATCTATAAAGCACATCTATCAAGCATAAGCATCATTCTTTTTGTCTTGTATTTGTCATCATCAAAACTTAACATATTAAACCATTGGGGCAAACATATTTCCACAATCTCCCCCTTTTTGATGATGACAAATCATCAAAGAAAAATATGTTGAGGAATATACATGAATAGATATTCATATAAGCATATCAAACAATAAGTACAAGAACATATTTTCTTTCCAATTTTCACTTCCCCTATTTGACATCAACAAAAAGGTTTAGGAAGGAGAGATAATATTTTCACTCCCTTTATAAATAAAACTCGTGTTGTCAAAAAGAGTAGAATCATCAAAACTCAGAAACTTCTTCAAGTTATTCAAATCATAACTATCTCCCTTTATTTAATTCTACACATGATTCAAGAAAAAAAAAGATGAAACAAGCATGCTTTCAAGATATAAAAGATTATTCATGTAATGCTTGTCACATTTTAGTACATCAACATTTAGCACATGATAGCAATGAGCTTAAGAAATTATGTCTAGTATATAATATCTTGCATAACATTTGATAAATAAGTACCACTTGATATCACTTGTTATGAGTTACAAAATATTCGTGTAAGATCATGGATTTGAGGTTTTCAAATGAAAGATCATACAACTTGTCACATATCAAGCATTTCTCAGTAAAAGAATCAAAAGATATAAAGTTTAAGAATGTTTACCTTCTTTTATTGATAGAGGGAAAGACAATAAGAGATGATCTTTGTTGACATGTTGATAGTATTAACAATAAAACATTTCATGTCAAGTAAGGATGTAAGCTAAGAGATATAAGCAACAATTTAAGAACTAGGCTCCCCCTCAAAATATGCATATTAAGACCATGTAAGCATATTACCGTAAAAGGTTATATTCTTAATCGATCAATCAAAAACCATTTTAAAACTTCTCCCCCTTTCAAATAGAATTTTGTAAGACCACATTATATTTTCAAAAATATTTTAGAAGGGTAGACAAGTTTTATATTAAACCACATATTCTTTTCAAAACAAGAGCAAGATTCTCATGGGTTTTATACCACTAAGAAACCATAGATCAAGAGAATCATATATATCAAACATTCACTTGATGAAATATGTTATAGGGATCAAAGAATGTATAGAACTAACATCATCCAACCTATATGCAGTGACAAAAAAATAGCAAGTTAATATTCAATTAGGAACTTTGTCAATGCTAAGCATACTTCTCATGTAAGGAAAGCATCTAATCATTTAAGATCAAATTATCAACAAGTGTCATATAATCCATAGCATATAGAATACCATAATAGCTTAGGGATAGAGATACTTATTGAGAGAGTGATGCTTCTTTAGAATGTTCTTCATTTATTTGTCCTTTGAGTTTGAGCTTTCTTCCATTGTGTATTCCATTCCATTTCACTTGAAGAAAGTCTTCTCATGTTCTTCTTCCTTCAACATTTCTCATTTATCCACATATGCTTGACATTTCAATATTTGATGACTATATTTCAAAAGTTCTCTAAAACATAGGTTAGCATCAAATATCATTTAAACTTATTTACAAGCATAATTTAGGTTGATATACAATGTAAAACATGTACCACATTATCAACCATGCAATGTTAGCTCTTACAAGAATAAAGGAAGAACATATGCACTTGAATCCAAAAGCATAGTTTAAGTATTTTCAAAGCAAGATTCAAGTTTGTCAAGAAAGACATAATCATCATCAAAACATATATAAGTGTTTTGGGGCAAACAATGATCATGTAAGGCATGTAAAAACAACTCTTTACTTCTCCAAATAGCACATGATATTCAATTTAAAGCATAGATGAGGATAAGAGATTGATGTCACCAAAAGTGTACTCTTTGAGTTTTTGTAGGTGACTTCAACTTCCATGCCTCAAGGCTCCTTGAGAATGTTGTGGTTCTCCATGTCATTCTTTTTATGTTTTCATCACTCTTGGAGAACTTGAACTATTTCAAATTTTTCAAACCTCAAGTAGCATAGTTATGTTTCACTTCATTGCATGCTTGAGCTAATAGTCATCCTACAACGCCATTCAAAGTATTTTCTTTGGTATCCACCAATTTTGGATCCATAATGGTTTGTCATTGATTATTAATCCATTATGCTCTTATAAAGATCAATTTTTCTATAGTATGTAAATTGAGCACAACAAGTTAAATAACCAATTGCCATTAAGCACATAACTAATAGCATGCTTACTTTCATGATATATAGACAATTTAAAGCATAACAAGCATATCTAGGCATTGTAGAATTTATGTACCAAGATATATAACAAATTAATGAGCTATGGTACATAAAGAATGAACATAATCATGTGCTAAACAAAATATTCGAATTTTACCAAGTGCACATGATTCTATCCTTTACTTAAGGCCTACAAGGAATATACCTCATATTTATTGTCTTTTTAAGTGAATGCTCATAAGAGGTAAAGACTTTTGATACCTTGGTCTTGGTAATCAAGAAAATTCTTTTCCTTACCCATTGCTTCCCTTTAGGTGTTTTGAACTTTGTAGGTTTCACATTTTGTACTTGAGAAGCTTTAGTTGAAGATATCTTCCTTCTTTGACCAAAACTTCTACCAATGGGCTTTGGAAGCATTCTTCTTGATGATTCCTCTTTCTTTTGACCAATTAATCCATCCTTTTGAGAAACTTTCTGCATAATTGAGACACTAGGAGGACATTTTGGTACCCACTTCATCTTGGGTCCTTGAATGTTAGTAATAGGGCCTTTAAGACCTTTAGGAACCCATACCATACAATTTCTCATATAAGAATTTCTTCTATAATTGCATAAATGAGAAATATGTCCTAGATGACCACAAAAGTTACAAACAATTAAATTTAATGATGGTTTGGTCCTTTGAAGATCATCTTTAGAAAACTTAAGCCTTTTGTTATTATTACATTCTATATTATTTTTGCCATATGCCTTGCTTGAATTTTTATGTAGAATAACATCAATTTTATTCTTATTAACAAGCATAGAATGTAAGCAATTAGAATCATTAGCTTTGACAAATTCGGAATGTAAGTCCTCAACATAATTTTCTAAATTAATACACTTTTCATAAAAAATTGAGGTTTTACATTTCAAAGGTATTTCCTCATCAAGAAAAGCATATTCATTTTTCAAAGTCTCAATATCATTTTCAATGGAGGAAATGTTTTCCAAACAAGATAAGTTTTTATTTTCTAAAATCAACAAGCCATCATATATTTCATCATATGCACATTGTAACTCATAATAAGAAGGACTATAATCTAGTTTAGCATCATTTACCTCAAAGTCCTTTTTAGCCATATAGGAATTAATCTCAATTTCTAGCATGCTTGGCTCTTTAAGAGAATCATGTTTCTCATTGTTGTTCATCAAGGATTCAAGAACATCTTCTTTCTCAATTTTGTTTTGCATTTCCTCTTCTTCAAATTGAGCACCATCATCATCAAGAGGCATTGAGCTTATTTTCTTGCTTTGAACATGTTCTTGAGGACATTTTTCAATGTTGTCTTCCTTTAGAGGTTTTTGCTCTTCTTGCTCTCTGTATACAACTTTATGCAAGAAATCATTGTTAGCAAGATAAATAGAATCAAGAGCATCCAATATATCTTTAGCACTAGAGCAACTCTTAATTTTAGCATAAACATTATCATTTAAACTATTTCTTAAGATTTGCATTGCTCTAATGTTCAAGGAAAAACATTTCTTATTATAGGCATTCCAAGAATGTTTTGATTTGCAAGTAAATCCATCAAGTACAATATCCCATAAATCAAGATCAATAGATTGCATATAAATTTCCATTCTAGCTTTCCAATAAACAAAATTCACACCATCAAAGAATGGTGGTTTATCAATTTCAAAACCATTCATTTTGAAAAGCTTTTAATGGTTGCCAACAAATAAGGATCTTTAACTCCAAGCGGTTAAGCTTTTACCAGAGCACGAAGCTCTGATACCACTTGTTAGTCATGGCAACCATCACCCAAGAGGGGGGTGAATTGGGTGATTACAAATTTTAATGCAACTTTGAGAAATTAATCATTTTGAATCACTCAAATAATAAATGCAGCGGAACATGCACAACAAAGGTACAACTATTATAGATTACTCAAATACAACTTGGGATATATGATGAATTAAGCAAATGAGCTAGATATCAAGTTCATAGAATCAAATCACCAAGATGACAAGATATGCAATAGATAAATTTACTACACTAAATACTAAAATTAAAGAGTGTAGGGAAGAGAGAATCAAACTCAAGAATTTATCTTGGTTCAGCCACCAACCACTTATGGCCTACATCCAGTCCCCAAGCTTAACTTGAGATTTTCTTCATTATCTCCTAGACTTCACGGGTGCTAGGAAAACGTTTGTACAAACAAGAGCACTCCTCACACTTTGGGATACCTCACCCTTGTGCTAGAGCCTTCAATTCTTCAAGCTTCACAGGTGCTTGATGACCTTTACAAACTTGAGCACTCAACTCCTTGGGATGCCTCACCCCTGAGCTTGAGTCTCTTCAAACAAAGGGATGCCTCACCCTTTACAATTTGAAGGGATACCTCACCCTCTCTTATAAAGCAATCAAGGTTGATAAAATGAATCTCTCATAAGAGTAGATATACAACTTGAAGAACAAAGTATAGATGATAGAAAACTCTCTCAAGAGTGGATAATACAAATTGAAGAATAAAGGAATAGAAGAATTTTGCAAGAAAGAGCTCAAAATATGATTTTGGTGATTCAAGGATCAAATCAAGTGTTCAAGAGGTGTATAAGCTTCATACAACACTTATATATAGAGCCCAAGTGATAAAATAGCCGTTGATAGTGTTTAGAAATGATTTTTTATGAAAACTAGCCGTTTATAGCCATTGGGAACGTTTCTGGGCACTTGGTAATCGATTACACACTTCTGGTAATCGATTACATGGCTTCTGTCAACGTTGTAATCGATTACAGGACTTGCGTAATCGATTACAGCATTTCTGGTTTTGAAAGCTGACTTTAAAAGGTCATAACTTCTTCGTTTCTTATCCGATTAAAGCAAATGACTAGTCATTGGAAAGATCTTTGAGTATATTTTCAAATGAAAGAAGTTTCACAACAAAACTCAAAGTATTTTGAAAGTTATGATCAAAAGAGTGACTAAAAGTCAGCTTTTCAAAACTCAAACTTGATTGTTTTTGAAAACTGACTTTAAATGGTCATAACTTCTTCATTTCTTATCCGTTTAAAGCAAATGACCACTTATTGGAAAGATATTTGAGTCTATTTTGATATGCAATAAGTTTCACAATAAAACTCAAAGTAGTTTGAAAGTTATGATCAAAATAGTAACTAAATGTCAGTTTTGCAAAACATAGACTTGGCTATTTTTCAAATGTGTGAACTACCACTAAAATTAACTTTCCAAAAATAGTTTGTTGGGCATTTAAACATGTAAGAACCATTTTTAAAGACTTAAAAACATATTTGAGCTCTTTTCTTGTAAAACCTCTATCTTTACATAGGAGAAAACCTAAAAGGAAAATATACCAATTCTAGTGCTTAGGCTTCTTGATGTAATCCAAGCTTCCACAAATTTCTTCTCTTCAAATCTTATAAATTGCTTGGAACATCTTTATCATTCTCATTCTTCTTGAGTTGAGCATAGTTGTGATCTTTTGCTTTCTAGTTGCAATGCTCACTCTTGGTACTTGGACTATCCTACAAAGTATTACTCACTTAAAACAAGCATAGTTAGTCCAAATTCATAACTTAATATCTTAATATGCATGATTCATAAATGTATAACTCTAATTAGTCTAACATGCATATAAGAATGTTGCACATATCTCATTGCATGATTATTAAGTGAAATATAACTAAATAAAGTACATAATCATGCATGATCCAATATATCTCTTTTAAGCACATATATATAACATGATCAATATTCTTTTGTGATGCATTTGTCATCTATAAAGCACATCTATCAAGCATAAGCATCATTCTTTTTGTCTTGTATTTGTCATCATCAAAACTTAACATATTAAACCATTGGGGCAAACATATTTCCACAGTAAATATATTTTACTGTTTTTAAAATCGCGTACTATTTTTCAAACGTTTTCTCAATCGTGTAAGATTTTTAAATCATTTTCTTGTCCGAATTCCTTTAAAATTACTGTTTCAATAAACAGAAATAATATTTAATACGTTTAAACTACGTTGAATATTTTTCATACCGTATAAATTATATTTGGTATCTTTTCTATTTTATTTGTCTGTTTTTAGCAAAAAATTTGACAGTATTTTGCTTAGAAAATGTATAGCAATGATTTTCTAAGTTTTTCGTAAAAATTCCTTTTATTTATATTATAACCATTTAATTACACTTTTGAAAACTACTAACGTGCTTCAAAATATAATATGAGCTCTACGTTAGAAATTTAACAAATGCTACTGTATTTACTTTTAACCACTAAAATCATTGGTTTTAACTTCTTAAACTTAATCTAATCAATTTATTTCTTCAAAACTCATTGTAGAAAAATTCTTTTTAACTTATATTGCTTCTTTTTGATTGAAAATGGTTTGGAAATAATTTTAGAAATCATAAATCCTTGGCTTTGGCATGTTGGCCGAAACACTTAAAATTACCATTCGATCTCTACATTCATTTTTCTTGCTCTAAACAATTTTGCATCTTGTTAATTTTCCTAGGTTAATTAAATCACACTCTTAGAAAATTGATGAGAACATTTTGGTTCTCCTTTTTTATTGAAGCCGTGAGCCTTAGTGGTGTGTTCTTTGAAACACTCATGCATTCCTTGACATGTTGTTCACATCCTACTATTTACACATGCATTTCTAACACATACAATATTTTTAAAGCTTGTAGACATGCATATTAATACAAATCACAAATAGGAAAGCTATTAACAAGCACACAAATGAATCCTTATGGATTCTACAATCACAAATAATTTCCATCTTCTTACCACCACCCAAGGATGATAAGATTTAAGTCTTCCTCTTACCTTAAATGAAGACAAATACTCTTTTTCTCCTTTCTAGGGTTTTGGTTTTCACCCTCCAAGACACCTATCAAGCTTAAACAAAAATTCTACAAGTTATAATCATGAAAGAAAGCTTAAACCATGGATCAATCATGGCTTAGAACTTTGAAAAAGAATTTAGAAATGAAAAACAAAGATTTTCACCTTCAAGGTAGAATCTTCAAAGTAGTTTTTCAAGCTCAAGATGAAAGATTTTGCAAGAACTCTCAACTAGAGATGTTCTTAGAATTGTGTTTAGGTTTAGAAAAGTTGGTTAGAAGAAATTTTGGGTGGTTGGATGGTGAAGAATGGTGTTTGGCCGCATGGTGCTTCAAGAAATCACCAATGGAGTTTGGTATTTTTGGAAGAGAGAGAAGAGAGAAAGTGTTAGGAAATTAAGTGATTTTTGGCTCTCCCAAAGGCACTTGGCCGTAGACTTCAAGGGCAAGGGAGGTGTCCATTAGGTTGGCTCCATCAAAGCCTTAGGATTGATGAATGGTGAGGATTAAAACTTGGTCACCAAGCTTTGCTCTCATTGGTTAATCTAAGCCTAGTCACTAAGCCTTGTCATTAAGCCTTGTCACATGCTTAGTCACATGCTCTTGAATGTTCCACCACTAATGATGTTTAATTAAGCTACTAATCCTATTAAGTTTTTACTAAACGTGGGTCCCGCAAAATATTTTCGGGTCCACACTGCTTATTTGTACTGACTAATAAAATAATATTATAATATTATAAAATTATTTTATTTTACGATTAAATCCTAAAAATTAAAAGATTACTAACTATATCATTCGAGAATTGGGTTTAGTAAGATCCCCACTCGAATAATTAAAATAAGATTTTCCGCGAAAAATATTATTTTCCTGTCCCGGAGCAAGTCACACAAAAAGTTCAAATAAAATAACAGACAGTATTATAAAGCAGTAATTCATACAGAAAAACAACAAACAGTACAAAAAAGACACAATGGTCATTTATCCTAAAGTTAAAAAACATCAAACAGTACATTCGGGACTCAACGGTAATACCTCAAAAGTTTAAGGTGTTACAACTCTCCCCAACAAACAAAAATTTTGTCCTCGAAATTCGTTATAACTAAGAACAAATGAGGATATTGCTCCCTCATCTTGTCTTCCAGCTCCTAGGTAGCATCACCTGTCACATCATTCCATATGACCTTCACCAGCTCGATCATCTTCCCTCGAAGCTGCTTTACTTTTCTGTTCTCTATTCTAACAGGTAAAGTCCCGTAAGTCAGATTCTCCTTCAGTTGTACTTCATCTGGTTGTATAACATGTGTTGGATCCGGAATATATTTCCTTAGCTAGGATACATGAAATACATCATGCAGATTAGATAGAAAAGGCGGCAAAGCAATCTGATAAGCTACAAGACCTATACGTCGGATAATCTGATATGGTCTAATGAACTTAGGAGTAAGCTTCTTGGATTTGATAACTCTTCCGACACCGGTCGTAGGAGTCACTCTTAGAAATACATGCTCACCCTCCTCAAATTCAAAAGGTCGCCTTCGTTTATCAGCATAACTCTTTTGTCTGCTTTGCGTCGTCCTCATTTTCTCTTGTATCATCTTTACCTTCTCCGTAGTTTGTTGTACAAGATCTGGTCCAATAGTCATACTTTCCCCATCTTGATACCAACACAACGGTATTCGACAACGCCTCATAGGGTGCCATTCCTATACTTGTATGAAAACTATTATTGTAGGTGAATTCTATCAAAGATAAAAATTCATCCCAACTCCCTCGTTGCTCCAAAACACAAGCTCGCAATAGATCTTCCAAAGACTGTATAGTTCTCTTTATTTGACCATCAGTTTGCAGATGATAAGCTGAACTTAACCGCAACTTAGTTCCTATAGCTTCTTGTAAACTTCGCCAGAACCTCGATGTAAACCTCAGATCTCTATCAGAAACTATACATGTAGGCACACCATGTAATCTGACAATCTCACTGATGTATATTTGGGTTAATCTTTCCAACGAATACTTAATATTAATTAGCAAGAAATGAGCCGACTTCGTAAGCCTGTCGACTATAACCTATATCGAATCATGACCTTTCCTCGTCTTCGGCAATCCAGTAACAAAATCCATAGAGATACTATCCTACTTCCACTCTAGAATAGCTAACGGTTGCAACATACCAGCTGGTCTCTGATGTTCCACTTTCACCTTCTGGCAAACCAGACAAGACTCCACACGTTCCGCTACGTCTCTTTTCATCCTTGGCCACCAAAATAACTTCTTTAAGTCTTGGTACATTTTGGTCATCCCCGGATGCAAACTCAGATCACTAGTATGAGCGTCATCTAGAATTCCCTTCTTAAGCTCAAGATTATCAGGTATACAGATTCTTCCTTTATATCTCAAGAGTCCATCCGTTCCTTCTTCTACCGTTGCCTTATGACCTTGCTTTAACAATTCTCTTTCATTCTGCAAAAACGGGTCCTCCTTCTGTTTCTCTCGTATCACATCAAGCAGTTCATTGATAATTATCACCTTCCACAGTCGAATCCTTCCAGGTACAAATTCCACTGACAACCATAAATCTCAAAATTTATTAATCAATTCTTCCTCCTTTATCATCATTGCCGAAACATTAATCACTTTTCTGCTCAAGGCGTCAGCTACCACATTAGCTTTTCCTGGATGGTATTGAAGTTGAAAATCATAATCCTTTAAGAATTCCAACCATTGCCTTTGCCTCATATTCAATTCTTTCTGATCAAACAAGTACTTCAAGCTCTTGTGATCACTAAAGACATTGAACATTGTTCCATACAGAAAATGTCTCCACACTTTCAGAGCAAAGACCACTGCGGCCAATTCCAAATCATGTGCTGGATAATTCTTTTCATGAACCTTTAACTGTCGAGAAGCATACACCACAATATTCCGATCTTGCATCAATACGCATCCTAACCCCTGGTAAGAAGCGTCACAATACACATCAAAAGCTCTGTTAGAATCTGGAAAAATCAACACTGGTGCAGTTGTTAACCTCCTCTTCAATTCTTGGAAACTAGCTTCACGTTCTTCCGTCCACTCAAAAGCTTGACTTTTCCTCGTGAGCTGCGTAAGCGGTCCAGCAATCTTGGAAAACCCTCGATAAACCTCCGGTAATATTCAGCAAGTCCAACAAAACTTCGAACTTCTGTCATAGTCTTAGGCCTCTCTCATTGTAAAACAGTCTCCACTTTCGATGGGTCCACCGCAATACCTTTCTTTGAAATCACGTGACCTAGAAATTGGACTTCTTCCAACCAAAACTCACACTTGGCCAATTTCACGTACAGCTTCTTTTCCTTTAAAATCTGAAGAACAATACCAAGATGTTCAGCATGCTCTTCCTTAGATTGAGAATAGATCAGAATGTCATCGATGAAGACAACGACAAATCTGTCTAGATACGGATGAAAAATCCTATTCATATAGTCCATAAATATGGCAGGAGCATTTGTCACCCCGAATGACATTACCTGATACTCATAATGTCCATAACGAGTTCGAAAAGCTGTTTTGGGTATATCCTCCCCCTTAACACGAATCTGATGATAACCCGATCTAAGATCTATTTTAGAAAATACCACTGCTCCCTTCAACTGATCCATCAAATCATCAATCCTCAGAAGCGGATATTTATTCTTGATAGTCACCTTGTTTAACTGATGATAATCCACGCAAAGTCGAGATGTTCCATCTTTCTTCTTGACCAAAAGCACTGGTGCTCCCCATGGTGAAACACTAGGTCGCACAAACTATTTCTCCAACAGTTCCACCAATTGTTGTTTTAGCTCCACCAACTCTGCTGGTGACATTCGGTATGGCGCAATTGAGATAAGACCTGCTCCTGGTACTAAATCAATTGAAAACTCGATCTCCCTCTTAGGTGGCAAACCAGGCACGTCATCAGGCAAAATCTCTGGAAACTCATTGACAACAGGAATAGTATTCACATCTTTCTCAGTCTTGACCTCTAGAGAAGACAATAACATATATCCCTGTGCTCCCTCTCTTAACAATGACTTGACTTTAACAGCAGTCAAGAATCCAGACTTTTCTTTCTTAGGAAAAACTATAGTTTTGCTTGCACAGTCTATAAGGATATGGTTAGAAGATAACCAGTCCATCCCTAAGATTACATCTATCTCAACAAAAGGCAAACAAATCAAATTGACCGAAAACACACGGTCCTTGATAACAATAGGACAATCCAAACATATCTTAGACGTAATTACAGGTTTAGCAATTGGCGTAGATACACTCAATTTAACATTCAGAGAAGATACAGGCAACTTCAATCTTTCCACACAATCATATGCAATAAATGAATGTGTCGCACCAGAATCATATAACACAGTCAAAAGATTACCTCTGTTCCAGTCATAGTATATACTCGCCCTCCAGACCTCGGTTGAATACTTCCTAACCTTGGCTGAGTAGCACGAACACTTCTCATAGCTGGCTTTCTCTCTGGCTGAGTACAATCCCTAGATATATGTCCAGGCTGTCTGCAATTAAAACAAACTGTTCCTCTGATAGGGCATTCACTAGAAAGATGGCCCTTCTTTCCACACTTAAAACATGTTGGCGTGAACGCCACCCCTTGTCTAGCTCTACTACCACTAGCATTTCCCCCAATTGGTGGTCGTTGAGGTTGATTCCCTGGTGGTTTAGAATACGGCTTGCACTGAAACCGACTATTATTACTGTTACCACCCCTCTGAAATCTTGTTGGCCCAAAGTTACGGTTTCTTTGGTCTCGTGACGGCTCTAATTCCTCGAGTCGTGCACACACATCAACTAAAGCATGAAACTGGTTCATTCTCAAGGATATCACTCCTCGCTTTAGTTCCACTCTTAACCCTGCTTCAAACTTCCAACATCTCCACCCATCATCTGGTCGAGTTTGAGCATAATCTGAGAATTGAGACAAACTCTCAAATTTTGTAGCATACTCATTCACTGTCATGTTACCCTGACGTAAACTAAGAAATTCTATCTCCTTGGCATGTCTAGCACCTGCAGGAAAATACTTCTCTAGAAATACATCAGAAAATACTTCCCATGTAATTTCTGTTCCTTCAGCCTGCAATAACTGGCGGGTTCCTCTCCACCAATTGTTCTCTATCTCCCCTCAACATAAAGGTTGCATACGTCACCTTCTTATCATCTGGGCATCTCATCCCTTCAAAGATCTTCTCCAAGTCTTGTATCTATTGACTTGCTTTTTCAGAATTAATCTCGCCTCTAAACTGTGGCGGATTATTACGCCTAAATTCAGATAAATTTAGGGCATCAGCAGTAGCATCTTGCTGTTGAGCTGCTCTCAGATTCTGCTGAGTAATTACTTCGGCCATTCGTTGCATAGCCTCCGCTGTTGCAATCATTGGATCCACTGCACGATTCGTATTCGCACGTGTTCCTCTTCCGCTAGACATCTTATTTCTTCAATCATAACAAAACAAAATTAGATACATCCTTTCGGAAGTAAATCACAGAGAATCACACAGCACAAACAAAAACAAACCCAACCACTACCCCAAAAGACTCTAACTTGGGCTCTGATACCAACTAATGTAACACCCTTGTGGGGATGTCACATATATAAATAAAATAAAAGAAAGATAAATAAAATCTACCCAAGTTGTAAAACATTTGTAACATAATATTGCGGGTTGTAAAATTCTTCTTGTTAAACAGAATAGTATTGAATAAAATAACGCGGAAACACAAAATAAACAAACTAACATCACACATAATATACATATGGTTCTAATTATAAGTTATACAAATAATTTACAACTATCCATATTTCAACTAAAACAGTAAACAAAACAGTAAAAGTCAAAATATACAAACGCAGACGCGCCCAAGTACACATCATAAATATCTAACCCTCTGAAGGATCACTCTCAGATGAAACTTCAGGTGATAAATATCCAGGATGCCTCGACCCTCTACGGACACGGGTCCGTGCAGTCGACTGAAGAGCGCCGAACTCAGTCAAAATTATAACCGAAGTTATTACCTAAGCTTGTAGCTTAGTGACAACACCGGATCATCTCCACGAGGATTGTAGATGCAATTTAATCAAATCAAGTGGAAGTTAGCAAAGGGGGGTTTGATAGTTTAAGATCTCACTTAACAAAATTAAAGGAAGAAATAAAAATTAAAGAGCAGTCAATTTCGAAACATATCCAAGATTGGGTGGATTCAATTATAGACCCTTCATAGAATACTTGAAGCGCAATTGAATTGTTAATTTGGATCTAACCGAGATCTCTGCATCAAATCCAGAATTCATACTAGACGATCATCTAGAATTTAATTAACAAGTGATAAACACAAATCCGCAATCGCACCATTCATGAAGATCTATGTTAATTTCAAGTACCGAATTCAATTAACTTAGGCACAAATCAAGTAACCTAACCTTTTCAATTCGTGATTAATTTAGATCAATCAGTTCTAAGTTTCATCACAAATCTCAATCTTCATTTATGTGATTAGTTTAGATCAATCAGTTCTAAGTTTCATCACAAATCTCAATCTTAAATCAAGATCAATCAGATCAACATAAATAGAATCACCATTCATGCATTCAAGATCAAGAAGAAGAAAAAGAAGAAGAAAGGAGGAATTCAATTACAAATCAAATACAATACATAACCAAGGTCTCAAGAATCCAAACCACAATCTCTTCAAGAGTTGTAAATTGACCGAAAGTAGCTTAGCCCTCCATTACCATGAAGGGGAGCATCAAAATATACAAAAACTATGAGAAACTATGAAGAAACAAGAAGAAACTATGAGAGAAAATGAAGGAGAATACCACTTATTCATGATAACCAATGGTGCCTTTTATAGAAGTCTAGGGTAACAAAATGACAAAGGGAGTGGGTGGATGAGTGGGTGAGTGAGTGGAGTGTTTGAGTGGAGTGGTTGAGTGGGTTGGTTTAGTGGATTGGTTTAGTGGATGAGTGAATGGAATGATTGAGTGGGTTGGTTGAGTGGAAAATGTCAAAGGACTTTTGGTGAGTGGGAAATTATGGAGATGAATGGGTGAGTGGATAGATGAGTGGGTGAATTAGTGGATAAGTGGGTGGAGTGGTTGAGTGGTTGAATTAGTGGATGAGTGGATGAGTGGATGGATGAGTGGATTAGTGGATGGATGAGTGGGTGGTTGAGGACGAAAATTTCGTGTCTGACTTGGAAGCCAAAAACGAACCACTATACTTCAGATCCATGAAAAGTACTCTTCATGAAAGTTGTAGATATTTGTCTTGGCAATAAAATGAATACCTGGTTCGTCGTATTTGGCTTCCTTCAGCACAAGATATGTCCCAAATACCGCAGGTTGCTCAAACCCAACTTCAGCACCTCTGTTCCGACTTGCAAGCTCAAACTGACCTACTAGACTTCATTTTTTCAAAAAGTGTTCTTCATGAAAGTTGTTTATTTGGATCTTGACTATCAACTGTCCAAATTTCAGCCCATCTCCATTATTACATCTTGAGATATGATTTTATGAGTGCACACCGTTTGGATTCTAGTGACAGAACTCGTATTCTGACTTCCATGTAAACTTAGGTCCTTTAGACATCTGTTTGGGACTTCGAGCTCTTCATCAAAGTTGTAGAGCTTCCTCTTAGCTTTCCTACAAGGTAAAATTCATGTTTATCAGATATTAGGAACTCAAGTTATGGCCAAAATACAGAAATAGTGTCAAATCTCAATAATGCTAAAAATATTCAATTAGGACCAATTTGAGCTCAAACTCACAAAATCATACCAAACTCAATCAATTAAGAATATGGAGAGTGTAAATGACTAAACATAAGGGTTTCTTAATGAATAAAATATGTGATTATTAAATTCTCCCACACTTAGCTTTTTGCACTCTTGGGTAAAACTCAAGACCAAAATTTTACAATCAAGAAGAACAACCAAAGGTTCAAGGGATCAAAACATTCATGAGTTAACAATTCTTCACATCTCAAACCAAAAAGCAAGGTATCTTCAACATGAATCGAGAATGATAGATCTTCACAAGATTCCCTCTCAATCTCTCAAGTGTTTAAAAGGTAGGTATTTCATTCAATTCAACCCATGAAAATTGCACTACCATAAACTTGCTTATCTTCTACTTCTCCACTACTCAAAACACATGCACACACAAATCATGAGGACTTTATTCAAGGTTGTAGTGAGGTCAAGGTAGCAAGAGAGGATAAAATGGATATGAGAAGATAAATAGCAAAGAGAATAAAAGCAAATGAGAGCTGAGTTCAAATAACAAGCATAAAAGTTCATCCCAACTCTAATGTATATCCCTTTACATATTCATTTCCCAATCCTTTTATATATATATATATATATGAACATAACTATATACATAGATTTTTCCTTTTTTTTTAGGCACTCTTTCCTTTTTCAACAACCATTTTGTACACACACCCCCACACTTGTTCAAAAACTCATCCATTAACCAAGCTAATGTTCTTTTATTCCCTAAGGTAAAGTAAGAACACGATTTTTCATTTAAGGCACATAATGAGCTAGAAATAAGGAATGGTCAAATAAGCTCAAAGGGGTTAAGTAAAGGAAAATATACAAGGTTGGCAGGAATCAGAGAATTTTCAAGAAGTCAAAAGAGTGCTTGATATCATATTGAAAACAAGGTTGGCTATTTGGTTAAACTAGCTAATTAAGAAAGAGGGCCTCAATCATGTTCATGTATGCAAGTGAAATGTAGCCTCAAAAAGAATCAAAGCAAGTTCTAGAGTGGTCATTAACATGAGTGAAAATCACACAAGAAAGAAGAGAATGGCATAAATGTTGAATCCATCCATTAGGCTCAAAATCTCACAAGGTATACATCCATCAAACTCAATTCATCAATTCAATCATCCATCACCAAGCATATCAGTTCAAGAAGGGAGAAAAGTTATTCAATCATGCAATGAACCCCTTTTTTTTATTTTTTTTTTAACAAATAACAAAAAAAACAAACATGCTAAAATCTCTCCTCCACACTTAATATAGACATTGTCCTCAATGTGAAAGTGATAAATAAAACGAAAAGAAAAGAGCAACATAACCTGATGAGGGCCGAGATAATGGCAAGCAGAAAAGATACATAAGAATCAAAGCTGCAACAGAACCTGAAAACTCACAAAACAAATGAGTAAAATGTAAAACCAAAATAACATGACTGGAATAATATAAAATTAAAGAGGAAATACGGGTCTTTTAGAGTCAGATTCCCAAGACTGTAACACTTCTGTTCATCTCTGAAGAGATTCCACAATTAAGAAGTTCATGATGTACCAGGCCACAAGAATGCGTCTCAAGAGTCAATAAGGTATAACTTACTGACTCCTTACTCAGCCATTCAAAGTGAAGTATGTTTTTATCTTCTCAGATTGCGAAAATCATCCCCAAAGATCTTGAAAACAAATCTAGTTGGGTTGCCTCCCAATAAGCGCTTGTTTAACGTTGTTAACTTGACGTTGGGACACTTCGTAGTGATCTTTATAATGTGGATGATAAAAGCCCATCACTTTCACTTCCACATTTTTCAGTTTGAGATGGTGTCCATTGGTCTTATTAAGTGAGGTTGGCGAAAAGACTCCACCAGGATCCCATTGGTTGAAACATGATGACCAGGTTATGGTTGACACAACATGATAGCTTCCACTACGGTCCCATTGGTTGAAGTGTAACGACCAAGTGAAGCTTGAAGCATGAGGGTTCACATTGGGGTCCCATTGGTCTTCCTTGACTTCACCAATGGCATGCAATACATGTAATTTTGCAATCCTGCTTTCATTGATAATGCTGGACCATGGCCTAAAAACAAAATCCACTTAAGTAGTTACTAGCATCGTGACTTTCCTCTTTCTTTGAAAATTCCTCAATGGCCTTCAACTCCACCTCCCTATATGTTTCAGATTCTACAACTACATTGTTGATAGACCCTTCTATATCATTAGATCCTGCGTAAACAGAATCATTAGTTTTCAAATATGCAGAAATTTCAGCACACACAACACATTTTATATCACCATCATGATCAGCACATGAGTTGCGATTGATAGAATCATCAAAACCAATTAAATCAGGAAATTCAGCACACAACTCATCATGAATTTCCTCAACTAAGTCTGCATGTAAATCAATATGACAATTAGAATGCAGGGAGTTGGGAATTGTTTAGGGAAAGAGTTGGCCTGACTCTTGACATCTCAGTTCATTAACAGTGGTTATCAACTGGTCAATTTGGGTTGTTAAATCTGAATAGTGGCAGTGAAATTTACTGGAACTCAATTTGGGTTTTCATCAAGTCCTCCCATGAAGGCTCAAGTTTTGTGGTTGATGGACTTGTTATCTGCTGGAATGGCTGCTCATATTGAAATGATTGTTGCTGTAGTGATGCCGTATTGCCATATCCCAGATCCGGATAGTATTCCCAACTAGGGTTGTATGTGTTGAAGAAGGGGTCATAACTCTGTTGCTGCTGCTAGAACTGTGGTTCATCAGGAAAATAACCATTTCTTTGCAACAAATTGATCTGGAAAAACAGAACTACCATACTGAAGTGTAAGGCATGCATATGTGGGGTGAGATGAACAAAAACAAATGTTACACACAAGTGTAGCTTCCTGCACAGGTGATTGTTGTCTCACTACTATATGTCTTACCAAAGAAGTCAATTCCTCAAGTTTTGACTCCATTATGCATGAACCATTGTATCCTTAAAATGCAACAAAATGATAATGAAAGAAAAGAAAAAGAAAGAGTTAGATGATAACTTAAAAAGTTCATATCACACTTACGGATCCCCAGCAACGGCGCCAAAATTTTGACGAGCGCCGAACTCAGTCAAAATTATAACCGAAGTTATTACCTAAGCTTGTAGCATAGTGACAACACCGGATCATCTCCACGAGGATTGTAGATGCAATTTAATTAAATCAAGTGAAAGTTAGCAAATGGGGGTTTGATAGTTTAAGATCGCACTTAACAAAATTAAAGGAAGAAATAACAATTAAAGAGCAGTCAATTTAGAAACCTATCCAAGATTGGGTGGATTCAATCATAGACCCTTCATAGAATACTTGAAGCGCAATTGAATTGTTAATTTGGATCTAACCGAGATCTCTGCATCAAATCCAGAATTCATACTAGACGATCGTCTAGAATTTAATTAACAAGTGATAAACACAAATCCGCAATCGCACCATTCATGAAGATCTATGTTAATTTCAAGTACCGAATTCAATTAACTTAGGCACAATCGATAACCTAACCTTTTCAATTCGTGATCAATTTAGATCAATCAGTTCTAAGTTTCATCACAAATCTCAATCTTCATTTATGTGATTAGTTTAGATCAATCAGTTCTAAGTTTCATCACAAATCTCAATCTTAAACCAAGATCAATCAGATCAACATAAATAGAATCACCATTCATGCATTCAAGATCAAGAAGAAGAAAAAAGAAGAAGAAATGAGGAATTCAATTACAAATCAAATATAATACATAACCAAGGTCTCAAGAATCCAAACCACAATCTCTTCAAGAGTTCTAAATTGACCGAAAGTAGCTTAGCCCTCCATTACCATGAAGGGGAGCATCAAAATATACAAAAACTATGAGAAACTATGAAGAAACAAGAAGAAACTATGAGAGAAAATGAAGGAGAATACCACTTATTCATGATAACCAATGGTGCCTTTTATAGAAGTCTAGGGTAACAAAATGACAAAGGGGAGTGGGTGGATGAGTGGGTGAGTGAGTGGAGTGTTTGAGTGGAGTGGTTGAGTGGGTTAGTTTAGTGGATTGGTTTAGTGGATGAGTGAATGGAATGGTTGAGTGGGTTGGTTGAGTGGAAAATGCCAAAGGACTTTTGGTGAGTGGGAAATTATGGAGATGAATGGGTGAGTGGATGGATGAGTGGGTGGATTAGTGGATAAGTGGGTGGAGTGGTTGAGTGGTTGAATTTGGATGAGTGGATGAGTGGATGAGTGGATGGATGAGTGGATTAGTGGATGGATGAGTGGGTGGTTGAGGACGAAAATTTCGTGTCTGACTTGGAAGCCAAAAACGACCCACTATACTTCAGATCCATGAAAAGTACTCTTCATGAAAGTTGTAGATATTTGTCTTGGCTATAAAAGGAATATCTGGTTCGTCCAATTTGGCTTTCTTCAGCCTAAGATATGTCCCAAATACCGCAGGTTGCTCAAACCTAACTTTAGCACCTCTGTTCCGACTTGCAAGCTCAAACTGACCTACTAGACTTCATTTTTTCAAAACGTGTTCTTCATGAAAGTTGTTTATTTGGATCTTGACTATCAACTGTCCAAATTTCAGCCCATCTCCATTATTACATCTTGAGATATGATTTTATGAGTGCACACCGTTCAGATTCTAGTGACAGAACCCGTATTCTGACTTCCATGTAAACTGAGGTCCTTTAGACATCTGTTTGGGACTTCGAGCTCTTCATCAAAGTTGTAGAGCTTCCTCTTAGCTTTCCTACAAGGTAAAATTCATGTTTATCAGATATTAGAAACTCAAGTTATGGCCAAAATACAGAAATAGTGTCAAATCTCAATAATGCTGAAAATATTCAATTAGGACCAATTTGAGCTCAAACTCACAATATCATACCAAACTCAATCAATTAAGAATATGGAGAGTGTAAATGACTAAACATAAGGGTTTCTTAATGAATAAAATATGTGATTATCATCGACACGCTGCTAATCTCACTAGGCGCATCAAACATACCACCCCAATGACGCCTAAGAGATAGCGGCAACTCCACATGTAGGTACAGCAAGGTAGAAAAGATCGGCACTCCATCAAACTCCGTACGTATGGTCACAGTCAGACGCCCTACGTACGTCACCGAGTCTCTATCCTCTCGCAGACGCCAGGCTCCAGAGCCTCCGTGAAACTCCAGTTGCACGAATCCAAAGAATCCTGGTAGCGTCATATCCACACAATCAATCCAATGGGTATGGATGATCAGATGGTTCTTAGTCGTAGAACTGATCTTCGGCTTGCTGCTCCTCCTCCTCTTCGGGATACTCACACTTAAGAGGCTGTTCCTCTTCCTCAAACTCTTTATCATATAATTTAAAATATACAAATAACACATACATGAAAGAGGTAAGACAATCTATATCACCACAAACATGGTAAAATAAGAAAACGACAATACAACAGGCATAACAGTTCATACAATATAGTATACTATAATAATATAAATCATAATTTTAAATAATACAGAAACTCAATACAACAACATACAATGGTACATATGAATAAAATGGTACAAATAAATAAAGTGATACAGATAGATAAAATAGAGCAAATAAATAACATTAAAATGATACAGATAGATAAAATAGAGCAAATAAATAACATTAAAATGTATAACACATAAATATATGAAATGTGACTCAACCCTACTCCATGGAGCTAAAAATACAGACATCAGAGAGAACGACCCGCAAAAATCTATTAGTACCATCGACCGCCCAATAACTATTTCGCTGTCTCACATTGCGTCTATAGCCCACTGTAAAAAAAGATGTAGTGGTGTAGCACATTGTCATACGTCGTGTCACTACAGGCTTGCACTAATAGACTTCACAAGATCTTGATTAAGTATAGTGCGTGTCGAGTCCATTAGTGTGTTACCAGTTACCACGGCCCAGAGAAACGACCAACTGTCCACAAATGGAATAATCTGCACACTAATGTCTCCAAGTTCATTCAAGTTGAACCACACTACGCTTATCACACCGACAACACGATGTTATTCATCTCGTCAATCAATCCACCAATTATCAACCAAATTGGCACGATGCAATGCATGATAAAAAAAATTATTATGAATATGCCCTCACTGGCAAAAATTCCAAATATGCCCTCACTGGCAAAAATTATGAATATGCCCTCACTGGCAAATCGTATATATATACAGTATGTCCCACCTGACAGTACTGTTCCACAAACTGTCCGGGTCCACCACTTTGGCCCGACAGTAAAAACTTACTGTTTTCGTCAATCGCGTAGAAATTTTATCGCGTTTTCAAATCTCGTTACTTTTACGAATGTTTTTAAATCGCGTAAATATATTTTACTGTTTTTAAAATCGCGTATTGTTTTTCAAACGTTTTCTCAATCGCGTAAGATTTTTAAATCATTTTCTTGTCTGAATTCCTTTAAAATTACTGTTTCAATAAACAGAAATAATATTTAATACGTTTAAACTACGTAAAATATTTTTCATACCGTATAAATTATATTTGCTATCTTTTCTATCTTATTTGTCTATTTTTAGCAAAAAATTTGACAGTATTTTGCTTAGAAAATGTATAGCAATGATTTTCAAAGTTTTTCGTAAAAATTCCTTTTATTTATATTATAATCATTTAATTACACTTTTGAAAACTACTAACGTGCTTCAAAATATAATATGAGCTCTACGTTAGAAATTTTACAAAAGCTACTGTATTTACTTTTAACCACTAAAATCATTGGTTTTAACTTCTTAAACTTAATCTAATCAATTTATTTCTTCAAAACTCATTGTAGAAAAATTCCTTTTAACATATATTGCTTCTTTTTGATTGAAAAAGGTTTGGAAATGATTTTAGAAATCATAAATCCTTGGCTTTGGTATGTTGGCCGAAACACTTAAAATTACCATTAGATTTCTATATTCATTTTTCTTGCTCTAAACAATTTTGCATCTTGTTAATTTTCCTAGGTTAATTAAATCACACTCTTAGAAAATTGATGAGAACATTTTGGTTCTCCTTTTTGATTGAGGCCATGAGCCTTAGTGGTGTGTTCTTTGGAACACTCATGCATTCCTTGACATGTTGTTCACATCTTACTATTTACACATGCATTTCTAACACATACAATATTTTTAAAGCTTGTAGACATGCATATTAATACAAATCACAAATAGGAAAGCTATTAACAAGCATACAAATGAATTCTTATGGATTCTACAATCACAAACAATTTTCATCTTCTTACCACCACCCAAGGATGATAAGATTTAAGTCTTCCTCTTACCTTAAATGAAGACAAATACTCTTTCACTCCTTTCTAAGGTTTCGGTTTTCACCCTCCAAGACACCTATCAAGCTTAAACAAAAATTCTACAAGTTATAATCATGAAAGAAAGCTTAAACCATAGATCAATCATGGCTTAGAACTTTGAAAAAGAATTTAGAAATGAAAAACAAAGATTTTCACCTTCAAGGTAGAATCTTCAAAGTAGTTTTTCAAGCTCAAGATGAAATATTTTGCAAGAACTCTCAACTAGAGATGTTCTTAGAATTGTGTTTAGGTTTAGAAAAGTTAGTTAGAAGAAATTTTGGGTGGTTGGATGGTGAAGAATGGTGTTTGACCGAATGGTGCTTCAAGAAATCACCAATGGAGTTTGGTATTTTTGGAAGAGAGAGAAGAGAGAAAGTGTTAGGAAATTAAGTGATTTTTGGCTCTCCCAAAGGCACTTGGCCGTAGACATCAAGGGCAAGGGAGGTGTCCATTAGGTTGGCTCCATCCAAGCCTTAGGATTGATGAATGGTGAGGATTAAAACTTGGTTACCAAGCTTTGCTCTCATTGGTTAATCTAAGCCTAGTCACTAAGCCTTGTCATTAAGCCTTGTCACATGCTTAGTCACATGCTCTTGAATGTTCCACTACTAATGATGTTTAATTAAGCTACTAATCCTATTAAGTTTTTACTAAATGTGGGTCCCGCAAAACATTTCTGGGTCCACTACCGCTTATTTGTACTGACTAATAAAATAATATTATAATATTATAAAATTATTTTATTTTACAGTTAAATCCTAAAAATTAAAAGATTACTAACTGTATCATTCAGAATTGGGTTTAGTAAGATCCCCCAGCTCCGAATAATTAAAATAAGATTTCCCCGGTCCGAAAAATATTATTTTCCTGTCCTGGAGCAAATCACACAAAAAGATCAAATAAAATAACAGACAGTATTATGAAGCAGTAATTCATATAGAAAAATAACAAACAGTACAAAAAGGACACAACGATCATTTATCCTAAAGTTAAAAAACATCAAACAGTACATTCGGGACTCAACGATAATACCCCAAAAGTTTAGGGTGTTACAAAATTCACTAAGTTCTAGGGATCAAAAATTAATTCCCTTGTTCTTGAAAATTTTCAACATGAAGCCTAATCAAAGGCATCAAAACCGTAGCCCTTCCTTGGCCATTGGAGCCAAAGATTGATTTCCTTTCCATCAACACATCATGGAATACACATACATATTTCATCATAAATACTACAAGCATGCCATATACTCATCATGCATAATATAAGCATACCATCAAAACCATAAAATCATACAAAGCATACCAAGCATAGACAATAATTAAAGCACATAAACACCCACAAATAATTACAAGACCATGGATATGAATCCTCACATGAATTCACCATCCACCAAATATAAAACCATCTCTCACCACCATGCTTGGTTGGTGAGATGGATCTCCCTCTTACCTCTTGAAGATCCTCAAGAGCTATTTGTTTTGCTTCTCTTTCCAAGTCCTTCACCACCAAGGGCTTCTCAAATACAAAACAAAACATATATTTATTAGTAAATCAAGCTTGAACAAGATAAACCATAGATCAAACATGGCTTAGAACCTTGAAAATCAAAAGAAAAGTGAAGATTAATAAACTTCACCAATAAAGCTCCAATCTTTAGCTTGAAGAACAAGGTTGAAGATGGATGATTTAGAGAAAGTCTCCAACATGAAAGTTGCTTAGAAAATCATGTAGATTCAAGATCTATGGTTGGATGAAATTAAAAGAGATTGGATGGAAATTTTAGGTGGTATGGCCGAAATTCCTCTTGAAGAACAAAGATGAAATTTTTGATTTTTGTGAGAGAAAGGCTTCTTAGACTTGGCTAAGATAAAGAATGAAGTGAAAACACTTAGTTTTCCTTCCACCAATTTCGTAGAGCTCCTTGGAAAAATTCCTAAAAATCATAAACAAATCTTACAATCAATAACAAGTAAAAGAATAGGTAAACCATGATTCAAGCATGGCTTAGAAAATCAAAACTAAAAGATTGGATGAAGAAATATGAACTTTACCCTTTTTGATAGAAACTTGAAGCTTGGATTTGAAGCTCAAAATGAATGATTTAGTGAAAACTCATAACTAGAGATGTTCTTAGAATAAGGTAATGATTCAAGAAACTAAGTTGTATGAAATTTTTGAGTGATAGAGGGTAGAATTTGAGGTCATGGCCGTGAGCTAGCTTGAAGGAGAAGGAGAGAAATTTTTCTAAGAGTTTGCTTGAAGGAATGATCAAGAATGATCAATAAGTGACCAAGACAACTAATAATGGTCTTGAAACCTATCTAAGCCCTTAAACATGCACCAAAACCGTCCCCCCTCCAAGCATTCTCCTAAGAGTGCTAAATGATCAATAATGATGCATAATTGACCAAGACCACTAATAATGGTCATAAAGCTTTTCTTTAGCTCCAAAATGAAGCACAAAACCGTCCCCCCTCCATCCTTGCTGTTGGGAATTTGCGGATCAAAAGTCTCGCAGCGGAATAACAGAATTCCCTTACAGGATCCATGCGAAAAATCCATAATCCGAGTTTTTAAATTTTTTACCTCTTGAAGCGTGATAGACACAAGCGAAGTGAATCACCAACACCGTAATAGCGACGATGTTTCTGCGGTATCCACACGAACAGACTTGCAAAAGGAGTCACGCCTCTGTTTTCGTAGTGCTAGCTGCGAAGAGAGGAGAAGAAGACCTCACTATCTCTCACTCACTTTCTGTAGGTGCGGCTAGGGTTGTGATGTAACCTAGTAGCAGCCCCCTTAGCAGTATTATTTATAACAAAGGCTGCCTTAAGTGAGTGTGAGCAGTAGCAAGGTAAGTGGTGTAACCCTAAACCCATCTGTCATGAGTTAGGCCCACAGTTGAATCCGAGTCCAACTTGGATTCTGATTACTCCAATTTAGTCTGTTCTAAGTGTGCGACCTGCGAGGTTCTCATGACGTTGGTAGTAATATTAAAATCTCATTTTAATATTACAAACAGTGAGCGGTATCTAGCAACACATCACTGCTACCCAAGTAATGAGAATGTCAGTGGTTTGACATAACCTATCTGTGACCAACGTTTTCGTGTAGTTTAGTCCCTTTGTCCAGATATCCAGATTGAACACAAGGCATGGAATGTGTCACCCTTGTTTAGTTCAATCTTCGGTTTCCGATTCAGAGTAGACATAGTAATAGCAAATAAGATCAATATCTCATATTGACTTATTTGAGCATGGCCATGCATTTCGTAGTCTCACTCAATCGGGGGGCCGAAGATATCGCTCTGTTATGTAGGAGGGACAAATCCCATCTAGGTCACTCACATTCCTCCACATGTATTGCGGCATGTCTAATAACCAACGTTATAATCATCTTGTTACAGATGACGTTTGATGGCATTAAAACACACAACTCCTCATGTAGGAATCGTAGTGATTTCAGGTCAAAGGACCACATACACCATTATCACTATGAGAATCGCATGACACTCACGTAACGATCCACGTAGCGTTCTCATGGCGGGTCTGTCCAATACATCATTACTCTAATATGTATCCATGTGTAGACTTGATATCTCATATCCATGACCCGTGAGATGTGGTCATCAGTCTACGCACATACTAGCCTCAATGTATTATTGTTGTCCTAATTAACAATAATACTTGACTAGGGACATTTAAGAATAGTATTTTATCCAATAGGATCTCACGATCAAGTCATCTACTTGATGTCCTATGGTATCAAACTTACTGTTCTAAGGACTTTATTATGTCTACCAAAAAGAACACAATAAATGAAATGCCTCATATAAAATAACATAATATAATGTATGTAAATACAAACAAAATGTATTGGCCACTAGGGCATACACCAACACTTGCATCTAACAAAGTTGTCATCTTTTTCAAGTCACCATTTAGGGTAATTTAAGCCATTGATTAGATCAATGGTTAGGATTTAGGTAGACTTTTGATTTAGAAGACTTAATCTAGGCCATTAGATCTTTTTCCTTAAAATTTTAGCCATTAGATCTATCTCCAAAAATGAAGGGTCAAGATTACTCCTTCTTACTTTTCATCCAAGGGTCATAATTAGTCATAGCCATTTTAGAAGACCAAATCTCCACCATTGATTAAATCCAAATCCAATGGTTATAAATGATCGATCTCCACCGTTGATTTAATCTGAATCCAACGGTCACAAATGGTCCTAGCCACTTTATGAGATCAAATCTCCACCCTTGATTAATTCTTCATCCAATGGTTGTAAATGGTCATAGCCATTTTATTAGACTAATCCTACACCGTTGATTAAATCGACAGTTGATATCAAAGTCTTCAATATTAGACTTGCTTCCTATTGGTCCGTCAAAAGAATTAAACTTGTTTCCTATTAGTCCGTCAAAAGTTGTCATAACCACTATTGTTGACTTAAGCAGTATAATTTCTATTTTTATCTGCTAAAACCCCACGAAAGAATATATTTACTGTATTTTTATCGCCCGATAAATAAATACAGTACAAAACATAGTACAATAAAATTTTAGAAACTGTTTCCAGATTCAGGTTTAGTAAGATCCCGTGTATCTGTCTAAACAGTACAATTTTTTTTATACGCAGAAAAATTTTTATGTTTTGGGACTCACCCCAGGCCCACGTAGGACCACTAGGGCCCACAAACAGCCCAAAAACAACCAGATAACCATAAAAATTTATAATCATCCACAAAAATCACAAATATTAGAAAACGTATGAAAATCAAATCAGATTGTTAAAAATAATTAACAGTCAAGAGAAATAAATACATAAAGATTTTCCCTGGCCCGAAAATTATTACTTTCCTGACACGGAGTAAATCACTCAAAACGATCAAATACGCTAACGGAATACTCAAAATAATTTTACAGTACACAGAAATCACTAAACAGTAGAATTCTGTTAACTGTCAAAATTGCTGTCTAATAGATAAGAAATTTTGGGGTGTTACAGTACAGATACTTCAAGTTCTTGTGGTCGCTGAAGACGTTGAACGCTGCTCCATATAGATAACGTCTCCATATCTTCAAAGCAAACACCACTACAGCTAGCTCCAAGTCATGCGTTGGGTAGTTCTTCTCATGCAATCGTAATTGTCTTGAGGCATAAGCCACCACTTTTTCGCCTTGCATAAGGACACAACCCAAACCTTGATATGAAGCGTCACAATATACTTCAAATGGTTCACTTGGATTAGGCAGAACTAACACTGGTGAGGTAGTGAGTCTCCTCTTCAGCTCTTGGAAACTTCCCTCGCAAGCATCTGTCCATTCAAAAGCCTGATTCTTCCTGGTGAATTGAGTGAGTGGTCCGACAATCTTAGAAAATCCTTCAATGAACCTCCGGTAATATCCGGCTAATCCAACAAAGCTCCGGATTTCGGTCACCGTCCTCAGCCTTTCTCATTGTAGAACAGCTTCAACCTTCAAAGGATCTACAACAATTTATTCTCTTGAAATCACATGGCCCAAGAATTTCACTTCATCCAACCAAAATTCACACTTGGACAATTTAGCATACAACTCTTTCTCCTTCAAAATCTGAAGAACTATACTGAGATGTTCAGCATGATCCTCCTAATTTTGTGAATAGATCAGGATGTCGTCGATGAAAACAACAACGAATTTGTCCAAATAAGGATGAAAGATCCTATTCATATAGTCCATGAAGGCAATAGGTACATTAGTCACACCAAAAGGCATTACCAAATACTCATAGTGTCCATAACGAGTACAAAAAGCCATTTTAGGAATGTCCTCCACTTTTACTCGAATCTGATGGTAACCCGATTGCAAATCAATTTTGGAAAACACCGCCGCTCCTTTCAGTTGGTCCATTAGGTCATCTATCCTTGGCAATGGATACTTGTTCTTGATCATAACCTTATTCAGTTGACGATAATCCACACACAACCTAGAAGTACTGTCCTTTTTCTTAACTAGCAACACTGGCGCTCCCCAAGGTGATGCACTGGGTCTCACGAATTGTTTCTCCAAAAGTTCTTCTAGTTGCTTCTTGAGTTCCACAAGTTCTGCTGGCGACATTCGGTAAGGCACTATGGAAATAGGGCCAGCTCCAGGCACAAGGTCAATAGTAAACTCGATTTCCCATTTCGGTGGCAAACCAGGTACATCTTCAGGGAAAACTTTAGGAAATTCTCAAACTATAGAGATCGCATCCACATCTACCTCATTCTTGACCCTAAAAGAAGACAACAACATGTAACCCCGAGCTCCTTCTTTCAAGAAAGCTTTCACTTAGTTAGCTATCACAAATCCAGAATTCTCATCAAAAGGGAAAACTATGGTTTTTCTAGAACAGTCTAATAGGACATGGTTAGCAGATAACCAATCCATTCCTAAGTTAACATCTAATTGAGATAAGGGCAAACATATCAAATCAATAGAAAAGATTCGACCTTCAACAATCAACATGCAATTTAAACAGACTTCAGCAATGACAATGGGTTTAGCAGTTGGAGTTGAAACAGTCAAATCAAATGGCAAAGAAGACACAGGTAGACTAAGTCTTTTCACACAGTCATATGAAATGAAAGAATGAGTTGCACCAGAATCATACAGTACAATTAAAAGATTACCTTCAATGAGACCTTCCTCTTGTACAAGATCTTTGGATTCGGAGGCTTCGGCACCACTCAGGGTGTAAACCCGACCTCTAGCCTGTGGTTTGGTGGTTCTAGCAGCATTGACGGAAGGTTCCGCCTTGGTTTGATTACAGTCACGGGAAACATGCCCCGGTTTCCTTCACCTAAAGTAGATGATCCCCTTGATAGTGCAATCTCTTGTATAGTGCTCCTTCCCGTACTTCATGCACCTTGGTGTAGATGCCGCATTCTGACTTGTCCTTCCCAGGCTTTCATTAGAACTTCCACCCTGTGGTCTTTGTTATTGATTGCCAGATGATCTAGAATAGGGCTTCTTCTGGTAACGGCTAGTACCACTGCTTCCTCCTCTTTGAGACTGAATTAGCCCAAATTTTTTATTTCTTGCCTCACGCGCCTAGTCCAAACTTTTCACCTAGTAGCATGTATCAAGCAACTCGAAAAATTGAGTAATTTTCAAGGTTATGACGGCTCTCTTCACGTCATGTCTCAGGCCTTCTTTGAACTTTCGGCACTTCCAAGCTTCATTGGGTTGGTGTTGAAAGTAAGTTGAGAACCTCGACAAGCTCTCGAACTTAGCAGCATACTCGCCCACGGTCATATTTCCTTGCTGCAAACCCAGAAATTCTATTTCCTTCACGTGTCTAGCACTTTCGGGGAAGTACTTATTCAAGAACCTCTCTCTAAACACTTCCTAAGTAATCGCCCGATTCTCAGCTTGCAACAACCTTTGCTCTTCTGTCCACCACTCCTCAGCGTCTCCAATTAGCATAAACGCCGCATAGGTCACCTTCCTGTTATCGGCACAGTTCATGCCAGTAAATATCTTTTCCAGCTCTTTGATCCAGAGAGTGGCTTTCTTAGGATCAAACTCTCCTTTGAATTGTGGAGGGTTCATGCGACGAAACTCTGCCAAATTCTAGGCATCAGCTGTAGCCTCTAGCTGTTGTGCAGTTCTCTCCTGCTGTTGAGCCATTTGCTGATTCTGCTGCAGCATTGCTTCAGCCATCTTCTATATTGATTCAATTGCAACAGCCATATCTCCCCTGCGAGCCATATTCTCTCTCAAATCAAACTACACAAAACATAGAGAAAAGTTAGATGTATCCTTGCGGAATACCAAACACAAAGAGTTCACACAGCATAAACAAGACAGTCCAAAACCACACGACCCAAAAGAAAACTCAAACTGGGAGCTCTGATACCAAGACAGTGTAACGCCCCTTTTTCTCTAACTAGCTGCGAAGAAGGAATGTCACACTATAATACCTTGAAAAATAATGTGAAATAAATTAAACTACAGAAAATGGTAGTTATTTTGAATACGTTGACCCAGTTTATTTTCATGATTATTTAAATTCCCTGACAATGGTCACTATATATATATATATATATATATATATATATATATATATATATATATATATTATTAAGTTGTGTTTAATTAAAATCATTACCAAGTAGAGTCCAAAGCGTTAATTTAAAATCTATCACGTAGAGAATAGTAATTAGAACATCGCAATAAAAAGGATCGACGTAAATTAAACCATACACGATATATATATATATATATATATATATATATATATATATATATATATATATATATATATATATATATCCATATCTATATGCATAAGCCTGTTTAGTCACATTCCCAAAATATACAAAAAGAGCAAAAGCTTTACCCACCCAAGGTAATTACAAATTTACACCCATCAATCTAGCAAAACGTCAGGCTCCCCCCAAAAGATAACGGATAGCCATCAGGAGCCACCGATAGAATCAGTCCCTAAGATTGACGAGAAGGGACCGTGGAAGGGTCCTCCCCGGGTTCCTCTTCATCCAACAAAACATCCATCGGAGTGACAGAGCACCGGGCAGGAGCCCGAGCAGTAGAAAGAAAAGAGTCATCACGTGGAGTGTAATATATGTCAGCCCACATATCCCTAACGAGCATATAAAATTCCAACCAAACAAAAACATGAAAATCTAAAACAAGGGCGTCATAACGACCACATGCTAAGGACGCAGTCAGCTCCCCATGGTATACGCAATGGTCTGTCTGCACATTAATGTGCCAGCAGTCAGGGCATCCATGAAAAGTGATCCGTGTGTAGCCCAAAAATCCACGAGGGCGCGACGTCATCTTCAATAACTTCAATCGTAATCTGGCCAGAAGCCTGGAAACTCAGGGGCTTCCTTATCTTCCTCACGAACGTCTTCTCAAAAGTACACAATCTGACAGAATACAAAATAAAGGAAATATAGAAAGAGGTGAGACACCCAACTTTTAGTACCAAAATGGCAGCAAGAAAACAGAATGATCTTGGATGCCCACATACAGTACAGTTCATACATCCCATTACAGTAACAATAGAAATTAATAGTAAGCGCAGAATAATAATTAATAATAGTAAGTATTATTAACAACAGACAAAGGGTATCAACAGTCCAAGAAATTAGATAGTTATTGCAGTTATAATAGTAAACATATTCTACAATTATAAATGCTCATGCTCAATGAATTATGTGACTAACAGTTCACAATGCAAAGGGTACCAAAATTCCTACTCCATGGAGCTAGACATAAACATTTTTCAGAGTGAATGATTAAGGAATAATGTCAGTATATCGTTAGCCTTAAAATATAGTGTGCTTTATCTTATAAAAATGTTTGCGCAAATGGCTTATACATGGCACCTCGACAGTTGATCGCAATATAGGATAGCATCCCAGTCAGGATCGTCGGTGTGTCGCATCGATCTATCCCACGGTCCCAGTGGAGCTACCACTGTCTATTGTGAGACACCCGCACCCCGACGCCCCCAGGGCCAACCATTATGACCCTACGCTTAGTCTACTCGCACCTGCACATAGGTGTTATTCAAACTCTTAGGCACATATAGCCTTTCTAACAGTGTCCAATGGACAATACGTATACATGATGACTCAATTTCAATCATGCATGTTCATCAATGATGCATTCATCATAAGCATACCACAATGGTATATAAGTATATATATACACATACATGTTCATTTCTTGACATCACCATTATGATTTTCTCAAGTACATAACCAACAAGTGCTTAACCCACATAGGGATTTATAACAACATAAAATCAATTCTCAATATCAATATGTAATCATACATAGCTTATCAATTTTCACAAGTTCATGTCTTGGATTCCCATTTTCAAAGTCTTAAACTTTGGTCAATTATGAAAATTATAGGGTGAATTACCTTCAAAACCATGGCCTTTTAGTGTTGTTATCCATTTTAATTCTTTCACTTCATTAAGAATTATGCATGTCTCTAGATCTTAGATTTCCAAAGATGCTCCAAGGCATCATTTAGCCTCAAGGTTTTCTCTCCAAAACCGTAGCCTCCAAGGGTCTTCAAAGTCAAATTTTTCATTCCATTTTTTGTATTAATTTCTCAATATCAATTTACTTAAATTTTAATTTACCAAGGTCCATCCAAACCCTTATGGTTTCAAGCCAAAACCGTGGCTCCCTTTTAAGGTGTTTAATCCTTGAAATTTTCCATTTATTAATCTCAATGTTATCATTCAACATTTAATCACACAAGTATTATTTATTTGTTCACAAAAACAATTTTCAACCCAAAATTCCATCCAAAACCGTGGCCACCATGTTAGGGTACGAACCTCAAAAATTTCCATTTAGCAACCCCAACATGATCAAGCGCATTTAACACTTCCAATTTACTAAAGGTTACCAATCAATCTTTAATCAAATTCAAGAATACATTAACAAGCAAAAATCACAAAATAATATGAACATACAAGGGTTCCTTCACCACCATTATTGGTTGAAGTGAGTAGTCTCCCTCTTACCTAAGGAAGAATAAATGAAAATGGTCTCCTTCAAGCTCCTTGTGATTTCGGTTTCAAGGCTGCAAGAACCCTAGGATTTTCAAGAAAATGATCCAATATCAAAGGTTGAAAAAGAATGGATCCATGGTCATCAAAGAGACCATGGAGCACGAAAATGAAGAGAAATGAGAAAAAAAAAATCAAAACTTCACCTTAAAGCTTGAAGCTTTACCTTGGAAGACAATGGAAAAAGGTTGGATTGTTGAAGGAACTTTCTAAAGAAAAGATGTAGAGAAGGATGAGGTGAGTATGGAAATGAGCTTGGTGAAGAGAAAAGTGAAGAAAAATGGTGGAGGATGGGGGCTGCAAAGCCATTGCTATGGAGGAGGTGTAGAGAGAAGGAGGAGAAATTAAAGAAGAAGAAGTTTAGAGAGAGAAGTGAATAGGTTAAAGTGAAGATATTTTGTGAGTGTTAGGTTAAGTGGGGAGGCAAAAATTTTGCCTCCCAAGGGCATGGTTAGCCACGGCAAGTAAGGAGAGAAGAGGGGGAAATTTTGGCTTCCTATGCAAGCCAAGGGCAAGGTGGTCTTTTGGCCAAAGCTTCTCAAAGAAGCTTCATAATTAGGGTACAAAATTTGAATTAAAGTGAACTTGATTAGACATAAAGTACATTATATTAGGATAATGTGATAGGATTTTTATTACATTTTATTATCCAATGGATAATTACTACAGTCGACAGAAGTTAGTATTAATTTATCTGACGGATGAAATTTACACGGCATTTTGTTATTCGTCTGTTAAATTTTCTCAAAAAATGTGAAATCTCGTAAACCGTGCCCAGCCTCCTGAGGTGGGAGAAGAAGAAAGAGAATGGAGAAATGTGATAGAAAGTGAAATAGAGAATGTGAAGAAAGAGAAGTAAAAATTCAAAATAAAGAAGTGATGTGAATAGGAAAAATGAAATAAGATATTTGGCTCCCCATTTCCCCCACATAAGTCGCGGCACACATGGAGAGAAGAGAGAGAGAAGGGCTTCATGCATTCTTAGGAAGTTGCTAGGAAGCTTCCTCCAAATCTTCTTCAAGAGCCAAAAATCACCTTTTTGAAAAAAAAACAAAGTGATGTGACATAAAGTAGATTTCTAGATAAGGTGATAGGGATTCTTACTACAAGTTATTATTCAATGGACAATTGTTATAATTAACAAAATTCAGTATTTATTGTCTAATGGATAATAAATTGTATAACGATTTTTATTTATCAGATAAAAATCTTGAAAAACGCAAACTTCATAAATTGTGCCCAGCCTCGGGTTTAGTAAGATCCCCAGTCGACGTTTCCATAGTTTAAGGTTTACCAGCCTTGGAGAAAATATTTCATTTTCCTGGCTCTGCTCAGCGCACACGCAAAAGGAATATATTAAAATATTCAACGTTTTCGGAAAGATCCACAAAAATTCACAAAAATCACAAATATTATAACATAATTATTTATCATGAAATTATCAATTTTTGGGGTGTTACATACCTAACCACAAACCTAAAAGAAAACTCAAACCGGTTCTCTGATACCAAACTTGGTGTAACGCCCCTTTATGCAAAGGGAATCACACCGAAAGGACAAAATTCAAAAGAAACTAAAACTCAGTTTGTAAAAATTACCTGTTTATCAAATAAATATATGAATTTACCAATTTTTTTCTTAATAAATGGAAAACATAAAGTTAGCGGAGAATAATATAAGGAATGTCTTATCCATCAAACCAAAAGATACATATCATAAGTACTTACATACATCAAAGGATCTTAGTAAAACATAAGCAATAACTTTACATGCCCTAAAAGATTATACACATCAACCACCAAAAACAACAAAAAGACATCAGCCCCCAAAAGCTACAAAACATATCAAGCCCCACAAGCTATTGAGAAGGACCCTCGGACGGATCCTCCTCGGGATCCTCCTCAGAATAAGAGATCCTAACAGGAGCCACAGACTCACGGGCAGGGGCCTGAGCAGAAAACATAATCAAGTCCTCTTGTGGGGTATAAAAGTGGTCACCCCACAACTCTTGAATCGGCATGTAAAACTCCATCCACACAGTGACATCAAAAGAGAAGGTAGGAGCTTCGTAACAACTCCTTGCAAAAGATAAGGTCACCTCACCCACATAAACAAACTGCTCGGTATTCAGGTTAATATGCCATGAATCGATGCCTCCATGAAACCTTAGCCTAGCATAACCAAGAAGACCTCGTCTAGACACCATAGCAAGAACGAAAACTAACCCAAATGGAAACTGCAAAGCTCTGGCTCCTTCTCATCACAGTCTTTAAAGAAACACAGACATAAATAGGATAACAGAATAAAGAGATGAGATCCCCTACATCAATACAAGTTATGGCAGTAAAGAAATAGAAATGGCGCACAACATCATTCAAGCACCGAAAACAATAAGCAACATTAAAGTCAGATAATAAACACACACAAAGATAAGCAACATCAATGTATACACACACACACATACACACAAATATATATATATATATATATATATATATATATATATATATATATATCAATGTCATGCATTTCATAACTATGAGCCACCATTGGTCAAAACAGTCATTAACAACTCTGGGTTCCACTTGTGGATCCGATAGCAAAATCGTCGTTTATTTTCAATCACGGACATACCAATATCTCATAAGATTTTATTACTATTTTTTAATCTAATAAAACTTTATGTTGCCATTTTAAACTAAATTTTGAAACTTTCAAAATTTAATATAAAAATTACACCTCAACTTTAACACTTTTCTTATTGAGTTTCTCTAGGGAATAGTTTCTAATATATTTTTACCTAATCTTTATTACTCTAATTCAAAAAGTCCTTCTCTTTGTCCTTAATAAAATCTCACTTAAAATAAATATTTTAGGTTTCTTAAAACCTCACTCACTTATTTTCCTTCAATGGCCGAAAATCACTCTTGATTACGATAAAAACTTTGTTTATTTTCTCTTTCCATTATATGAGTCCCTAATTAAATATCTAATCACCTAATTATCTAAGTTCCAACTTGATACAAAAATCTTGCCTTGGGTGCCCTACATGGCTGTGAACCCTAAGGGTCTAGAAAACCCATAATTTTTATCACTTTGTCAATCACTTATCACTTAATTGCTTCAGCCCCAAATTAATACAAAGATTTTGTCTTGGACACCTTAAATTGGGTCACTTGGCTATAAGCCACAATCAAAAGGGGCAAAAAGCCCTTGCCTTTCATACATGATTCCAAGCATCCAAAGCATCTTCATTAATCAATTTCACATAATAGCAAACTCATGCACAATATCAAGCAATAAAATTATACAAGCCAAATAAACACAAATCACTAAAAATCATACAATCAAGTGGGTAGATCTTCACATGGATTTCCCACTTGCAACATACAAAGTTGTTCCTCACCACCATGATAGGTTGATGAGGTTAATCTCCCTCATATCTAAAGCGATGACAAGAAAAAAAACTCCTTGATGTCTCTTAGAATTTTCATCCAACACCTCCAACTAAACCCTAGAAGTTTCAAACTCACAAGATCAACACGTAAAGCTTGAAAAGAGAAGACCAATGATCAAGATGATGGCCTTGAACATGAAAAAGAGGAAAGAAAAAAATGAAGATCAAGAATCTTACCTTAAGAGCTTCAAGTTAGGGCTTAAAAGAAAATGATGAAGATGAGAGAACTAGACGGTGATCACAACAAAGAAAAGCTCCCAAATTATAAGTAGATTCAAGAACAAGGATTGATTTGAACAAACAAACATGGAGGGTGGCAATGGGGTGCTTGGTCGTGGAGCATGGAGAGAAAAAAAAGAGTAGAGAAAAAATGAGAGAGAAAAGTGAAACTTTTGAATTGAAAAGGTGAAATGAAGGCTTAAGTGAAAAGATGACAACCTTGTCATCTTTTCCTCCCCCCTAAATCGTAAGGCCTTCCCAAGGAGAGAGAGAGAAGAGGCTTCTCCAATAAGTCTCATGTAAAGCTTGTTGAGGAAGCTTAGTTTCACCTTTTGGGAAAGTCAAAGATGATGTCACTTATGTGATATCACATAGGTGATGTCACATATGAGAACACTCTAGAAAAGATAACTAGTACTTTACTAAAAGCTATTATCCAATGGACAAAGGTTATAGTTAGCAAAACTAGTATCCATCGTCCAATGGATAATAAAACGTACCGTGATTTTATTTATCAGATAAAATCTCAAAAAACAAAAATTTCATAAACTATGTCCAGCCTAGTCAGATCCCCCAGTACCGCTTCCACAGCCCAAAGCTTTCTGGCCTTAGAAAAATATTTTATTTTTCTGGCCCCACTTAATGCACATGCAAATCAAGAAATATGATAAAATAATCAAAATCACCTAAATAATTCACAATAGTCACAAATATTACAAAAAGCATATATAATAGAAAACAAGCAATTTTCGGGGTATTACAATATCCCACGACTAGGAGAAGGAAAGAAGGAAAAACATAACAGAAAATATAGAAGAGAAAAAGAGAAGGGAAATCGTGAAGAGGAAAGAAAAAGGAGAAAAAGGAAGAAAAGGAAAGAGGAAGGGAGAGCTTGGATCTTCCATGGCCCATCCTTGGCTTCATTTTCATCTTCAAGACCTTGAGGTAAGGGTGCTTATTGTCCATCTTCATCTTCTTCCTTCTATCTTTTGTTTTATGGGGTTTTCATGGGTGGCTACAAATGGGTTTGGAGAGTTGTATTCATGGTTTAAGTGGAATAAACAGGAGCCAAGGTTAGTTGATGTTTTGGTTGTGTTCATGGGACTTTTGTAGCTTTGTTTTTATAACACTTAGAGTGTGTGAGGAGTTCTTTGTGAGTGCACATGAGCAGAGCCATAAGTTTCATGTGAAACTCTGTTTTCTTGGTTGCCATGCCCAGAATAACCGATGAGGAAGGCTATATAATAGGTTATGTGTTCAACCAGGTGCTACTATTTTGTGAGATAACTGGTTAGCTTGAAGTGCTAACTAATTATCGTATATTCCATGAGGCTTTTTAGAAAGGTCTTATTCGGTTATCAAGAGAGATAACCGGTTAGGCAAAATATAATATTAGCTTATTTGAAGCTCCTAACCAATTACCTAGGATGGGTAACTGATTATGCTTTGAACCAAAACAGATTTTAGGCAGGTTTAGGGGTGAGTCAAGGGTTGTATAAGCCATATGATCCACATCTATGGATTAGTGAGAGCTTTTTACAAGACTTGGGACCCTAGAAACCTAGTTGATTCCTTATGAGATGAAGTGACCTTAGTGTTCTTGTTTTCTAGTCTTGTTACTACATCTTGATAGTGTGAACCTTGTAAGGTTGATATATGATGGGAATGACATATAAGGTAAGTATGTGAGTGTTCCTAAATTGTCAATTGGAACACCTCGTGGAGGAGGATTGGAACGTTTAAGGGCATTGATTATGAACTTGTGTAGGAGAATATCTGATGTGGCATTGAATGTGTGTTAAATATCACTTTGCATGTTTTCTCACACACTTGTTATTTTTTATGTATCTGGGAATGATATATAAGATGGTAATATTACACTCATTGTTGTGAGATGAAATAGTCCATTCATTGCCTGGTAATGTTTTAAGGTTAGAGCCTCACTACTCAGAGAAGTAAAAAGGAACTGTAGTTCCTAGAAATAGTTGAGTTTCATGACATCGCACCAACACTATTTTTACCTCATTACATAATCATTGTCTTAGGACATGTCAGGTATAAACATACAACATTATAAGCATTGCATTTGCATGGTAATTGTATAGGCAGTTACCTTAATCAATGATATTTATGATTGTATAAGCGATTGTATAATATTATTGATAGTTTTTGTGTTTGCTACGCAACAATGAAGATGTATTTTGATGATAACAAACATGAGGATGATGAGAAGACCAAGTCCAAGTATTTAAAGATTAGCTTTAGGACTTAGGATCTATCATGTATGGAGCTGTTAATTAAATATCTCAAATGATCAAAGATTACCTAAACTAAAGGCTTTTAAAAGATCAAATGTTTTAAAAGTTAAAAACAAGCATTTCGAAGCTTTTTGGAAAGGATTTTGAACTGTTTTAAAAGAGGTATTCGAATACCTCAATTTGGTATTCGAATAACGATTAAAATGATATTTCTTCTTTGTCAAAACAAAGGCATTCGAATACCCCATATGGTATTCGAATACCCATTCAGAATGAACCATTTTTAAATGAGGCATTCGAATACCCCATATGGTATTCGAATACCACCTTCGAAATATGCCTTATTTTAATGAGGTATTCGAATACCCTGAGTGTATTCGAATAACTCCAACTTAAACAGAGTTTTCTAAAGAGTTTTTGACAGAGGTATTCGAATACCTCCTTCGGGCATTCGAATACCCCACGAGAAAGCAGAGCTACGTTTAAACAAACATACGAAAAATCGAGAAAGTTTTTAATGTTATTAATTGCTCCCAACGGCCATATTCTTCCACGAGCTCTATAAATAGAGGCCTGGGACTTCTCTGAAAACTCCCTTGACATTGTGATAATTTTTGCTTGCTTGAAAACGTGCTCTACCTTATTCTCTCTTTATTTTCTGAATTTATAATTGCTTAACTCTTGTGATATTTGAGAAACTTGACTCCTTAGTGCTTCAATTTGTATTTATCTACTCTTAGCGAGAGTTTCACTTCATCTCTATATCTATTTCGTATATTGAGGGTGAGGTATCCCCAAGGATTGTATAAGGGTGAGGTATCCCTTTGTTTATTTGAGGCTTGAGCACAAGGGTAGAGTTTCCTGTGTGTGAAAAGTGCTCCGCATTGTAAAGGTTGCAAGCACCTGTTGTTTAAGCTTGTCTTGAATAGTGAAAAATCTCGAACGGTGTTTCGGGGACTGGACGTAGGCCACAAGTGGTTGGTGGTCGAACCAGATAAATACTTGTGCTGTTTTTCTTCCCTTATTCTCTTTATTTTAAGCACTTTATTTATTGATTCCTGCAATTTATTTATTACTTGCTCTTTCTTTTTCTCATCTCTTCCATATTCTTTAATAATTATATTGAGCAAAATTTATTTGTTTAAAAGCGTTTGCAAAAGTTTTTGTTACTCAATTCACCCCCCCCTCTTGAGTACTGGAAGCCACTTGGTAACAAGTGGTATCAGAGCTAGACTCTTGTATAAAGAGCTTAGCCGCTTCAAGAGAACATGGCTTCCTTAAATGGTTTTTCTGAGGGATCTTCCATAAACCGACCACCCTTTTTCAATGGGGATGGTTATGCATATTGGAAGGAAAGAATGAAAATCTTCATCGAAGCTATTGATCTAGATGTGTGGGATGCTGTCGAAAACGGCGCATTTATACCTACACACGTTGTCGATGGTGTAAAACCGAGACACCTAGAAGTGATTGGTCTGATGAGGATAAAGAAAAGTCCAATATAATTTAAAAGCTAAAAACATCATTACCCTTTGCTTTGGGGTATGATGAGTTTTTAGAATTTCTAATTGCAAAACCGCTAAAGAAATGTGGGACACTTTACAATGAGGGTACTAGTGAAGTTAAGAGGTCGAGAATAAATTCTCTAACTCGCGAATATGAACTGTTTAGAATGAACCAAGGAGAAAGCATTCAAGAAATGCAAAAGAGGTTCACCCACATTGTTAATCATCTTGCATCTTTAGGAAAAAGTTTTACTAACGAAGATTTGATCAATAAAGTGTTGAGATGTTTAAGCAGGATTTGGCAGCCCAAGGTGACAGCAATTTCAGAATCAAGGGACTTGACAACCATGTCATTAGCCACCCTTTTTGGAAAACTTCATGAGCACGAACTAGAACTGAGCAGATTAAGTCAAAGCGAAGAAAATGATAAAAGAAAAAGGGGATAGCGCTTAAAGCCACTTCCTCAACAATTGACAATGATGATGAAGAAGATGAAGAAAGCTCGAGAAAACATTGAGGTAAACGAAGAAAATCTCGGTCTGTTAGTTAAAAAATTTGGTAAATTTCTCAAGAAAAAGGGAATGCAAAGAAGACCTCCCTTCCTCCGAAGAAGACTCATTACAAAGGCGAAGGAGCTTCATCAACTCCTACTTGCTATGAATGTGGCAAGCCTGGTCACATGAAAATGGAATGCCCGGTTACCAAAAGAAGAAAGAGAGACTTGAGAAGAAGCCCTTCAAAGAAAGAAAAGCAAGAAAAGCCTATATAGCATGGGATGAAAACGACATGGATTCAAGCTGATGACTCGGATAGCGAAGAAGCTCAACTCGTCTCATGGCCAAAGGAGAAGAAGAAGAAAGCGAAAATGAGGTAAGTTCTAACTCTACTTTATCCCTCTTATGATGAGTTACAAGATGCCTTTGAAGAATTGCATGACGAATCAATAAAACTCTCAAAACAAATTTCTTCTTAAAAATCTCTTCTTTAGAAAATAAAATTCTTATTTTAAATAAAGAGATTGAAGAACTAAAAATTGAAAATGAAACTTTGGGAATTATTGATGCATGCTCATCTCATCCCTCACATGCTTCTACTTCTTATTCTTGTTCTTCATGTCACACACTTGAGAAAGAAATTGAAGACTTAAAAATACCCTTGCCAAATTCATACGGGAGAGATAATCTAAATATTATATTAGGGAAACAAAGGGTTGTTTTTGAAAAAGTGGAATTGGTTATAACTTAGAAAAATCAACATAAATCTTATAAAAATTTTTTTCGTTTATTCAAGTACTTCCAGCAGTCCATTTATTAAATGTTTTTTCTTGTGGAAAGAAAGGTCATAGCGCTTCAACATGCAATGCTAGAAAGAATATTAACACAAAAATTGGGACAAAAATGGTTTGGGTTCCAAAGGGTACTTTGCCTAAAACTGACACTCAAGGACCCAAGAAAATTTGGGTACAAAAGTTAAAAATTAAAATTGTGTTGTAGGTGTGCTTGAAAGCCAGGAGCTCAAAGTGTTTAATCTGTTAAATTTACTGCTTACTCATTGATTTATTAATCTTTAATTGTTACTGACTTGAGCGTCGGAGATACCCTCCATTTTGTTTTGCAGGTACTCATTTAATCGGGTAAGCTTTAATCTTCAAAATTGCATTCTGGACGTAATATTTGGTGTTTTTTTTTCTAAGTTATTCGAATACCTTCATCTGGTATTCGAATACCATCATTTTCCTCGCATGCTTTCATGATTTAGTAACCAGGAGTATTCGAATACCTTAGTGGTTATTCGAATACCCACAAGCCTCTTTATCGGGCTTTTGTTCCTGTCTCGGTATATTCGAATACCCTAAGCGTATTCGAATACCGCTTCGAGCCAATCTTATATGGAATGAGTATTCGAATACCCTAAGCGTATTCGAATACCATCTTTCTAAATTGCCCTGACCTTTGCGTTTCCTAACAGCAGTATTCGAATACCAACCGAGGTATTCGAATACCTCAGGTCTGAGCTTTATATAAGCCCCTTCGTTCACCCGTTCACTCATCTCATTTCCCATTTCTTCTCTCTCGTTTTTTCATCTCCTATTCGAATACCATCTCCTTCGTATCACCCAACCGTCACTCCCTCTCTTTTCAAACCCATTCCTCTCATCTTCTACCTTCATCCATGGCTTCCTCCTCCAAACGTGCTCGCACAAAGACCGCGCCTTGCAACAACCCATTGGATCTGCGAAGGCTCTCATCTCAACCAGAAACTCTTGGACGGTTCATCTCTCATTTCAGAGAACGAAACCTTGTGCAGCCCAAGTACCTGGATTTGGCCTTCTTTGAAAAAGAAGGTGGCTTTGATTTCCTACACCAGCTGGACATCCAGGGCGTGCTACGTTTTTGCTCCTACAAGGAGGTCCTCTATCCCGATTTGGTCAAAATGTTCTACGCAACTTGAGGATTGAAGGACTGGAAGCTTCATTCTGACGTCTGTGATCAGCACATTGTGATCACTCCTCAGGACTGGGTTCGCTTCTTCGGATTAGAATCTGCTGGCCGTAACAATGAAGACTGTGAAGAGTTTGTCCAGCGGTTCGACAAGATTCGAGCCATTGAAGATGTCCTTAGACCTGGGTTGGCGTTACCTCCGACTCAAAAGGGAGTCAAAGGGGGCATGATGAAGAGCCAGGACAGGCTCTTGCATTATGCTTATGCCCACATCTTAGCTCCTAGAGGTGGGAACTACGCCTACCTGAGTGAAGATGATGTGTTTATCTTTGTGGATCCGAAGAAAGGATACCGGATAAACCGGCCCGTCTTCATTATGAAGCATATGATGAGAGCTAAGGGAAAAGAACGCTCGAGCTACCTTATGGGGTGATCATCAACGCCTTCCTAGGCAAGTATCCGCATGATTGTGGAGGCCAGAGCGAAAAACTCGGTGACCCACCATAATGTGTTTGGCTCTTATACGCTGAACCGAATGAAGATGATAAAGACTGATGAAGGCTGGGTATTCCCAGTTGAAGTTGACGATGATGAGGACGACCCAGCTGATCCTGCCGCTGCCCCTGCTGCTGCCGTTGCTGCTGCTCCAGTAGCCCCTGCTGTCTCTGCCACTGCTGGCCCTGCTGCCCCGCTTAACTTCTGCTGGCCGGTTATCCACTCTGGATCAAGTCATGGCCACTTTGTGCCAACCGTGCTTACATGGAGGATAACGGAGCTTATTTGGAACACACCTTCTCAGTTCTGTTTGACAGACTTGATGGTGTTGAGCGTGAGCAAGCCGCCTTGCGTGCTTTGCTATCTTCACGGGGTTCTGATTCCCCTCCTCCTCCGCCAGATGCCTCTTTCTAGGCTTTGTTCTTGTTTGGATGTTTTTTTTTTATGGATTAGCTGTTTACTCTTTCATTACATTATGTATATTGGCTAAATTATTAATAAAATCAGTTTCTCTTTATGCTTATTGCCTCCTTTATGCATTATATTTTGTTGTATCTTTTTGATTATGCCAAAGGGGGAGAAAAATATAACTATGAGAAAAGAAGACAGTTTAAAATAACTATTATTGGATTCCAACATTAAGGGGGAGCTACGCCAAGCACATATTAGATATGAATGTAAGCCTCTTACTTTGTGAATTCCAATTATTTCTGTACTGATGCTTTTCTCTATGATAGTTTGTCATCATCAAAAAGGGGGAGAATGTGTTTGCTACGCAACAATGAAGATGTATTTTGATGATAACAAACATGAGGATGATGAGAAGACCAAGTCCAAGTATTTAAAGATTAGCTTTAGGACTTAGGATCTATCATGTATGGAGTAGTTAATTAAATATCTCAAATGATCAAAGATTACCTAAACTAAAGGCTTTTAAAAGATCAAATGTTTTAAAAGTTAAAAACAAGCATTTCGAAGCTTTTTGGAAAGGATTTTGAACTGTATTTTTAATCGAGGTATTCGAATACCTCAATTTGGTATTCGAATAACTTTGATTCGTAAACCGATATTTCTTCTTTGTCAAAAGAGGCATTCGAATACCCCATATGGTATTCGAATACCCGATTCAGAATGAACCATTTTTAAATGAGGCATTCGAATACCCCATATGGTATTCGAATACCCTGCTTTCGAAATATGCCTTATTTTAATGAGGTATTCGAATACCCTTGACTGGTATTCGAATAACTCCAACTTAAACAGTTTTCTAAAAGAGTTTTTGACAGAGGTATTCGAATACCCCACGAGAAACAGAGCTACGTTTTAAACAGCATACGAAAAATCAGAAAGTTTTTAATGTTATTAATTGCTCCCAACGGCCATATTCTTCCACGAGCTCTATAAATAGAGGCCTGGGACTTCTCTGAAAACTCCCTTGACATTGTGATAATTTTTGCTTGCTTGAAAACGTGCTCTACCTTATTCTCTCTTTATTTTCTGAATTTATAATTGCTTAACTCTTGTGATATTTGAGAAACAGCTCCTTAGTGCTTCAATTTGTATTTATCTACTCTTAGCGAGAGTTTCACTTCATCTCTATATCTATTTCTGTATATTGAGGGTGAGGTATCCCCAAGGATTGTATAAGGGTGAGGTATCCCTTTTGTTTATTTGAGGCTTGAGCACAAGGGTAGAGTTTCCCTGTGTGTGAAAAGTGCTCCGCATTGTAAAGGTTGCAAGCACTGTTGTTTAAGCTTGTCTTGAATAGTGAAAAATCTCGAACGGTGTTTCGGGAGAATTTGGACGTAGGCCACAAGTGGTTGGTGGTCGAACCGGGATAAATCACTTTGCCTTTTTCTTCCCTTATTCTCTTTATTTTAAGCACTTTATTTATTGATTCACGCAATTTATTTATTACTTGCTCTTTCTTTTTCTCATCTCTTCCATATTCTTTAATAATTATATTGAGCAAAATTTATTTGTTTAAAAGCGTTTGCAAAAGTTTTTGTTACTCAATTCACCCCCCCCTCTTGAGTACTGGAAGCCACTTGGTAACAGTTTTTAATCCGTGAGTAGGAATATGGTTTGCTTGAGAATACTACATAGGGTTGCTATGCAGGTTATTCTTTTGGTAGTAAGTAGTGATTCTTATACCTGTTGGAAACTTATTCCTGACGCTAATTGTTGGTTTATCCTTTGTGAATGGATATAATGCTAGTATTGGAATGCTTATACTGAGAAATTGTGATTTCTCACCCTGATTGTGTTGCTATATAAATCCAGGTATAAGTTCTTCAAAAAGGGAAGTAGAAGCTAGGAGCGCTTAGCTTAGTGTAGCTGAGTAGTTTCTTTTGAAATGATGTACATTTTGTATTTATGAGAAATATAGTTGTGGTGTAATATTTATATATTCATTTGAGGCTCATATTTTCTATATATACATGGTTTTGTTGTATTCGAAATTACATAGTTGTGAAAGTAGTAGGCTTGAATCTAATGATTGTAGTGATATATTATGCTTATTAAATTCGGGATGTTACAAACCTCAATTGGAACAAAAGTTACAAGATTTTCACAAGAGAAAATAGTGGATGATAGGTATAAACTGAGTGCTTTTAAACCTAGTTATCCATAAGATAAAGTCAAGTAAGTTTAAGCAGAAATAAAAGGACCAAGATGTGTTAGATGTAAGGGTTAACATGGCAATAGACCTTGATAAGTAGGCCAAGTAGTATGTTATACTTATGGCTAACCGAAACACTTTTAAGTAAGTGTACACAGAAGTAGGGTGCAATGTTTAACCTCGAGTTAGAGTAAGAGTTTATACTCTAAATAGTAAGGAGGTGGCTTAGACTTCCGATCTTATATGAGGTAAGGACACAGTTAAAGATGATCTCTAGGTTGTATTATATGATTCAGGAGTATCCCCACTCCTTGATTTCGTATGAGTTTGTAAAGAGATTAGATTTACCTCTGTTTGAGTTTTCCCATGTTTTATCCTTGTTTACACCAACAAGAAAGTTAGTCATAACTTCCTCACGTATGTTTGGATTGTTGTGTGAAGATAAAATGTGAGATTTCCTTTGTGAATCTTATCAGTTTATCTCTTCTTGACATAGACAATGGACTAGGCATGGTCTTGGTTATTAGTAAACTATGTTGTTTTTGGATTGATCAGATTGGATATTGAGGTTTAAATCTGATGATTCTTTTATGCATATTCCCTTAGAATCTGTGTTTTAAGAGTTAAACAAGTGAGTAACTTCTTAGAACAAGGGACTTAAGGATATAATGTCCTTTTCTTCTTGTTTGTGAAGTTGAGTAAGTCTTAGGGAATATAGCTGTGATAAGAGAATATCCATAAGTGTTTCCTAGTAAAATAATTGAGTTACCACCTAAGAGATAAGCAGAAGTCACTTTAGGTTTGGTACAATTTAAGTTGGTAGGAGTTTTTAGATTCAATAAGTTATTCTTATAGAATAACGACCTCTAAGGTTAAGTTAGATGCAACTAAGGGAGGTGATAATCTCTCGAGAATGATATCATATTTGATATAAGGTAAGGAAATTTTGGGGATGAAATTTTAAAAAAGAGAGAAGAAATGTAACATCCTGAAAAGCATGTTAGTCTTGTATATGGTCTCAGAGGTACCATTATGCTTGCTTGACATGTCAGTAAAGTTTTGTGACAAACTAAGTTCATTTAGAAATTTAGTTGCAACCCAGAAGTTGAAAAGTAGCTTAAAATGACTCAGTTAATAGCATAAGTTGCTAAGTTTAGGGAAATAAACCTAGAGGGTTTGTTTCTAAGTTGCAAATAGGTTGAATATGATGTTGTTAAAATTTGAGAACAATCAGAGTTAGTTTGGTATTTTTAGACATATTGGTTGTGCATTTTAATGCCGGATTGACTAGCAGCAGATATGGAAAAATAGGATAATGGTGAACCAATAATTTAGATGAATCCTAGTATTTATTCTAAAGTTGTTGGAAGTTAGGAAACTTGATTTAGCATAATTGAAGTGTCCTTTGCAGATATAAAGTTCCAGCTTTAGGTTGTAGTGCCAAAGTTGGACTTTTCTTCCTTTTATTCTCTCCATTTCCACGGTTGAAGACAGCCAAAGCAGAAAAAAGAAAAGAAAAGAAGAAAAAAAATGGGACATAGAGGAGAAGAAGAGGAAGGGAAGAAAGGAAGACCAAAGAGAAAGATCAAGAGGACTTCAAAGCTTAAGGATCATCATGTCTTCAAGAGGTAGGGGTTCTCTAACCTTCAATCTCATCCTTTCTTCATCTTTTCCATTGGGTGAAGTTAGGTCACCTAGATGGAGAAATTGGGTTTGAGATGCAAGAATCCACTCTTTGTTAGTTCTTTTTTCTTTTGATGAAACTGAGTTAGTTTCACTCTGTTCGATGCAAATTGGTTGATTTTGTCCTTAAACAAACCAAGAAGTTCCATAAGTTGGAAAAAAGAACGTAGGTTATGATTTTGACCATTAATCTAAGTTTAAGTGAATCCTTGAGTTGAAGTTAGTGTTTAATGATTCTAGTATGATTATAGACCATGATTAGAGTTTTTTTTTAATCAAAAGACGGTATGCAAAGGCATCACTGTAGGGAAAGGCATCCCAACTATGCTAGCACCCCAGACCCAACCAATCATCTGCAGCATACCTAAAAATATATTAAAAAAAAGAAACAAGAATACAAAAAACATGGGGGGGCATAAACTAAACCCATGCAAAAGAGAGCATTTATTTAAACCTATAGTGATGGACACCAAACCTATTACAGTTAAAGTCAGGGATTGAATCCCACCAAAAGAAATCCTGGATGGTAAGGCCATGAGAGGCTAATTTATCTGCACAAGTATTGCCTTTTCTAAAAATGTGAGAAACTAAAAAATTCATTTGCCTAGTTAAAATTAAGCAATTGTTCCATCAGTTTCTAAGCTTCCAAGGAACTCCTTTTGTATTTTTGAATGCATCAACTACTAATTGAGAGTCACATTCTAACCATAAGTTGTGCCATTCTTTTTTAAAGGCCAATTCAATAGCCATCATTGCACTAATCAGCTCTGCATGTAAAGAGTAAGAAATACCAAGATTAGCTACAAAACAACCAAGTATAATAGCTCTATAATCTCTAAAGAGACCCCCACGGACTGACAAACCCGAGGCCCCTCTAGTTGCCCTATCCGTATTGCAATTAGTCCAATGACAAAGAGGAGGAAACTAGTTCACTTACTTAATGCTTGGGGCATTGCAAGGATGACCAATGATAGAAAAAGCCTTCAGAATGGTGAACTCAGAGATAAAAGAATGCATGGACCCCACTGTAAGATTTCCTATTAAGGAGGTAGTTGCTATAACCAGATTGATAGCCTGAGAGCAGGAAATAGTCTTATTATCAAATCGAAGCTTATTCCTATAATACCAAATGACCCAAATCACATTGATAACAGCTGCCAGAATGATGTCATGCAACTGAGAGCTCCAGCTTCTGTTGCACAATAATAAAATGGACTCGAATGAGGCAAGATCAATAGAACAATGTATGATGCTGCTAAGCCAACTCCATACGTCATTAGCAAATTTGCATTGCAGGAAAAGATGATTAGAGGATTCATAGGCCATTCTACAGAGGCTGTACATCGAAACCATAACACAACCTCTAGACCATAAACTATCATCAGTTGGAATTTTATTTTGAAGCAACCTCTAAAGTAAAAAAGATTTAGAGGGGGGGGATGAATTGATTCCAGAGAACTTTACACCAAGGGTCAACCTGCCTTCTAGGATTCATAAACATGAAAGCTTCTTTGAAAGTTAACAACCCTGTATCTGAGTGAGTCCAAACAAGTTAATCAGGCACAGAAATTTTTGGAATAATAATCTGCTAAATATTCGCAACAATAGTGGGATATTTTAAAACCAGAGAAGAAGGGAGGGACCATGAGTAATTTTTAATGAAGTCACCTACTCGAGAATGAAGAGATTGATGCAAATTAGCAGGAATATTTAGAGAATTCACAATAGTGCTAAGAAGCCATTTGTCAGTCCAAAAATTTGTATCAAAGTCATTTCCTAGTTGCCAGGTAATGTTATCCAGAACATTGGGCAAGCATCTTTTTAAGGCAGGCCAAATAGAAAATTTTACATAAGATGATCTATGTCTTTTATTTTTTATGAATCTAGCTCTAAGAAAGCAAGCCCATTGGTAATTAGAAGAAAGGAAATCCCAACAAAGCTTCAATGTAGCAGCTTCATTGACAACACAAATAGGTCTAATGCCCAGGTCACCTTCTGAAAAAGGAGAGCAAACTTTATTCTAAGCTACAGTCATAACTTTCCTAGAGAGAACATCCCCAGACCAGATAAAATTTTGAGTCCATTTGTCTATGGTTTTTTAGCAAAGAAGCAGGCCAAGAGTAAACATGGAAACTGTAAATAAGATAACCATGGATAACAGATTTAACAAGCTGAGTTCTTCCCATAATAGACAGTAAGGACCCTTTCCAGGCTGCCAGCTTGGCTTTAATCTTATCTGCTATAGGCTATAAATGAAGAGCTTTTGGCTTACCCTTGAATATAGGAACACCAAGGTAAATAAAAGGAAGTCTCCTAGCAGAAAACCTAAGAATAAAAGATATCATAGCTAATCTTCTGGAAGAGATTGATCCAGCATAGAACTTGCACTTGTCAAGACTAATGACTTGACTCGAAGCCTCTCCATAGTCCTTAAATAAAGTCATGATGTTCTGCAAGTTCTGCTTAGTCCCTCTGCAAAAAATCATGATGTCATCAGCAAAAAGAACATGGCTTGGAGTATGGAAGCCCCTTGGGCTTGACATATATTAAAGTTTCCCATTTTGCAATAGTTGAGATATGCCTCTGCTTAGAACCTCTTCAGTAATACAAAAGAGAAGAGGAGACAAGGGATCCCCTTGTCTAACCCCCTCTTACAACTGAAGTAACTAATTGAGTGACCATTGATAGAAAAGGATAGCTTAGCTGAATGCAGAATAACCTTGATCCAATTACAGAACCTGTCTGCAAAGCCAAATGAACTTAGAACTTTGAGCAAGAAGTTCCAGTCCATTGTATCGAAGGCCTTTTTAATGTCTATCTTCAAAGCTAAATTACCTCCAAAAGCCTTGTTGTACAACATGTTAATAGCTTTAGAAGCTATGCAAACACATTCTGTTATTCGCCTCCCATTTATGAATCCTCTTTGATTTTAAGTGATAATTCTAGGAGCCACAATAGCTAATCGATCTGCTAGCACCTTAGTAATGATCTTAAACTAAAAATTAGCCAATGCAATAGGCCTATATTGTTCAATTTTGTCTGCACCACTGAATTTATGAATTAATACTACTAAATTAGAATTCAAGCCTGGCAGGATCCAACCCTGTATAAAAAATTGGGTAACAGCATTGAAAACATCATCACCAATAACATCCTAATAATGTTGAAAGAAGCAACCCCTAAACCTATCAGGACCAGGAGCACCACAAGAATTCATAGAAAAAATAACATTTCTAACTTCCTCTCTAGTTGGAAGATTAGTAAGCATGAGGTGGTTTTCAGCAGTGACCATAAGAGAGATAACAGAATCTATCAAGTTATTTGAGGTACAATTATTTTTAGAAGTAAATAGGTTCTTGTAATATTGTAGGACATGATGCTCAATGTCGTCCTGCTGATCCAAAATTCGGTCACCATGCTTAAGCATAGACAGCCGCTTGGAGGCATTTCTAATCCTGGTAACTTTGTGGAAGAAGGCAGTATTTCTGCCACCAAAAGAATGTCAATTAAATCGAGACTTCTCCCTCTAGAACTCATCTTGATATTTCAAAGCTTTCTGCAACTCCATTTGAGCTTCTTTTTCTTGAATAATCAACTCTTCAGAAAAACCAGATACATCAGCAACCTTCATGGCTGAATCAACTCTTCGATGAACATCCCCAAAAATGTCTTTATTCCAAGATTTGAGTTCCAACTTTAGAGCTTTGAGCTTTTGAGTAAGAATGGACATTGGACAACTGGTAAAAGGCCTATTCCAAACCTCTGAAACCAATCTATGACAATCTAAATGTTCAGTCCATATTTTTAGAAACTTAAAAGAAGAGGGACAAGTATGAGTTCCTCTTCTCAGGTTCAGCAGGATAAGAAAATGATCAGATTGCATTCTAGTCAAAGTACAGTATGATATACTATTCCAGAAAAAGAACTAAGCATCATTGCAAAAAACTCTATCTAGCATTCTTTCAAAAAAAGCACTTCCTCTTCTGCGATTAGACTAAGTGAAACTAGCTCCCCTTGTTAATAAGTGAGTAAGATTGCAGTAATCTGACCAGGACTGAAATTCATCACAAGAAATTCTCAGAGGCAAATTACCTCTTCTTGACTCATGAGCACCTAAAATTGTATTGAAGTCACCAATGAAGCACCAGGGCCTAATGTGACTTTGTTGTAAGCTAGCCAAGTAAGCCCATAAGGACCTTCTTTGCTGATAAGAAGTGCAAGCATAGACTGTAGAAATATAAACCACTTGATTTTCCCAAGTTATTGAAAATGAGACTTGTAGATTAGAAATAGCAATCAAATGAGGGAGAAGATTAACAGCACAAAAGCACCATAAATTAGGAATGAGGGAGGGTCTATTATTTACAGCAAAAGGCTTCAAATTTAAAGAAGACCAAAAACCAGTAGGAACTGAATCTAGGGGAATCCAGGGTTTAGAAATGAATAAAAAATTAGGCTTGTTTACAAGACAAAGCTTTTTTAGCACCAACCTGGTTTCAAGATTGGCTAATTGACGAGCGCCGAACTCAGTCAAAATTATAACCGAAGTTATTACCTAAGCTTGTAGCACAGTGACAACACCGGATCATCTCCACGAGGATTATAGATGCAATTTAATCAAATCAAGTGAAAGTTAGCAAAGGGGGGTTTGACAGTTTAAGATCATACTTAACAAAATTAACAGAAGAAATGACAATTAAAGAGTAGTCAATTTAGAAACCTATCCAAGATTGGGTGGATTCAATCATAGACCCTTCATAAAACACTTGAAGCGCAATTGAATTGTTAATTTGGATCTAACCGAGATCTCTGCATCAAATCCAAAATTCATACTAGATGATCGTCTAGAATTCAATTAACAAGTGATAAACACAAATCTGCAATCGCACCATTCATGAAAATCTATGTTAATTTCAAGTACCGAATTCAATTAACTTAGGCACAAATCAGTAACCTAACCTCTTCAATTCTGTGATTAATTTAGATCAATCAGTTCTAAGTTTCATCACAAATCTCAATCTTCATTTATGTGATTAGTTTAGATCATTTAGTTCTAAGTTTCATCACAAATCTCAATCTTAAACCAAGATCAAATCAGATCAACATAAATAGAATCACCATTCATGCATTCAAGATCAAGAAGAAGAAGAAAGAAGAAGAAAAGAGGAATTCAATTACAAATCAAATACAATGCATAACCAAGGTCTCAAGAATCCAAACCACAATCTCTTCAAGAGTTCTAAATTGACCCAAAGTAGCTTAGCCCTCCATTACCATGAAGGGGAGCATCAAAATATACAAAACTATGAGAAACTATGAAGAAGCAAGAAGAAACTTAGAGAGAAATGAAGGAGAATACATGTTGTTCATGATAAATGGTGCCTTTTATAGAAGTCTAAGGTAACAAAATGACAAAGGGAAGTGGGTGGATGAGTGGATGAGTGAGTGGAGTATTTGAGTGGATGGATTAGTGGGTTGGTTTAGTGGATTGGTTTAGTGGATGAGTGAGTGGAATGGTTGAGTGGTTGAATTAGTGAAAAATGCCAAAGGACTTTTGGTGAGTGGGAAATTATGGACATGAATGGGTGAGTGGATGGATTAGTGGATGAGTGGGTGAAGTGGTTAAGTGGTTGGATTAGTGTATGAGTGGATGAATGGGTGAGTTAGTGGATGAGTGGATGAGTGGATTAGTGGATGGATGAGTGGATTAGTGGATGGATGAGTGGGTGGTTGAGGACGAAAATTTCGTGTCTGACTTGGAAGCCAAAAACGACCCACTATACTTCAGAACCACGAAAAGTGTTCTGCATGAAAGTTTTAGATCCTTGTCTTGGATATAAAATGGATAGCTGGTTCGTCCAATTTGGCTTCCTTAAGCCCAAGATATGTCCCAAATACCGTAGGTTGCTCAAACCCAACTTCAGCACCTCTGTTCCGACTTGCAAGCTCAAAATGACCTAATAGACTTCTTTTTCTCAAAATGTTTTCTTCATGAAAGTTGTTTATTTGGATCTTGACTATCCACTGTCCAAATTTCAGCCCATCTCCATTATTACATCTTGAGATATGATTTTATGAGTGCACACTGTTCGGATTCTACTGACAGAACCCGTATTCTGACTTCCATGTAAACTTAGGTCCCTTAGACATCTGAATCGGACTTTGAGCTCTTCATCAAAGTTGTAGAGCTTCCTCTTATCTTTCCTACAAGGTAAAATTCATGTTCATCAGATATTAGGAACTCAAGTTATGGCCAAAATACAGAAATAGTGTCAAATCTCAATAATGCTGAAAATATTCAATTAGGACCAATTTGAGTTCAAACTCACAAAATCATACCAAACTCAATCAATTAAGAATATGGAGAGTGTAAATGACTAAACATAAGGATTTCTTAATGAATAAAATATGTGATTATCAAATTCCCTCACACTTAGCTTTTTGCACTCCTGGGCAAGACTCAAGACCAAAACAAGGACATAAGAGATTAACAAAAATTTAAATTCCAACGACATTCAAGAACTCAAAATTTTACAATCAAGAAGAACAACCAAAGGTTCAAGGGATCAAAACATTCATGAGTTAACAATTCTCCACATCTCAAACCAACAAGCAAGGTATCTTCAACATGAATCGAGAATGATAGATCTTCACAAGATTCCCTCTCAATCTCTCAAGTGTTTAAAAGGTAGGTATTTCACTCAATTCAACCCATGAAAATTGCACTACCATAAGCTTGCTTATCTTCTACTTCTTCACTACTCAAAACACATGCACACACAAATCATGAGGACTTTATTCAAGGTTGTAGTGAGGTCAAGGTAACAAAAGAGGATAAAATGGATATGAGAAGATAAATACCAAAAAGAATAAAAGCAAATGAGAGCTGAGTTCAAATAACAAGCATAAAAGTTCATCTCAACTCTAGTGTATATCCCTTTACATATCATTTCCCAATCCTTTTCTTTTTTTAAACACTTGGTTTTTTTTTTTTTTTTTTTTTTTTTTTTTTTTTTTTTTTTTTTTTTTTTTTTTTATATATATGAACATAACTATATACATACACATTTTTTTTTCTTTTTGGGCACTCTTTTCTTTTTCAACAACCATTTTGTACACACACCCCCACACTTGTTCAAAAACTCATCTATTAACCAAGCTAATGTTCTTTTATTCCCTAAGGTAATGTAAGAACACGATTTCTCATTTAAGGCACATGATGAGCTAGAAACAAGGAATGGTCAAATAAGCTCAAAGGGGTTAAGCAAAGGAAAATATACAAGGTTGGCAGGAATCAGAGAATTTTCAAGAAATCAAAAGAGTGCTTGATATCATATTGGAAACAAGGTTGGCTATTTGGTTAAACTAGCTAATTAAGAAAGAGGGCCTCAATCATGTTCATGCATGCAAGTGAAATGTAGCCTAAAAAAGAATCAAAGCAAGTTCTAGAGTGGTCATTAACATGAGTGAAAATCACACAAGAAAGAAGAGAATGGCATAAATGTTAAATCCATCCATTAGGCTCAAAATCTCACAAGGTATGCATCCATCAAACTCAATTCATCAATTCAATCATCTATCACTAAGCATATCAGTTCAAGAAGGGAGAAAAGTTATTCAATCATGCAAGGATCCCTTTTTTGTGTTTTTTTTTCTTTTTTTTTTAACAACCAAAAGAAACATGCTAAAATCTCTCCCCCACACTTAATATAACATTGCCCTCAATGTGAAAGAGAGATATAGAAAAGAGCAACACAATCTGATAAGAAATGAATCAACGCCAAGCAGAAAAGAAGCACACTGTCAGTTACGCATCAGACCCTAAAAAGAAATCAAACAAGAAAACGTTAGTACTTCCACAATTTAATACTAATTAATTACTACCTAAAAAAACTCCTTACTCTGCCACCAATTAAGATGTGTCTCAAGAGTAAAATTACTCCTTACTCTGCCATCACTAATTGGTTTAATAAGTCCATGACAATCATATCATACTTTCCAAACAAAACAACAATTTTTTTTTAATAAAATCAAACCCATTAAAGAGAAAGTGTCAAATCTGGCTTTTTTTTCTTGTTACTTCCTTTGCTTCCTGTTGACCAATCTATCTGAGCTAATACCTTATCAGGCACATACTCAAAAGCTTCTAATTTATCAATGAGCTCATCAATAGTGGAGGCAGAGATAAGAAGTTGTCTTGCCGAAGGAGTGATAAATTTCTGTTCCACACCTTTGTCAAGAAAAAATAACAAAAGATCAAAGAAATTATTAACATTCAACAAACCAATGGGTTTATGGTGGATGTTCAGTTCAGCTCAAGAGACAATTTGAAAAATCTCTTCCAACGTACCAAAACCACCAGGTAAGACAAGAAATGCATCAGAATTGTCAACCATTGTTTTCATTCGTCCATGCATAGATATTACCTGAATTTCTTCTCCAATTGTCCTTCCAGTGATGTTATTTTCAGCTAAAGGTTTAGGAATAACACCTAAAACCTGACTGCCTCCTAAAAAGGCAGCAAGTGATACAGCCCCGATTAACCCACGGCAACCTCCCCCATATACAAGATGAATATTCCTCGCAGCAAGTGATCGACCAAGAGTGCTAGTTTCGTTTACAAACTCTAATCCCTTCCCATAACTCGACCCACAAAAAACACAGACATTTTTGAGGTTACGAATAGAAGCCCCCATTCTATACTCTTCCTCCCTTTGAGTGTCTCTGAGTTGAAGGAAAATGGAGTGTTTAAATAAGAAAAAGAATGGAAAGGGGAATAATTGCACCTATAAGGGTAGGTTGGCTGTTGTCAGAAAAGGTTGAAATTAAGAAACACAGAATCTTTTTTTCTTTTTCTTTTTCTTTTTCTTTTTATTTTTTTTATTTTTTATTATTTATTTATTTTTTTTGTTTTTTTTTTTTTTTTTTACTTCAAGAAAACCATCAAGGTAAAGAAGTCTAGAAACCCCTGAAGGACCCTGCTCAAAGGATCGTCTGTACAAAAATCAAAATACAACAAAATGATACAAAGATAAAAGAAATAGAAAATGATGACATATCTGTATATACAGTTTCCATGGCGTATCTTTATACTGCGCGTCATGAGTGCAGTAGACATCATGTCCTTTTTTTTTTTTTTGAAATTGTTAGAAAAACTTGATGAAAGATGAGTGCATACTTACTTAAGATTGGGATGGAGGTAGTCTGCTCTTTCGGCTTTGTGCCAAAGCATTGTTGACCAGTATTCGACCCATTCAAGACCAGCGCAACATAGGGCTCCCAAAAGGGACAAGTGGCCATAATACGACTGGCTGCCTCACATGTGGGATACAATCTACCTTCTTTGCTTTTCAATTAAGAAGGCTGGATCAGGATGCATGCATTTCCCCATTCACGGTGTGTGTTACCAAAGCCAACCCTAAGACGTATACATATTTTATTTTATTTTATTTTGTTTTTTTTTTGTTTGAGAGATGACATGAAGAAGAAGAAGATGATGATATGTACAGATTGTTTGTGGATATGGCTCACATCTGCCTCTGGTTTAATGTCTAGTAACGGCTTAAACGTCTTCTATGAGTCGAGGATAAGCTTCCCATCCAATTTTCTTATAAATTGGCAAACAGGGTCTTTTAGAGTCAGATTCCCAAGACTGTAGCGTTTTTCTTCATCCTTGAAGAGATTCCACAATTTAAGAATTTCACGATGCACCAATCCACAAGAATGCGTCTCAAGAGTCAATAAGATATCATCTAATGACTCCTTACTCAGTCCATTCTTAATGAAGAAAATTTTATCTTCTCTATTTGCGGAAACCATCCCCAAAGTATGACATCGCTTGTTACAGTTCCATCGTCCACATTTGTGACAGACTTGTAACCTTTTTGCTCTTCTCCTTTTAGAATATGAACTTCTTCCAAGACCGGGCATATATGAGTCAAATGAAATTGAGGACTCACCTGCTAATCGAACCTTTGCTTCAATTATCCAACGTACATCTTCTGGCATACCTTTGTGCATTAACAGTCTCAATCTTTCACATCGAACTTTGTAGATTTTTCTCAGAGCATTTTGAGGAAGAGAAGGAAAATATTTTCTCAGGTTTGAAAGAATGACATCCATTTTGAAGGAGAAGAAGGATTCAGTTATTTTGGGAAATTGAAAAATAAACCGACTTGAGAGTCACGGAGTACCGTATCCGCCACTTAACCGGCAACACAAAGAACTCAAGAACTTGGTTTTCCAGGAATGGTTGAGTCTTTGTCCATTAACTTTAAGCGCATTACCATTCCTAGGATCCTCAAAATCTACGGCCCCAGAGGATACACGTGTTTGACAAAGAGAAAAGAACCGCGCCACTGGATCTCAATTTTTCAAGGAGTAGGTGCAGATGATAATCTCAAAGCAGAACCTTTTTGACCAATTTCGCAACTTTTGCAAAAGGTGTAATGAGACCTTGAATAAAGTGGGCCAATAAAATCCATACTTGCAAGATTTTCGCGATTGTTGTCGCTGAAGAAAAAAGTGACCTCCACATGCTTCCGAGTGACAAAATTTAATGGCACTACCTACCTCATTGTCGGGCACACAGCTATTTTTTTTTTTTCTTTTCTTTTCTCTCTTTTTTTTTTCTTTTTTTTTTTTTTTTTTTATTCATAATTCGAATGAAGAAAGTTCATCACCTCCACTTCTGCATTCTCTGGAAGTTAATGATACTGTTTGAGGCGGTGTCCATTGGTCTTATTAAGTGAGGTTGGTGAAAAGACTCCACCAGGATCCCATTGGTTGAAACATGATGACCAAGTTATGGTTGACACAACATGATAGCTTTTACTAGGGTCCCATTGGTTGAAGTGTAAAGACCAAGTTAAGCTTGCAACATGAGGGCTCCCATTGGGGTCCCATTGGTCTTTCTTAATTTCCTTGACTTCACCAATGGCATGCAACACGTGTAATTGGGCAATTCTGCTTTCATTGATTATATTGGACCATGGCCCAAAAACAAAATCCACTTCAGTAGTTACTGTCATATGTTGTCTTTCCTCCTTCTTTGAAAATTCCTCAATGGCCTTCAACTCCACCTCCCTATGTGTTTCAGATTCTGCAATTGCATTGTTGATAGACCCTTCAATTGTTGGTGTATGCCCTAGTGGCCAATACATTTTGTTTGTATTTACATACATTATATTATGTTATTTTATATGAGGCATTTCATTTATTGTGTTCTTTTTGGTAGACATAATAAAGTCCTTAGAATAGTAAGTTTGATACCATAGGACATCAAGTGGATGACTTGATCGTGAGATCCTATTGGATAAAACACTATTCTTAAATGTCCCTAGTCAAGTATTATTGTTAATTAGGACAACAATAATACATTGAGGCTAGTATGTGCGTAGACTGATGACCACATCTCACGGGTCATGGATATGAGATATCAAGTCTACACATTGATACATATTAGAGTAATGATGTATTAGACAGACCCACCATGAGAACGCTACGTGGATCGTTACGTGAGTGTCATAAGCGATTCTCATAGTGATAATGGTGTATATGATCCTTTGACCTGAAATCACTACTATTCCTACATGAGGAGTTGTGTGTTTTAATGCCATCAAACGTCATCTGTAACAAGATGATTATAACGTTGATTATTAGACATGCCGCAATACATGTGGAGGAATGTGAGTGATCTAGATGGGATTTGTCCCTCCTACATAACAGGAGCGATATCTTCGGGGCCCCGATTGAGTGAGACTACGAAATGCATGGCATGCTCAAATGAGTCAATATGAGATATTGATCTTATTTGTTATTACTATGTCTACTCGGGAATCGAGAAACCGAAGATTGAACTAAACAAGGGTGACACATTCCATGCCTTGTGTTCAATCTGGATATCCGGACAAAGGGACTAAACTACACGGAAACATTGGTCACAGATAGGTTATGTCAAATCACCGACATTCTCATTACTTGGGTAGCAAAGTGATGTGTTGCTAGATACCGCTCATCGTTTGTAATATTAAAATGAGATTTTAATATTACTACCAACGTCATGAGAACCCGTAGGGTCGCACACTTAGAACAGACTAAATTGGAGTAATCGAATCCAAGTTGGACTCGGATTCAACTGTGGGCCTAACTCATGACGGATGGGTTTAGGGTTGCACCACTTACCTTGCTACGCTCACACTCACTTAAGGCAGCCTTTGTTATAAATAATATGCTAAGGGGGCTGCTACTAGGTTACATCACAACCCTAGCCGCACCTACAGAAAGTGAGTGAGAGATAGTGAGGTCTTCTTCTCCTCTCTTCGCAGCTAGTACTACGAAAACAGAGGCGTGACTCCTTTTGCAAGTCTGTTCGTGTGGATACCGCAGAAACATCGTCGCTATTACGGTGTTGGTGATTCACCTCGCTTGTGTCCATCACGCTTCAAGAGGTAAAAATTTAAAAACTCGGATTATGGATTTTTCGCATGGATCCTGAGAGGGAATTCTGTTATTCCGCTGCGAGACTTTTGATCCGCAAATTCCCAACAGTGGTATCAGAGACACTTGCGAAACCATGATTCGATTTTTTTTACTTTTCTTGTTATATGCGATAACATGATTCGTTGCTTTCTTTTGATAAAAGATATGATCTTTATATGTTGTTTCTGAAACCATGAAGATGTTCATATGTTGTTGCAAAAACTGTTTTGAAAGCTTTCTGTTTTCGCGTTTTTCTCGGGTATATATATATATATATGTGATATGTATGAATGAAAATCGTTCGTTTTGAATGCTTTTGTTTTTGTGTTTTTTCGGTATATACATATGTGATATGTATGATTCTACGAAACTGTTTTGAAAGCTTTCTATTTCTCGCATATTTTTCTCGTATGAATGCGATATACACAAGAATCAATGTGACACAAGGTTTTGGAAACCTTGTTTCGTTTTTGCGACGGCCATGAAGCTTCCTCATGACATGAAGTGTTCATGTCTTCACGCATTCTGGAAACCTTGTTTCTGGATAGGCGATGATGGCTGTGAGGAACCCCTGCGGCACATGAAGCGTTCATGTGTTTGCGGGCCTTAGGGTTCAAGTATTGTTGCCCTAGCCGTCATAGAGGCAGAAGGGGTCCAACTCAAATTTTTGTTCAAGTGTTGTTGCCCTAGCCGTCGGGGCGCTGCCCCAAACCCCGTTTCGTGGTGTGTGATATTCGAAAGTGCAATATTCAAATCTGTTTTTATAATTCACAAAATAATAATATGTTATTGCTTTGTGTTTATGTATTCTTAGAGATGCATGGTGCATGGTTATGGCCTTAGTCTTTATTTTATGCTATTTTGGTTATTTTAAATACGACCTGCGTGTCGTGCCTTTCTCTCTACATTCTAATTGTACATTCTCTTCTCATCTAACTCCCCTCGAATGTAAAAGAGGTTTCTATAATGTAATCTTCATGTGGAGACAAGGAGACGACATCAAGTGAGGACGTTGATGGGAGACGCTTGGTGAAGCTGGCATTAATTAATTCTACTCTCTTAGAGGCCATAATCATGTCACGTTTATTATATGCTTTATATGTATGAGATGCATGGATAATGTTTATGGTATGTTAAACAAGTTTAATAAATGGTGAGATCTAATAATAAAATTCCCTCAAAGAAAATATTAAGTCATTATGTGATGCCTTCCAATGCGTGACACTCGTCAAGACTAATATCGATCAAGTGTAGGTCTGCCAAAGCAAGGTGCCTTTATCTATATTAGTAAGATGCGATAGGATAATAGTAATATCCAATTGTCAACCATTGGGTTTGACTTAACTAGGCCATTTCAATAGGATTGAAGGCTTAGAGGCATGAAGTTGGGCTTTAGTCCATTAGATGGATTAGAATAAGTGTTATTCACCCAACTATCCAAGAGTTGCATGTGATGTAATTGGAAAGAGTTTTCTACCTAAATAACTGAATTTTGGGCGATCAGCCAAAGCTGACTCAAAACTAGGTGAAATATGGATCTTGGCCCACTAGGAAATCTTCCAATGGGATTTTCCAAGTCAATGCTGAGGGTCATTGATTTGAATAAAATAGTGGGAGACGTATTTAATTAAAAGACCTTGTTAAATATGTTTATAGCATAATACTTATATTTTGCATGTTTCTGTTGATAGATTACCATGGCAACAAACACATCAAGTAACTTATCATTGCGATCGGTCCTTGAGAAGGACAAGTTGTCTGGGACAAATTTCCTAGATCGAGTACAGGAACTTGAGGATTGTCCTCAAGCAAGAAAAAAGTTGTATGTTTTAGAACAACCTATTCCGAACCACTGCTGCTAATGCCCCTAGAGTGAAAGAGATGCTTATAAGAAGCATCAAGATGATGCCTTGGACATTGGATGTCTAATGCTAGCCACTATGAACTCTGAGCTCCAAAAGCAACACGAGAACATGGAAGCATACGATATGATCGTACACCTCAAAAAGCTTTATCAAGAGCAGGCTAGACATGAGAGATATGAGGTCTCCAAAGCACTCTTTCAGTGTAAGCTGGTAGAGGGAAGCCCTGTTGGTGCTCATGTACTCAAGATGATTAGGTACATTGAAAACCTTGAGAGACTCGGTTTTCCTATGGGCCAAGAGTTGGCCACTGACTTAGTCCTGCAATCGTTGCCGGATAGTTTTAGTCAATTTGTCATGAACTACAACATGAATGAAATTGACAAACCACTACCGTAGTGCTAAGCATGTTGAGAACTGCTGAGCAGAACATAAACAAAGGCAAAGGAAAGGCCATAATGATGGTCCATAAGAATAAGGGCAAGAAACAACAGAAAAAGCCCCAGGACAAGTGGAAGGGTAAGGGCAAGGAAAAGTCCAAGCTTAGCACTTCTAGCTTGAAACCAGTGGGTGGAGTGGCTAAGGAAGGTACATGCTTCCACTGCGGTCAGACCGGACATTGGAAGAGGAACTGTGCCAAGTACCTAGAGGAGCTCAAGAAGAAGAAGGGAAGTGAGACTTCCACTTCAGGTATTTTTGTTATAGAAGTCAATTTATCTACTTCTGCATCATGGGTATTAGATACTGGATGTGGATCTCACATTTGTGTAAATGTGCAGGATCTAAAGAGCAGTAGACCATTGACTAAGGGCGAAGTCGACCTACGAGTGGGAAATGGAGCAAAGGTTGCTGCACTAGCCGTAGGGACTTATTTATTAGCTTTGCCAACTGGGCTTGTAATTGAATTGGATAATTGTTATTTTGTGCCTGCTATTAGCAGGAATATCATTTCTGTTTCTTGTTTGGACAAGAAGGGTTTTACTTTTATAATTAAGAACAAAAGTTGTTCTCTTTATTTGAATGATATTTTCTATGGTAGTGCACATTTGAGTAATGGACTTTATGTCCTTGATCTCGAAACGCCCATTTATAACGTAAATACAAAGAGGTTCAAGTCAAATGATATGAACCCGACTTATCTCTGCCATTGTAGTTTGGGCCATATAAATGAGAAACGCATTTCCAAACTCCATAAAGATGGATTCTTGGACTCGTTTGATTACGAATCATATGAGACATATGAATCTTGTTTATTGAGAAAGATGACTAAGGCCCCATTCACTGGACAAGGTGAAAGGGCTAGTGATCTTTTGGGCCTCATACATAGTGATGTATGTGGGCCACTAAACACACTAGCTAGAGGCGGTTTTCAGTACTTCATTACATTTACTGATGATTTCAGTAGATATGGATTTGTATATCTTATGAAGCACAAATCAGAATCCTTTGAAAAGTTCAAAGAGTTCAAGAATGAAGTACAAAACCAACTTGGCAAGAGTATTAAAATCCTTCAATCAGATCGATGAGGTGAATACTTAAGCCAACAATTTGATGATCATCTGAAAGAGTGTGGGATAATATCTCAACTCACTCCTCCTGGAACACCACAATGGAATGGTGTTTCTAAAAGGAGGAACCGGACCTTGTTGGACATGGTCCGATCCATGATGAGTCATGCAGACCTTCCAGGCTCCTTCTGGGGTCATGCTCTGTTAACAGCGACTTTCACACTTAACCGTGTTCCATCTAAGACGGTTCAGCAGACACCATATGAGATGTGGACTGGGAGAAGACCCAGTATGTCTTTTATGAAGATTTGGGGTTGCGAAGCTTATGTGAAACGTTAAGTTTCTGATAAGCTTGGCCCAAAATCAGATAAATGCTTCTTTGTGGGGTATCCTAAGGAAACCAAGGGATACTATTTCTATAATCCTACCGAGGGCAAAGTTTGTTTGTCGCACGGACTGCTGTATTCCTAGAAAAGGAGTTTATCTCCAAAGGAATCAGTGGGAGGAAAGTAGAACTTGAAGAAATTCAAAGTTCACAAAGTAGCAGCGAACCAATGGTGGAAATAGAGCAGCCTCCACAAATCGTTGTGGAACCACAATCTGCTCTAGTAGCACAAGACCCGCGTAGGTCTAACAGGATACGTCGTCAACCAGAGAGATATGGATTTCTCATGACTCAACAAGGTGACGTATTACTCATGGATCAAGATGAGCCTGTGACTTACCAGGAAGCCATTATTGGCCCAGAATCTGAAAAATGGCTTGAGGCCATGAGATCTGAAATGGAATCCATGTATACCAACCAGGTATGGACCTTGGTTGACCCACCTGAAGGGATAAAACCCATTGGGTGCAAGTGGGTTTTTAAGAAGAAAACCGACATGGATGGTAATGTGCATACCTTTAAGGCGCGATTGGTGGCTAAAGGTTTCAAGCAAATTCATGGTGTAGACTATGATGAGACTTTTTCCCCAGTTGCAATGCTTAAATCTGTTCGGATCTTGCTTGCTATTGCAGCATACCATGATTATGAAATCTGGCAAATGGATGTCAAAACTGCTTTCCTTAATGGAAATCTTCTCGAGGATGTGTACATGACACAACCTGAGGGTTTTGCCACTCCACAGGATGCTACAAAGGTATGCAAGTTGCAACGATCTATTTATGGATTGAAGCAAGCTTCCTGAAAAGTGGAATCTTCGTTTTGATGATACAATCAAACAGTTTGGTTTTATCAAAAATGAAGAAGAATCTTGTGTCTACAAGAAGGTTAGTGGGAGCACAGTTGTCTTTCTAGTATTGTATGTAGATGACATACTACTAATTGGAAATGACATCCCTACCCTACAGTCCGTAAAGACTTGGTTAGGGAAGTGCTTTTCTATGAAGGACTTAGGCGAAGCCACCTATGTATTAGGTATCGGGATCTATAGAGATAGGTCGCAGAGATTGCTTGGCCTAAGTCGAGTACATACATAGACAAAGTGTTAAGACGTTTTAACATGCATGAATCCAAGAAAGGACTCTTGCCTATGTCGCATGGTATAAGCCTATCTAAGGCTCAATCCCCTTCCACCCGGGATGAGAGGGATCGCATGAGTAAGATTCCATATGCATCCGCAATTGGATCTATCATGTATGCCATGTTATGTACTCGACCGGATATCTCATATGCTTTGAGCATGACGAGCGGTGTACCAATCGATCCGGTGAGAGTCACCTGAGTGTGTTGTCAAGAACATCCTTAAGTACTTGAGAAGAACTAAGGATTCGTTTTTGGTATATGGAGCCGAAGAGGAACTAGTAGTAAAGGGTTACACCGATGCTAGCTTCCAAACCGATAAGGACGACTCCAGATCGCAATCGGGTTTTGTTTATTGCCGAATGGTGGGGCCGTGAGTGGAAGAGTTCAAAGCGAGGAGACGATCCGATTCTACCACGAGGTGAGTATATTGTCGCCTCCAATGCAAAGAAAGGAGGCCGTTTGGATTAGAAAGTTCATTATTGAGTTTGGTGTAGTTCCTAGCATTGTGGACCCAAGTGGACCTCTATTATGATAATAATGGAGCCATTGCACAAGCTAAGGAGCCCAGATCTCACCTGGCCGATCCAAACATATACTTAGGCGCTTCCATCTCATTCGAGAAATCATCGATAGAGGAGATGTGAAGATATGCGAGTACCAACAGATGATAACATTGCTGATCCACTTGACGAAGCCTCTTACACAATGAAGCATGAGGGTCACACTAGGTCTTTAGGCATTAGAAATATGCTTGATTGGCTCTAGTGCAAGTGGGAGATTGTTGGTGTATGCCCTAGTGGCCAATACATTTTGTTTGTATTTACATACATTATATTATGTTATTTTATATGAGGCATTTCATTTATTGTGTTCTTTTTGGTAGACATAATAAAGTCCTTAGAATAGTAAGTTTGATACCATAGGACATCAAGTGGATGACTTGATCGTGAGATCCTATTGGATAAAACACTATTCTTAAATGTCCTAGTCAAGTATTATTGTTAATTAGGACAACAATAATACATTGAGGCTAGTATGTGCGTAGACTGATGACCACATCTCACGGGTCATGGATATGAGATATCAAGTCTACACATGGATACATATTAGAGTAATGATGTATTGGACAGACCCGCCATGAGAACGCTACGTGGATCGTTACGTGAGTGTCATAAGCGATTCTCATAGTGATAATGGTGTATATGATCCTTTGACCTGAAATCACTACTATTCCTACATGAGGAGTTGTGTGTTTTAATGCCATCAAACGTCATCTGTAACAAGATGATTATAACATTGGTTATTAGACATGCCGCAATACATGTGGAGGAATGTGAGTGATCTAGATGGGATTTGTCCCTCTTACATAATAGGAGCGATATCTTCGGGCCCCCTGATTGAGTGAGACTACGAAATGCATGGCCATGCTCAAATGAGTCAATATGAGATATTGATCTTATTTGTTATTACTATGTCTACTCGGGAATCAGGAAACTGAAGATTGAACTAAACAAGGGTGACACATTCCATGCCTTGTGTTCAATCTGGATATCTGGACAAAGGGACTAAACTACACGGAAACATTGGTCACAGATAGGTTATGTCAAATCACTGACATTCTCATTACTTGGGTAGCAGTGATGTGTTGCTAGATACCGCTCTTGTTTGTAATATTAAAATGAGATTTTAATATTACTACCAACGTCATGAGAACCTCGTAGGGTCGCACACTTAGAACAGACTAAATTGGAGTAATCGAATCCAAGTTGGACTCGGATTCAACTGTGGGCCTAACTCATGACGGATGGGTTTAGGGTTGCACCACTTACCTTGCTACACGCTCACACTCACTTAAGGCAGCCTTTGTTATAAATAATACGCTAAGGGGGCTGCTACTAGGTTACATCACAACCCTAGCCGCACCTACAGAAAGTGAGTGAGAGATAGTGAGGTCTTCTTCTCCTCTCTTCGCAGCTAGCACTACGAAAACAGAGGCGTGACTCCTTTTGCAAGTCTGTTCGTGTGGATACCGCAGAAACATCGTCGCTATTACGATGTTGGTGATTCACCTCGCTTGTGTTTATCACGCTTCAAGAGGTAAAAATTTAAAAACTCGGATTATGGATTTTTCACATGGATCCTGAGAGGGAATTCTGTTATTCCGCTGCGAGACTTTTGATCCGCAAATTCCCAACATCAATATCATTAGATGCTGCGTAAACAGAATCATCAACTTTCAAATATGCAGAAATCTCAGTACACATAACACATTTTATATCACCGTCACAATCAGTACATGAGTTGCAATTGATAGAATCATCAAAACCAATTAAATCAGGAAATTCAGCACACAACTCATCATGAGTTTCCTCAACTAAATTTGTAGGTAAATCAATATGACAATTAGAATGCAGGGAGTTGGGAATTGTTTGGGAAGAGAGTTGGTCTGACTCTTGACTTCTCAGTTCATTAATAGTGGTTGTCATCTGCTCAATTTGGGTTGTTAAATCCTGAATAGTGGCAGTGAAACTCTGCTGGAACTCAATTTGGGTTTTCATCAAGTCCTCCCATGAAGGCTCAAGTTTTGTGGTTGATGGACTTGTTATCTGCTGGAATGGTTGCTCATATTGAAATGATTGTTGCTGTAGTGATGTCGTATTGCCATATCCCAGATCCGGATAGTATTCCCAGCTAGGGTTGTATATGTTGAAGAAGGGGTCATAACTTTGTTGCTGCTGTTGGAACTGTGGTTCATCAGGAAAATAACCAGCTGCTGCAACAAATTGATCTGGAAAAACAGAACTACCATACTAAAGTGTAGGGCATACATATGTGGGGTGAGATGAACAAAAACAAATGTTACACACAAGTGTAGCTTCCTGCACAGGTAATTGTTGTCTCACTACTATATGTCTTACCAAAGAAGTCAACTCCTCAAGTTTTGACTCCATTATGCATGGTCCATTGTTAGAAAAGTTAATAAAAAGCAAAGGTTAGTAAAAACACTTAAAATGAAAAGATTACACTTACTAATCCCCGGCAACGGTGCCAAAATTTTGACGAGCGCCGAACTCAGTCAAAATTATAACCGAAGTTATTACCTAAGCTTGTAGCACAGTGACAACACCGGATCATCTCCACGAGGATTATAGATGCAATTTAATCAAATCAAGTAAAAGTTAGCAAAGGGGGGTTTGACAGTTTAAGATCGTACTTAACAAAATTAACGGAAGAAATGACAATTAAAGAGTAGTCAATTTAGAAACCTATCCAAGATTGGGTGGATTCAATCATAGACCCTTCATAAAACACTTGAAGCGCAATTGAATTGTTAATTTGGATCTAACCGAGATCTCTGCATCAAATCCAAAATTCATACTAGACGATCGTCTAGAATTCAATTAACAAGTGATAAACACAAATCCGCAATCGCACCATTCATGAAAATCTATGTTAATTTCAAGTACCGAATTCAATTAACTTAGGCACAAATCAGTAACCTAACCTCTTCAATTCTATGATTAATTTAGATCAATCAGTTCTAAGTTTCATCACAAATCTCAATCTTCATTTATGTGATTAGTTTAGATCAATTAGTTCTAAATTTCATCACAAATCTCAATCTTAAACCAAGATCAAATCATATCAACATAAATAGAATCACCATTCATGCATTCAAGATCAAGAAGAAGAAGAAAGAAGAAGAAAAGAGGAATTCAATTACAAATCAAATACAATGCATAACCAAGGTCTCAAGAATCCAAACCACAATCTCTTCAAGAGTTCTAAATTGACCCAAAGTAGCTTAGCCCTCCATTACCATGAAGGGGAGCATCAAAATATACAAAACTATGAGAAACTATGAAGAAGCAAGAAGAAACTTAGAGAGAAATGAAGGAGAATACATGTTGTTCATGATAAATGGTGCCTTTTATAGAAGTCTAAGGTAACAAAATGACAAAGGGAAGTGGGTGGATGAGTGGATGAGTGAGTGGAGTATTTGAGTGGATGGATTAGTGGGTTGGTTTAGTGGATTGGTTTAGTAGATGAGTGAGTGGAATGGTTGAGTGGTTGAATTAGTGAAAAATTCCAAAGGACTTTTGGTGAGTGGGAAATTATGGACATGAATGGGTGAGTGGATGGATGAGTGGATGGATTAGTGGATGAGTGGGTGGAGTGGTTAAGTGGTTGGATTAGTGTATGAGTGGATGAGTGGGTGAGTTAGTGGATGAGTGGATGAGTGGATGAGTGGATTAGTGGATGGATGAGTGGATTAGTGAATGGATGAGTGGGTGCTTGAGGACGAAAATTTCGTGTCTGACTTGGAAGCCAAAAACGACCCACTATACTTCAGAACCACAAAAAGTGTTCTTCATGAAAGTTGTAGATCCTTGTCTTGGCTATAAAATGGATAGCTGGTTCGTCCAATTTGGCTTCCTTAAGCCCAAGATATGTCCCAAATACCGTAGGTTTCTCAAACCCAACTTCAGCACCTCTGTTCCGACTTGCAAGCTCAAAATGACCTACTAGAATTCTTTTTCTCAAAATGTTTTCTTCATGAAAGTTGTTTATTTGGATCTTGACTATCCACTATCCAAATTTCAGCCCATCTCCATTATTACATCTTGAGATATGATTTTATGAGTGCACACTGTTCGGATTCTACTGATAGAACCCGTATTCTGACTTCCATGTAAACTTAGATCCCTTAGACATCTGAATCGGACTTTGAGATCTTCATCAAAGTTGTAGAGCTTCCTCTTATCTTTCCTACAAGGTAAACTTCATGTTCATCAGATATTAGGAACTCAAGTTATGGCCAAAATACAGAAATAGTGTCAAATCTCAATAATGCTGAAAATATTCAATTAGGACCAGTTTGAGCTCAAACTCACAAAATCATACCAAACTCAATCAATTAAGAATATAGAGAGTGTAAATGACTAAACATAAGGGTTTCTTAATGAATAAAATATGTGATTATCACTAATCCTCTGGCATTCCAATAAAGCAGCTTTATTAAGCAAGATTCTTGGGGCCAGCCCTAGAGCGGGTTTGATAAACATTTGTTTTAGATGCTTGTTTCTTTCTCTATCTTAACTTTTTCTTCTGAGATTTTGACAAAACAACTGTAAATTGCTTTCTTGCATCATCAACATAAACATCACCTTGCTTATCAGAATCCAAATTAGTTTCAATCAATTCGTCTTCCTCAACATCTGCCCAAAATTTGGATAAAATCCTAAGATTTTGCTGAACAATTGGGTTATTTAGAGTCTGAATATTGGTACCACTGACTGTAACCGAAGCAAAATTAGTCTCAAGAGAAGGGGAAACATGTTCTGTCTCAAGAGTATTCAAATTTTCCTAAGAAGAATTAGGAGCATAAGATGGAGACCTAGGATGCAGGGATTCATCATAAATCAAGTTTGCATCCTCCTTGATAGTATTATTAACCGGTTTAACAATCTCAGAAGAACTTATTTGCTGCAACATATAATTAGAGTTTTCTTTTTGAGGTACATTGATTGCTGCAATCTCTGTATCAACATTGACTATATTTGCAACTACCTTATTTTGCACAGCATTAACATGAACTGGATCCTTAAGAGCAAGCTCTGTAACTTCATTAATTGCATTTTTATTAATCTCAAGATTCACTACATTAACATTAACTTGGTCCTCAACAACCACTATTTCATTGGCTTGAACTGTTTCCATTTGTTTAGAAACATAAGTAGTCTTACCCTTAAGATGAGACTGTTCTTTGTGATTCCTGTTGTCAGAAGTGCCTCATTTCTTTCTACATTGATCAACAGAATGACCGATTACTTGACAAAAGCTGCAGAAATTGGGAAGCTTCTCATATTCAATACCAATAAAAAAAGCATAGTCATTTCTTTGCACCATAATTTCATTAGGCAGTTTGCTAGTATGGTCAACATCAACCAAAATCCTTACAAAATGTCCAAAGACTTTGCTTCTTGTGGCTTCATCCAAAGAGATTAGAGTGCCTATACCACCAGCTATTTTAAATAAGATTTTAAGTCTCCAATACTCTTATGGAAGATCATGAATTCTGATCCATGATTGGACGTGAGTCTATTTTTTATTATTGGGACTAAAATCAGGGCACCATTGTGAGAGTCTTAAAAAACCAGGATTAAGGTTCCATGAGCCTACTGCCCAAACGCAACGAAGGTCCTCTGGGGAAGAGAAATTAAACTTGTAATAGCCCTTTCCCTAAGGGATCATTCTCCACAGGCTTATAGGTTTCCACAATTTGGATAGTTTTTCTCTAAGATCTTGAGTTTTGATAGGAGAATTACCCTTTGCTAATAAGAGTCTTCTATGTAAATTGTTCTTACAACCTTCAAGCCCCTTTTGATATTCATCTTCCGAAATCTTTATTGAAATTGAATCACCCTTGACGCAAGGCCTCGACAGTTGACTTAAAGGTATGTCAAAAGAATTACTCAAAGCTTGAGAAACATTCTATTTTGAGGAGGAGGATGAGGGGGAGAAGAGGAAGGAGGAGAAAGAGGAGAATCAAGAAACTTCCATGGACATATAGGATTGCTTACGGCCAAAGCCATGATATGCAAACCCTAACCTACTATGCAGAGACAAACCCTACTAGAAGAGTTCTCAAGCTATATAGTGTGAAGATGATTGACCGTGATTAGAGTTAGAAAACACTTAAAATCAATGTTTGTATGATTGGAAACAAATTTGGGACTAATGGAACAGTGTCTCAGTTATATAGAATTTTTTGCATAATTGACCATGCCTAGGTGCAGCTTTTCCACGCCTAGGCGTGGACTGAAATATTTTCAGTCCAGGCGAGACAAAGAGCACCATGCTTAGGCATGGTAAAACCAAGCCTAGGCATGAGACAGGATATCCTGATAGCTTGTAGTATTTGTTGCATCTAAGACATAAGGCTTCATGTGGTAAAAATTTCAAAGTTTTAGAGCAAGTCAATCAGTACCAGTTTTTGTTTGAATCAAAGGTAGATTCTGCAGAAAAGGCATTCTGACAGCCAGTAAACCAGATTGCATAATTTCTTGCTCTGATGTCGTATTGACATGAGACCAGTGGCATTTTGAAGCTAAGATGTAAGGTTTCTTGCCTATAAAATTTCAGAATTTTACCACTTTTAGTTTGTTCCCATTTCAGTTTAAAGTCAGTTCATATTCTAGAAAAATAGTGAGTGCACTATTTCAACCTTTGCATTTTGTTGCATAAATTTGGCTACACTAAGTCAAATGAGGTGAGGTTTGTGACATTTGAAAGATATAAGATAAGGCTATTTGCCTATAAAATTTCATAATTTTAGAGGTTAAGAAGTACATTTGGTGCATTCTTGAAAATCAGCCTTTCTAGGCATCTAGAGTAGTTGCCTAGGAAGTTTATTATGGGAAAGAGGATTTTCCTACTTTCTAGAATCCCTTATACATGCCTAGTAAAGTGTGTTAAGACACTAGTAGGGATATTTCATTGAGAAAATGATTGCCTTGCATATATGAGAAAGTTTAAGGCTTTAAGCATTCCATAAGTTAGGAATTGCCTAAAGTAGGTATCTAGGACCTTGAGTACACTAGGGTGGCATAGTTTACCACTTGTGGTGTGAGAATGATGCAAGCTATATGCAAGTATCATAAGTATGATTTCTTAGCTAGAAACATAGAATATTCTCCTTTAAGAGTTAGAAGTGAGTTGAGAGTACATGTTTACTAAAGTTTAGTTCTTCACTTGATTAAAGAGAATCATGTGATGAGTTAATGTAGTGGCTTTGTATGAGTTATACATAACACTGCATGGTTTCCTGTAGTTGCTAATTCCCAAGCAGAGTAATCTTTAATGATGTGTAATCATTTGGCTAAAGAAGGTAAATGGGAAATTCCAAAAGTCTCTTTGAGTGAAGATTTAGACCTAGTTTCTTAGAGGGTCAAGGTTACTAGTTCCTATGCAGTGGAGTCAGAACTCTCTCATAAATAGTAATTTTTAAGGAATTCGGACAAGAAACTGATTTAAAAATTTTACGCGATTGAGAAAACGTGTTAAAAATTCTACGCGATTTTAAAAATAGAAAAATATATTTACACGATTTAAAAACGTTTGTAAAACAACAGAATAGTGAAAACGCGATAAAATTTCTACGCGATTGACGAAAACAGTGAATTTTTACTGTCGGGCTAAGTGGTGAACCCGGACAGATTGTGAAACAGTATTTCTCTGGTGGGACTTACTGTATTTATTTCTGCTATGAGGGCATGAGTTTCTGCCATTGAGAGCATTTGCGTAAATACGCATATTTGTACCATTGAGGGTATTCTGGTAATTTTTCTATCATGCATTGAGTTAATGTCAATTTTTGGTGGATTGATTGACGAGGTGAATCACATCGTATTGTCGGTGCGATAAACGTAGTGTGGTTCATTTTCTGTATGGACTTGGACACGTTAGTGTGCGGTATCCCATATGTGGACAGTTGGTCGCTCCTCTGGGCCGTGGTAACTGGCAACACACTAATGGACTCGACACGCACTATATTTAATCGAGATCTTGTAAAGTCTAATAGTACATTGCCTGTAGTGACATGATGTTAGACAGTGTGCTACACCACGCCATGTGACTGTGGGCTATAGACGCAACGTGAGACCGCAGAATAGTTTGGTTGGGCAGCCGTGGTACTAATAGATTTTGCAGGTCATTCTCTCTGATGTCTATATGTGGTTAGCTCCATGGAGTAGGATCGTGTCATATTGCATATGTATCTGTGTTGTACATCAGTATATTTTTATCTGTGATATCATATATATTTAATTCTTATATTATATCTGCGATATACTGTATTTATGTTTATGTTGCTATAGCATTCTATATTGTATGAACTGTTTTATCTGCTGTATTGTCGTTTTCTTATTTACCATATTTGTGATGATTTAGATTGTCTTACCTCTTTCTTGTATGTGTTATCTGTATGTTTTAAATTATATGATAAAGAGTTTGAGGAAGAGGAACAGCCTCTTGAGTGTGAGTATCCAGAGGAGGAGGAAGAGCAGCAAGCCGAAGATCAGTTCTACGAGCAAGAACCATCTGATCATCTATATCCATTGGATTGATTGTGTGGATATGACGCTACCAGGTTTCTTTGGATTCGTGCAACTTGAGTTTCATGGAGGCTCTGAAGCCTGGCGTCTGCGAGAGGATCGTGATTCGGTGACGTACGTAGGGCGTCTGACTGTGACCATACGTACGGAGTTTGATGGAGTGTCGATCTTTTCTACTTTGTTGTATTTACATGTGGAGTTGCCGCTATCTCTTAGGCGTCATTGGGGCGGTATGTTTGATGCGCCTAGCGAGATTAGCAGCGTATCAACTGCACAGACCCGTGTCCGTAGAGGGTCGAGGCATCCTAGATATCTATCACCTGAAGTCTCATCTGAGAATGATCCTTCAGAGGGTTAGATATTTATGATGTGTACTTGGGAGCGTCTGCGTTTGTTTATATTTGACCTTTCACTGTTTTGTTTACTATTTTAGTTTAAATATTGATAGTTGTAAATTATTTGTATAACTTATAACTAGAACCATATGTATATTATGTGTGATGTTGGTTTGTTTATTTTGTGTTTTTGCGTTATTTTATTTAATACTATTCTGTTTAATAAGAAGAATTTTTACAACCGCAATATTATGTTACAAATGTTTTACAACTTGGGTAGATTTTATTTATCTTTCTATTATTTTCTTTATAAATGTGACATCCCCACAAGGGTGTTACAATTGCCCTCGTATGTCTACCGCGAGCCATCAACTTTCTTCAAAGATGGACAACACATAACACAACAAAACAAACGTAATTATTTCAAACAACATTGTCTCCTCTCAGAAACCAAACACAAAGAGTCACACAATTCAAACAAGACAAGTCAAATTCACGAATCCTAACAGTCTCCAACTCGAGCCTCTTCATTCTGCCTTCCATGGCGTAATCTCTTGTAAGTCGTCAACCCTCAAACAGCTTCTCAAACCAAACTTATACCAGTCATTTCTTTCTCCAGAAGATCGGTTCCCCAAAACCTTTTGATCTCCTTACAAAAAGAATTCCTATTTTCCTAGTACAGTACGCCTAGGTGAAGTCATAGTTTTCTGTACACACAGAACATTACATATTGAGTAAGTCAATCCTCAATATCATGCAACTGTATAACAGTAGCTACTAACATTCAACCTATAGCAAGCCATGCATTCCTTTCCCATCATCTCAACTAAGAGACAAGGAAGTGCACAACATACAAAAGTTTTAATATGCCTAAACATAGCAAGTCCATACCCTGGCTCAATAGGATGAACTGCTCTGATGCCACCTAAGTGTAACGCACCCAGATCCAGCCACTGCAGCACAATCGTCATTATATTACAGTCACTAGGTCCAGGCATATCACAGTCTCAAAACAACATTTTTGAATTTAGATTTATAAGATAATTAGAGATATTTTCATTATGCATAAATAGAAAATACGAGCCACGACATGAAATATATATATAGTACCCAACCATTCATTATACAACCACCTTAAGAACACATACTCCATATATAATATTTTTTTTTATCTTTAACGCAAAGCACTGATAACATGAAATATAGTACTTACATATTCAAATAAAAGGTAACAGGTACAAAAGTACAAAAGGGAAAAGTAGTAACCTTGGGATAGGTACTACTAGCAGACAAAGCCATAACCCCATATATATACGACGCTCAGAGTTCCAATCAACACGTCAGATATCAATGCCCCCATGAAGTTGCATCCATACGTAACTGAAGAAATCTCGTCCCGATGCCATATTGAAAGTAGTGAATTAGGCCAATCTAATCAGTGAGGGTGTGGTCCCTCGTCTTCTTCCTTCTCACGATCTTTTATCAAATATAAATGTAAAACGGAAATATACGAATGCAAGAAAGAGGTGAGATACCCAACTTTCATTACCATTATAGCAGTAAGAAGACAACACGATAAAACCCAACTTCTGACAAATGAGACAAGACGCCACACGTTCCGCTACGTCTCTTTTCATCCTTGGCCACCAAAACAACCTTTTCAAGTCTTGATACATCTTGGTCATCCCCGAATGTATACTCAAATCACTAGCATGAGCTTCATCCAAAATTGCTTTCTTAAGCTCGGGATCATCAGGTATACAAATTCTTCCCTTAAATCTTAAGATTCCATCAGGCCCTTCCTCCACTGTTGGCTTATGACCTCGCTTCAAAAATTCCTTTTCATTTTGCAAAAACGCATCCTCATCCTGTTTGTCTCGAATCACATCAAGCAATTCATTCGAGATCACCACCTTAGCTAGACGAATCTTTCCAGGTACCAATTCCACTGACAACCATAGATCTCTGAATTGGTTGATCAATTCCTCCTCCTTTATCATCATTGTAGAAATACTGATCACCTTTCTACTCAAGGCATCCGCCACCACATTCGCCTTTCCTGGATGATATTGAAGTTGAAAATCATAGTCCTTCAAGAATTCCAACCATCGCCTCTGCCCCATATTCAATTCCTTTTGACCAAACAAGTATTTCAAACTCTTGTGATCGCTAAAGACATTGAACATAGCTCCATACAGAAAATGCCTCCACACTTTCAATGTAAAAACCACTGCGGCTAGTTCCAAATCATGCGTTGGATAGTTCCTCTCATGAACCTTCAACTATCTTGAAGCATAAGCCACCACATTCCTGTTTTACATCAACACACATCCTAACCCCTGGTAAGAAGCATCATAATACACTTCAAAGGACTTGTTAGGATCTGGTAAAATCAGCACTGGTGTAATCGTCAATCTTTTCTTCAACTCTTGGAAACTCGCTTCATGTTCCTCTGTCCAATCAAAAGCTTGACTCTTCCTCGTGAGCTGCATAAGTGGTCCAGCTATCTTAGAAAAACCTTCTATGAACCTCCGGTAATATTCGGCCATTCCAACAAAACTTCGGACTTCTGTCTGTCTTAGGCCTTTCCCATTTCAAAATACTTTCCACCTTTGATGGGTTTACCGCAATACCTTCCTTGGAAATCACGTGACCTAAAAATTGAACTTCTTCCAACCAAAATTCACACTTTGCCAACTTTGCATACAATTTCTTTTCCTTCAAAATCTAAAGAACTACACCGAGATGTTCAACCTGCTCTTCCTTAGATTGAGAATAGATCAGAATGTCATCGATGAATACAATGACAAATCTATCTAGATACAAACGAAAAATCCTATTCATATAATCCATGAATATTGCAAGAGCATTTGTCACTCCGAATAGCATCACTTGATACTCATAATGCCCGTAGCAAGTTTGAAAAGCTGTCTTAGGCACATCATCTACCTTGACACGAATCTAATGATAACCTGATCGCAAATCTATCTTAGAGAAAATAACTGCTCCTTTCAATTGGTCCATCAAATCGTCAATTCTCGGGAGTGGATACTTATTCTTTATAGTAACCTTGTTCAACTGATGATAGTCTACACAAAGATGAGAAGTTCCATCTTTCTTCTTGACTAGAAGCACTGGTGCTGCCCACGGTGAAACACTAGGTTACACAAACTGTTTCTCCAACAGTTCCTCTAATTCCTTTTTTAACTCTACCAATTTCGTTGGCGACATTTGATACGGTGCAATCGAAATAGGACCTGCTCTTGGTACCAAATCGATAGAAAACTTGATCTCCCTTTCTGGTGGCAAACCAGGTACGTCATCAGGAAAAATCTCTGGAAATTCATTGACGATAGGAATAGCATTCACATCTTTCTCACTCTTGACTTCTAGAAAAGATAATAACCTATATCCCTGAGCTCCATCTCTTAACAACGGTTTGACTTTAACAACAGTCAAAAATCCAGAACTTTCTTCCTTAGGAAAAACTATGGTTTTGTTTGCACAGTCTATAAGGATATGGTTAGAAGATAACCAATTCATTCCTAATATTACATCTATCTCAACAAGAGGTAGACAAATCAAATTGACCGAAAACACACGAGCCTTTATAGTAATAGGACAATTCAGACATATCTTGGATGTAACTACAGGCTTGACAGTCGGTGTAGAAACAATCAATTGAAAACTCAGAGAAGACACAGGCAGTTTCAATCGTTCCACACAATCATATGCAATAAATGAATGTGTTGCACCTGAATCATATAACACAGTTAGAAGATTACCTTCAATGGCACCTTCCCCCTGAATCAGATCCTCAGACTGAGAAACTTCAGTTCCAGTCATTGTATATACTTGCCCTCCAGACCGCGGCTGAGTAGCACGAACATTACTCACAGCAGGCTTCCTCTCCGGTTGAGTGCAATCCCTAGAAACATGTCTAGGTTGTCTGCAATTAAAACAGATTGTCCCTCTGATTGAGCAATTTTTAGATATGTGGCCACTCTTTCCACATTTAAAACACCTTGGCATAAACACCACATTCTAACCAGCTCTGTTACCACTAGAACTTCCCCCAACAGGTGGACGTTGAGGTTGATTCCCCAGTGGTCTTGCATAAGGCTTGCGCTAAAATTGGTTGTTATTGCTATTACCTCCTCTTTGGAACCTAGTCGGTCCAAAGTTGTGATTTCTTGGATCTCTTGACAGCTCCAACTCCTCGAGTCGTCTACATGTGTCTATCAAAGCAGGAAACTGTGTCATCCTCATGGGTAATACTCCACGCTTCAGCTCTACCCTTAGTCCTTCTTCAAACTTACGGCATTTCCATGCCTCATCAGGTTGAATTTGAAAGTATCTTGAGAACTGTGACAAGCTCTTAAACTTGGCTGCATACTCCCCAACAGTCATGTTGCCTTGTTGTAAACCAAGAAATTCCATCTCCTTGGTATGTCGGGCACTTGTAGGAAAGTACTTTTCCAAAAATACCTCACTAAACACCTCCCACATAATTTCAGTCCTTTCAGCTTGCAATAATCGGCGGGTTCCTCTCCACCAATTTTCACCATCTCCTCTTAGCATAAAGGTAGCATACGTCACCTTTTTATTGTCGGCGCATCCCATTCTTTCAAATATTCTTTCCAAGTCTTATATCCACAGACTTGCCTTCTCAGGTTCAAACTCACCTCTGAACTGCGGCAGGTTGTTACGCCTAAACTCAGATAAATTCATAGCATCAGCAATCGCATCTTGCTATTGAGTTGCCCTCTGATTTTGTTGAGTTATCACTTCTGCCATCCGCTGCATAGCCTCAGCAGCTACAATCATTGGGTCCACATTACGATTCGCGTTCGCTCGCGTTCCTTTTCCGCCAGACATCTTCTTTCTTCAATCATAACAAAACAAAGTTAGATACATCCTTTCGGAAGTAAATCTCAGAGAATCATACAACACAAGCAAAAACAGACCCAACCACAACCCCAAAAGACTCTAACTTGGGCTCTGATACTAACTAATGTAACACCCTTGTGGGGATGTCACATTTATGATGCAATAAAATAAAACCTTACCCAAGTTATAAAACATTTGATACATAATTAATATGAGTTGTAAAATTTTTCCTTTTATATTGGATATCCTTAAATAAAATAATGTAAAACATAAAATAAGCAAACTTATTATCTCACATATAATATACATAAGATTTTGTCTTAAGTTATACAAATAATTTATAACTACAAATATTTAAATAAAGCAGTAAAGAGTTAGTATAATACAAAACATAGACATGCCCAAGTGCACATCAAAGTTTTCTAACCCTCCGAAGGATCACTCTCAGAGGAAACCTTGGGTGATAGAAATCCAGGATGTCTAACAACTCTACGGACTAGTGTCTGTGCTGTTGACACTATACTGATCTCACTAGGGGTACGAAAAAGTCCTCCCCAGTGATGCCTCAGATCCAAAGGCATCTCCAGATGTAGATACAAAGTAGTAGTAAATACTGGCTCAGCATCAAACTCTCCACGTAGGGACACAGTCAAACATCCCAAGTAAATCACTGATCCTCTGTTACTAAATGGCTTCAATACTCAAGAGGGGGTGAATTGAGTTTATAAAACAAATTCGCAATTCTTTCGCAAAATACTTGACTACTGTATTTCGTTGAAGCTATTGACTAATTGAAATGAATGAATTGATAAGAACAATGTATATTGCTTAATAACCAACTAAGAGAGAAGTAATCAAGCAAGAATATAAGCAATGCACAAATATAAAGAGAAGGGTTTAGAGAATCAAACACAATGATTTATCCTGGTTTGGCCACCAATCTACTTGTGACCTACGTCCAGTCCTCAAGCAACCACTTGAGATTTTCCACTATATCTTCAAGCTTCAATAGGTGCTTGACTACCTTTACAAACTTGAGCCCTCAACTCCTTGGGATGCCTCACCCTTGAGCTTGAGTCTCTTCAAACAAAGGGATGCCTCACCCTTTACAAATTGGAGGGATACCTCACCCTCTCTCTTATACAGTAATTAAGATTGAAATTCAGAAGCTCTCACTAGAGTTGATGATACAAATTGAAGCTCTAAGAATACTCACAAAGGATATCTCAAAGATTAGACAAAAATAGAGCAATTGGTGATTTCAGAGATTGATTCTCATTTTGATGTGTTGCTTAGATGTTTTAGGTTCAAGAACAACCATCAATGATGTCCCAACAACTGTATTTAAAGCTCATTCATTAAAAGAGCCGTTGGAGGGTGGTTGAAGCCAAGCATTTAATGCATTCAATATAGTCGTTGGGCATGTTAGAACCTTGGTAATCGATTACAGGGTTTTGGTAATCGATTACATGAAAGATAGAACGTGTTCTTGGCTTTCTGGGCTTGTGGTAATCAATTACAAGACTTGTGTAATCGATTACACGCCCTTTGACTTTATGGTAATCGATTACAATATCTATGTAATCGATTACATGGCCCTTTGAACGTGTTCTTGGCTTTCTGGGAACATGGTAATCAATTACCATATTGGGTGTAATCGATTACAAGTCCTTTGACTTTCTGGTAATCGATTACATGGATGGTGTAATCGATTACAAGGCTTCTGTTTAGCTTGTAATCGATTACTAAACATTGGTAATCGATTACATTATACTTTAAACTCATTTTTAAGCCTTAAAAAGGATTCATGTCATTTCTAACTTTTAGAAAACATGGATTTAAACGATATTGAACATTGTTTGGCATGATTCAAGAAAAAGAAGTCCTCTTTTTAGGAATTGATCTTTGAAAACCATATTGATTCAAATTATTTTTGAAAAACCATTTGAGATATCTTGGGAGCATTTAACATTGATGTACTAATGCCTATATCTAAACCTCTTGATTTCTTCCTTTGATCTTGGTTTTCTCTTTTGCTCTTTGATCTTCATCATTGTCTTTGTTATCATCAAAAACTAATTAACATGCTTCAAGACACATGCATTCATATCCTCGATCCTCGCGCAGTCGCCAAGCCTCCGAGCCTCCATGAAACTCCAATCTCACAAAACCTAGGAATCCCGGCAATGCCATGATCACAAAATCAGTCCAAAGGATATGGATGATCGTACAGCTCACCCTCTTCAAGCTGATCGTCTATCTGCTGATCTTCGGGATACAAAATCTCTAGAGGTTGTTCCTCTACCTCTTCCTCAAACTCTTTACAGAAATAAAATAATAATACAGAAACACATATAAATAAAGAGGTGAGACAATCTTACATCAATACCAACATGGCAAATAAGAAAATGATAATACAACAGATATCACTGTTTAAATACAATAAAACATACCATAACATCATAGATAATAGCACAATGTAACACAAGAATTGTATACCACAGTATCATAAATAATAACACAATTTAACACATCATATAATATCACAAATAATAATGTTATGACGCATGACACAAATGCAAATGCAAGATGACTCATTCCTACTCCATGAAGCTAGATACAGACATTTGAGAGAATGACCCGAAGAGAACTACCAGTACCTCAGGCTGCCCAACCAAACTATTACACTATCCAACGTCGTGTCTATAGCCCACTGTCCAACATAGTGTAGTAGTACACAGTCCAAACACGTCGTGCACTATAGGAATTGTACTAAACAGTCTTCCCAAGATCTCGATTAAGTATAGTGTGTGTCGAGATCATTAGTGTGTTGCCAGTTATCACGACCCAGAGGAGCGACCAACTGTTCACGTGTGGAATACTCCGCACACTAATGCCTCCAAGTCCGCACAAGATGAACCACACTACGCTTATCACTTCGACAACACGGTGTAATTCGTCTCGTCAATCAATCACCAATATCAACCAAATTGGCCTAACTCTTGATGCATGAATAAGAACTATAATTACCAAATTACCCTTAGTTTCCAAATATTATCATATTTACAAAAACACCCTCAATCTTAAAAATTCCAATATATAGTACATCACCACTTGACAGTACCATATCTCAACGTGTCCGGATCCACCACTTTGGCCCGACAGCAAAACTCACTGTTCCAATTAATCGCGTTGGAATTTTATCGTATTTTCACAACCACGTCGCTTTTGCAAACGTTTTTAAATCGTGTAAATATATTTTGCTATTTTTAAAATCACGTAGCGTTTTTAAATCATTTTCTCAATCATGTAAGATTTTTAAATCATTTTCTTAACCGAAAAGCTTTAAAATCTCCATTTTAAAACTGCATAACTATTTTTAATACTTTTAAACTACGTAGAATATTTTCCTTACGTTATAAATATATTATAAAACGTTAACTTTTATTTGTCTATTTCTAATAAATTTTGACAGCATTTTGTCTATAAAATCTATTAAAATTGTGTTTTCTACATTTTTCTTTTAAAAATTCCTTTGTTTAGTTTATTACTACAAAATACACTTTGAAAATTTGTCATTATACTTTAAACTCAAAGGTAAGTATTTTTCAAGAGTTTTGTTTATTTTTCTTCTATACCATATTTCTAATAAAATTTAGTTTACTTCTTTAAGTCTTGAAAATCTATTACAAATGTATTCTTTTTAGGTTAAACATCTAATCTACACTTAGAAAATAAATTTTGAATTGATTATACATTAAAAAGGCATGTTGGCTGAAATTCCCAAAATCTTGGCATTTGAACTTTAAATCATCTTACATCTTCTAAATTATTTTGGAATTCATTGATTTACCTAAATCCATTTAGTCCTTCTTTTAGAAAATGGTTGAGAACATTTTGGTTCTCTTTTTCATGGTGAAGCTGAAAGCTCCATGGTGTGTTCTTTGGAACACTCATGAAATCCTTACATGTTATTCACATCCTAATTAATAATCATGCATATATCAACACATGCAATATATTTTTAAAGCTATAAACATGCATACAAACAATATCAAACACAAGTAGGAAAACATTTAAACAACTAAACAAGTGAATCCTTATGGATTCTTCACACACATACAATCCATTTTCTCATCACTACACTTGGTTGATGAGATTAAATCTCCCTCTTACCTTAAAGGAAGATAACTCTTTCTACTCTCCTTCCTAGTTGATTTCGTGACCTTCCAAGAAACCTAAAAGATCTTAAACAAAAATTTAAAGAGTTATAACTATAGGAGAAAAACATAAACCATGGATCAATCATAGCTAAGAACCTAAGAAATGAAGTTAGAAATGAAAAACAAGGAGTTTTACCTTATAGGAAAAATCTCCAAAGTAATTTTCCAAGCTTAAGATGAATTTTTTTGAAGAAACCTCCAACTAGAAATGTTCTTAGAATAGTGTTTAGGTTTGAGAAAGTAGGTTAGATGAAATTTTTGAAGATTGGATGATAGTGTATGGGTGTTTGGCCGAATGGTCTTCAAAGGAGAAAGCAAGAGAATGGTTCTTGGTGTTCTTGGAGAAAAGAAAGATTAGAGATGAAAAATGGCTAAGTTGATGTTCTTTTCACTATGCATGGCCGTGCACTTCATCAAGGGAGATGGCCACCTTGTTTGACTTATCCTAACACCTAATAGCCCTAGATTTGATCAATGGTTGATATCAAAGCTTGGCCTCCAAGCTTGTCTCTCATTGGTGCATGAAAACCTAGTCATCCAAGTGACTAAGCCTTTCTTGAATGCTCTTGAAGCTTCTTGGCCGAATGGCCCTAAGGAGAGCAAACTAAGTTTGTGCTCACTTAAGCCATCTAGTTACATTTAGGTGCATTTGATTAATTTATTTAGTTACTTGCCTAACTATATAGTTGCTTAGGTTAACTAGGTTAATCTTGATATTTTGAGATCATTATCTAACTAGAACTTAACTAGATAGCTAACTAGGTTTCCTTCACATAGTTACTTAACAAGCTTTCTATACTAACTTAGTTAGGTTCATGCTAACTTGGTTAAGCTTTCTAGTTCCATCTTAACAAGTCCAACCATTTTTGTGGACTTGATTTCTATTGGTTTAGAATTTTCAAGCCTACATTGTTGACTTGTTTCTATTGGCCTAGAATTTAGTCTAGCCAAAAACGTTGACTGCTTCAATAAACGTGGGTCCCACGGACTTTTCCGGCTCCATGGTCGTTTTAGAGCAGATTTCTACTATTTTTAGAATAGTAGGTACTATCAAATAAAATAATATTATAATAATATAAAATTATTTTATTACACAGTTAAATCCTAAAAATTAAAAGATTAATATTCGTATCACTTGAAATTGGGTTTAGTAAGATCCCCCAGCTCCGAATAATTAAAATAAGATTTTCCCGACCCAAAAATTATTATTTTCCTGACTCAGAGTAAATCACACAAAACACTCAAATCTAAACACGAAACAATCAAATAAGTTTTATAGCATACAGAAAAACATAAAATAGTACAATCAGGACAACACTGTCATTTATCTAAAAGTTGGGGTGTTACATTTCCAACATATCCAATATATTCAAGATCATTATTCAAACACCAATCTCAATTTAGAATACATAAACATGTAAAATCACCAAACAAAGTAAGTATACAAAGATGGATTTCTCCATCAACAAACACACAAAGGTCCCCTCACCACCAATAATGGTTGAAGTGAGTAATCTCCCTCTTACCTTAAGGAAGAACATGAAAATGGGCTCCTACTTGCTTCTTGAAGATTTCGGTTTTGAGCTTCCAAAACACTAGAAATTTCAAGACAAGGAATCAACATCATAGGTTGAAAAAGAAGAGATTCATGGTCACCAAAGAGACCATGGAACACAAAAATAAGGAAAAGGTGGAAGAAAAATGTAACCTTTACCTTTAAAGCTTGAAGCTTTGTCTTGGATGATAATGGAGGAAAGGTTGGATTTTAAAGAAAATCTCTAAAGAGAAAAGGTTTGGAATGGGAAGAGAAGAGTAGAAATGGTGGTAGTAAAATGAGAAAGTGAAAATGGTCTCCCAAGATGGTTGCAGCTGTGGAGAGGAAATCGAGGAGAGGAGGAAGAAAAGAGAAAATGGTGAAGAGAGAATGAAGAGAAAAGTTGGGAGCTTTTTGGTGTGTTAGACTTTTTGGTTAGTAAAATGAGAAGTAAAATCAAGCCTTGGCCCCCCAAAATGGGCTCCAAAGCCGCGGTACACACATAAGAGAGAGGGGAGGGATTGACTTCTCTAACAAGCCAAGGGCATCTTAGTCATTTAGTGATCAAAGCTTCTCAAAGAAGCTTTGATGAAAGTACACCAATTTGAATTAAAGTGGATTTGATTTGACATAAAGTGGATTACATAAGGATAAAATGATTGGGTTTTCTAATACATGCTATTATCCAATGGACAATTATTAAATTGATAGAAGTCAGCATTAATTATCCAACAGATAAAATTTTACACAATAGTTTTTCATCCTGTCAGATGAAATTTCTTGAAAAACGTAAAACCTCGTAAATCGTGTCCAGCATCGAGTTTAGTGAGATCCTCCATCGATGTTTTCACAGTTCAAGGTGTAACACCCCTTTGGAGGATGTCACACATAAAAGAAAATAAAATAAATAGAAATAAAATCTACCCAAGTTGTGGAATATTTGTTAAAATTATTACGGGTTGTAAAATAATTCCTGATAGATGAAGTATGTAATAAAAAGATAATTACGAAAAATACGAAATAAAAAAAAACATCATCACTAATAATATACATATGGTTAAGTTATAAAGCTGTACATATAATTTACAACTAAGACTACAACTATTTAAACAAAAACAGTAAAGAAAGCAATAAAAGAGTTAATATATACAGACATACGCTGACGCGCCCAAAAAAAAAACATCATGATTATCTACTCCTCTGATGGATCACTCTCGGTGTGAAAATGATCATCAGGAGATAAATATCACTGATGTCTCGACACACGGCGATAACGGGATCGCGCAGTCGACACGATGCTTATCTCACTAGGCTCAGGGTTTTCAGCACCCCAATAACGCCTAATGGATAAGGGTAACTCTAAGTGCAGAAAAAGCGTCGTCGTCGAAATCGGATCTCCATCAAACTGATGACGTAGAATCACGGTCATACGTCCGGCATAGGTAATGAAGCACGATCTCCTCGTAAATGCCAAGCCGGATCACCTCCATGGAATACCGGCTCTACGAATCCCAAAAATGCAGGCGTCGCCATCCCCCACACAATCAATCCGGAGGGTATGGATGATCGAATGGTTCTTGCTCGTAAAGCGATCGTCGGTCTGGCGATCTCCCTCTTCCTCGGGGTACACGATCTCAAGAGGTTGTTCCTCTTCTTCCTCTTCAAACTCTTTACCGCATAAAAATAAATAGACAATAGACACATACAATAAAGAGGTAAGACAACATAAAATCATCGCAACATGGCAAATAAGAAGACGACACATAACTACTACACGGTTCATACAATACGAATAAGCTATAACAAGTAATACATATTAAATATCCTAGTGTTTGAGAACATCACGGATATAACACAAATAAAGAAATTCACACGAGATAAATCAATTTCACGGATAAACTAAGATAAGAAATAGACAACTAACATAAAAATTATCGAGATAAATACAAATAGAGAAAATGTAAAAACATCCAAGATGTTACCGGATAAAGATAAATAGAGGAAAATGGAATATTATCCAATATATACTCAAATACACCAAAACACAACCCTACTCCATGGAGCTAAACCCAAACGGATATCGAGAGAATGACTTGCAAAATCTATTAGTACCACGGCTGCCCATGACCAACTATTACGCGGTCACACGTTGCGTCAATAGCCTACGGCAGACGGGAATCCACCATCCAGGCGTAGTATAGTTCACGGTCTCCCGTTGTGGCACTATAGGCAATGTACTACTAAACTTTACAAACCTCGATTAAATATAGTGAATGTCGAGTACATTAGTGTGCTATCGGTTTACCACGGCCCAACGTAGAGCTACCTACTGTCCACATGTGGGATCCGTACACTAAAGTCTCCAAGTTTATTAGAACAATAAACCACACTACATTTATCGCATCGACAACACGATGTGATTCGTCTTGTCAACCCAAAACACCAAAAATTGGCATAAAGACAGAACATAATTCCAAATATATGAAATTACGAAAATGCCCTCAAGATAAAAATATACCCTCAATGGCAGAAAGCCTGTACGGGTTCACATTTTCCCGACAGCGAAATAACCTCAAAAGCACATGCGGGTTCACATTTTCCCGACAGCGAAAAATAAATATAGTAACGGTCAATCGCGTAGAAATTTTATCGCGTTTTTGAAATCTCGTCGTTTTTACAAACGTTTAAAAATCGGGTAAAGATATTTTTCTGTTTTTAAAATCGCGTAGCATTTTTAATACGTTTTCTCAATCGCGTAGGATTTTTAAATCATTTTCTTATTCGAATGCCTTTAAAATTACCATTTAAACAGATAGAAATAATATTTAGTACATTTAAACTACGTAAAATAATTTTTCATACCGTATACTGTCATTAGGATATTCTGACTATCCTATAGGTTCAATTTTTACTAAAAATTGACATGACATTTTGTTTATAAATTTATAATAATGATTTTCTAAATTTTCCATAAAATTTCTATTTACCTAATTTTTAACCATTTCATTAAATTCTTTTTGAAATCTCTAACATGCTTCAAAACCGAAAGTGAGCTATATGTTAGAAAATTTCTTAACATTCTTGTATTTCCTTCCTAATGATAAAATTATGAATTTTAACCCTTTAGACTTACTTCTAATCAATTGGTTCCTTCATAAATCATTATAGAAAATTTCTTCTTAACTTGTATTGTTTCTTTTTAATTGAAAAAGGTTTAGAAACAAGTTTTTAAAATCATGAATTCCTATAGTGGCATGTTGGCGAATTTTATAAAACTTTTGCATTTGATTTCCAAAATGTCTTTCACCTTTTAAATCATATCAAATGTATTCTATAGTCTAAGTTCATTAAATCATTTTAGAAAATAGTTATCTATATTCAATTTAATCCTTTAGGCATGTTGGCCCAAAATACTAAGTTTGTACCATTTGATTTCTAAATGCATTTTTCTTTGATCAAATCAATTAGAAACTTTCTTGATTCTCCTAGGTTAATTAAGCTACACTTTAGGAAAAATCAAGAGAACATTTTGGTCCTCCAAACTTGTCATTGCCGTGAGCTATTGGATTGTGTTCTTTGGAACACTCATGCAAACTTACACATGTTATTCACATCCTAAACCTTATCATACAATTCTAACACATGCATTTATATCTCTAACACATGCAAAATATTTCTAACACATGCAAAATATTTCTAACACATAAACCTAATTTAAAGCTTATAGACATACAATCAAAAGCTATTAGACATGCAAGATTATTACAATTACCAAATAAGAAAGCTACTAACACATAACACTTAAGCTACTAGCAACCACAAAAATTAACAAATACACATCAATAAACACACCACAACCGAATCCTTATGGATTCTACAAACAACTCATCTTCTTACCACCATCAAGGGATGATAAGAATTGTCTTCCTCTTACCTTAAATGAAGACAAAAACTTGCTTTCTCACCTCCTTAGGTCACGGTTTTCACTCCACCAAACACCTAAAAATCTCAAACAAAACCTACATGTTACTAACCATGAAAAAGAAGCTAAACCATGGAAAAATCATGGCTTAGAACTTTGAAAAAGAAGAGAGAAAAGAAAAGTATGAAATTTCACCTTCTAGGTAAAACTTCCAAGGTTGGTTTCCAAGCCTTAGATGGAAGAATTTGAAGAAACTCCCAACTATAAAGGTTCTTAGAATGGTGTTTAGATTAAGGAAACTTGGTTAGAAAAATTTTTGGATGGTTGGAGTGTTAGGAAACAAGCTTGGCCGAATATGGTGGAGAAAATGGGCAAGAATGGTGGCTAGGGTTCTTGATGAGAGAAGAGAGAGAAAAGTGATGAAGACAAAGTGATCTTTTGGTCACCAAAGGCCTCTTGGCCGTGGACTTCAAGTGGGGTGCAAGGTGGGCACCTTGCTTGGCTTCATCCAAGCCATTGGATGAATCAAAGGCTAAGATTAAGCCTTGGTGAGCAAGCCTACTTCTCATTGGTTGGTTCCAGGTGACTCACATGGCTTAGTCACCTTTGCGTAATAAATGCTCATTTGAGTCGACTAGTGAGTCGACATCGAGTCACTGTTTGGAAAGTTCTACGACTTACGGTGATTAATTAAGCTACCGATCTAACAGATTACGCTAATTGTGGGTCATAAAATATTTAGGGTCCCTTTGTCACTAAAACACTTGACTAATAAAATAATATTATAATAATATAAAATTATTTTATTTGTGATTAAATCCTAAAAATTAAAAGATTATTTTTAGTCTCATTTAGAATCGGGTTAAGTAAGATCCCCCAATTCTAAATAATAAAATAAGATTTTCCCGGCAGGAAAATATTATTATTTTCTGCCTCGAGCAAATCGCACAAAAAGTCCATATAAAATCACAGACGGTATTTTTCGGCATTAAATCAAGAAGAAAACAATTAAAAGCAGACAAAACAGAGAAAACAGTGCGTTCGGGACGTAACGGTCATTTCCCCATTTTTTCCCACAACGTAGGTAATCGTCCAAAACGTTCAAATAAAATATCCAGCAGTATTATTTAGCTGTATATCTTTCGAGAAAAATTAATACTGATGGCTCGAGAAAAATTTTTATTTTCTAGTCTCGAAGCAAACTACGTAAAACGATCAAATAAAATTTGAACTGTATTATCGTAGTTGTTTTCATACAAAATTCAAGAACGAGAAAAATAGGGACACGGCGGTCATTCATACCAAAGCATGAAAAAAACGAAAACAAGTACATTGAGAATATTTTCTAAAAATTGGGGCGTTACAACTCTCCCGACAAATAAAAATTTCGTCCTCGAAATTTGATGTTCATCCAAAAATGAGGATCTTGATCCTTCATTTTATCTTCCGATTCCCAAGTAGCTTCACCGTCACATCATTCCATATAACTTTCACCGGCTCGATCATCTTCCCTCGAAGGCTGCTTTACCTTTTCGTCCTCATCCCGACGGGTAAAGTTTCGTAAGTCAAATTCTCCTTTAAGCGTACGTCATCGGTTGTATAACATGTGTCGGATCGGCATATACTTCCGTAATGGCGAGACACATGAAACACGTCATGCAAATTGGATAGAAACGGCGGCAAAGAAATCGATATGCTACGGGGCCAATACGTCGGATAATCGATATGGTCCAATGAATTTAGGAGTAAGCTTTTTAGACTTAATCACTCTTGAGCACCGGTCGTAGGAGTAACTCTCGAAACACATGCTCACCCTCCTCAAACTCAAGAGGTCGCCTTCGCTTATCCGCGTAACTCTTTTTTGTACGCTTTGCGTCGTCCTCATCTTCTCTTGTATCATCTTGACTTTATCAGTAGTTTGTTGTACAAGCTCGGTCCAACAGTCATACTTTCTCCATCTTGATACCAGCATAACGGCGTTCGACATCGTCTTCCATACAATGCTTCATAAGGTGCCATTCCGATGCTTGCGTGAAAACTATTGTTGTAGGTGAATTCTATCAAAGATAAAAATTCATCCCAACTTCCCCGTTGTTCCAAAACACAAGCACGCAATAAATCCTCCAAAAAGGCGTATAGTTCTTTCTGTCTGACCGATCGGTCTGCGGATGATACGCTGAACTCAGTCGTAACTTAGTTCCCATAGCTTCTTGCAGACTTCGCCAAAATCTTGACGTAAACCTCGGATCACGATCAGAAATTATACTTGTCGGTACACCATGTAGTCTGATAATTTCACTGATGTACAACTGGGTTAATCTTTCCAATGAATATTTGATATTGATCGGTAAGAAATGAGCCGATTTCGTAAGTCTATCGACTATAACCCATATTGCGTCATGACCTCTCCTTGTCTTTGGCAAACCCGATGTAATGAAATCCATAGAAATCTTTGTCCCATTTCCATTCGGAATCGATAATGGTTGCAACATCCCAGCTGGTCTTTGGTGTTCAACTTTCGATTTTTGACAAACTAGACAAGTTGACACGCATCTAACAACATCACCCTTCATTCCATGCCACCAAAATAACTTCTTCAAGTCTTGATACATCTTTGTTATGCCTGGATGCATACTCAATAGACTAGTATGGGCATGTTTCACAATATATCTTCTCAACTCTCGATTACGAGGAACACAGACTCTACCCCGAAATCTCAGAATTCCATCAGTTCCTTCCTTGAACTCTAGTGTCTCGCCTTGTTTTATTTGCTCCCTTATTCCTTGCAAAAATTTATCGGCATTTTGCTTTTCTTTTATGTCTTCCATCAACTCGCTCGAGATAGTAACCATGCTAACACAGATCTTCCCCGGTTTTAACTCAACAAACGACCACTCATCTCTAAACTGTTCAATGAGCTCCTTTTCCTTGATCATTAGTGCAGAAACACTAATAATCTTCCTGCTCAAGGCATCGGCCACGACATTCGCCTTACCAGGATGGTATAAAAGTTGAAAATCGTAATCGTTCAGAAATTCCAACCACCTTCGCTGCCTCATATTCAATTCCTTCTGGTCGTACAAGTACTTCAAACTCTTGTGATCACTGAAAATGTTGAACGTTGCTCCATAGAGAAAGTGTCTCCATATCTTCAAAGCAAAAACTACCGCAGCCAATTCTAAATCATGCGTAGGATAATTCTTTTCATGAACCTTCAATTGTCGAGAAGCATACGCCACCACATTCCGGTCTTGCATCAACACGCATCCTAGTCCTTGATAAGAAGCGTCACAATACACATCGAAAGATTTCGTCGAATATGGTAGGATTAACACCGGCAGCGTTGTTAACCTTTTCTTCAACTCTTGAAAACTAGCTTCACGCTCTTCCGTCCATTCGAAAGCTTGACTTTTCCTCGTAAGTTGTGTAAGCGGTCCAAAGCAATCTTGGAAAAACCTTCAATAAATCTCCGATAATAACCGAGCAAGTCCAACAAAACTTGAACTTCACATTCTTGTCTTAGGTCTCTCCCAACGTAAAACAGTCTCCACTTTCGATGGGTCCACCGCTATACCTTCTTTAGAAATCACATGACCAAGAAATTGAACTTCTTCCAACCAGAACTCACACTTAGACAACTTCGCATACAAGCTGTTTCTCCCTCAAAATCTGAAGAATAACACTTAGATGTTCAAAGCATGCTCTTCCTTCGATCTAGAATAGATCGAATGTCATCGATAAAGACAACGACAAATCTGTCTAGATACGGACGAAATATCCTGTTCATATAATCCATAAATATGGCGGGAGCATTCGTCACCCCGAATGGCATTACACGATACTCATAATGTCCATAACGAGTTCGAAAAGCAGTTTTCGGCACATCTTCCCCTTTTACACGAATACGGTGATAACGATCGTAGATCTATCTTGGAAAATATCACGGCTCCTCTCAATTGATCCATCAAATCGTCGATTCTTGGAAGCGGATATTTATTCTTGACGATCACCTTGTTCACCCGATAGTCCACACAAAGTCGTGACGTTCCATCCTTCTTTTTGACCAAAAAAATCTTGGTGCACCCCATGGGGAAACGCTAGGTCGTACAAATTCTTTCTCCAACAGTTCCACCAATTGCTTTTTCAGCTCCTCCAACTCTACTCGGCGACATACGATATGGTGCAATTGAGATAGGACTGTTCCGGTACTAAATCAATTGAGAACTCGATCTCCGCTCGGGCGGTAAACCAGAGTACATCTTCGGGAAAAACGTCCAGGAAAATCGTTGACAACGGGAATAGTATTCACATCCTTCTCATTCTTAACTTCTAGAGAAGACAATACCAGATATCCCCTGTGCTCCATCTCTCGGTAAAGACTTGACCTTAACAAGAGTTAAGAATCCAGACTCTTCTTCCTTAGGAAAAACTATAGTTTTCTTCGCACAATCTATGAGGATATGGTTAGAACATAACCAGTCCATCCCTAAGATTACATCTATCTCAATGAGAGGCAAACAAATCAAATCGACCAAAAACAAACGGCCCTTCACAACAATAGGACAATCCAAACAGATCTTAGAAGTAACTACAGGTTTAGCAGTTGGTGTAGATACATTCAACATAACATTCAGAGAAGACATAGGCAACTTCAACCTTTCCACACAATCATATGCAATAAAAGAGTGTGTAGCACCCGAGTCATACAAGACAGTCAGAAGATTACCTCCAATGTCTCCTTCTCCCTGAATAAGATCATCAGACTTAGAAATCTCAGATCCCACCATTGTATATACTCGTCCTCCAGATCTCGGTTGAATACTTCCAGACTTCTGCTGATTAGCTTTAACATACCGAACAGCAGGTTTTCTCTCCGGCTGTGGACAATCCTTTGATATGTGCCCAGGTTGCTTACAATTGAAACAAACTGTACCTTTAGCGTACACTCGGGAGAAATATGACCTTTCTTCCCGCACTTAAAACACGTTGGCGTAAATGCCACCCTCTGTCCAGCTCCACTACCACTTGCACTTCCACTAACAGATGGTCGTTGAGATTGACTTCTGTTGGCCTGATATACGGCTTACGCTGAAATCGATTGACATTACTACCTCCCCTCTCTCGGAACCTTGTCGGTCCAAAATTTCGATTCCTCTGATCTCTAGATGGCTCCAACTCTTCAAGTCGAGCACACGCATCCACCAACGCATGAAACTGAGTCATCCTCAAAGATACCACTCCTCGTTTCAGTTCCACCCTTAAACCTGATTCAAACTTCCTGCATCTCCACACATCATCTTGTCGTGTTTGAGCATAATCTGAGAATTGAGATAAACTCTCAAATTTTGTGGCATACTCATTCACCGTCATATTCCCCTGTCGCAAACCAAGAAATTCCATTTCCTTGGCATGCCTAGCACTCGCAGGAAAATATTTATCCAGAAAAGTATTAGAAAATACTTCCCAAGTGATCTCAGTCCCTTCAGCTTGCAACACTCGGCGGATTCCTCTCCACCAATGTTCTGCATCTCCTCTCAGCATGAAAACAGCATAAGTCACTTTCTTTTCATTTGTACATCTCATCCCCTCAAATATTCTCTCTAAATCTTGCATCCACTGACTCGCTTTCTCCGGATCCACCTCGCCTCTAAATTGTGGCGGATTATGACGCCTAAATTCAGATAAATTTAGGGCATCAATCGTAGCATCTTCTTTGGGTGCTCTCAAATTTTCTTCGAGTAATCACTTCACCATCTGCCGCATAGCCTCAGCAGCAACCAACATCGGATCCTCATCTCGATTTACGTTAGCACGTCCTCTGCCTCTACCAGCCATCTCCTTTCTTCAAACATAACAAAACAAAGTCAGATACATCCTTTAAGATATTTCCAAAAGGATATAAATCACAAAGATCACGAGAGAATCACACAAAGACAAACAAAAACAGACCCAACCACAACCCCAAAAGACTCTAACTTGGGCTCGATACCAACTAATGTAACACCCCTTTGGAGGATGTCACACATAAAAGAAAATAAAATAAATAGAAATAAAATCTACCCAAGTTGTGGAATATTTGTTAAAATTATTACGGGTTGTAAAATAATTCACGATAGGCGAAGTATGTAATAAAAAGATAATACGAAAAATACGAAATAAAAAAAAAAAAAAAAACATCATCACTAATAATATACATATGGTTAAGTTATAAAGCTGTACATATAATTTACAACTAAGACTACAACTATTTAAACAAAAACAGTAAAGAAAGCAATAAAAGAGTTAATATATACAGACATACGCTGACGCGCCCAAAAAAAAACATCATGATTATCTACTCCTCTGATGGATCACTCTCGGTGTGAAAATGATCATCAGGAGATAAATATCCCTGATGTCTCGACACACGGCGATAACGGGATCGCGCAGTCGACACGATGCTTATCTCACTAGGCTCAGGGTTTTCAGCACCCCAATAACGCCTAATGGATAAGGGTAACTCTAAGTGCAGAAAAAGCGTCGTCGTCGAAATCGGATCTCCATCAAACGATGACGTAGAATCACAGTCATACGTCCAGCATAGGTAACAGAAGCACGATCTCCTCGTAAATGCCAAGCCAGATCACCTCCATGGAATACCAGCTCTACGAATCCCAAAAATGCAGGCGTCGCCATCCCCCACACAATCAATCCAGAGGGTATGGATGATCGGATGGTTCTTGCTCGTAAAACTGATCGTCGGTCTGCTGATCTCCCTCTTCCTCAGGGTACACGATCTCAAGAGGTTGTTCCTCTTCTTCCTCTTCAAACTCTTTACCGCATAAAAATAAATAGACAATAGACACATACAATAAAGAGGTAAGACAACATAAAATCATCGCAACATGGCAAATAAGAAGACGACACATAACTACTACCAGTTCATACAATACGAATAAGCTATAACGATGTAATACATATTAAATATCCTAGTGTTTGAGAACATCACGGATATAACACAAATAAAGAAATTCACACAGATAAATCAATTTCACGGATAAACTAAGATAAGAAATAGACAACTAACATAAAAATTATCGAGATAAATACAAATAGAGAAAATGTAAAAACATCCAAGATGTTACCGGATAAAGATAAATAGAGGAAAATGGAATATTATCCAATATATACTCAAATACACCAAAACACAACCCTACTCCATGGAGCTAAACCCAAACAGATATCGAGAGAATGACTTGCAAAATCTATTAGTACCACGGCTGCTTGACCAACTATTACGCGGTCACACGTTGCGTCGATAGCCTACGGCCTTTGGGAATCCACCATCCGGCGTAGTATAGTTCACGGTCTCCCGTTGTGGCACTATAGGCAATGTACTACTAAACTTTACAAACCTCGATTAAATATAGTGAATGTCGAGTACATTAGTGTGCTATCGGTTTACCACGGCCCGGCGGAGCTACCTTGTCCACGTGTGGGATCCCGTACACTAAAGTCTCCAAGTTTATTAGAACAATAAACCACACTACATTTATCGCATCGACAACACGATGTGATTCGTCTCAAATCAACCCAAAACACCAAAAATTGGCATAAAGACAGAACATAATTCCAAATATATGAAATTACGAAAATGCCCTCAAGATAAAAATATACCCTCAATGGCGAGAAAGCACATGCGGGTTCATATTTCCCGGACAATAGAAATAACCTCAAAAGCACATGCGGGTTCACATTTTCCCGACAACGGCGAAAAATAAATATAGTAACGGTCAATCGCGTAGAAATTTTATCGCGTTTTTGAAATCTCGTCGTTTTTACAAACGTTTAAAAATCGGGTAAAGATATTTTTCTGTTTTTAAAATCGCGTAGCATTTTAATACGTTTTCTCAATCGCGTAGGATTTTTAAATCATTTTCTTATTCGAATGCCTTTAAAATTACCATTTAAACAGATAAAAATAATATTTAGTACATTTAAACTACGTAAAATAATTTTTCATACCAGTATCTTGTCATTAGGATATTTTGACTATCCTATGGGTTCAATTTTTACTAAAAATTGACAGCATTTTGTTTATAAATTTATAATAATGATTTTCTAAATTTTCCATAAAATTTCTATTTACCTAATTTTTAACCATTTCATTAAATTCTTTTTGAAATCTCTAACATGCTTCAAAACCAGAAAGTGAGCTATATGTTAGAAAATTTCTTAACATTCTTGTATTTCCTTCCTAATGATAAAATTATGAATTTTAACCCTTTAGACTTACTTCTAATCAATTGGTTCCTTCATAAATCATTATAGAAAATTTCTTCTTAACTTGTATTGTTTCTTTTTAATTGAAAAAGGTTTAGAAACAAGTTTTTAAAATCATGAATTCCTATAGTGGCATGTTGGCGAATTTTATAAAACTTTTGCATTTGATTTCCAAAATGTCTTTCACCTTTTAAATCATATCAAATGTATTCTATAGTCTAAGTTCATTAAATCATTTTAGAAAATAGTTATCTATATTCAATTTAATCCTTTAGGCATGTTGGCCCAAAATACTAAGTTTGTACCATTTGATTTCTAAATGCATTTTTCTTTGATCAAATCAATTAGAAACTTTCTTGATTCTCTAGGTTAATTAAGCTACACTTTAGGAAAAATCAAGAGAACATTTTGGTCCTCCAAACTTGTCATTGCCGTGAGCTATTGGATTGTGTTCTTTGGAACACTCATGCAAACTTACACATGTTATTCACATCCTAAACCTTATCATACAATTCTAACACATGCATTTATATCTCTAACACATGCAAAATATTTCTAACACATGCAAAATATTTCTAACACATAAACCTAATTTAAAGCTTATAGACATACAATCAAAAGCTATTAGACATGCAAGATTATTACAATTACCAAATAAGAAAGCTACTAACACATAACACTTAAGCTACTAGCAACCACAAAAATTAACAAATACACATCAATAAACACACCACAACCGAATCCTTATGGATTCTACAAACAACTCATCTTCTTACCACCATCAAGGGATGATAAGAATTGTCTTCCTCTTACCTTAAATGAAGACAAAAACTTGCTTTCTCACCTCCTTAGGTCACGGTTTTCACTCCACCAAACACCTAAAAATCTCAAACAAAACCTACATGTTACTAACCATGAAAAAGAAGCTAAACCATGGAAAAATCATGGCTTAGAACTTTGAAAAAAAAGAGAGAAAAGAAAAGTATGAAATTTCACCTTCTAGGTAAAACTTCCAAGGTTGGTTTCCAAGCCTTAGATGGAAGAATTTGAAGAAACTCCCAACTACAAAGGTTCTTAGAATGGTGTTTAGATTAAGGAAACTTGGTTAGAAAAATTTTTGGATGGTTGGAGTGTTAGGAAACAAGCTTGGCCGAATATGGTGGAGAAAATGGGCAAGAATGGTGGCTAGGGTTCTTGATGAGAGAGAAGAGAGAAAAGTGATGAAGACAAAGTGATCTTTTGGTCACCAAAGGCCTCTTGGCCGTGGACTTCAAGTGGGGTGCAAGGTGGGCACCTTGCTTGGCTTCATCAAGCCATTGGATGAATCAAAGGCTAAGATTAAGCCTTGGTGAGCAAGCCTACTTCTCATTGGTTGGTTCCAGGTGACTCACATGGCTTAGTCACCTGCGTAATAAATGCTCTGTGAGTCACTAGGTGAGTCGACTGATTCTGGAAAGTTCTACAGCTTACGGTGATTAATTAAGCTACCGATCTAACCGTTCTGCTAATTGTGGGTCCCGCAAAATATTTCCGGGTCCCTTGTCACTAAAACACACTTGACTAATAAAATAATATTATAATAATATAAAATTATTTTATTTGTGATTAAATCTAAAAATTAAAAGATTATTTTTAGTCTCATTTAGAATCGGGTTAAGTAAGATCCCCCAATTCTAAATAATAAAATAAGATTTTCCCGGCCGGAAAATATTATTTTCCGCCTCGAGCAAATCGCACAAAAAGTCCATATAAAATCACAGACGGTATTTTACGGCATTAAATCAAGAAGAAAACAATTAAAAACAGACAAAAAGCAGAGAAAACGATGACGTTCGGGACGTAACGGTCATTTCCCGTTTTTCCCACAACGTAGGTAATCGTCCAAAACGTTCAAATAAAATATCCAAGCAGTATTATTTATTTGTATATCTTTCAGAAAAATTAATACTGTAGCTCGAGAAAAATTTTTATTTTCTGAGTCTCGAAGCAAACTACGTAAAACGATCAAATAAAATTTGAACCTGTATTATCGTAGTTGTTTTCATACAAAATTCAAGAACAGAAAAATAGGGACACAGCGGTCATTCATACCAAAGCATGAAAAACAGAAAACAGTACATTCAGAATATTTTCTAAAAATTGGGGCGTTACACAAGGTTCTTGGAAAAAATATCTCATTTTCTCGGCTTCGCTCAGTGCGCACGTAAAATGAGAAATAATATTAAAATATTTCGCGTTCTCAAAAAAATCCAGAAAAATTCCCATAATTTACAAATATTATAAAATGATTATTTGTCATGAAATTATTAATTTTCGGGATGTTACAACACTCGCCTTCAAATAGAAATTTCGTCCTCAAAATTTTCATTCCTTAGAATAAATATGAATATTGTTTCTTCATCTTATCTTCTAGCTTTCACGTCGCATCTCTAGTCACGTTGATTCAAATCATCTTTACCAATATGATCTCTTTGTCTTCGTGTTGCTTTGTTCTCCTATCCTTGACCTTCACAGGAAGCATTCCATATATCAGACTCTCTCTGAATTGTACCGTGTTTAGTTTGATGTCATGGCTAGATCGGGGATATATTTTTGCAATTATGTTATGTGGAAGATATCATGAAGATTTACAAAGAAAGGATGAAAAAATTGGTTGTTAGGCTACCGGACCAATCCGATAAGAAATTTGATATAGTTCGTAGAATTTTGGAATGGGTTTGCTGGCAACTCAGACAAGATGACACACATTTAGTACCGTCTCTCTCCATTCCTTACCACCAATACTTCTTTTTTAGATCTCGATATATCTTGGTCATTTTTCTACTTCACTTGAATTTCTCCTAATAGACCATTCGGGATAGTAACCATAGCTAGACATACCTCATCCGGTGTCATTTCCAATGACAACCACTTATCCTTGAATTACTCCATTAATTCCATCTCCTTGATTACTATAAAGAAGGTATTAAGTAGCTTCGGGTTTAGAGTGTCTGCTATAATTTTTGCTCTTCTGAGATGACACTGAAGCTAGAAGTCATACTTCTTCAAAATTTCTAGTCACCTTCTTTACCTCGTGTTTAGTCCCTTTTTATCGAATGTATACTTCAGGCCTTTGTGATTTCTAAAGGCGTTGAATATTGCTTCACACCGAAAGCATCTCCATGTTCTCAGAGTAATTTTAACTGCGGCTAACACCAAGTTGAGAGTTGGGCAATTCTCAATGCACCCTTAACTACCTCGAGGCATAAGTCACAACTTCCTAACTTTGCATGAATACACCTCCTAGACCTTGATGTGAAGCATCACAAAACACTTCAAATGTCTCATTGGGATCGAGTAGGACCAAAACTCGCGAGTATTCGAATGTTTCCTTAATCCTGGGAAAACTTTCTCTATATGTGTTAGTCCACCAAAAAGTTTGATTCTCTGTTTGTAAGCTAAGTAAGATGTCTTACTATCTTGGCGAATCCATCGATACTCCTTCGATAACAACCAACTAATCCTACCAGCTATGAATCTCCTTTACGGTCTCCGGTCTTTTCTTTTGAAGAACTACTTCAATCTTTTGTGAATCCAAAATAATTCCTCCATTTAGAATTTCATGATCCAAAACTGAACCTCCTCAAACGAGAATTCGTACTCTGATACCTTGGCATTCACTTCTTCTCCTTCAAAGTTTGGAAAGTTATACCGAGGTGTCCAACGTGTCCCTCTATATCTTCGAGAATAGGTCAGAATGTCATCATTAATGACAACGACAATTCTGTTCTAGGTAAGGATGGAAGATCCAATTCATGTTACCCATGAATACGACAGGAGCATCTGTTACTCCGAACGGCATCACGAGATACCCATAATGCCCATAGTGCGTTCAAAATACCATTTTAGGAACATCCTCAAATTCCCACGAATTTAGTGATAACCAGAACGTACATCTTTCTCCGAGGATACTCACCCTTGATCATAGTCTTGTTCATTTGACGATGGTTCTCATCTCACTAAGATGTTCCATTCTTCTCCTTAACTGACAGCATTATAGTTCATCACGAGAAACTTACCGACTACAATAGTGACAGTCATATTCCTCTTGCTTTTGTCCTCCAAGGAAGTCATTAACATGTATTCTTAGGCTCCTTTCCTTCACAAGGCTTCAACTTTGTTGGCCGTTATGAATTCAAAAGTCTTAGTTCCAGGAATCACTAAGATTTTCATTAGAATGATCTAGTAGGATATAGATAGAAAGATAACCAATCTATTCTTAAAATCATGAACTCTAATAGGTGTGATTTTAGGTACGTAGGTCAAATCAACAAAAGATTCGATCTTTAATAGAAACAGGATGAACTAAACAAACTTGAGTGTCAATGACAAGTCTTGGTAATAGAAATAAAAGTGACTGCATCAAAGCTAATGAAAACACAGATGAATCCAAATGATCCATACAGTTACAAATCATAAAAGGAAGGGTTGCCCCCAGAATTGTACAGCACAATTACAGCATTATCCCTTGAGGCATAATTTCTGTTGTTTAGATCTTCAAATTTAGAGTCCTCAGCACCACCCAGGGTATAAATTCTGCCTTTTGCTTGCAGTTTCATAGCCCTTGCAGCATTGACTGAAGAACCTACCTTCGCTTGGTCGCAGTTGCGGGAAACGTGTCCAAGCTTTCGACATTTAAAATAGATGATTCCTATAATTGTGCAATCCCTCGTTAGGTGCTCCTTTCCACACTCGAGACAGAACATTCTTTTGGTGTTACATTCCTTTGTTGAGTGGTTCTTTCTGCATTTATTACATTTTGGGAAAGATATTGGGGCCTGATTGGATCCACTGCCCCTAGGACTTACCCCATGATTTGGATGTGGTTGTGGCTTTCTTGACAATCGGGTGTATGGTTTCCGCTTGAATTTATTAGCCTTTCTATTACTCCTCCTTTAGGATTTAGGTATTCCAAGGTTATCCCAAGTTTGACTTTCCTTCAACAGATTTAGGAACTTAACCTTCAGAACTCACTGTTGTGCAGTCATCTGATCCTGGTGAGTGGTCACATCAGCTATCCTTTGTCTTTCTTCTGCAGTCGCTGCCGAGCTTTCATTATGTCATCCTGTGCTCACATACATACGCCTATCATGAGCCATTGCCCTCGTATGTCTACCGCGATCCATCAACTTTCTTCAAAGATGGACAACACATAACACTACAAAACAAATGTAATTATTTCAAACAACATTGTCTCATCTCAGAAACCAAACACAAAGAGTCACATAATTCAAACAAGACAAGTCAAATTCACGAATCCTAACAGTCTCCAACTTGAGCCTCTTCATTTTGCCTTCCATGGCGTAATCTCTTGTAAGTCGTCAACCCCCAAACAACTTCTCAAACCAAACTTACACCAGTCATTTCTTTCTTCAGAAGATCGATTCCCCAAAACCTTTTTATCTCCTTACAAAAAGAATTCCTATTTTTCTTGTACAATACGTCTATGTGAAGTCATAGTTTCCTGTACACACAGAACATTACATATTGAGTAGGCCAATCCTCAATATCATGCAACTGTATAACAGTAGCTACTAACATTCAACCTACAACAAGCCATGCATTCCTTTCCCATCATCTCAAATAAGAGACAAGGAAGTGCACAACATATAAAAGTTCTAATATGCCTAAACATAGCAAGTCCATACCCCGACTCAACAGGATGAACTGCTCTGATACCACCTAAGTGTAACGCACCCAGATCTAGCCACCGCAGCACAATCGTCATTATACTATAGTCACTAGGTCCAGGCATGTCACAGTCTCAAAATAACATTTTCGAATTTAGATTTATAAGATAATTAGAGTTATTTCCATTATATATAAATAGAAAATATGAGCCACGACATGAAATATATATATAGTAAACAACCATTCATTATACAACCACCTTAAGAACACATACTCCATATATAATAATTTTTTTTGTCTTTAACACAAAGCACTGATAATGTAACATCCCTAAAAATACCTATTTGGTCATAAGTTATCATTTTATAATATTCTTGATTTTTAGGAATTTTTCTGGAATTTTTCAGAAGCGATGAATATTTTAATAAATTCTTCATTTTGCGTGAATATTGAACAGAGTCGGGAAAACGACTGTAACGCTTTAGAAATTGGAAAATTATATAACTAATAGTCGTTTTATAATATTTGTAATTTTTTAGAATTTTCTAGGAATTTTTCCAGAAACGTGGAATATTTTAATATATTCCTCGTTTTATGTGCACACTGAGCAGAACCAGAGGAACACGATGTTTTCTCTGAGAACCTTGGACTATGGACATGTCGACGGGGGATCTTACTAAACCCGAGACTTGACACAGTTTACGAAGTTTCACGATTTTCGAGAAATCTTAACAGATAAAATAAATCAATACAGCGAAATAAAATTCATCTGTCAAATTAATTAAATACTGACTTCTGTTAACTGTAACTATTATCCATCGGATAATAGTGTGTAATAAAAATCTTATCACATTATCCAAATGAAATCCACTTTATGTCTAATCAATCTACTTTAATTCAAATTTAATGATAAATTAATCAAAGCTTCTTTGAGAAGCTTTGACCAAACATTTACTCATATACCCTTGGCTTCTCTTGGAAGCCAATTCTCACCCTCCCTCTTCTCTCTTCACGGCTGGAGTGCAGCCAATGCTAGGAAATATTAGCATTTCCTTTAGTTAATTTCACTCCATCTTATTCATTATTTACCAAAGCACCTCCTCTCTTCTTTCTTTCTTCTTCTTCTTCTTCATTTTCGTTTTCTTTTCTTCACCCTACATGCTCCACGACCAGCCTTCATCTCCCCACTCAATCTCCACCAAATCTTCATCCAACTACATTTTCTTGATCCTCTCCTTCTTCTAAACACTTTTCCCTCTTGGAGCATTTAGAGATTCCACCATTTTCACCACCTTCTCCAAGCTCCAAGCTTTGAGCTTTTTGGGTAAGTTTCAAGACTTCTCTCTATTCTCCTCCATTTTCGTGGTCATGGTCTCCATGTTGGCCATCCATGTTTCATTTTCCAAGCCATTATGCTATTCTAACAAAGTCACCATTTTTAGGGATTTTGGAGGTCAAATCCGAAAATTGCAAGAAGCTTTCTTGGAGTTCTTTTGATTTCTTCTCTTAGGTAAGAGGAAGATGATCCTCCTCAACCAATCTTGGTTAAGGGAATGTCTTGTATGTGTTGTTGTAAATGGGGGAAAAACCATATTGGGTCTCTCTTTTTGCCACATTATGTTATTTTCATGGTTTGTAGTTGTTTCATTTGTATGACTATAGGAGTTTGTAATGTGTGTTTTGTGGACATAAACCCTGCTTTGGACTTTGCTAAAATGACTGAAATAACTTGGGGTTGGTTGGGCCACGGTTCTGCAAAACTGAATTATGCAGAATCCTTGAAAATGCACCAGCGCCTAGGCGCTGTGCATAGAGCGCTTAGGCGCTCACTGCCCAGAGAAATTTCCCTGTTACGCGGCTTGGTCAGCGCTCAGGCGCTACGAGCCAAGCGCTTAGGCGCTAATCCGGCGCTCAGGCGCTACAGACATGGCGCCTAGGCGCCCATAGCAGAATTGTTGTGAAGTGATAGATTACTTGCATGAATGATAAATCTTGAATAAGAATGTACAATGAACCTTAAAAAAATGTTTTACCTTAATTGCTTTCAATATTATGATGTTATGGGACTATATTAATGATCAAAGTGGTGTTGATGCTTGATTGAGCCAATTGTGGCATATGATGGAATGGTATATGATGTTGATCATACATGTTCATGCATAGAGTCTTATGCATTGTGAATGTCCTGTGGACTGTTGTAAGGCCGAGTTGCCTAGGAGATTGAACCCACCTTGGTGCGGGTGCGATTAGACTAGTGTAGGTCGTGTTATGACCTTGGGGGCATCGGGGTGTGGGTCCTTCACAGTGGGCAGTTAGTAGCTCTTCTGTCCGTGGGGCAAACCGATGCAAACACACCGACGATCCGGACCGAGACACTGTCCTATGTCGTGATCGAGAGTGGACTGTCTGTACAATGCCTGATGTGCACGTAGAAAACTGTTGAGTTTTAGCACCTTGGCCGCGGTAGCCGAGTTACAGACACGTCTCCTGATCTTTCTCTCCGACTGTTTGAGTCTAGCTCCATGGAGTAAGGAATTTGAATACCGTATGCATGTGCATCATGAGATGTCTTACTATTAATGATTACTACCCTATGTGAGTTTAAACATGTTTACATAATCATTATGATAAATGTCTGTCTAGAACTGTTTACTTGCTTATAGATGTACTATCTGCCTATCATTGTTATTATTATTCATGAGACTGTGTATGGGTGCTATGCGCCGTATTATTCGTGGCTGCCATAGTTGGTAATGACGGTAGGAAGTCTTACCTCTTTCCTATGTTTCTGTTATTTGCTGCCTTTGTGTGCATACTATATCTATCGAAGACGACGATACGGAAGCTGAAGCCCCTGATTTCCCTGGCTTCTGGCCCGAACGAGATTGACTTCTACTGAGTCGATGGAGGCACGCATGCGCGGATTTCTTGGTGATGTGCGTCTGACCTTCCTCGGAGGGGCAGAGTGTTGGCATATCAACTTGAATTCCGATCGCTGTGTCTACATGGGAGATGTATCCATTTCCCTAGCCTGGAGACGTCACGAGGCACCTGTCCTCACCTGTCACATCAGCCTGCGACTGGAGTTTTACTTGCCCATCCGTGAGATGTGGGGTGCTCGTTACTATACCCCACGGGAGGACTCCTTTGATTTTACCGCTCGGGCTCCGTCTCGTGCTTCTGTGGTTCCCATGGAGGTTTCCTCGGAAGAGGAGGATCCTGCTGAGGATCCTGATACGGTTCCTCCTCCTCTGAGGGATTGATTTTGCTGGTAGCTACTGATGGCTACCAATGTTTTATTTTAGGGGCCTGATGTATCATTATTTTGTGGGTTGTATATTTTGGTATCTCTGGGGTATAATTGTATAATCCTTTGGGGCAGGTATAGTTTTGCTTTTTGAATATTTCAGGCTCGTAATTAGACACAATCGATGTCAATATATAAATATATACCTACATGTATGTTACTTAAATGTGAATTATGTTTATTACTTTATTTCTCACTGTTGTTTGTATTCTGCACTAATAAATAAAATTAACAAAAAAAAATAATATCGTCATTTTCACTCACATAGCTAAGCATTAAATAAGTTTAAAACTCAACCTAATAAATCGGGTCTTATTAACTGTTCAAAAATTTCATTTTTCGCATTGTCGTTTCGATTTCAATAGTGTGACGCTCCCTCCCAAAAAGGGGCGTTACACTAAGTTGGTATCAGAGCCCCGGTTTATGTTACTTTGGGTCTTGTGTGTGAGTCTGTCTTGTTTGTGCTGTGTGGATCTCTGTGACTGGTGTTTTTGAATGAATCCCTCTGACTTTTCTTATGTTTTCAGCAATCTGATTTAAGAGAAAAACAGGATGGCAAGAGGTGGAGAAATGCCAGCTGCTATTGAAGCAATGCAGAGGATGGCTGAAGTCATCGCCCAACAAAACAAACATGCTGCTCAACAACAAGAGAGAGCTGCTTAACAGCTTGAGGCGACTGCCGATGTGCAAAACTTAGCAGAATTTCTTCGTCACAACCCTCCGCAGTTCAAGGGAGAATTTGATCCAGACAAGGCTAGTCTGTGGATCAAGGAACTAGAAAAGGTGTTCCGTGGCATGAACTGTGCTGAAGATAAGAAGGTGAATTATGCTACCTTTATGCTCGTGGGCAATGCCGAAGCTTGGTGGAACGGAGCTCAGAGAGCACTAGAAGTCGAAGGAGCTGACATCACATGGGATGTGTTTAAGAACAAGTTCTTGGACAAGTATTTTCCTGCTAATGCGAGACACGCAAAAGAGATGGAGTTCCTCAACCTGAGACAAGGGAACATGACCGTCAGCGAGTACGCCGCCAAATTTGAGAACCTGGAGAAATTCTCAACCCATTACCAGCATCAGACTGATGAAGCCTGGAAATGTTGGAAGTTCACAGAAGGACTGAGATATGAGGTGAAGAAGGCCGTCATCACCCTGAAGATGAAGGTGTTTTCGGAATTGCTGGATACGTGCTGTGAAGTTGAAGCCTTGGAGCAGGCTAGAGACTCAAGGAGCAAGAACTTTGGGCCTGCGAGGTTCCAAAGAGGTGGAGGCAGTGGTTCAAACCGCTTCCAAAAGAAGCCCTATTCCCGACCAGTGGGAAGTCAACAACCAACCGGTGGAAGTTCTGGTGGAGGTTCTACTGGGAACCGAACTGGTCAGAACGTGCCATATCCGTCCAAATGCATAAAGTGTGGAAAAGACCATCACACAAGAGACTGCACGATCAAGGGATTTATCTGTTTCCGATGTGGCAAACCGGGCCACGTGTCTAGAGATTGCAACCAAGCAAAGGTTGAACCTTCGATCAATGCAACTCAAGCCAAGAAACCGCAAGCCGGAGGTCGAGTCTACACCATGAGCGGAGCTGAAGTCTCCGAATCCAAAGACTTGATTCGAGGAGAAGGCGCCATAGAAGGTAATCTTTTAAAAGTACTGTATGACTCTGGGGCAACCCATTCTTTCGTATCATATGACTGTGTGCTAGACTTGGCTTACCTGTGTCTGAACTACCCTTTGATTTGACTGTCTCAACCCCTACTGACAAACTGGTAGTTACTACCAAAGTCTGTTTGAAGTGTCCCTTAATTGTTGAAGGTCGAATCTTTTCTGTCGATTTGATCTGTTTACCTCTTTCACAACTAGATATAATCTTAGGGATGGACTGGTTATCTTCCAACCATGTTCTGTTAGATTGTTCTAGGAAAACCATAGTCTTTCCTGTGGATGAGAATTCTAGATACTTGACCGCCAACCAAGCACGAGCTTTCTTGAAAGAAGGAGCTCAGGGATACATGCTACTATCTTCTTTGAAAGTCGAGAGCGAGGCTGATCTGAGTACTATTCCAGTGGTGAAGGAGTTTCCTGAAATCTTCCTCGAAGACATAGCTGGCTTACCGCCGATACGTGAGATAGAGTTTGCTATTGACCTTGTACCGGGAACTGGTCCCGTGTCTATAGCACCTTACCGGATGTCACCGACAGAATTAGCAGAATTGAAGAAACAGCTAGAGGAGCTTTTGGAGAAACAGTTTGTCAGACCAAGTGTGTCACCGTGGAGAGCACCAGTGTTGTTAGTTCGAAAGAAGGATGGTACCTCGAGGCTATGTGTAGACTATTGACAGTTGAACAAGTTGACAATCAAGAACAAGTATCCACTCCCAAGAATTGACGACTTGATGGACCAACTGAAGGGAGCAGCAGTATTTTCAAAGATCGATTTGAGGTCTGGATATCATCAGATAAGAGTGAAGACGGAGGATATACCCAAGACTGCTTTCTGTACCCGATACGGCCACTACGAATATCTGGTAATGCTGTTTGGTGTCACGAATGCACCTGCTATCTTTATGGACTACATGAACAGGATCTTTCGTCCTTATTTGGATAAGTTTGTTGTCGTTTTCATTGATGACATCTTGATATATTCCCAGAATCAAGAGGACCATGCTGAACACCTCAGCATAGTTCTTTAGATCTTGAAGGAGAAAGAAATGTACGCAAAATTGTCGAAGTGTGAGTTCTGGCTTAATGAGGTGAAGTTTTTGGGCCACGTGATCTCAAAGGAAGGGATTGTCGTGGATCCGTCGAAAGTAGAGGCAGTGTTACAGTGGGAATAACCGAAATCAGTGACGGAAGTTCGTAGCTTCGTGGGTTTAACCGGATATTACCGGAGGTTCATAGAAGGGTTTTTCAAGATTGCCGGACCGCTCACTCAGCTAACAAGGAAGAACCAAGCTTTTGAATGGACTAATAGCTGCGAGCAAAGTTTTCAAGAGTTGAAGGAACGGCTCACTACCTCACCGGTGTTAGTGCTACCCGATCCGAATAAGCCATTCGAGGTGCACTGTGATGCTTCATACCAAGGATTAGGGTCTGTTCTTATGCAACATAGAAGAGTTGTGGCCTATGCTTCGCGACAGTTGCGAGTGCATGAGAAGAATTACCCGACGCATGATTTGGAGCTAGCAGCTGTGGTTTTTGCTCTGAAGATATGGAGGCATTTCCTTTATGGAGCAACATTCAACATCTTCAGTGACCACAAGAGCTTGAAGTACTTGTATGACCAAAAGGAGCTGAACATGAGACAGCGAAGATGGTTAGAATTCTTGAAGGACTACGACTTTCAATTGTTGTACCACCCTGGTAAGGCGAACGTCGTGGCTGACGCCTTAAGCAGAAAGACTATCAGTGCTTCTGCCCTAATGATAAAGGAAAAGGAGCTCATCGAACAGTTCAGAGATGTGTGGTCATTTGTAGAATTGAAACCAGGAAAAATTTGTATGAATATGGTTACCATCTCAAGCGAGCTAATGGAGGACATACGAGAAAAGCAGAAGGCCGATGAATTCTTGCAAGAAGTGAGAGAGCAAATGAAGCAAGGCAAGGAAATGGAATTCGAGGAATGAACGGATGGAATTCTGAGATTTCGGGGTAGAGTCTGCATTCCCGTTGACCAAGAGCTTAAGCAGTATATTGTGGAACATGCTCACACCAGCATGCTGAATATGTACCCAGGTATAACGAAGATGTACCAAGACTTGAAGAAGTTATTTTGGTGGCATGGAATGAAGAGTGACGTTACTAGATGTGTATCGACTTGTCTAGTTTGTCAGATAGCCAAAGTAGAACATCAGAGACCTGCTGGACTGCTACAACCATTGTCTATTCCTGAATGGAAATGGGACAGCATTGCGATGGACTTTGTTGTGGGTTTGTCGAGAACCAGGATAGGACATGACTCGATTTGGGTAATAGTTGATCGACTTACAAAATCGGCTCATTTCCTTCCGATCAACATAAAGTATAGTTTGGAGAAGCTGACTCGACTGTATATTGGAGAGATTGTCAGACTGCATGGTGTACCTACGAGTTTGTTTCGGATAGGGATCCGAGGTTTACTTCAAAATTTTGGCAGAGTCTACAGGCATCGTTGGGAACAAAGTTATGCCTGAGTTCAGTATATCACCCACAAACCGATGGTCAATCAGAAAGAACGATCCAATCTCTAGAGGATTTGCTTAGAGCTTGTACTATTGAACAGACTGGGAGTTGGGATCAAATCTTGCCGTTGATAGAGTTCACTTATAACAACAGTTACCATTCGAGTATAGGGATGGCACCCTATGAAGCTCTGTATGGACGACGGTGTCGAACACCCTTGTGTTGGTACCAAGACGGCGAACGTCTCACGATTGGACCAGATATTATTCAGCAGACGACTGAAAAGGTCAAGATGATTCAGGAGAAGATGAGAATTGCTCAGAGCCGGCAAAAGAGCTATGCGGATAAGAGAAGAAAGCCTCTTGAGTTTGAAGAAGGTGAGCATGTGTTCTTGAAAGTGACACCCACGACTGGGGTCGGACGGGCCTTGAAATCTAGAAAACTCACTCCAAAATTCCTTGGACCTTACCAAATTCTTCGCCGGATAAGTCCAGTAGCCTACCAGATAGCCTTACCCCCTTTTCTTTCAAACATACACAATGTCTTCCATGTGTCACAACTTCGTAAGTATTTGCCTGATCCAAGTCATGTTTTAGCACTAGACACAGTACAGTTAAAAGAGAACCTAACCTATGAAACGTCTCCTGCGAGAATCGAGGATCGACGGACGAAGCAACTAAGGGGCAAGGACATTTCATTGGTAAAGGTGATTTGGAATGAGACGACTGGGGATGCAACTTGGGAACTGGAAGATAAGATGAGGGAGCAGCATCTAGAACTATTTTAAGGTATGTAAATTTCGAGGACGAAATTCCTTTTAGTAGGGGAGTGTTGTAACATCCCGAAAAATACCTATTTGGTCATAAGTTATCATTTTATAATATTCTTGATTTTTAGGAATTTTTTTGGAATTTTTCGGAAGCGATGAATATTTTAATAAATTCTTCGTTTTGCGTGAATATTGAGCAGAGTCGGAAAACGACTGTAACGCTTTAGAAATTGGAAAATTATATGACGAATAGTCGTTTTATAATATTTACAACTTTTGAGAATTTTATGGGAATTTTTCCGGAAATGTTGAATATTTTAATATATTCCTCGTTTTACGTGTGCACTGAGCAGAACCAGAGAAACACGATGTTTTCTCTGAGAACCTTGGACTATGGACATGTCGACGGGGGATCTTACTAAACCCGAGACTTGACACAGTTTACGAGGTTTCACGATTTTTGAGAAATCTTAACAGATAAAATAAATTAATACAGCGAAATAAAATTCATCTGTCAAATTAATTAAATACTGACTTCTGTTAACTGTAACTATTATCCATTGGATAATAGTGTGTAATAAAAATCCTATCACATTATCCAAATGAAATCCACTTTATGTCTAATCAATCTACTTTAATTCAAATTTAATGATAAATTAATCAAAGCTTCTTTGAGAAGCTTTGACCAAACATTTACTCATATACCCTTGGCTTCTCTTGGAAGCCAATTCTCACCCTCCCTCTTCTCTCTCTTCACGGCTGGAGTGCAGCCAATGCTAGGAAATATTAGCATTTCCTTTAGTTAATTTCACTCCATCTTATTCATTATTTACCAAAGCACCTCCTCTCTTCTTTCTTTCTTCTTCTTCTTCTTCATTTTCGTTTTCTTTTCTTCACCCTACATGCTCCACGACCAGCCTTCATCTCCCCACTCAATCTCCACCAAATCTTCATCCAACTACATTTTCTTGATCCTCTCCTTCTTCTAAACACTTTTCCCTCTTGGAGCATTTAGAGATTCCACCATTTTCACCACCTTCTCCAAGCTCCAAGCTTTGAGCTTTTTGGGTAAGTTTCAAGACTTCTCTCCCTTCTCCTCCATTTTTGTGGTCATGGTCTCCATGTTGGCCATCCATGTTTCATTTTCCAAGCCATTATGCTATTCTAACAAAGTCACCATTTTTAGGGATTTTGGAGGTCAAATCCGAAAATTGCAAGAAGCTTTCTTGGAGTTCTTTTGATTTCTTCTCTTAGGTAAGAGGAAGATGATCCTCCTCAACCAATCTTGGTTAAGGGAATGTCTTGTATGTGTTGTTGTAAATGGGGGAAAAACCATATTGGGTCTCTTTTGCCACATTATGTTATTTTCATGGTTTGTAGTTGTTTCATTTGTATGACTATAGGAGTTTGTAATGTGTGTTTTGTGGACATAAACCCTGCTTTGGACTTTGCTAAAATGACTGAAATAACTTGGGGTTGGTTGGGCCACGGTTCTGCAGAACTGAATTCTGCAGAATCCTTGAAAATGCACCAGCGCCTAGGCGCTGTGCATAGAGCGCTTAGGCGCTCATTGCCCAGAGAAATTTCCCTGTTATGCGGCTTGGTCAGCGCTCAGGCGCTACGAGCCAAGCGCTTAGGCGCTAATCCGGCGCTCAGGCGCTACAGACATGGCGCCTAGGCGCCCATAACAGAATTGTTGTGAAGTGATAGATTACTTGCATGAATGATAAATCTTGAATAAGAATGTACAATGAACCTTAAAAAAAGTGTTTTACCTTAATTGCTTTCAATATTATGATGTTATGGGGCTATATTAATGATCAAAGTGGTGTTGATGCTTGATTAAGCCAATTGTGGCATATGATGGAATGGTATATGATGTTGATCATACATGTTCATGCATAGAGTCTTATGCATTGTGAATGTCCTGTGGACTGTTGTAAGGCCGAGTTGCCTAGGAGATTGAACACACCTTGGTGCCGGTGCGAATAGACTAGTGTAGGTCGTGTTATGACCTTGGGGGCGTCGGGGTGCGGGTCCTTCACAGTGGGCAGTTGGTAGCTCTTCTGTCCGTGGGGCAAACCGATGCAAACACACCGACGATCCGGACCGAGACACTGTCCTATGTCGTGATCGAGAGTGGACTGTCTGTACAATGCCTGATGTGCACGTAGAAAATTGTTGAGTTTTAGCACCTTGGCTGCGGCAGCCGAGTTACAGACACGTCTCCTGATCTTTCTCTCTGACTGTTTGAGTCTAGCTCCATGGAGTAGGGAATTTGAATACCGTATGCATGTGCATCATGAGTTGTTTTACTATTAATGATTACTACCCTATGTGAGTTTAAACATGTTTACATAATCATTATGATAAATGTCTGCCTGGAATTGTTTACTTGCTTATAGATGTACTATCTGCCTATCATTGTTGTTATTATTCATGAGACTGTGTATGGGCGCTATGCGCCGTATTATTCCTGGCTGCCATAGTTGGTAATGATGGTAGGAAGTCTTACCTCTTTCCTGTGTTTCTGTTATTTGCTGCCTTTGTGTGCATACTATATCTATTGAAGACGACAGTACGGAAGCTGAAGCCCCTGATTTCCCTGGCTTCTGGCCCGAACGAGATTGACTTCTACTGAGCCGATGGAGGCACGCATGCGCGGATTTCTTGGTGATGTGCGTCTGACCTTCCTCGGAGGGCCAGAGTGTTGGCATATCAACTTGAATTCCGATCGCTGTGTCTACATGGGAGATGTATCCATTTCCCTAGCCTGGAGACGTCACGAGGCACCTGTCCTCACCTGTCACATCAGCCTGCGACTGGAGTTTTACTTGCCCATCCGTGAGATGTGGGGTGCTCGTTACTATACTCCACGGGAGGACTCCTTTGATTCCACCGCTCGGGCTCCGTCCCGTGCTTCTGTGGTTCCCATGGAGGTTTCCTCAGAAGAGGAGGATCCTGCTGAGGATCCTGATACGGTTCCTCCTCCTCTGAAGGATTGATTTTGCTGGTAGCTACTGATGGCTACCAGTGTTTTATTTTGGGGGCCTGATGTATCATTATTTTGTGGGCTGTATATTTTGGTATCTCTGGGATATAATTGTATAATCCTTTGGGGCAGGTATAGTTTTGCTTTTTGAATATTTCAGGCTTGTAATTAGACACAATTGATGTCAATATATAAATATATATCTACATGTATGTTACTTAAATGTGAATTCTGTTTATTATTTTATTTCTCACTGTTGTTTGTATTCCGCACTAATAAATAAAATTAACAAAAAATAATAATATCGTCATTTTCACTCATATAGTTAAGCATTAAATAAGTTTAAAACTCAACCTAATAAATTGGGTCTTATTAACTGTTCAAAAATTTCATTTTTCACATTTTCATTTCGATTTCAATAGTGTGACGCTCCCTCCCAAAAAGGGGCGTTACAGATAACACGAAATATAGTACTTATATGTTCAAATAAAAGGTAACGGGTATAAAAGTACAAAAGGGAAAAGTAATGACCCTGGGATAGGTACTACTAGCAGACAAAGCCGCAACCCCATATATATACGATGCTCGGAGTTCCAATCAACACGTCAGACATCAATACCCCCATGAAGTTGCACCCATACGTAACTGAAGAAATCTCGTCCTGATGCCATATTGAAAGTAGTGAATCAGCCCAATCCAATCAATAAGGGTGTGGTCCCTCGTCTTCTTCCTTCTCACGATCTTTTATCAAATATAAATGTAAAACGAAAATATAGGATTACAGGAAAGAGGTGAGACACCCAACTTTCATTACCATTATATTTGTAAGAAGACAACACGGCGCAGAGCGCCCACATAGCAACACAGTCATATATTCATTAACAGTAATAGTAAAATTTATAGCAAAGCAGTACAATTATAAGAAAATAGTAAGAATCAATAACACAAATAGGTCACAATAATATCCCCAACAATCGGTACAATATCCAGACAATTATTGTAGAAATAAAACAGATATTTTCACAGTCACAAGTGTTCATGCTCAACAAATTATGAGACCGACAATGAACAGTGCACAATGCATTATGGTACCACAAATCCTACTCCATGGAGCTAGACATCAACCTTTCGGAGAGAATGATCAAGGAGTAATGCCAGTATATCGTTAGCCTTAAAAATAGTGTGCTTCATCTCATAAAAATATTTTGCGCATCAATGGCTTATACATAGCACCTCAACAGTTGATCGCGATATAGGACAACATCTTAGTTCGGATCGTCGGTGTGTTTGCATTGGTCTACCCCACGGCACAGAGGAGCTCATAACTGTCCATGTGAGGAACCTGCACCCCGACGCCCCCAGGGTCAACTACTATGACCCTATGCTTAGTCTATTCGCACCCACACATAGGTGTTATTCAACTCCTAGGCATACACCGCCTTTACAACAATGTCCAACGGACAACACATGCATGACGACACAATGTCCAATCATGTATGTTTATCAATGATGCATTCATCATAAACATACCACAATGGCATATATATTCATTCTCAATGTCAATAAATCATATCAATGATACATTTATCATAAGCATACCACAATGGCATATCATCATTTCATATTATGGAATTTAATCTTTCCAATATTTTATGTCTTGATTAATTATAACAATTTCTAGGTTCAATAGCCCTCAAAACCGTGGCCTCACAAGTCTTCAAGGTTCTAAATTTCCTTCCATCCCTTTTTTTTTGTATTAGTCATTTAATACCAATTAACACAAAAAAAACTTCCCACAAATTTAATCCAACCTCTTGAAACCTAAAGCCAAAACCGTGGCTCCTCATTAGTGTGGTTAAATTCCAAATCTTTCCATTCATTACATCTAACATTACCATTCAATACTCAACCACTTAAGCTTCACTTGATTCTTATTCCAAATCAAATTTACATCCCTGAGTTCTTATCAAAACCATGACCTCCATAGGTGTTAGGAAAACCTAGATTTTCCATTCATCAATCACATTATGATCATCAATTCTTTAATGTCAAATTACAAATGTTTTATTACTCACAAATTTAATCCAAACCCTTACTATTTTAGGTCAAAACCATGGCCCCTCAAGAAGGTAAAAGACTCTCCAAATTTTATTTCATGCTCAACTCATTACATACCTAATCACATAAGTTCCATTTTACACACATTAATCTCCAACGCTCATAATCCAAGCCAAAACCGTAGCCTTACCTTAGGTTAGGAAACCCTCAAAAATCTCCATCCATTAATTTCCAACATTATCATTTAACCTTTAATTACATAAGCTTCATTTTATTTGTGTACAAAAACCAATTCATACCTTAAAATCCTAGTCAAAACCATAGCCTCATATTAGGGTAAGAAACTCCAAATTTTCCATTTAACAACCCTAACATGATCAAGCATTTCCAACATATCCAATACATTCAAGATCATTATTCAAACACCGATCTCAATTTAGAATACATAAACATGTAAAATCACCAAACAAAGTAAGCATATAAAGATGGATTTCTCCATCAACAAACACACAAAGGTCCCTTCACCACCAATAATGGTTCAAGTGAGTAATCTCCCTATTACCTTAAGGAAGAACACGAAAATGGGCTCCTACTTGCTTCTTGAAGATTTCAGTTTTGAGCTTCCAAAACCCTAGAAATTTCAAGACAATGAATCAACATCATAGGTTGAAAAAGAAGAGATCCATGGTCACCAAAGAGACCATGGAACACGAAAATGAGGAAAAGGTGGAAGAAAAATGCAACCTTTACCTTAAAGCTTGAAGCTTTGTCTTGGATGACAATGGAGGAAAGGTTGGATTTTGAAGAAAATCTCTAAAGAGAAAAGGTTTGGAATGGTAAGAGAAGAGTAGAAATGGTGGTAGTAAAATGAGAAAGTGAAAATGGTCTTCCAAGATGGTTGCAGCCGTGGAGAGGAAATAGAAGAGAGGAAGAAGAAAAGAGAAAATGGTAAAGAGAGAATGAAGAGAAAAGTTGGTAGCTTTTTGGTGTGTTAGACTTTTTGGGTAGTAAAATGAGAAGTAAAATCAAGCCTTGGCCCCGCAAAATGGGCTCCAAAGCCATGGCACACACATAAGAGAGAGGGGAGGGAATGGCTTCTTTAACAAGCCAAGGGCATCTTAGTCATTTGGTAGTCAAAGCTTCTCAAAGAAGCTTTGATGAAAGTACACCAATTTGAATTAAAGTGGATTTGATTTGACATAAAATAGATTGCATTAGGATAAGATGATAGGGTTTTCTAATACATGCTATTATCCAATGGACAATTGTTACTGTTGACAGAAGTTAGTATTAATTGTCCAGCAGATAAAATTTTACATAGTGATTTTTCATTCTGTCAGATGAAATTTTTCGAAAAACGTAAAATCTTGTAAACTGTGTCCAGCCTCAGGTTTAGTAAGATTCCCCATCGACATTTCCACAGTTCAAGGTTCTCGGGAAAAATATCTCATTTTTCCGGCTCCGCTCAGTATGCACGTAAAATGAGAAATAATATTAAAATATTTCGCGTTAACAGAAAAATCCATAAAAATTCCCATAATTTATAAATATTATAAAATGATTATTTGTCATGAAATTATTAATTTTTGGGATGTTACAGAAAGTTGCAAGCTCAATAATGGTGGTCCTTGGTGCTTGAATCCTCCTTGTGGAAGGATTTAGCCTCTAACTTTGGTCCTTTTGGCTTCCTTTTAGTGTTACAAATAAACCCTAGCAGTTGTGTTCTAAAAACAAAAACGTTGCTCTTCTAAAATCTGATAGAACAATATTTATAGGCTTCAAATTTCTATTTCACGCCTCAGCGCTCCACATGTCATACTGCGGCGCATGTTGAAATTAGGTAAGAAAACCACAACGCTCATTCTTTACATCATTGCATGCAAATTTCGTAGGTCTCTGCTAGAAACAGGGGATGCAACATGCCGCAACACTTACTTGCCCACACCGTGGCATTGAATGCTAAACTTCACCTGGTGCTTTCTTTTCCCATGCAGCTCAAAGTCCTACACCATTATACTCATTTTGAGCCCTTCCTGCAATTGAGAAGTCACCAGATTAATGATAATAGCAAGTTCATATAATCATTGAAAGAATTATACCAATTTGCTCAAAAAACATATAGGAAGATGTCACAATTGAAATCAATGAATATAGCTTAAAATCTTCCAAATGCGCCTGATAACAAAGACTAAGCAATCAATAAAGCACAGATATAGGGCCACAATAACACCATTTCATGGAGTTATCACACCCCCAAACCTAGGATTTTGCTAGTCCTCGAACAAAACAAAATCTAATTAAGTAAACCAACTAAACAACACACGCACTAATATCCACTCAGCATTTATCAAGAATTTACAATGTTATTGAAACCACAACTAGTGTATCAAGATTGATTAAATCCTCAGAGACTACTAATGCCACACCATCAAATTCACACATATGTACTCATAAGCATGTAAACATCCAAAATCCTTTCTCATCTAGAACACATATCCCACTAACATGCAAGTTAAACTTGTCCTAACCAAATCACATTCATCCAGATAAGTTTATGAACAAACATGCATAAGAATCACATAATCCACAAAATTGTATGTTAACTCTCTCTCCACTAATGTACACCGCACATAATTGAGGATCAAAAGGGACTTCAACAACTTGTAATGTAAGGCCAATGGTAATGGGATAAAGAATAAGATGGAATGAATATAATACAAACATTGAGACACATAAACATGCTATTTCAAGACTTAAATCTCCAAATGACAATATCAGGGTGTTCAACAAAATTAGAAGATTAGAACTCTTAAGAACCATTCAATGCCTTTTGGATTTAACTTTTCTTATTCTTTTCTTTTGCTTTGCTTATCTCTTTTCTTTTCTTTTTATACTTACACAAAGCTTTTCTTTTTCTTTCACAACAGATGGTTCTTTCAAGTTCATTTGACATTGAACATTCACCCATACCTATTGAACATCGAACTCAAGTCAAGAAATAACCTATTATGCACTTAACAAACCATGATGGAAGGATGGAATTGTAATGTTTTCACATGCATTTAGGTTAGTTACATGGTAAGGAATATATAGGTGATAAAAAACATATAAGGCTAATCATACATCACACTTCAAAGGGGACCTATGGATATACTTGTAACACCCCAACTTTTGATTAAATTACGATATTGTCCACAATGTACTATTTTACGTCTTCTGTAAGTTATAAAATTAATTTGATTGTTTCGTGACTGTATTTGATCATTGTATGTGATTTACTCTGAGTCAAGAATAATTTTTGGGCTGGGGAAATCTTTATCTGATTATTCGAAATTGAGGAATCTTACTAAACCCAATTTCGAGTGATACGTGTATTAATCTTTTAATTTTTAGAAGTTAACTGTACAATTAAAATAGTTTATATGTTTATAATATTATTTTATTAGACAGTACCTACTGTCTTAAAAATAGTAGATTCTGCTCCAACGGACCATGGACCTGAAAAAGTCTGTAGGATCCACATTTGGTGAATCGGTCAACGAAATTGGCTTGAACTATTTTAAACCAATGAGAGCTAGTCAACATAAGTGGCTTGAAAATCTCTAAGCCAATAGGAAGTAGTCAACAAAAGTAGTTGGACTAATTAGTAAGCAACTACAAAAACCTAACTAAGTTAGCTTAAGTTTAACTAAGTTAATTTAATGTATCTAAGTAGTAACTAAATGGAACAAACCTAGTTAGCTACTCATTAGAGTTTTAGTTAGTGAAAGTTCTAGTAATGTCAAGAATATGGCTTGTTGTCTTAAGTGACTAAATAGTGTAACACCTCTTTTTCTTAATACTGCAAAGAAGGAATGCCACACCATAATACTAAAGACACGAAATAAATTTGGAGAAAATAATACCTGTAGTGATTAATTAAGACCCGGTTCATTGTTAACATAAAATTAAATAGTTTGTATTCTTTGATGATAAAATAATCGAGTATTAAAATATTTGTACGCATAATGTAACAGTAAGGAGATAATAACAATTTTCAATACGATAGAATCGAAACAGAATTTATAATCATACATTCACAATATATATATATATATATTATATGTGTCAGCCTGTTTAGATACATCACAAAATATACAAAAAGTAAAGGCTTTACCCACCTAAGATAGTTACAATTTTACACCCATGAACTAGCAAAACATCAGGCTTCCCCAAAAAGATAAACGGTTAGCCATCAGTAGCCACCTACAGTATCAGCCCCTAAGACTGACAAGAAGGGACCGTAGCTGGGTCCTTGTAACATCCCGAAAATTAATAATTTCACGATAAATAGTTGTTTTATAATATTTGTGATTTTTGAAAATTTTTTGGATTTTTCTGAGAACGTGAAATATTTTAATATTATTTCTCGTTTTATGTGCACACTGAGCGGAGCTAGGAAAATGAGATTATTTTCCCGAGAACCTTGAGCTATGGAAACGTCGACAGGGAATTTTACTAAACCAGAGGCTAGATATGATTTACGAGGTTTCATATTTTTCAAGAAATTTTAACAGATAAAATAATAATCACTGTGTAAATTTTATTTGTCAGATAGATTAATACTGACATCGGTCAACTGTAACACTTGTCCATTAAATATTAGCTTGTAGTAAAAAAAAATATTTATCACATTATCCAAAATCTACTTTGTGTCACATCTATTAGCTTTATTTTCAAAAGAAAGATTAATTAAATCCAAGCTTGTAAAAAGGGAAGCTTCTAAGAAATTTCCTCCAATTACACATTTCTCTCTCTTCCCTCCCCACTCACTCCACGACAGACACACTCTTTTGGGGGAGTCAAAAGTGTTTTCTCACTTTTATCATCTCATTTCCATTTCAAATACACAAAAACACTTAACAATTTTCTCTCTTCTCATTTTCCTTCAAGCACTCTTCTCTTCCTCTCTTCTTCTTCCTTCTCCACGGTGCACACACATATTGGAGATCATTTCCATTGTTTGCTAAACAAATCACATTCCTTGTTTCCTTCCACCCTTCCAAGGCCATTCTCTTTGGTGGTCATCTTTTGGTTCTTCTTCTTCTTCCATTTTCCACCATTGAAGCTAAAACTTGAAGCTTTTGAGGTAAAGTCTTCACCTTTCTTCCATTTTCTTCCTATTTTCATTTTTCTTGGTCACCTATGTGATCAAGAACTCATCTTTCCATGATTTGAGTGGACATTGTGGAAGTCACTCACATTAGTGTTTTCTTGAAGGTGAAAACAAAAATCAAGAACAAAAAGGAGCTAGCATCCTTGTGATTGTCTTCATTTAGGTAAGAGGGAGATGATCTTCTTCAACCAATCTTGGTAGTAAGGAAATGTCTTGTGTGGGTTGTTGTTGATTGATGAATCCATGTATGGATTTCTCTCTTTGTTATGTTGTTTTTCTTTCTTTTTCACAATGGTGTATTTTGTTGGATTTGTATGAGTTATTGATTTCCTTTATGTGATTTAGGATGCATGATTAAGCTAATATGATGTTGAAAATGTTATGGATTGACTTGGTTTAAGTTTAAATGGCTTAAAGATCATTTTTCTGCAAGTTTATGTGTGGTAATCGATTACACAGTGCCTGTAATTGATTACCAAGCCTTTGGAGTTACAAAATTGTGATTCTGGGAATCACGTAATCGATTACCTCCTATCTGTAATCGATTACGGAGATTCTGTCTAGCTTGTAATCGATTACCAAAACTGTGTAATCGATTACCAAACCTTCTGAGTTATAAAATCATGTTTCTGGGAATCACATAATCGATTACATCCTGTGTGTAATCGATTACGGAGGTTTTGTCTAGTTGGTAATCGATTACCAGAGCCGTGTAATTGATTACCAGGTTCCTGGAGTTGCAATCGGGTTTCTGGGAAGCCATGTAATCGATTAAATCCTTTATGTAATCGATTACAGAGGATCTGTCAAGCTGGTAATCGATTACCAGATCCATGTAATCGATTACCAGGACCCAAAAATGAGATTTTTGAGCTGAAAATGATGAAAACATGGTTTCTTATCTCTTGTAACTCAAACATAAATCTTAAACCCTAAATTCAAGGATTTTATTCCACTGAAATGTGATAAGATTGTATATCCAAACCAATGAGGGAGAAATGATTTTGAAAATGGAATTTTGGACCCATAACATGGAAATTTCGGTATGTGTGGAATGATATACATGTATATGTATTGATATTGAGAGTTGGTTGATGCAATTATGAGTTCCTATGTGGGACCAAGTTCTTGATGAAATTATGATATGTTAATATTGAAAATGGATATATATGCCATGGTGGAATACTTTATGATGAATGCATCATTGATAAACATACATAATTGGACATTGTGTCGTCATGCATATGTGTTGTCCGTTGGACATTGTTATAAAGGCGGTGTATGCCTAGGAGTTGGAATAACACCTATATGCGGGTGCAAATAGACTAAGCATAGAGTCATAGTGGTTGGCCCTGGGGCCGTCGGGGTGCGGGTGCCTCACATGGATAGTTATGAGCTCCTCCGTGCTGTGGGGTAGACCGATGCAAACACATTGGCGATCCGGACCGAGACGCTGTCTTATATAGCGATCAACGGTTGAGGTGCCATGTATAAGCCATTGTTGCGCAAATATTTTATAAGATGAAGCACACTGTTTTTTAAAGGCTAACGAGATATTGGCATTACTCCTTGATCATTCACTCCGAAACTGTTTATGTCTAGCTCCATGGAGTAGGAATTGGGTACCATTCGCATTATGAACTATTGGTCTCATAAATCATTGAGCATGGGCATCCATAACTGTGGAAAATATCTGTTATTATTACCGTAATAATTATGTGATTGCTTGAACTGTTGACTATTGGAATACTAATAACTTTATTGCTCTTTATTATTGATTTGCTTTTACTGTTAATTTTAATTATTACTGTGATTGGATTATTGCTTTAAATGAAGTTATGATTATTTGAATTGCCTTATTGTTCATTGTCTGAGAAGTTATTGTTATTTCTATCTAAATTCTTATTTTTACTACTACTGTTGATAAAAGTATGTGTTGTGTTGTTATTTGGGCGTCCTATGCTGTTTCATTTTCTTGCTGCCATAATTGGTAATGTAAGTAGGATATCTCACCTCTTTCTTGTATTCTTGTACTTCTGTTATATGCATATATTTGATAAAAGATCGTGAGGGAGAAGACGAAGGGCCACACCTTTGCTGTTTGGATTGGGACGATTCGTTATTCTCGATTTGGTGTCTGGACGGGATCCCTTCGATCACGTACGATTGCAACTTTGTGAAGGCATTGATGCCTGTCGTGTTGGCTGGGACACCAAGCGTCACGTACATATAGGATTACGACTTTGTCTGCTAGTGGTGCCTATCCTAAGGATTACTACTTTTCCTCTTTAGTGTTTTGTTCTCGCTGTATTCTGTTTGACTATGTAAGCATTATACTTTGTGTTATCAGTGACTTGTGTTAAAGATAACCTTAAGACATATATATGGAATATGTTTTTATTTCTGGGGTTGTGTATAAAATGGTGGAGTACTAATTATGTTTCATTTGAGGCTCTTATTTTCTATTTATGCATAATGGAAATAACTTGAACTTTGAAATTACTATTGTTGAGACTGTGACATGCCTGGATTTAGTAATTGTGGTACAATGACGATTGTGCCATGGTTACTATATCAAGGGGTGTTACAGTCCTCCTTAGGGTCCTCTTCATCCGATGAAATCACCATCGGAGCAACCGAATTTCGGGCAGAAGCTCGAGCAGTGGAGAGGAAAGAATCCTCTTGAGGGGTGTAGAACATATCAGTCCACATATCCCTCACAGGTAGGTAAAATTCTAAAATAACAATAGTTGAAAAATCAAAGACAGGGGCATCATAACGACCCCAAGATAAGGACACCATTAGCTCCCCGTGGTAGACACATCGATCAGTCTGCACATGTAGGTGTCAGCAATTTGGTCCTCCATGGAAGGTCAACTTCACGTACCCCAAAAAGCAGAGTGGGCGTGACGACATCCTCAACAGCTCTAGTCGTAATACGGCCAGAAACCCAAAAACTTAGTTGTTTCCTTCTATTCCTCATGAGCGTCTTCTTAGAACACAGTTCGATAAAATATAGAAAATATAGAAAACATAGAAAATACAAAAAGAGGTGGGACCCCTAACTTTCAGTACCAAAATGGTAGCAAGAAAACAAAACGGCATTGTACGCCCATATATAAACACAATCCATATATCCAATTACAGTAATAATTAAGATTGACTGTAAGAGCAGAACAGCAGTAAATAGTATTAAAGACTATCAGCGACAGACAACCAGCATTAATATTTCCAAACAATCAAATAATTATTGCAGTAATAATAACAGATATTCTTCACAATTATAAATGCTCATGCACAATGAATTATGAGATTGTCGGTTCACAATGCAAAAGGTGCCAAAATTCCTACTCCATGGAGCTAGACATAAACATTTTCGGAGTGAATGATCAAGGAGTTATGCCAGTATCTCGTTAACCAAAATAACTAGTGTGCTCATCTCATAAAAACATTTGCGCAATACGGCTTATACGTGGCATCTCAACAGTTGATCGCGATATAGGACAGTGTCTCAGTCTGGATCGTCGGTGTGTTTGCATCGGTCTATCCCACAACCCCAGTGGAGCTACCACTGCCCGTTATGAGACACCCGCACCTCAACGCCCCCAGGGCCAACCACTATGACCCTACGCTTAGTCTATTCGCACCCACATATAGGTGTCATTCAAACTCCTAGGCATACATAGCCTTTCCAACAATGTCCAATGGACAACACATATGCGTGATGACACAATGTACATCATACATGTTTATCGATGATGCATTCATCATGAACATACCACAATGGCACATATATATATATTCATCATCAACTTGTCATAAGTCCATCAAATGCATATTATCAATTGCTTAGTCCCACATAGGGGATCACAACAACATAGAATCAATCCTCAACATCAATATGTATTTAGGGTTCACTTGTTTTCACAAGTCCATATTTTCAAAGTCTTAAACTTAAATCAATTATGATGATTTTTAAGTTAGGTAACCCTTCAAAACTATAACACTCTCCAGAGTTATTACTCAATTTAATTCTTCCACTTAATTATTGATTATGCATGTCTCTAAATTCTTAATCTTCAAGGATGCATCAAGGCATCATTTCAACTCTAAATTTTCTCTAAAAACCGTGGCCTCACTAGATCATCATGGTTCCAATTTCTTTACATTTTATGCATTAGTCCTTTGATATCTAATCACTTAAATTTTTGTGCACACCAAACTAATCCAATCCTTCAAGATTCAAGTCAAAACCGTGGCATCACTTTGGGGTATTAAACCCTTAAATTTTCCATTCATTAATTGTAATATTATCATTTAACATGTAATCACATAAGCTTCATTGTTTTGTACATAAAAACCAATTTATATCCCTAAATCCTAGTCAAAACCGTAGCATCACATTAGGGTAGGAAACTCCAAATTTTTCATTTAACAACCCTAACATGATCAAGCATTTTCAACACATCAAACACATTCAAGATCATTATACAAATATCAATCTCAATAAAGAATGCTTAAAGGAGGAGTGAGTAGTCTCCCTCTTACCTAAAGGAGGATCACGAAAATGGCTTCCTAGGTGCTCCTTGGTGGGTTCGGTTTTGAGCTTCCAAAACCCTAGGAATTTCAAGACAATGAATCAACATCAAGGGTTGAAAGAGAAGAGATCCATGGTCATCAAAAAGACCATGGAGCACGAAAATGAAAAGAAAGAAGAAGAAAAATGAAAACTTTACCTTAAAGCTTGAAGCTTTGTCTTGGATGACAATGGAGGAAAGGTTGGATTTTGAAGAAAATTTCTAAATAGAAAAGGTAGAGGAGGTTAAGGTGAGTATGGAAATGGTCTTGGTGAAGAGAAAAATAAAGGAAAATGGTAGCTAATGGGGGCTGAAATTTCGTAGGGGAGAAGGAGAAGAAGAGAGAAGATGGAGAGAATTTTGAAGAAGAAAACTAGAGAGAGAAAGTGTTGTAGGAGAAATGATGTTTTTGGTGAATATTTGGATAAGTGTGGAGGCAACATTTTGCCTCCCCAAGGCAAGCATTTCCGCGGCATTGAGAGAGAGAAGGAGGGGGAAATTAGCTTCCCCAACAAGCCAAAGGTACATGGGTCATTTGGTGGTCAAAGCTTCTCAAAGAAGCTTTGATTAAAATACAATCTATTTGAATTAAAGTGAGTTTGATTAGACATAAAGTGGATTGCATTAGGATAATGTGATAGGATTTTTAATACATGTTATTATCTAATGGACAATTACTACAATCGACAGAAGTTGGTATTAATTTATCTGACAGATAAAATTTACACAGTGTTTTATTATTTCATCTGTTAAAATTTTCTTAAAAAATATGAAACCTCGTAAATCGTGTCCAGTCTTGGGTTTAGTAAGATCCCCCGTCGACGTTTCCACAGATCATGGTTCTCGGGAAAAATATCTCATTTTTCCAGTTCTACTCAATTTGTACGCAAAACGAGGAATAATATTAAAATATTTTGCGTTCTCAGAAAAATCCAAAAAAAATTTCAAAAATCACAAATATTAGAAAATGAACATTTATCATAAAATAAATAAAATTTGGGATGTTACAGAAAGTTAGACAAGTAACTAAGAAACTTAACCAAATGCACCTAAGTCTAACTAGATTGCCTAAGTGAACTAGAACTTAGTTTGCTCTCCCTTAGGCCATTCAGTTATGGCATCTTCAAGAAGGACCAAGTCACTTGATGACTTGATTCTCTAAGCCAATGAGAAGTAAACTTGGAGACAAAGCCTTGGATATTAACCCTTGATCACATCTAAGGCCATTAAGAGTCCTTGGATGGTCAACAAAGATGGCCACCTCCTTTGAGGGAGCTTCACGGCCAAGTAAATTAGGAGAGGTTGGAGAGTATTTTTACTAAGTCATTTCATCTTTATCTTCATAAAAAAATTCCTTTCTCTCTTCAAGAACACAAAGAAAACTCCATAGCTTTTCTCTTTGAGGTATTCAGCCACTACCCTAAACACCATCATCCACTCTTCTAAATTTTCATCTAACACCACTTCTCAAATCCAAACACCATTCTAAGCATCTTTCATCTTAAGAGTTTTTTCAAGAAAATTCATTTGGAGCTTGGAAAACCACCTTGAAGTTTCTTTTCTACAAGGTAGAAATTCTTGTTTCTTATTTCTAACATGATTCTTGAAGTTCTAAGCCATGATTGATCTATGATTTTTCATTTTCAACCATAGTTTATGACTCTTTAAAATTATTTAAGTTTGTTACAGTTACTTTGGGAGCTACACGAAAATCACTATAAGGAATCTAGAAGGAGTTTGTCTTCCCTTGAGGTAAGAGAGAGATTTAATCTCATCAACCTTGTGTGATGATGAGAAAATGAATGTATTTGTGGTGAAGAATCCATAAGGATTCATTCACTTAGTTGTTTAATGTTCTATTTGTGATTGACTATGTGTGCAAGCATGTCTATAGCTTTAAAATATATGGTATGTGTTCATAGATGTATGATAATTATTGTAGGATGTGAATAACATGTGAGGATTTGCATGAGTGTTCCAAAGAACATAAGGAAGCTCACGGCTTCATCACACTAATGAGAACCAAAATGTTCTCAACCATTTTCTAAAAGAATGATTTAATTGATTTAATGGGATTGATGAATTTTACAATGACTTAAAGGATGAAAAATAATTCAAAGATGATTTATAAAGGATACATTAAATTTCGGCCAACATGCCACTTGATTTTATCTTTGATCCAAAATTTATTTCCTAAGTGTAGACTAAGTAATTAACTTAAAGAGAACTCAATTTCAATGGATTTTGAAGAACAAAATAAATGAACTGTTGTATAAATTAGTATATCTGTATGTTCTGTCATTTTTTGTACTACCATGCTGGTAATGATGTAATCTCACCTCTTTGTATGTTTTTTTCCGTATTATTATTTATGTCCTGTAAAGAGTTTGAGGAAGAGGAAGAGGAGCAGCCTCTAGATTGTCAGTATCCAGAGGAGCAGCATCCTAGCGACCAGTTCGAGGAAGACGAGCTGCTAGATCACCCTTACCATTTGGATTGATTTAGTGGACATGGCTTTGCCCGAGTTTTTGGGTTTTGTGAGACTTGAGTTTCACGGAGGTTCTGAGGCCTGGCGTCTGCGTGAAGACAAAGGGTCGGTTATTTATGTGGGGCGTCTGACTGTGTCCCTTCGGAGATAGTTTGATGGAGCACCGATGTTTACTACGACTTCTTATTTACATCTTGAGATGCCTTTGACTATTAGGCATTATTGGGGAGGACGTTTTCATGCCCCCAGTGAGATTAGCAGTGTATCGACAGGACGGACTTTTGTCTGTAGAGCTGCAAGACATCCGAGATTTCTGTCATCCAACGATCCATCGAAGGAGGATTAGAATTCCTAGATGTGTACTTGGGCTAGTTTGTATTTCGTGTGGTATCAAACTTTTTTACTACTTTATTAAATATTTGTAGTTGTAAATTATTTGTATACTTAAGACAAAAATCATATGTATTATGGTGTGTAATAATAGTTTGTTTTATTTCATGTTCTGTTTATTTTATTTAATGATATAATATATAAAAAGAAAAATTTTCACAACTCATATTATTTATGTACCAAATGTTTAATAACTTGGGTAAGGTTTTATTATTATTGTATCGAAAATGTGACATCCCCAATAGGGTGTTACAATACTCATATTAGGGTAAGCTTTTTAAGGCTCAGTCGGTCCAAACAACGCACTAATCATTTCCTCAATTATGTACAATCTAGGATTTCGCCTCAAAAGAGTTTAAACACAATTTCAAAGATAGTCAAAACTTCAACATGCACTTATTCATAAACCTTCTCCAGACAACACTCATATCATGATCAAAGTTGCACAAGCATACAAGTGGGATCTAAATCATGCATTTGAAAAGCGACTGGAATGTTAGACATGTTTTTTTATTACATATGGTTTCACTCAAAATGTGGCACTTTGCAAGCAATAATATCATGGGACAATCAACACTACACTAGAAATTGGCACATAGTACACTTGTGCACCAAAGTAACATACATCTGACCCATAATGTGAAAGGGAACGATAATTATATCTTAAATAGGATTTTCACATTTACATGTTCCTTCAGATGTTATCTTACTAACTAGTATTTAGTTGGCCCAATGTAAAGCATTTTAACAAATTCAACCTTCAGTATTCAACACATGCATTCATTTGGTTCAATTGGGAATTAAAATATAAAAACTATATATATTCACATCATAATTAATCAAAATACTAAATATAGACATAATAATATAAACATGATATCCATTAATCATCAAAACAAAAATTCTAACATTATAACATGCTTTTGAACTCTGAAAACATACACCCATACATGTTATAATGCCTACCCCCAAACCTATGGAAAACAGTGTTCCATTATACAAAAATATAATGAATGACAACGAAAGAAGGTGCCCTGTAAGAAATAGGGCTAGTCATCTATGTCATCGTCGTCAATGGGGCACTGTAAGAAATGGGGCAGGTCAGCTACTACTTGGGGGGAAACTGAGGCACCAGATAGTCGTCAATGGGGAGCTAAAGGCGCTCTATCATCCATCGTTGAGTCTGCAAGCTATAGGACACCATGGCAGTAAGATGCGCGATCTGAGCGTGCAGGTCCCCCTCATCAGCTGGAGCAGCCTTTTAGGGCTATCTGCGAGCCTGCCTCTATCTAGCGAGCTATGCAACAGCTACTACTCCTTCTACCCGCTCAATAAATGTCTCATCGAAGGGCTATTTAGCATCCACCAACTCCTCGTGTGGTCCCCACTACACCTGCTGCTAGCTACAGAGCGAGTGGATCAGGAATGGAAAGAAGAGGCTCCTCGGCTCTCGTATACACCGCTTGATCTGATCAAAGATGATTTAGGGGACATCGATCAATTGGCGTTCCATGATGTAATAATCAAGAATGGCCCGATCAGGTGTCACCTCAGATAGGTTGCCAGAAGGTAGGATATGGGTGCTGATAAAGTGATTCCATACCCTGGTCTCAGGTGTCAAATGGGTTCTGGTAAAGAACCGTGGTCTGTTTGTCTGGACACTCAAAGTCCAAAGAACAGGCTGAGACTTCGCTGTGCAAATCCGGGCAATGACTGTATTGAGGTCGATGCCCTCATCTGGTTCCCACTGACTAAAGGCAGTGTAGTCACAAATCTCAAGGGACTCAGGTAGAGCAAGAACGGTCTAAATAGACGCCATATTGTAGGAAACATTCCTTCCCCAAACTCGTACAATAGAACTACCCTCAAGGGCAAAAGCTGCATTCGCATAAAACTTGTGAATGATTGGAAGACCTGCACCGGACTCTAGATGCTGAGCAAACTGGCTCCAGTTAAGATGGTTAAGGAGCCCCTCAATCTCCCTACGGATACCTCGGGAAAATGAGAATCCACGCTCCACGATGAATGGTTTAGTAACCAACACCGTATACTTTTGAGCAGCAGGAGCATAAATGAATTTGCTCCTATCATACTGAGCTGGAGGGGGAGAAGGCTCCCTGTTGCCATGATTAGACTCTCCTCAGTGACGTTTAGGGCCCATAACTAAAGTTATGTACCTGTCAAAAAACACACTATTAGAATTGAGTGAATAATATTAACTAGGCAGTTAAAACAATCAATTCTGCAAAATTTGAGACCACGTGCCACGTCGTTCCACCCTGTGCCGTGACGTTCAAGCATATTAGAATCCACGCCATGGCGTTTCTTGGACACGTTGCGGCATTCGTCAAAATTTAAACACAACGTCGCGGTGTTACAGTACCATGCCGTGACATTCAACATTGTACAACCTCACGCCGCAACTTTGCATGGACACGCCGTGACATTCAACATGATTTAAGCACAACGCCACAACGTTAACATGGAACGTCGTAACCTAAATACAAAAGTCAACAGAAATGCAAAAAAAAAATAGAAAATAATAACAATATATCAAAATAAACTAAGTTAACTTATACATACCTGGTTAAAGATTGCAAAAATAAGGAATAATGGGTGGGGAGACAAGAAATTAGGAAGAAGAAGATAGGGAATCACAGAGAAACAGAGAATTTTGATAGAAAAGTAAAAAGGATAACCAAACACCATGGCACTTAAACCTAGGCCGCAATGCGCCGCAGCGTGTGCTATGTAACGTTGCGGCATGCATTAATTACCACAGAATATATTTATTATTTTTTTTATTTTTTTTATGCCACGACATTGAGTGTGTTGCACCGCAACGCCTTGCTCTCTGGATTTTGGCTGATGCACCATGGGCACCGCGGCATAACAAGTACCATGCTGCGGCGTGAGAGGCCAACCTACAGAATTTTGCATTCTACAGCTGTTTTTGTACCTTTCTAACCTCCAACAACTGTGAAACTTGCCAAAGGGTTAAAACACAGTTTGTACAATAAAAATTTAATCATACTACAAAATTAACATATTAACATATTTAAGACTTAAAACACCTAATATTAAACAAATTGGGTTCCCTCCCAAAAAGGACCTTATTTATAGTCCTAGCAGGACTTTGCAGACCTCATGTTAGAGTTGTCAAAGTGAGGGAGGTCTTCTCCCTTTGAATCTCTCCTCCATAGTAAGGTTTTAGGCGCTGACCATTAACCTTAAAGCTTGATGAACCATCCAGGGGAGCTATCTCTACTGCTTCATGATGGAACACTTTCCTTACCTTAAAGGGCCCCGACCACCTAGATTTAAGCTTCCCGAGAAATAATTTAAGTCTAAAGTTGTAAAGGAGAACTTGTTGACCTGCTTTGAATTTCTTTTGCAAGATCTTCTTGTCATGCCAGAATTTCACCTTCTCCTTATACAACATTGCATTCCCATATGCTTGATGTCTAAATTTATTAAGCTAATTGAGTTACAATAATCTCTTCTCCCCAGCAGCTTGTAAGTTGAAGTTTAGTTGCTTGATTGCCCAATATGCATTATGTTCAAGCTCAACTAGCAAGTGACATGCCTTCCCAAATATCAGCTTATATGGGGACATACCAATGTGGCTCTTATAAGCAGTCTTATAAGCTCACAATGCGTCATCTAGACTTTTTGACTAATCCTTTCTAGATGGACACACTTTCTTCTCTAAGATTTGTTTAATCTCGCAATTGGACACCTCTGCCTTCCCACTTGTCTGTGGGTGATAGGCAGCAGGCAATCCTATGGTTACCCTATACTTGGCGATAAGAGTTTCAAAGGACTTATTGCAAAAATGGGAACCTCCATCACTTATAATGGCCCTAGGTGTTTTGAATCGGGTGAAAATGTGTTTCTTCACGAATCCTACCACTACCTTAGCATCATTGGTAGGAAAAGCATATGCTTTCACCCGTTTGGACACGTAGTCCACAACCACGAGAATATACAGGTTTCCATAGGAGGGAATGAAGGGACCCATGAAATTTATGCCCCAAACGTCAAAGACCTTAACTTCTAAAATGAGATTTAAGGGCATCTCATTCCTTCTTAAGATATTCCCCGACTTTTGACATCGCTCATACCTTGTCACAAAGAAATATGCATCCTTGAATAAAGATTGCCAATAAAAGCCTGATTGGAGCACCTTTGCAGTTGTCCTCTCACCACTATAGTGTCCACCATATGGAGAAGCATGTCATTAGTTCAGAATCTGCTCTATTTCCTCCATAGGTATACACCTCCTCAACATCTGGTAAGAGTACTATTTGAACAAAAATGGCTCATCCCAGATGTAGTGCCTAACATCATACAAGAATTTCCTTTTCTGGTGAGAAGTCAAATCATGAGGCAACACACCACACACTATGTAGTTGACCATGTCTATATACCATAGACATGATTGAGTGGTGGTTGCAAAAAGCTACTTATCTGGAAATGTCTCTCTAATCGTGAGCGGTTCAACTTAATGGTCTTCATTTTCAAGTCTAGAAAAGTGATCTGCAACTTGATTCTCAACACCTTTCTTGTCACGGATCTCTAAATCAAATTCTTGTAATAGCAAAACCCACCTGATCAAACATAGTTTTGCATCTTTCTTGCTGACCAAATACTTAATGGCGGAGTGATTAGTATAAACAATCACCTTAGTCCCCACCAAATAAGTTCGAAACTTATCAAATGCAAAGACCACGGCCAACAGCTCTTTTCTGTGGTGGTGTAGTTTAATTGGGCATCGTTAAGTGTTTTGCTCACATAATAAATGGAGCGAAACACCTTGTCTTTTCTCTGCCCCAACACTGCACTCACAACATAGTCGCTGGCATCGCACATGAGCTCGAATGGTAAGTCCCAATCTGGAGTGATGATTACTAGTGCTGAGACCAGTTTCTTCTTCAGCTCCTCAAATGCAACCTGACACGAATCATCAAAGGTAAACTGGATGTCTTTCTCTAGCAGGTTGTAGAAAGGCTTGGCTATCTTCGAAAAGTCCTTTATAAACCTCCTATAAAAACCTGCATGGCCAAAAAAACTATGGATTCCTTTTACAGAGTTAGGCAGAGGAAACCTCTCAATTACATCTATCTTTGCCTTGTCCACTTCCATCCCCTCGATAGAAACCTTATGGCAAAGAACTATGTCTTCTTGGGCCATAAAGTAGTATTTTTCCTAATTGAGGACAAGGTTGGTTTCTTCACATCTTTTCAGCACGGATGATAAGGTCTGCAAATAGCTCTCATATGTATCTACGAATACTGAAAAGTCATCCATAAACACTTCTAGGCCACGCTCAATCATATCTTCGAAGATGGACATCATATAATATTGAAAAATCGCAGGAGCATTACATAGCCCAAATGGTATAACACCCCAAATTTTATTTATTTTATGATAAATATTTATTTCCTAATATTTGTAATTTTTGGGAATTTTTCCAGATTTTTCTGAGAACGCGAAATTTTTTAATATTATTTCTCGTTTTGTGTGTAAACTGAGCAGAGACGGGAAAATGAGATATTTTTCCCGAGAATCTTGATCTGTGAAAATGTCAATGGGGGATCTTACTAAACCCGAGGCTGGACCTAGTTTACGAGGTTTCACGTTTTTTGAGAAATTTTAACAGATAAAATAATAAATCACTATGTAAATTTTATCTATCAGATAAATTAATACTGACTTCTGTCTACTGTAACAATTATCTATTGGATAATAACATGTATTAAAAATTCTATTACATTATCTTAATGTAATCTACTTTATGTCTAATTAACTCACTTTAATTCAAATTTAATGTATTTTAATCAAAGCTTCTTTGAGAAGCTTTGACCACCAAAAGACCAAGATGCCCTTGGCTTGTTGGGGAAGCCATTCCCTCCCCTTCTCTCTCTCAATGCCGCGGCTACCATTGCCCAAGGGAGGCAAAAATTTGCCTCCTCACTTAATGTATTTTCAATCAAAAACATTACATTTTCTACAACACTTTCTCTCTCTAACTTCATCTTCTTCATTTTCTCTTCCTTCTCTCTTCTTCTCCCTTCTCCATCCGAAAATTTGCAGCCCCTTGAGTGACCATTTTCTTTGATTTTTCTCTTCATCAAGACCATTTCCATACTCACCTCAACCTTCTCTACATCTTCTATTTAGAAATTTTCCTCAAAATCCAACCTTTCCTCCATTGTCTTCCAAGACAAAGCTTCAAGCTTTAAGGTAAAGCTTTTGTTTTTCTTCTCCTTTCTCTTCATTTTCGTGCTCCATGGTCTCTTTGATGACCATGGATCTCTTCTTTTTCAACCATTAATGTTGAATCATTGTTTTAAAATTTCTAGGGTTTTGGGAAGCTCAAAACTGAACCTTCAAGGACCAAGTAGGAGATCATTTTTGTGTTCTTCCTTTAGGTAAGAGGGAGATTACTCACTTCAACCATTATGGTGGTGAGGGAACCTTTGTATGCTTACTTTGTTTTAGTGATTTTGTATGCTTATGCATTTTTTTTAAATTGGATTAATGTTGAGTGATGATCTTGAATGTATTGGATGTGTTGAAAATGCTTGATTATGTTAGGGTTGTTAAATGAAAACTTTGGAGTTTCCTACCCTAATATGATGCCACGGTTTTGATTAGGAATTAGGGATATGAATTGGTTTTTGTATACAATATAATGAAGCTTAGGTGATTAAATGTTGGATGATAACATTAATATTAATGAATGAAAAATTTTAAGGGTTTAATACCCCAAAGTGAGGCCACGGTTTTGACTTGAATTTTAAGGGATTGGATTGGTTTGGTGTGAACAAAAATTTAAGTGATTAGATATTAAAAGACTAATGCATAAAATGTAAAGAAATTGGAAACTTGATGACCAAGTGAGGCCACGGCTTTTAGAAAAAAATTAGGGCTGAAATGATGCCTTGATGCACCTTTGGAGATTTAGAATTTAGAGACGTGCATAATCCATAATGTGGACTTATGATAATTGATGAACCATGAATACATATTGATGTTGAGGATTGATTCCATGTTATTGTGAAATCCCTATATGGGCTAAGTACTTGTTGACTATGTACTCAATGAAATTGTGATGTATTGATGTTGAGAAATGTATATATATATATATATATATGCCATTGTGGTATGCTTATGATAAATGTATCATTGATAGATATACATGATTGGACATTGCATCGTCATGCATATGTGTTGTCCATTGGACATTGTTGTAAAGGCGGTGTATGCTTAGGAGTTTGAATAACACCTATGTGCAGGTGCGAGTAGACTAAGCGTAGGGTCATAGTGGTTGGCCCTGGGGGCATCGGGATGTGGGTGTCTCACAATAGACAGTGGTAGCTCCACTAGGGCCGTGGGATAGACCGATGCGACACACCGACGATCCGGACTGAGATGATGTCCTATATCGCGATCAACTGTCGAGGTGCTATGTATAAGCCATTTGCGCAACTATTTTTATGAGATGAGCACACTATTTTTAAAAGGCTAACGATATACTGGCATAACTTCTTGATCATTCACTCCGAAAATGTTTATGTCTAGCTCCATAAAGTAGAAATTTTCGTACCATTTGCATTGTGAGCTATCAGTCTCATAATTCATTGAGCATGAGTATCTATAATTGTGAAAATTATTTGTTATTATTACTGCAATGATTATTTGATTGCTTGGAAATGTTGTTGTTGTATGCCTGTTATTAATGATGTTGACTGTTATTTATTGTTGTTCTACTCTTACTGTTAATTTTAATTATCACTGTGTTTATATGTGGGCGTCTAGTGTCATTTTGTTTTCTTGCAGCCATTTTGGTACTGAAAGCTGGGTCTCTCACCTCTTTCTGTATTTCTTGTATTTTTCTGTGTCTTTATTTGACTATGTACTTTTGAGAAGACGTACGTGAGGAAGAGAAAGAAACACCTGAGTTTCTGGGTTTCTTGCCACATTACGACTAGAGCTACTGAGGATGTCATCGCGCCCTCGCCGCTTTTTGGGGTATGTGAAGTTGACCTTTCATGGAGGACCTGATAGTTGGCACCTACATGTGGAGATGGACCGATGCATGTACCGTGGGGAGCTAACGGTGTCATTAGCTTGGGGCGGTTAGGACGTTCCGGTCTTTGAGTTTTCTGCTTTCGTTATTTTGGAGTTCTATTTACCCATGAGGGATATGTGGATGGACATGTTCTATACCCCTCAAGAGGAATCTTTCCTCTCAACTGCTCAGGCTTCTGCCCGAAACTCGGTCGCTTCGATGGCAATTTCGTCGGATGATGAGGACCCTGAGGAGGACCCGGCTACGGTCCCTTCTCGTCAGTCTTAGGGGCTGATACTCTAGGTGGCTACTGATGGCTAACCGTTTATCTTTTTGGGAAGCCTAATGTTTTGCTGTATATGTTGGGGGTATATTTGTATCCTTTCAGTGGGTACATCTTTTGTTTTTTGTATAAATATCATGATGTAATTAAAAAGGTTGATGCATATAATATATATATATATATATATATATATATATATATATATATATATATATATATATATATATATATGAATGTATGATTTTATATATACAGACATTTCAATTACTTGATTATTTTATCATCCAAAAATGCAAACTATTTAATCTTGTGCTAATAATGAACCGGGTCTTAATTAATCACTGTAATTATTATTTTTCACAAATTTTATATTATGTTTTGTTTCTCTATATTATGGTGTGACGTTCCTTCTTCGCGACGTTAAGAAAAATGGGTGTTACACTATCTTGGTATCAGAGCCCCTGTTTAAGTTTTCTTTTGGGTCATGTGGTTTTGGACTGTCTTGTTTATGCTGTGTGATTCTCTGTGTTTGATATTCCGCAAGGATACAACTGAATTTTCTCTGTATTTTGTATAACTTGATTTGAGAAGAATTATGGCTCACAGAGGAGACATGACTGCTGCAATCAAAGCAATTCAGAAGATGGCTGAAGCTACGCTGCAACAAAACCAACAAACGGCTCAACAGCAAGCGAGGGCTGCATAACAATCGGAGGCTACTGCTGATGCCCAGAATCGGGCGAAATTTCGTCGCACTAACCCTCCACAATTTAAGGGAGAGTATGATTCGGAGAAAGCTACTTTATGGATCAAGGAATTGGAGAAGATCTTCACGGGCATGAACTGTGTCGATAACAAGAAGGTGACGTATGCTGCGTTTATACTGATGGGTTCATTTCCATCCTCATTTGGATTTGTGTATATTTTGGTTGCAGTTGATTATGTCTCAAAATGGATTGAGGTGATTCCATGCCGACACAATGATCATAAAACTGTTCTCAATTTTTTAAAAGAAATTATCTTGTGTCGATTTAGAATCACTCGAGCTATCATCAGTGATGGGGGAACACATTTTTGTAATAAACCATTTGAATCTTTAATGAAAAAATATGGTATTACACACAAAATTTCCACCCCTTATCACCCTCACACAAGTGGACAAGTTGAATTAGCAAATAAGGAGATTAAACAAATTTTGGAAAAAACAGTTAACCCAAATCGTAAAGATTGGTCTTTAAGACTAAACAATGCACTTTGGGCTTACCGTACTGCTTTCAAAACATCTTTGGGCATGTCACCCTATTGGTTAATCTATGGAAAACCTTGTCACTTGCCTGTAGAATTGGAACATAAAGCATTTTGGGCCATTAAAGCTTTCAATCTAAATCTTGATGATGCTTGCAAGATACACAAATTACAATTAAATGAACTTGAGGAATTGAGAAATGATGCATATGAGAACTCAAAAATTTATAAAGGCAGAACAAAAGCTTTTCACGACAAGACAATTTTGAGAAAATCTTTTGAATTTGGTCAAAAAGTTCTGCTTTATAATTCTCGCCTGCACCTATTCCTTGGAAAATTAAGATCTAGGTGGAGTGGTCCTTTTGTTGTCAAACATGTGCATCCTCATGGGGCCATAGATATTGAGAATCCTAGGAATGGTAATGTGTTTAAAGTCAATGGACAAAGGCTCAAACCATTTCTGGAAAACCAAGTTGATGAGGTAGAATTTATCTCTCTTTTTGATCCTTGTTATGAATAGAATTCACTCTAATTTTGTTGCCTTATTTTTGCAGTTCTTTGTGTTGCCGGTTAAGTGGCGGATAACGGTACTCCATGACTCTCAAGTCGATTTATTTTTTTATTTCCCAAAATAACTGAATCCTTCTTCTCCTTTAAAATGGATGTCATTCTTTCAAACCTGAGAAAACATTTTCCTTCTCTCCCTCAAAATGCTCTGAAAAAAATCTATAAAGTTAGATGTGAAAGACTGAGACTGTTAATGCATAAAGGTATACCAGAAGATGTACGCTGGATAATTAAAGCAAAAGCCCGACCAACAGGTGAGTCTTCAATTTCATTTGACCCATACATGCCAGGTCTTGGAAGAAGTTCGTATTCTAAAAGGAGAAGAGCAAAAAGGTTACAAGTCCGTCACAAATGTGGACGATGGAATTGTAACAAGCGATGTCGTTCTTTGGGGATGGTTTCCACAAATAGAGAAGATAAAATTTTCTTCATTAAGAATGGACTGAGTAAGGAGTCATTAGATGATATCTTATTGACTCTTGAGATGCATTCTTGTGGATTGGTGCATCGTGAACTTCTTAATTTGTGGAATCTCTTCAAAGATGAAGAAAAATGCTACAGTCTTGAGAATCTGACTCTAAAAGACCATGTTTGCTAATTTATAAGAAAATTGAATGGAAAGCTTATCCTCGACTCATAGAAGACATTTAAGCCATTACTAGACGTGAAACCAGAGGCGGATGTGAGCCATATCCACAACAATCTGTACATATTATTTCCTTCTTCTTCATGTTTTCTAAAAAAAAGTAAAAAAAAATTAAAAAAAATGTTTGAACAAGGGCGATCCAGAAGGAGTACCAGGCTTTAATTAGTTGTGGAGCTCCAACCTTTGGCTGACCCATCATTGACTTGGGTGGACCTTTGCACGTTGGTCCTTAAAAAAGTTTGTGTACCATGCTCTGTAGAGAACCGCACTCCATAACCCAATGTTTACCATCTAGACACTATGGAGTTGATGGACAGGCAGAAGCATCCCACTCTGGTTATTAGTGAGAAGTAACCTGCGGAAGCGTATGAGGCATCTGAGCTTGATCCTCTCTTTTATTAGAAAGGGCTCTCAGCGCCCTGGGATGGGATGTTCTGGATCTTGGACATTACGAGTTTCAGATTTTAGCATCTTTGTTGATGTTACGAGCCCAAGTGTGAGCTCTCTAGGTTCCAGACCCAGGATGGAAACCCACAATAGTTTCTTCTTTCTCCTTTCTTCTAATAAACGGACGTGAATTTCTACTGCACTGGTGACACGCAGTATAAAGATATGCCACTACTGCACTAATGATGCGCAGTATAAAGATACATCATGAAAACTATACATAAAGGTATGTCATTATTTGCTATTATATTTCTTTTATCTATGTATGATTTTGCTGTATTTTGGTTTTAGACAGACGATTCTTTAATTGGGGTCCTTCAGGGGTTTCTAGACTTCTTTTACCCTAATGGTTTTCTTGAAGTAAAAACAAAAACAAAAACAAAAAAAACAAAAAACAAAAAAATAAAAATAAAAAAATTATGTGTTTCTTAATTTTAAACTTTTCTGACAACAGCCAACCTACCCTTATAGGTGCTATTATTACCCTTTCCATTCTTTTTCCTATTTAAACATTCCATTTTCTCCACTTTCCTCCAACTCATAATCATTCAGAGAGAAAAGTAAGTATAGAGATGGAAGGTGTTTCTGTTCGTCAACTTAAAAATATCTGTGTATTTTGTGGGTTTAAGTATGGGAAGGGTTTAGAGTTTGTAAACGCAGCTACCACTCTTGGTTGATCACTTACTGCGAGGAATATTCATCTTGTATATAGGGGAGGTTGTCGTGGGTTAATGGGGGCTGTATCACTTGCTGCATTTATAGGAGGCAGTCAGGTTTTAGGTGTCATTCTTGGACCTTTAGTTTAATAGAACATCACTGGAAAGACAATTGCGGAGGAACTTAAGGTATTATCAATGCATGAACGAATGAAAATAATGCTTGAAAACTCTAATGCATTCATTGCCTTACCAGGTGATTTTGGTACCTTGGAAGAAGTTTTTCAAATTGTCTCTTGGGCCCAACTGAACATCCACCATAAACCCATAGGTTTGTTGAATGTAAATAATTTCTTTGATATTTTGTTACTCTTTCTTGACCATGCTGTGGAACAGAAATTTATCACAACTTTGGCAAGACAACTTCTTATCTCTGCTTCCACTATTGATGAATTGATTGATAAATTAGAATCTTTTGTTCATAAACCTAACCCAGCAATAGCTCAGATAGATTGGTCAGCATGAAGCAGTGAGGGAAACAGTATACATCGCAAGCCCGATCAGACACTCCAGTTATTTAAATAATATTAAGCTTTGGTTTTATTTCTTGTATTTTGTTTCTGTTTAAATTTGTGTCAGGTTTTTCTTTTCAGTAATTTCTCTAATAGGTAATATCTTCTATCCTTTATTCATCTATATTTTAACATTGTGGACAATGTTGTGATCTGGTTGGGGGAGAAGGATAGTTGAACATTGAACAAAAAAAAATTCTTTTTTTTTGGAAGTATGATATGATTGTCATGGGCTTACTAAACTAATGAATAATGGCAGAGTAAGGAGTAATTTCACTCTTGAGACACATTTAAATTGAAAGTATGTTAAGTGATATGACTATCAGAAACCTATTCGTAGTAAAACCAATTAAGGATGGCAGAGTAAGGAGTAAATTTTGGAAACAATTTATTACTCTTGAGACGCATCTTAGTTAGGGTAGTAACTATTTAGTGTTTATTTGTGGAAGTAACAAAGTTTTGTTGTTTGATTTCCTTTGAAAGATTCAAGCGAATGCACTCTCACATCCTTTAAAGTAATTGAAATTCAGGAATCATAGCATGATTGAATAAATTATCTTCTTTCTTAAATTTCACATGCTTAGTTATGGATGTTGAATTGGTGGATTGAGAATGATAGAAATATGCCTTGTGAGATTTTGAGCCTATTGATGAATGGATTGAATATCTGTATCATTCTTTTCTTTCTTGTATGATTTTCACTCATGGAATTGTTACTCTAAAACTTGCTTTGATTCTTTTTGAGGCTATATTTTCACATGCATACATAAATATGATTGAGGCATTTGAAATAGCTACTTTGACTGAATAGTCATCCTTGTATATTTTTTCTTATGTAACCCCTTTGAACTTATTTGACCATTCTTTGTTTTTAGCTAATTTCGTGCCTTCAAAAAAAAAGAGAAAAAAAAACATGTTTTTACCCAACCTTAGGGAATAAGAGAGCATTGACCTTGTTCTTGAACAAGTGCGGGGGTGTGTGTGCAAAATGATAAAAAAAATATAAAAAAATATAAAAAAATTGACCATCGTTGCAATCAAAGGATTATCAGAGTCTAGAATAAAGGTGGATGCTTGGAAACAACAAGAAGAAAAGGTGAATGTTCAAGTCTAACAATGAATGCAATTCACCAATTTGGGATTGATCTTCAGCAAAACATTAGTCAAATATTAGTGATTGTCCTTTATGATGAATGTTCTCAAACATTTTCTCCACTCTAACTGTACCATAATACTCTTTTATTCTTTTTGGTATTTATCTTCTCACATCCATATTATCCCCTCTCCTTTACCATGACCCCATTACAACCTTGAATAAAGTCCTCTTGATTTTTGTATGCATGTGGTTTGAGTAGCGGAGAAGTAGAAGATAAGCAAGCTTATGGTAGTGCAATTGTTCATGGGTTGAATAGAGTGAAATACTTACCTTTTAAACACTTGAGAGATTGAGAGTGAATTCTGTGAGGATCTATCATTCTTGATTCATTCTTTTCAACTGAAATTTCTTTGCTTGTTAGTTTGAGATGTGAAGAAATGTTACCTCATTAATGCTTTGATCCCTTGAATTTCTTGTTGCTCTTCTTGCTTCATCGAGTCTTTTAGAGTTTTTAGCTTTTGAGTCTATGTCATTTTTCTTTGTTTCCTAGCTTTGGTCTCATGTGTTTTACCCAGGAGTGCAAAAAGCCAAGTGTGGGAGAATTTGATAATCACATATTTTGTACACTAATAAACCCTCATTTTTAGTCATTTACACTCTCCATGTACTTAATTGAATAAGTCTGGTTATGTTTTGTAAGTTTGGACTCAAATTCGACTTAATTGATTTTTCTAGCATTATTTGGGTCTTACACTATTTCTGTATTTCCGCCATATCTTAAGTTTTAGATGTCTAAAAATTATGTGTCTTACCTTGTAGGAAATATAAGAGAGAGCTCTGCAATTTTGATGAGAGCTCAAAGTTTCATTCAGACATCTAGTGGAGCTAATTGGGCTCGGAAGTTAGAACACGAGTTTTGTATCTAGAACCTGAATAGTGTATAGTAATCAGAGCATAACTCGGGCTGTATAAACTTTCTTAGGCTGAAACTTTGATATTTGAAAGTTAAGACCCATATCTACAACTTTCATGAAGAACACAAAACTCAAATCGGACAGTTTGGAGGTGATATTGGGTCTGGAAGTCAAAACAGATGTGTTAAAACTGGGCCTGAATAGTTTGCAGTAATTGGGCCATATCTCAGGTTGTAGGTGATGAAATGAGCTGAAATTTGGACATCTAAAAGTTAAGACCCAGATCTACAACTTTCATGAAGATAACGTTTCCATTTGATGATGGAATCCATGAGTTAAGCAATGAATGATTTCAGAGACAAAGAATCTTAATAATTTTCCACTCACCAACTCACCATTTGGCATTTTTCATTCATTCACCCACTCATCCACCTACTCTTAATTAGCCCCCTTGTCATTTTGTATCTGTAATCCTCTATAAAAGGCACCATTGGCTGATCATTTAGTGCTCTTGGTATTAGGCTTAGTTTTTAGAAGTTATGGTTATGCTTGTTTATCGTTTTTCTTTGTTGTAATTTTCTCTTGCTCTAAATTAAAGCTATGTTCATCTTTCTCTTCTTCTCTCTTTCTTTCTTCTTGTCTATGAGTAACTAAATCTTCATCATGCTTGGGTGAAAGAGTGAAGCTCTTGGTAATGAAATAAGGTTAGATTATTCTATTTCTTGTGCTTAAATGATATATTATCAAATGGACATTATATGTGTTGTATTTTGTTTCTAATAAATTTAGAATTCTTCTTTGTATAATGGAGATCTTGATTTATTGTAGATAATAGGACTGACACAGTGAATGCTTGAACTCATTTACAAATATTGGTAGATAATTAAAGGAATCATAATATGATTGCATATATAATTGAACTTTGAATGTTATATTTTCCGATTGGAACCTCCGTTGTGTGTGGATTTCAATTGAGTTATAAAGAGAAATAATCTTGCCTTTAATTTATTACTAAGAGTGGATCTCCTAACTCAAGCAAGTTCTTAAATTTAATTGTGAACATCTTTTATTACTTTTGGTATAGTGACAAATCCTTTTCTTACCTCAATTAATTTTTCTTCATCAATTCCCTATGGATCGACCTCGGACTCCCGAGAAATTTATTACTTGAGACAACCTGCACTTGAGTTTGAATCCTTTAAATCCCGCAGTCAAGAGAGATTCTTGAGCAAGTATTTCTCAGATAGTGCCAGGCATGCTAAGGAGATGGAGTTCCTTGGTTTAAGGCAAGGAAATATGACAGTAAGTGAATATGCTGGCAAGTTTAAGAGTTTGTCCAAATTTTCAACCTACTTTCAACACCAATCGAACAAAGCATGGAAATGTCGGAAGTTCAAGGAAGGTCTGAGACATGACATGAAGAGAGCCATCATAACTTTGAAGATTACTCAGTTTTCGGAACTACTTGATACTTATCACCGGGTGGAAGACTTGGACTAGGCACGTGATGCAAGAAACATAAATTTTGGGCCTTTTTGGTCCCAAAGAGGAGGAAGCAGTAATGCTAACCGTTACCAGAAGAAGCCTTATTCCAAACCACCTGGAAGTCAGCAACATAAGCCACAAGGTGGAAGTCCTGGAGGAAGTCCGAGCAGAGCTGGTCAAACAACAGCGTCTCCGCCGAGAAGCAGGAAGTGCGGGAAGGAGCACTATACGAGAGACTGCACTATTAAAGGAGTTATCTGCTTTAGATGCGGGAAACCTGGACACGTTTCTCGTGACTGCAATCAACCCAAGGTGGAACCTTCTATCAATGCTGCTAGAACTGCCAAACCGTAGGCTGGAGGTCGAGTTTACACCCTGAGTGGTGCTAAAGCCTCCGAATCCGAGGATCTTATACAAGGGAAAGGTCTCAAGGAAGGTAATCTTTTAGCTGTACTGTATGACTTAGGTACAACACATTCTTTCATTTTCGATGACTGTGTGAAAAGACTTAGTTTACCTATGTCTTCTTTACCTTTTGATTTGACTATTTCAACTCTAACTGCTAAACTTGTCCTTACGACCAAAGTTTGTTTAAATTGTCCATTGATTGTTGAAGGTCGAATCTTTTCTGTCGATTTGATTTGTTTGCCACTATCTCAATTAGATGTGATCTTAGGAATGGATTGGTTATCTTCTAACCAAGTCCTATTAGATTGTTCTAGAAAAACCATAGTTTTCCCTTTGGATGAGAATTCTAGATTTTTGACTATCAACCATGTGAAAGCTGTAACGCCCCTTTTTTCTTAACGTCGCGAAGAAGGAATGTCACACCATAATACTAAAAACACGAAATAAATTTACGAAAATTTTAGTTACGGTGATTAACTAAGTCCCGGTTCAATATTAACACGAAATTAAATAATTTGTATTCTTGATAGCAGAAATAATTATACATAGAAGTACGTACTACATTTTTTTATTGTAATAGTAGAAGTAAGAATAACTCCCAATGCAATAAAATCAACATAAACTAAAGACCATACATTTACAACATATATATATATATATATATATATATATATATATATATATATATATATATATATATATATATATATTATGCATCACTTGTTTAATTACATTACAGATTATACAAAAAAAAAAAACAAAATATGTACCTACCCAAAGAGATACAAATATACACCCATCTAGTACGGCAAAACATCAGGCTTTCCCAAAAAAATAAACCGTTAGCCATCAGTAGCCACCGAACAGTATTAGCCCCTACGATTGATGAGAAGGGACCGTAGTCGGGTCCTCCTCAGGGTCCTCATCATCCGACGAAATTGCCATCGAAGCGACCGAGTTTCAGGCAGAAGCCCGAGCAGTGGAGAGGAAAAAATCCTCTTGAGGGGTGTAGAACATATCAGTCCACATGTCCCTCACGGGTAGGTGAAATTCTAAAATAACAAAAGCTAAAAAATCAAAGACAAGGGCGTCATAACGACCCCAAGATAAGGACATTGTCAGCTCCCCACGGTAGACGCATCGGTCTATCTCCACATGTAAGTGCCAGCAGTCTGGTCTTCCATGGAAGGTCAACTTCACGTATCCCAAGAAACGGCGTGGGCGTGACGACATCCTCAACAGCTCTAGTCGTAGTGTGGCCAGAAACCTGGAAACTCAATTGTTTCCTTTTCTTCCTCATAAGCGTCTTCTTAAAAGTACACAGTCCGATAGAAATACAAAAATACAGAAATACAAAAAATACAGAAAGAGGTGAGACACCCAGCTTTCAGTACCAAAATGGCAATTAGAAAACAGAACGGCGCTAGATGCCCACATATCAACACAGTTCATACAATAATTAGAATTGACAGTAAAGTAGATCAATAATAAACAGATAATAGCAATATTCCCAATAGTCAACAGTTCAACAATTAAATAAGCATTACGGTAATTATAACAAATAACTCCCACAGTCATAAATACTCATGCTCAATGCATTATGAGACTAACGGTTCACAATGCAAAAAGGTACCAAAATTCCTACTCCATGGAGCTAGACATAAACATTTTCGGAGTGAATGATCAAGGAGTTATGCCAGTATCTTATTAGCCTTAAAAAAAAGTGTGCTCATCACATAAAAACATTTGCGCAATATGGTTTATACATGGCACCTCAATAGTTGATCGCGATATAGGACAGCGCCTCAGTCTGGATCGTCAATGCATTTGCATTGGTCTATCCCACGGCCCCAGTGGAGCTGCCACTGCCCATTGTAAGACACTCGCACCCCGACGCCCCTAGGGCCAACCACTATGACCCTACGCTAGTCTATTCGCACCCGCACAAAGGTGTTATTCAAACTCCTAGGCATACACCGCATTTTTAACAATGTCCAACGGACAACACATGTGTATGACGACACAATATACATCATACATGTTTATCAATGATGCATTCATCATAAGCATACCACAATGGCATGTATATTCATGTCTCAACGTCATTATGTCAAAGATTCCTCAAATATACAATCAACAAGTACTTAGCCCACATAGGGATTTCACAATATTATGGAATCAATCTCAACATCAATATACATTTATGGTTCTCCAATTATCACAAGTCTTATATTTTGGTCAATTATGACAATTTTTTATTAAATAGCCCTTCAAAATTGTGTCCTTCTTGAGTGTTGTTATTCAATCCAATCCTTCCACTTTATTATGGATTATGAATGTCTCTAAATTCCTAATTTCCAAAGATGTATCAAGGCATCACTCAACCCCTAATTTTCTCTAAAAACCGTGGCTTCTCTAGGTCATCAAGATTCCAATTTCCTTCCATTTTATGCATCAATTACTTAGTATCTAATCATTTAAATTTTTATTTTACACAAAACTAATCCAATCTCCTAACTTTCAAGATCAAAACTGTGGCTTCACCCTAGGGTATTATATCCTTAAAATTCTCCATTCATTAATTTTTAATATCATCATTTAACAATTAATCACATATGCTTCATTTCATTATATACAAAAATCAATTCATACCCCTAAAATCTAGTCAAAACCGTGGCATCATATTAGGGAAGGAAACTCTAAATTTTTCATTTAAAAACCCTAACATGATCAAACATTTCAACCCATCCAAGATCACCATTCAAACATTAATCCAACAAAAAAATGCATAAGCATACAAAATCACTAAAACAAAGTAAGCATTCAAAGGTTCCCTCACCACCATAATGGTTGAAGTGAGTAATCTCCCTCTTACCTAAAGGAGAATCACGAAAATGGCTTCCTAGATGCCCCTTGGTAGGTTCGATTTTGAGCTTCCAAAAACCCTAGGAATTTCAAGACAATGAATCAACACCAAGGGTTGAAAGAGAAGAGATCCATGGTCATCAAAGAGACCATGGAGCACAAAAATGAAGAGAAAGGAGAAGAAAAATAAAAACTTTACCTTAAAGCTTAAAGCTTTGTCTTGGATGACAATGGAGGAAAGGTTGGATTTTGAAGAAAATGTCTAAAGAGAAAGTGTAGAGAAGGTGAAGGTGAGTGTAGAAATGATCTTGATGAAGAGAAAAATGAAGAAAATGCTTGGAGATGTGAGCTACAAAATTGTATGGAGAGGGGAGAAAAAGAGAGAAGGAAGACAAAAAATATGAAGAAGAAGAACTAGAGAGAGAAAGTGTTATGTTGAAATGAGGTATTTTGTGTATTAGGCATTAAATGAGGAGGCAAAATTTTGCCTCCCATAGAGGGGCACTGCCGCGGCAATGAGAGGGGAGAGAGAGAGAAATTTTGGCTTCCTCAACAAGCCAAGGGTACATGGGTCATTTGGTGGTCAAAGTTTCTTAAAGAAACTTTGATTAAAATACATTAAATTTGAATTAAAGTGAGTTAATTAGACATAAAGTAGATTGCATTAGGATAATGTGATAGAATTTTTAATACATGTTATTATCCAATAGATAATTGTTACAGTTGACAAAAGTCAGTATTAATTTATCTGACAGATAAAATTTACACAACGATTTATTATTTTATCTGTTAAAATTTTGCAAAAAACGTGAAACCTTGTAAACCAGGTCCGATCTCGGGTTTAGTAAGATCCCCCGTCGATGTTTTCACAGATCAAGGTTCTCGAAAAAAATATCTCATTTTTCCGGCTCCGCTCAGTTTGTACGTAAAACGAGAAATAATATTAAAATATTTCTTGTTCTCAGAAAAATCCAAAAAAATTCTCAAAAATCACAAATATTAGAAAATGAATATTTATCACAAAATAAATAAAATTTGGGGTGTTACAAAAGCTTTCTTGAAAGAAGGAACTCAGGGATACATGTTGTTGTCTTCTTTGAAAGTCGAGAATGAGGTTGATGTGGATGTGATCTCTGTGGTTCGAGAGTTTCCTAAAGTTTTTTCCAAAGATATACCTGGTTTACCACCGGAGCAGGAGATTGAATTTGCCATTGATCTTATACCCGGAGCTGGTCCTATTTCCATAGCACCTTACCGAATGTCGCCTGCAGAGCTAGTTGAGCTAAAGAAACAACTGGAAGCGCTTTTGGAGAAGTAATTCGTGAGACCCAGTGTATCACCTTGGGGAGCACCGGTATTGCTAGTTAGGAAGAAAGATGGTACTTCAAGATTGTGTGTGGATTATCGTCAATTGAACAAGGTCACGATCAAGAACAAGTATCCATTGCCGATGATAGATGACCTGATGGATCAGTTGAGAGGAGCAACGGTGTTTTCTAAGATCGATTTGCGATCGGGCTACCATCAAATCAGAGTGAAAGTGGAAGACATTCCCAAAACAGCTTTTCGTACTCGTTATGGACATTATGACTACTTGGTGATGCCTTTTAGTGTGACTAATGCACCTGTTATTTTCATAGATTACATGAATAGAATCTTCTGTCCTTATTTGGATAGATTCGTCGTTATTTTCATCGACGATATCTTGATCTATTCGAAAAATCAAGAGGATCATGTTGAGCATCTCAGTATAGTTCTTTAGACTTTGAAGGAGAAAGAGCTATATGCAAAGTTATCGAAGTGTGAGTTTTGGTTGGATGAAGTCAAATTCTTGGGCCATGTGATTTCGAAGGAAGGAATTATTGTAAACCCATCAAAAGTGAAAGTTGTTCTTCAATGGGAAAGGCCTAAGATGGTGACAGAGATCCGAAGCTTTGTTGGATTAGCCAGATATTACCAGAGATTTATTGAAGGATTTTCTAAGATTGCTAGACCTCTAACTCAACTCACAAGGAGGAACCAAGCTTTTGAATGGACAAATGCTTGTGAAAAAAGTTTTTAAGAATTGAAGAGGAGACTAACTACTTCACCAGTGTTAGTTCTACCTGATCCGAGTGAACCATTCGAGGTGTACTGTGATGCTTCATATCAAGGACTGGGTTGTGTCCTTATGCAAGGCAGAAAAGTGGTGGCTTATGCCTCAAGACAATTCCGAATGCATGAGAAGAATTACCCAACGCATGATTTGGAGATAGCTGCTATTGTATTTGCTTTAAAGATATGGAGACATTATCTTTATGGGGCAACGTTTAACGTCTTTAGTAACCACAAGAGCTTAAAGTACCTGTATGATCAAAAAGAGTTGAACATGAGACAACAAAGATGGTTAGAATTCCTAAAAGACTATGATTTCCAACTTTAGTATCACCCTAGGAAGGCAAATGTTGTGGCCGATGCCTTAAGTTGGAAAACAACCAGTGTTTCTACCATGATGATTAGGAATAAAGATTTGATAGAACAGTTCAGAGACATATACTCTTTTGTGGAATTGATGTAGGGAAAGATCTGCATGAACATGGTCATGATCTCTAGTGATTTAATGGATGATATTCGAGAGAAGCAGAAGGTTGACAAGTTCTTACAATAGGAAAGAGAACTGATAAAGCAAGGTGGTGTATCAATGCTAGAGGAAGGAAGCGATAGAATTTTAAGATTCCAAGGCAGAGTTTGTGTGCCGGAAGATGAGGAACTCAGGAAGTACATTCTTGAACATGCTCATACTAGTAAGTTGAGTATGCATCCTGGAATGACCAAGATGTATCAAGATTTGAAGAAATTATTTTAGTGGCATGGGATGAAAAGAGATATTGTTAGATGCGTATCTTCTTGTTTAGTTTGCCAGAAAACAAAGATCGAGCATCAACGACCATCTGGAATGTTACAACCCTTGACTATTCCCGAATAGAAGTGGGATAGTATTGTCATAGACTTTGTTGTCGGATTGCCAAAGACTAGAAGAGGATGTGATTTAATATGGGTAATTGTGGATCGACTTACGAAGTCAGCACACTTCTTGCCGATCAACATAAGATATCCTTTGGAGAAATTGACTCAGTTGTATATTGGTGAAATCATCATACTGCATGGTATGCCTACTAGTATTATCTCTGACAGAGATCCGAGATTTATATCGAAGTTTTGGCAGAGTCTTCAAGAAGCAATGGAGGCAAAGCTACGATTGAGTTCTGCGTATCATCCGCAGACTGATGGTCAATCAGAAAAAACAATTCAATCATTAGAAGATTTGTTGAGAGCTTGTGCTATAGAGCAGACTGGAAGTTAGGACAAAATTTTACCATTAGTAGAATTTACCTATAACAACAGTTACCATTCGAGCATAGGGATGGCACCCTATGAGGCTCTGTATGGACGAAGATGCCGAACACCTTTATGTTGGTATCAAGATGGACAGCGACTCATAGTTGGACCTGATCTTATCTAGCAAACAACCGAGAAGGTCAAGATGATTCAGGAGATGATGAGAATGGCTCAAAGTCAACAAAAGAGTTATACGGACAGAAGAAGAAAACCTCTTGAATTTGAAGAAGGAGAGCATGTGTTCTTGAAATTCACGCCTATGATTGGGGTCGGTTGGGTTCTCAAATCTAGAAAGCTCACTTCAAAATTCCTTGGACCTTACCAAATTCTTCGTCGGGCAGGTCCTGTTGCTTACTAAATAGCTTTACCACCTTTTCTTTCAAATCTCCACAATGTCTTTCATGTGTCACAACTTCGAAAATACATTCCAAGTCCTGAACATGTCATAGCACCCGATTCAGTACAATTAAAGGAAAACTTGACTTATGAAACAACTCTTGTAAGGATTGAGGATAGGAAAATGAAGCAACTCAGAGGGAAAGACATTTCATTGGTGAAAGTAATCTGGAACGAAGCAATTGGAGATTCGACATGGGAACTAGAGGACAAGATGAAGGAATAATACCCAGAATTGTTTTAGGGTACGAAAATTTCGAGGACGAAATTCTTATTTATTGGGGAGAGTTGTAACACCCCAAATTTTATTTATTTTATGATAAATAATTATTTTTTAATATTTGTTATTTTTGGAAATTTTTCTAGATTTTTCTGAGAATGCAGAATATTTTAATATTATTTCTTATTTTGCGTGCAAATTGAGCGGAGCCGGGAAAATGAGATATTTTTCCCGAGAACCTTGATAGGTGGAAACGTCGATGGGGGATCTTACTAAACCCGAGGTCGGACACAGTTTACGAGGTTTTACGTTTTTGAAAATTTTAACAGATAAAATAATAAATTACTATATAAATTTTATCTGTCAGATAAATTAATACTCACTTCTGTCCACTGTAACAATTATCCATTGGATAATAACATGTATTAAAAATCATATGACATTATCCTAATGTAATCTACTTTATGTCTAATCAACTCACTTTAATTCAAATTTAATGTATTTTAATCAAAGCTTCTTTGAGAAGCTTTGGCCACCAAAAGACCAAGATGCCCTTGGCTTGTTAGGGAAGTCATTCCCTCCCCTTCTCTCTCTCAATGCCGCGGCTACCATTGCCCAAGGGAGGCAAAAATTTGCCTCTTCACTTAATGTATTTTCAATCAAAAACATTACGTTTCCTACAACATTTTCTCTCTCTAACTTCATCTTCTTCATTTTCTCTTCCTTCTCTCTTCTTCTCCCTTTTCCATCCGAAAATTTACAGTGTAACATCTCGGAAATTAATAATTCTAGGATAAATAGTTGTTTTATAATATTTATGATTTTTGAGAATTTTTCTGTATTTTTCTGAGAGCGCGAAATATTTTAATATTATTTCTCGTTTTGCATGCAAACTGAGCGAGCTCGGAAAAATGAGATATTTTTCCCGAGCACCTTGAGCTGTGTAAACGTCGATGGGGGATCTTGCTAAACCCGAGGCCAGACACAGTTTACGAGATTTTACGTTTTTCGAAAAATTTTAATAGATAAAATAATAATCACTATATAAATTTTATCTGTCAGATAAATTAATACTGACTTCGGTCAACTGTAACAATTGTCTACTACATAATAACATGTATTAAAAACCTTATCACATTATCTAAAATCTACTGTGTCACATCCATTAGCTTTATTTTCAAAAGGAAGATTAATTTAATCCAAGCTTGTAAAAAGGGAAGCTTCCAAGAAATTTTCCCACTATTTCATTTCTCTCTCTTCCCTTCCTACACTCCTACGGTAGAGGTCATTTTGGGAGCCAAATATCCCATTTTAGATATTCTCACTTTTATCACTTCACTCTCATATTTCAACACACAAAAACACCTAACATTTCCTCTCTTCTTCTTCCTTCTCCACGGTACACACACACACATTGGAGACCATCTCCATTGTTTGCTAAACAAATCACATTCCTTGTTTCCTTCCACCATTCCAAGGCTACTCTCTTTGGTGGTCATCCCTTTGGTTCTTCTTCTTCTTCCATTTTCCACCATTGAAGCTAAAGCTTGAAGCTTTTGAGGTAAAGCCTTCACCTTTCATCCATTTTCTTCTCATTTTCGCTTTTCTTGGTCACCTATGTGATCAAGAACTCATCTTTCCATGATTTGAGTGGACATTGTGGAAGTCACTCACATTAGCGTTTTCTTGAAGGTGAATACAAAAATCAAGAACAAAAAGGAGCTAGCATCCTTGTGATTGTCTTCATTTAGGTAAGAAGGAGATGATCCTCTTCAACCAATCTTGGTAGTAAGGAGATGTCTTGTGTGGTGTTGTTGATTTAGGGATCCATGTGTGGATTTCCCTCTTTATTATGTATTTTTCTTTCTTCTTCTCATATTGGTGTATTTGGTTTGATTTGTATGAGTTATTGACTTTCTTTATATGATTTTGGATGCATGTTTGAGCTAATATGATGTTGAAAATGTTATAGATTGATTAGTTTGAGTTTAGATGGCTTAAAGATCATTTTTCTGCAAGTTTATGCGTGGTAATCGATTACACAGTGCCTGTAATCGATTACCAAGCCCTTAGAATTACAAAATCGTGATTTTGGAAATCACGTAATCGATTACATCCTGTATGTAATCGATTACGGAGGTTCTGTCCAGCTGGTAATCGATTACCAGAATTGTGTAATTGATTACCAGGTCCCTAAAGTTACGAATCATGTTTTGGGAAGCTATGTAATCGATTACATACAGTATGTAATCGATTACAGAGGTTCTGTTGATCTGGTAATCGATTACCAAGGTTATGTAATCGATTACCAGGATCCTAAAATGAGATTTTGAGCAGAAAATGATGAAAATATAGTTCCTTATTCCTTGTAACTCAAACATAAATCTTAAACCCTAGATTCGAGGTCTTTATTTCACTTAAATGTGACGGGATTATGTATCCATACCAATAACGGAGAAATGATTTTGAAAATAGAATTTTTAGATCCATAACATGGAAATTGTGGTATGTGTGGAACGATGGACATGTATATGTATTAATATTGAGAGTTGGTTGATGCAATTGTGAGTTCCTATGAGGGACCAAGTTCTTGATGAAATTATGATATGTGAATATTGAAAATGGATATATATGCCATGGTGGTATACTTTATGATGAATGCATCATTGATAAACATACATGATTGGACATTGTGTCATCATGCATATGTAATTTGATAATGAATTATATACCGTTGTGGTATTGTATATGATGAAAGCATCATTGATAAACATACATGATTGGACATTATGTCGTCATACATCTGTATGCCTAAGAAATGAATAACACCTATGTGCGGGTGTGAATTGGTTTAAGCGAAGGGCCATACGTTGTTGGCCCGGGGGACGTCGGGGTGCGGGTGCTTCACATGGACAGTTATGAGCTCCTCTGTGCCATGGGGTAGACCGATGCAAACATACCGACGATCCTGACTGGACGTTGCCAATATCGTGATCAACTGTTGAGGTGCCACGTATAAGCCATGATGCGCAAATATTTTATGTGATGAAGCACACTATTTTTAAAGGCTAACGATATACTGGCATTACTCCTTGGTCGTTCACTCCGAAAGGTTAATGTCTAGCTCCATGGAGTAGGAATTGGTACCATAATGCATTGTGCATCGTTCATCGTCGATCTCATAAACTGTTGAGCATGAACACCTGTGACTGTGAAAGTAACTGTTTTACTTTCATGAATGATTATCTGGACGTTGTGCTGATTTTTGGAAATATTGTTGTTAACTGCCTGTTATTGTTGATTCTTGCTATTACTTACTGTTGTCCTGCTTTCACCATAAATATCATTGTTATTATTGATTCTTATTATTGCTTATAATTGAATTGCTTTTATTATAAATTTTGTTGTTGCTATTAATAAATGTATGAACTATATTGCTTTATGGGCGCTTTGTGCCGTGTTATTTTCTTGCTGTCATAATTGGTAATGTAAGTAGAATATCTCACCTCTTTCTTGTATTCTTGTACTTCTGTTATATACATATGTTTGATAAAAGATCGTGAGGGAGAAGACGAGGGGCCACACCTTTGCTGTTTGGATTGGGACGATTTATTATTCTCGATTTGGCGTCTGGACGGGATCCCTTCGGTTACGTACGATTACAACTTCGTGAGGGCATTGATGCATGTCGTGTCGGCTAGGACTCCAAACGTCGTATATGTATATGGGGTTGCGGCTTTGTCTGCTAGTAGCACCTACCCCAGGGTTACTACTTTTTCCCTTTAGTGTTTTAGTTCCCGCTGTATTTTATTTGACTCTGTAATTATTATGTTTCATGTTATCAGTGATTTGTGCTAAGGAGGACTACAAAATATATATATGGAAAATGATTTTATTTCAGTGGTGGTGTATAAAATGATTTAGTACTGATTATATTTCATTCGAGGCTCCTATTTTCTATTTATGCATAATGGAAATAACTTGAACATTGAAATTTATTGTTATTGAGATTGTGACATGCCGGGATTTAGTAACTGTGGTGTAATGACGATTGCACTGTGGTTGCTATATCAAGGGGTGTTACACTTAGGTGGTATCAGAGCAGTTTATCCTGTTAAGCCGGGGTATGGACTTGTTATGCTTAGGCATGTAGAATTTTATCTGTTGTGCATTTCCTTGTCTCTTGATTGAGATGATGGGAAAGGAAAACATGGCTTGCCGTAGGTTGAACGTTAGTAGCTACTTTATACAGTTGCATGATATTGAGGATTGGCCTACTCAATATGTAATGTTCTGTGTATACAGGAAACTATGACTTCACCTAGGCGTACTATACTAGGAGAATAGGAATTCTTTTATAAGAAAGAGATCAAAAGGTTTTGGAAAACCTATCTTCTGGAGAAAGAAATAACTTGTGTAAGTTGGTTTGAGAAGCTGTTTGGAAGTTGACGACTTGCAGAAGTTACGCCATAGGAGGCAGAATGAAAAAGTTCGAGTTGGAGATTGTTAGGATTCATGAATTGAACTTGTCTTGCTTGGATTGTGTGATTTTGTGTGTTTAGTTTCCGAAAGGAGATAATGTTGCTTGAAATAATTATGTTTGTTTTGTTGTGTTATGTTTTGCCCGTCTTCGAAGAAAGTCAATGGCTCGCGGCAGGCGTACAAGGGCAATGGCTCATGGTGTACGTACTTATGTGAGCGCAGGATGGGATGATAGAAGCATGACTACAATTGTAGAAGAAAGGCAAAGGATACCAGAGGTGACAACTCACCAAGGTCAAGGGGACACACAGCAACGATAATTAGAGGTTAAGGTTCTGAATCTGTTGACGGAAAGTCAGACTTGGGATAACCTTGGACTGCCTAGACTCCACAAGAGGAATAATAGAAAGGCCAATCAGTTCAAGCGGAAACCTTACTCTCGATTATCAGGAGAACGACAGCCACATCCGACTCATGGGAAAAGTGCTAGTGGTAGTAGATCCAATCAGACCTTGACATTTTTGCTAAAATGTAAGAAATACGGAAAGAACCACTCAACCAAGGAATGTAACACCAAGAGAATGTTCTGTCTCAAGTGCAGAAAGGAGCACCTAACAAAGGACTGCATAATTGCAGGGATCATCTGCTTTAAATGTGGAAAGCCTAGACACGTTTCCCGCAACTGCAATCAAGCGAAGGCAAGTTGTTCATTCAATGCTGCAAGGGCTGTGGAACCACAAGCAGAAGCCAAAATTTACACCCTGGGAGGTGCTGAGACCTCTAAGTTTGAAGATCTAAACAATGGAAATTGTACCTCAATTAACGATCCCGTAATCGTGCTGTATAATTCTGGGGGTAACCCTTCCTTTTACAATTTGTAACTGCATGGATCATTTGGATTCATTTGTATTTTCATTGACCTTGACCCAGTTACTTTTATCTCTATTACCAAGATTTGTTGTTGACAACCAAGTTTGTTTGCTTCAACCTGTTCTACTAAAAGTCGAATCTTTTATTGATCTGACTTGCATACCTAAAGCTATAACTATTAGAGTTTATGATTTCCGGAATTGGTCGATCATTTTCTAGTCATATCCGGCTAGATCATCTCGATGAAAACCTTAGTGGTTTTCGAAACCAAGACTTTTAAATTCGTAACGGCTAACAAGGCTAGAGCTTTGTGAGGGAAAGGAACTTGAGGATACATGCTAATATCTTCCTTGGAGGACAAAGGCAAGGGGAATATAAATGTTACTCTTCTAGTCAAAGAGTTCCGCATGAGAGGTTACAGTGCTGTCAATTAAGGAGAATAATGGAACTTCTCAATGAGATGAGGACTGTCACCGATTGAACAAGATTACAATCAAGGATGAGTGTCCTCGGAGAAAGAAGAATGATTCGATGGATCAGCAATGAAGGAATCATTGTTCTCTCCAAGATATATGTACACTTTGGTCATTTCTAAATTCGTAGGAATTTAAGGATGTTCCCAAAATAGTAATTCGAACGTGTTTTGGACATTATAAGTATCTCGTAATGCCGTTTGGAGTGACAATTGCTCCTGTTATATTCATAGACTGTATGAATTAAATCTTCCATCCATACCTAGAACAGAATTGTCATTGTCATCAATGATGACATTCTGATCTATTCTCGAACATATGGAGAGACACGTTGGACACCTCGATATAATTTTCCAGACTTTGAAGGAAAAGGAGCGAATGCCAAAGTATTAGAGTGCGAAATTCTCGTTTAAGGAGGTTCAGTTTTGAGTCATGAGAATACAAATGAAGGGATTGTTGTGAGTCTATCAAAAGTTGAAGCAATTTTGTAATGGGAAGAACTGGAGACCATGATACCCTCGTAACTTACCGGGTTAGCTGGTTTCTGTCGAAGGGGCGTCGATAAGCTCTCCCAGATAGTGGGATCTCTTATGTAGTTTGCAAGAAGAGAATCAAACTTCTACGGACTAACATAGGTGAAGAAAGTTTTTCAGGGATTGAGGAGATGTCTGGATGCTCACTAGTATTGGTTCTACCTAATTTCAGGGAACCGTTTGAAATACTTTGTGGTACTTCGCATTAAGGTGTAGGATGTGTGCTCATGAAAAGTTGGGAAGTTGTGACTTACGCCTCGAGGTAGTTGAGGGTGCATTGAAGATTACCCAACTCATGGCTTGGAGTTAGCCGCAGTTATAATCGCTCTGAGAATACGGAGACACTTTCTATATAGAGCAACATTCAACGCCATTAGCAATCACAAGCACTTGAAGTGTCTATTAGAAAAAAAGGAACTGAACATGAGATAGAGAAGGTGACTAGAAGTTTTGAAGAAGTATGACCTCTAGCTTTAGTATCATCTTGGAAAAGCAAACGTCATGGCCGACGCTTTGAACTGTAAACTACTTAATATCTTCATTATGATGGTTAAGAAGAAGGAACTAATGGAGTAATTCAAGGACATGTGATTGTCATTGTAAATGGCACCGGATGGAGTATGTCTAGACATGGTTACTATTTCGAATGATTTGTTGGGAGAAATCTAAGAGAATTAGAAAAGTGACTAAGATATACCAAGATTTAAAGTAGAAGTATCCGTAGTAAGGAATGGAGAGAGACATTACTAAACATATATCGCCCTGTATGGGCTACCAATAAACTCATCTCAAAATTCTTCGGACTATATCAAATTCCGTCTCGAATTTGGTCTGGTAGCCTAACAACTAACTTTTGTCATCCTTTCTTTCTAAATCTTTGTGAAATCTTTCATATATCGTGATTGCGAAAGTATATCCCCGATTCAGCCTTGTCATCAAACTAAACACGGTATAGTTCAGAGAGAGTCTGATCTTTGAGAAGCTTCTTGTGAAGATCAAGGATAGGAGAACAAAGCAACACGGAGATATAGAGATCACATTCGTAAGGGTGATCTGAATTGACGCGACTAATGTAATACCCTTAAACACATGTTAGACTGGTGAATGGTTACTTAAGGTAGCATTTGACTTGTTTAGCATGCCAGTGAAGTTTTGTGATGAACTGAGTTCATTTAGGCACTTAGTTACAACACAGAAGTTGAAAAATCGCTTAAAATGACTTAGATAATAGCATAAGTTACTAAGTTGAGAGAAATAAACATAGAGAGTTTGTTTCTAGGTCACAAATAAGCCATGTAAGATGTGGCAAAAGTTTCAAGAGAATCAGAGTCAGTTTGGTATTTTTAGGCATACTGGTTGTGCGTTTTAATACCGAATAACTAGCAGCAGATATAGAAAATCATGAAAATGGTGAAACAATAATTTAGATGAATCCTATGATTTATTCTAAAGTTGATGGAAGCTAGAAAACTTGAATTAGCATAATTTGGGTGTCGTTAACTGATATAAGTTTCAGCATAGAAACTTAAGTTAATCTTTTTTCTTAATTCCCTCTGCGTCCCACCCCCTATTTCTCTCTTCTCTCTCGGCAGAGAACTGAAAAACAGAAAAAGAAAGAAGAAAAGAGAAAGGGAGAAAGGAAGAAAGGGGAGAAGAATAAGGGAAGAAGAAGATCAAGGATCAAGTTTCTGGATCAAGAGTCTTCAAGAGGTAAGGGGTTTTCTATTCATCTTTCTCCTATTTGATTTGTATTGAATAGGGTTAGGGTTTGAATAGAAATAGGGATTTGAATGGCCAAATCGTGATTCTTAACTTGGTTCTTGATTCCAAGGACTAGGTTAGGATAGTTTAAGCCTAGAGAATGCTAGATGGTCATTTATGGCTCAAGAATAACCATAGAATCCATAGAAATTGGACTTTAAGAATAGTTGGAGTTATGTGATTCTGGACCTAAATTTATGCCCTAAGAGAATTCATAGGTTGTAAAAGAGTTACAACAAGTTTAAGGGCATAGATTAATGTTAGAAATCACTTAGAATCCATGAGAAAAGGATTGGAAATTGGTTTTTAAACCAATTATGCAGAAAATGCATTCTGCAGAATTGTTGTTACGCGGAGAGCGCCTAGGCGCCCACTATAGAGCGCCTAGACGCCCAGAGTTCAGAGAAGAATGATCGTGCAGCAGGGCAATGAGCACCTAGACGCTAAAGATATGGCGCCTAGACGCCTAAAGCATATTTCATCACAATCTTTATTTTGATGTTTTCAAGTTCTTAGTTAGATGGAATCATTAGTATATGTTTCCTAAAGTGTGTTAAGGCACAAATAGGGATATTTTCAAGTGGAAAATAGTTACCTATCAAGCATGAGAAAGCATAGGCTTTTAAGCATCCTAAAGGAAAGGTTTGCTTTAGGTAATGACATTGCACCTTAGGCAACTTAACATTGCAATAGATATCACTCAAGATGTGAAGAGATAGTGCAATAGCGATACGTATACTAGGATGAATAATAGTATTCACTCTAGTAGAGAATGAGAAAGGTATGAACCTTAGAAGATCCAAGAATAGTGGATTACCTTAGGAAGGTACCTAGAACCTTAAGCAACAAAGAGTTGCAAGTAAGAACCACTCTTGCATTAGATTTAGTTGAGTGAAGATAAGATTGTGTATTAGTTCCAAGGAGGGAATGTTTAGGTACTAAGTCTCTAGTTAAGTGGGACTTTGTGCATTGCTAAATACACAATAAGATGAATTGTGACTAAGAAGATGTCATAATCATAAGGTATAGTAGAAATGTGCAATAACTCATGTATTAGCAAAGATGAGTTAAAAGTGCAAGATAAAGGGAATTTACTTCCTTAGATACTAATGAAAATATGGAAGCTAAGTTCTTAAGCATTCCATGAGTTTGGAATAATTAAAGAGGTATCTGGAACCTTAAGCACATAAGTATAGTATAAGCTACTACTAGAAGTGTGAAGGAAGGGAAAACTAGATACAACCAAAATAAGTATGTTATACTTATCTAGATGCATGACTTACTCGCCTTAGTTAAAGTTGAGTTAATTATGCAAAGTTTTAGAGAAATACTCATTTATTTCCTTAAGCAAGGGTAGATGAGGCAGTAGTTAAGATAGACTCTTTCACTAGGATGAGTTGAGTCTATAGGAAAGTTAAGATGGTGGTTATGTAAGAGATAAACATAACACTAAGTTTTTCATACACTAGTTAGTTAATCTAGTATGTATGTGAAGAGATAGAACCTTAGTGCAATCAAGAAAAGTGGTTTGCCATAGGTAAATACCTAACGCCTTAGTAACATAGTGTTGCATTAGAAATCACTTAAGAGATATGAGTGATGAGGTGGAGTTTAGGTACAAGTATGAGAAATGGACTGGTGATATTTACCTGAGAATGTAACGTTATATGACGCGAGGTCATTTAGCTAGAAGGTAAGGAATTAGAGAAGTTCCTAAGGGGACAAGTATTTCTAACCAAGTGCTAGGGTTACATGTAATATGAGGTTACAGAATCTCCTCATTACTAAGGGTAAACATAAGAAGCCAAAGTTCCTAGGAGAATATGCTTAGATCGTAAAGGAACTAAGTATATAAGTACGTATGTAAGTCTATGAATTGGTCAAGTAGTATCGATCTTGGTGAGTATCCTTTGATGTTCATTCATGGAGGCAAAAAGAGATAGATGGGTGTCCAAAAGACTTTTGAGAAGGACATAACCCTGATGTCTCGATAGTGCCAAGGCCAAAGGAGATAAGTGGGAAATCCAAAGACGCTCTTTGAGCAAGGATGAAGCCCGAATTTCTCAGCGTGCCAAGATATGTGTAATGCGAGGATGAACTTTCCCTCTAATTACCACTGGATGATATACTAACTAGTTCCTAGCAAACTTTCTTGTTTTCAAAATAAACTTCTGCATGTATTTAAAAACAAAACCCTGCATTTGCATTTTATCCACATACTCTTAGGATTCCTTAGGCATATTCATATTACATATCATTCTCATTGCATTCACGGACAGTTGTATGGGCATTGTCCGTCACTATTGGTATTTATAGCTGTATGGGTATTGTATATATTAACAGTGTGTAGGCTATCGGTTGATATCATACTATAAGAAAGTGTGCAGATATGAGAAAAGAGGAGGAAGCTCCTAAGTTAGAATTATAGCATCTGTTATATAATTGTTATATACAATGTTATAGTTAGATGGTATTGGAATTGCTTTTACTGAGAATGTTAATTCTCACCCCAGTTGTTATTCCATGTAAATCCAGATGCAGGCACAGATGCAGGTACAGAGGTACAGACCCTGCTAAGGGTGAGAAGAGAAAGCAAGAAGACTAGAGTAGTTTTTATTGCTTTAAGTAGACAGAACTTATGTAATCAGTTTATATTTGTTCTGTAAGTTTTATGTTATATGTATTACAATAAGCCCTCTTATGGCTAAGTTTGTATATATATGTATAAATTTAAGTTTTTCCGCAATCTCTCAAGGCTTTCTATAATTACTCAGTTGTGATTATGGATATATGTTAGAATATAGTATGAGGAAGTGACGTTTCTAGTACCGTTATCTTTATATATCGTTATGTAACGATGATATATCCAGATATCTGTATTAGGGTGTTACAACTAGAAGCACGATGTGAAAGTTGGAAGGCAAGATGAAGGAATTACATCCATGTTTATTCTAAGGGATGAAAATTTTGGGGACGAAATTTCTATTTAAAGGGGAGTGTTGTAATATCCCAAAAATTAATAATTTTAGGATAAATAGTTGTTTTATAATATTTGTGATTTTTGAGAATTTTTTTGTATTTTTCTGAGAGCTTGGAATATTTTAATATTATTTCTCATTGTGCGTGCAAACTGAGCAGGCCTGGAAAAATGAGATATTTTTTCCGAGAACCTTGAGCTGTGGAAACGTCAACGGGGGATCTTACTAAACCCGATGCCAGACATGGTTTACGAGGTTTCACGTTTTTTGAAAAATTTTAACAAATAAAATAATAATCGTTGTATAAATTTTATTTGTCAGATAAATTAATACTGACTTCAGTCAACTGTAATAATTGTCTACTAAATAATAACATGTATTAAAAACCTTATCACATTATCTAAAATCTACTTTGTGTCACATCTATTAGCTTTATTTTCAAAAGGAAGATTAATTTAATCCAAGCTTGTAAAAAGGGAAGCTTCCAAGAAATTTCCCCACTATTTCATTTCTCTCTCTTCCCTTCCTACACTCCTACGGCAGAGGTCATTTTGGGAGCCGAATATCCCTTTTTACACATTCTCACTTTTATCACTTGACTCTCATATTTCAACACACAAAAACACCTAACATTTCCTATCTTCTTCTTCCTTCTCCACGGTACACACACACACATTGGAGACCATCTCCATTGTTTGCTAAACAAATCACATTCTTTGTTTCCTTCCACCATTCCAAGGCTACTCTCTTTGGTGGTCATCCCTTTGGTTCTTCTTCTTCTTCCATTTTCCATCATTGAAGCTAAAGCTTGAAGCTTTTGAGGTAAAGCCTTCACCTTTCTTCCATTTTCTTCTCATTTTCATTTTTCTTGGTCACCTATGTGATCAAGAACTCATCTTTCCATGATTTGAGTGGACATTATGGAAGTCACTCACATTAGTATTTTCTTAAAGGTGAAAATGAAAATCAAGAACAAAAAGGAGCTAGCATCCTTGTGATTGTCTTCATTTAGGAAAGAAGGAGATGATCCTCTTTAACTAATCTTGGTAGTAAGGAGATGTCTTGTGTGGTGTTGTTAATTTAGGGATCCATGTGTGGATTTCCCTCTTTGTTATATATTTTTCTTTCTTCTTCTCATATTGGTGTATTTGGTTTGATTTGTATGAGTTATTGACTTTCTTTATATGATTTTGGATGCATGGTTGAGCTAATATAATGTTGAAAATGTTATGGATTGATTTGGTTTGAGTTTAGATGGCTTAAAGATCATTTTTCTGCAAGTTTACGAGTGGTAATCGATTACACAGTGCCTGTAATCGATTACCAAGCCCTTGGAATTACAAAATCGTGATTCTGGGAATCACGTAATCGATTACATCATGAATGTAATCGATTACGAAAGTTCTGTCCAGCTAGTAATCAATTATCAGAATTCTGTAATTGATTATCAGGTCCCTGAAGTTACGAATCATGTTCTGAGAAGCTATGTAATCTATTACATTCAGTATATAATCGATTACAGAGGTTCTGTTGATCTGGTAATCGATTACCAAGGTTATGTAATCGATTACCAGGATCCTAAAATGAGATTTTGAGCTGAAAATGATGAAAATATGGTTCCTTATTCCTTGTAACTCAAACATAAATCTTAAACCCTAGATTCGAAAATTTTATTTCACTTAAATGTGACGGGATTATGTATCCATACCAATAATGGAGAAATGATTTTGAAAATGGAATTTTTAGATCCATAACATGGAAATTGTGGTATGTGTGGAACGATGGACATGTATATGTATTGATATTGAGAGTTGGTTGATGCAATTGTGAGTTCCTATGTGGGACCTAGTTCTTGATGAAATTATGATATGTGAATATTGAAAATGGATATATATGCCATGGTGGTATACTTTATGATGAATGCATCATTGATAAACATACATGATAGGACATTGTGTCGTCATGCATATGTAATTTGATAATGAATTATATACCGTTATGGTATTGTATATGATGAAAGCATCATTGATAAATATACATGATTGGACATTGTGTCGTCATATATATGTATGCCTAAGAGTTGAATAACACCTATGTGTGGGTGCGAATTGGTTTAAGCGAAGGGCCATGTGTTGTTGGCCCGGGGAACGTCGGGGTGCGGGTGCTTCACATGGACAGTTATGAGCTCCTTTATGCCGTGGGGTAGACCGATGCAAACACACCGACGATCCTGACTGGACGTTGTCAATATTGTGATCAACTGTTGAGGTGCCACGTATAAGCCATGATGCGCAAATATTTTATGAGATGAAGCACACTATTTTTAAAGGCTAACGATATACTGGCATTACTCCTTGGTCGTTCACTCCGAAAGGTTAATGTCTAACTCCATGGAGTAGGAATTGGTACCATAATGCATTGTGCATTGTTCATTGTCAGTCTCATAAACTGTTAAGCATGAACACCTGTGACTGTGAAAGTAATTATTTTACTTCTGTGAATGATTATCTGGACATTGTGCTGATTTCTAGAAATATTGTTGTTAACTGCCTGTTATTGTTGATTCTTGCTATTACTTACTGTTGTCCTGCTTTCACCATAAATATCACTGTTATTATTGATTCTTATTATTGCTTGTAATTGAATTGCTTTTATTATAAATTCCGTTGTAGTTATTAATAAATGTATGAACTGTATTACTTTATGGGTGCTTTGCACTGTGTTATTTTCTTGCTACCATAATTGGTAATGTAAGTAGGATATCTCACCTCTTTCTTGTATTCTTGTACTTCTGTTATATACATATGTTTGATAAAAGATCGTGAGGGAGAAGACGAGGGGCCACACCTTTGCTGTTTGGATTGGGACGATTCGTTATTCTCGATTTGGCGTATGGACGGGATCCTTTCGGTTACGTATGATTACAACTTCGTGAGGGCATTGATGTCTATCGTGTCGGCTGGGACTCCGAATGTCGTATATGTATATAGGGTTGCGGCTTTGTCTGCTAGTAGTACCTACCCCAGGGTTACTACTTTTCCCCTTTAGTGTTTTAATTCCCGCTGTATTTTATTTGACTCTGTAATTATTATATTTCATGTTATCAGTGATTTGTGTTAAGGATGACTATAAAATATATATATGGAAAATGATTTTATTTCAGTGGTGGTGTATAAAATGATTGAGTACTAATTATGTTTCAGTCGAGGCTCCTATTTTCTATTTATGCATAATGGAAATAACTTGAACATTGAAATGTACTGTTATTGAGACTGTGACATGCCGGGATTTGGTAACTGTGGTGTAATAATGATTGCACTGCGGTTGCTATATCAAGGGGTGTTACATGCAGCCCCTTAAGTGACCATTTTCTTTTATTTTTCTCTTCATCAAGACCATTTCCATACTCACCTCAACCTTCTCTACATCTTCTATTTAGAAATTTTCCTCAAAATCTAACCTTTCCTCCATTGTCTTCCAAGACAAAGCTTCAAGCTTTAAGGTAAAGTTTTTGTATTTCTTTTTCTTTCTCTTTATTTTCGTGCTCCATGATCTCTTTGATGATCATGGATCTCTTCTTTTTCAACCATTAATGTTGAATCATTGTCTTGAAATTCCTAGGGTTTTGGGAAGCTCAAAACCGAACCTTCAAGGACCAAGTAGAAGATCATTTTTGTGTTCTTCCTTTAAGTAAGAGGGAGATTACTCACTTCAACCATTATGGTGGTGAGGGAACCTTTGTATGCTTACTTTGTTTTAGTGATTTTGTATGCTTATGCTTTTTTTAAAATTGGATTAATGTTGAGTGATGATCTTAAATGTATTGGATGTGTTGAAAATGCTTGATCATGTTAAGGTTGTTAAATGGAAAATTTGGAGTTTCCTACCCTAATATGATGCCATGGTTTTGATTAGGAATTAGGGATATGACTTGATTTTTATATACAATATAATAAAGCTTAGGTGATTAAATGTTGGATGATAACATTAATATTAATGAATGGAAAATTTTAAGGGTTTAATACCCCAAAGTGAGGCCACGGTTTTGACTTAAATTTTGAGGGGTTGGATTGGTTTGGTGTGAACAAAAATTTAAGTGATTAAATATTAAAAGATTAATGCATAAAATGTAAAGAAATTGGAAACTTGATGACCAAGTGAGGCCACGACTTTTAGAAAAAAATTAGGGCTTAAATGATGCCTTGATGCATCTTTGAAGATTTAGAATTTAGAGACATGCATAATCCATAATGTGGACTTATGATAATTGATGAACCATGAATACATATTGATGTTGTTGATTGATTCCATGTTATTGTGAAATCCTTATATGGGCTAAGTACTTGTTGACTGTGTACTCAATGAAATTGTGATGTATTGATGTTGAGAAATGTATATATATATATATATATATATATATATATATATATGCCATTGTGGTATACTTATGATAAATGTATCATTGATAGACATACATGATTGGACATTGCATTATCATGCATATGTGTTGTCCGTTGGATATTGTTGTAAAGGCGGTGTATGCCTAGGAGTTTGAATAACACCTATGTGCGGGTACGAGTAGACTAAGCGTAGGGTCATAGTGGTTGGCCCTGGGGACGTCGGGGTGTGGGTGTCTCACAATAGACAGTGGTAACTCCACTAGGGCCGTGTGATAGACTGATGCGACACACCGACGATCCGGACTGAGACGTTGTCCTATATCGTGATCAACTGTTGAGGTGCCATGTGTAAGTCATTTATGCAACTATTTTTATGAGATGAGCACACTATTTTTAAAGGCTAACGATATACTAGCATAACTCCTTGATCATTCACTCTGAAAATGTTTATGTCTAGCTCCATGGAGTAGGAATTTTGGTACCATTTGCATTGTGAACTGTCAGTCCCATAATTCATTGAGCATGAGTATCTATAATTGTGAAAATTATTTGTTATTATTACTGCAATGATTATTTGATTGCTTGGAAATGTTGTTGTTGTATGCTTGTTATTGATGATATTGATCGTTATTTATTGTTGTTCTGCTCTTACTGTTAATTTTAATTATCACTGCGTTTATATATGGGCGTCCGCGCTATTTTGTTTTCTTGCTGCCATTTTGGTACTGAAAGCTAAGTGTCTCACCTCTTTCTGTATTTCCTGTATTTTTTTGTATCTCTATTTGACTATGTACTTCTGCGAAGACGTACATAAGGAAGAGAAGGAAACACCTAAGTTTACGGGTTTATTGCCACATTACGACTAGAGCTACTAAGGATGTCATCGCGCCCTAGCAGCTTTTTGGGGTACGTGAAGTTAACCTTTCATGGAGGACCTGACGGCTGGCACCTACATATGGAGACGGGCCGATGCATATACCGTGGGGAGCTGACGGTGTCATTAGCTTGGGGCTCCTACGATGTTCCTGTCTTTGAGTTTTCTACTTTCGTTATTTTGGAGTTCTATTTACCCGTGAAGGATATGTGGACGGACATGTTTTATACCCCTCAAGAGGATTCTTTCCTCTCCACTGCTCAAGCTTCTGCCTGAAACTCGGTCGCTCCGATGGCAATTTCGTCAGATGATGAGGACCTTGAGAAGGACCCGGCTACGGTCCCTTCTCGTCAGTCTTAGGGGCTGATACTGTAGGTGGCTACTGATGGCTAATCGTTTATCTTTTTGGGAAGCCTGATGTTTTGTTGTATATGTTGGGGGTATATTTGTATCCTTTCGGGTGGGTACATCTTTTGTTTTTTGTATAAATATCATGATGTAATTAAACGAGGTTGATGCGTATAATATATATATATATATATATATATATATATATATATATATATATATATATATATATATATATACAGACATTTTAATTACTCGATTATTTTATCATCCAAGAATGCAAACTATTTAATCTTGTGTTAATAATGAATCAAGTCTTAATTAATCACTGTAATTATTATTTTTCACAAATTTTATATTACGTTTTGTTTTTCTATATTATGGTGTGACGTTCCTTCTTCGCGATGTTAAGAAAAAGGGGCGTTACAAATGGCATCCTTCTAAACGCAAATGTACCATAGGGACAAGTAAATGTTGTCTTTTCTCGGTCTTCTGGTGCTATGGCAATTTGGTTATATCCAGAATAACCATGCAAGAAGCAGTAATAGGCCTTTCCTGTTAGTCGATCCAGCATCTAGTCAATGAAAGGAAGTGGGAAGTGGTCTTTTCGCGTAGCCTTGTTCAGTTTACAATAGTCCATGCATACCCTCCATCCAGTGAGCTTCCAAGAGGGAATAAGCTCATTATTTTCATTTGTGACTACCGTCATGCCACCTTTCTTTGGCACGCACTGAATTGGGGATACCCAAGGGCTATTAGAAATAGGGTGAATTATCCCTGCATCCAGCCACTTGATTATTTCCTTCCTCACCACTTCTTTCATAATTGGATTCAGCCTCCTTTGGTGTTCCATAACGCCACTTTGATTGTCTTCTAGCAAGATCTTGTGCATACATATGGAATGGCTAATGCCTTGAATATCGACAATAGTCCATCATAATAACATGCTTGTATTTTCTAAGCACATAGAGAAGTTTCTCCATTTGATCTTCTGAGAGGGCAGATGATATAATTACCAGCAAGGTGGAGGTTGCTCCCAGATAAGCATAATGTAGATGGTTAGGTAGAGACTTTAGCTCTAGCCTTAGAGGTTCCTCAATGGAAGGCTTAAATGCCTCCTTTGTTGCATCAGACTCTAATGTTTCAAACTTGGGCAACCGATATTGCTTAGGGACCACATCAAGGTGCTTAATGTATTTCACTACATCATTCCTAAATTCTTCATCATCCATAGTTGACGAAGTTAATGCAACAACAAGGGAATCTTCAGGATTATTGGCTTGGAATGTATCATTAATGATATTATCCAATAAACCTATATAGGAATACTCTTCATGATCTTGAGGAAACTTAATTGCTTTAAAGATGTTAAAGTTACCTCTTGATCTTGAATCTTCATCGTCAATTCACTTTTTTGGATATCAATGAGTGTTCTCCCCGTGGCTAGGAACGGTCTGCCTAGAATCAAGGGAACCCTTTGATCCTCCTCCATATTCAGGATAACAAAGTCTGTAGGAAATATGAACTTGTCCACTTTCACTAGGACATCCTCTACAATTCCCTTCGGGTATATATATGAATGATCGGCTAGCTAGAGGGTTACGAATGTGGTCTTGCATTCCCCCAAACCTAACCTCTGAATATGGATAGGGGCATAAGATTAATGGTTGCCCCCATATCGCATAATGCTTGGCCTAGGAAGTTCTCTCCTATGGCATAAGGGATAGTAAAGCTCCCCGGGTCCTTCAACTTAGGGGAAAGCTTCTGTTGTAAGACAACACTACATTCTTCAAACAATGCTACCATTTCAAACTCGCCCAGCTTACATTTCTTTGAAAGTATGTCCTTCATGAACTTGACGTAACTGGGCATCTGCTCTAAAGCTTCAGCAAAAGGGATGTTGATGTGAAATTTCTTGAAAACTTCCAAAAATTTCTTAAACTGCTCATCCATCTTATGCTTTATTTGCCTACTTGGAAAAGGGTAAATGGTGTATATATGGCCTATTCTCTACCTTCTTGTTATCGGCCTTCTCTTCACCTTTCTTATCTTCCACCCTTTTGTGGACAACTTCTTCATTCTTTTGGCTTTCTTCACCCACCATCTCCTAGTCTTTACCAACTTCAACCTCTTCTTCCAGCAACCTTGTTTTCGGATTACCTTTAATATCCTTTCCACGTCTCAGTGAGATCACCTTGTAATGCTCATTTAAGGTGCCTTTTGGATTATTGATTGTATCACTCGGGAAAGTGCCTAGGGGCCTGTTATTAATTACATTTGCTAACTACCCCACCTGAGTTTCCAAAGCCCTCATAGAAACTGACTAGCTCTGTATCATTGAGTCATTCTTTGCTAAGTGAGCTTATATCTTAGTCATAAAGGTATCAGTTTTCACCATCAAGTACATGAACATAACTTCAAGAGATGGTTTCTTGTCTTAAATTGGCTGTCTGGGTTATGAGGGGAATCCAGGAGGATTATAAGGTCACTCAACTCCAGGCGCTAAGGAAGAGGCTCCTTGATTATCCCTCCAAGAGAAGTTTGGATGGTTTCTCCATCCAGGATTATACTGATTGGTGTATGGATTATTTTATGATCGGTAATTCCCCACATAATGCGCACTTTCAGAAGTGGTAAGGCACCTATCACTTAAATGGTTATAGCCGCATTTATCGCACAACACAAATGGGCTCTGGGAGCGTGATGTCCCATACTGTCCATCTTGCTTCCCAACGCTGCAACCTATGTAGATAGCGAGGTTAATGCATCTACTTCATGCACTCCAGCGACCCTTCGTGGAGTGTTTCTTGTTACAGGCCACTGATAGCTGTTACACCTAATTCCTTAAACAGTTGGAAGGCATCATCTAAAGATTTGCTTAACAAGGAACCTCCAGCTGCAGCATCTACTATTGGGCGGTCGTGTGGTAGCAAGCCGTTGTAAAATGAGTAGATTTGATGCCAAAGTGGTATCTCATGATGTGGGCACCTTCTCAGAAGATCCTTGTACCTTTTCCAGGCCTCGTGCAAGGATTCTAATTCAGTCTGAGTGAATGATGTAATATCATTCACCATCTCTGCAGTATTGGCCAGAGGGAAGTATTTATTCAGAAATTTTGGTACATACCTCCGCCCAAGTTATGATTGATCCTGCTGGAAAAGAGTGCAACCAGCTTTTGGCTTTATCCCTTAAAGAGAAAGGAAAAAGCCTTAGGCGAATAGCATCTTCAGACGCTCTGTTGTGCCTAAATGTATCGTAAATCTCCAAGAAGTTGGAGAGATGCGCATTGAGATCCTCATTAGATAAGCTACCAAACTTTATAGAAGTTTGGATCATTTGGATGATGGTCGGCTTTATCTAGAAGTTGCTTGCTCGGATGGCAGGACATCTAATGCTGGATTGCAAATTATCCATCTGAGGAGTAACAAACTCCCTCAGTGGCCTTGTGCGACTATCGTCCTCCACCTCGTGCATAGCATTTTCTTCCACTATCCTAGAACTTATTTGAAACAAATAAAGAATTGAAACTTAAATTAATATGCACAAAAGAAACTTAGACTAGAACTAATTAAACTCGTTAATATTAGTTCTACTGAAATTATGTCGTAGTCCCTAGCAACAACGCCAAAAACTTGTTCGCTCTTTTACTTACCGCAAGTGCACGGATCGCACTTATAGTGTAGTTAGGAGTCTGATATCGTTCCCACGAGGACTATTGCTAACTCAGAACTAACTATTAACCAATAGCTTAATAATTTCTATCTTAGAACATTCAAATTGAGAAAGTTGTGTTTAAACTAATGGAAAGACTTAAACACTAGCTAGTTGGAATCAAAGTTGTTGATTAAAAAATAGAGAATCCTTCTTCACCTTCTACTTCAATTGATGATATGCAAACCTCTTTATCAACATACATGATATGGAATTTGTTGGCTTGAGAATCTTATTCAGTTAAAAGCCTATGTCTAGGTCATTTAACCATGCTTCGTTTACCTAGTCCCTATGTGTCCATGAGATCTAGAGTAAATTTCCACTTCTTAAGCGTACTTCTCAATAATAGCCATGCATGACCAATAGGAATATTTCTATCCTATTAGCTAATCAATTTATTCAAGCCAATTGAATGAAATCAAACATGCATTAACCACATTTATGATCTTAAATTTAAATTCCTATGTCTAGGTTCATTAGATTTAATCAAAACATATTAAACATTGGCCAAACATTCAAAAACATTATCAACAATATGATTGAACAATCCCAAACCATATATATTAACTTAAAGGTTCACAAAATCATCAATATTCATAGAAAGATCCAAAGAAATCCTTATACACAGCCTAGCCACTTATGACAAAAAAAAAATATATCACAAATACTCATTGTCATGATCAGAAAAGAGAGGAAGATAAAGGAGAGAAAGTTGCAAGCTCAATAATGGTGGTCCTTGGTGCTTGAATCCTCCTTGTGGAAGGATTTGGCCTCCAACTTTGGTCTTTTTGGCTTCCTTTCAGTGTTACAAATAAATCCTAGTAGCTGTGTTCTAAAAATAAAAACGTTGCTTTTCTAAAATCTGATAGAACTGTATTTGTAGGCTTCAAATTTCTGTTTCACGCTGCAGCGCTCCACATGTCACATTGCGACACTTGTTAAAATTAGGTAAGAACGCCATGACGCTCATTCTTCACATCGCGGCGTGCAAATTTCGTAGCTCTCTGCCAGAAACATGGGATGCAACACACCGCGACGCTAACTTGCCCACGCCGCGGCGTTGAATGCTAAACTTCACCTAGTGCTTTCTTTTCCCATGCAGCTCAAAGTCCTACACCATTATACTCATTTTGAGCTCTTCTTGCAATTGAGAAGTCACCAGATTAATGACAATAACAAGTTCACATCATCATTGAAAGAATTATACCAATTTGCTCAGAAAACATATAGGAAGATGTCACAATTGAAATCAATGAATATAGCTTAAAATCTTCCAAATGTGCCTGATAACAAAGACTAAGCAATCAATAAAGCACAGATATAGGGTCACAGTAACACCATTTCATGGAGTTATCATGTTCCTGGAGGAGTGAGTTGAGATACTATCTCACACTCTTTTAGATGATCATCAAACTATTGACTCAAGTATTCACCACCTCGATATGATCGAAGGACTTTAATACTCTTGCCAAGTTAGTTTTGTACTTCATTCTTGAACTCCTTGAACTTTTTAAAGGATTCTAATTTGTGCTTCATAAGGTTTACAAATCCATATATACTGAAATCATTAGTAAATGTAATGAAGTACTGAAAACCGCCTCTAGCCAGTGTGTTTAGGGGTCCACATACATCACTATGTATAAGACCCAAAATATCACTAGCCCTTTAACCTTGTCCAGTGAATGGGGCCTTTGTCATCTTCCCCAATAAACAAGTTCACATATCTTATATGATTCGAAATTAAACGAGTCCAAGAATCCATCTTTATGGAGTTTGGAGATGCGTTTCTCATTTATATGACCCAAACGACAATGCTAGAGATAAGTTGAGTTCATATCGTTTGATTTAAACCTCTTTGTATTTATGTTATAGACGAGCGTTTCAAGATCAAGGACATAAAGTCCATTACTCAGTTGTGCACTACCATAAAAAATATCATTCAAATAAATAGAACAACATTTGTCCTTTATAATAAAAGTAAAGCCTTTCTTGTCCAAACAAGAAACTGAAATGATATTCTTGCTTATGGCAGGCATAAAATAGCAGTCCTCTAACTCTATTACAATCCCAGTGGGCAAAGATAAAAGATAAGTCCCTACAGCTAATGCAGCAACCTTTGCTCCATTTCCAACTTGTAGGTCGACTTCGCCCTTAGTCAACGGTCTACTGTTCTTTAGATCCTACACATTTACACAAATATGAGATCCACATCCAGTATCTAATACCTATGATGTAGAAGTAGATAAATTGACTTTTATAACAAAAATACTTGAAGTGGAAGTCTCACTTCTCTTCTTCTTCTTGAGCTCATCTAGGTACTTAGCATAGTTCCTCTTCCAATGTCTGATCTGACTATAGTGGAAGCACGTACCTTCCTTAGCCACTCCACCCACTGGTTTTAAGTCAGAAGTGTTGGGCTTAGACTTATCCTTGCTCTTGCCCTTCCATTTATACTTGGGCTTTTTCTGTTGTTTCTTGCCCTTATTCTTTTGGACCATCATTATAGCCTTTCCTTTGCCTTTGTTTATATTCTGCTCAATAATTCTCAACATGCTTAGTAGCTCTGGTAGTGATTTGTCAATTTCATTCATGTTGTAGTTCATGACAAATTGACTAAAACTTCCGGCAGCGATTGCAGGACCAAGTCAGTGGCCAACTCTTAAGCCCAAAGGAAAACCAAGTCTCTCTAGGTTTTCAATATACCCAATCATCTTGAGTACATGAGCACCAACAGGGCTTCCTTCTACCAGCTTGCATTGAAACAGTGCTTTAGAGACCTCATATCTCTCATGCTTAGCCTGCTCTTGATAGAGCTTTTTGAGGTGTATGATCATATCGTAGGCATCCATGTTCTTGTGTTGCTTTTGGAGCTCAAAGTTCATGGTAACTAGCATTAGACATCTGATGTCCAAGGCATCATCTTGATGCTTCTTATAAGCATCTCTTCAGCTCTATGGGTATTAGTAGTAGGTGGCTTAGGAATAGGCTGTTCTAGAACATACAACTTTTTCTCTTGCTTGAGGACAATCCTCAAGTTCCTGCACCAGTCTAGGAAATTTGTCCCAGACAACTTGTCCTTCTCAAGGACTGATTGCAATGATAAATTACTTGAAATGTTTGTTGCCATGGTAATCTATCAACAGAAATATGCAAAATATAAGTATCATGTCATAAACATATTTAACAAGGCCTTTAATTAAATATGTCTCCCACTATTTTATTCAAATCAATGACCCCCAACATTGACTCGGAAAATCTCATCGTAAGATTTCCTAGTGGGCCAAGATTCATATTTTACCTAGCTTTGAGTCAGCTTTGGTTGATCACCCAAAATTCGGTTATTTAGGTAGGAAATTCTTTCCAATTACATCACATGTAACTCTTAGATAGTTAAGTGAATAATACTTATTCTAATCCATCCAATGGACTAAAGCCCAACTTCATGCCTCTAAGCCTTCAATCCTATTGAAATGGCCTAATTAAGTCAGACCCAATGGTTGGTAGTTGGATATTACCCTTTTCCCATCGCATCTTACTATATAGATAAAGACATCCTGCTTTGGCAGACCTACACTTAATTGATACTAGTCTTGACGAGTGCCAGCATTGGAAGGCATCACATAATGACTTCATATTTACTTTTAAAGAAATTTTTATTATTATTAGATCTCACCATTTATTAAGTTGTTTATCATGCCACAAACATCATCCACACATCTCATAAATATAAAGCATAGAATAAATGTGACATGGTTATGGCCCCTATGAGAGAACCATAAACTAAAACGAGGAAGTAAACCAGCTTCAAAAGTGTCTCCCACCAACGTCCTCATTTGATGTCGCCTTCATACCTCCATATCAAGATTACATTATATAGAAACCTCTTTTACATTTGAGGGGAGTTAGGTTAGAAGATAATGTACAATTAAAAAGTAGAAAGAAAGGCACGACACGCAGGTTGTATTTTTAAAATAACCAAAATACCATAAAAGGAGGGCTAAGGCCATAACCATGCAACACAAATTACACATAAACACAAAGCAATAACACATTATTATTTTGTGAGTTATAAAAACAGATTTGAATTTTGCGCCTCAGAAAAGATGCGCTATGCAGAGATAGCACAGGGTTCGGGACAGCACCCTGACGGGAGTGTCGCATCCTGGTATGCTGCCGGGGTCAAGGGGAGGCTGCCCTTTGTGGGGTGCATAGGCAGCGCCTCGGTCCAAATTCTTTTATTCAGATACCACCACTGGTTTCTTGAACAAAAAATCGAGTTGGACCCCTTTCGCCCCCATGACGGCTAGGCAACAACATCTGAACCCTCACGTTGCTATCACATGAACACTTCATGGCCGCCGTCACCTATCAAGAAATAGGGTTTCCAGAATGCGTGAGGACATGAACACTTCATGTCATGGTGAACCCTTGCACCGCAAACCAAGAACAAGGTTTCCCAGACCCTTGTGTCGCGCTGCTATCCAGAGTTTGCTTGACATCAACACTTGATGTCATCACAAACCAGAAACAAGGATTCCATAACCCTTGCGCCACTATCCATAACGCTGTCCAGAACGAGGTTTGCTTGACATCAACGCTGGATGCCTCCACAACTAGGATTCTAGAATGCCGTCCAGAAACAACGTTGTTCAAAACGCTGTATATATCACATACATACTAGAAAACATCGTAAAAATATACATATATAACCAAATCATTGTTTCGAAAACATCATTATGGTTTCGCATACAACACATCAAACAGAATACGTTTTTTGCAAAGGTTTCATACGGTTTCAGAAATAACACATAAAGATCATATCTTTTATGAAAAGAAAGCAACGAATCATGTTATTTCATACAACAAGAAGACAAGAAAAATCGAATCATGGTTTCGCAAGTGGCTCTGATACCACTATTGGGAATCACAGATACATCACGCAACGAAAAATAGAATTCCTAACAAGGATCCATGCGGAAAAGCCATAATTCAAGTTTTTTAAAATTGTTTACCTCTTGAAGCATGATTAAAACAAGTGACGTGAATCACTAACACCGTAACAATGACTATGTCTCTACAGTATCCACACGAACAGACTTAAGAACAACTAATATCCGCAAGTAGGAGTCATGCCTCTCTCACACAATGCTAGCTGCGAAGAGAAAAGAAGAAACCTGTCACTCTCTCACTCACTGTTTCTGTTAAGAGCGGCTAGGGTTTTTTAATGCATCCATTGACAAACCCTTAGCAGTGCTATTTATAATACCTAACTGTCTTAAGTGAGTGACAATAACAGTAAGGTAAGTTGTGCAACCCTAGACTCATCTGTTATGAGTCCGACCCACAATTGAATCCAAGTCCAACTTGGATCCTAATTACTCCAATTTAGTCTGCTCTATGTGTGCGACCCTGCAGGTTCTCATAACATTAGCAGTAATATTAAAATCCAATTTTAATATTACAAGCAGTGAGCGGTATCTAACAACACATCGCTGCCACCCAAGTAATGAGAATGTCAATGATTTGACATAACCTTTCCATGATCAATTTTTTCGTGTAGTTTAGTCCCTTTGTCCAGATATCTAGATTAAACACAAAGCATGGAATGTGTCACCCTTGTATAGTTCAATCCTTCATTTCCTGATATCTGAGTAGATTTAATAACAACAAATGAGATCAATATCTCATATCGACTCATTTGAGCATGGTCATGCATTTTGCAGTCTCACTCAATCAAGGGGCCTAAAGATATCGCTCCTGTTATGTAGGAGGGACGAATCCCATCTAGATACTCACATCCCTTCGCATGGTTCGCGGTATGTCCAATAACCGACTTTATAGTCACCTTGTTACAGATGACGTTTGACGACATTAAAAAACACAACTCCTTATATAGGAATCGTAATGATTTCAAGTCAAAAGACCACATACACCATTGTCACTATGAGAATCACTTATGACACTCACATAACGATCCATGTAGCGTTCTCATGGTGGGTCTGTCCAGTACATTATTACTTTAATATGTACCCATGTGAAGACTTGATATCTCATATCCATGACCCATGAGATGTGGTCATCAGTCTACGCACATACTAGTCTCAATTCATTATTGTTGTCTTAATTAACAATAATACTTTACCAAAGACATTTAAGAATAGTGTTTTATCCAATAGAATCTCATGATCAAGTCATCCACTTGATGTCCTACGGTATCAAACTTACTATTCTAAGGACTTTATTATGTTTATAAAAAAGAATACAATAAATGAAATGCATCATATATTAAAAAATAGCATAATACAATGTATGTAAATACAGACAAAATGTATCGGCCTCTAGGGCATACACTAACACCGCCACTCTTCCCCTTTCCATAGAACTCCTGGAAACACCCACAAAGGCCGATAAGTTTGTCAAAATCAAGAATATCAGTCTACAAATTCAAACATGGAAGGAGGTGAACCACGAAGGGAACCAGTAAAAGTCCACATCCACGTCCACTCTCCTTCTCCAAAACTATGGCCTCCAAGCCCACAAAAGCTTAAACCTCAATTGGATGCGTCCACTGCTCATGGTGCAATAGAGAGGGTACTCCACAGAGCGACGCCACTAGATGAACTTAGAAATACAGGTATCCCTACTCATTTCTCTAGAAAAAGAAAGTGAATACATTAAGACAGAGAAAACATAAACCCTCTATCTCAGAACGACTGTAAAAGTAGCAAAAATAGAAGGTAGAACGTAACGTACCTTAAAAAAGTGAAGAAATTGGATGACAAAAGGGAGTGAAACTGAAGAAAAATTGTTGTAAACTACTGCAAACCACACTTCTCTGCCGTTCAGGACCACCAGAAATTGTCTCGGGTTGCCGGAAAATAGTCAGAAACAGTAAAAGTGAGGAAGAGGTGTCCTAGCCCCTGTTTATAGAGGCAAAACAAATAGGGGCAATTATGTCCTAACACTTTGGATTTCAAAAGCCCCTCATCATGGCACATAGAACCCAACCACGACTATCCTGTCAGAATGCGCCACTTGGATTTCACAGATGTCACAATAGTTGAAAGGACGACTGCTCAGAAAACCAAACATCACGCAAGTCCTGCATTCGTTGGAGTGTATCTCTACAACTATTATGGGAATGTATCTCCCAATCCAACATCTATAAATACCAAGCTTAGTCACCTTCTACAGATAACTTATTGCTCCATAGCATAAATCCTAATTGTGCATGACCTGACTTGAGCGTTAGAATGTCTTTGCAAGTACTAAGTCTCCTGTTCCAACACACTTTGCTACTACTGCGCAAAGAGGAAACCATCAGAACGTGCCTATCTTAGGTACACCTCAGTATCCACTATTGAACACTTATAATTTGGAACTATGCTACAATTGCGAGGTGATGTGACTGCAACCGTAATATTGTGACTGCATCAGGTGATGCAGTCCACAATTTGGAACCATGATAGTGATGATTAATTAGTTAGTTAATGGTGATCATGGTTTTAAATTATGATTGCAGTTACGGTTACGGACACTAAGATGCGATTGCGGTCATTGTGGCATGAAATTTTTTGTGGTTGAAGATTGATTTTTGAAATGTGTTGTGGTCCGTTATGGCAGCAATGTTGTTCCGATGCGGGCGTATCACCATCTCATTGCGATACCTTCCTGTGATTTGGAACTACACTGCAATTGCGGAGTGATGTGATTGAACTCGCAATATTGTGGCTACATTAGGTGATGTTGTCTGCAATTTAGATAAATGATGGTGATGAATAATTAGCAAAGGCAAGCAGTGGGTAATGATGGAAGCTCGAAAAGGATTTGGTCGATGAATGTTCCTCCAAAAGTCAAACTTTTTTATTGGCTAATGCTCCACAATGCCCTGGCTCTTAAAACAAATTTGGTGCAGAGGTATATTCCTTAGCCAAAGATTATGCCCATTGTGTGTAACAGAGAGGAAGAGACTGCTGGTCACTTATTTGTATCGTGCTCTTTTGCTATAGCTGTTTGGTATGCATCAAATTTCAATAACTTAGCAACGATTGATGCTGGCTCAATGCTCCGATGGTGGACTTCAATTTCCTCTAGCCCAAGTGTATTGTGTAGAAATCAAGGCCTAATGGAGTTAACTTCATGGGTCCTGTGGTATATATGGTAGGCTAGAAATGAGATAATCTTTCAGTCAACAGTGTGGACTCTTCACGATGTTTACTTATTGGCAAGTAAAAGGTGGTCTAAATTATCTACCAAAGAAAAAAAAAATAGTGGTCTAAATTTAATATGGCGAATAATCAAAATGAAGAAGTTGAAGCTTCATGATTCTTTCGTTGTCCTTCCGTGTAATTATAGGAAGTGGCCTTGGGATGTTGCATGACTTACCATTGTTGTTTTGGAGAAATGTAACTCCATTATTATGTAATGAAATCCCATCTTTCTTAGGCACCATGGAAAAATTATACCAGCTGTTTTTATATATGTAATAAACTCATACTGCACTAAAAAAAATTTTTATGTGGTTTTTGTGGCTTAACCATTGTATTTAGTTTATATTCATTCTTTTATTGAGAAGGAACGTAAATGGGAATAAAACCATTGACTAGATTTTTGATTGGTAAAGTTTATACTATAGTCTGGTGTAATAAATTTAGGTATATTAATGTCTTTTTTTTAATTATTTTTATTTTTTCTATGTTTAACAAATTTTATAAGTAAAACATAACAAAAAAATATCAGTTTTCTAATTGTGATTAAGTTATCTGTTAGTCATCTTTTTGTTAGTTTAAAAAAATACATATTAAAAACAAATTTATTTATTTTATACCTTTGCATTATAAACTCTTTTAAATTTTATATCTTGAGTCTCACAATATACTCCATCTGTTCTTTTTTTATTTGTCTTTTCTTAAAAAAAAATTTGTTCATATTTATTTATCATTTTAAAAAACTAATGAAGTATTAATTATTTTTTTCCTAATTTACCTATGGTATTAATAAGTGAGAGAAAGGATTAATAGAATGATAATAATGTTTTGAATATTTCAATGAAGAATGAATTAGTTAAATATGATTATTTTTGCTTATAATTAAGACTATTTATTAACTTTCGTAATTTCTATGCAATAACATTTAAAGACAAATAAAAAGAACAGAGAGAGTATGCCTCAAAATTTACTTTTATAATGATGTGGTAATGCTTGATCGGGTAATAGTGTTATTTACTCTTTTGATATTATGAGAGTGTCTAGTTTGTGTATATCTTGACTAATTCACATTTTTTGTTCAATTAAAGACAAATTATCTACATTAAGATTAGAAGATTTACATGAATATTCTTTATGATTTGATTTTAAGTAATTGACATAACTAATATCTAAACTTGTAAATTTATGTATTTACTCATACATCACATACAAATTAATAGTGTAATTTACTTTACATTACATACAAATTAAATAAGTCACCTTTTAATGTTAAATTATTAAAATAATTATTTAAAATTAATCAATATAATTTTATACTATTTTTTTTAATATTATCTTGTGCATGAATTAAAAGACTAATTTTTCTAATTATTTCGTTAATGGTCACTGGTGTATTTACTTAGTGACATTTTCATAGTTAGTTACATATTTATATAATTTTAGGCATTTTTGAATGGTTCACCCAAGGCCAAGGACCATGAAAAAGTCCAATAATTTGTCAATCAAAATCAAAATAAAATATAATCTTCAGAAGGCCATAAGAAATGAGGGAAGAAGCAAGAGAAATACTATGTAGCACTGATAATTTAAAATAGTTGTTGTATTAGTTTTTGATATGCATTGTGTCAAATATTTTGATATTTTAGATATTTTTGTTTATATATTTTTTAATTATTTTTTAACTTTTTATTATATTAATGTGTCCATGTTATGTTGCATTCGTGTAGGTATGTGCTTCATAGGAGAAATCCAATTTTTACAACAAAAAAAAAGAAGCAAGAGAGAATGAATTAAAGATATTCAAAATTGAACCAATCCAACTAGAATCGAAAAAATCAAGTTGAAAAATCGAAATTTGAATAAACAAAAAAATCAAAAAGTAAAAAATTGAAAAAAATAATTGAATTGGTTTGAGTTTTGGATCCAAATTTGAAAATCGATCTAATACAAACTGAACTAAAAATTTATATTTTTTTAAAATGATATTTTATCTAAGAAATTCTTATGTAATCTATACTTGAACTTTTCTACTCTTTCTCAAATCAAACTTAATTATTTCTCTTGAATTTAAATATTTATTGTAAGATTAACAATAACAATTAATTTAGACTTGTATTTATAATTTGAACTTATATTTTGATAAATTAGTTTAAACTTATATTTATTATATTTTAATGAATTAATTTAGATTTATATTTGACGTATTTTAATAATTTTTTATGAATTTATATATAAAATAATTATAAAAAATTGATTCAATTCAAACTAATTTATATTAAATTAGATTAGATCAAATTTACATCTTAAATTAAACTAATCAAATAACAAAATTAAAAAAATGATTAGATTAAATTGAATCTTTCGCAACCATCCTAAAAAAAAAACCAAACACAACAGCAAGACAAAACGAATAAACACAAACCCTTTGTTTGGATGTGGAGAGAAAATAGAAGGAAAGAAAATGGAGAGAAGATAAAATAAAGAGAAAAGTACATTTTTTCTCTTAAGAAAAAAAATGAGAGTTGAGTAAAAAAAATAAGAAAATATAATGTATAATTATGTAAAATAACATATATATCCTTCTCTTTATTTATTTATATATATATATATATATATATATATATATATTTATAATTTCTTTTTTTGAGATCATGAACTATTTATATACTCATTGGACTAATTTTCATTTGACCGTGAAAGTAAAAAAGTTATGTAATCTCCCTATAAGAGTTATTTTTTGAGATTTGAACTCACATCTTGTAACACTCCAACTTTAGGATAAATGACCATTGTGTCCTGAATTGTACTGTTTGTTGTTTTTCTGTATGATACAGAGTTTTATTTTACTGTCTGTGATTTTATTTGAACTTTTTGTGTGATTTGCTCCGGGACAGAAAAATAATAATTTTTGGACCGGAAAAATCTTATTTTAATTATTCGGAGTTGGGGGATCTTATTAAACCCAATTTTGATGATACTGTTATTAATCTTTTAATTTTTAGGATTTAACTGTGAAATAAAATAATTTTATATTATTATAATATTATTTTATTAATCAGTATAAATAAGTAACAGTAGACCCGAAAAATGTCTGTGGGACCCACTTTTGGATTGTAGGATCCACAAATGCCTTGCAGGACCCATGTTTAGGAAACTAGTCAACGTTTTTGGCTAGAGAAATTTCTAAACCAATAGGAAAAGAGTCAACAAAAGTGGTTAGACTAATTAGTTTAGAACTAGATGACTTAATCAAGTTAGATTAGAACTTAACTAAGTTAGTATAAAAACTTGTTAAGTAACTAAATGATGGTAGTTAGCTATCTAGTTGGTTTCTAAGTTAATAAAAATCTATTAGTACCAAGTTAACTAAGTTAATCTAAGTAACTAACTAGTTAGACAAGTAACTAGATTGTTTCACCTAAGTGTAACTAGATGACTAAGAAGAAGCAAACTTAGTTGCTTTCTCCTTGGTGAATTTTGGCCAAGTCAAGCCAAGGCAAGCCAAGAAGTTTCAAGAACAAGCTTAGTCATTGCATGACTAGGTTAGCATACACCAATGAGAGCTAAGCTTGGAGGCCAAGGGTTTATTTTAGGCTTTGATCATTTCTAAGGTTTGGATGGAGCTACCAAAGTGGACACCTCTCTAAGGTGACTCCACAGCTACAAGGGGGAGAGAAGGGTGATAACTTCAGAAAATGAAGTTAATTCACTCGAATTTGATTGTATTTGAGCATGCTATCCCTAAGTTTTCAAGGTCATAAGTTCAATATTTGCATGACTTTGGTGAATTAAGCTTGTTGATTCAAATGATTTATAATTGAATCTTTGAATATCTTGTTTATCGAAGTTGGATGAATTGTGATTTAATGGACTTTATCATTGTTTTGATATAGGTATTCAAGATGAGAAAGGCCTTGGAAGAGATGAGGAAAGTGAAGAGAGGCCCAGAGTGTGAAGAAATCATCAAGGGAAGGTGCTGCCAACCCACGCCTAGGCGTGACAAATCCAAGCCTAGGCGTGGCCCTTGCAGTTTCTCAGGGATTAGAAGCAGAGGCACCCACGCCTAGGCGTGGTTAATTCATGCCTAGGCGTGACAAACTCAGTTTTTCAGGGTGATTCAGACAGAGACCTCCAAGCCTAGGCGTGGTAAAGTCAAGCCTAGGCGTGGCAAGCAGAGGACAGGCACATGATTCATAACCACGCCTAGGCGTGGGTAAAATCCTGGCACACGAATTTTACCCTTATATTCTGATTTTTGGGGGGGATGAAGGGGATCTTCAGTTTTAACCTAGCCACGAATTCCAGAGAGCAAGAGAGAGGAGGAGGAACACACTTGGATTGAAGGTGACTAAAGGAAGAATCAAGAAGAAGGAGGAAGATCAAGCTTGGAATCTCTCCAATTTTTGTTCATTCTTTCCCCTTTCTCTCTTGATTTGTAACATGATGAATCATTTGATTACATTTGTTTTCTTCTCCTTGATAATGTGTAACTAAACTCTAATCTAGGGGCTCTCTAGGATCTTGCTATGGATTTGATTAATTTGTAATTAGTTGAGTATCCTTTCAATGAAATTGGTTTTGTTCATCCATATCTATGCTTAGTGCTTGTTATTGATTGGCCATCAATTGCATGATTTTTAATATTCCAATTGAACTAGAAATAAGGTGTTGTGAATATGGATATGGTATGGTTGATGTATGTTTAACTAAGGGGATGGACACATACCCTTTGGTCATGCATGGCAAGTGTTTGATAATTGGCCTCAATGAGTGATTCTTATGTTGCTTCACATGGACACATAGTGGAATAGCTAGGTTTCACATGGGTAATCGTCCTAGACATAGGCTCTTATCTATTGATGATTATTAGCCAACATATATCAATTCATTGATAGGTGCTTGTTAATTGCAATTAATCATTGAAATAGCAAGTGAATAGGGACCCCTAGGCTTTAATCATTCTCATCTTCTCTTGTGGAATTGGTGTTTGGTGTTTTCTTATTTTGTTTCCTTTAAGTTGTTATTTTAATTGCAACCCACTCTCTTTCGTTTGCTTGGATAAAAATTTGTGAATAATAGTTAAGTTTAACATTCTTCTAAATTATTCAATCCTTTGGGACACGATACTGTAACTCTCCTTTATATTACTTGTCGACCCGTGCGCTTGCGGATTTACGGACCAACAAGTTTTTGGCGCCGTTGCCGGGGATTGAGTTTAGATTTTGTGTTATTTCTTACATCTATTCACAATTCTTATTTCAAGTTTTGTTTGTTTTGTTTTGCATTTTTTTTTATTTTCAGGTACTTGGCTCTTGTATGCGAAGAACTCAAGGTGTGTCTCGATTTCCTTACGATCCTGAGATTGAGAGGACATTTCGTAGATTGCTAAGAGAACAACAAATACAAGAACAAGCACTAAATTTGGTTAGTGAATCTGAGATGGCGGAGGAGGCAAATACTGGAAGACCATTGAGGGAATATGCCACCCCAAGTGCTAGAGAAATCCGATCTAGCATTAGAAGGCCAGCTGTCCAAGCACAGACTTTTGAGATCAAGCCTGCTATTATTCAGATGGTTCAACAAAATGTGCAGTTTGGAGATTTACCCCATGAAGATCCTAATGCTCATCTAGCCAATTTCCTAGAGATATGTGATACTTTCAAGCATCATGGGATGACTGATGATGCAGCTCGCTTAAGGCTCTTCTCTTTTTCATTGAGGGATAGGGCCAAGGCTTGGCTTCATTCTTTACCAGAACATTCTATCACTACCTGGGAAGAGCTGGCTCAGAAGTTCTTGGACCGATTCTTTCCTCCCATGAAGGCGATGAAGTACAGAAATGACATCTTGTCCTTCAGGCAATTTGAAGGAGAAACTTTATATGAAGCATGGGAGCGATTTAAAGATTTGCTAAGGAAGTGCCCCCACCATGGCATAGCAAAATGGATGTTGGTTCATACTTTCTACAATAGCTTGACAACCTCCATTCGTTCCATAATTGATGCAGCAGCTGGAGGGGCACTTATGAGTAAGACTGTGGATGCAGCCTATGACATGTTGGAAGAAATGGCTAACAACAATTATCAGTGGCCAGCAGAGAGAGTTGCTCCGAGGAGAGTGGCAGCCGGGATACATGAAGTTGATGCTCTCACATCACTTTCCGCTCAAGTGGCAGCACTCTCCAAGAAGTTGGACACCATGACAGTCAACTCAGTTGCAAGCGGAGCTAATGTCACAGCTGAGATTTGTGATCATTGTGGGGATCATCACTCCACTGGCAACTGTACGGCTAGCTTGGAAAGTGTACAATATGCTAGTCAATTCCGTCAACCGGGTCACAATACTACATTTGGTAATACTTATAACCTCAGTTGGCGGAACCATCCTAATCTCTCATGGGGTGGAAATGTTCAAGGCTCTTCTGTAACATCCCGGGACTGCCTGCAGGATTGACGAGTGTCTCCACAAACCAACACAGGTCTTTTCAACGTATTTTGTCCTCACTCACACGCATCCTAGGAAACTTCCCAAGAGGTCACCCATCCCATAATTGCTCCAGGTCAAGCACGCTTAACAATAGAGTTCTTATGTTCTAGGCTCCCGAAAAGAAGTTGCAATTTGTTGATATGGTTACGCCTAATCAATTCCTTTAAGCCATCCTCAACTATGCAGTCCCATACCTGCACAGTCTCTGAATCCCTCTCATTCCGATGTGTATTCAGTTCATTCATAGGACCCTTCGCCTAGAAGCATGCCAGGAGCCGCCCATTGTACATGCTTCACCCGCACCGGCGTCCACTCCCCGCCCTCATCTGCCCCGGGACACCACATGCCCACCAGCTTCCGCCTGGTTCGTCCCCGAACCACACCGTACTGGGAGAGGTCCCGTCTCTGATACCATTTGTAACATCCCGAGACTGCCTGCAGGATTGACGAGTGTCTCCACAAACCAACACAGGTCTTTTTAGCGTATTTTGTCCTCACTCACACGCATCCTAGGAAACTTCCCAGGAGGTCACCCATCTCATAATTGCTCTAGGTCAAGCACGCTTAACAATGGAGTTCTTATGTTCTAGGCTCCCGAAAAGAAGTTGCAACTTGTTGATATGGTTACGCCTAATCAATTCCTTTAAGTCATCCTCAACTATGCAGTCCTATACCTGCACAGTCTCTGAATCCCTCTCATTCCGATGTGTATTCAGTTCATTCATGGGACCCTTCGCCTAGAAGCATGCCAGGAGCCGCCCATTGTACATGCTTCAATTCGCACCAGCGTCCACTCCCCGCCCTCATCTGCCCCGGGACACCACATGCCCACCAGCTTCTGCCTGGTTCATCCCCGAACCACACCGTACTGGGAGAGGTCCCGTCTCTGATACCATTTGTAACATCCCGGGACTGCCTGCAGGATTGACGAGTGTCTCCACAAACCAACACAAGTCTTTTCAGCGTATTTTGTCTTCACTCACACGCATCCTAGGAAACTTCCCAGGAGGTCACTCATCCCATAATTGCTCCAGGTCAAGCACGCTTAACAATGGAGTTCTTATGTTCTAGGCTCCCGAAAAGAAGTTGCAACTTGTTGATATGGTTACGCCTAATCAATTCCTTTAAGCCATCCTCAACTATGCAGTCCCATACCTGCACAGTCTCTGAATCCCTCTCATTCCGATGTGTATTTAGTTCATTCATGGGACCCTTCGCCTAGAAGCATGTCAGGAGCCGCCCATTGTACATGCTTCAATTCGCACCGGCGTCCACTCCCCGCCCTCATCTGCCCCGGGACACCACATATTCCTCATCTCATCAGCATAATCAAGCACCTCGTGCTCCTCCAGGCTTCCAACAACAGAGCCCCCTTCAAGCCCAAACTTCAACATCGACTTCAACTTCTAATTTAGAGAAGATGTTTGCTCAGTTTATGACCAGTCAACAAGATTACATGACCAAGACTGATTCAAGGCTAGCATCCCACGATGCTTTAATGCAAAGTCAAGCAGCTTCATTGAGGAATCTTGAGACTCAAGTGGGTCAACTTGCCCAAGCTCTAAATAACAGGCCCCCAGGGAATTTCCCAAGTGACACCATCAACAATCCTAAGAGTGCCCCTAACGAGCAGTGCAAGGCTATATCATTGAGGAGTGGGAAGGAAATTGAAGGGAACCCCAAGACTAAGCTTCTTGAAGAAGAAGTTGAGGTAGCACAAGATGAAATGGTTGTGAGCAAATAGGTTGATAAAAATGAGGAAATTGTAAAGGGAGAGGTTGAAGATATGCAGAAGAAGGACAAGCCTTATACACCACCTTTACCTTTCCCTAACCGGCTTATTAAACAAAAGCTTGATGCTCAATTCAAAAAGTTCTTGGAGATTTTCAAGAAGCTTCACATCAATATTCCATTTGCTGAGGCATTAGAACAAATGTCGAGTTATGTGAAGTTCATGAAAGACATTTTGTCCAAGAAGAGAAGACTTGGGGATTATGAGACAGTAGCTCTCACAGAGGAATGTAGTGCCATCTTACAAAACAAACTACCTCCTAAGCTCAAGGATCCAGGGAGTTTCACCATCCCTTGCACAATAGGTGAGAAGTTTAGTGGCAAGGCCTTATGTGATTTGGGAGCTAGCATTAATCTCATGCCCTATTCCATTTACAAAAGACTAGGTTTGGGGGAAGCTGCACCTACTTCAGTTACCTTACAGTTGGCAGATAGAACCCTTACTTACCCGAAAGGGGGTTCTTGAGGATGTGTTGGTTAAAGTGGACCAGTTTATCTTCCCTGTAGATTTCGTCATACTTGATATGGAGGAAGACAGTAAAGTCCCTTTGATTTTAGGCCGACCCTTCCTTGCAACTGGAAGAACCCTTATTGATGTAGAGAAAGGAGAACTTACCATAAGAGTTCAAGATAAACAGGTTACCTTCACTATTTTCAAATATACAAAGAGCCCTCAAGATCAAGAAGAATGTTCTGTGGTGACTGTAGCTGAAGGGAAGACATCCGAGGCAAGGGATTTAATTATTGTCTGTGCTCCTGGTGAAAGTCATGTGATCTTATCGGATGATAGGGAAGAAGTTCAATCAAGCAATGCAAGACGCAAAGGTGGTGGTTTACTCATGCAAATCACCCATTGAGGAGGCTCTAACCATGGAGTTAAAACCTTTGCCATTTCATGCATACCATGCCTACCTTGATGAAAAGGAGGAAGATCCTCCTCCCATAAGCACGTGCAAGTGAAACTGAAAATAAAGTCCAGCCAGGACTATAAATAAGGCGCTTGTTGGGAGGCAACCCAATTTCTTAACCCTATCTCTTCACTTAGGACAATTTTATGCATGATTTTTCTTTTATTTTGTAATTTTAGTTGATTTTGTTTTATTGTTTTAGTGTTTGTTGTTCAATTTGATGCTTTAATTGTTCTTGTCATTCTTATGCTGTTTCTTAGATTTTTGAGAATAAGGGGGGTGTGTTTGATGCATGGATGTGGGGTATTCTGGTGTTGCTGTTAAGATTTGAGATCCAGAGTCCCACGCCTAGGCGTGGTTTTTACACGTCTAAGCGTGGTGGTCTCAGCTGCAGTTGGGGAAAATTTCCAGAGAGTTCCACGCCTAGGCGTACATTATCCACGCTTAGGCGTGATCCTCTCTGCGTTTTCAGTCAATTTAACCTGCAAGCATCACGCCTAGGCGTGTGTTTTCCACGCCTAGGCTTAGTATTGCTAAAAAAAATTTAAAATTAAAATTAAAATTTAAAAAAAAATTAAAATAATAATAATAATAACCACGCCTAGGCGTGGTAACATCACGCCTAGGTGTGATGTGTCTGTTGCTGCACAAAACGCAGCAGTTCGTCCTTTCTTTCCTATTCCCCTTTCTCGATTTCCTTCCCTCCTTCACCTAAACCACCGTAGCTTCCTCCCTACCATTCCCATTGCCATCGTATTGTCCTTCTTCTTTCCTCCTCTCCACCTAAGCACCTCCATCGTAACACCACCGTAAACCCCTCTTCTCACCATCACCGTATCTCCCTCCCCACATTTCCCCCCCACCCAATAGCCACCGTACCCACCTTTCACCATATCCAAATCTTCACCTTTTCTCCACCCCTCTTCGTCCTCCCAATTTTTCTTCTTCTCCAACATTCATCTCCCTCACCATCTTTCTCTTCCCCACCTTCTCTATGGCCAACCTCCGTAACCCACTCCACTCAAGGGTCTCTTCGTGTTTCTTTTGGTTCAAGGAGGGTTGTGCGTTTGGTGCTTGTTTCTTTTCTCTGGTGCCTGCTCTTCTTGTGCTTCATCCAAGGTTCTTATTTTCTATTCCCATCTTTCTTTAATTCCAAATTGTGAAACCCTTGCCTGGATGTGTTCTGTTCAATTATTGATTAAATGGTTAACATGTGATTAAATTGAACTTTACACTAGCCTATGTGATTCTGATATGATACTAGGAATTTTGGGTTTGTGTGCACATTGTTCTGAATCTTGATATTTTTATGCCTTCATAGTTGTTGCTGAGTTACTTGGAACTGATTGCAGTAGTTGCGTTATGCTTGGGTTTGGATGTGAGTTGAATGGGTTGTGACTTAATCATGAGTAAGTTTGGGGGTGGCCTAGGTTTGGATATTTTGCTAAAAATGAACTTCATTGTCAATAGTACTCAATTGTTCTTTTGCTTGAGTTGCCCCTTGTTAGATTTTGGTTGGCAAGACTGTGTTGACAATATGTTCTAATCTGTGAGCCTGTGCAATTGCATGATTATTTGAGCTGATTGGGCTATGATATGTCAATGCTGATTCAAAGTTGGACCCTGTTGCATGATAGGATTTGATGCATGTAAGTTGTACATGTTGCTTGGGCTAGGACTTGATTCACCTTGTGGCTTGATTGCATAGTGACTAGAATTGACTTGGTTGGCTATGCTGTGGATTGTTGAATTATTGGTTAACTTAATGCATATCTGGGTTATACATACTGCATGACTCTGATCTGATTGCATTTTGGTTGGTTATTGAACTGGGTTGCTTGATTACATTGCATGCCGTCTTACTGGAAGTGGCTGATTTCATTGAAATTATTCTCATTATTTGTTCAAATGATAATAACCAGCACCATCTTCTTTTTCAGGTTGCTCCTAATCATGTCAAAGAGACAGCGCAGAACTATTGAGGCTGACCCAAATAACACACAGGATGCTGAGGAAATTCCCATCTATGACCCACAGATTTTTGTATCTCAAGAGGCATATGACTACTTCTGGCAGCATTTGAGAAAGATTAACATCATCGCTGAGCGGGGATTCCATGACCTTAATGTGGTACGATATCCCGCCATTACTAGTGCCACTGAGGAGTTCCACTGGGAACATTTTGCGGAGCATCCTGTGGAAGAATCAGTAGTTGCAATAGTCAAGGAATTCTATGCCAACGCATTTGCTAAAAAGCGTTCTGAGACCACTGCTAAAGTCGAGGGAGGACTGTTAACTACTCTGTTGAGCGCATCAGCCAGGTTTTACACCTTGGCCCTCCTCCACTGGTGTGTGCGTACAAAACACTGCACCGCTTAGGAAGAGGATGGTGGTACATCTTTTGAAACAGTGCTGGAAGCCATTTGTGATTCTACCTTTCCTGTTCAAGTGCAACGCAACACAGATCATTCGATCCATTTCATTAAACAGGAAAGTCTGCGCAAGGAGTTGCGCCCGTGGAACCACTCCGTTTGCTCCTCATTGCTGCCTACGGAGCATAGATCAGAGATTTATCCTGAGCACGCATACATGCTGTATGCCATCCATACTCTTCAGCGGGTGGACACTGCGCAGATTCTTTATGATCACGTCAGGCTTTGCATCACAAAGCTGAAATCGTTGTTCTTCCCTTCTCTTATTTGTGCATTGTGTCAGAAATCGAAAGTGGCATGGAAGGACACTGAAGTCCGTGTGAAGCTAAAGACTCCCATGACAGAACGGGCAGTGCAGACCATTATGACTGCTCAGGAGAAGCGCCGGCGAGCCCCAGTCCAGCCCCCAGCTGCAGAGCGAGCTCGCTCCCGTACCACCTCCACACCGCCCGCACTCCGTCCCACGCCTTGCTCCAGTCTTTGACGCTGCTTGGGCTGCCTCTGTTGATCAGCGCCTGGATAGGCAGCAGGAGATGCTGACTACGCAGCAGGAGATGCTGACTACGCAGCAGGAGATGCTGGCTGCGATGTACCAGGGCATTCATTGGATGGCTTTGGGTCAGGGGCGCCCAATGGATGATTTTCCAGCATTCCCTCCTTTTGCAGCCCCACCAGTGGCAGCTTCACCTCCTCCTCCTCCTCCTCCACCAGCTGATGATGCGGAGATGGGCGCTGAGGGCGATGACCTATTTGATGAGGAGGACTTGTTTTGAGGCGCCAGGGCCCTTGTTTTCTTGTACTTTCTGCTTTATTTTTCTGTTTTTCCTTTCAGTCCATTGTACATACTTTATTGAAAAACTTGATTTCTTTTGGATATAGTGGGACACTGCTTATCTTAGGTTTGGGGGGGGGATTGGATTGATGATCTTTTTGTGAATGCTTGTTAAATCATTGTTTGGACATGTATATATATATTGATTCCCTTCTCTTCAGATCTGAGTGAGCATGATTTTGCCTTGAGGGGTGCATGAATTAGGAATTGAATGGATGAGTGTGTGTTGAGGCAGGTTGAACTTATACATGCTTGATTTCTGATTAGAATATCTGATGATTGTGTGGATCATATATACACCTCACTGCTTGGGAACTCATTTGTAAAAATTTAAATTTTTGTGCTTACACTTATTGCCATAATTGCGTATGAGAGAAAATCCCTGTTGCATGTGTGGTGGATTCTGAAATATGAATGAAATGCATGGTTGGATAAATTTATGATTGGCATGTGTAAAGTCTATTTGCATCTTAGAAGCTTGTCTAATTCCCTTTTGAGGTGAAATCCTAGGCAATGCGTGTTCAAGGAAATGACTAGGGCACTTGTTTGGACCGATTGAGCTTTTCAAGCCAACCTTGAATGAATGAGTCCCCTAGTACCCCTTTTGAAGCCTAGTGTGCGTGTGTGTGGCCTAATTTTCATTTCTTTAACCCTAATCTTTACCCTCTTAAACCATGCTTGTGAAAGAAAGATCTCTTCCCCTCAATACAGGTCCCTTGTTGAGCACATGATTGAGCAGTTCTGTTGTTTTGAGCCATAGTGTTTGCATGATGCTAAGAATCCAGGAATTTGTGTTTACTAGCTTTCATTCAAAAATGGTATATATACATAAAAAAAAGAGAAAAAGAAAAAGAAGAAAGAAAATAAATAAGCGGGCTGTTGTGTGAATTGAAGCCCTTTTGCAATGAAAATAAGGTTGTATGTATGATCTTAGAAATAAAAAAAAAATTGAAATGATGAGAAAATGGAATAAAGAAAGTTGATTCTTCAATTTGGATTCTGTTTGTGCATCTACATGCTTGGCTTGGTTCAATAGAAGTGGTTGATTATGTGTTTGATATTTGAATTCAAATCATTTCCCTTCTTTCTTAGCCACTACCCCTAACCTTACATTACAAGCTTAAAAGACCCTCATGATCTTTGATTCTGTCTTGCCTACATTAGTGGAGAAAGGGATGAAGGACATTCTTTTGAGAGTGCATGTGCATTTTATAAATTCATCCATCTTGTTCTTCATGATTAGGAAAGGGTCTTAAATACATGGGCTTGGGAAATCTTTCATGCACAAAAATGGCATTCAAGGGTGATCATGATAGTTGGGAATTTCTTGCATGTGTGGACCCTGTTGTGAGGTTGTGAAGTGATTCATGAGGGTATGAATGATAATTGGAAGCTGGGTTTGCTCTAGTTCAAATTGCCTCATGTTTCTTGACCTTTGAATTGGATTGTAATTCCTTTTCCTGCTTGGATTAGTTTGCTCGAGGACTAGCAAAACTTTAGGTTTGGGGGTGTGATAACTTCAGAAAATGAAGTTAATTCACTCAAATTTGATTGTATTTGAGCATGCTATCCCTAAGTTTTCAAGGTCATAAGTTCAATATTTGCATGACTTTGGTGAATTAAGCTTGTTGATTCAAATGATTTATAATTGAATCTTTGAAGATCTTGTTTATCAAAGTTGGATGAATTGTGATTTAATGGACTTTATCATTGTTTTGATATAGGTATTCAAGATGAGAAAGGCCTTGGAAGAGATGACGAAAGTGAAGAGAGGCCCAAAGTGTGAAGAAATCATCAAGGGAAGGTGCTGCCAACCCACGCCTAGGCATGACAAATCCAAGCCTAGGCATGGCCCTTGCAGTTTCTCAGGGATTAGAAGCAGAGGCACCCACGCCTAGGCGTGGTTAATTCACGCCTAGGCGTGACAAACTCAGTTTTTCAGGGTGATTCAGACAGAGACCTCCAAGCCTAGGCGTGGTAAAGTCAAGCCTAGGCGTGGCAAGCAGAGGACAGGCACATGATTCATAACCACGCCTAGGCGTGGGTAAAATCCTGGCACACGAATTTTACCCTTATATTCTGATTTTTGGGGGAGATGAAGGGGATCTTCAGTTTTAACCTAGCCACGAATTCCAGAGAGCAAGAGAGAGGAGGAGGAACACACTTGGATTGAAGGTGACTAAAGGAAGAATCAAGAAGAAGGAGGAAGATCAAGCTTGGAATCTTTCCAATTTTTGTTCATTCTTTCCCCTTTCTCTCTTGATTTGTAACATGATGAATCATTTGATTACATTTGTTTTCTTCTCCTTGATAATGTGTAACTAAACTCTAATCTAGGGGCTCTCTAGGATCTTGCTATGGATTTGATTAATTTGTAATTAGTTGAGTATCCTTTCAATGAAATTGGTTTTGTTCATCCATATCTATGCTTAGTACTTGTTATTGATTGGCCATCAATTGCATGATTTTTAATATTCCAATTGAACTAGAAATAAGGTGTTGTGAATATGGATATGGTATGGTTGATGTATGTTTAACTAAGGGGATGGACACATACCCTTTGGTCATGCATGGCAAGTGTTTGATAATTGGCCTCAATGAGTGATTCTTATGTTGCTTCACATGGACACATAGTGGAATAGCTAGGTTTCACATGGGTAATCGTCCTAGACATAGGCTCTTATCTATTGATGATTATTAGCCAACATATATCAATTCATTGATAGGTGCTTGTTAATTGCAATTAATCATTGAAATAGCAAGTGAATAGGGACCCCTAGGCTTTAATCATTCTCATCTTCTCTTGTGGAATTGGTGTTTGGTGTTTTCTTATTTTGTTTCCTTTAAGTTGTTATTTTAATTGCAACCCACTCTCTTTCGTTTGCTTGGATAAAAATTTGTGAATAATAGTTAAGTTTCACATTCTTCTAAATTATTCAATCCTTTGGGACACGATACTCTAACTCTCCTTTATATTACTTGTCGACCCGTGCGCTTGCGGATTTACGGACCAACAAAGGGTTAGTTTGGTTAAGATTTCTATCACTTTTCTCTCTTGCAAAAACAAAACTCCATTGAAGCTTTCCTTGAGAGCCATTCGGCCAAACCACCCAAATCACCATCCATTCACCCAAAATTTTATCTACCTCACTTTTCTAAACCTAAACACAATTCTAAGATCATCTCTAGTTGAGAGTTCTTTCAAAATCCATCATCTTGATCTTGAAAAACTACTTTGGAGATTCTACCTAGAAGGTGAAAATCCTTGTTTTTCATTTCTAATCTTATTTCTAAGGTCATAAGCCATGATTGATCCATGGTATATGGTTTTCTCTTATAGTAGTAACTCTTTAAAATTTTGTTTAAGATCCTTAGGTTTTTAGAGGGTGAAACCGAAATCTATAGGAAGGAGAGGAGAAGATTTTAGTCTTCCTTTAAGGTAAGATGGTGATTCAATCTCATCAACCATGTGTGGTGATGAGAAAATGGACTTGTATGTGTTTGAAGAATCCATAAGGATTCACTTGTGTTGATTGTTTAAAAGCTTTCCTATTTGTGTTTGATATTATTTTATGCATGTCTACAAGCTTTGAATATATTATATGTGTTAGTAATGCATGAATACTTAGTAAGATGTGAATAATATGCAAGGTTTGCATGAGTGTTCCAAAGAACACAAATTCAAGGCTCACGGCCTCAACACAAAATGGGAACCAAAATGTTCTCAACAATTTTCTAAAAGAGTGATTTAATTGAATTAGATAAATTGACAAAGTACAAATTGATTTAGAGTAAGAAAAACGAATCTATAGATCAAATGATAAGCTTATAGATTTCGACCAACATGCCAAAGTTGAGTGTTTTGGTTTCTAAAATTATTTTCAAATCAAGATGAAGTACTAATATAAAAAGGAATTTTATTACAATGAGTTTTGAAGAATAAAAATAGTTAGATTAAGTTTAAGAAGATAAAACTAAGGATTTTACTATTTAGAAGAAAATATAGTAACTTTTGTAAAATTTCTAACGTAGAGCTCATTTTATGTTTTGAAGCACGTTGGTAGTTTTTAAAAGTGTAATTAAATGGTTATAATATTAACAAAAGAATTTTTAATAGAAAACCTAGAAAACCATTATTATAGATTTTCTAAGCAAAATACTGTCAATTTTTGTTAAAAACAGACAAATAAGATAGAAAAGATATCCAATATATTGTATACGGTATGAAAAATATCCTACGTAGTTCAAATGTATTAAATATTATTTCTGTTTATTTAAATAGTGATTTTTAAGGAATTCAGACAAGAAAATGATTTAAAAATCTTATGCGATTGAGAAAACGATTTAAAAACAATACGCGATTTTAAAAATAGCAAAATATATTTACGAGATTTAAAAACGTTTGTAAAAACCATGAAATTGTGAAAACGCGATAAAATTTCTACTTGATTGACGAAAACAACAAGTTTTACTGTTGGGCCAAAGTGGTGGACCCGGACAGATTGTGAAACAATACTGCCAAGTGGGATGTACTGTATATTTGAGTTTCTTTGCCATTGAGGGCATTTGCGTAAATATGGGTAATAATACCATTGAGGGTATATTGGTAATTACTATTTTTGTCCATGCATTGAGTTTTGCCAATTTGATTGATAATTGGTGATTTGATTGACGAGACGAATTACACCGTGTTGTCGGTGTGATAAGCGTAGTGTGGTTCATTTCTTCGTATGGACTTGGAGGCATTAGTGTGCGGATTATCCCACATGTGGACAGTTGGTCGCTCCTCTGGGCCGTGGTAACTGGCAACATACTAGTGATCTCGACACGCACTATACTTAATCAAGATCTTGTAAAGTCTATTTTAGTACAATACTTATAGTTACACGATGTTTAGACTGTGTGCTACTACACGATGTTGGACAGTGGGCTATAGACACAACGATAGACAGTGCAATAGTTTGGTTGGGCAGCCTGAGGTACTAATAGATCTTTGCGAGTCATTCTCTCTGATGTCTGTGTCTAGCTCCATGGAGTAGGAATGAGTCATATTGTATTTGTATCATGCATCAAAATATTATTATCTTTGATATTATTATATTGTTGTCTTAGATTTTTGTGATAATGTTATATTGAATTTCCGTATTCTATGGCACTATTATTTATGATGTTATGATATATTTTACTTTACTATGTTATGCTTTAATTAATTGTTATATCTGTTATATGTGGCGTTTTCTTATTTGCCATGCTGGTATTGATGTATGATTATCTCACCTCTCTATATGTACTGTTTCTGTATTTTAAATTATGTTGTAAAAGAGTTTGAGGAAGAGGAACAGCCTCTCGATTGTGTATACCCCGAGGACGAGGAACAGCAACAAGCCGTGGATCAGTTCGACGACCAAGAACCATCCGATCATCCATATCCATTGGACTGATTGTGTGAGTATGGCGTTGCCGGGATTCTTCGGTTTTGTGAAACTTGAGTTTCACAGAGGCTCAGAAGCCTAGCGACTGCGAGAGGACAAAGATTCAGTGACTTACGTAGGGCGTCTGACTGTGACTATACGTACAGAGTTTGATGGAGAGCCCATCTTTTCTACTATGTTGTATTTACATCTGGAGTTGCTGCTGTCTCTTAGGCATCATTGGGGTTGTAACACCCTCTTTAGGGCATCACATTTCCGACTCCCGACTCATAATCTGAAAATCAATTCGTAAAAGGTTTGAGTTATGAAAATATGGGTTTCAAAATCTCTTCTTTACTGAAACGTAAATTTACTGAAAATATTAAGTAATATTGAAAATCATATTTCAACTATTTATTATGCAATATTGACACCAATTAATATTTCACAATTTAAAGAGAAATATAAAATTAACAGACTCTTTTTTTTTTAACAGTAGCAAACCCAATGACGGGTCCTACTTAATAGCACGGTACAACACTAACGTTAAAACTTAACATACTTATTCTGTTGTGTATCCATCTTGTTGCATCAGACATCTGTTCTACATCTGTTCTTTGTCAACACTGTACACCTTCGAGTCCTGAATGTCCACTCCTTATTGTTGTCACCCATCTCAGAGTATTCATTGCCCATTATGTCTAAGACAACTCGATCCTTCTATTATTTGATTTTAACAGTACAGACACAGCAAAACAACATAACAAAGAGGTGAGATCACCTACGCCAATACCAACATGGTAGCACAGAGATAACACAAACAACATATCATACAAATATATCATGCCATCAACATTAATCAACTATCATCATCCAATCATTTATCAGTTCAATTATCATAAATAACAATTACGATAATGCCCTCAACATTGTCTAATTATCATCATCATCATCCAAATATTCAAAACAATTGTTATAGCCAATATTCCTCAATTAATATATCACACAGATATAAATATCAGATTATGCATGTGCACAAAGACTCAGTTTTTCAAAAACAACTCCATGGAGCTTTTCACAATTTCGAGGAGAATGCTCTGTCAATTGTCAGCCTTAGCCCAAAGACAATCTTCCAATTGTTGAAAAGAATCGTGTTCTTGTCAGGTATCGTCAATGCTTTGCAATGGACTGCATCGCCAAGTGGCACAAGGTACTCGCCAACTGTCCACTGGTCGACCGCCGCACCTCGACGCCCCCAAGATCCATCATAGACCTCACTATCATATCTCATTCCCTCTTCAACCACAAGGGCCATATACAATGCACGAATATATCAGTGCAAGTCCAACCCCAAAGGGCCAAATCTTTTCAATTTCATTAGTTCAATGTATCATATGCCTCAACGCATGTTTTTCCAATGCATGTATAATGCACCAAATCCAATCACAAGCATCTCTTTCCAATGCATATAAATTGTACCAAATTATACTGTATTTTCAATAGCAAAATCATGTTATCACATTTTCATAGTTATAAAACACTTTCGTCATGTTTTCACAAAATTGCGCAACATTTCCGTTACGTTTTCACAATTCCAAAACATTTTTGTTACGTTTTCAAAATATCGTAATACTTCTGTTACGTTTTCAAAATGCCGCAACTCTTCTGTTGCACTTTTAAATCACGTACTAATTTTTTAACGTTTTTTCTCAATCGCGTAAAAATATACGTTTCTCAAATCCCATAATATTTTTCCACTGTTTCAAAATCGCGTAACTTAAAAATCATCCTTTTAAGTCGCGTAAATCATTTTATTTCATTTTCAAAATATTTAAAACACTTTTCAAATCACATAATGATTTTTCGCTATTTTCACAATCACGTAAAAATAATTCATCACTTTTCCATCATGTAGTGATTTTTCAATAGTAATTCAGATTACGTAAAATATTTAAACGTAATTCAAATCGCATAGAAATATTTCAACGTATTTAAAATCGCGTAGAAATATTTTACTGTATTTCCAAACACTTAGAAATATTTTACTGTATTTCAAACCACGTACTTTAAAATTACGTTTTTAAGATACGTAAATAATTTTTTTCACTACAATTTCATTACAGAAAATATTTCTCAACCTTCAAATATTCCTTTTTCAACTTTTCTTAAAATAATATAACTTTATACTTCATGTAATATATTTTCTTACTCAAAAAAATCTTTTTCCACATTTTCTTTACTCAAGAAATCCTTTTCCAAAATATAATTCATAAAATCACTTTTCCATTGATATAAATCAACATTTCAAAACTTAACATTTTCTAACGTACTTTCAAAACTCAAAAATAAGTTATACGTTAGTAACTTTTCAAATCACCATTATATTCTTCATTTTTCTCAAATCACTTCCAAAATCATTCTTCAAAATAAATTAGAGTTTAAACATGTTCAACCTCTCTTTATCTTTCGTTTACAAAATTCTCTCAAGTGATAAAAAAACTCTGATTCCCTTTCCAAATTCCTTGTATTAAATCAAGTTACGTTTTCACTTTGAAAATCACTTTGTTCATAAAAATCAAGACATTACAAGCCTTTAAAAAAAAACGTGGACATGACTATTGAAACCATCAAATATTTTTCCTTTTAAATTGATATGATTTTACACAAACAAAACCATTAAAAATCCTTTACAAAAACGTAAGACTCATAGTCTTTGAAAATCAAATCATTTGTTCATTTCCATTTTTCACTTTCTTTGCAAATCCGTTTTCACTTTCTTTACAAATCCTTTAAAATCATCATTGCTATTTTCATTTAAATCTCATGTTTAGTAAAACACTTAGAAACTTTTTACACAAAATAAATCAATAAAAATCCTTCTAAAACCGTGTTCATGTACTCTTTGAAAATAAACTCTTTATTTATTTTCCTTGCTTTTTCTAAACATCCATTTTCATCATTCAAGAAAATATTAATTTTGTGAACACCTATCTTGAGGTGTCTTAACCAAAATTCACCATGTTCTAGGGATCAAAAATTAATTCCCTTGTTCTTGAAAAATTTCAACATGAACCCTAATCAAGGGCATCAAAACCGTAGCTCTTCCTTGGCCATTGGGACCAAAATTAATTTTCTTTCCATCATCAAATCATGGCATACACATACATACACAATATATATATATATATATATATATATATATATATATATATATATATATATATATATATAAAGCATGCCATATTATTATCATGCATAGTATAAGCATACCATCAAAATCATAAACTCATGCAAAGCATATTAAGCATAGGCAATTAATCAAAGCTCATAAACACATATAAATTATTACATGACCTTGGATATGAATCCTCACATGGATTCAACACCCATCAAATATAAGACCATCTCTCACCACCATGCTTGGTTGATGACATGGATTCTCCCTCTTACCTCTTGAAGAACCACCAAAAAGCTTGTTACTTTGTGTTTTGAACAAGATCTCCACCAACACAAGTTCTTAAACATGAAACAAATACAAGAAAATTAGTATATCAAGCTTGAATAAGAAGAACCATGGATCAAACATGGTTTAGAACATGAAAAAGAAAAGAATAAATGAAGTTTCCTTACACTTCACTAACAAAAACTCTAGAACTTGATCTTAGTAAAAGTCCTTCAAGATGGAAGATTTAGAGAAAGTCTTCAACATGAAAGTTGCTTAGAATATCATGTAGATTCAAGATCTATGGTTGGATGAAATTAAAAACATTTGGATGATGGTTCTTCATGAGCTAGCCGTGAGCTTCAATTTGGAGAGAAGGAGAAAGAGAATAGATAGAAGACTTAGGAGTTCAAAGTGAAATAAAATGAACATAAACACCCCTCCTCCTTTGGTGATTGCCGTAGAAACATGTAGGAAAAGAAAGTGGAGAAATTTCACTATCACTTGTGTCTAGCATAAGACATAAGTCATCAATTTTGGCTTTCTAATGCCTCCTTGACCGTGGACATGTTTTGAAAGAAAGGTGAGAGATGTTATTGATAGAAAGGTGACATGAATTATCAAGTAAAGAGTTAATATTTTGGCCCCCCAAAGACTACTTGGCCGTGAACCACTTGGAAACAAAAAGATAGAAATGAATTGAAGATAATATATTTTTCTTTTATAAATCTTGCATAGCCGTGAGAATTAGAAAGAATAGCCACTAAAATTGACTATCTTGGTACAACTTTTTCAATTATTATTAGAAGAATGACTAAATATTATTTAAATGTAAAATTTGTCTTCCAATTTGATGCATGGCCGTAGTTATGCTTGGAGAATGAGTGGAGAGAAAAGTTTGATGAAGACTTCACTTTTTGGAGGAGACAAAGGTGAATTATAATCAATAATGACTAAAGGTGATCAATATGGTCTTCAAGTGTTGTTTTAATTTCCAATGCACCACAAAAACCATCCCCCCCTCCAAGTAGTCTTCTAAGAATGCAAACAAAACAATAAAGAAACATAATTGACTAAAGCATCAAATAATGGTCATAAAGTCTCCTTTAACTCCAAATTCATTACAAAAACCGTCCCCCACCTTACATTGTGCATGCAATAATGTTGTCATCTTTTTCAAGCCATCATTTAGAGCATTTTAGACCATTGATTAATTCAATGGTTAGGATTTAGGTAGACTTTTGATTTAGAAGACTTAATCTAGGCCATTAAATCTTTCTCCTTTAAATTCTAACCATTAGATGTGTCTCCAAAATTAATGGTCAAGATTACTCCTTCTAACTTTTGATTCAAGGGTCATAATTAGTCTTTGTCACTTTTTAAGACTAAATCTCCACCATAGATTAAATTAACATCCAATGGTCATAAATGGTCCTTGTTACTTTACAAGATCAAATCTCCACCCTTGATTAATTCTATATCCAATGGTTACAATGGCCATAGTCACTTTATATGACCAAATGTCTACCCTTGATTTAATCTCCATCTAATGGTTATAAATGATCTTATTCACTTTTAAGATCAAATCTCCACCGTTGATTAAATCAAGATCAAGTCTCCATCGTTAATTAAATCAATGGTGGATATCCAAACCACCAAGGTTGACTTAAGCAATTTAATTTATATTTTTATCTGCTAAAACCCCACGAAAGAATATATTTACTGTATTTTTTTATCGCCCGATAAATTAAATACAGTACAAAACATAGTACAATAAAATTTTTAAAACTGTTTCCGGATTCAGGTTTAGTAAGATCTCCTGTCTCCGTCTAAACAGTACAAATTTTTCTATGCGTAGAAAAATTTTCACTTTGCGGGACCCACCTAGTCCCACGTATAGCCACCTGGACCCATATACACCCCCTGGGCCCACAATCAGTAAAAAATTTCATAATCATCCATAAAAATCACAAATATTAGAAAATGCACAAATATCAAATCAGATTACGTAAAATAATTAAAACCTAACGGTAAAAATTAAATTACGTAAAGTTTTTCCCGGCTCGAAAATTATTATTTTCCTGACACGGAGTAAATCACTCAAAACGATCAAATACGCTGACGGAATAAACAAAATAATTTTACAGTGCACAGAAATTACTAAATAGTAAAATTCTGTTAACTGTCAAAATTATTATTTAAGAGATAGGAAATTCAAGGTGTTACAGGGGTGGTATGTTTGATGCGCCTAGTGAGATTAGTAATGTGTCGACTGCACGAACCCGTGTCCGTAGAGCGTCGAGGCATCCTGGATACCTATCACCAGAAGTTTCATCCGAGAGTGATCCTTCAGAGGGTTAGGAATTTGGGATGTGCACTTGGGCACTTTTTGGATGTTATGTATTATATTAACTCTTTATAGCTTTGCTTAAATATTTTGTAGTTGTATATTATTTGTATAACTTAAAACAAAATCATATGTATATTATGTGTGATGATAGTTTGTTTATTTTATGCTCCGTGTTATTTTATTCCGTAATATTCTGTTTAACAGGAAAAATTTTATAACCCGTATTACTATGTAACAAATGTTTTACAACTTGGGTAGAGTTTTATTTATCTTTATTTTATTTTATTCATAAATGTGACATCCCCACAAGGGTGTTACACATCTTCGTTCTGAAAGGTCAAAGTTGATTATTACCTCGACCCACCCTTTGTGAGTTATTTTACAATTTTTTTAACAAACTGAAAATAACAAGAACTAATTACGAATAAATAAAACTCTCATATTAATATTTAAAGTAGAAAATAATTTAAGAATATTTGTTAATAAAAAGAGTTATCATGAATGATTTTATTTTTACTGGACATTGCATGCATAAGTTACTTAAAACCCTAATGTGTTAATTAATGAACCAAGCAAATCAAACGTACATGCAGTGTTTTTGTCACTATCCCGTGTATCAAAAGATTCAAAACCAACTAAGCATGCAACTAGCTAGTTATGACCAATGAGTTGGAAATGAACTAGTGGCATAATTGTAAATAGGTAAACTATTGAAGCTTTAAGTGGAATTATGTACAAGGATTTTTATGCCATGGATTATTTTTTTGTATAATTTTTTAACTCATTTCCCCTATTAGATTTCAGCCCCCCTACCCTTTGTCTCTTCTCCCTCACTTTGCCCCCCATCGGTCTCCACCCCCAAACAGCAAACGTCGTCACCCCTCCCCCCTCTCCCTTTTATTTTTTAACTGCATGCAAGCAGAGAATCAATTCTTTCTCTAGCTTTATCTCTGTAACACCCCAAAATTTGATTTTTCTACTCTCGGTATTCATCTCATAATGTTTGTGATTTCCTGGAATTTTCGGAGAACGCGGAATATTTTAATATATTTCTCGTTTTACGTGTGTACTAAGCGAAACTGGAGAAATGAGACATTTTCTCCGAGAGCCTTGAACTATGGAAACGTCAATGGGGGATCTTACTAAACCCGAGGCCAGACACAGTTTACAAGGTTTCACATTTTTCGAGAAATCTTAACAGATGAAATAATAAAACACTGCAAAAATTTATCTGTCAGATTTGTTAATGCTGACTTCTGCCAACTATAATTATGTCCAATAAATAATAACACGTAATAAGAAACCTTATCGCATTATTCAAAAATTATCTTGTGTTAAACCCCTTTTTAGCCTTACTTTCAAGAAAGAAGAAAAAGAGAATTTAGTTAAATAAAACCACTTGTAGGAAGATTACCTCCAATGTCTCCTTCTCCCTGAATAAGATCATCAGACTTAGAAATCTCAGATCCCATCATTGTATATACTCGTCCTCCAGATCTCGGTTGAGTACTTCCAGATTTCTGCTGATTAGCTTTAACATACCAAACAGCAGGTTTTTCTCCGGTTGTGGACAATCCTTTGATATGTGCCCTGTGTTGCTTACAATTGAAACAAACCGTACCTTTAAGTACACTCGGGAGAAATATGACCTTTCTTCCCGCACTTAAAACATGTTGGCGTAAACACCACCCTCCGTCATGTCGGCTCCACTACCACTTGCACTTCCACTAACGGATGGTCGTTGAGATTGACTTCGTTGGCCTGGTATACGGCTTTACGCCGAAACCGATTTGCATTACTACCTCCACCTCTCCGGAACCTTGTCGGTCCAAAATTCCGATTTCTCTCGATCTCTAGATGGCTCCAACTCCTCAAGTCGAGCACACGCATCCACCAAAGCATGAAACCGAGTCATCCTCAAAGATACCACTCCTCGTTTCGGTTCCACCCTTAAACCCGATTCAAACTTCCCGCATCTCCACACATCATCTTGTCGTGTCGAGCATAATCCGAGAATTGAGACAAATTCTCAAATTTTGTGGCATACTCATTCACAAATCATATTCCCCTGTCGCAAACCAAGAAATTCCATTTCCTTGGCATGCCTAGCACTTGCAGAAAATACTTATCGAGAAAAGTATTAGAAAATACTTCCCTGTGTGATCTCGGTCCTTCACTTGCAATACTCGGCGGATTCCTCTCCACCAATGTTCTCGCATCTCCTCTCAAAGCATGAAAACGACATAAGTTACTTTCTTTTCATCCGTACATCTCATCCCCTCAAAGATTCTCTCTAAATCTTGCATCCACCGACTCGCTTTCTCCCGGATCCACCTCGCCTCTAAATTGTGGCGGATTATGACGCCCTAAATTCAGATAAATTTAGGGCATCACCGTAGCATCTTCATTGGGTCGCTCTCAAATTTTCTTCGGGTAATCACTTCACCATCTTCGCCGCATAGCCTCAAGCGGAACCAACATCGGGTCCTCATCACGATTTACGTTAGCACGTCCTCTACCTCTACCAGCCATCTTCTTTCTTCAAACATAACAAAACAAAGTTAGATACATCCTTCTAGATATTTCCGAAAGGATATAAATCACAAAGATCACAGAGAATCACACAAAGACAACCAAAAACAGACTCCAACCACAACCCCAAAAGACTCTAACTTGGGCTCGATACTAACTAATGTAACACCCTTTGGAGGATGTCACACATAAAAGAAAATAAAATAAATAGAAATAAAATCTACCCAAGTTGCGGAACATTTATTAAATATTATTACGGGTTGTAAAATAATTCCTGATAGACAGAAATATGTAATAAAAAAAATAATGCGAAAAATACGAAATAAAAAAAAAACATCATCACTAATAATATACATATGATTAAGTTATAAAGCTGTACAAATAATTTACAACTAAGACTACAACTATTTAAACAAAAACAAGTAAAGAAAGCAATAAAAGAGTTAATATATATATACATATACCGACGCGCCCAAAAAAAACATCATGGTTATCTAATCCTCGATGGATCACTTTCACCGAAAATGATCATCGGGAGATAGATATCTCGGATGTCTCGACACACGGCGATAACGGGATCGCGCAATCGATACGATGCTTATCTCACTAGGCTCGGGTTTTCAAGACCCCAATAACGCCTAATGGATAAGGGTAACTCTAAGTGCGTAAATAACGTCGTCGTCATAATCGGATCTCCATCAAACCGATGACGTAGAATCACGGCCATACGTCCAAAGATAGGTAATGAAGCACGATCTCCTCGTAAATGCCAAGCCGATCACCTCCATGAAATACCAGCTCTATAAATCCCAAAAATGCTTTGGCGTCGCCATCCCACACAATCAATCCAGAGGATATGGATGATCGGATGGTTCTTGATCGTAAACCGATCGTCGGCTTGCTGACCTTCCTCTTCCTCAGGGTACACGATCTCAAGAGGCTGTTCCTCTTCTTCCTCTTCAAACTCTTTACCGCATAAAATAAATAGACAATAGACACATACAATAAAGAGGTAAGACAACATAAAATCATCACAACATGGCCAATAAGAAGACGACAAATAACAACTATACAGTTCATACAATACGAAAAAGCTATAACAGTAATAATAATGGAATAGAGTACATATTAGATATCCTAGTGTTTCAGAACGTCACAGATACAACACAAATAAAGAAAACCACATAGATAAATCAATCTCACAGATAAAATAAGATAAGAAATGGACAACTAACATAAGAATTATCAGATAAATATAAATAGAGAAAATGTAAAAACATACAAGATATTACCAGATAAAGATAAATAGAGAAAATGGAATATTATCCAAGATATAATCAAATACACCAAAACACAACCCTACTCCATGGAGCTAAACCCAAACAGATATCAGAGAGAATGACTTGCAAAATCTATTAGTACCACGGCTGCCCAACCAACTATTACGCGGTCACACGTTGCGTCAATAGCCTACGGCACTAGGAATCCACCATCCAGGCCTAGTATAGTTCACGGTCTCCCGTTGTGGCACTATAGGCAATGTACTACTAGACTTTACAAACCTCGATTAAATATAGTGAATGTCGAGTACATTAGTGTGCTATCGGTTTACCACGGCCAAATGGAGCTACCAACTCGTCCACACGTGGGATCCCGTACACTAAAGTCTCCAAGTTCATTAGAACAATGAACCACACTACGTTTATCGCATCGACAACACGATGTGATTCGTCTCGTCAACCAAAACACCAAAAATTGGTATAAAGACAAAACATAATTCCAAATATATGAAATTACGAAAATGCCCTCAAGATAAAAATATGCCCTCAATGGCAAAAAGCACATGACGGGTTCACTTTTTCCCGACAAATGAAATAACCTCAAAAGCTCATGACGGGTTCACATTTTCCCGACAGCGAAAAATAAATATAGTAATGGTCAATCGCGTAGAAATTTTATCGCGTTTTTGAAATGTCGTCGTTTTTACAAACGTTTTAAAATCGGGTAAAGATATTTTTCTGTTTTTAAAATCGCGTAGCATTTTTAATACGTTTTCTCAATCGCGTAGGATTTTTAAATCATTTTCTTATTCGAATGCCTTTAAAATTACTGTTTAAACAAACAAAAATAGTACTTAGTACATTTAAACTACGTAGAATAATTTTTCATACCGCATACTGTCTTTTAGATATTTTTGCTATCTTATTGGTTTATTTTTACTAAAAATTGACAGTATTTTGTTTAGAATATCATAATAATGGTTTCCTAATTTATCCATAAAATTTCCATTTACCTAATCTTTAACCATTTCATTTAATTCTTTTTGAAATCTCTAACATGCTTCAAAACCAAAAGTGAGCTATATGTTAGAAAATTTCTTAACATTACTGTATTTCCTTCCTAATGATAAAATTATGAATTTTTTTAACCCTTTAGACTTACTTCTAATCAATAGGTTCCTTCAAACATCATTATAGAAAATTTCTTCTTAACTTGTATTGTTTCTTTTTAATTGAAAAAGGTTTAGAATCAAGTTTTAGAAATCATAATTACCTATAGTGGCATGTTGGCCAAATTTCATAAAACTTTTGCATTTGATTTCCAAAATGTCTTTCACCTTGTAAATCATATCAAATGTATTATATTGTCTAAGTTCCTTAAATCATTTTAGAAAATAGTTAACAATAGTCAATTTAATCCTTTAGGCATGTTGGCCCAAAATACTAAGTTTTTACCATTTGATTTCTAAATGCATTTTCTTTGATCAAATCAATTAGAAACTTTCTTGATTCTCCTAGGTTAATTAAGTTACACTTTAGGAAAAATCAAGAGAACATTTTGGTCCTCCAAACTTGTCATTGCCGTGAGCTATTGGATGTGTTCTTTGGAACACTCATGCAAATTTACACATGTTATTCACATCCTATACTTTATCATACAATTCTAACACATGCATTATATTTCTAACACATGCAAAAATATTTTCTAACACATACAACCTAAATTAAAGCTTGTAGACATGCTTTCAAAAGCTAATAGACATGCAAAATTATTACAATCATCAAACAAGAAAGCTAATAACAATTACCACATAAACTACTAGCAACCACAAAAATTAACAAATACACACATAATTAACACATGACCATCGAATCCTTATGGATTCTACAAACATCACAAATGGCTCCATCTTCTTACCACCATCAAGAGATGATAAGAATTGTCTTCCTCTTACCTTAAATGAAGACAAAAGGCTTGCTTTCACACCTCCTAGGTCACGGTTTTCACCACCAAAAATACCTAGAAATCTCAAACAAAATCTACATGTTACTAACCATGAAAAAGAAGCTAAACCATGGAAAAATCATGGCTTAGAACTTTGAAAAAGAAGAGAGAAAAGAAAAGCATGAAATTTCACCTTCTAGGTAAAACTTTCAAGGTTGGTTTCCAAGCCCTAGATGGAAGAATTTGAAGAAACTCCCAACTACAAAGGTTCTTAGAATAGTGTTTAGGTTAAGGAAACTTGGTTAGAAAAATTTTTGGATGGTTGGATGGTGTAGTTTGTGTCTTGGCCGAATGGAAGGAGAAAAAGAACAACAATGGTGGCTAGGGTTCTTGATGAGAGAGAAGAGAGAAAAGTGATGAAGAAGAAAGTGATTTTTGTCTCCTAAGGCCTCTTGGCCGTGAACATCAAGTGGGGTGCAAGGTGGGCACCTTGCTTGGCTTCATCCAAGCCATTGGATGAATCAAAGGCCAAGATCAAGCCTTGGTGAGCAAGCTTGATTCCCATTGGTTGGTTCCCGATGACTCACATGCTGAGTCACACAGCGTATTAAATGCTCTGCTGAGTCAGCTAGCTGAGTCAGCCTGTTTCGAAAGTTCTACAAATTTTACGGTAATTAATTAAGCTACCGATCTAACCGTTTTACGCTAATTGTGGGTCCCGCAAAATATTTAGGGTCCATCTTGTCACTAAATTATCTTGACTAATAAAATAATATTATAATAATATAAAATTATTTTATTTGACAAGCTTAAATCCTAAAAATTAAAAGATTATTTTTAGTCTCATTCAGAATCGGGTTAAGTAAGATCCCCCAATTCTAAATAATAAAATAAGATTTTCCCGGCCCGGAAAATATTATTTTCCCGCCTCGAGCAAATCACACAAAAAGTCCATATAAAATCACAGACAGTATTTTCAGGCATTAAATCAAGAAGAAAACAATTAAAAACAGACAAAAACAGCGAAAACAGTACGTTCGGGACGTAACGGTCATTTTCCTGTTTTTTTCCCACAACGTAGGTAATCGTCCAAAACGTTCAAATAAAATATCCAGCAGTATTATTTAGCTGTATATCTTTCAGAAAAATTAATACAGTAGCTCAGAAAAATTTTTATTTTACCGTCTCGAAACAAACTACGTAAAACGATCAAATAAAATTTGAACCTGTATTATCGTAATTGTTTTCATACAAAAATCGAGAACAGAAAAATAGGGACACAGCGGTCATTCATACAAAAGCATAAAAAACAGAAAACAGTACATTCAGAATATTCTCTAAAAATTGGGGCGTTACACTTTAAGGTAAAGCCTTTAACTTTCTTCCATTTTTCTTGCCATTTTCGTTTCTCTTGGCCACGTTGGTGACCAAGAACCTATTTTTCATGGTTTGAGTGGACATTGTGATGATCACTCACATTGGAGTTTTCTTGAAGGGGGAAAACGAAAATCTAGGGCAAGAAGGAGTGGCACATTGTGTTGTCTTCCACATAGGTAAGAGGGAGATGATCCTCTTCAACCAATCTTGGTAGTAAGGGAATGTCTTGTATGTGTGTTGTTGTTGTTTTCTGAAACCATGTACAAAGTTCTCTCATTTTTATGTTGCTCTTCATGATAGTGTATTTTGTTGGGTTTGTATGATTTATTGATGCCTCTTGCATGACTTGAAGATATATTTGAGTGACTAGTTGATTAAATATGATAATGATTGGTTTGGTTTGAGTTAAAGGACGTGGAGAGCTCTATTTTCTGCAAGTTTACGCGTGGTAATCGATTACACGGGGCTTGTAATCGATTATCAAGCTCTTAAGGATACGAAATCGTGATTCTGGAAATCTGGTAATCGATTACGTCTTGTGTGTAATCGATTACAGAGATTCTGTTTAGCTTGTAATCAATTACAAGAGTGGTGTAATCGATTACCAAGCCTCTGATGTCACGAAATGGTACTTCTGGAAATCACGTAATCGATTACAACTTGCGGGTAATCGACACGGAGGTTCTGTCAATTGGTAATCAATTACGGTACGTGTAATCGATTACCAGGGCCTTGAAGTTATGAGAATCGTGGTTCTGGAAATCACGTAATCGATTACAATGAGATTGTAATCGACATGAGAGATTGTTCTTCCGTAATCGACACAGGGTGATGTAATCGATTACCAAGACCAAAAAAATGAGATTTTTGAGCTGGAAATGATTGAGATTATGGTTCTTTATCCCTTGTAACTCAAACATAACCTAAAAACCCTGGATTCAAGGATCTTACTTTACTTAATTGCGATAGGAATGTGTGTTCATACCGATAGAGAAGAAATGATTTTGAATATGGAATTCTTGGATCCATGACATGGAAATTGTGATGTGTGTGTAATGAGGAATATATTGATACTGAAAATTGTTGATGTAAGCGTGATTTCCCTATGTGGGTTATGCGCTTATTGATTTTGTACCCAATGAGATAATATTGATGATATGCCATTGAGGCAATGTTTTAATAAATGTGTTGTTGATATGTCATGTTGGACATTGATTAATGTTTATGTGCCATTGAGGCAATGCTTATGTTGAATGCATCATCGATGAGCATACATGATTGGACATTGTGTCATCATGCATGCGTGTTGTCCGTGGGACATTGTTGAGAAGGCCGTGTTGCCTAGCAGTTTGAATAACACCTATGTGCGGGTACGAATAGACTAAGCGTAGGTGTCATATGTTAATGACCCTGGGGGCGTTGGGGTGTGGGTGTCTCACAATAGACAGTGGTAGCTTCACTGGGGCCGTGGGATAGACCAATGCGACACACCGACAATCCTACCTGAGATGCTGTCCTATATAGCGATCAACTGTTGAGGTACCATGTGTGAGCTATTGCGCAAACAATTTTATGAAAGGAAGCACACTGTATTTTAAGGCTACTGATACACTGGTATTACTCCTTGATTATTCACTCCGAAAATGTTTATGTCTAGCTCCATGGAGTAGGAACTTTGGTACCCTTGTTGCATTGTGAGTTGTCAGTCACATGGTCCATTGAGCATTTATGATTGGATAATATGTTTACTATTATGACTGTGATATTTATTTGACTCTTGGTAATGCTAATGTTGCTAGCTGGCTATGGGTAATGTTAACTATTGATTTTGCTGTTTTACTCTCATTAATTGCTTTCATGTATTACTGTACTTGTATGTATTAACTGTGTCTTATGTGGGCATTCGACGCCGTTTATTTTCTTGCTACCATGTTGGTACTGAAAGCTGGAAGTCTCACCTCTTTCGGTAATTTCTTTATTTTGTATTTTGGTTGGATCGTTTGCTCTCGAGAAGACACTCGTGAGGAGGACAAGGAAACCACTGAGTTTTAAGGTTTCTGGCCTTATTTCGACTGAGATCGAAGTTGTTGAGGATGTCATTTCGACTTCGTGGACTTTTTGGCTACGTGCGGATCAACTTTCTTGGAGGTCCGGACTGCTGGCATATCAACGTGTAGACTGATCGATGTGTGTACCACGGCGATGTGATGGTGTCCTTAGCGTGGAGACGTTATGACGCTCCTATTCTGGATTTTCATGCTTTTGTATGGCTGGAGTTCTATATGCCCGTGAGGGACATGTGGGGTGAAATGTATTATACCCCTCGTGAGGATTCCTTTTTGTCTACTGCCCGGGCTCCTACTCGCTGTTCTGTCGTCCCGATGGATGTCTCGTCGGACGACGAGAACCCTGAGGAGGATCCATCTACGGTTCCTTCTCGTTCCAGGCAGTCTTAGGGTTGGTTTTAAATTGATGGCTACTGATGGCTATCTGTTTATTTTGAGGGAGCCTGACGTACTACTGGATTAGTGGGTATATATTTGTATCTCTTGGGGTAGGTACACATTTTGCTTTTTTGTATATCTTTTTGGAAATGTAATTTAAACAGGCTTGTATTTCTGGTACAAAGTGTGTAATTATCCATATTGTAAATGGCCGTATGTTTCATTCCACGTTGATTGCTCTCTGACATTTTTTACAGAAGTTTTATTGGTAAGAGGAACTTTTAATTTTAACCCAATCACGCGATATATTTATAAGCAGGTGTATATGTACATTAAATAGGAGTTTTAACAGGATTTATGTTAAAAAAAAAAGAAAAAAAATGTGTTTAAACTTTTCGTAATCATTTGTGTGTCATTTCACTATAGTGCGACGTTCCTTCTTCTTACCCATTATGACTAAGGAAGAAAAAGGGGCGTTACAATCTCTACTTATCCTCTGCCATTGTCTTCAAAGCAAACCTTACCACCAAACCCATTTTTGTGGCTGAGTTTACTTTCACCACAATCACTATGTTTTAGTCACCATGGTGCATGGTGGTCCTCGCCAAAAAGTAAAAAAACCCATGTTTGGGTATTTTTTTTGTAACACCTAAGAAGATGTTGGTGGTTTTTCTCTCTGACCACCGCTGCCCCTTACCTTTCCCCTCTTCCTTGTCCCCCTTCCTTTCACAATTGCTGAATTTTTGTTCTGATTTTATGTTTAGTTTAATTATTGTGTTGGATCGAAGTGTGGAGCCACTGTGTTAGCATGTTGCAGATGGAGAAGAATATTGTGGGCAAAGTCATAAAATTACAACACCAGCGTTTTTCTTTCCATTTTATTCGCTACTAGGAGGAGAAATTTTTTGTGTGGGTCTCACATGCATTTTTTTTTCTCTCATCCCTATTTTCTCTTACAATCATTTTTCTCACCGTTGCAAATCATTTTTTGTCCGATGGCCGAGTTGCAAATCTGTGGTTTGCGGGTCTGGTTAGTTGTTGAACAGTGGTTCTGGTTTGCAGGAGCAGAGGAAGAGGACGTGGGGAAGGAGAATGGTATAATTGTCATTTGAGCCATTTTCTCTCCTCTTCTCATGTTTTCTTCGTTGTTGAGCGAAGAAAAAATGTTTTAGGTAGGTCCTACATTTATTTTTTTCTTTCCTCTCAATTTTCTCTCCATAACCAAATGAGAGAAAATGGTATATTTTTCTCATTTTTTCTCCTTCCATTTTCTTTCAACTTATTTTCTCTTAAAACAAATAATGGGAAAAAGTAGGGAGAAGAGAAAAAAAAAATCGTATACTCGTATCATTTTGGTTATGGTATTGGTATATCACCATTACTAATACTCTCCTATCTCTCTCTCCATTTTTGTGTCTCTCTCTCTTCTTCGCCTCCCGAATAGAAAAGAAAACGAAGCACAAGCGATTACTCCCACTTCCTCTGTAAAACCCTAATCATCGATACCTATTCCCTTCCTTCGCGTTACTCTCTCTCTCTCTCTCTAGAAACTTCGATCCCTCGTGCTCTGATTGCTCAATCGAATCCACTCCCAATCAAAACCTTTCTCGCGGGATCCGCTGGTTGGTGCCTTAAGCTTTCGATTTCCTCAGGGGTTCGATTCGGGTGGGTCAAGGCTGGCGGGTATTCGGGTCAAGTAAATGGCGGATCCGCAAGGTATCCGCCCCTCCGCGCGTCGTGGTGTTCTTCTTCTTCTTCTTTCGGTTCCAGAAGTTGCATTGGCGTTGATAGGGTTACAGGGCTGTGACAGTGACAGTGAAGATTATTGCAAACAAGAGTGAGTGAAGCATGCTGAGCGTGCTGCGGGTGCACCTGCCCTCGGAGATTCCCATTGTAGGCTGTGAGCTCACGCCTTACGTGCTCCTCCGCCGGCCCGACAAGACTGTTACCACCGATGATGTTCCCGATACCGCCCCCTTAGATGGCCATTTCTTGCGCTACAAGTGGTCAGTCACTGCTCTTTTCTTTTTCTTCTTTTTTTATGATTTTGTTTTTTGTTTGCTCAAGAAATCAGTTACCTGTGCCGTGGGTGCTTTATTTAAGCGGCAAATGTTGTTCAAGAAAACCCAACTGAAGGAAAGGACATGAAAGAAATTGCCAAGGCCGAAAAAGAAGCCGAGAAACCCAAAGAAGAAGAATTAGAAAGTTAATTAGATCAGTATATCAGTAGCATGCTTATCCTTTTTGTTGCTGACAGGATTAGCCTGAAAATACAACTGTAATGGGGCAACCTCCCCTCTTCCTAAACTTTTAGCTGCCAAAAAATATGTTGTTCTTCATGGGGCTTAGTAAATATTTAAGCTTCAATGTGAGTTTTGGGAGTTTATCTTTTTTTTTTTTGTGTATTTGGGAATTATGTAATTTTTTACTTGAAAATGTATGTAGTGTGTATGCCACTAAATTTTTTTTTTTTTCTTTTTTTTTTTTTTTTCTAGTTAATGAAGTGTATGAATTTTAATTCTTTTTTATCTTTTTTTTTTGTATTTTTTCTTTGGTAAAAAAGTGGCTATTTGGTTCTTTTTATGTAATTTGTATTTTGAACATATATGAATTGAAGTTCATATATTTAGTGTTACTGTTAGCTTGAAAGTAGACTGGGTATTGTTTCTATCATTCTTAGCTAATGCATTTTTCTCTAAATAGTCAAACTAAGTTCCTTGTTTCTTCGTTTTAATGATTAAAACTCTTTCCGTATGTCTAATGCTGGTTGCATTACAAATAAAGGTTAAAAAACAATTTAAGGATAGGACAAAGCTCATGCCACACATTGCGAATTGACTGAAATGAATGAATTATTAAGTGCTAAGAGCATGCAGTGTTTCATTACCAAAAAGAACCTCTTCAAATTGTCCTCTGTTGGTCACATTTCAAGGCATCAGGATATCATAGAATGTGGACAAATACCTGTGCATTCTATAAATTCTATCCACTAATATTAACCTGCACAAACTTGTCTATGGCAATATTATGGGATTTCTTTTCCACTTATATTTTTGACAAGATGTACAGTTGATTTTAAATGTTTTTGTGCGAATAGTTTGACATTTTTTTATAATTGTATTATAGTTGTATTTGATAGTGAATAGCATCTAAAATTTATATTGTTTGTATAGCATTTAAGTTAATTATGTTATTCTACTTCTATTTTATGTTGCGAAGGAGATGTTTGGTAGATCATCATCCTCATACTGGTATCTGAGATACTCTGTTATTCAATTCCTATGTTTGTTGCGGCAATTAAAAGTATCTAAAAATAATATTCATAGAATACCCAAGAATGTAGAGACATCTTGGATTGCTTTGAATCCAACATTTCCATGATCTGGCATCTCAAGTATGCATCCAAGATATTGGGGTATCTTACATGCCCGTGTGAAGAGCAGACATAACAATAGGCTCTGAAGAAGCAAAGCCGGAAGCATTCTTGTATCCAACTTGCATATATAGAGTCTAGTCTGTTTATTATTTTTGTGGCAAATTTTATGCAGAATACGCATTGTATTTAATTTATGATTTAGCATGATTTGTAGGGTGGTGTGAGTTAAGATATGCATCTTGTGTCTGTGTCTTTCTGCATAAGTGTACAATTATGTGTAAATTATAGAGTCTGTCCTTGTTGAGGAGACTTTGTTACTACCTACTAACATAACTGGTAGTGATATTTGGTTGGACCTGTTGGGGGACAACACCATAATCAAATTGTTTTTGGAGTTCGTTTGGTTGCTAGGATATGCCCTTTTGTGGAAGTAACCTGTAAAATTAAAGGCTACTCAATTTTTATAAGTGTATTTTGTAGATAATCATATTCTTTTGTGTTCAATATTCTATTATTTGCATGCAATCGAATGGTCAAGTGGAGACAGATATAACTTTAGTATTATGAGTGCTGAGTGCACTATTTGTAACTGTCTCATGCATGATAGGGATGATGTCTCTGGATGTGTTCAGTACTTATAATTTAGAAGTTGTTTGTGGATGATAGTTTGTGTTTTTAATAACCATATTTGCTTGAAATTTATATTGGATTGTTTATATTAAACCAGCCTCAAATATTGGACCTAATATTTTTTGGATGAGATTAAACTATGTGAATCATAATAGTTGCTATTTACTAGTTTATTGGGTCAGTATGTTGTGGCACTACAGTTGTTCCCTTTGTGTATATATTGGGGATACAGAGATATGCAGTTAAGGTCTATTGGGAAGGATAAAACTCCATGCTTTTGCTCTCACTCCAGTATAACTATTTTTCTCTAACAAATAGGAAATTTGTCTATAATTTGATACAAGGGATAGGATTTAAGTAAAAAAAAAAAGTTCACATATTAGTTCCCCCCCCCTGCACACACATAGACATAAGGTTCTTTCATGTCTGTGTTAAGGTTCAAATTCTATATTTAACCCCTTTGTTTCATGATTCGGGTCATAGTTGTCAAATCATGAATTGTATCGAGAATCGTTTGTTCAATTTTTGAATCATAAATCGTAACGAATCGTACGATTCAGAAACACATCAATAAAAAACTTAAATATAGATAATTACACACATAGAACATAAAGAAAATACTTAAAAAGTCTCAAATAAGTACTAAAATTTCACATATCAGTATATCACTAAGGAAATAGACTCAAATAGTAAACTCCAATAATACCAAAATATGATCATGAGCCTTAAGTCATAAGTCATCATCTCATGAAGACAACCAACTGATACGTGAAGAAGACGTTATGTGAAGACAGAGCCCTTGCAACGTGAAGAAGACGACCCCACTCTTCACGAACAGAAGAACAGAGTCACAAAACCACGGAGTCGCAGGTACGTGATGAAGATGACCCACTATTCACGATGGTCATGAACAGAAGCACGGAGTCGCATATAAGTGATGAAGACGACCCACTGGTCACGATGGTCATGAACAGAAGGATGGAGTTGCAGAGACTGGTCATGAACAGAATAGAGGCGCATTGCAATGTGAAGAAGATGATCACATTCTAACGTTTATGTCTAAGAATAAGAAGACCTTTCAATTTCTTTTATTTTTTAATTATTTAATCCTCTGCCCTTTCAGATTCTGATGAGAATCTGTGAAAAAATTTTAAAAAAACTTATGTTCCTGAATCGCACAAAGCATCGATTCGTATCGCTGATTCGGAATCGGACTGATTCATGCGATTCAAGTGCGATTCAATGCTATTTACGATTCATAGCCATATCTGAATCGTTGGGATGGCAAATCGGATCGAATTGTGAATCGTCCGATTCTAACAACAGAGATTCGGGTTAGTTGGCATGTTCTCTATTTCTTAATTTGTCACTTATGAATGATGCTTGATGCTCATACTTGCTAGCTCGTGGTTATATAAAGTAGATCAAATATCAAGTTGATCCCAAATATACTGCCTGTAGGTACTTTTCTATTGATCTGATTTGAAAACTGGACTTTTTTACATTCTTTGACACTCTATTCTTTGGCCCTCATTTTTGGCAGGTATCGTGTACAGAGTGATAGAAAGATTGCTGTCTGTAGCATACATCCATCCGAGCAGGCCACACTGCAGTGCCTAGGTTGTGTTAAGGCCAAAATACCTGTTGCCAAAAGTTACCATTGCACCCCAAAGTGTTTTTCAGATGCATGGCAGCATCATCGTGTCTTACATGACCGTGCTGCAAGTGCAGTTAATGAAAATGGAAGTGAGGAGGAGGAGGTGTTTGGGCGCTTTAATAGTTCTGGGTCTGGGGTAATCAATTCCAGCTTATCTGCCTCTGCATCAAATGCTAGCATGACGAATGGGTCTGCAGCACCTTTGTATCCAGCAGCTGTCACACAAAGAAGTGGTGGTGAAACTTGGTATGAAGTTGGGCGATCGAAGACTTATACTCCAACAGCTGATGACATTGGTCATGTCCTTAAGTTTGAGTGTGTTGTAGTTGATGCAGAGACAAAACTGCCTGTGGGGCATGTTAACACTATACTAACTTCTCGTGTCATTCCTGCTCCCTCACCTACTCCACGTCGACTGATACCCGTTGATGGGATGGGGCATTTAGATGCAGATGGGCGTATAACACCTTCGGGAACTTTTACTGTTCTATCATACAATATATTGTCTGAAGCATATGCCTCAAATGATCTATACAATTACTGCCCTTCATGGGCTCTGTCTTGGCCATATCGCAGGCAAAATTTGTTACGAGAAATTGTTGGTTACCGTGCCGACATTATTTGTCTTCAGGAGGTACATAAACATGTTCTTGATGGTTGAAAAACTTGATTTAATAAGTTGGCTGATCTTCTTCAACTCTTTTATTTTTTCAAGAATTTTTTTATTAGATTGGTGTTAAATTATTTGTTTATTTATTTCACAGTTTTGAAGTCTTGTTTATAGTTCAATCGCAGTTAGTTTTTCTGTTTTTGGTGAAGCAATCACATTTAGCTTTTATATAGATATGATTGTGGAATTGGGAGCACCAAGTATATCTGCCACTGGTAGTTAATCCTAATACTGCAAAACTTAAATTGCTACTGGTTGTAACAGTTGTAAATAATTAGGATTAGGATGTTTTTATGGATTGCTTAAATAACAATAAAACATTACCATAATTTCCATTGATGTGTATGTGTGTGGCTTTTATTTTTTGGTGTACTGGGGGGGTGGATGGCGGTGAAAGTGAAGTGTTATGCGGGCAGTTTGAGTTAGAATCTCTTTTATTCTCTTCTGACCTATAAGGTTATAACCCAATCCCTTACAAACATATGATTTCACCCTATATTCTAATAGCTTCTGTATCAGCTGACAGACAACCTTTTTCTCTCCAGGTTCAAAGCGACCACTTCGAGGAATTTTTTGCTCCTGAGCTGGACAAACATGGCTATTATGGTCTTTACAAGAGAAAAACAAATGAGGTTGTTGCAATATTCTGGTCCTTATGGTTATAATTCTTAAAATTATTTTTTATGTTAACCTCTTTATTGTGGGTTTACAGGTATACAGCGGCAACACCAATACAATTGATGGTTGTGCGACATTTTTCCGTAGAGATAGATTTTCACATGTGAAGAAATATGAGGTTGGGAATTGTTTTCTGTGTATTGTAGATGTTGTGTACTATAAAACTGAATCGATGCAAGAGCAGGAAAACCAGAGAACTGATGAAAATGACTTTGTATTATTCTGTCCAGACTTGTATATTCTGGATTTGTTGGGATTCAAAACACAAGAAAAGAAAAGGGAATAACAAAACAGAAATTAGGAAATAAAAATGACTCAATGTAACATTGAGCCCGCCTTAGAAGAGGCCTACCCCATCACCCAGAACCATTCTTCACAATTTTTCTCTACTCTCTCTCCACTCCTATACTGCCTTTTTAAAAGCCTTCCTCCCCCCATTCTACCTTTTTGTCTTCTCTCCACTTTCCTCAAATTCAATAATCTCATTATTCCCAAATTGGTCTGCAATTAATACTTTGTCAGTCCCCATGTCATTAATGGATCCTTTCATTCCTCCTGTTGTCCCTCCTACTGCCATGCTTCAATTTTCTAGAATAAGTTTGTTTTATGAGCCTAACAGTAGCTCTCTTATGTACACAAATTAGAATGACGTGTGCTTGCATGCAGGTTGAATTTAATAAGGCTGCACAGTCTTTAACAGATGCTATGATTCCAACCACTCAGAAGAAAACTGCTTTGAATCGACTGGTCAAGGTGGCTTATTTTGCCAAAGGATTACATTTAACTTCTGCTTTTCAGAAAAACTGTTGTTTATAAAGTTTTCTTTGTATTCTTAGGATAATGTTGCACTAATAGTGGTTCTAGAAGCAAAAGTTAACAATCAACCAGTTGATAATCCTGGGAAAAGGCAGCTTCTTTGTGTGGTAAGCTCTTTCATGTTGCTATTATTTATGACTCTTAGGTGGCCTTGTTTGTTCATGTCTTCATGGTCCATGATGTGCATTTTATATTTAGTGCTTCTTTTTTTTGTTGTTTATACCTTTTGTTTATTGTTCCTCAATTCCGTCATTGTAATTGCATTATTTGTTAATAGCTTTAGAGAAACTATAGAGCATAAGGGAGAAAGAGAATTGAATGAGAATTGTATTGATCAATCTGAATCTGTACAGAGTAGCTACTGCCTTATATAGCAGTAGCAGTTACAGTTGGAATCCTAATTGTCTAACAGAAAATAACCGAATGTACAGGTGTAAGAATGTGGGCTTTAAGCCCAAAACATAATGAAACTATATTATCTCTAACATTCCCCCGTATAAACTCAGGGTGTTTGAGCAAGTGAGAGCTTGTCAAACACTCTGAGTTTATCTCTGAGAGTGCTGAACCGTGCAGCTGATAGAGGCTTGGTAAGCACATCGGCCCATTGATCATGGGCTGGAACATGAGTCACACTCAGGCTGTGATTCAGCACCCTCTCTCGAACAAAGAAAATATCTAGCTCCATGTGCTTGGTTCGGGAATGTAGTACAGGGTTATGGGCCAGAGATACAGTGCTGAGGTTGTCACATAGAACTCTAGGAATTTGAACTTTGATATGCAGTTCGGACAATAGTGACTGAACCCAAAGAATTTCAGCACAGAGAGTTGCCATGCTTCTATACTCTGCCTCGGCACTGGATCTTGCCACCAGAGTTTGCTTCTTGGACCACCAGGAGATTAAATTTGGGCCAAGATAGACGCATGCTCCAGAAGTAGAACGTCTATCATCCGGATCCGATGCCCAATCCGCATCACAAAACCCTGTTAAAGTCAAAGGTGTATGTATGGCAGCAGGCTGAATTAGGAGGCCATGATTAATTGTACCTTTGAGGTACCTAAGGATGCGCTTAACAGCCTTCCAATGATCCTCCAATGGCTGAGATAAGAACTGACATACCTTATTCACTGAATAAGAGATTTCTGGTCTAGTGAGGGTTGCATACTGCAATGCGCCAACTATTGACCGAAACAATGAAGGATCAGGGACATAATCAGCTCCTAGCTTAGAAAGTTTGAGGTTAGCAACCATAGGTGTATTGATGCCCTTTGCTGAATCCATCTTAGCCTTGGACAGCAAGTCACGAAGATATTTGGTTTGGGAAAGGAGCAGGGCACCATTGGACAAGTGAGTGACTTCTATTCCCAAAAAGTAGTCTTGGTTGCCTAGTTGTTTTAGAGCAAACTCTGAATTCAGGACATCAATGAGACTATGAATGCCACTGGTCAGAATTTGAATGCCGATAGTAACACACATTGGCATCATGCCCATACTTTTTACAGATTTGGCACTGGATGTTAGAACGACCATCGGAACGTCCACCACCGCCGCGACCTCGATACCTGCCACCACAGTAGTGGCCGCCACCTCGATTACCACGGAAGCCTTCACCTCTGTTTGACGATTCACCACCAACAACATGAGAATAACTCTCTGGAAACTGCACATTCTAAAACGAAGTAGTCGGAGATGTGGAAATAGTGAAGTTTCCGGATCCCGATCCTTGAGAGGGAGCTTGTGTAAGGTTTACAGAGACCAAATCAGGAAGAACATTCTTCTTATTCTTTTCGAGTGTGTTTGGAATGAATAAAAATAAGAAATGATTTGAATTGATTTGATTTGATTTAGAAATCAAATTGTGTTTGGAACTTTAAAAAAAAAAGGATTTGAATTGATTTATAAATCAAATTTTGTGTTTGGAATTCATTAAAATAAGAATTGATTTGATTTTATTTTATTATTTTACATTTTAACCGTTATGGGAGGTGGTTAGAGATAGTTATTAAGGGTAAAATAGTCTATTCATTTCAAATCAAATCAAATCCTAACAAATTCTATCAAAATTGATAGAATTTCTAAAACAAAAGGAATGAAATCCATGTTATTTTAGAAATCAAATCATTTCTTATTTTTTAATATTCCAAACACAAAATTTAATTAAATTTGATTTACAAATCAAATCATTTCCTATTTTATTACATTCCAAACACACTCTTCGAGTCGAGCTTCGTGAGCTAGGAGAACTGATTCGAGTTCATCAAGGGATACAGACTCAGTTTTGCTGTTGATCGCAGCCACAACAGGATCGAAATCCTCAGGAAGCGCTTCGAGCGTCACTTCCAGAAGATTCCGAGGAGTAATCGGATCTCCAATGGACAGAAGGGAATCAGAAAGGGAGCGAACATGCTGAATAAACTCAGAAACAGATCGATTACCTTTTGCTAGAGATCGCAACTCAGAACGAAGTTGCCTAGCTTTTGTACTCAAGAGATTATGAAAATATGTGTGGATTTCATCCCAAATCTGCCAAGCATGAACACAATTGACTACTCGCGAGAGTAAGGAATCAGTGATTGAAGCAAGAAGCCAAGTCGAAATCAACGCATCTTGTTGCTCCCAATCACTGTATGCAAGATTCACCTCATCGTTTTCTTGATCCGAATCTGTGAGAAATCTTGATGGAACTCGCGGATCAGTGACGAATTTCTGGAGTTTGTGGCCACGAACTACTCCCTCAATTTGCTGCTTCCATTGGCAAAAATTGTTATTATCAAGCTTCAACGAAATTGGATGAGAAGGTGTGAATTGTGGTGTGCTAGGGTTTGCAAAGGGATTAACGGAAGTCATGGCTTTTGGAACTACAAGCTCTGGATACCATAATAGCTTTAGAGAAACTATAGAGCATAAGGGAGAAAGAGAATTGAATGAGAATTGTATTGATCAATCTGAATCTGTACAGAGTAGCTAGTGCCTTATATAGCAGTAGCAGTTACAGTTGGAATCCTAATTGTCTAACAGAAAATAACCGAATGTACAGCTGTAAGAATGTGGGCTTTAAGCCCAAAACATAATGAAACTATATTATCTCTAACATTTGTTGAATACTAGAGCCTTATCTAGGGCCATGCTTCATGGATGTTGATTTCTTAGTTGTCCATTGTTATTAAGAGTGGTGTTTGCCAAGTATCTGCTGAGGGCATATATATAATTTTAGGCAGTTTTAGGTTATGAAGTTCTTCCCTGCTAACTGTTGTGGCTTCTTATTTTACTGATGGTTGTTGATCTGGTACAAAATCTCTGTATAGTACAGCTCCTTAGGTGGTTGTCTTTTACTCATATTAGCCCCAAAATCTCAAGTAGAAAGGACTAAGCTAGATGTGTGGTTTCAGTGTTTGTTGAAAACCGTAATTTGGATCTTCCTCTAACAAAGATATGCTATTTCTCGCATCTCCCTGCCTCCTTTTATTCTGGTTTAGGTCAAAACAACTTTTTTAGTAATTCTATTATTAACTTCTATATTGCTTGTGAACTTTAGGCAAATACACATGTAAACGTCCACCAAGATTTAAAGGATGTCAAACTCTGGCAGGTAAGTCTATTCTTTGGTTTGTTCATATTGAACAGTGTGTTTTGAATGTAACAGTTAATAATTTTCTCATCTTTCTTTAGGTGCATACTCTCTTAAAAGGGTTGGAGAAAATAGCTGCAAGTGCAGACATTCCAATGTTGGTTTGTGGAGATTTTAATTCAGTTCCGGGAAGGTTTGACTTTTTCTTTATTTTGATTATTTTTTTGTTTTGTATGGGTCTTGTATTGGTTTTGTTAATTTGTGTGTAAAGGTTATTCTGAACTTTGTTGCAGTGCTCCTCATGCACTTCTTGCCATGGGGAAGGTAGATCCGTCACATCCTGATTTAGCAGTTGACCCGCTTAATATTTTGCGCCCTCACAGCAAGTTGGTTCATCAGTTGCCACTGGTAATATATTCATGGAAGTGCATCCCTTAAAGGAATAGCTTATTTAAAATACATGCTTTCTACCATTTTAGTTCTGTATTTTTCTCATCAATTTTTTCTCCCGATTTAATTTTTTATTGATTGTGTGTAACTTCAAATTTTAGGTCAGTGCATATTCGTCTTTTGCAAGAACAGTTGGTCTAGGATTTGAGCAGCATAAAAGGAGACTGGATGGCGGAACAAATGAACCGTTATTCACAAATGTCACTAGAGATTTTATTGGAACTCTAGATTACATATTTTACACAGGTGAGCTATCTTGCAGTGCTACCAATTTGATAAATTTAACATGGTTGTCAATTATTTATGAAGTGATATGGCTGTGGTTTCAGCGGATTCATTGGTTGTGGAGTCATTATTGGAGCTATTGGATGAGGAGAGTTTGAGGAAGGACACAGCACTTCCTTCACCTGAATGGTCCTCAGATCATATAGCTCTCTTAGCTGAGTTTCGCTGCTGCAAGAATAAATCTAGGCGTTGACACTAGAAGGTAGGCACCATTAATGCCCTTTCCTTTCCCATAATTTTTTATTTTCTGCATTTGCCTTGGATGTCATTTAAAAAACATTGTTTGGAGTGATTGATGGCTGTTGGCATTTTCATTTCTTTTTATAATAAAATTTACGGATGGCTTAAGGCTTATATAGTTCTGGGGATTTGTAGTTGGAAATTCATTTATGTTGTAGTTTTCAGTTTTATATTCCTTGAACTTTCTTTTGGAGTTGGTTCCTCTAAAGGCTGGGCATTGTTGTTATCTTAGGTTTATTAGCTGAAAAAGCGTGAAATTGATACGGTTGTGTCATTTAGAGAGAGTGAGACTAAAAGGATGTAAAGGATGAAAATAATGAGAGATGGTGGAACTTGGAAGTACTTAAAGCAAGGCCTTACAATTTTGATTTATGAAATAGGAATCACGTAGCTGGCGCTAAGAATTTCTAGCAGTGCATGTACTCCCAAGGAATCACTGCAGGTTATCTGATTCCTTGGAATGCCTTTTTTGCTCTGGCATTGAGAATTTTCAATGTTAGGCAGCCTTTGAAAATTTTCCTTCCTTTTTGTTTAACTTGTTAAATATGAGCAACGGGCAGATGATTTTGTACTAACTCTTTCAGATTTTCTTATTGAAGGAAAGGTTAACTGACATGAACATTTGATGGAAATTGTCATGATATGAAGTAGGATCTACCCTTTCATATCGTATGCCATCGTCTGAGATTATTTATCAGTGTGCTGGTAAAAACTAGGATAAATTTAAATTTGGTTATATAAAGAATCTTCAAGGTTATTTTTTTCCTGACCTGCTCCATTACCACATTTTTGATGAAGTGCTAGTTGAACAATTTTATTGTCGATTCCCGTCTGCTACTTTTTGCTCCACTACCATTGGATGGAGTGAGTCTATGTCTTTGTATGTCTGGAATGGTTTAATTCTTTATTGATTATGGTTGTCAATTTTTGTAGGTCAGATCCTGAGACACGTAAAGAAAAAGGCTGAACGAAGCATTTGGTTGACTAGATATTGTAAGAATAGTAGATCAAGCCTGTCTTTTCCAGGTATCTCCGTGTGGGATCCTTGCAATGATCTGCTCTGTATCATGCTACCTTTATCTCAGAAAAATTATGATTCTGCTTTATTGACTTGCCTTTTTATTCCCCCCCCCCCCCCCACGCCTCTCTCTCTCTCTCTCTCCAATTCTTGTTCCTTTTGTTCGTAGATGCCACCGGCTTGGCTCGATAAAACCTAGCAAACAACTACGTCCTTCCGATCTAGTGGCTGCCGAGCCTAGGGCTCTAATATGTCCAATATCTCTAGTGATAATCTTCGAAACATAGTCATTTTTTTATTTGCTCTGTTCGTCAGAAACATGACATATTTGGAATGGCATAACTGATAACGAAGTAGGTGAATCCTACCAATACTGAGGTGAGTTTGCTCAACATTGGCATGAGATCTGAACAGTAGCTACATTTGTAGCAACATAGGAAGAGATGCTCACAATTAATGCATGCAATGTAAAAAAGGGCCTGACAAGTCAAATACTTGATTTTTCTGTTATCCCATTTAAAATTTTAAATATAATGGTAGGGAGCATTCAATCCATGTTTTGCGAGAAAATCATTAGCATCTTTTCCAAGTAGAATGCGATAAAATGCTTATCTAATGTTCTTGCTGAATGATTTGTTGGGATTATTCTCTATTTCAATTACACTACGTTTTTGCCACCGTTTATCACCTAAATGATAGAACTTTTTATTTTGTCGATTACTTTTTTTTTTTAATCTGTTTTTGTCTATTGCTTTTACGCAAGAGAAGTGCTATATCGTGCGAATTGTTATTGACGAAATCACACACAACAATCTGGCCAATCACATTGGGAGAGAGAAACATACGAAAAAATTGGTGGATTCGTACATCGTTCTACGAAATAAAATTTACATGATTTAGCATTTTTGTTTAATCAAATGAGATGTGTATTATAATTGATTATTGTTATTATTTTTTTACTGTAAAACGAGTGGAAATATCATTCACTAGCTAAAGGCAGTACATCGGGTGAGGCTTAAACATTCTTCCACAGCTAAACCAAAATAAGATCACACCTGTTTGTTATAATGGATGGCCTGAATTACCTCAAGACAGTCAGGTTGTGTCTCAGTTTTCTGAAAACACAGATCAAAAGCTAATTGAATTCCAAGCTTCAAACAAAAAGCCTCTTCCAATTTTGCATCCATCTGAGCGTGTATTTTCGAAACAGCGGCAGCCATGATATTTCCAGCTTCATCTCTGTATAGGGCCCCAATACCCCAAGATTCATTATCAGCCATTGCAGCATCCACATTCAGTTTCACGTATTCATTCATTGGTGGCGTCCAGTGGCCTGAAATAGAGGAGTGGCTAGGCGGAGCTGGAACTAAGGGGCATTTCTGGATGCTATTCACCTCCTGGTAATTTGACGGTATCAGCAGAGCTTTTGAGAGAACAGAGTCTAGGTCAGTGCATTTTCCATCGAAGCACAACTTATTTCTCGCAAGCCAAATGCCATGGGAGAAAGCAAACCATTATCAACGTAAAAGAAGATGAATCAAGTACAGAAATCATTACCCAACAACCACTACCCTTTTATTTCACTCTCAAAACATCCAATACATAAGAGGAAAGGATGTGAAATGCCCCTTTTTGGAGAGGGACCGTCACATCAAACTACAAACGGAAAACAAAACTATTAGTTAGACCCGGTTTATTATATATACATAATAGCCTATTCATTTGTAAGAGTATAAATAATTTGGTGAATTCCTTTTTTTTTGTAAGAAAATGATAAAACATAATTACAGCAAAAGTTAACATGATGATTGAAATCATACATCCATACATTATATATATATTTACGTCAAGCGTGTTCAAATACATCAACAGTTATACAAAAGAAACAGAAGCTTTACATGCTCCAAAATGATTATACATATGTAGCCCACCAAAAAGACAAAACATCAAGCCCCCAAAAGATTTACAGATAGCTATCAACGGCTACAAATAGTATCAGCCCCTAAAAATAATGAGAAGGAACCGAAGTTGGATCCTCTTCAGAGTCTTCCTCATCAGAGGAAATCCTCATTGAAGCAACCAAATTATGAGCAGGGACTCGTGCATATCATGTATGGGCAAGTAAAACTCTAAGTATACGTGTGCATTAAAGGTAAAGACAAGCAGATCATGACGACCCCATGCTAAAGACACAGTCACGTCTCCGTGGTAGATGTAACGGTCCATACTCACGTTGATGTGCCAGCAGTCCGGACCTCCATGAAATGTCAATCTAACATAACCCATAAAGCCACGCGGACGAGACGCCATGTCCAAACAGATAACTAATCAAAATCAGTCCAAAAGCCAGGGAATTTATGTACTTTTCCTTCCTCGCCGATGTCTTCAAAGAAGTACATAAATAAATATAATAACAAAAATACAGAAAAAAGGTGAGACACCCAACATTCAATATCAATTATGGCAGTAAAGAAACAGAATGGCGCGAGGCGCCCACATAGCATCGCAATAATATTAACAATAATAATATCAAGTGATAAAAGAAACAGCAACAAAATCTCAGATGATAAACAGTTAAATAGTTCAAATAATCATAACATCAGTAAAAGAAATAAATTCTACAATCACATAAATTCATGCCAAGTAAAGTATGTGACGGACAATGCACATGCACAAGGTACCAAAAATCCTACTCCATGGAGCTATACACAAATATCGGAGAGAATGATCAAGGAGACATGCTAGTATCTCGTCAGCCTAAAATCAAGTACTTTCAGAAAATCAATAATTTGTGCAACAAGGCTTTATACACGACATTCTTCACAAGATCGCGATATAGGACAGTGTCTTGGTCTGGACCGTCAGTGCATTTGCATCGGTTTATCCTACGGCCCAGAGGAGCTACCAACTATCCATTTGTGAGACACTCGCACCTCGACGATGCCAAGGTTAACAAATGACCTACACTAGTCTATTCACACCTGCACTAAGGTGTGATTCAACTCCTAGGCATAAAGCCTTACTTTGACAATGCATAATGACTCAATGCATGTTCATGTATATTTAACAATGATATACTTTCCCATAACATGCCACAATTTGGTCAAGATAAACATCAACAGATTCTTGGTCCCACTCATGGACCCATAACAATGCATTATCAAGTTCTCAAATGTGACAATACATTTTTAAGGTTTATTATGGAATTTCACTTTAATTTAACATTTCTTATGAAATCTTTCTCTAGAGGAATTCTCTTGCATTCTTATCAAGTCTTCATTTTGTTTAAATTAAATAAGTTCTTTACTCAATTTTTAAATCTAATTCACTTAGGGAAATTCTTAACTTAAATTACCCAACATCTCACTTTCACTCATATTCTTCCTTTGATCAAAATTATTCTAAGTTATAGGATAAAGACTTATTCTTTATTCTTTCCATTTTATGAACTTCTAATAAATCTCTAATTTTTTAATTAATTAAGTCTCTATTTTAACACTATATTTTTGCCATTATTCACCTTAAGAGGTCGTGAGCCCTAAGGGAAATAGGGATTTGAAATTTTCATTCCTCTATTAATTATTATTCACTTGATTAGTTATCTTTTTAACTTGTTATAAAATTTTAACCATGAGCACCCTATTGAAGGGTGTATGGCCGTGAGCCTTAATAGGGAAGGCAACGAACTCTTGCTTCCAATTTATATTTCCAATCCATCAAGACCAAGCCAAGATCATCAATATACACAAATACAACTAATAAAACCACATAAGATGAAATTAATACAAAGGTCATTAGAAAAATCATATAACAAAGAAAGCAACCCTAACATGGGTTTCTCACAACCAACACATAAACAAGTTTCTCACTACCAATAGAGGTTGAAGTGGATAATCTCCCTCTTACCAAGAGAAATAACAAGGAAAGCAAGCTCTTTTTTCCTCTAGAAATTCGTCCTCCACCACCTCAAAGCCCTAGAATATTCAAACTCACAAAAATCACAATCAAAGCTTGAAAAAGGTATCCTTGATCACCAAGGTGACCATGGACCACAAAAATGAGAAGGAAAAATGAAAAAGTTATGAACTTTTACCTCAAAGTTTCAAGATTTAAAGCTTTGTGGAAGAAGATGAAAAATGTGGATTCAAGAGATGGTTACAAAAGAGAAAACATTTTAAATGATGAGAAGAAGTAAGAAATGAGATTAGTTTAGCAAGCTAGTGAAGATGGCCTCCCAATGGGGTGGGTGCCGTAGAGTAGAGAGGAAGAGAGAAAAGTTTGAGAGAAAAGGATGAAGAGAGAAGAAGTGACAGCTTTTTAGTGATTTTGAAAATTAGGAGTGAAAATGTGATAAAGTAAAAAGCAAATTTTTGGCTCCAAAAAGGCCTCATTGCCGTGGAGTGTGGGAGGGAGGAGAGAGAAAACAAAGCTTCCTTTGGAAGTTTTGGAACACTTTTCCAAAAGTCAAACGATGATGTCACGTGTATGATGTCATCTTTGATGATGTCATTAAAGTGTTATCTAAAAAAGATGACTAACACTCTACTAAAGTTATTATCTAGTAAACAAAGGTTACAATTAGTAAAAATAGTATTTATTATTCGTCGAATAATTTCACAGTACAGTAATTTTTTTTATCAGATAAAATCTCGAAAAACAAAAATTCCGTAAACTGTGTCCAGCCTCAAGTTTAGTAAGATCCTTCGTGGACGTTTCCACAGTTCAAGGTTTTCCGACCTACGGGAAAATATTTTATTTTCCCGACTTTGCTCAGTACGCACGCAAAATGAGAAATATATTAAAATAATCAACGTTTCCAGAAAAAATCTACAAAAATTTACAAAAATCACAACTATTATAAAATGACTATTTATCATGAAACAAATAATTTTCAGGGTGTTATAGAATGGAAGAGGTGATGAGAATATTTTTCCCCTACCTCAAGTTTCAAGTTTGCTTTTGCCTTTGCCCTCCTCTGCTTTCCTTTGTTTCTTCTCTGCGTTTTCTTTTCTGTCTTCTACGTTTCTCTTGGCTGCTGATTGAGTGAGACAAGTGAGAATAAAGAAGGTTTATAAGTCAAATAAAAGGATATGCTCATTGACTTATTAATATTATTTGCTAAACTTCAAATCCTTTAGGAATACTTTGATTTTGCTAAATCAAGTTTCCTAACTTCCAAGGATATTAAAATAAATCCTATGATTCACCTAAATCTTCATTTCACCTTTTATATATTTTTCTAAATTTATTTCCCTTATCTAAGCAATTTTTGATATTTTTTCTGAGTTAAAATAGTCATTTTGTACATTCTGTATTGCAGCAAAGTGCCTAAACTAACTCATAAAATCACAGGATTACTTGGACATGTTAGGCAAATGTTATGGTTCATTTCTATCCATAAATATTACTAACATGTTAAGAAGGATGTTATATTTCTTTCCCCTCTTTTTTTAATATTTTGTCCAGAAAATTACTTACCTCAGTTAAAAAGCTCTGGATAATTCTGCCTCATGTGGGACTCTAGCTCCTAAGTGATCTCCTCTGAACCTACACCATTCCAAATAACCTTCACCAAAGGAATTTGCTTACCTCTGAGCTCTTTGGCTCCCTCGTCCACGATCATCACAAGTTTAATTGCATATGTTAAGTCATCTTTCAATTGTATTGATTCAGGTTCTATAATGTGTGAAGGATTAGGATTATATTTTCAAAGCTGTGACACATGGAAGACATCATGAAGGTTTGAAAGGTTTGGTGGGAGGGTTATCTAGTAAGCTACTGGCCCAACTCTATTCAAAATTTGGTAAAGACTAAGGAACCATAGGTTTAACAATGTTTTTAAATCTCTTCCAACCCCTATAGTTGGAGTGACTCTCAGAAAAACATCTTCTCCTTTCATGAACTATAGAGGTCTCCTCCTCCTATCAGCATAGCTCTTTTGCCTACTGTGAGCTCTGACCAATCTATCCCTAATCATCTTAATTTGGTCTATTGTTTGTTGCACTAATTCAGGTCCTAGAATGGTTCACTCACCTACCTCATACCAACATAGAGGTGATCTACATTTCCTACTATACAGTGCCTCATACGGTGTTGTACCTATGCTAGAATGGTAACTGTTGTTATAGGCAAATTCTACCAAAGACAAGAACCTATCCCAACTACTTTTTTGTTCTAACACACATGCTTTCAACATATCTTCTAGGGTTTGATAGTTTTCTTAGACTGTTCATCAATTTGTGGATGGTAAGTTGTGCTAAAATACAACTTGGTCCCAAAAGCTTGTTGCAAAGCTCCCAAAAATCTAGAGGTAAACCTAGAATCTTTGTCTAATACTATACTGGTGGGAACTCCATGTAACCTTACTATTTCTTATAGATACAACTAGGCTAATCTATTTAAGGAAAATTTGGCTCTAATGGGTAAAAAGTGGACAGATTTGGTTAACCTATCCACAATCACCCAAATGGCATCAAAACCTTGCTGAGTTCTTCGTAATCCTATAACAAAATCTATTGTGATGCATTCCCATTCACTCCAAAATTGTTAGGGATTGTAATGGCCTTGAAGGTTTTTGGTGTTCTATTTTAACTTTCTGACAAACTAAACACCTAAACACATAATCTGCTATGCTTGTTTTCATTCTTGACCACCAAAACATTCTTTTGAGATCTTGATACATCTTAGTTACTCTAGGATGAATGGTAAATCTACTCTTATGTGCTTCCTCTAAAATCTTCTCTCTAAGGTCATCCCTTTTAGGAATGCAAATCTTATGTCCAAACATAATGATTCCATCATTTGCTATACTAAAACCCTTTAGGTTCAGCAGACAAGAATTTCTCCCTTACTTTCCTTAAGTAATCATCTCTTTCTTAAGCTTCCTTAATTTGAGTCCTTAAGTCACTAATGATATCCATCTTACTCATATAGAGACTATGTGGAGACATACTTACTATTAGTCTCAAATCCATAAATTTTTCTAAAAGATCTGCTTCTTGAATCATTATCCAAGACACGTGTAGGGATTTCCTACTAAGTGCATTAGCCACCACATTGGCTTTACCTGGATGATATTTTAACTCAAAGTCATAATCCTTGAGGAATTCCATCCATCGTCTTTGTCTCATATTTAACTCCTTTTGATCAAACAAATACTTCAAGCTCTTATGGTCACTAAAAACTTCAAACTGAACACCATAAAGGTAATGTCTCCAAATTTTCAAGGTAAACACCACATCTGCCAATTCCAAATCATGAGTGAGGTAATTCTCTTCATGTGGCCTTAACTGTCTAGATGTATATTGTAACATCCTAATACCAATATCCTAGTATATCTGACATACACCTGAATAAGTAGTATTAGTCATGCTACTTTTAACTTAGTCATCCACTAATCCATAACATTTAAACAAATAATTATGGAGAGTCATATCTAAAAGTTATACATAAATATACAACTTTTACATTCTCAAAGCAAATATAAATAATTACATAAGCTTTGAACTGAATATATTAAAACTAAACTAGTTTCTTTCTTCTTTTATCTTCATCTTCTTACCCTTTTGTGGGGCCTTAACATGCTAACCATGAAACATAAAGGGGTGAGAACATAAAATTCTCAGTAATATAACAATATTTCATGGCACTAATATAAATATACATAAAGGTATAATTATAAAACTATAACTCATAACTTACTACCGATATTAAACAAATGGTTAATCAAATGCAAAATATTGATCTCACTAAGCAAAATGCTTATCTTTTATCTCACCCTTAGCCTAGCATAAGATATGCTCATCCACCGCCTGACTTAGGATGTAACTAGTCCACCGCTTGGCTTAGGACTTAACTAGTCCACCGCCTAGCATAGCATATGCTCATCCACCGCCTGGCTTAGGATGTAATTGGTCCACCACCCAACATAAGATATACTCATCCACCATCTGGCTTATGATGTAATTAGTCCACCACCTAGCACAGGATATGCTCATCCACTGCATGGCTTAGGACGTAACTATTCCACCTCCTAGCATAGGATATGCTCATCCACTGCCTGGCTTAGGATGTAATTGGTTCACCATTTAGCATATGATATGCTCATCCACCGCCTGACTTAGGACGTAACTAGTCACAACTCCACCTTCAGCAAAGGGTTTTACTCACTCCTTCACAAGGTCAAGGGGCTTGGCTCACTCCCTCAGTTAGGAATTGTGATAAACTATGGTTCAACCTTCTTGTATAAAGGAGCCAATTCACTAGGGTTCAACTCATAGGGGAGCCATTTACTAGGTTTAACCCAGCCACTTATTAGGTTCAACCCATAGAGAGCCACTTATGTAACACCCCTTTTTCTCCCTTAGTCATAATGGGTAAGAAGAAGGAACGTCGCACTATAGTGAAATGACACACAAATGATTACGGAAAGTTTAAACACATTTTTTTTCTTTAACATAAATCCGGTTAAAACTTCCATTTAATGTACATATACACCTGTTTGTAAATATATCGCGTGATTGGGTTAAAATTAAAAGTTTCTCTTACCAATAAAACTTTTGTCAAAAATGTCAGAGAGCAATCAACGTGGAATGAAACATACGACCATTTACAATATGGATAATTACACACTTTGTACCAGAAATACAAGCTTGTTTAAATTACATTTCCAAAAAGATATACAAAAAGCAAAATGTGTACCTACCCTAAGAGATACAAATATATACCCACTAATCTAGTAGTACGTCAGGCTCCCTCAAAATAAACGGATAGCCATTAGTAGCCATAAATTTAAAACCAACCCTAAGACTGCCTGGAACAAGAAGGAACTGTAGATGGATCCTCCTCAGGGTCCTCGTCGTTCGATGAGACATCCATCGGGACGACAGAACAGCGGGCAGGAGCCCGGGCAGTAGACAAAAAGGAATCCTCAGGAGGGGTATAATATATTTCACCCCACATGTCCTTCACGGGCATATAGAACTCCAGCCATACAAAAGCATGAAAATCCAGAATAGGAGCGTCATAACGTCTCCACGCTAAGGACACCATCACATCGCCGTGGTACACACATCGATCAGTCTGCACGTTGATATGCCAGCAGTCCGGACCTCCAAGAAAGTTGATCCGCACGTAGCCAAAAAGTCCACGGAGTCGAAATGACATCCTCAACAACTTCGATCTCAGTCGAGATAAGGCCAGAAACCTTGAAACTCAGTGGTTTCCTTGTCCTCCTCACGAGCGTCTTCTCGAGAGCACACGATCCAACCAAAATACAAAATAAAGAAATTACCGAAAGAGGTGAGATTTCCAGCTTTCAGTACCAACATGGCAGCAAGAAAATAAACGGCGTCGAACGCCCACATAAGACACAGTTAATACATATAAGTACAGTAATACATGAAAGCAATTAATGAGAGTAAAACAGCAAAATCAATAATTAACATTACCCATAGCCAGCTAGCAACATTAGCATTACCAAGAGTCAAATAAATATCACAGTCATAATAGTAAACATATTATCCAATCATAAATGCTCAATGGACCATGTGACTGACAACTCACAATGCAACAAGGGTACCAAAGTTCCTACTCCATGGAGCTAGACATAAACATCTTCGAAGTGAATGATCAAGGAGTAATACCAGTATCTCAGTAGCCTTAAAATATAGTGTGCTCTCTTTTATAAAATTGTTTGCGCAATGGCTTATACATGGTACCTCAACAGTTGATCGCGACATAGGACAGCGTTTCAGGAAGGATCGTCGGTGTGTCGCATTGGTCTATCCCACGGCCCCAGTGGAGCTGCCACTGTCTATTGTGAGACACCCACACCCCGACGCCCCCATGGTCAACAACATATGACACCTACACTTAGTCTATTCGCACCCACACATAGGTGTTATTCAAACTCCTAGGCATACATCGCCTTACAAACCATGTCCAACGGACAGCACATGCATGACGACACAATGTCTAATCATGTATGTTCATCAATGATGCATTCAACATAAGCCTTTCCTCAATGGCACATAAGCATTATTCAATGTCCAACATGACATATCAACAATACATTTATTAAAACATTGCCTCAATGGCACATCATCATTCTTATCTCATTGAGTACTACATTAATAAGTGCATAACCCACATAGGGAATCACACTTGCATCAATAATTCTCAGTATCAATATATATTCCTCATTACACACACATCATAATTTCCATGTCATGGATCCAAGAATTCCATATTCAAAATCATTTCTTCTCTATCGGTATGAATACACATTCCTATCACAATTAAGTAAAGTAAAATCCTTGAATCCAGGGTTTTTAGGTTATGTTTGAGTTACAAAGGACAAAGAACCATAATCTCAATCATTTCCAGCTCAAAAATCTCATTTTTTGGTCTTGGTAATCGATTACATCACCCTGGTAATCGATTACCAGAGGAACAGAATCTCTGTAATCGATTACAATCTCATTGTAATCGATTACGTGATTTCCAGAACCACGATTCGTAACTTCAAGGCCCTGGTAATCGATTACACAGCCCTGGTAATCGATTACCAATTGGACAGAACCTCCGTAATCGATTACCCACAAGTTGTAATCGATTACGTGATTCCCAGAAGCACCATTTCGTGACATCAGAGGCTTGGTAATCAATTATACCACTCTTGTAATCGATTACAAGCTAAACAGAATCTCTATAATCGATTTACACACAAGACGTAATCGATTACCAGATTTCCAGAATCACGATTTCGTATCCTTAAGATCTTGCTAATCGATTACAAGCCCCGTGTAATCGATTACCACGCGTAAACTTGCAGAAAACAAAGTCCTCCTGGTCCTTTAACTCAAACCAAACCAATCATTATCATATTTAATCAACAAGTTACTCAAATATACCTTCAAATCATGCAAGAGGCATCAATAAATCATACAAACCCAACAAAATGCACTATCATGAAGAACAACATAAAAATGAGAGAGCTTTATACATGGATTCAGAAATCGATAACAACTCACATACAAGACATTCCCTTACTACCAAGGTTGGTTGAAGAGGATCATCTCCCTCTTACCTATTTGGAAGACAACACAATGTGCCACTCCTTCTTGCCCTAGATTTTCGTTTTCCCCCTTCAAGAAAACTCCAATGTGAGTGATCATCACAATGTCCACTCAAACCATGAAAAATAGGTTCTTGGTCACCAAGGTGGCCAAGAGAAACGAAAATAGAAGAAAGTTGAAGGCTTTACCTTAAAGCTCCAAGCTTTAGCTTCAGTGGTGGAAGAAAAATGGAAGAAGAAGAAGAACCAAAAGATGGCAACAAAAGAGGACTTGGAATGGTGTAAGGAAGCAAGAATCTTTGATGATGAAGCAAGCAAAGGATGACTGCCTCCAGGAGTGGTTGCACGGTGGAGAAGAAAAGAAGAAGAGAGGAAATTGGGAAATGGATATTTGGGGTTTAGAAAAATGAGAGTGTAATATTAGGAAGAGGAGAGGAATTACTTAGGCTTCCCTTATAGCCTCTGCCGTAGAAGAGTGGAGAAGGGAGAGAAAAAAATGTGTCAAATAGGAAGCTTCTTGGAAACTTCCTACAAGGGATTTTAATTAACTAAATTCTCTTTTTCTTCTTTCTTGAAAGTAAGGCTAAAAAGGGGTTTGACACAAGGTAATTTTTTTGAATAACACGATAAGATTTTTATTACGTGTTATTATTTATTGGACGTAATTATAGTTGGTAGAAGTCGGCATTAACAAATCTGACAGATAAATTTTCGCAGTGTTTTATTATTTCATCTGTTAAGATTTCTCAAAAAATATGAAACCTTGTAAACTGTGTCCGGCCTCGGGTTTAGTAAGATTCCCCATTGACGTTTCCATAGTTCAAGGTTTTCGGAGAAAATATCTCATTTCTCCGGTTCCGCTCAGTACACACGTAAAACGAGAAATATATTAAAATATTTCGCGTTCTCAGAAAATTATAGGAAAAATTCCAGAAAATCACAAATATTATGAGATGAATACCGAGAGTAGAAAAATCAAATTTTGGGGTGTTACAACTCTCCCCAACAAATAAGAATTTCATCCTCAAAATTTTCCATACCTTAAAACAATTCAGGATATTGCTTCTTCATCTTGTTCTCCAGCTCCCACGTCACATCTCCAGTTGCTTCGTTCCAGATTACCTTCACTAGTGCAATGTCCTTTCCTCTGAGTTGCTTTGTCCTCCTATCCTCAATCCTTACAGGAGCTGTCTCATAAGTCAAGTTTTCCTTCAATTGTACGGAATTAGGTGCTATGACATGATTAGGATTTGGGATATATTTTCTGAGTTGTGACACATGAAAGACATTATGAAGATTTGAAAGGAAAGGGGGTAAAGCTATTTGGTAAGCAACAGGACCTATCCGACGAAGAATTTGGTAAGGTCCAAGGAATTTTGGATTGAGTTTTCTAGACTTGAGGACACGACCGACCCCAGTTGTAGGTATGGCTTTCAAGAAGACATGCTCTCCTTCTTCGAACTCAAGAGGTTCCCTTCTTTTGTCCGCATAACTCTTCTGCCGACTCTGAGGCATTTTCGTTTTCTCCTGAATCATTTTAATCTTCTCAGTTGTCTGCTGAATGAGTTCAGGTCCAACGGTAAGCCGTTCTCCATCTTGATGCCAGCACAGAGGCGTTCGACACCTCCGCCCATATAAAACCTCATAGGGCGCCATCCCTATACTTGAATGGTAACTGTTGTTGTAGGTGAATTCCACCAATGGTAAGATTTCATCCCAACTTCCAATTTGCTCTATGGCACAGGCTCTCAACAGATCTTCTAACGACTGGATTGTTCTTTCTGATTGGCCATCAGTTTGCAGATGGTAGGCAGAACTTAACTGCAACTTTGTTCCCATAGCCTCTTGAAGACTTTGCCAAAACTTCGAGGTAAACCTCGGGTCTCTATCGAAAATAATACTCGTGGGTATCCCGTGAAGTCTGACAATTTCACCAATGTATATCTGAGTCAACCTCTCCAATGGATATCTTATGTTGATCGGCAGAAAGTGAGCTGACTTCGTAAGTCAATCCACTATTACCCATATTGAGTCACATCCTTTCCTAGTTCTTGGTAACCCGACAACAAAATCCATGGCGATACTATCTCATTTCCATTCAGGAATAGTTAAAGGTTGTAGTAATCTAGCTGGTCTTTGGTGCTCAATCTTCATTTTCTGACAAACCAAACAAAACGACACGCATCTAGCGATATCTCTTTTCATTCCATGCCACCAAAATAACTTCCTCAAGTCTTGATACATCTTGGTCATTCCAGGATGCATACTCAACTGACTCGAATGAGCATGTTCAAGTATGTACTTTCTGAGTTCTTCATCTTTAGGCACACAGACCCTTCCTTAGAATCTTAGAATCCCATCGCTTCCTTCCTTCAACGTTGATACACCACCCTGCCTCATCAATTCTCTTTCTTCTTGCAGGAATTTGTCGACCTTTTGTTTCTCTCGAATATCATCCATCAGGTCATTCGAGATAGTGATCCTATTCATGCAAATTTTTCCCGGTGTTAACTTTACAAATGACCATATATCTCTGAATTGCTCTATCAAGTCCTTTTCTCTAATCTTTATAGTAGAAACACTAATCGTCTTTCTACTCAAAGCATCGGTCACCACGTTCGCCTTTCCAGGATGATACTGAAGTTGGAAATCGTAATCTTTCAAAAATTCTAGCCATCTTCGTTGCCTCATGTTCAGCTCCTTCTGGTCGTACAAGTATTTCAGACTTTTGTGGTCACTGAAGACGTTAAATGTGGCTCCATACAGATAATGTCTCCATATTTTTAATGCAAACACCACTGCAGCTAACTCTAGATCGTGTGTTGGGCAGTTCTTCTCGTGCATTCGCAATTGTCTTGAGGCGTAAGCTACCACTCCTCCGTTTTGCATGAGAACGCACCCCAAACCTTGATACGAAGCGTCACAGTACACTTCAAATGGTTCTCTAGGATTCGGTAAGACTAGCATTGATGACGTAGTCAGCTTCCTTTTTAACTCTTGGAAACTTCCTTCACAGGAATCTGTCCATTCAAAAACTTGGTCTTTCTTGGTAAGTTGAGTGAGCGGTCCCGCAATTTTGGAAAACCCCTCAATAAACCTCCGGCAGTATCCGGCTAATCCAATGAAGTTTCAGATTTCCGTAACTGTAGTTGGTCTTTCCCACTGTAGTTGGTCTTTCCCACTGTAGTATGGCTTCTACCTTTGAAGGATCCACTGCAATTCCTTCCTTTGTGATTACATAACCCAAGAATTTCACTTCATCTAGCAAAAACTCGCACTTGGATAGTTTCGCATATAGCTCTTTTTCCTTTAAGATCTGGAGAACTATGTTGAGGTGCTCAACATGGTCCTCACGACTTTGTGAATAGATCAGGATATCGTCGATGAAAACAACAACGAATTTGTCCAAGTAAGGACGAAAGATTCTATTCATGTAGTCCAAGTAATCGATTACGTGATTCTCAGAAGCACCATTTCGTGACATCAGAGGCTTGGTAATCGATTACGCCACTCTTGTAATCGATTACAAGCTAAACAGAATCTCTGTAATCGATTACACACATGACATAATCGATTACCAGATTTCTAGAATCACGATTTCGTATCCTTAAGAGCTTGGTAATCGATTACAAGCCCCGTGTAATCGATTACCACGCGTAAACTTGCAGAAAACAAAGTCCTCCTGGTCCTTTAACTCAAACCAAACCAATCATTATCATAATTAATCAACAAGTTACTCAAATATACCTTCAAATCATGCAAGAGGCATCAATAAATCATACAAACCCAACAAAATGCACTATCATGAAGAACAACATAAAAATGAGAGAGCTTTATACATGGATTCAGAAATCGATAACAACTCACATACAAGACATTCCCTTACTACCAAGGTTGGTTGAAGAGGATCATCTCCCTCTTACCTATTTGGAAGACAACACAATGTGCCACTCATTCTTGCCCTAGATTTTCGTTTTCCCCTTTCAAGAAAACTCCAATGTGAGTGATCATCACAATGTCCACTCAAACCATGAAAAATAGGTTCTTGGTCACCAAGGTGGCCAAGAGAAACGAAAATAGAAGAAAGTTGAAGGCTTTACCTTAAAGCTCCAAGCTTTAGCTTCAGTGGTGGAAGAAAAATGGAAGAAGAAGAAGAACCAAAAGATGGCAACAAAAGAGGACTTGGAATGGTGTAAGGAAGCAAGAATCTTTGATGATGAAGCAAGCAAAGGATGACTGCCTCCAGGAGTGGTTGCACGGTGGAGAAGAAAAGAAGAAGAGAGGAAATGGGGAAATGGATATTTGGGGTTTAGAAAAATGAGAGTGTAATATTAGGAAGAGGAGAGGAATTACTTAGGCTTCCCCTATAGCCTCTGCCGTAGAAGAGTGGAGAAGGGAGAGAGAAAAATGTGTCAAATAGGAAGCTTCTTGGAAACTTCCTACGAGGGGTTTTAATTAACTAAATTCTCTTTTTCTTCTTTCTTGAAAGTAAGGCTAAAAAGGGGTTTGACACAAGGTAATTTTTTTGAATAATGCAATAAGATTTTTATTACGTGTTATTATTTATTGGACGTAATTATAGTTGGCAGAAGTCGGCATTTACAAATCTGATAGATAAATTTTTGCAGTGTTTTATTATTTCATTTGTTAAGATTTCTCGAAAAATATGAAACCTTGTAAACTGTGTCCAGCCTCGGGTTTAGTAAGATCCCCCGTTGACGTTTTCATAGTTCAAGGTTTTCGGAGAAAATATCTCATTTCTTCGGTTCCGCTGAGTACACACATAAAAAGAGAAATATATTAAAATATTCCGCGTTCTCAGAAAATTACAGGAAAAATTCCAGAAAATCACAAATATTATGAGATGAATACTGAGAGTAGTAAAATCAAATTTTGGGGTGTTACAACTTACTAGGTTCAATCCATATAGGAGTCACTTACTAGGTTTAACTCATAAGGGAACCACTTACTAGGTTCAACTTTGATAAACAAAGGAACTACTCTTGCTAAACACTCCACTCAATCCCCACTTAATGAGAAAATAAAGTATTTGCTGGAAACTTGCTTATTTATCTCAACTTTAACTGTTAATGGAGCTACTAGAGTTCATAGGGCTCAAATCATCCCTAAAATATCTCAAATTTTGCCTAAAAAGGCAAATTTTCAAGATTGCACTAAATTTGCATCATAACTTCCAAGATTTTGAAATTTTATGAGCATATAGCTTTCTCTCATATTTTTCAAATGTCACAAACGTCACTTCACTTGGCTAAGTGTAGCCAAAGTTATGCGATAATTTACAGAAGCCAAAATCGGGTATTCACTAATTTACTCGATTCTGTCTTAACTTTAAATTGAAACTGGGAACAAAGTAAAAGTGGTAAGATTATGAAATTTTACAGGCAAGAAGCCTTACATCTTAGCTTCAAAATGCCACTGATCTCATTTCAATACGACATCGGAGCAAGAAATTATGCAATCTAGTTTACTGGCTACTAGAATGCCTTTTCTGCAGAATTTTCCTCTGATTCAAACAAAAACTAGTACTGATTGTCTTGCTCTAAAATTCTAAAATTTTTACCACATGAAGCCTTATGTCTTAGCTTTCAATTGCCATAAGAATTAGGTCAATAAGATGTCTATAACTCAAGTTATGCAACTAAAATCATAGGCTGTTCAGAATGCCCTGTTCAAACCCGTGAAATTATGCTGACAGAGCAAAACACCAGGGGGGCGTGTCTCTAGACATAGGCTGTGTTTGTAGCTGTCACTGGATTCTGCAGAATTCTACAGAATTCAAGAATTGTTCCTTACTTCCAATCATTCAAGATCAATTTCTATGTGATTTTCTAACACCGATTAGGCATCTAAACTTATTGTAACTTTTTTACAACCTATTTATTCACTTAGGCATAGATTTAGGTCCAAAATCTCATTAATCCTAACTCTTATTCCAAGCTCCTTCAATGAGCTCAAAAGATTTATCTTAAGCCATAAATGGCTAACTTAGTTTTACTAAGATAAAACTATCCTAACTCAATTCTTGGAATCAAGAATCAAGCTAAGAACTTGGATTTGACTCTCCAAATTCATCTCTCCATTCATAAACCCTAATCCCCTTTCAAGAGAATCAAAAAGGGAAAATGAATAGAAATCCCCTACCTCTTGTAGACACTTGATCCTTAAAGCCTTGCTCTTGATCTTGCCTTCCTCTTCCTCTTCTTTCTTTCTTCCCCATTTCTCTCTTTTCTCAGTTCTCTCTTTCTTTTTTCTATTTTCTGATTCTCAGTCGTGGATAAGGATAGAAAATGAGAATAAAAGGGTAAACTTGTCATTTTGACATTTTGCTGTAACTTCTTGATCTGTTAAGAACACTTAGATCTCACCAAATCAAGTTTTCTAACTTCCAACAGACTTGAAATAAATCCTAAGATTCATTAAAAATTATGTTTCACCACTTCTCTATTTTTTCATATCTGCTAGGAGTCAATCCGGTATTAAAAGTACAACCAGTATGCTTAAAATACCAAACTAGCTTTGATTGTTCTCAAATTTTAACTACATCACATTTAACTCATTTGTGACCTAGAAACAAGTTATCCATACTTGTTTCCCTCAACTTAACAATTTATGCTACTATTTAAGTCATTTTAAGCTACTTTTCAACTTCTGTCTTGCAACAAAGTATTTAAACTGACTTAGTTTGTCATAAAACTGAACTGGCATGTTAAACAAGTATAATAGTACCTCTGAGACCATATACAAGCCAAACATGTTTCTCGGGATGTTATACATATGCAACTACCTTTCTATTCTACAAAAGGACACAACTTAACTCCATCCTTGAAGCATCATAGTATACTTCAAAACCCTCGTGAGGATTTAGAATCATTAAGACAAATGTCGTGCTTAGCTTCAACTTTATTCCTGGAAACTGTAACATCCCAAGACTGACTGCAGGATTGACGAGTGTCTCCACAAACCAACACGAGTCTTTTTAGCGTGTTTTGTCCTCACTCACACGCATCCTAGGAAACTTCCCAGGAGGTCACTCATCCCACAATTGCTCCAGGTCAAGCATGCTTAATCATGGAGTTCTTATGTTCTAGGCTACCGAAAAGAAGCTGTAACTTGTTGATATGGCTACGCCTAATCAATTCCTTTAAGCCATCATCAACTATGCAGTCCCATACCTGCACAGTCTCTAAATCCCTCTCATTCCGGTGCGTATTTAGTTCATTCATGGGACCCTTCGCCTAGAAGCCTGCCAGGAGCCTCTCATTGATGCTTTCTCTTTAGCACCAGCGACCACTCCCTGCCCTCTTCGGCCCCGGGACGCCACATGCCCACCAACTTCTGCTTGGTTTGTCCCCGAACCACACCGTACTAGGAGAGGTCCCATCTCTAATACCATCTGTAACAACCTGAGACTGCCTGCTGTAACATCCTGGAAATCATGTTAGGCTTGTAATTAGTTACAAAGGTAATATATTACTTGTTTAGCATGTTAGTCAAGTTTGGTGACAAATCGAGTTAGTTTAGGCACTTTATTGCAACCCCGAGTGTGAAAAGTCACCTAAAATGATTCAGAAAATAGCATAAACTACTATTTAAAGGGAAACAAGTTTAGATAATTTGTTTCTAGGCCACAAATAAGCTAAGTAAGGTGTAGTTAAAGTTTCAGAGTAATCAGAGTTAATTTGGTATTTTTAAGCATACTAGTTATGCATTTGAATACTGGATTTACCCCCAATAGATATGAAAAAATAGAGAAAAAGTACAACATGATTTTTAATGAATCCTAAGATTTATTTTGAATCTGTTGGAACTTAGAATACTAGATTTGGTGGAATCTGAGTGTTCTTAGCAGATCGAGGTTTTAGTGTTTATCCAAGAGAAGTCATATTTGACTTCCCTTGTTTAATATCTCACGACTGAGGTATTAGAGAGGCAGAAAACAGAAAAGAGATGAGAAAAGAAAGAAGAGGAAAATGTGAAGGGAGAAAGAGAGGAAGGAGGAAGGAGGAAGACCAAAGAGAATGATTAACCACCAAGGAAGAGGAATCAAGTAGATATTAGCTTCATCTTCATCTTCAAGACCAAGAGGTAGGGGTTCTGGAGCTCTAACTGCATCTTCTTTCTCATCTTTCCATGTTAGGCCTTTGAGGTTTAATGTGTCATTTTGAGTTTTAGAGATGTTGTAGGTGTTTTTCTTGTTTGGATGAGTTATAAATGAGATTTATGACTTGTTCATGCAAAGAATTCGAATCAGAAACAAAAGCTATCCAAGTTAGATCCTAAATGCCCAAAGAGGGGTTTAGGTTAAAGTATGAGGAATATTGATCCATAATCCAAATTAAGAGGTTTTAGTTGGTGTTTGATGTTTCCTATGTGTTAAAGAACTGATTAGGGACATAGAATCACCGAGAGATGGGATAGAAATGGCCAAAATCCAAGAGAAAAATGAATGGAACAGTACCACGATTCTGCAGAATTCTAGAGAATCTAGTTTTTGTTAAGAATGCTGCGGGGTGGGGGTTGCATGCCACAACGTGAGGGTAATTTTGCTTAAAGTGTCGTAGCGTGAGACCAAAAATTAGCCTAGTACTAGCACCCGAGAGCAGGGCGCCACAGTGTGCCAACGTCGTGCCGCGGCGTGAGACCCTGAAGCTCCAAAATGTTGTTTTTGGATATTTTGAGATCCCTAGTTGATAGAATCCTTTGGGTATACCTAGTAGAATGTGTTAAGGCACTAGAGAGGGTATTTCTTTGAGAGAAAAACCTAGTGGCATACAAGGAAAGATAAAAGGAAAGTTGTGCATCCATTAGATATGGATTGCCATAGACCAATAGTTTAGTTTCTTAAGCAACTTAAAGTTGCACAGACGTCACAAGAGAGGTGATAAGAAATTTAAGAAACGAGATGACAATAGCAGAGTGCCATAATGCCTAAGTGGCAAGAGTTAAGGGCCGAGGTGCCGAGTTGGCAAAAGTTAAGTGGCAAAGACCCTAGCTGGCAAGGGTGAATGCCATAGTGCATGAAGAGCTCTCAAAGAGCGAAAGAGAGTTAGTAATGCAAAGATAGTAGTGTACTAAGTCTAGTTTACATTGGTTCAATGTTGTAGTGCATGAAATGCTCCCACAGAAAAGAGGTGGAGTTAGTAATGCAAGATGGACTTAGTATGAGATCATGTGGTGCTTATGCTAGAGTTAGGACATAACTTCGTATTTACACACACTTCACATTTCACATATGCTTGCTAATCCCTAGAGAGCAGGTAATGGAGGCATCCACTCAGTTTTGGTGGCGATATCCACCTAGTTAAGGTAGATTACTTTGTGATCTACGGGTGTAGGAGGTCAGGTGTTGTGGTAACAGACTTCGTTCCTAAAAGTAGGATATAAGGGGTCACACGTTATCATGGCAGAATTCCTCTGCGCTTAGGGGGAAAAGCTAAGTATTCATGACATTGCACCAACACTATTGTACACTTTTCTTTGAACATAAACATACATCATTCCATCATTGCATTATTTCATATTTTGTTTGGTTTGAATATATTTGTGTGATTGTTGTTTATGTGTTGTTTGGTGCTATCGGTGACAGCTGTATGGGCGGTTGTTTGGCCAATGATTTCAAATGATTGTATATGCAATTGTTTGATATCATCGTGGTTTTGGTTATCAGAAGTATAGTTTGCGAAGAACGTTACATAAAGAGAGAGTTGTAATTGTTTTTTATGCAGGAAGTATTAGTTCAGTTGGGTTTACTCATTTTTGTAATTGGCTAGCTGACATGGAAAATAATTTTGATGATAACAAACATGCTGAAGATGATGGATAGTCCAAGTACCAAGAGTGAGCATTGCAACAAGAAAGCAAAGATCTCAATTATGTTTAACTCAAGGATAAGAAAATTTTGATAACAACAAAATCATATCAAAGACCAAGTCCAAAGGAAGATTAAATGGTATAGCATATAGGACTTAGGGTCTTTTTGTAAGAAGCCTTCTGAATATCTCAAATATGTTTTCAAATATTTAAAAATGGTTTTCACATGCTAAAATACCCAACAAGCAAGTTTTGAAAGGCTAGTTATGGTGGTAGTTCAAATTTATGAAAAATAGCCAAGTTTGAGTTTTGAAAAACTGGCCTTTAGTTACTCTTTTGATCATAACTTTAAAAATAATTTGATTTTTGTTTTGAAATATTTCATTTGAAAATAGACTCAAATATCTTTCCAATGACTGGTCATTTGCTTTAAATGGATAAGAAATGAAAAAGTTATGACCATTTAAAGTTAGATTTCAAAATCAGAGTGGTGTATTCGAATAACCACATAGTTATTCGAATACCACACCCCAAAAAATGTTCCAAAACGTGTTTTTAAAGATCTATTCGAATACCTAAAGGGTTATTTGAATACCACAACACAAAAAACGTTCCAGAACATGTTTTTGAGGATCTATTCGAATACCAAATGTGTTATTCGAATAAACATGGAAAAAAATACACAACGAATAGTTTTCTATGCCTTTAATGTGATATTAAATGATACCCAATGGATATTTTCTCAAGAACACTATAAATACATGTTTTTGGGTCATCTTTTATACACACCTAACTATCTAAAATAATTCTTTCATGCTTTGATTCTTATTTCATATTTTTTACTATTTTCTGTGCTCTTTTCACCAAAACTTTGAGATATCCTAATAGAGCTTCCTAGTGCTTCAATTTGTAATATTTGCTCTTTGTGAGAGTTTCTCTTCATCTATTTTCTGCTTCTATAAAAATGGTGAGGTATCCCTTGTTGTAAAGAAGCTGAGGTATCCTTTAAAGGGGGTGAAGTATCCCTCTTATGAAAAGGGTGAGGTCTCCCTTGTTATAAAGAAGGTGAGGTATCCTTCAAAGGGGGTGAGGTATCCCTCTAGTGGATAGGGTGAGGTATCCCTGTTGTGTAAAGGTTGCAAGCACCTATTTTAAGCTTGTATTAAATAGTAAAAAATCTCGAACTGTGTTTCGAGGACTGGACGTAGGCCACAAGTGGTTGGTGGTCGAACCAGGATAAATATCGTGTCTGCTCTTCTCATCTTTATCTCTTTATGTTTTTGTAATTCATTTATCATTGCCTATCTGTTAAATTGCTGTGCTTAAGGCTTTCAATTATTTTCTTCATTTTCATATCCTTTTTAACATATAGCTTCGAAGAAATTTGCTTTTATAAGAGTTTGCAAAAAAGTTTTAATTACTCAATTCACCCCCCTTTGAGTACTGAAGCCACTTGGGTAACAAGTGGTATCAGAGCTAGACTCTTGTATAAAGATCTTAGCCGCTTCAAGAGTACATGGCTTCATGAAATGGTTTTTCAGTTCTATAAACCGACCACCCTTTTTCAATGGGGATGGTTATTCATATTGGAAGGAAAGAATAAAAATTTTCATCGAAGCTATTGATCTAGATGTGTGGGATGCTGTAAAAAATGGCGCATTTATACTTACGCGAGAGATCAATGGTATAAAGATTGAAAAACAAAGAAGTAAATGGTCTAAAGATGATAAAAGAAAAGTTCAAAATAACTTGGTAGCCAAAAACATCATTACCACAGCTTTGGGGCATGATGAATTTTTTAGAATTTCAAATTGGAAAACTGCTAAAGAAATATAGGACACTTTACAAGTTACCCATGAGGGTACTAGTGAAGTTAAGAGGTCGAAAATTAATTCTTTTACTCGTGAATATGAATTATTTACAATGAACCAAGGAGAAAGCATTCAAGAAATGCAAAAGAGGTTCACCCACATTATAAATCATCTTGCATCATTAGGAAAGAATTTCTCTAATGAAGATTTGATTAACAAATTGTTGAGATGTTTGAACAGGATTTGGCAACCTAAGGTCACAGCTATTTCAGAGTCAAGAAATTTGGCAACTATGACTCTTGCGACCCTTTTTGGAAAACTTCAAGAGCACGAATTAGAACTCAACAAACTTGATCAAAGTGAAGACAATGATAAGAAGAAAAAGGGGATCGCACTCAAAACCACTTCCTCAACTAATGATGGTGATGGTGATAATGATGATGGAGAAGGCACAAAACTAAAAGAAGAAAACCTCAGCCTTTTGGTAAGAAAATTTAAAAAATTTCTCAGGAAAAGGGGAACTCAAAGAAAAGAGTAATCAATTCCAACTTGTTACGAGTGTCGTATGTAACACTCACCGTAGGGTACCACATTTAAATGTTATTATTACCGAATTACCCCTTCCATTATAAAATATGCTTTGTAATGTAAATACGAGTTATAAAATTTCTTGATATCAATAAGATAACCTTAGCGGAAAATAAAAATATTAAAGCATCATCACAAATAATTTACATCATTTACATTACATAAGTACTGTCAAAATTATTTATATACAGACTAGGTTATCAAAAGTATTTGACATTATTTAAAACTAGCATACTTGCCCAAGTATGACTAGACAGCAGAACGCTCAGACGGGTCCTCCTCAGATTCCTCAGCAGGTAGGAATCCAACTTGACACGATGTCCTATGAACAGGTGCCCGCGAAGACGACACAACACTAATCTCCGTTGGGATGTGAAACCTACTGCCCCAATACCGTCTAATTGACAGCAAAAATTCAACATGTACATATATGGTTACAGAAAAGAACAAGTCTCCATGAAAAATCCTACTCATGATGACCGTTAAAAGTCCCTGATAAATGAGTCCCTCCTCATTGGGACTCAACCTCCAAGCACTAGCTCCACCGTGGAACTGTACTCGCACGTACCCAAAGAAACTTGACCGGGATGCCATCCGATCAAAACTCAGCTTCCTCTACAGGAATATGCTCCTTTTCACCCTCTTGTTCAATCCTTTATTCAGCGTCTTTACAATATAAATACAGTACAAAATAGGCATACAAAGAGGTGAGATCACCTATGCTAATACTAATATGGTAGCATGGAGATAACACAAACAGCACACCATACAGATATATCATATCATAATTACAATCATGCCATCAGCATCATTTATCATCACAACAGATGAAATAAATAATAATTACAATCATGCCCTCAACAATATCCAAATATTCAACAATTCAATTATCATAAACAATAATTATGATAATGCCCTCAACAATATCCAAGTATTCAATAATTCAATTATTATAAACATAAATTATGATAATGCCTTTCAATTATCATAAACAATAATTACGATAATACCCTCAACATTATCCAAATATCCAATAGTACAATTATCATAACCAATATTCCTCAATTAATATATCACACAGATATAGATTCAGATTATGCATGTGCACAAAGACTCAGTTTCCTACTCCATGGAGCTAAAACTCAAGTCAAAGAAATTGATCCAAAAGATCTGTCTGTTCCAACATGCCTCAGACCACGTGCCACTATTCTCATTAGTGTTTGCACATCTAGCATATACACGACAGTCTTTAATAGATCTTGATTAAGAATAGTGTCTCGGTCAGGATCATCGATGGGTTGCATCGGTCTAACCCACGGTACAGAAGAGCTACCAACTGCCCATTGTGAGCAACTCGCACCCCGATGCCCCCAAAGTCAACAAGTGACTTACATTATGCATATCGCACCCACTTAAGAGGTGTACGTCTCTCCTAGGCACATAGTCTTATCTAGTCCATCGGACCTTTTCAATGCATGTACAATGCACCATTCTCAGTTCAAATTCATAATTCATATTCAAGGTCCACACACTGGCCCATTTTCAGTTCAAATTCATAATCTCATAATTTCTCATACAATGTCCATACACTGGTCCAACAGTAATCCTACTGTATATTCAATCGCGAAATCATATCACGTTTTCATAGTCACGCAACACTTTTGTCACATTTTCACAATCGAGCAACATTTCTGTCGCGTTTTCAAAATCACGTAGTGATTTTCCATCGTTTTCTCAATCACGTAAAATTATTTCATCATTTTTCAATTGCATTAGCGATTTTTCCACAATATCTCAATCGCGTAAAAATATTTAAATACTTTCCAAATCGCGTAAAAATATTTAAACGTTTTTCAAATCACGTAGCTTAAAAATCACGTTTTTAAGTTACGTAACACATTTTTCACCATTTTACAACCACATAAAATATTCTTCACTATTCCAAACATCATTTTGGACTTTCCAAAAAAAAAATCAATGTCATTTCCAACATCATTTTCCACATTTTCTCCTTTACGAAAACCTTTCCACAATTTATTCCATAAATTCACTGTTTCATTGAATTAAATCAATGCTTCCAACTTAAAATTTCCTAACGCGCTCCAAAACCCAAAGGATGAGTTATACGTTAGTAAATTTTAAGTCACCAACGTATTCTTTATAATTCTCAATCAATTCTAAAAATCAATCCTCTTTAAAATAAACTGAGATTCAAACACTTTCAACCTCTCTTTTCCATTCTTATACAAAAATTCCATTTTTCAAGTGACAAAACACTTTCTTTCCATTTCTTTAATCCTTGTACTAGATCAATTCTATTTCCACTTTGAAATCACTTTGTTTCATAAAACCAAGGCATTACAAGCCTTCAAAACCGTGGTACATGGCCATTGAAACCATCAAATATTTTTCCTTCTAAATCAACTAAGTTCCATTCATGTTTTTACACAAACAAAACCATTAAAATTCCTCCATAAACCGAGAGACTCTTGTTCTTTGAAACCAATCCATCTTTTCTTTTTCCTTTCCTTTCTAATTATTCAATTTTACTATTCATGAAAATTTTAGTTTGGAAACACCTATTTTGAGGTGTTGAGGCCGAAATCCTCATGGTCATTGGAACCAAAATTCCTTTTCCTTTCCAACAATTTTTATGGCATACATAACATATAATCAACATATTATATTTCAAGCATACCATAAAAGCAATAAAAATCATACTAATCATGCAAGCACAAATAAACCATGCAAAGTACATAAATCACATAAACACTCACAAATAATTACACAACCATGGATATGAATCCTCACATGGATTCACCATCCATCAAATACAAATTCATCTCTCACCACCATACTTGGTTGGTGAGATAGATCTCCCTCTTACCTCTTAAAGAACCTCAAAAGCTCCTTGCTTTGCTTCTTTTTCAAGTCCTTCACCACCAAAGGTTTCTTAAACACAAAACAAAACATATATTTATTAGCATATTAAGCTTGAACAAGGTAAACCATGGATCAAACATGGCTTAGAACATGAAAAAGAGATAAGATGTGAAGTTTCCCTACACTTCACCTTAAAAACCCTAGAACTTTGTTCTTGAAGAAAGTCCTTGAAGATGATGGATTTAGAACTTGGCCTAAACTACAAAGTGTCTTAGATTGAGGTATAGATTCAAGAAGTAAGGTTGTTTGAAATTTTTGAGTGATGGAAGGTGGTCTTGGATGCCTTGGTCGAAACTAGCTTGAAGAGAAATGAAGAGAAAAGTTTGAGGAGCTTAAGCTTTTGGAATGATCAAGAATGATCAATAATGGTCTTCAAACCTTGCTATAGCCTTAAGGCTATCACAAAACCGTCCCCCCTTCTTGCACTCTCAAAGAGTGACCAATTTCACTAGCCACCATATTAAGCATTCTTAGCCATTGATTAGATCAATGGTTAATATTAATATAGATTCTAAGTATAGCCTCTAGATTAGAAGACTTAATCTAGGCCATTAGATCTTTCTCCTTGAAATCCTAACCATTAAATGTATCTCCAAAATGAAGGGTCATGATCACCTCTTCATACTTTACATCCAATGGTCATAAATGGTCCTAGCCATTTAATAAGACCAAATCTCCACCGTTGATTAAATCAATGGTGGATATCCAAAGGTTTCAACATTAAGCTTGCTTCCTATTGGTCTGTCATAAAGCTGTTATAACCACTAATGTTGACTAAGCAGTATATTATTTATTTTTATCTGCTATTACCTTACAAACAATATTTTTAGTGTATTTTTATTACCCGATAATTAAATATAGTACAAAACACAGTAAAAGAAAATTTTAAAAACTGTTTCCGGATTTAGGTTTAGTAAGATCTCCTGTCTCCGTCTCAACAGTACAAAATTTTTTGGCTGTAGAAAAATTTTCACTTTTCTGGACCCACCTAAGCCCACATACAGCCCATCTGGGTCCACAGATAGCCCAAGAATAATATTTAAATAATCAGAGAAATATAAAAATTTCATAATCATTCGCAAAATCATAAAAATTATAAAACTTTCGAAAATCAAATCAGATTACGTAAAATAATTAAGACTTAACAGTAATTATTAAATTACGTAAGATTTTCCCAGGCCCGAAAATTATTATTTTCCTAACATGGAGTAAATCACACAAAACGATCAAATGTATTCACGAAATACTCAAAATAATTTTACAGTACACAAAAATATCTAAACAGTAGAATTCTGTTAACTGTCAAAATTGCTGTCAAATTGTTAGGAAATTTGGGGTGTTACAACTCTCCCCCTCAAAAAAGAAGTTTTTTCCTTGAAACTTGATAAACTTGATTTCACATCCTCAGAATAAATATGGTTATTGCTCTTTTATCTTATCTTCCAACTCCCATGTAGCTTCACTACTTACGTCGTTCCAAACTATTTTAACTAATGAAATTTCCTTACCTCAAAGTTGCTTCGTCCTTTGATCCTCAATCTTGACTGGATACATTTCATAGGTTACATTTTCCTTTAGTTGTACGGCATCTGGCTCAATAACATGGGTAGGATCAGAAATATATTTTTGTAGTTGTGATACGTGAAATACATTGTGAAGATTTGATAGTAAAGGTGGTAATGCAATCTGGTAAGCTACCGGACCTACCCGACAGAGTATCTGATACAGCCCAATAAACTTTGGAGTGAGCTTCCTTGATTTAAGCACTCGTTCAACTCCAGTCATAGGTGTCACTCGCAGAAATACATAGTCACCTTCTTCAAACTCAAGTGGTCTTCTCCTTTTATCCGTAAAACTCTTTTGCCGAGTCTGAGTTGTCCTCATCTTGTCTTGAATCATCTTCACTTTCTCAGTTGTCTATTGTACAAATTTTGGTCCTACAATAACACTTTCACCATCATGATACCAACACAATGATGTTCTGCATCGTCTCCCATACAATGCCTCATAGGGTGCCATCCCTATGCTCGAATGAAAACTGTTGTTGTACGTGAACTCTATCAATGACAAAAATTCATCCCAACCTCCAGTTTGTTCTAGAACACAAGCTCTCAACAAGTCCTTCAATGACTGAATTGTTCTTTCTGACTGACCATCTATCTGTGGATGGTAAGCAGAACTCAAATGTAGCTTTGTTCCCATAGCTTCTTGTAAACTATTCCAAAATCTTGACGTAAATCTTGGATCTCGATCTGAAATAATGCTGGATGGTACACCATGAAGTCTAATAATCTCATTGACGTACACTTGGGCCAACTTTTCCATTGAATACTTAATATTAATCGACAAAAAGTGCGCCGACTTTGTAAGCCGATCAACAATTACCCAGATAGAATCATGACCTTTCCGAGTCTTTGGTAGTCCTGTTACGAAATCCATTGCTATGTCATCCCATTTTTATTCAGGAATAAGCAAAAGTTGTAGCATTCTCGATGGTCTTTAGTGTTCCACCTTAGTCTTCTGACAAACTAAACAAGATGATACATATTCAGCGACATCCTTCTTCATTCCTTGCCACCAATATAGCTGTTTCAAATCTTGATACATCTTTGTGGCTCCTGGATGCATACTCAACTTACTCCTATGAGCTTCATCCAAAATTAATCTCCTAAGTTCTGGATCGTTTGGCACACAAACTCTTCTTTTAAACTTCAGAATTCCATCAGCACCTTCGCTAAATTCCAACACCGTTCCTTGGCTCCTTGCTTCTTTTGCTTCTTGCAAATATTGGTCACTATTTTGCCCTTTTCGTATTTTATCCATCAAATCATTTGAAATGGTGATAATGTTTAAACACATCTTTCCCGGTGTCAATTTCATAGACAAACGCATATCCTGAAATTCGTTTATCAGTTCCTTCTCCTTAATCATCATAACAGAAGCACTAAGCATTTTCCTACTTAAAGCATCCGTTACGACATTCGCTTTTCCGGGATGATATTGTAACTGAAAGTCATAGTCCTTCAGAAACTCTAGCCAACGTCTTTGTCTCATGTTCAACTCTTTTTGGTCAAACAGATACTTCAAACTTTTATGATCACTAAAAACAATGAACGTTGTCCCATAGAGAACATGTCTCCACACTTTTAACGCAAACACTACAGCTGCCAATTCTAAATCATGAGTCGGATAATTCCTCTCATGCACTTTCAACTGCCTTGAAGCATAAGCCACCACCTTATGGTTCTACATAAGTACACAACCTAATCCTTGGTATGAAGCATCACAATATACTTTGAAAGGTTCGTCTGGATCAGGTAGAATCAAAACCGGTGAAGTAGTCAATCGTCTGTTCAACTCCTGAAAACTTTCTTCGCATGCATCAGTCCATACAAATGGTTGATTCTTTCGTGTAAGTTAGGTAAGAGGACCTGCTATTTTAGAAAACCCCTCAATAAATCGTCGATAGTAACTGACTAATCTGACAAAACTACAAATTTTCGATATAGTCTTTGACCTTTCCCATTCTAAAACCGTCTCCACCTTTGAAGCATCAACTTCAATTCCTTCCTTCGATATCACGTGTCCCAAAAATTGAACTTCGCTCAACCAAAATTCACATTTGGACAACCTGGCATATAACTTATTCTCCTTCAAAATCTGGAGAACCACTCTGAGATGTTCAGCATGTTCCTCCTGACTTCGAGAATAAATCAAAATGTCATCTATAAAGACAACAATAAACTTATCCAAGTACGAACGAAAAATTCTGTTCATAAAGTCCATGAATATGGCAGGTGCATTAGTCACACCAAACGGCATCACTTGATACTCGTAATGCCCATACTGAGTCCAAAACACAGTTTGGGGAATATCTTCCACCTTCACGCGAATCTGGTGACACACTAGGTCTCACAAATTATTTCTTCAACAAGTCCTCCAGCTGTTTCTTAAGCTCTACCAATTCTACTGGTGACATCTGGTAAGGCGCCATAGATATCGGTTCAACTCCAGGTACTAGATCAATAGAAAACTCAATTTCTCTTTCTGGCGGTAGTCCATGTATATCTTCAAGAAATACTTCAGGAAATTCATTCACAACAAAAATATCCTTCAAAACATCTTCGCAGTGAACCTGCAAGGAAGACATCAATAAAAACCCCTGATCTCCTTCCTTCAAATAAGCTTCTACTTGAGTAGCCGCTAGGAATCTAGGATCCTTACCCTCAGGAAATACTAGTGTCTTATTCGAATAATCAATTAGGATATGGTTAGAAGACAACCAATCCATTCCTAAGATTACATTAATCTTGGATAGAGGCAAACATATCAAATCAACATGAAAGATTCTATTCCTAACACAAACAGGGCAATTCAAACATACTTTTATAGTTATCACAGGCTTATCAATAGGAGTAGCAACACTCAAATCATAAGGCAATGTAGTCACAGTCAATCCCAAACGCTCCACACAATCACATGCAATAAAAGAATGTGTTGCTCCCGAAACATAGAGTATGGTTAAAGGATTACCTTCGATAGCACACTCCTCCATAATTAAGTCCTCAGATTTCACGGCTTCTTCCCCGCTTATGGTATATAGTCAGCCACCCGCCTGTGGCCTTGCGGTACGAACGTTCTCCACTGATAGTTCCGCTTTCAACTGATCACATTCCCTAGAGAAATGTCCAGGTTTCCCACATCTATAACAGATAAGTCCTTTATGCTGACAATCCTTGGTTAGATGGTCTTTCCCACACTTGAAACATTTATACGTAGAAGTTCCAGCTTGACTTGCCGTACTGCCACCAGAACTTCCTCTAAAAGATTGCTGCCGGTTCTGACCTCCTACCGGTTTGGCATATGGTTTCTGCTGAAAATGATTTCCACCATTACTCTTTCCCTTTTGGAACCTTGTAGGTCCAAAATTCTTATTTCTCGCCGCACGCTGTTGATCAATCTCCTCAACCTTACGACACTTATCCAACAATTCTGGAAATTGTTCAATTCCCAAGGTTGCTACAGCTCGCTTAATATCAAGTTTCAATCCTTCCTCAAATTTTCTACACTTCCAATCCTCGTCCGGGTGCATCTGAAAATACCTCTAGAACTTAGACAAGCTTTCAAATTTTGCAGCATACTCACTTATAGACATCACCCCTTATCTCAGACTAAGGAATTCTATCTTCTTAGCATGAAGAACACTTGCTGGAAAATACTTTCCCAGAAACTTCTATTTAAAGAGCTGCCATGTTACAACTCTTCCCTCAGCTTGTAACAGTCTTTGGGCTCCTGCATACTAGTCTTCTCCATCTCCAACTAATACAAAAGTCACAAAAGTAAGTTTCTATTCATCGGTACAACCCATACCTTCAAATATCTTTTCGAGTTCTTTAATCCACAAATCTGCTTTCTCTGGGTCAAATTCTCCACGAAACTTGGGTGGATTGTTTCAATGAAATTCCGACAAACTGTGAGCATCCTCAGTTGCCCTTTGGTTTTACTATACAACGACATCAACCATTAGTTGCATTGTCGCTACAGCCGCAGCCATGTTCTAGTTATCATCACCAACATTTCCAAATCCTGTTCTAGTATTGACGCGTCCTCTTCCTCGTCCAGCCATTTGTTCTCTCTAAATCAAACTAGATAGCACAAAGAAGAGTTAAAGTCAATCTTCAAACAATATTGTTTCTTTTCAGAAAACAATCACAGAGAATCACACAACACAAACAAGACAAACCTAACCACAAACCCTAAAAAGACTCTAACTTGGGCTCTGATACCAACTAATGTAACACTCACCGTAGGGTGCCACATTTAAATGTTATTATTACTGAATTACCCCTTCCATTATAAAATATGCTTTGCATTGTAAATATGAGTTGTAAAATTTCTTGATGTCAATAAAATAAACTTAGCGAAAAATAAAAATATTAAAGCATCATCACAAATAATTTACATCATTTACATTGCATAAGTACTGTCAAAATATTTATATACAGACCAGGTTCTCAAAAGTATTTGACATTATTTAAAACTAGCATACTTGCCCAAGTATGACTAGATAGCAGAACCCTCAGATGGGTCCTCCTCAGATTCCTCAGCAGGTAGGAATCCAACTTGACGTGACGTCCTACGAACAGGTGTTCGCGCAGATGACATAATACTAATCTTCATTGGGATGTGAAACCTACCGCCCCAATACCGTCTAATTGACAGCGGAAATTCAACATGTACATATATGGTTACAGAAAAGAATGAGTCTCCATGAAAAATCCTACTCATGATGACCGTCAAAAGTCCCTGATAAATGAGTCCCTCCTCATTGGGACTCAACCTCCAAGCACCAGCTCCACCGTGGAACTGTAATTGTACGTAGCCAAAGAAACTTGACCGGGATGCCATCCGATCAAAACTCAGCTTCCTCTATAGTAATCTGCTCCTCTTCACCCTCTTGTTCAATCCCTTGTTTAGCATCTTTACAATATAAATATAGTACAAAATAGGCATACAAAGAGGTGAGATCACATACGTCAATACCAATATGGTAGCATGGAGATAACACAAACAACACACCATACAAATATATCATATCATAATTACAATCATGTCATCAACATCATTTATCATCACAACAAATGAACTAAATAATAATTATGATCATGCCCTTAACAGTATCCAAATATTCAACAATTCAATTATCATAAACAATAAAGCACACCATACAAATATATCATATCATAATTACAATCATGCCATCAACATCATTTATCATCACAACAAATGAACTAAATAATAATTATGATCATGCCCTTAACAGTATCCAAATATTCAACAATTCAATTATCATAAATAATAATTACGATAATATACGATAATACCCTCAACATTATCCAAGTATTCAACAATTCAATTATCATAAACAATAATTATGATAATGCCCTCAACATTATCCAAATATCTAATAGTACAATTATCATAACCAATATTCCTCAATTAATATATCACACAGATATAGACATTTAGATTATGCATGTGCACAAAGACTCAATTTCCTACTCCATGGAGCTAAAACTCAAGTCAAAGAAATTGATCCAAAAGATCTGTCTGTACCAACATGCCTCAGACCACGTGCCACTATTCTCATTAGTGTTTGCACATCTAGCATATACACGACAGTCTTTAATAGATCTTGATTAAGAATAGTGTCTCGGTCAGGATCATCGATGCATTGCATCGATCTAACCCACGGTACAGAAGAGCTACTAACTGCCCATTGTGAGCAACCCGCACCCCGATGCCCCCAAAGTCAACAAGCGACTTACACTACGCATATCGCACCCACTCAAGAGGTGTACGTCTCTCCTAGGCAAATAGCCTTATCCAGTCCATTGGACCTTTTCAGTGCATGTATAATGCACCATTCTTAGTTCAAATTCATAATTCATATTCAGGGTCCATACACTGGCCCATTTTCAGTTCAAATTCATAATCTCATAATTTTTCATACAGTGTCCATACACTGGTCCAATAGTAATCCTACTGTATATTCATTCGCGAAATCATATTATCGCATTTTCATAGTCATGCAATACTTTTGTCACGTTTTCACAATCGAGCAACATTTCTGTCTCGTTTTCAAAATCACGTAGTGATTTTCCATCGTTTTCTCAATCACGTAAAATTATTTCATCATTTTTCAATCGCATTAGCTTTTTTTCCACAATATCTCAATTGCGTAAAAATATTTAAACGCTTTCCAAATCGCGTAAAAATATTTAAACGCTTTCCAAATTGCGTAAAAATATTTAAACGTTTTTCAAATCGCGTAACTTAAAAATTATATTTTTAAGTTACGTAACACATTTTTCACCATTTTACAACCACGTAAAATATTCCTCACTATTCCAAACATCATTTTGGACTTTCCAAAAAAATCAATGTCATTTCCAACATCATTTCCCACATTTTCTCCTTTAAGAAAACCTTTCCACAATTTATTCCATAAATTCACCGTTTCATTGAATTAAATCAATGCTTCCAACTTAAAATTTCCTAACGCGCTCCAAAACCCAAAGGATGAGTTATATGTTAGTAAATTTTAAGTCACCAACGTATTCTTTATAATTCTCAATCAATTCTAAAAATCAATCCTCTTTAAAAAAATTGAGGTTCAAACACTTTCAACCTCTCTTTTCCATTCTTATACAAAAATTCCATTTTTCAAGTGACAAAACACTTTCTTTCCATTTCTTTAATCCTTGTACTAGATCAATTCTATTTCCACTTTGAAATCACTTTGTTTCATAAAACCAAGGCATTACAAGCCTTCAAAACCGTGGTACATGGCCATTGAAACCATCAAATATTTTTCCTTCTAAATCAACTAAGTTCCATTCATGTTTTTACACAAACAAAATCATTAAAATTCCTCCATAAACCGTGTGTTCTTTGAAACCAATCCATCTTTTCTTTTTCCTTTCCTTTCTAATTATTCAATTTTACCATTCATGAAAATTTTAGTTTGGAAACACCTATTTTGAGGTGTTGAGGCCGAAATCCTCATGGTCATTGGAACCAAAATTCCTTTTCCTTTCCAACAATTTTTATGGCATACATAACATATAATCAACATATTATATTTCAAGCATACCATAAAAGCAATAAAAATCACTAATCATGCAAGCACAAATAAACCATGCAAAGCACATAAACCACATAAACACCCACAAATAATTACACAACCATGGATATGAATCCTCACATGGATTCACCATCCATCAAATACAAATTCGTCTCTCACCACCATACTTGGTTGGTGAGATAGATCTCCCTCTTACCTCTTGAAGAACCTCAAAAGCTCCTTGCTTTACTTCTTTTTCAAGTCCTTCACCACCAAAGGTTTCTTAAACACAAAACAAAATATATATTTATTAGAATATTAAGCTTGAACAAGGTAAACCATGGATCAAACATGGCTTAGAACATGAAAAAGAGATAAGATGTGAAGTTTCCCTACACTTCACCTTAAAAACCCTAGAACTTTGCTCTTGAAGAAAGTCCTTGAAGATGATGGATTTAGAACTTGGCCTAAACTACAAAGTGTCTTAGATTGAGGTATAGATTCAAGAAGTAAGGTTGTTTGAAATTTTTGAGTGATGGAAGGTGGTCTTGGGTGCCTTGGCCAAAACTAGCTTGAAGAGAAATGGAGAGAAAAGTTTGAAGAGCTTAAGCTTTTGGAATGATCAAGAATGATCAAGAATGATCAATAATGGTCTTCAATCCTTGCTATAGCCTTAAGGCCATCACAAAACCGTTCTCCCCTTCTTGCACTCTCAAAGAGTGACTGATTTCACTAGCCACCATATTAAGTATTCTTAGCCATTGATTAGATCAATGGTTAATGTTAATATAGATTCTAAGTATAGCCTCTAGATTAGAAGACTTAATCTAGGCCATTAGATCTTTCTCCTTGATATCCTAGCCATTAAATTATCTTCAAAATAAAGGGTCATGATCACCTCTTCATACTTTACATCCAATGGTCATAAATGGTCCTAGCCATTTTATAAGATCAAATCTCCATCGTTGATTAAATCAATGGTGAATATCTAAAGGCTTCAACATTAAGCTTGCTTCCTATTGGTCCTTCATAAAGCTGTGATAACCACTAATGTTGACTAAGTAGTATATTATTTATTTTTATCTGTTGTTACCCTGCAAACAATATTTTTACTGTATTTTTATTACCCGATAATTAAATACAGTACAAAACACAGTAAAAGAAAATTTTAAAAACTATTTCCAGATTCGAGTTTAGTAAAATCTCCCGTCTCCCTCTCAACAGTACAAAATTTTCTGTCTGCAGAAAAACTTTCATTTTTTCGACCCACCTGGGCCCACATATAGCCCCCTGGGCCCACAGACAGCCTAAGAATAATATTAAAATAATTAGAGAAATATAAAATTTCATAATCATCTACAAAATCATAAAAATTATAAAACTTACAAAAATCAAATCAGATTACGTAAAATAATTAAGACTTAACAATAATAATTAAATTACGTAAGATTTTTCCAGGCCCGAAAATTATTATTTTCCTGACACGGAGTAAATCACACAAAACGATCAAATGTATTCACATAATACTCAATAATTTTTCAGTACACAGAAATCACTAAATAGTAGAATTCTGTTAATTGTCAAAATTACTGTCAAATAGTTAGGAAATTTGGCTTGTTACATGGTAAACTTGGACACATGAAGATGGAGTGCCCAATTTTCGAAAAGAAAATGGAGAAATTTGAAAAGAAACCTTTCAAGGAAAGAAAGGGAAGAATAGCCTACTTAGCATGGAATGACAATGACATGGACTCAACTGATAGTTCAAATAGCGAAGAAGCTCATCTATGTCTTATGGCCAAAGGAGAAGAAGAAAAAGAAGAAAGAGACAATAAGGTAATTTCTAACTTTGACTTATCTCCTTCTTATGATGAACTTCAAGATGCTTTCAAAGAATTGTATGACGAATCAATAAGGATCATAAAATTAATCTCTTCATCTAAGAAAACAATTTCTTCTCCAGAAAATCAAATTCTTATTTTAAATAAAGAAATTGAAGAATTTATAATTAAAAATAAAACTTTGGGAATTATTGACGCATGCACAACTCATTTTTCACATGCTTCTACATCTTCATCTTATTCTTCATGTCATTTGCTTGAAAAAGAAATTGAAGATTTAAAGAACACTCTTTCTAAATTCACCAATGGAAGGGATAATTTAAATATTTTATTGGGAAAACAAAGTTATTTTTCAAAAAGCTAGAATAGGATATAATCTAAAAAATTAACAAAAATTTTATAAAAATTTCTTTGTTAATTCTAGTACTTCATGTGGTCCTTTTATTAAATGTTTCTATTGTGGAAAGAAAAGACATAGTGCATCAACATGCAATGCAAGGAAAGACATTAACACAAAAATTGGAACGAAAATGGTATGAGTTCCTAAGGGTACTTTACCCAAAACTAACACACAAGGACCTAAGAAACTTTGGGTACCAAAAGTCAAAACTTGAAGTGTGTTGTAGGTGTGCTTGAAGGCCAAGGGCTGACTTTGGCATTTTGAAAGTGGCTACAGTAAGCACAAAATCAGAAATAATTCTAAGCTCTCCTCCTTGTTTTTCATGAAGCTTGGACTTGCAGTCTTTGGATAAAAATATCCTATAATGTATCTTGTAAGTACACTATCTTTGGGTAAGTTTTTCCTTCTTAAATTCCTTCCCTGAGCATGCTTAGTGATGTATTTATGATAGGTTTATTCCAATAAACCTATGGTTATCTAAATAAACACAAATCAGCTGCTCTAAAAAATGAGTTGCATAACAGTTCTATTCGAATAGAACTCAATTTATTCAAATAAACTGCGTACCAGCAACCATAGTTCTTATATTTTATATCTGTGGTATTCGAATAATACCTAGCCTATTCGAATAAAGCCTTCATAGGAGCTTTTATCTAAATCTGGCTAAATATTCGAATACATGCTCTTTCTGGAATTTGTAATTCTGTGGTGGGTATTTAAATACAGGATGAGGTATTCAAATAACCCTTGGCAAAAAGCCAATCTTACGGCCTGATCTATATTCTGTTTCTGTCTTTTCTGATGCAAATGCAAATGTAAATGTAAATGTATTTGGCTCTATGAATGATATGCTTTTGATGAAATACATCTTATTTCTTTTGAGCCTAAATTTATGCCTTAAATAAAAATCACATGACGCACTTAAATGCATATTTCTTGCTTCTGCTTTAGCTTGCTCTTGCCCCTTCATTTTCTTAAGAATTTTCTTTCATATGTTAAATTCTTTGTAATGCAAATGCTTAATGTAATTGGCTATTGTTTTGATAAATATATGAACGTGGTAACAAGTGGTTACTTGGCCAAATTAATCAATGAAATATCTTTTGCCCTTGTGATCTTATTTGTTGTTTTGCGTTATTATTTTGAATGCTTACTTGCTTATGAGTTTGGCTAACCTCTATGGATCCAAAAATTAATGGGTACCAAAGAAAGTACTTTGAATTTTGTTATAGGGAGATTACTACCTCAAGCACACATTTAAATGGAAAAAGTTCATTCAACTTGAGGATATGCAAATGTTAAACCTGAATATATATCATATTACTTTAACTCTATGCTTCATTTTGCCCAATCTTTTTTATCATGACAAAAGGGGAGAAAAAGTTTGAGTTGTTTGTTTGGGAAAAGTCAGAGGGAGAAAAAGTAAAAATCAGGTAAGACAAAAATGAAAATTGGATTCCAAAAGTAAGGGGGAGCTGCTGTGCACATCTTTGATATAAATCACCTCTTACAAAAAAGAGCGGGAGTAAGTTTCTCATATTAACTTTGAGAATACCAATTTATCTGAACTAATTCTTTTCTCAAATGCTAGTTTGTCATCATCAAAAAGGGGGAGAATGTAATTGGCTAGCTGACATAGAAAATAGTTTTGATGATAACAAACATGATGAAGATGATGGATAGTCCAAGTACCAAGAGTGAGCATTGTAACAAGAAAGTAAAGATCTCAATTATGCTCAACTCAAGGAGAAGAAGGTTTTGATAACAACAAAATCATGTCAAAGACTAAGTCCAAAGGAAGATTAAATGGTATAACTTATAGGACTTAGGATCTTTTTGTAAGAAGTTTTCTGGATATCTGTAAAACCCCAAAATTTATTTATTTCGTTATAAATATTCATTTTATAATATTTGTGATTTTTGAGAATTTTTTTGGATTTTTCTGAGAATGTAAAATATTTTAATATTATTTTTCGTTTTGCGTACAAACTGACCGGAGCTGGGAAAACGAGATATTTTTCCTTAGAACCTTGATCAGTGAAAACGTCGATAGGGGATCTTACTAAACCCGAGACTGGAGACGGTTTACGAGGTTTTACGTTTTTCAAAAAATTTTATTTGATAAAATAATGAGTCACTGTGTAAATTTTATCCGCTGGACAATTAATACTGACTTCTGTCAACTGTAACAATTGTCCATTAGATAATACCATGTATTAAAAACCTTATCACATTATCCTAACGTAATCCACTTTATGTCTAATCAAATCTATTTTATTCAAATTTAGTGTATTTTAATCAAAGCTTCTTTGAGAAGCTTTGACCACCAAAAGACAAGTATGCCCTTGGCTTGTTGGAGAAGCCTCTCCACCTCTTCTCTCTCTCCATTGCCGCGACACCCATAGCCCAAGGGAAGTAAAATTTTACTCACAGACACTTAACACACTTAATCATTTTCACTCATTTTTCATCTATCCATTTCTCTCTCTAGATTTCATCTTCATTTTCTCTCTTCCTTCTCTCTTCTTCTCCTCCTTGGCCACTATTTTGCAGCCACCATTAGTGACCATTTCTTTTCACTTTTCTCTTCATTACCACTATTTCTACACTCACCTCAACCTCTTCTACACTTTCTATTTAGGAAATTTCTTCAAATCCATCTTCACCTTCATTGTCTTCCAAGGCAAAGCTTCAAACTTTAAGGTAAAGTTTCCATTTTTCTTCTTTCTTCTCTCCATTTTCGTGTTCTATGGCTTCATTGGAGACCAAAGAACCATCTTTTACCAAGCTTAATATTGATTCTTTGTGTTGGAAAATTTTAGGGTTTTGGAAGCTCAAAACTGAAACCACCAAAGAGCCAATAGGAGACCATTTTCGTGTTCTTCCTTTAGGTAAGAGAGGGATTTACTCACTTCGACCATTATTGGTGGTGAGGAGACTTTGTGTGATTGTTTGATGGAGAAATCCATAATTGTATGCTTGTTTTAATTGGTGATTTTACATGTGTATGTGTTCTTAATTGATGTTGATGATTTAATAATGATTTTGAATGTATTGGTGGTGTTGGAATGTTTGGAAATGTTAGAATGAATGAATGGAAAATTTGAGGGTTTTCTACACTAAGGTGAAGTCACGGTTTTGACTTGGAATTTAAGGGATTGGATTGATTTTAGCTAAAATAAAATTTAGGTGATTATGTATCAAGTAACTAATACATAATGTGAAGAAAAAATTGGAACCTTAGTGACCTTGGGAGGCCACGGTTTTGGCCCAAATTGTTAAGGGTTAGAATTAAAATTGTGAGTAATAAAACCTATGCAATCGAAAATTTAAGGACTGGTACTTATAATGGAAGAAATTGAGTTGGTAATGGTCCATGGAGGCACGGTTTGGAAGGGTTTTATTAGCCCAAAGAAAAATCTCATAATTGATCAAGACTTAGGACATTGAAAAATGTAGGATCCATAATATGGAAACTTTGGTATGTGTGGAACAATGTATATGTATATATGTTGATATTGAGAATTGGTTCTATGTTGTTGTGAGTTTCTATGTGGAACTAAGTATTTGATGAAATCATGACGTGTTGATATTGAGGAATAAATATATGCCATTGTGATATACTTTATGATAAATGTATCATTGATAAACATACATGATGTGCATTGTGTCATCATGCATATGTGTTGTCCGTTGGACATTGTTGGAAAGGCGATGTATGCCTAGGAGTTTGAATAACACTTATGTGCGGGTGCGAGTAAACTAAGCGTAGGGTCATAGTGGTTGGCCCTGGGGGCGTCGGGGTGCGGGTATCTAACAATAGACAGTGGTAGCTCCACTGGGGTCGTGGGATAGACTGATGCAAACACACCGACGACCCGGACTGAGACGTTGTCCTATATTACGATCAACTGTTAATGTGCCATGTATAAGTCGTATCGCACAAATATTTTTATGAGATGAGCACACTATTTTTAAGGCTAACGAGATACTGGCATAACTCCTTGATCATTCACTCCGAAAATGTTTATGTTTAGCTCCATGGAGTAGGAACTTGGGACTATTTGCATTGTGAACTGTCAGTCTCATAATTCATTAAGCATGGGCATTTATAACTGTGGAAAAATATCTGTTCTTATTACTGCAATAATATTCTGATTACTTGAACTATTGATTGTTGGAAATATTGATGCTGTATGCCTGATATTGTGGATCCTTACTATTATTTATTGTTGTTCTGCTTTTACTGTAAGTTTTAATTATCATTGTGATTAGATATTTGAACTGTGTCGATATGTGGGCGTCCAGCGTCGTTCTATTTTCTCGCTACCATATTGGTAATGAAAGCTGGGTGTCTCACCTCTTTCTGTATTTTCTGTATTTCTGTTTATTTGTATATTTCTGAGAAGACGTTCGTGAGGAAGAAAAGGAAACACCTGAGTTTCTTAGTTTTTGGCTGCACTACGACTAGAGCTTGTTGAGGATGTCGTCACGCCCACGCCGATTATTTGGGTACGTCAGGATGACCTTCCATGGAGGGCCCGATTGCTAGCACATACATGTGTAGACAGACCGATGCATCTACTGCGGGGAGCTGACGGTGTCTTTAGCTTGGGGTCGCTACGACCCTCTTGTTTTTGATTTTATTGCTTTTGTCATTTTGGAGTTTTACCTACCCGTTAGGGATATGTGGGCTGATATGTACTACACTCCACAAGAGGACTCTTTCCTCTCCATTGCTCGGTCTTCTGCCCGAAATTCGATCACTTCGATAGTAATTTCATCAGATGAGGAAGACCCTGAGGAGGACCCGGCTACGGTCCCTTCTCGTCAGTCTTAGGGGTTGATACTGTCAGTGGCTACTGATTGCTAACCGTTTATCTTTTTGGGGAAGCTTGATGTTTTGCCGTATTTAATTGGTGTATATTTGTATCAATTCGGGTGGGTACATCTTTTGCTTTTTATATAATTTATGATGTAATTAAATAGGCTGATGCATATAATATATATATTGTGAATGTATGATTTTCAATTCTGTGTCGATTTTATTATAACTGTAATTATTATTCTCTCTTTATTATTGGTTCAAGAAAAAAAGGGAAAGAAAAATATGTACACATATTTCAATACTCGATTATTTTATCATTCAAGAGTGCAAATTATTTAATCACATGTTAAAAATTAACCGGGTCTTAATTAATCAACGTACTTATTATTTTTCATAATTTATTTTGTTTCTCTACATTATGGTGTGACGTTCCTTGTTTGCGAGATAAGAAAAAAGGGGCGTTACACTGTCTTGATATCAGAGCCCCAGTTTAAGTTTTTCTTTTAGGTCTTGTGGTTTTGGATTGTCTTGTTTGTGCTGTGTGATTCTCTGTGTTTGGTATTCCGAAAGGATACATCTGACTTTCTCTGTGTTTTGTATAGCTTAACTTGAAGGAAGATTATGGCTTGTAGAGGAGACATGACTGCTGCAATAGAGGCAATTCAGAAGATGACTGAAGGTATACTGCAACAAAACCAGCAAATGGCTCAACAACAAGAAAATACTGCACAATAATTGGAGGCTGCTATTGATGCCCAAAATCTGGCAGAATTTTGTCGCACTAACCCTCCACAATTTAAGGGAGAATATGATCCTGAGAAGGCTACTCTGTGGATCAAGGAATTGGAAAAGTTCTTCATGGGCATGAACTGTGCCAACGACAAGAAGGTGACGTATGCTGCGTTTATGCTTGTTGGAGACGCAGAGGATTGGTGGGCGGGAGAGTAGAGGTTATTGGAGGCTGAGAATCGAGCAATTAATTGGGAGGTGTTCAAAGAGAGATTCTTAAATAAATATTTCCCAGAAAGTGCTAGGCATGCTAAGGAAATGGAATTTCTTGGCTTGAGGCAAAGGAATATGACAATAAGTGAATATGCCGCCAAATTTGAGAGTTTGTCCAAATTCTCAACCTACTTTCAACACCAACCAAATGAAGCATGGAAATGTCGGAAGTTCGAGGAAGGTCTAAGAGACGACATGAAGAGAGTCGTTATAACTTTGAAGATTACCTAGTATTTAGAACTACTTGATACGTGTCACCGGGTGGAAGACTTGGACCAGGCGCGTGATGCAAAAACAAAAACTTTGGACCTTTTCGGTCTTAAAGAGAAGGAAGCAGTAATGCTAACAATTACCAGAAGAAGCCTTATTCCAGACCACCTAGAAGTCAACAACAAAAATCGCAAGGGGGAAGTCCTGGAGGAAGTCCAAGCAAAACTGGTCCAACAATGGTGTCTACGTCGAGATGCATGAAGTGCGGGAAGGATCACTACATGAGGGATTGCACTATTAAAGGAGTGATCTGCTACAGATGCAGGAAACCTGGATATTTTTCTCGTGAATGCAATCAACCTAAGGTGGAACCTTCTGTCAATGTTGCTAGAACTACTAAACTGCAGGCTGGAGATCGAGTTTACACCCTGAGTGGTGCTGAAGTCTCTGAATCCGAAGATCTTATATAAGGGGAATGTGTCATAGAAGGTAATCTTTTAACTGTACTGTATGACTCTGGTGCAACACATTCTATCATTTTCTACGACTGTGTGAAAAGACTTAGTTTACATGAGTCTTCTTTGCCTTTTGATTTGACTGTTTCAACTCCTACTGCTAAACCTATTGTCACTACCAAAGGCTGTTTAGATTGTCCATTGATTGTTGAAAGTCGAATCTTTTCTGTTGATTTAATCTATTTGCCACTATCTCAGTTAGATGTGATCTTATGAATGTATTGGTTATTTTCTAACCATGTCCTATTAGATTGTTCTAGAAAAATCATAGTTTTCCCTTTGGATGAGAATTCTAGATTTGTGACGGCCAACCAAGTTCAAGCTTTCTTGAAAGAAGGAGCTCGCGGATACATGCTGTTGTCTTCTTTGAAAGTCGAGAATGAGGTAGATGTGGATGCAATCTCGGTGGTTCGAGAGTTTCCTGAGGTTTTTCCTTAAGATGTACCTAGTTTGCCACCGGAGTGGGAGATCGAATTTGCCATTGATCTTGTACCTGGAGCTGGTTCTATTTCCATAGCGCCTTACAGAATGTCGCTAGCAGAGCTAGTTGAGCTCAAGAAGTAATTGGAAGAGCTTTTGGAGAAGCAATTTGTGAGACCCAGTGTATCACCTTGGGGAGCACCGGTGTTGCTAGTCAAGAAAAAAGATGGTACTTTGAGATTGTGTGTGGATTATCGTCAGTTAAATAGGGTCACGATCAAGAATAAGTATCCATTGCCGAGGATAGATGACTTGATGGATCAACTGAAAGGAGCAACGATGTTTTGTAAGATCAATTTGCGATTAGGTTACCATCATATCAGAGTAAAGGTGGAAGATATTCCTAAAACGGCTTTTCGTACTCGTTATGGACACTACGAGTACCAAGTGATGCCTTTTGGTGTGACTAATGCACCTACTATTTTCATAGATTATATGAATAGAATCTTCCGTCCTTATTTGGACAGACTCGTCGTTGTCTTCATGGACAATATCTTGATCTATTCGAAAAATCAGGAGGATCATGCTGAACATCTCAGTATAGTTCTTCAGGCTTTGAAGGAGAAAGAGCTGTATGGTAAGTTATCGAAGTGTGAGTTTTGGTTGAACAAAGTTAAATTTTTAGGCCATGTGATTTCGAAGGAAGGAATTGCTGTAGACCCATCAAAAGTGGAAGTTGTTCTACAATGGGAAAGACCGAAGACGGTGACTGAAATCCGAAGCTTTGTTGGATTAGTGGGATATTACCGGAGATTTATCGAAGGATTTTCTAAGATTGTTGGACCTGTCACTCAACTCACGAGGAATAATCAAGCTTTTGAGTGGACGGATGCTTGTGAAGAGAGTTTTCAAGAGTTGAAAAGGAGACTAACTACTTCACCAATGTTAGTTCTACTTGAGCCTAGTGAACCATTCAAAGTGTACTGTGATGCTTCATACCAAGGATTGGGTTGTGTCCTTATGCAAGATGGAAAAGTGGTGGCGTATGCCTCAAGATAATTACGAGTGCATGAGAAGAACTACCCAACGCATGACTTGGAGCTGGCTGCTATTGTATTTGCCTTGAAGATATGGAGACATTATCTCTATGGAGCAACGTTCGACGTCTTTAGTGACCACAAGAGCCTGAAATATCTATATGACCAGCAAGAGTTATACATGAGGCAGCGAAGATGGTTAGAATTACTAAAAGATTACGATTTCCAACTTCAGTATCACCTTGGAAAGGCAAATGTTATGGTAGATGCCTTAAGTAGGAAAACGATCAGTGTTTCAACCATGATGATCAAAGAAAAAGATTTAATAGAACAATTCAGAGATGTATGTAAAAAGGGTGAGAGTTTCTCTTCATCTATTTTCTGCTTCTGTAAAAAGGGTGAAGTATCCCTTGTTGTAAAGAAGGTGAGGTATCCTTTAAAGGTGGTGAGGTATCCCTCTTGTGAAAAGGATAAGGTATCCCTTGCTGTAAAGAAGATGAGGTATCCTTCAAAGGGGGTGAGGTATCCCTCTAGTGAATAGGGTGAGGTATCCCTATTGTGTAAAGGTTGCAAGCACTTGTTTTAAGCTTGTATTGAATAGTGAAAAATCTCGAACTGTGTTTCAAGGACTGGACGTAGGCCACAAGTGGTTGGTGGTCGAACTAGGATAAATATCGTGCCTACTCTTCTCATCTTTATCTCTTTATGTTTCTGTAATTTATTTATCATTGCCTATCTGTTAAATTGCTGCACTTAAGGCTTTCAATTATTTTCTTCATTTTCATATCCTTTTTAACATATAGCTTCGAAGAAATTTACTTTTATAAGAGTTTGCAAAAAAGTTTTAATTACTCAATTCACCCCCTCTTGAGTACTGAAGTCACTTGGGTAACAATTTTAAATGTTTAAACTGCTAGTTTTGGTATACTTATACTGAGAAATGTGATTTCTCACCCCGTTTGTTGCCATGTAAATCCAGGTGGATGTTCATCCAAAGGCAAGAAGAAGAAGTATGAAGACAAAGATAGTTTTTATACTTTCTAGTTTAAAGTTTGTATTTATTTACACTTTTTGTAGTTTGTTCAGGAAGTTATGTATACAATGGGCCCTTTAGTGGCAATGTTATATGTATAACTTTTACTTTTCCGCAAGGCTCTCCATTATTATTTACTTAAATGATATGGATTAGTGTTATGTTTAAGTTAGAAGTAGCATAACTAATATTGCTTATCCATGTATATTTTGATATACTAGGTTACTGGTATTAGGGTGTTACACTTGCAGGATTGACGAGTGTCTCCATAAACCAACACGGGTCTTTTCAGCGTGTTTTGTTTCACTCACATGCATCCTAGGAAACTTCCCAGGAGCTCACCCATCCCACAATTGCTCCAAGTCAAGCATGCTTAATCATGGAGTTCTTATGTTCTAGGCTCCCGAAAAGAAGTTACAACTTGTTGATATGACTACGCCTAATCAATTCCTTTAAGTCATCCTCAACTATGCAGTCCCATACCTGCACAGTCTCTGAATCCCTCTCATTTCGGTGCGTATTCAGTTCATTCATGGGACCCTTCGCCTAGAAACCTGCCAAGAGCTGCTCATTGATGCTTTCTCTTTAGCACCGGTGACCATTCCCAGCCCTTGTCGGCCCTGGGACGCCACAAAAACTTTTCCCACAAGCTTGTGCCCACACAAAAAGACTACCTTTTCTAGTTAACCTAGTTAAAGGAAAAACTAGTGAGAAAAATCCTTTTATGAACCTTCTATAATATTTGGCCAAATCTAAGAAACTCCTAATTTATGTTATTGTAGTGGGTCTCTCCCATTACAACATCACTTCAACTTTACTAGGGTCAACAGATATTCCTTCCTTGGATATCACATGCCCTAAGAACTGCATCTTTTCCAACCAAAGCTCACATGTTGACAATTTAGCTAACAATTTCTTTTCTTTTAGGATTTCTAGAATGATCCTGAGATGTTCTTCTTGCTCCTTAGTTGTCTTTGAATAAATGAGAATATCATCTATAAAGATAACTACAAACTTATCCAAGTAAGGTCTAAAAATCCTATTCATATAATCCATAAACATTGTTGGTGCATTGGTTAGACCAAAAGACATTATAAGATATTCATAATGTCCATAATGAGTTCTAAAGGCAGTTTTAGGGATATCTGATTCCCTAACTCTAATTTGATGGTATCCTGATCTCAAATCAATATTTGAAAACATGATTGCTCATCGTAATTGTTCCATCAAATAATCTATCCTAGGCAATGGGTACTTGTTCTTAATTGTAACCTTATTCAATTGTTTGTAATCTACACACAACTGTATGCTCCTATCTTTTTTCTTTACCAAGAGTACTGGTGCTCCCCTTGATGAAACATTGGGTCAGATGAACTGTTTATCTAGCAACTCTTCTCTTTGCTTTTTGAGTTCTGCTATCTCTAATGGAGACATCCTATACAGTACTATAGATATAAGCCCAGTTCCTGAGACTAAATCTATATTAAATTATATATATCTTTCAGGTGGCAACTCTGAAACTTCCTTAGGAAAAACTTCTAGATATTCTCTCACCACAAGTATCTCCTCTAATCCTTGCTCCACCTCAACATTCATAGAAAATAGGAGAACATATCCCTAATCCCCTTCTACTAAGCAATGGTTGACTTGGTTAGCATTTAAAAACATAGACTCAGAAGAAATAGGTATAAGAGATTTATCAGACATGAACATAAGGTTTTATTTGAATAGTTTAAAATAACATGGTTGGACGACAACTAGTCCATTCCCAAAATGATATCAATACCGACAAGGGATAGACAAATAAGATTCATAAAGAAGATCTTATTTTCTATTTTAGCACAACAGTCTAAACATATAGAGGAAGTAATTATAGGTTTTCTTGTTGGGGTGGATACTGACAAAGTATTGGGAAGTTTAGACACGGGTAGTTCCAACCTGTTCACATATTCATATGAAATAAAAGAGTGAGATATAATACAATTAAAAGATTATCCTTAATTATACATGTACCTTGGATAAGATCGAGAGATCTAGCCGCATCCTTGTCACTTAGACTGTAGACTCTTCCTACGACTTGAGGCATTTGGTCTGATATGGCCTTATGTCTTTATGGATAATTCCTAGCAAAGTGTCCTTCTTGACTGCACAAATAACATTTATTCTGTCTCACCAAACATAGTCTGCCTACATGTTGCTTTCCACATTTAGGGCATGTGAGATCCCTGAATCCTACTTGCCTCGTTTGTACTTATTTACCTTTTTCCTGCTGGTACTTAGGTCAAGATGCACTTCCGTGAAATCTATCATTTCCTCACTTTCTCTTTTGGAAACTCGTATTCTTCTGCTCTGTTTGAAGCTTAGACTCATTTGATTCCATAATCTTACATTTCTTGATTAGGGTGGGAAAGTCCCTAATTTTCGAAGGACTAACAAATCTCTTGATCTCATCTCTTAACCCATACTCAAACTTAAGGCACCTCCAGTTTTCGTCTGGATTCAACCGAAAGTAAGAGGAAAACTTGAAAAGTTCCTCAAACTTCGCTTCATACTTTGCAATAGACATATTACCTTGTTTCAACTCAAGAAATTCCACCTCCTTGTCATCTTGTACATTTCTCAGAAAATATTTCTCTAGAAAGGTCGATCTAAATACTTCCCACATCATATGAGTGTCTACAGCTTCTAACAACTTCCTTGAACTCCTCCACTAACTTTTCGCTTCCCCCTTTAGCATAAAAGAAGTAAAGGACACTCTTTGTTCATCTGAACAACCTTTCACCTCAAATATCTTTCTATTTTGTTTAACCACTCTTCGGCTTTAGCTAGGTCAAGCTCTCCTCGGAATGCTGGAGGATTTAGCTTCCTGAATTCTGACAGGTCATGGAATTATTGATTCCTTATTACCACTACATCTTCAACTGGTGGATTTTGATTCTGCCTCGTTCCCTCCATCATTCTGGTGGTAGCCTCAGTCTACTCTCTCATTGCCTCCACCATCATCCTAATCATCTCAGACATATCATTATTACTTCCACTAGTAGCTTCTTTACTCTCTCGTGTTGTTCGCCTAGGTGGTGTCATAATTTTCTGTTCACATGAAACAATACATATTGAGTTGATCAATCTCAATATCATGTAATAATGTATCAGTAACTATTAACAACTCATCCTAAGGCAAGTCATGCAATAAAATTTAGATATCTCACATAAGAGATAAAAGAATGCATAACTCAAACAAACATTTAAACATGCCTTAAAGCATAGTCAGTCCATTCCCAGGCTTGGCAGGATGAACTACTCTGATACCAAAATGTAATATCCTAAACTACCACTGTATATATCATCAATATACTTAGATAAGTAGTATTAGGATAGTCACTTCTAAACCTAAATGTAAACCCTAAATGTAAGCACAACTTGTATAGTAATTAATAACGTATAATTATATAGAGCCTTTGACAAAGAGTAAAAAGAACAAGATAATTTTATACAACTGGTAACTTGCTCTTTACTTCGAATTTACACCATATGTCTAAGATATACAAAAGTACAAATACAAGCCATGAGGACATAAATACAAAACTAATAAACTAAATACATCAATAATATATATACAAAATAGCTAACTGGTTCTTCACTATTCTCTTTTGCTCTTGCTCTGGTCAAATGTTGGATTAACCATGTAGAAAAGAAATTAGGGTGAGAATTAAAATTCTCAGTGGTAACTTTTAAAAACATGACATCATAATAAATCCAACTACTTCAGAGGAAAAACATGTTGCATATATAAATAAATGGAAATGTGGCATAAGCCAAAAATGCGGTCTTTTCTCTTCTCGAAGCAGACATTCCATTTAATTAAATAAAACACTTAAACCAATACATAGCATTTCAACTTCAATCAGCATATTCATTTGCTATTAGTAAAGTGACAAGTAAGCTTAAATATCCTTCATCATTGTATACCCTTAAGTTATCCATCAACTTTTATCAGTATAAAACAAGACAATTGCCTATACAATTGTTATTTTATGTGATGTATGATAATGTATGGGCATGCTTAAGAAATGTCCTAAGGTATGCTTATGCAAGGTTAGTAAAAACATTTTATTTTAGGAAAACTCATGATATTTGCATATTATTTGGACAACCTTTGTTCCTTGTATATTCTCTGGGTAAAATGAGGTATTAGGACAACCTTTGTTCCTTGACCTCCTTTAATATCATAACCTTGACATTGGGAGCGCCTTCGGCCCATGCCAAATACATGAAAATAGCAAACATTAAGTTTGAAAACCAAAACATGCGAAAATAATTAAAACCATTCTTGATCAATCTTGTATCACAATGCATTCATTCAATTATACACTATGATATTTTCATCATCACATCATATCATACCATGGCTCAAGGCCTCTTCTTCCATCAACATACAATAATAGACATTTAAAGGTTCTTCTCATTAATCTTGCATTAGTGCATCACATTATATCATTTTATACCAAGATCTTATGCATTATATAGCAAAAGCACACATAGAACAAGTCTAGAAGCATTTTTTCCATAAAGTGTCACAGCTCAAACTCCATAAGTGTTGCGGCTTTCCTTTTTTGTTGATGAGGGTCGCGGCTCAACCCCATTTTGTGACACTGCCTCAAGCTCTCTAGCAGGATTTCCTGCGCTTAAGAGAATGGACGATCGCAGCTCTCCCTAGAAAATTTATTTTTTTCCAGATTCTTCTAGAAATACATCTTAAAGTGGAATCTTTTCAACCACAACATACAACCAACTCAAAAATCTCAGCAAATTATCAAGTTTTTTATATACACAAACTTTCAAAAATGCATTTTCAAATCAAGGAATCAAATATGGGTTTCATACCCATTTTCAAATCTTAACCTTTTATGAAAAATAAATAACTTCTCAATCACAACCAAGATCCATCAACCAAAGTAAACCATTATCAACTTAAAAAAATATGAATCAAGTATAGAAATCATTACCCAACAACCACTACCCTTTTATTTCACTCTCAAAACATCCAATACATAAGAGGAAAGAATGGAATAGGTGATGAGAATGTTTTTCCCTACCTCAAGTTTGAAGTTTGCCTTTGCCTTTGTCCTCCTCTTCTTTCTGTTGTTTCTTCTCTGCATTTTTTTTTCATTCTTCTACGTTTCTCTTTTCTGTCTTTTATGAGATCTTCGGATTTAGAGGCCTCAGCTCCACTCAGGATATAAACTCTTCCTCTTGCCTATGGTTTTGCAGCTCTCGTAGCATTAACTGAAGGCTCTGCCTTGGCTTGGTTACAGTTGCAGGAAACATATCCAGGCTTCCCACATCTAAAGCAAATGACTCCTTTAATTGTGCAATCCCTCGTGTAGTGCTCCTTTCCGCACTTCAAACATCTTGGCATAGACGTCGTAGTCTGACCAGTTCTACCAGGACTCCCACCAAGACTTCCACCTTGCGAATGTTGTAGTTGATTTGCAGGTAGTCTTGAATAAGGCTTTCTCTGATAGCGATTAGCACTGCTGCTTCCTCCCCTCTGGGACTGAAAAGGCCCAAAGTTGCGGTTCCTCGTGTCTCGCGCTTGGTCTAGGTCTTCTACCTGCCGTCACGTATCTAGCAGCTTCGAAAATTGGTTAATTCTCAAAGTTATAACTGCCCTCTTCACATCGTGCCTCAAACCTTCTTCGAACTTCCAACATTTCCACACCTCGTTCGGTTGGTGTTGGAAATAAGTTGAGAATCTTGACAAACTTAACAAACTTTCAAACTTTGCAGTGTACTCACCGATCATCATGTTCCCTTGTCTTAGACTAAGAAACTTCATCTCTTTAGCATGTCTGGCACTTGCAGGGAAATATTTCTCCAAGAATTTCTCCGTGAATACCTCCGAAGTAATTGCTCGACCTTCTGTTTCCAATAATCTTTGTTCTCCAGTCCACCACTCTTCCGCGTCTCCAACCAATATAAACGCAGCATAAGTCACCTTCTTATCGTTGGCACAATTCATGCCTCTAAAGACTTTCTCCAGCTCCTTGATCCAAAGAGTAGCCTTCTCAGGATCAAATTCTCCCTTGAATTGAGGAGAGTTGTTGCGATGAAATTCAACCAAGTTTTGAGCATCAGCAGTAGCTTCTAACTGTTGTGCAACTCTCTCTTGCTGTAGAGCAGTCTGCTGGTTCTGTTGCAACATGGCCTCAGCCATCTTTTGAATTGCCTCGATCGCTGCAGTCATATCCCCTCTATGAGCTATATCTCTTTTCATGTCAAACTATACAAAACACGGGAAAAGTCAGATGCATCCTTTTGGAATACCAAACACAGAGAATCACACAGCACAACCAAGACAATCCAAACCATAAGACCCAAAGAAAACTTAAATCGGGGCTCTGATACCAAACCAGTGTAACGCTCTTTTTCGAGGAGAAGAAGGAATGTCACACTATAATAAAATAAAATGTGAAAAATAAATAAATTGTAAGTTAAGATCCGGTTCATTTTTAATATATGAATAAACATCTTCGATCATAATTGTATAGTAATCGGGTATTGAAATATATGTATTTTTTTTGTTGTGAGAATAATAAAACGTAATTACTGTAGCATGAAAGAAAAATCATACATCTATATATATATATATACATCTATATATATATATATACATCTATATATATATATATATACATCTATATATATATATATATATATATATATATATACATATATATATATATACATACATATATATATACATACATACATAGATATATACATATACATAGATATATATATATATATATATATATATATATATATATATATATATATATATATACATATATATACATACATATATATATATACATATATATATATATATATATATACATATATATATATATATACATATATATATATATATATACATACATATATATATATATATACATATATATATACATACATACATATATATATACATACATATATATATATATTGCACTAAGCTTGTTTAATTACATTATCAAATATGCAAAAAGTAAAAAGTTTTACCCTCTCCAAGATGTTTACAAATGTACAGCCCATCAAAATATCAAAACATCAGGATTCCCAAAAAGATATACGGATAGCCATCAGTAGCCACCGACAGTACCAGCCCCCTAAGACTGGCGAGAAGGAACCGTAGCAGGATCCTCCTCTAGGTCTTCCTCATCAGATGAAATCATCATCGAAGCGACTGAATTTCGAGCAGAGGCTCGAGCAGTGGATAGGAATGAATCCTCCTGTGGGGTGTAATAGAGATCATTCCACAAATCTCGAACATGTAGGTAAAACTCCAAATGAACAAAAGCAATAAAATAAAAAATAGGCGGGTCATAGTGACCCCAAGCTAACGACACCGTCAAGTCCCCATGATAAATGTAATGGTCCGTGCGCAGGTTTATATGCCAACAATCAGGACCTCCGTGGAAGGTCATCCTCGCATAACCCAGAAATCTATGTGGACACGATGACATCTTCAAGCAAGCACTAATTGTAGTCAGGCTAGAAACTAGGGAACTCGAGTGCTTCTCCTTCTTCACGGATGTTTTCTCAGAAACATATAAATAAAACAAAAATATAGGGATACAGGAAAGAGGTGAGACATCCAACATTCAATACCAATATGGCAGTAAGAAAACAAAATAGCATAGGACGCCCACATAACATCACAACATATATATATATATCAACAATAATAGTAAAATAAGCAATGAAAGGGAACAATAATAATATCTCAGGCAATAAGTAGTTCGTAAATCAGATAATTATTTCAACAATTAAAAAGAGATAATTAAATAGTTATGGATACTCATGCCAGAAGAATTATGAGACAGACAATGCATAACGCATATGGTACCCAAAATCCTACTCCATGGAGCTAGACATAAACATTCGGAGAGAATGATTATGGAGTCATGTCAGTATCTCGTTAGCCTATAAATAAAGTGCTTATAAAAAAATAATATTTTGTGCAACATGGCTTATACATGGCACTCTCAACAAGATCGCGATATAGCACAGTGTCTCGGTCCAGATCGTCGGTGTGTTTGCATCAGTCTATCCCATGGCCTTAGTGGAGCTACCACTGTCTATTGTGAGACACTCGCACCCTAACGCCCCCAAGGCCAACAATATGACCTACACTTCCAACAATATGACCTACACTTAGTCTACTCACACCCGCACTAAGGTGTAATTCAATCTCCTAGGCATGCACCGCCTTGACAATAGAGTCCAACGAACTTTCACAAATGTATGATGACTCAACACATATCATGTATATTCATCAATAATATACTTCTCATGAAACATACCATAATTTGGTCAAATTAAACATCAACAAGTCTTTGGTCCCATACATGGACTCACAATAGCATATAATCAATTCTCAATAACAATATACATTTATAAGATTCAACATAAACCACAATTTCATTTTATGAATCCAAAATTCCTAATTACCTAACTCTTGATTAATTCCATAAGTCTAGGTCAAATAGACCCTTGAGGCCGTGGCCTCTCAAAGACAAAATCCAACCATTTTTCTTCCATCACATTATTGATTTCATAACTATAAATTGCTTTAATAACAATGATGCACAAAAGCACCACTTGAACCCCAAAAACCCCCTAGAGGCTATGAGCCTCCCAAGAGCATAAAAACCCAAATTTTTCCATTACATGCATTAAACCTTTAATACCTAATTACCTAAGTTTCATTTCATACAAAAATCAAACTTAAACCTCCAAAATGTAGTTCAAAACTGTGACCTTCCCAAAGGATAGGAAACCTTATATTTTTCCATTCATCTAATCTAAGCAATCCAATATCATCAAGGCATTCAAAACAACCAACATTTTACTATAAATCAAGTATACACAAAACATTAAAAGCAAGCATACAAAGTGAGGAATCCATTATGGATTCCTCCATCAACAATCACTTGAAAGTTTCCTCACCACCAATAAAGGTTGAAGTGAGTAAATCTCCCTCTTACCTAAAGGAATAACACGAAAATCACCCCTTGAAGTACTTGTGAGATTTTTGTCCAAAGCTCCACCAAACCCTTAAAAGCTTCAAGCTTTGTTCTTAAAGAAAAGTGAAGAAGATGATAGATTTAGAAGGTAATCTCTAAAGAGAAAATGTTTAGAATGAGAAGAGGAGTGTAGAAATGGTGGTAGTGAAGCAAACAAATGAAGATAGCCACTTGGATGGGGTTGCTGCCGTGGAGAAGAGAAAAGGAAGAAGAAGAAAGAAAAATGTGAGAAGAGAAAATGAAGAGAAAAGGTAATAGCTTTTTGGTGATTTAGGATTTTGGAGTAAAATGATAAGGTAAAAATTGAATTTTTGGCTCCCCCTAAAGGTCCCTAGCTGCGGCATCAAGAGAGAAGGAGAGGAAGAGATTGGCTTCTCTTGCAAGTTTTGGGTATTTTGCTCATTTTTAGTCAAAGCTTCATAGAGAAGCTTTGATTAAAATATCATTCTTTTTGAATTAAAGGTGATTTGATTTGACATAAAGTAGATTTTCTTTGGATAAGATAAGATTTCTACTACAAGCTATTATTGTAATGCACCTAGATATAGTAACCACAGCACAATCGTCATTACGCCATGGTCGCTAAACCCAGGCGTGTCACAACCTCAATATCAGTAATTTTTCAAAATTTAAATTTTTTTTTCTATTATGCGTAAATAGAAAATACGAGCCACAATATGAAATATAATTATATTGACTTACAATCCAAATACAACATTAGTTTAATATAAAATACACATCCATAATCAATGCATAGAATAGCTTACAACAATATTAAACTCGGTTTTACATGACATAACATAACTACCATATAAAGGTTCAGCCTTCCTCGAAGTCTAACATATGAATGGAGTGGTCCTACACCTGATCTTCTTCAGCGTTCCCGATAGGTAACACTCGCCCTTGCGACACTTCCAGTTGGATAGGAGTACGAACATGCATCATAACCAAAACCTCTCTAGGGAAGAGGCAGCGGTTACTCCATATCTCCCCAATGGGTATAGGGAACTCCATGCGTATAGGAACATACGAGATGTTCGTACCAGCTCCAGGATCATTACCACTCTGAACTAGAGTTACATCCCCAATATAGGTAACTCGCTCCGCGTCACAGTCGAAATGCCAAGCTTCCGAGCATCCATGTACGAATGAGAGGAGCTTGTCCAGACGCTATGGCAATGAAACAGAAGTCGATTCTCCAACAATAAGCTAAGTAAATCCAACTTGGGCTCTTCATAGTCTTTATTCACGTATCATAATGCAGAGTAATGAAACAAAGAGGTGAGACACTCAACTTTCATTACCATTATGGCAGTAAGAAAATGACACAGTGCAAGGCACCCACATAGCAATACAGTTTATATATTCATTAACAGTAACAGTAGAATTTATAGTAAAGCAGCACAATTATAAGCAATAGTAAGAATCAATAACAATAGGTAGATTACAACAATATTTCCAATAATCAGCACGTCAATCAGATAATCATTTACAGAAGTAAGATAGTTACTTTCACAGTCACAAGTGTTCATGCTCAACAATTTATGAGACCGATAATGAATAGTGCACAATGCATTATGGCACCAAAATCTTACTCCATGGAGCTAGACATCAACATTTTCGGAGTGAATGATCAAGGAGTAATGCTAGTATATCGTTAGCCTTAAAAATAGTGTGCTTCATCTCATAAAATATTTGCGCAACAATGGCTTATACATGGCACCGCAATAGTTAATCGCGATATAGGACAACATCTAAGTCCGGATCGTCGGTGTATTTGCATTGGTCTACCCCACGGCACAGAGGAGCTCTTAATTGTCCATGATGAGGCACCCGCACCCCGACGCCCCCAGGGCCAACTACTATGACCCTACGCTTAGTCTATTCGCACTCGCACATAGGTGACTGCGGGATTTAGGGATGCAAACCCAAGTGCAGATTGTCTCAAATAATAAATTTCTCGGGAGTCCGAGGTCTGTAACATCCCGAAAAATACATATTTGATCATAAATCATCATTTTATAATATTCTTGATTTTTAGGAATTTTTCTGGAATTTTTCGGAAACGATGAATATTTTAATATATTCCTCGTTTTGCGTGCACACTGGGCTGAGAATTTCTGAGACCAGTGTAACACTCTGGAAATTGATTATTTTACCATGAATAGTCATTTTCTAATATTTGTGATTTATTAGAATTTTTATGGAATTTTTCGGAAACGATGAATATTTTAATATATTCCTCGTTTTGCGTGAAACTCGAGCAGAGTCGTGAAAACGACTGTAGTGCTTCAAAAATTGGAAAATTATATGACGAATGGTCGTTTTATAATATTTGCAATTTTTGGGAATTTTCTGGGAATTTTCCGGAACCATCGAATATTTTAATATATTCCTCATTTTGCGTCTTGTGCAGCGGAGTAACCGGAGAAACGCGATGTTTCCTCTGAGAACCTTGGACTATGGACATGTCGATGGGGGATCTTACTAAACCCGAGACTTGACACAGTTTACGAGGTTTCATAATTTTTGAGAAATTTTAACAGATACAATTAAATCAATACAGCGAAAAATTCATCTGTCAGATTAATTAAATACCGATCTGTCATTGTAACTATTATCTATTGGATAATAGTGTGTAATAAAAATCCTATCACATTATCCTAATGTAATCTACTTTATGTCAAATCTATCTACTTTAATTCAAATTTATTGATTAAATAATCAAAGCTTCCTTAAGAAGCTTTGACCCAAGCATTGACCCATGTGTTTTGGCTTCTCTTGGAAGCCATTCCCTCTCTCTTCTCTCTCTCCCCACATGGCTGGAATGCAGACTCCAAGCAAGGAAAATTCATTTCCTTTCATTAATTCATTTACACCAAAATTCATTAATTTCCAAAAACACTTTCTCTCTCATCATTTCTTCTTCTTTCTTCTTCCATTTTTCTCTCCTCCTTCTCTCTACCAAGCTCCACGGCCAGCCACCCTTCACCACCCTAATCTTCACAAAAATTTCTTCTAACTACATTTCCTAAATCCTTTCACCATTCTAAACACTTTTTCTTCTTGGAGTTTCTTGAGATTCCATCATCTTCACCATTTTCTCCAAGCTCCAACTTTGAGCATTTTGGGTAAGTTTCAAGACCACTCTTTCTCCTCTCTCATTTTCGTGATTATGGTTTCTTTAATGGCCACCCATGGCTTATTTTTCAAGCCTTGATGTTGATTCTAACAAGTCTCCAATTTTAGGGATTTTTGGAGGCCAAATCTGAAAATACTAGGAGGATTCTTGAAGTTCTTCTTGATTTCTTCACTTAGGTAAGAGGAAGACACTCCTCTTCAACCATTTTTAGCATCTAGGAACCTTGGTTGTGTTGATTTGTGAAGAACCTTAATGAGGGTTGTTCTTGAATTTAATGATTAATTGTGTTATGTGTTGATTTTAATTCATTTATGCTATTGGATGGATTGGTTGTATATAATGGATTGTTGAAATGGATTGAGTGATTTAAAATGAATGAAAAATTGATTGAACACTCTTCAAGAGTGTCACGGTTTTAGGTTAGAAAATTAGAGGAGTTGTGTTGAAATTGTAATTGGTATAAGACTTAAATTAATCAATGTATTAGATGGAATTCAATGGAAGGAAAATTTGAAATAGAAAGCACCATGAGGGCTACAGTTTTGAAGCCAAGAACCTAGGGTTTTTGGGTGAATTAATTTGACAAATGAACAATTTAAGAATTGAGACAATGGTGTACAAGATGATGACTTGAAAAGAAATTTGAAACTTGACCTATTAGGGGGCCACGGCCTCTAGGGCATTCTTAGGTAAAAGTGTGATTTTAGTGATTGAAAGCTTAAGTAATTAGGTAATTGGAAGCCTAGGTAATGAAATGGATAATTAAGAGATTAGAAGAATTTATTAAAAATCAAGACTTCATAAGTTTCAAAGAACCAAGAGTGAAAGTATCATAAGAATTAAGGAGATTCTAAGTGAGTGAAGAACATGAGAGTGTGAGGCCTAAGAGCTAAAATAAAATGTAAGTTATGGGGAATTGAGTTGTCTTGGAATATTAAGTTGGCTATAAGGATTGATTTTTGAACATGAATCTTAGAAAGGGGAACAAAGTTAATTTAGGATTCATAATGAACCTAATGATGCATTAATGGGCTTGATACTTATATTATGTGATTATGGGTCCATGTGAGTGACCATTTATATAATGATGCTTATGTTGGCCTAATGTGACATATTATGAATTTGTATGAGATTGTGGATCATACATGAGCATGCATAGTGTCTTATGCATTGTGATGTCCTTGTGGACTGTTGTAAGGCCAAGTTGCCTAGGAGATTGAACATGTAACATCCCGAAAAATACATATTTGGTCATAAATCATCATTTTATAATATTCTTGATTTTTAGGAATTTTTCTGAAATTTTTCGGAAACGATGAATATTTTAATATATTCCTCGTTTTACGTGCACACTGGGCTGAGAATTGCTGAGACCAGTGTAACACTCCGGAAATTGATTATTTCACCATGAATAGTCATTTTCTAATATTTGTGATTTATGAGAATTTTTCTGGAATTTTTCGGAAACGACGAATATTTTAATATATTCCTCGTTTTGCGTGAAACTCGAGCAGAGTCGTGAAAACGACTGTAGTGCTTCAAAAATTGGAAAATTATATGACGAATGGTCGTTTTATAATATTTGCAATTTTTGGGAATTTTCTGGGAATTTTCCGGAACCGTCGAATATTTTAATATATTCCTTATTTTGCGTGCGCGCTGAGCAGAATCAGAGAAACGCGATGTTTTCTCTGAGAACCCTGGAACTATGGACATGTCGACGGGGGATCTTACTAAACCCGAGACTTGACACAGTTTACGAGGTTTCACAATTTTCGAGAAATCTTTACAGATACAATTAAATCAATACAGCGAAAAATTCATCTGTCAGATTAATTAAATACTGACTTCTGTCAACTGTAACTATTATCTATTGGTTAATAGTGTGTAATAAAAATACTATCACATTATCCTAATGTAATCCACTTTATATCAAATCTATCTACTTTAATTCAAATTTAATAGTTAAATATTCAAGCTTCCTTAAGAAGCTTTGAACCCAAGCTTTGACCACATGAATTAGCTTCCAAGGGAAGCCAATTTTTGTCACCCACTTCTCTCTCTCATTTACGTAATCTGCAGCCCAAAAAGGAGAATGAATTGATTTGAATTATCCAAATAATTCATTTAACTCATTAACTCCCAAAAGCACCCTTTCTTTCTTCTTTTACGTTTCTTCTTCTTCTTTCTCTCTTCAAACATTTCCTTCTTCCTCTTCCAGCACCATACGTCCAGCCACCCTCAAGAAACCCCAACATTCATAAAAATTCACATCAACCATGTTTTCTTAATCTCCTACTCCTTCTCATCATCTTTTGTGCTTGGAGTTTTCAAGAAAGCTTCCATCTTCAACCATTTTTCAAGCTTTGAAGGTGAGCTTCCATGGCTCAAAAATTTCAGACCTTCCTCCCATTTTCGTTTCTGGTTTCCTCTTGATTTAATGGTCATTTTCTTCTTCTTTTTCACATCATTACATTGTTCTAACTTGGACCACATTTTCTAGGGTTTTTGAGCTTCAAATCCGAAAATCAAGTGCTTCTTGGAATTTTCTTGGTTCTTCATCTTGGTAAGAGGAAGATGAATCCTCCTCAACCTCTTTAGCAACTAGGAATCTTGTGTTTGATTTTTGGAAGAAAAACCAGATGGTGATTGTTCTTGAAATTGCTTGAAATTGATTTCTTGAATGTTATCTTAATTTAGCTTTGAGTAGTTGATTGAGTGGTTAATTATTCATGTAATTTTGTGATTGAAATCTATGAATGCTTGCTGGAAAATTCTGGTTGCTGGACCCCTGAATGTGTCACGGCTTTGGGGCTGTTTTGGGCTGGAAAATGAAGGGCAAATGATGCTTAAATTTTGACCAATGCAAGACTAATTAAATCAAGTAGTTAAGGTTGATTCAAGTGGACAAAATTCTGGTTGTTGGACCTTGGTGAGTGCCACGGTTTTGGGCTGTTTTAGGAGCAGAATTTTGGTTGACATTGTGTCAAGAATAATGCTAGGCAAATTAAGTAAAGGAAGACTAAACTAGTGAGAAGAAAATTTGTAACCTAGGACCCTATGGAGTGCCACGGTTTTGAGGGCTTGAATGAGGGGAAAGATAACAAATTTGAGATGTCAAGACTTGAATTAATCAAGTAACCAAACATAGATTAAATAGTAGGAAACTTGCACCAATAATTTTTAGGATGGATTGTGGTTAAGATTTAGGAGATAAGCTAAATTTGGAAGGTAACTATAAGAATCAAATAACTTGGATCAAAATAACAAGTAAATGGACCTAATGATATGAACATGATTTATTTGAAATCTTGGGAAGGCCACGGCCTCTAGGTGAAAATTTGGGCTAAGATTCCATAACCCATTACTCGGATTACAAGTAATCAAAGAATACAAGAGATTAAGGATTTCATAAACCTTAATGAACCAATGAGATAATTTTCATAAGACTTGGAGATTTTAGAAATCCATAATGGACCTAAAATATGTTCCTTGAATTATAAATTGATATTATGTTGATATTGGGTTCTTTTTGGATGCAAATTTGCTTATTGCACTCTCTTGATCAAATGTGGTATATTATGCTATTGTATGAAATTGTGGATCATACATGTTCATGCATAGAGTCCTATGCATTGTGAATGTCCTTGTGGACTGTTGTAAGGCCAAGTTGCCTAGGAGATTGAACACACCTTAGTGCGGGTGCGAGTAGACAAGTGTGGGTCTTGTTATGACCTTGGGGCGTCGGGGTGCGGGTCCTCCACAATGGGTAGTTGGTAGCTCCTTTGCCCGTGGGGCAAACCGATGCAACGCACCGACGATCCGGACTTGACACCTGCCCTATATCGTGATCTAGTGTAGGATGTACGTGCAATGCCATGATTGTGCACGAGAAAATTTTCTTGATAGCACCGGCCTCGGCAGCCGAGTCACAGACATGTCTCCTGATCTTTCTCTCGACTTGTTTGAGTCTAGCTCCATGGAGTAGGAAATTGAACATTGTGTCCATGCATCGTGGAATATTCTGTCATCTGAAAATTATTGTTTACACGATATTTGACTGTCTGAATTTAACTGCCTGGATGTTATGAATTATTCATTACCTTATTAATGATTGCCTAACTGGTTATCTGTTAAAAGATTATTTATTGCCTTTACATGCTACGTGGGCGTTATGCGCCGTTCGGTTCTTGGTTGCTGTATTGGTATTGATGGTAGGATGTCTTACCTCTTTCCCTGTGCTTCTATTATTTCTTTGTTTATGTGCACCGCATGCGATCGAAGACGACGGTGAAGAGACAGAAGATCCTGCCTTCCCCGGCTTCTGGCCTGCACAGGATTGACTTCTACTGCGACGATGTCTGCACGTATGCGCGGATTCTTGGGAGATGTGCGTCTGACCTTCCTTGGAGGGCCGGAGTGCTGGCACATCAACTTGAACTCCGACCGCTGCGTGTATGTGGGAGACGTGTCGATAGCACTTGCGTGGAGACGTCATGAGGCTCCTGTCCTCACTTGCTACCTCAGCTTACGCCTGGTGTTTTACCTGCCTATCAGGGAGATGTGGGGTGCCCGTTATTACACTCCGCAGGAGGATTCGTCTGATTCCACCGCTCGGGCTCCGTCCCGCGCTTCAGTGGTTCCTATGGATGAGTCCTCGGATGAGGAAGATCATGATGAGGGTCCTCCTGAGGATCCTGAATCGGTCCCTTTTCATCTGAGGGGTCGATGATCATTGGTGGCTACCGATGGTGCGTGTTTTATTTTTGGGGGCACGATGTATTTTCTTTTTGGTTGGGTTTGTATATTTTGTATATGCATGTTTCCCTTGGGGTGGGTATAGTTTTTGCTTTTTGATGATGGCAGGCTTGTATTTATAAAACAGTTGTATTAAATTCTATATATATATATATATATATATATATATATGCATGCTATTCAGGTGCAAATTTCCGTGTATTGTTTCATGCGTTACTTTTATCCGCACTCCGTAGTATCCTTATTATTCTTATCAAAAAAAAAAAAATATCGCCAAGTTTGCTCATATGGTTAAACATTAATTGATTAAAATGAACCGTGTCTTAATCGTCGTTTATTTAATTTCCGCATTTTATTTTATTTGACAATGTGACGTTCCCTCCCAAAAGGGGCGTTACATTAAGTTGGTATCAGAGCCCCGGTTTATGTTTTCTTTGGGTCTTGAGTGTGAGTCTGTCTTGTTTGTCTTTGTGTGAATCTACGTGATGGGTGTCTTGAGTGGATTCCTCGACTTTCCTTATGTTTTCGTAATCTAATCGAGAGAGAAGAGCAAGATGGCAAGAGGTGGAGATATATGGCGGCCGCTATTGAAGCGATGCGAGAGAATGGTGAAGTCATCGCCCAACAAAATGAACGCGCTACTCAACAACAAGAAAGAGAGCTGCTCAATAGCTTGAGGCAACCAAGCCGACGCGCAAAACTTAGCGAGTTTCGTAGTCATAACCCTCCGCAATTCAAGGGGAGTTTGATCCCGACAAGGCTAATCTATGGATCAAGGAGCTGGAAAAAGTCTTTCGTGGCATGAATTGTGCGGAAGACAAGAAGGTAAATTATGCGACTTTTATGCTTGTCGGAAATGCCGAAGGCGGTGGAATGGAGCTCAAAGGGCATTAGAAGCCGAAGGAGCAGAGGTCACTTGGGAATTGTTCAAGGAGAAATTCTTGGGCAAATACTTTCTGCGAATGCGAGACACGCAAAGGAGATGGAGTTCCTCAACCGAGACGAAGGGGAACATGACGGTCAGCGAATATGCAGCCAAGTTTGAAAACTTGGAGAAATTTTCCACACATTACCAGCATCAAACTGATGAAGCCTGGAAATGCTGGAAATTCACCGAAGGACTGAGGTACGAGGTAAAGAAAGCTATGATTACCTTGAAAATGAAGGTATTCTCGAAACTGTTAGACACTTGCTGCGAAGTTGAAGCCTTGGAGCAGGCTAGAGACGCGAGAAACAGGAACTTTGGGCCTGTACGGTCCCAAAGAGGTGGAGGCAGTGGTTCAAACCGCTTTCAGAAGAAACCCTATTCCCGACCAACGGGAGTCAACAACAAATCGGTGGAAGTTCGGGTGGAGGTTCTTACGGGAACCGAAGCTGGTCGAATACGACCTATCCGTCCAAAATGCCTGAAGTGTGGGAAGGATCATCTCACAAGAGACTACACGATAAAGGGAATCATTTGCTTCAGATGTGGCAAACCGGGCCATATGTCCAGAGACTGCAACCAAGCAAAGGCTGAACCTTCAATCAATGCAACCCGAGCCAAGAAACCGCAAGCCGGAGGTCGAGTTTATACTATGAGTGGAGTGAAGCTTCGAATCCGAAGACTTGATTCAAGGAGAAGGCGCCATAGAAGGTAATCTTTTAAAAGTCTTGTATGACTCGGGGCAACCCATTCTTTCATATCATATATTTGTGTGCTACGACTTGGTTTACGTAATGCGAACTACCTTTTGAATTGACTGTTTCAACCCCAACTAATAAACCGGTAGTTACTACCAAAGTCTGTTTGAAGTGTCCTTTGATTGTTGAAGGTCGAATCTTTTCTGTCAATTTGATCTGTTTACCTCTTTCACAGTTAGATGTAATCCTAGGGATGGAGTGGTTATCTTCCAACCATGTTACGTTAGATTGTTCTAGTAAGACCATAGTCTTTCCTGTGGATGAGAATTCTAGATACTTGACGGCCAACCAAGCACGAGCTTTCTTGAAAGAAGGAGCTCAGGGGTACATGCTATTATCTTCTTTGAAAGTTGAGAATGAGGCTGATTTGAGTACTATTTCGGTAGTGAAGGAATTTCCTGAGAACTTCCCTGAAGAAGTACCTGGTTTACCACCGGCACGTGAGATCGAGTTTGCTATTGATCTTGTACCGGGAGCTGGTCCCGTATCTATAGCACCGTACCAAATGTCACCGACAGAATTAGCCGAACTTAAGAAGCAGCTAGAAGAGCTTTTGGAGAAGCAATTCGTTAGACCGAGTGTATCCCCGTGGGGAGCACCTGTGTTACTAGTTCGAAAGAAGGACGGTACCTCGAGATTGTGTGTGGACTACAGGCAATTGAACAAGTTGACAATCAAGAACAAATATCCTCTCCCGAGAATTGACGACTTGATGGACCAACCGAAGGGGCAGCGGTATTTTCGAAGATTGACTTGAGATCCGGGTATCATCGGATAAGAGTGAAGACAGAGGATATACCCAAGCTGCCGTACGCGATACGGTCATTACGAGTATCTTGTGATGCCGTTTGGTGTGACGAATGCGCCTGCTATTTTCATGGACTATATGAACCGCATCTTTCGTCCGTACTTGGATAAGTTTGTTGTCGTCTTCATTGATGACATCCTGATATATTCCCAGAATCAGGAGGATCATGCGGAGCACCTCATCGTAGTTCTTCAGATTTTGAAGGAAAAGAAACTGTATGCCAAGCTGTCGAAGTGCGAATTTTGGCTGGATGAGGTGAAGTTTTTGGGTCATGTGATCTCAAAAGAAGGAATCGCAGTGGATCCATGCAAAGTAGAAGCGATGTGCAGTGGGAACAACCGAAGTCAGTGACGGAAGTCCGTAGTTTCGTTGGTTTAGCTGGATATTACCGGAGGTTCATAGAAGGGTTTTCCAAGATTGCCGGACCGCTCACTCAATTGACAAAGAAGAGTCAAGCCTTCGAATGGCTGATAGATGTGAGCGAGTTTTCAAGAGTTGAAGAAACGGTGACTACCTCACTGTATTAGTGTTACGATCCGAATGAACCGTTCGAGGTGTATTGTGACGCTTCGTACCAAGGATTGGGATCTGTTCTTATGCAACACCGAAAGGTGGTAGCCTACGCTTCGCGACAGTTGCGAGTGCATGAAAAGAATTACCCGACTCATGATTTGGAGTTGGCAGCTGTGGTTTTTGCTCTGAAGATATGGAGACATTTCCTTTATGGGGAGATATTCAACATCTTCAGTGACCACAAGAGCTTGAAGTACTTGTACGATCAGAAAGAGCTGAATACGAGGCAGCGGAGATGGCTGGAGTTTTTAAAGGATTATGATTTCCAGTTGTTTTACCACCCTGGCAAGGCGAACGTCGTGGCTGACGCCTTAAGTAGAAAGACTGTCAGTGTTTCTGCCTTGATGATTAAGGAAAGAGATCTCATCGAACAATTTAGAGATGTATGGTCATTTGTTAAGTTGGAACCCGGAAGAATTTGCATGAATATGGTTACCATCTTAAGCGAGTTGATGGAAGACATACGGGAAAAACAGAAGACCGATGAATTCTTGCAAGAGATAAGAGAACAAATGAAACAAGGCGAGAAAACAGAGTTCGAAGAAGGAACAGATGGAATTCTGAGATTCCGAGGTAGGGTTTGTATTCCTCGTGACCAAGAGCTTAGACGATATATTGTGGATCATGCCCACACTAGCAAGCTAAGTATACACCCTGGTATAACCAAGATGTACCAAGACTTGAAGAAGTTGTTCTAGTGGCATGGACTAAAAAGTGATGTCACTAGGTGTGTATCGACTTGTCTAGTCTATCAAAAAGCCAAAGTGGAACATCAACGACCTGCAGGGTTGCTGCAACCATTGTCTATTCCTGAATGGAAGTGGGACAGCATCGCAATGGACTTTGTTGTAGGATTGCCAAGGACAAGGATGGGATATGACTCGATTTGGGTAATAGTTGATCGGCTTACAAAATCGGCTCATTTCCTCCCGATTAACATAAGGTACAGTTTGGAAAAGCTGACCTGCCTGTATATTGGGGAAATTGTCAGATTACATGGTGTGCCTACGAGTATAATCTCGGATAGGGATCCGAGGTTTACCTCAAAGTTTTGGCAAAGTTTACAAGCTTCGTTGGGGACGAGATTGCGCCTGAGTTCGACGTATCATCCGCAAACCGATGGTCAATCGGAAAGAACGATCCAATCTCTAGAGGACCTACTTAGAGCTTGTTCTATGGAACAGACTGGAAGTTGGGATGAAGTTCTACCACTGGTGGAGTTCACCTACAATAACAGTTATCATTCGAGTATAGGGATGGCACCCTATGAAGCTCTGTATGGAAGACGGTGTCGAACACCATTATGTTGGTACCAAGACGGCGAGCGTCTTACGATCGGACCAGACATTATCCAGCAGACGACTGAGAAGGTTAAGATGATTCAAGAGAAGATGAGAACTGCTCAGAGCCGACAGAAGAGCTATGCGGATAAGAGAAGAAAGCCTCTTGAGTTTGAAGAAGGTGAGCATGTGTTCCTGAAAGTCACACCCATGACGGGGGTCGGCCGGGCCTTGAAATCTAGAAAACTTACTCCAAAATTTCTTGGACCTTACCAAATTCTTCGCCGGATAGGTCCAGTAGCTTACCAGATAGCCTTACCCCCTACCCTTTCAAACATACACAATGTCTTCCATGTGTCACAACTTCGTAAATATTTACCTGATCCAAGTCATGTCATAGCACCGGACACGGTACGAGTTAAAAGAGAACGACCTATGAAACGTCTCTGCGAGAATCGAGGATCGACGGATAAAGCAACTACGAGGCAAGGAGATTCCATTGGTAAAGGTGATTTGGAATGAAGCAAATGGTGATGCGACTTGGGAATTGGAAGATAAGATGAATGAGCAACATCAGAATTGTTTTAAGGTATGTAAATTTCGAGGACGAAATTCCTTTTAGTAGGGGAGTGTTGTAACATCCCAAAAAATACATATTTGGTCATAAATCATCATTTTATAATATTCTTGATTTTTAGGAATTTTTTGGAATTTTTCGGAAACGATGAATATTTTAATATATTCCTCGTTTTGCGTGCACACCTGAAATTTGAGAATTGCTTGAGACCAGTGTAACACTCCGGAAATTGATTATTTCACCATGAATAGTCATTTTCTAATATTTGTGATTTATTAGAATTTTTATGGAATTTTTCGGAAACGATGAATATTTTAATATATTCCTCGTTTTGCGTGAAACTCGAGCAGAGTCGTGAAAACGACTGTAGTGCTTCAAAAATTGGAAAATTATATGACGAATGGTCGTTTTATAATATTTGCAATTTTTGGGAATTTTCTGGAATCGTCGAATATTTTAATATATTCTTCGTTTTGCGTGTGCGCTGAGCAGAATCAGAGAAACACAATGTTTTCTCTGAGAACCCTGGAACTATGGACATGTCGACGGGGGATCTTACTAAACCCGAGACTTGACACAGTTTACGAGGTTTCACAATTTTCGAGAAATCTTTACAGATACAATTAAATCAATACAGCGAAAAATTCATCTGTCAGATTAATTAAATACTGACTTCTGTCAACTGTAACTATTATCTATTGGATAATAGTGTGTAATAAAAATACTATCACATTATCTTAATGTAATCTACTTTATATCAAATCTATCTACTTTAATTCAAATTTAATAGTTAAATATTCAAGCTTCCTTAAGAAGCTTTGACCCCAAGCTTTGACCACATGAATTAGCTTCCAAGGGAAGCCAATTTTTGTCACCCACTTCTCTCTCTCATTTACGTGATCTGCAGCCCAAAAAGGAGAATGAATTGATTTGAATTATCCAAATAATTCATTTAACTCATTAACTCCCAAAAGCACCCTTTCTTTCTTCTTTTACGTTTCTTCTTCTTCTTTCTCTCTTCAAACATTTCCTTCTTCCTCTTCTAGCACCATACGTCCAGCCACCCTCAAGAAACCCCAACATTCATAAAAATTCACATCAACCATGTTTTCTTAATCTCCTACTCCTTCTCATCATCTTTTGTGCTTGGAGTTTTCAAGAAAGCTTCCATCTTCAACCATTTTTCAAGCTTTGAAGGTGAGCTTCCATGGCTGAAAAATTTCAGACCTTCCTCCCATTTTCGTTTCTGGTTTCCTCTTGATTTAATGGTCATTTTCTTCTTCTTTTTCACATCATTACATTGTTCTAACTTGGACCACATTTTCTAGGGTTTTTGAGCTTCAAATCCGAAAATCAAGTGCTTCTTGGAATTTTCTTGGTTCTTCATCTTGGTAAGAGGAAGATTAATCCTCCTCAACCTCTTTAGCAACTAGGAATCTTGTGTTTGATTTTTGGAAGAAAAACCACATGGTGGTTGTTCTTGAAATTGCTTGAAATTGATTTCTTGAATGTTATCTTAATTTAGCTTTGAGTAGTTGATTGAGTGGTTAATTATTCATGTAATTTTGTGATTGAAATCTATGAATGCTTGCTGGAAAATTCTGGTTGCTGGACCCCTGAATGTGTCACGGTTTTGGGGCTGTTTGGGCTGGAAAATGAAGGGCAAATGATGCTTAAATTTTGACCAATGCAAGGCTAATTAAATCAAGTAGTTAAGGTTGATTCAAGTGGACAAAATTCTGGTTGTTGGACCTTGGTGAGTGCCACGGTTTTGGGCTGTTTTAGGAGCAGAATTTTGGTTGACATTGTGTCAAGAATAATGCTAGGCAAATTAAGTAAAGGAAGACTAAACTAGTGAGAAGAAAATTTGTAACCTAGGACCCTATGGAGTGCCACGGTTTTGAGGGCTTGAATGAGGGGAAAGATAACAAATTTGAGATGTCAAGACTTGAATTAATCAAGTAACCAAACATAGATTAAATAGTAGGAAACTTGCAACAATAATTTTTAGGATGGATTGTGGTTAAGATTTAGGAGATAAGCTAAATTTGGAAGGTAACTATAAGAATAAAATAACTTAGATCAAAATAACAAGTAAATGGACCTAATGATATGAACATGATTTATTTGAAATCTTGGGAAGGCCACGGCCTCTAGGTGAAAATTTGGGCTAAGATTCCATAACCCATTACTCGGATTACAAGTAATCAAAGAATACAAGAGATTAAGGATTTCATAAACCTTAATGAACCAATGAGATAATTTTCATAAGACTTGGAGATTTTAGAAATCCATAATGGACCTAAAATATGTTCCTTGAATTATAAATTGATATTATGTTGATATTGGGTTCTTTTTGGATGCAAATTTGCTTATTGCACTCTCTTGATCAAATGTGGTATATTATGCTATTGTATGAAATTGTGGATCATACATGTTCATGCATAGAGTCCTATGCATTGTGAATGTCCTTGTGGACTGTTGTAAGGCCAAGTTGCCTAGGAGATTGAACACACCTTAGTGCGGGTGCGAGTAGACAAGTGTGGGTCTTGTTATGACCTTGGGGCGTTGGGGTGCAGGTCCTCCACAATGGGTAGTTGGTAGCTCCTTTGCCCGTGGGGCAAACCGATGCAAACGCACCGACGATCCGGACTTGACACCGCCCTATATCGTGATCTAGTGTAGAATGTACGTGCAATGCCATGATTGTCCACGAGAAAATTTTCGATAGCACCGGCCTCGGCAGTACCGAGTCACGTACATGTCTCCCGATCTTTCTCTCCGATTGTTTGAGTCTAGCTCCATGGAGTAGGAAATTGAACATTGTGTCCATGCATCGTGGAATATTACGTCATCCGAAAATTATTGTTTACACGATATTTGATGTCGAATTTAAGCGCCTGGATGTTATGAATTATTCATTACCTTTATTAATGATTACGATTTGGTTATCTGTTAAAAGATTATTTATTGCCTTTACATGCTACGTGGGCGTTATGCGCCGTTTGGTTCTTGGTTGCTGTATTGGTATTGATGGTAGGATGTCTTACCTCTTTCCCTGTGCTTCTATTATTTGCTGTTTATGTGCACCCTGTACTGATCGAAGACGACGGTGAAGAGACAGAAGATCCTGCCTTCCCCGGCTTCTGGCCTGCACATGATTGACTTCTACTACGACGATGTCTGCACGTATGCGCAGATTCTTAGGAGATGTGCGTCTGACCTTCCTTGGACGGCCGGAGTGCTGGCACATCAACCTGAACTCCGACCTCTGCGTGTATGTGGGAGACGTGTCGATAGCACTTGCGTGGAGACGTCATGAGGCTCTTGTCCTCACTTGCTACCTCAGCTTACGCTTGGAGTTTTACCTGCCTATCAGGGAGATGTGGGGTGCCCGTTATTACACTCCGCAGGAGGATTCGTTTGATTCCACAGCTCGAGCTCCGTCCCGCGCCTCAGTGGTTCTTATGGATGAGTCCTCGGATGAGGAAGATCCTGATGAGGGTCCTCCTGAGGATCCTGAATCGGTCCCTTTTTATCTGAGGGGTCGATGATCATTGGTGGCTACTGATGGCTGCCAGTGTTTTATTTTTGGGGGCCTGATGTATTTTCTTTTTGGTTGGGCTGTATATTTTGTATATGCATGTTTCCCCTTGGGGTGGGTATAGTTTTTGCTTTTTGATGATGGCCAGGCTTGTATTTATAAAATGTTGTATTAAATTCTATATATATATATATATATATATATATATATATATATATATATATATATATATATATGCATGCTATTCAGGCGCAAATTTCCGTGTATTGTTTCATTCGTTACTTTTATCCGCACTCCGTAGTATCCTTATTATTCTTATCAAAAAAAAAAATATCGCCAAGTTTCCTCTCATGGTTAAACATTAATTGATTAAAATGAACCGGGTCTTAATCGTCGTTTATTTAATTTCTGCATTTTATTTTATTTGACAATGTGACGTTCCCTCCCAAAAGGGGCGCTACAGAACACACCTTAGTGCGGGTGTGAGTAGAGAAGTGTGGGTCGTGTTATGACCTTGGGGGCGTCGGGGTGCGGGTCTTTCACAATGGGCAGTTGGTAGCTCCTCTGTCTGTGGGGCAAACCGATGCAAACGCACCGACGATCCGGACTTGACACTGTCCTATATCGTGATCTAGTGTAGAATGTCTGTGCAATGCCATGATTGTGCACGAGAAAATTTATTGATAGCACTGGCCTCGGCAGCCGAGTCACAGACATGTCTCCTGATCTTTCTCTCCGACTGATTGAGTCTAGCTCCATGAAGTAGGAATTTGGGAAAGCATGCATGTGAGTCATGATATACACTGTCATCAATAATTCTTATTTTCTGAAGCTATACTTGATCTAACTGTTATTATGATGATTATCTGCCTGGAACTGTTTAATTACTTATTGTTATGTTTACTGCTCATTAATTGAATATGATGTGTTGGATTGCTATTTGGGCGCGTGGCGCCGTTTTGTTTCTAGCATGCTATAACTGGTAATGATGTAGGATGTCTTACCTCTTTCCCTGTGCTTCTATTATTTGCTCTTTATGTGCACCCTGTACTGATCGAAGACGACGGTGAGGAGACAGAAGATCCTGCCTTCCCCGGCTTCTGGCCTGCACAAGATTGACCTCTACTGCGACGATGTCTGCACGTATGCGTGGGTTCCTGGGAGATATGCGTCTGACCTTCCTTGGGGGGCCAGAGTACTGGCACATCAACCTGAACTCCGACCGCTGCGTGTACTTGGGAGACGTGTCGATAGCACTTGCCTGGAGACGTCATGAGGCACCTGTCCTCACCTGCTACCTCAGCTTGCGTCTGGAGTTTTACCTGCCCATTAGGGAGATGTGGGGTGCCCGTTATTACACCCCGCAGGAGGATTCTTTTGATTCCACCGCTCGGGCTCCGTCCCGTGCTTCTGTAGTTCCTATGGAAGTGTCCTCGGATGAGGAAGATCCTGACGAGGGTCCTCCTGAGGATCCTGAATCGGTCCCTTTTTATCTGAGGGGTCGATGATCATTGGTGGCTACTGATGGCCGCCAGTGTTTTTATTTTTGGGGGCCTGATGTATTTTATTTTGGTGGGCTGTATATTTTGTATATGCATGATGGTATATATGCATGTTTCCCTTGGGGTGGGTATAGTTTTGCTTTTTGGTGATGGCCAGGCTTGTATCTACAAAACAGTTGTATCAAATTTTATATATATATATGTATGCTATTCAGGTGCAATTTCTGTGTATTGTTTTATTCGTCACTTTTATCCACATTCCGTATTATCATTATTATTATTATTATAAAAAAAAATATTGCCAATTTTGCTCACATGGTTAAACATCAATTAAATAAAATGAACCGGGTCTTAATCGTTTATTTATTCAATTTTCGCATTTTATTTTATTTGACAATGTGACGTTCCCTCCCAAAAAGAGGCGTTACAAGGTCGATCCACAGGGAATTGATGAAGAAAAATTAATTGAGGTTAGAAAAGAATTTGTCACAACACCAAAAGTAATAAAACAAGTTCACAAATGAATTTAAGGGCTTGCTTGGGTTAGGAGATCCACTCTTGGTAATAAATTAAAGCTAAGATTATTTCTCTTTATAACTCAATTGAAATCCACACACAACGGAGGTTCCAATCGGAAAATATAACATTCAAAGTTCAATTATATATGCAATCATATTATGATTCCTTTAATTATCTACCAACATTTGTAAATGAGTTCAAGCATTCACTGTACCAATCCTATTGTCTACAATAAATCAAGATCTCCATTATACAAAGAAGGTTTCTAAATTGATTGAAAATAAAATATAACACATATAATGTCCAATTGATAATATATCATTTAAGCATAAGAAATAGAATAATCTAACCTTATTTCATTACTAAGAGCTTCACTCTTTCACCCAAGCAAGATGAAGGTTTAGTTACTCATAGATAATAAGCAAGAAAGAGAGAAGAAGAGAAAGATGAACATTGCTTCACTTTAGAACAAGAGAAAATTACAACAAAGTAAAACAAGAAACAAGCATAACCATAACTTGTAAAAACTAAGCCTAACACCAAGTGCCCCAAATGGTCTGCCAATGGTGCCTTTTATAGAGGATTAGGGGTACAAAATGACAAAGGGGCTAATTAAGAGTAGGTGGATGAGTGGATGAATGAGTGGAAAATGCCAAATGGTGAGGATAAGAGTGAAAAATCATTGAGATTTCTTGTCTCCGAAATCATTCATTTCTTAAGTTATGGATTCTGTCATCAAATAGAAAAGTTATCTTCATAAAAGTTATAAATATGGATCTTAACTTTCAGATGTCCAAATTTCAGCCCAAGATAATTCTTACAGCCCGAGATATGGCCCAATTACTGCAGACTATTCAGGCCCAGTTTCAACGCCTCTGTTTTGACTTTCAAACCCAATATCACCTCCAAGCTGTCCGAATTAGCTCTTATGTTCTTCATGAAAGTTGTAGATCTGGGTATTAACTTTCAAATATCCAAATTTCAGCCCAAGATAATTTTTACAGCCCGAGTTATGCTCTGATTACTGTACATTATTTAGGTTCCAGACACAAAACTCGTGTTCTGTCTTCCAAGCCATTTAGTTCTTCTAGATGTCTATATTTTACCTGGAGCTCTTCATGAAAGTTGTAGAGCTTTCTCTCAGATTTCCTACAAGATAAAATTCATAATCGCTAGACATCTAGAACTCAAGATATGACCAAAATACAAAAATAGTGTAAGACCCAAATAATGCTGAAAAAATCAATTAAGTCCAATTTGAGTCCAATCTTACAAAACATAACCAGGCTTAATCAATTAAGTACATGAAGAGTGTAAATGACTAAAAATGAGGGTTTATTAATGTATAAAATATATGATTATCAAATTTCCCCACACTTAGCATTTTGCACTCTTGGGCAAAATACATAAGACCAAAGTTAGGAGACAAAGAAAAATGACACAGACTCAAAAGCTAAAAACTCTAAAAGACTCAATGAAGCAAGAAGAGCAACAAGAAATTCAAGGGATCAAAGCATGAATGAGGTAACTTTTCTTTATATCTCAAACCAACAAGCAAGGAAACTTTAGTTGAAAAGAATGAATCAAGAATGATAGATCCTCACAGAATTCACTCTCAATCTCTCAAGTGTTTAAAAGGTAAGTATTTCACTCTATTCAACTCATGAACAATTGCACTACCATAAGCTTGCTTATCTTCTACTTCTCCGCTACTCAAAACACATGCATACAAAAATCAAGAGGACTTTATTCAAGGTTGTAATGGGGTCATGGTAAAGGACAGGAGATAATATGGATATGAAAAGATAAATACCAAAAAGAATAAAAGAGCATTATTGTACAGTTAGAGTGGAGAAAATGTTTGAGAACATTCATCATAAAGGACAATCACCAATATTTGACTAATGTTTTGTTGAAAATCAATTCCAAATTGGTGAATTGAATTCATTGTTAGACTTGAACATTCTCCTTTTCTTCCTGTTATTTCCAAGCATCCACCTGTATTTTGATAATCCTTTGATTGCAACGGTGGTCAATTTTTTTTTTAATTATTTTGCACACACACCCCCACACTTGTTCAAGAACAAGGTTAATGCTCTCTTATTCCCTAAGGTTGGGTAAAAACATTTTTTTCTTTTTTTTTCTCTTTTTTTTCTCTTTTTATTTTGAAGGATGAAATAAGCTTAAAATAAGGAATGGTCAAACAAGTTCAAGGGGGTTACACAATGGAAAATATACAAGGATGACTATTTGGTCAAAGTAGCTATTTCAAAATGCCTCAATCATATTAATGTATGCATGTGAAAATGTAGCCTAAAAAAGAATCAAACAAGTTCTATAGTAACAATTCCATGAGTGAAAATCACATAAGAAAGAAGAGAACGGTACAGATATTCAATCCATTCATCAATATGCTCAAAATCTTACAAGGCATATTTCTATCATTTTCAATCCATCATATTAACATTTATATCTAAGCTTGTGATTTTTAAGAAAGAAGACAATTTATGCTAAGATCCAAGAATCCATTTGCTACTTCTACATAAAATAATTATTTCCTCAACTAAGATGTGTCTCAAGAGTAATAAATTGTTTTCAAAATTTACTCCTTACTCTGCCATCCTTAATTGGTTTTACTACGAATAGGTTTCTGATAGTCATATCACTAAACATACTTCCCAATTTAGATGCGTCTCAAAAGTAAAATTACTCCTTACTCTGCCATCATTCATTGGTTTAATAAGTCCATGACAATCATATCATACTTCCCAAAAAAATAGAAAAGAAAAAAAAATTAGTCAACTATCCTTCCCCCTCAACTAGATCACAACATTGTCCTCAATGTTAAAATATAGATGAGTAAAGGATGGAAGATATTACTTGTTAGAGAAATCTGACACAAATTTAAACAAAAAAAAGTACGGTAAATAAAATCAAAAGTAAAGAAAAGCTATAAACGAAGTGTCAAATATGGCTCCTTTTTCATCCTGTTTCCCTCACTGCTTCCTGCTGACTAATCTATCTGAGCTATTGCTGGGTCAGGTTTATGAACAAAAGCTTCTAATTTATCAATCAACTCATCAATAGTGGAAGCAAAGATAAGAAGTTGTCTTACCGAAAGTGTGATAAATTTTTGTTCCACAGCATGGTTAAGAAAGATTAACAAATATCAAAGAAATTATTTACGTTCAACAAACCTATGAGTTTATGGTGGATGCTCAGTTGGGCCCAAGAGACAATTTGAAAAAGTTCTTCCAAGGTACCAAAATCACCTGGTAAGGCAATTAATGCATCAGAGTTTTCAAGCATTATCTTCATTCGTTCATGCATTGATGATACCTTAAGTTCCTCTCCAATTGTCTTTCTAGTGATGTTCTGTTGAGCTAAAGGTTCAGGAATGACACTTAAAACCTGACTGCCTCCTATATATGCAGCAAGTGATACAGCCCCCATTAACCCACGGCAACCTCCCCCATATACAAGATGAATATTCCTCGCAGCAAGTGATCGACCAAGAGTGGTAGCTGCGTTTACAAACTCTAAACCCTTCCCATACTTAGATCCACAAAATACACAAATATTTTTAAGTTGATGAACAGAAACATCTTCCATTTCTATTCTCACATTCCCTTTGAATGATTTTGAGTTGGAGGAAAGTGGAGAAAATATAGTGCTTAAATAGGAAAAAGAACAGAAAGGGTAATAATTGTACCTATAAGGGTAGGTTGGCTATTGTTAGAAAAGTTTAAAATTAAGAAACACAGAATCTTTTTTTTTCTTTTTTTTCTTTTTTTCTTTTTTTTGCCTTTTTTTGTTTTGTTTTGTTTTGTTTTGTTTTTGTTTTTGTTTTTGTTTTTGTTTTACTTCAAGAAAACCATCAGGGTAAAGAAGTCTAGAAACCCCTGAAGGACCTTGCTCAAAGGATCGTCTGTCCAAAACCAAAATACAGCAAAATCATACAAAGATAAAAGAAATATAATAGCAAATGATGACATACCTGTATGTATAGCTTTCATGGCATATCTTTATACTACGCGTCATGAGTGCAATAGTGGCATATCTTTATACTACATGTCACCAGTGCAGTAGACACTCACATCCATTTATTCAAAGAAAAGAGAAAGAAAAAACCATCTTAGGTTTCCATCCTGGGTCTGGAACCTGGAGTGCTCACATTTGGGCTCGTAACATCAACAAAGATGCTAAAATCTGAAACCCGTAATGTCCAAGATCCAAAACATCCCATCCCAGGGCGCTGAGAGCCCCTTCTAATAAAAGAGAGGATCAAGCTCAGATGCCTCATACGCTTTGGCCGCCGCGGGTTACTTCTCACTAATAACCAGAGTGGGACGCTTCTGCCTGTCCATCAACTCCACAGTGCCTAGATGGTAAACATTGGGTTATGGAGTGCGGCTCTCTACAGAGCATGGTACATGAACTTTTTTTAAGGACCAACGTGCAAAGGTCCACCCGAGTCAATGACGGGTCAGCCAAAGGCTAGGGCTCCACAACTAATTAAAGCTATGGTACTCCTTTCGGATTGCCCTTGTCCAAACATTTTTTTTTGTTTTTTTTGTTTTTTTTGTTTTTTTTGTTTTTTAATTTTTTTAATTTTTTTTGAAGGAAGACATGAAGAAGAAGAAGATGATATGTATAGATTGTTGTGGATATGGCTCACATCTGCCTCTGGTTTAACGTCCAGTAACGGCTTAAACGCCTTCTATGAGTTGAGGATAAGCTTCCCATCCAATTTTCTTATAAATTGGCAAACAGGGTCTTTTAAAGTCAGATTCCCAAGACTGTAGCGTTTTTCTTCATCCTTGAAGAGATTTCACAAATTAAGAATTTCACGATGCAGCAATCCACAAGAATGTGTCTCAAGAGTCAATAAGATATCATCTAATGCTCCTTACTCAGTCTATTCTTAATGAAGAAAATTTTATCTTCTCTGTTTGCAGAAACCATCCCCAAAGAATGACATCGCTTGTTACAATTCCATCGTCCATATTTGTGATAGACTTGCAACCTTTTTGCTCTTCTCCTTTTAGAATACGAACTTCTTCCAAGACCTGACATGTATGAGTCAAATGAAATTGCAAACTCACTTGCTAGTCGGACCTTTGCTTCAATTATCCAGCGTACATCTTCTGGCATACTTTGTGCATTAACAGTCTTAATCTTTCACATCGAACTTTGCAGATTTTTTTCAGAGCATTTTGAGGGAGAGAAGGAAAATGTTTTCTCAAGTTTGAAAGAATGGCATCCATTTTAAAGGAGAAGAAGGATTTAGTTATTTTGGGAAACTGAAAAAAAAATCGACTTGAGAGTCATGGAGTACCGTATCTGCCACTTAACCGGCAACACAAAGAACTGTAAAAGCAAGGCAACAAAATTAGAATAAATTCTATTCATAGCAAGGATAAAAAAGAGAGATGAATTCTACCTCATCAACTTAGTTTTCCAGAAATGGTTTGACCCTTTGTCCATTGACTTTAAACACATTACCATTCCTAGGATTTTCAATATCTATAGCCCCATGAGGATACACATGTTTGACAACAAAAGGACCACTCCACCTAGATCTCAATTTTCCAGGGAATAGGTGCAAGCGAGAATTATAAAGCAGAACTTTTTGACCAATTTCAAAAGATTTTCTCAAAATTGTCTTGTCATGAAAAGCTTTTGTTCTGGCTTTATAAATCTTTGAGTTCTCATATGCATCATTTCTCAATTCCTCAAGTTCATTTAATTGCAATTTGCGTATCTTGCAAGCATCATCAAGATTTAGATTGAAAGCTTTAATGGCCCAAAATGCTTTATGTCCCAATTCTACAGGCAAGTGACAAGGTTTTCCATAGACTAACCAATAAGGTGACATACCCAAAGATGTTTTGAAAGTAGTACGGTAAGCCCAAAGTGCATCGTTTAGTCTTAAAGACCAATCTTTACGATTTGGGTTAACCGTTTTTTCAAAATTTGTTTAATCTCCCTATTTGCCAATTCAACTTGTCCACTTGTCTGAGGGTGATAAGGGGTGGCAATTTTGTGTGTAATACCATATTTCTTCATTAAAGATTCAAATGATTTATTACAAAAATGTGTTCCCCCATCACTTATGATAGCTCGAGGGATTCTAAATCGACACAAGATATTTTCTTTTAAAAATTTGAGAACAGTTTTATGATCTTTGTGTCGGCATGGAATCGCCTCAATCCATTTTGAGACATAATCAACTGCAACCAAAATATACACAAATCCAAATAAAGATGGAAATGGACCCATGAAATCAATTCCCCAACAATCAAAAATTTCAATGACAATGATGGGGTTCAGAGGCATCATGTTTCTTTTTGAAATTGAGCCCAACTTTTGACAATTTTCATAACTTTTGTAAAAATTATAGCAGTCTTTGTACCACCCCAAAATTTACTTTTCTACTATCGGAATTCATTCTAAAATATTTGTGAATTTTTAGAATTTTTCTGGAATTTTCTGAGAACGCGAAATATTTTAATATATTTCTCGTTTTACGTATGTACTGAGCGGAACTGGAGAAATGAGATATTTTCTCCAAAAGCCTTGAACTATGGAAACGTCGACGGGGGATCTTATTAAACTCGAGGCCGGACACAGTTTACAAGGTTTCATGTCCTTCGAGAAAATTTTAATGGATGGAATAATAAAACAATGCGAAGAATTAATCTGTCAAATTTGTTAATGCTGACTTCTGCCAACTATAACTATTGTCCAATAAATAATAACATATAATAAAAATCTTATCACACTATTCAAAAATCTACCTTGTGTCAAGCTCCTTTAGCCTTATTTTCAAAATAGAAGTTAAATTAATTCAAAAACTCATTGGGAAGCTTCCAGGAAATTTTCTCCTATTTCCCATTTCTCTCTCTTCCCTCTCCCCATCCTCCTACACGACAGATGGCTATTTTGGGAGCCAAAAATATCCACTCTTCTCATTCTCACTTTTACCACTCCACTTTCACATCTCAAACACTCTTTTCTTCTTCTCCTTGCTTCACCACCGTACACACACTCTCATTGGAGATCATCTCCATTGTTTGCTACAACTAAACTCATTTCTTGTTTTCTTCCAACATTCCAAGACCATCCTTTGGTTCTTCTTCCTCCATTATCCACCATTGAAGCTAAAGCTTTGAGCTTGGAGGTAAAGTCTTAACCTTTCTTTCACTTTCTTCTCATTTTCGTTTTTCTTGGTCACCTATGTGATCAAGACCTCATTTCTCCATGGTTTGAGTGGACATTATGGAAATCACTCACATTGGTGTTCTTCTTGAAGGGGAAAACGAAAATCTAGGGCAAGAAGAGGTAACACATTGTGTTGTCTTCCAAATAGGTAAGAGGGAGATGATCCTCTTTAACCAATCTTAGTAGTAAGGGAATGTCTTGTATGTGTGTTATTATTGATTAATAAATCCATGTGTAAAGTTCTCTCATTTTCATGTTGTTCTTCATGATAGTGCATTTTGTTGGGTTTGTATGATTTATTGATGCCTCTTGCATGATTTGAAGGTGTATTTGAGTAACTTGTTGATTAAATATGATAATGATTAGTTTGGTTTGAGTTAAAGGACCTGGAGAACTCTGTTTTCTGCAAGTTTACGCGTGGTAATCGATTACACGGGGCTTGTAATCGATTACCAAGCTCTTAAGGGTACGAAATCGTGATTCTGGAAATCTGGTAATCGATTACATCTTGTGTGTAATCGATTACAGAGATTCTGTCTAGCTTGTAATCGATTACAAGAATGGTGTAATCGATTACCAAGCCTATGATGTCATGAAATGGTGATTCTAGGAATCACGTAATCGATTACAACGTGTGGGTAATCGATTACGGGGGTTCTCTCCAATTGGTAATCGATTACCACGGCTGTGTAATCGATTACCGAGGCCTTGAAGTTACGAATCGTAGTTCTGGGAATCATGTAAGCGATTACAATGAGATTGTAATCGATTACAGAGATTCTGTTACGCTGGTAATCGATTACCAGGGTGATGTAATCAATTACCAAGACCCAAAAATGGGATTTTTGAGCTGGAAATGATTAAGATCATGGTTCTTTGTCCTTTGTAACTCAAACATAACCTAAAAACCCTGGATTCAAGGATTTTACTTTACTTAATTGTGATAGGAATGTGTATTCATACCGATAGAGAAGAAATGATTTTGAAAATGGAATTCTTGGATCCATGACATGGAAATTGTGGTATGTGTGAAATAAGGAACATATATTGATACTAAGGATTATTGATGTAAGTGTGATTTCCCTATGAAGGTTATGCACCTATTGATTTAGTACTCAATGAGATAAGATTGATGGTATGCCATTGAGGCAATGTTTTAATAAATGTGTTGTTGATATGTCATGTTGGACATTGATCAATGCTTATGTGCCATTGAGGCAATGCCTATGTTGAATGCATCATTGATGAACATACATGATTGGACATTGTGTCATCATGCATGCGTGTTGTCCATTGGACATTGTTGAGAAGGCTATGTTGCCTAGGAGTTTGAATAACACCTTTGTGCGGGTGCGAGTAGACTAAGCGTAGGTGTCATATGTTGTTGACCCTGGGGGTGTTGGGGTGTGGGTGTCTCACAATAGACAGTGGTAGCTCCGCTGGGGCCGTGGGATAGACTAATTCAACACACCAACGAACTTGCCTGAGACGCTGTCCTATATCGTGATCAACTGTTGAGGTACCATGTGTGAGCCATTGCGCAAATAATTTTATGAAAGAAAGCACACTGTATTTTTAAGGCTACTGATACACTGGTATTACTCCTAGATCATTCACTCCGAAAATATTTATATCTAGCTCCATGGAGTAGGAACTTTGGTACCCTTGTTGCATTGTGAGTTGTCAGTCATATGGTCCATTGAGCATTTATGATTGGATAATGTGTTTACTATTATGACTGTGATATTTATTTGACTCTTGGTAATGCTAATGTTACTAGCTGGCTATGGTTAATGTTAACTATTGTTCTTTGCTGCTTCACTCTCATTAATTACTTCTGGGTATTACTGTACTTGTATATATTAACTGTGTCTTATGTGGGCGTTCGATGCCGTTTATTTTCTTGCTGCCATGTTGGTACTGAAAGTTGGGAATCTCACCTCTTTCCTATATTTGTGCATTTCTGTTTTACACTTATATTTGATAAAAGATCGTGAGGAAGATAAAGAGGGACCATACCTTGGTTGATTGACATGAGCATATGGACAAGATTTCGTCAACTACGTAAGAGTGTAGCCGTGCGGTGGCATTGATGCCTATCGTGTCAACTAGGACGTCGTGCGTCATGTGCATATGGGGTTGCGGCCTTGTCTGCTGGTAGTACCCATCCCTGGGTCACTACTCCTCCCCTTTAATGTTTTTATTCCTGCTGTATTTTATTTGACTCTGTAATTATTATATTCTGTGTTATCAGTGATTCGTGTAAATTGGCTATAAACTATATATATAAGGAACGTGATTTCATTCCAATGGTTGTATTAAGGGTTGAATACACTTATATTTCATTCATGGCTCGTATTTTCTACTTATGCATAAATGCGAAAAATAAACTCGTCAAATTTGGAAACTATTGTTATCATGACTGTGACACACCTGGATTTAGTAACTGTGGTGTAATGACGATTGTGCCACAGTTGTTAGATCTAGGTGCGTTACATCAAGGTGGTATCAGAGCAGTTCATCCTGTTGAGCCGGGGTATGGACTTGCTATGTTTAGGCATATTAGAATTTGGTCTGTCGTGCACTTCCTTGTCTCTTGATTGAGATGATGGGAAAGGAATGCATGGCTTGCCGTAGGTTGAATGTTGATGGCTACTGTTATACAGTTGCATGATATTGAGGACTAGCCTACTCAATATGTAATGTTCTGTGTGTACAGGAAACTATGACTTCACCTAGGCGTACTGTGTTAGGAAAATAGGACTTCTTTTGTGAGGAGATCAAAAGGTTTTGGAAGACCGATGTTCTGGAGAAAGAAATAGTTGGTGTAAACTAGACTCGAGAAGCGGTTTGGAAGTTGACGGCTTACGATGGATTACGCTGTGGAAGCAGAATGAAGAAGTTCGAGCTGGAGATTGTTAGGATGTATGGAATTGAACTTGTCTTGCTTGAATTGTATGAATTGTGTGACTCTCTGTATTTGGTTTTCATAGGGAGATAACGTTGTTTGAAGTAATTTTGTGTTTGTTGTATTTATGTCCATCTTCAGAGAAAGATTCAATGGCTCGCAGTAGACATGCAAGGGCGATGGCTCGTGACAGACGTATACATATGAGCGCGGGACAAGACAATAGGAGTATGGCTACGACTGCAGAAGAAAGGCAAATGATAGCTGAGGTAACAACTCGCCAGGATCGGAGGGCCACGCAACAATGAGAATTGGAAGTTGAGGTCCAAAATCTGTTGGAGGAAGGTCGGCTTTAGGGCAAACTTGGACTACATAGATTCCAAAAGAGGAATAATAGAAAAGTTAACCAGTGTAAGCGGAAACCATATGCATGGGTATCAAGGAAACAACAACAATAACCAATTCCTAGACAAAGTACTAGTGGTGGTGTATCCAGTCAGACCCCGACATCTTCGCCAAGATGTATGAAATGTGGAAAGGAACACTTCACGAGGGAGTGTAAGATCAAAGGGATAATCTGTTTTAAATGTGGAAAGCCTGGACACGTCTCCCGCAACTGCGACCAAGCAAAGGCAAATTCTTGAGTCAATACTTGTAAAAGTTGTAGAACCACAAGCAGAAGCCAGAACTTATACCCTGGGAGGTGCTGAGACTTCTAAATTCAGAGATCTAAACCGTGGAAGTTATACCTCAAATGATGATCCCATAATCGTGCTGTATAATTCTGGGGGTAACCCCTCCTTTTATAATTTGTGACTGTATGGATTACTTGGATTCATCTTTATCTTTATTATCTTTGGCTTAGTTGTTTCCATTTCTGTTGTTAAGACCTGTCGTTGATGCCTAAGTTTGTTTAATCTATCTTCTTTCTACCAAAGATTGAATCTTTTGTTGATCTATCGTGCTTACCTAAAATCATACTAGTTAGAGTTTATGATTTTAGAAATTGATCAGTCATTTTCTGGTTAGTATCTGCTAGAGCGTTTCGATCAACACCTTGGTAATTTTTGAAATTAAGGCTTTTGAATTCGTAACGGCCAACATGGTCTAAGCCTCATAAAAGAAAGGAATCTGAGGGTACATGTAATGTTTTCCGTAGAGGACCAAGAGTAAAAGGGATATAAATGCCACTTTAATAGCCAAAGAGTTCCGTATGTTGAGCTAAGATGTTGTCGGTTAAGGAGAAGAATAAAATTTCTCAGTGATACGAGGACTATCGCCAGTTAAACCAGATTATGATCAAAGATGAGTATTCTCGGAGGAAGGTAAATGATTTGATGGATCAGCGAGAAGGAAATCGTTGTTCTCTCCAAGATAGATGTATATCCTGGTCATCGATGAATTCATGAAAATAGAGAATGTCCCCAAGATGATTTTTCGAGCGCGTTTTTGACGTTATGGGTATCCCGTGATGTCAATCAGAGTGATAAACGCTCCTGTTGTATTCTTGGACAACATGAATTGTATTTTCTATCCTTACCCAAAACAGAATCGTCGTTGTCATTAATGATGACATTCTGACCTATTCACGAAGATATGGGGAGATACGTTGGACATCTCGATATAGTTTTCCTGACTTTAAAGAAGGGGGATTAAGTGCCAAAGTATCAGAGCGCGGATTCTCATTTAAGGAGGTTCCATTTTGGATCATGAAATTCCAAATGGAGGAATTGTGTGGATTCACAAAAAGGTTGAAGCAGTTCCCCAAAAGGAAAAATCGGAAACCATGAGGGGGATTCATAGCTAGTGGGATTAGTTGGTTTTATCGAGGGAGTGTCGACAGATTCTCGAAGATAGTAGGACAACTTGCTCCGATTACAAAAGGAGAATCAAAACTTTTACGGACCATCACAGGCGGAGAAAGTTTTCAAAGATTGAGGAAATATTCCGATTTCGATATTGCTCGATCCCAGTGAAAGATTCAAAGTGTTTTTGGGATGCTTCACATCAAGGTTTAGGACGTGCGTTCATGCAAAGTTGAGAAGTTATAACTTATGCCTCGAAATTGTTGAAGGTGCATTAGGAATTGTCGACTCATGAACTGGTGTTAGCAGCGGTTATATCGGCTCTAAGAATATAGAGACACTTTCTATATGGAGCAATATTCAATGCCCTTCGCTGTCACAAGAACCTGAAGTATTTATTCGATGAGAAGGAACCAAACATGAGGCAGAGAAGTGACTAAAGATTTTGAAGGAACATGATCTCTAACTTTAGAGTCATCTTAGAAAAGAAAACGCCATGGCGGACGCTTTGAACCGGAAACTGCCTAATACCTTTATTATGATGGTCGAGAAGAAGGAATTAGTAGAGTAATTCGAGGACAAGTGGCTGTCATTAGAAATGACACTGGATGAGGTATGTCTAGATATAGTCACTATCTCGAATGATCTGTTGGGAAGGATTCAAGAGAAGTAGAATAGTGACCAATTTCTACAAGACAAGAAGAAGCTATTAAGACAAAGCATGGTGTCAGAATGTGAGGAAGGAACTTGATGGAACCTTAATGTTCACAAGTGAGGGTTGCAATACCAGAGGGTTCAGAACTTAAGGAGTTTATTCCCAATGAATCTCAAGAGAGTAAATCGAGTTTACACACCAGAGTGATCAAGGTATATCAAAATCTAAAACAGAAGTGATGGTAACAAGGGATGAAGAAAGACATTGCTAAATGTGTGTCATCTTGTCTAAGTTACCAGCAAACTCACTCTTAAATTCTACGGACTATCCTAAATTTTTTTTTTCTCGGACTGGTTCAGTATCTATAACTAATCTTTGCTATCCTTTCTTTTTAAATCTTCATAATGTCTTTCATATGTCATGATCACGAAAGTTTATCCCTGGACCCAGCCATATCATCGAACAGGACACAGTACGGTTGAAAGAGAGTCTGACCTATGGAATGCTTCCTGTAAGATCGAGAGTAGGAGAGCAAAACCACATGGAGGTAGGGAGATCACATTGGTAATAACAATTTGAATTGACGTGATTAGAAGCGCGGTATGGAGGTCAAAAGATAAGGTGAAGAAACAACGTCGATATTTATCCTAAGGAATGAAAATTTTGAGGACAAAATTTCTATTTGTTGGGGAGAGTTGTAACACCCCAAAATTTACTTTTCTACTATTAGAATTCATTCTAAAATATTTGTGATTTTTTAGAATTTTTCTGGAATTTTCTGAGAATGCGGAATATTTTAATATATTTCTTGTTTTACGTATGTACTGAGCGGAACTGGAGAAATGAGATATTTTCTCCGAAAGCCTTGAACTATGGAAATGTCGACGGGGGATCTTACTAAACCCGAAGCCGGACACAGTTTACAAGATTTCACGTCCTTCGAGAAATTTTTAATGGATGGAATAATAAAACAATGCGAAGAATTAATCTGTCAGATTTGTTAATGCTGACTTCTTCCAACTATAACTATTGTCTAATAAATAATAACATATAATAAAAATCTTATCACACTATTTAAAAATCTACCTTGTGTCAAGCTCCTTTAGCCTTATTTTCAAAATAGAAGTTAAATTAATTCAAAAACTCATTGGAAAGCTTCCAGGAAATTTCCTCCTATTTCCCATTTCTCTCTCTTCCCTCTCCCCATCCTCCTACACGGCAGATGTAACGCCCCTTTTTGGGAGGGAACGTCACATTGTCAAACGAGATAAAATGCGGAAATTAAATAAACAAACGATTAAGACCCGGTTCATTTTATTTAATTGATGTTAACCATGTGGGCAAAATTGGCAATATTTTTTTTATAATAATATAATAATGTTGATAATACGGAATGTGGATAAAAATGACGAATAAAATAATACACAGAATTTGCACCTGAATAGCATACATAGATATATAAAATTTGATACAACTGTTTTGTAATTACAAGCCTGGCCATCATCAAAAAGCAAAACTGTACCCACCCCAAGGGAAACATGCATATATACCCTCATGCATATACAAAATATACAGCCCAACCAAAAAGAAAAATACATCAGGCCCCCAAAAATAAAACACTGGCAGCCATCAGTAGCCACCAATGATCATCGACCCCTCAGATAAAAAGGGACCGATTCAGGATCCTCAGGAGGACCCTCATCAGGATCTTCCTCATCCGAGGACTCATCCATAGGAACCACAGAAGCACGGGACGGGGCCCGAGCGGTGGAATCAAAAGAATCCTCCTGCGGGGTGTAATAACGGGCACCCCACATCTCCCTAATAGGCAGGTAAAACTCTAGACGCAAGCTGAGGTAGCAGGTGAGGACAGGTGCCTCGTGACGTCTCCAGGCAAGTGCTATCGACACGTCTCCCAAGTACACGCAGCGGTCGGAGTTCAGGTTGATGTGCCAGCACTCTGGCCCCCCAAGGAAGGTCAGACGCACATCTCCCAGGAACCCACGCATACGTGCAAACATCGTCGCAGTAGAGGTCAATCTTGTGCAGGCCGAAGCGGGAAGGCAGGATCTTGTCTCCTTACCGTCGTCTTCGATCGGTACGGGGTACACATAAACAACAAATAATAGAAGCACAGGGAAAGAGGTAAGACATCCTACATCATTACCAGTTATAGCATGCTAGAAACAAAACGGCGCCACGCGCCCAAATAGCAATCCAACACATCATATTCAATTAATGAGTAGTAATCTCAACAGTAAGTAATTAAACAGTTACAGGCATATAATTATTATAATAACAGTTAGATCAAGTATAGCTTCAGAAAATAAGAATTAATGATGACAATGTATATCATGACTCATATGCATGCTTTCCCAAATTCCTACTCCATGGAGCTAGACTCAATCAGTCGGAGAGAAAGATCAGGAGACATGTCTGTGACTCGGCTGCCGAGGCCAGTGCTACCAATAAATTTTCTCGTGCACAATCATGGCATTGCACAGACATTCTACACTAGATCACGATATAGGACAGTGTCAAGTCTGGATCGTCGGTGCGTTTGCATCGGCCCACGAGACGGAGGAGCTACCAGCGCCCATTGTGAAGGACCCGCACCCCGACGCCCCAAGGTCATAACACGACCCACACTTGTCTACTTGCACCCGCACTAAGGTGTGTTCAATCTCCTAGGCAACTTGGCCTTATAACAGTCCACAAGGACATCACAATGCATAAGACACTATGCATGCTCATGTATGATCCACAATCTCATACAAATTCATAATATGCCACATTAGGCCAACATAAGCATCATCATATAAATGGTCACTCACATGGACCCATAATCACATAATATCAATACCACATCAATTAATACGTCATTAGGTTCATTATGAATCCTAAATTAGAATTTGTTCCTCATTTCAAGGTTCATGTTCAAAAGTCAATTTAACATACCATGACAATTCAATTTTTAATAATTTACATTTTATGCAAGCCCTTAAGCCTCATACTCTCATACTCTTTACTCACTTAGATTTACCTTAAGTCTTATGATGGATTCACCTTTAAGTCTAAATTTTACCAAATCATTTCAATTCCTTAATTATCCGCTCCAACACTTAGGTTATTACTTGCCTAATTGATTATGCCTTCAAGCTACCAAATCACATAACTTCACCCAAAAAGGGCTAGGAGGCCGTGACCTCCCTAGGAACTCAATTCCTAGTTCTTTCCAACTCAACACACCATTGGTTGCACCCTAAATTCACTTGATCCTCACTTGTTATACTAGCTCACCAATGACCCCAAATTGGGCTCAAAACCGTGGCCACCACTTGGGTTTCAATCTCAATTCTTTCCTTCCATTACATCCCATTTTTATCTCTTGATTAATTCCAATTCAATACTTGTTACAATTTATCACAATTTCTCTTAATTGCTAGCCTCAAAACCGTGGCTACCAAGAAGGATTCTCAAAGGTCATTCTTCCATTTCCAATCACAACATCCACTCAAATATTCCATTACATACGTTGGTTAATTTGAATCTTATACCAATTACAATTTCAACACAAACTCCTCTAATTTTCTAACCTAAAACCGTGGCTACCAAGAAGGATGTTCAATAAATTTTTCATTCATTTTAAATCACTCAATCCATTCCAACAATCCATTATATACAACCAATCCATCCAATAGCATAAATGAATTAAAATCAACACATAACACAATTAATCATTAAATTCAAGAACAACCCTCATTAGGGTTCTTCACAAACCAACACAACCAAGGTTCCTAGATGCCAAAAATGGTTGAAGAGGAGTGTCTTCCTCTTACCTAAGTGAAGAAATCAAAGAACTCCAAGAAAGCTCCTTGGATTTTCGGATTTGGCCACCAAAATCCCTAAAAATGGTGACTTTGTTAGGATAAATACCAAAGCTTGAAAAATGAAGCATGAGTGGTCATAGAAGAGACCATGAGCACGAAAATGAGAGGGAAGGAAGAGTGGTCATGAAACTTACCCAAAATGCTCAAAGTTGGAGCTTGGAGAAAATGGTGAAAATGATGGAATCTCAAGAAACTCCAAGAAGAAAAAGTGTTTAGAATGTTGAGAGGATTCAAGAAATGTAGCTAGATGAAATTTTTGTGAAGATTTGGTGGTTGAGGGGCTGCTGGCCGTATGGCTATGGTGGAGAGAAAGAAGAGAAGAAAAATGGAGAAGAAGGAGAAGAATGGATGAGAGAGAAAGTGTTTGATAATTAATGGATTTGTGTAATGAAAATTAAATGAAACAAAGCAATATTTTGCCTTGCATGGGCTGCAATCAGCTGTGCATAGAGAGAGGGAAGAGAGAGAGAATTTGGCTTCCTTTGGAAGCTAAGGCACATGGGTCAAAGGTAAGGTCAAAGCTTCTTAAGGAAGCTTTGATTATTTAATCAATAAATTTGAATTTAAGTAGATAGATTTGACATAAAGTAGATTACATTAGGATAATGTGATAGGATTTTTATTACACACTATTATTCAATAGATAATAGTTACAGTTGACAGAAGTCAGTATTTAACTAATCTGACAGATGAATTTTTCGCTGTATTGATTTAATTGTATCTGTTAAAATTTTTCGAAAATTGTGAAACCTCGTAAACTGTGTCAAGTCTCGGGTTTAGTAAGATCCCCCGTCGACATGTCCATAGTCCAAGGTTCTCAGAGAAAACATCGCGTTTCTCTGGTTCTGCTCAGTGCGCACGCAAAACGAGGAATATATTAAATATTCGACAGTTCCGGAAAATTCCCAGAAAATTCCCAAAAATTGCAAATATTATAAAAAGACCATTCGTCATATAATTTTCCAATTTTCGAAGCGCTACAGTCGTTTTCCCTACTCTGCTCGAGTTTCACGCAAAACGAGGGATATATTAAAATATTCATCGTTTCCGAAAAATTCCAGAAAAATTCACATAAATCACAAATATTGGAAAATGACTATTCATGGTGAAATAATCAATTTCCGGAGTGTTACACTGGTCTCAGCAATTCTCAGCCCAGTGTGAACGCAAAACGAGAAATATATTAAAATATTCGTCATTTCCGAAAAATTCCAGAAAAATTCCTAAAAATCAAGAATATTATAAAATGACGATTTATGATCAAATATGTATTTTTCGGGATGTTACAGCAGATGGCTATTTTGGGAGCCAAAAATATCCACTCTTCTCATTCTCACTTTTACCACTCCACTTTCACATCTCAAACACTCTTTTCTTCTTCTCCTTGCTTCACCACCGTACACACACTCTCATTGGAGATCATCTCCATTGTTTGCTACAACTAAACTCATTTCTTGTTTTCTTCCAACATTCCAAGACCATCCTTTGGTTCTTCTTCCTCCACTATCCACCATTGAAGCTAAAGCTTTGAGCTTGGAGGTAAAGTCTTAACCTTTCTTTCACTTTCTTCTCATTTTCATTTTTCTTGGTCACCTATGTGATCAAGAACTCATTTCTCCATGATTTGAGTGGACATTATGGAAATCACTCACATTGGTGTTCTTCTTGAAGAGGAAAACGAAAATCTAGGGCAAGAAGAGAGGTAACACATTGTGTTGTCTTCCAAATAGGTAAGAGGGAGATGATCCTCTTCAACCAATCTTGGTAGTAAGGGAATGTCTTATATGTGTGTTATTATTGATTTCTGAATCCATGTATAAAGTTCTCTCATTTTCATGTTGTTCTTCATGATAGTGCATTTTGTTGGGTTTGTATGATTTATTGATGCCTCTTGCATGATTTGAAGGTGTATTTGAGTAACTTGTTGATTAAATATGATAATGATTAGTTTGGTTTGAGTTAAAGGACCTGGAGAACTCTATTTTCTGCAAGTTTACGCGTGGTAATCAATTACACGGGGCTTGTAATCGATTACTAAGCTCTTAAGGGTACGAAATCATGATTCTGGAAATCTGGTAATCGATTACATCTTGTGTGTAATCGATTACAGAGATTCTGTCTAGCTTGTAATCGATTACAAGAATGGTGTAATCGATTACCAAGCCTATGATTTCACAAAATGGTGATTCTGGGAATCACGTAATCGATTACAACTTGTGGGTAATACGGGGGTTCTGTCCAATTGGTAATCGATTACCACTACTGTGTAATCGATTACCGGGGCCTTGAAGTTACGAATCGCGGTTCTGGGAATCATGTAATCGATTACAATGAGATTGTAATCGATTACGACTGAGATTATTCTGTTGTGTCGATTACAGGGTGATGTAATCTATTACCAAGACCCAAAAATGAGATTTTTGAGCTGGAAATGATTGAGATCATGGTTCTTTGTCCTTTGTAACTCAAACATAACCTAAAAACCCTGGATTCAAGGATTTTACTTTACTTAATTGTGATAGGAATGTGTATTCATACCGATAGAGAAGAAATGATTTTGAAAATGGAATTCTTGGATCCATGACATGGAAATTGTGGTATGTGTGAAATAAGGAACATATATTGATACTGAGGATTATTGATGTAAGTGTGATTTCCCTATGAGGGTTATGCACCTATTGATTTAGTACTCAATGAGATAAGATTGATGGTATGCCATTGAGGCAATGTTTTAATAAATGTGTTGTTGATATATCATGTTGGACATTGATTAATGCTTATGTGCCATTGAGGCAATGCCTATGTTGAATGCATCATTGATGAACATACATGATTGGACATTGTGTCATCATGCATGCGTGTTGTCCATTGGACATTGTTGAGAAGGCTATGTTGCCTAGGAGTTTGAATAACACCTTTGTGCGGGTGCGAGTAGACTAAGCGTAGGTGTCATATGTTGTTGACCCTAGGGGCGTTGGGGTGTGGGTGTCTCACAATAGACAGTGGTAATTCCGCTGGGGCCGTGGGATAGACCAAAGCAACACACCAACGAACCTGCCTGAGACGCTGTCCTATATCGCGATCAACTGTTGCGGTACCATGTGTGAGCCATTGTGCAAACAATTTTATGAAAGAAAGCACACTGTATTTTTAAGGCTACTGATACACTGGTATTACTCCTTGATCATTCACTCCGAAAATATTTATGTCTAGCTCCATGGCGTAGGAACTTTGGTACCCTTGTTGCATTGTGAGTTGTCAGTCACATGGTCCATTGAGCATTTATGATTGGATAATGTGTTTACTATTATGACTGTGATATTTATTTGACTCTTGGTAATGCTAATGTTACTAGTTGGCTATGGTTAATGTTAACTATTGTTCTTTGCTGCTTCACTCTCATTAATTACTTCTGGGTATTACTGTACTTGTATGTATTAACTGTGTCTTATGTGGGCGTTCAACGCCGTTTATTTTCTTGCTGCCATGTTGGTACTGAAAGCTGGGAATCTCACCTCTTTCCTATATTTGTGCATTTCTGTTTTACACATATATTTGATAAAAGATCATGAGGAAGATAAAGAGGGACCATACCTTGGTTGATTGACATGAGCATCTGGACAAGATTTCGTCGACTACGTAAGAGTGCAGTCACGCGGTGGCATTGATGCCTGTCGTGTCAACTGGGACGCCGTGCGTCATGTGCATATGGAGTTGCGGCCTTGTCTGCTGGTAGTACCCATCCCTGGGTCACTACTCCTCCCCTTTAATGTTTTTATTCCCGTTATATTTTATTTGACTCTGTAATTATTATATTCTGTGTTATCAGTGATTCGTGTAAATTGGCTATAAACTATATATATAAGGAACGTGATTTCATTCCAATGGTTGTATTAAGGGTTGAATACACTTATATTTTATTCATGGCTCGTATTTTCTACTCATGCATAAATGCGAAAAATAAACTTATCAAATTTGGAAACTATTGTTATCATGACTGTGACACACCTAGATTTAGTAACTGTGGTGTAATAACGATTGTGCTACGGTTGTTAGATCTAGGTGCGTTACAGTCTTTAAATAAAGTGGGCCAATAAAATCCACACTGCAAGATTTTCACAGTTGTTTTCTTTGAAGAGAAATGACCTCCACATGCTTCTGAGTGACAAAATTTAATGACACTACCTACCTCACCATTGGGCACACATCTTCGAAAGATTTGATCAGCACAATATTTGAACAAGTATGGGTCATCCCAATAAAAATTTTTCACCTCTGTCAAAAATTTCCTTCTATCTTGGTGCGTCCATTGAGGCGGCATCTTTCCTGTTACAAGAAAGTTGACTATGTTAGCAAACCAAGGCATGGAATTGACAGAAAATAAAAATTCATCAGGAAAAGAATCATTGATAGGTGTGCTATCAAAAGGTGAGCCTATTGTAAGTCTGGACAAATGATCAGCGACAACATTTTCGGCTCCTTTCTTATCTTTTATTATGATGTTAAATTCTTGAAGTAACAAGATCCACTGTATCAATCTTGGTTTGGCATCCTGCTTAGACATCAAATATCTAATAGCAGAATGATCGGTGAAAATCACAATAGAAGAACCAATTAAGTAAGATCGAAATTTGTCCAGTGCAAAAATTATAGCAAGTAGTTCTTTTTTAGTAGTGGTGTAATTCATTTGTGCACTATTTAAAGTTCTACTTGTGTAACAAATCACATGAGGCTTACCTTCCTTTCTTCGGCCTAAAACAGCGCCCACAGCAAAATCACTAGCATCACACATTAACTCAAAAGGCAAAGGCCAGTCAGAAGATTGCATGATAGGAGCAGATGTCAGAAGACCAATTAATTTTTTAAAAGATTTTTGACATTCTTGAGTCCAATCAAATGGTGCATCTTTCAACAGAAGATTACATAATGGTCTAGATATGGCACTAAAGTCCTTAATGAATCTTCTGTAAAATCCTACATGTCCTAAAAAGGAATGAACTTCTCTAACTATTGTTGGGGAAGGCAAATGAGCAATTAATTCAACTTTGGCCTTATCAACTTCAATTCTTTTAGAAGAGATCACATGACCTAACACTATTCCTGAGGTAACCATGTAATGACATTTTTCTCAGTTTAGCATAAATCCTTTTTCTTCACATCTTTTAAGAACTTTTTCTAAATTATCAAGACAATTTTCAAAAGAATTTCCAAAAACTGTCAAATCATCCATGAAAACCTCTAAATAATACTCAATCATGTCACTAAAAATGCTTAAGATGCATCTTTGAAATGTTGCCAGAGCATTACAAAGGCCAAAGACATTCTTCTATATGCAAAAGTATCAAAGGGACATGTAAAAGTGGTCTTTTCTTGATCTTCCAATGCAATTGGTATTTGATTATAACCCGAAAAACCATCAAGAAAACAGTAGTATGGATGTCCTACTACCCTTTCCAGAATTTGATCAAGAAATGGCAAGGGAAAATGATCTTTCCTAGTAGCAGCATTTAATTTTCTAAAATCAATACACATACGCCAACTAGATGAGACTCGCGTAAGTATTAATTCACCTTTATCATTTTCAACTACTGTTATTCCAAATTTCTTAGGCACAACTTGTGTAGGGCTTACCCATTAACTATCAGAGATAGGATAGATAATTCCAACATCAAGCAATTTAGGGACTTCAGCTTTAACTACCTCTTTCATGTGTGGATTTAATCTTCTTTAAGGTTGTTGAGAAGTTTTAGCATTATCCTCTAAATGTATTCTATGTGTGCAAATTAATGGATTAATACTTTTTATGTCCTTTATTGTCCATCCAATTGCACTTTTATGCCTTTTAAGTACTTCTTTTAACATACCTTCTTGTTCTTCAGTAAGAGACAAGGAAATTACCACTGGAAAGTTTTGCTTTTCTCCAAAAAATGTGTACTTCAACCCAGCAGGTAATGGCTTTAGTTCCAGTGTGGGTACTTCTTCATGGGCATTATCATTCATGGGTTTTAGCTCTTCAAATCTCGGCTTCCAGTGTGTGTACAATCAAGCAAATAGCATATTTTAGAGATATCACCTTCTAATTGCATGCCTGAATCAAATGAATTGACTAAACAAATTTCTAATGGGTCAGAAGAACTCCTTGTTTGAAGATGATCATCTATAATAGCTTTAATTCCTTCAACTTCCTCCTTTTCATCAAGGACTTCCTATGGTTGCTTGCATATGTTAAAAACATTGAGCTCCAGTGTCATGTTTCCAAATGTTAGCTTCACCACTCCATTTCTGCAATTTATCAAAGCATTTGATGTTGCTAAAAATGGACGGCCTAAAATAACAGGAATTGACTTGCAACTATCAACCATAGGTTCAGTATCCAAGACAATAAAATCCACAGGATATATGAAATTATCAACTTGAACTAACACATCTTCCACTATTCCTTTTAGAATTTTAATTGATGTATCTGCAAGTAGAAGAGTTACAAAAATTGGTTTTAACTCACCTAAGTTGAGTTGTTGATAAACTGAATATGGAAAAAATTGACACTAGCCCCAAGATCAAGTAAAGCTTTTTCAATTTTATGTTCTCCAATAATGCATGAAACTGTAGGACAACCAGGGTTTTTATATTTCAATGCATTATTATTCTGAAGAATGGAACTTACCTATTAAGCAAAAAATGCTTTCTTTTTCACATTTAATTTCCTTTTAACAGTGCACAAGTCCTTAAATATTTAGCATAAGAAGGAATCTGTTTAATAGCATCTAACAGAGGAATATTGATCTTCACTTGTTTCAAATTTCAAAAATTTCAGTGTGGTGGTCCAATTTCTTTGGATTATTCAATGCTTGAGGAAATAGGGGTGAAAGCGAGAGTTTGGTCACCTTTTGGTCAACTTCTTCATTTTCTTGGGGAACTGGTTCATCTTCTTTCTCACAAGATTCGAGCATTTGTTTTTCAACAACATTTCCACTCCTAAGAGTTATCACTGACTTGACTTGGTCCATTTGTTGGTTTTCTGAACTCCCCTCATTTAGACTGTACTGACCTTTGGGATTTGGTTAAGGTTGAGAAGGAAATTTTCCTTTCTCGTGAATGGTGAGTGCATAAGAAAGTTTAGCAAGAGTGTTTTTTATGTCATTCATGGTTTTATTGTTTTGTTTATTAATGGCCTCTTGCTTTTCTATGAATGCATGCAGTGTTTCTTCAAGGTTTTTCCTGTTGTGCCTGAGGAGGTGGTGGTTGCATGAATTGTGACTGATTATTATTCCTCTAGCTGAAGTTCGGGTGATTTCTCCATCCCGGATTGTATGTATCTGAAAAAGAAGAAGTAAATGACTTTTTTAAATTATTCATTGCATTTACTTGCTCATGTACAGCTTCTTTAAAAACAGGAATGTTAGGACATTCGTGTGTTGAGTGTCCTAAGTCATCACAAATGCCACAAATTTCTTCATTTTGCACTGATTTGATTTCTTTTGCTTTTCTTAATTCCATGGCTTCAACCTTTCTAGCCAAAGTAGCAAACCTAGCATTTAGATCTTCCTCTTGACTAAGGTGATATTTTCCTTTATTAGTACTTGCAAGGTTAGGTCTAATTGAATTTTCAGAAGGGTCAGTACCATGCCAAGATTGAGAATTTTCAGCCAACTGGTTTAAATAGTCTAAAGCTTCATCAGGTTCTTTATCAAAAAACTCACCATTGCACATTGTTTCCATAAATTGTTTAGTTTCAGGTGTTAAACCTTCATAAAAGAAGCTTATAGTGCGCCATTTTTCAAAACCATGATGTAGGAAAAAATTTAACAAATCTTTAAACCGTTCCTAACATTGAAAATATGCTTCATTTGAATTTGGGAAAAATTTTGGATTTGTCTTTTCATAGCATTGGTTTTATGAGTTGGAAAATTTTTTTTTAAGAACTCACCTTGCATTTCTTGCCATGTGCCAATTGATCTTGGTTTCAAAGTGTTAAGCCAAGATTTTGCTTTATCTTTTAAAGAAAAAGGAAATAATTTAAGCTTAACAATATCTTCAGTGCAATTTTGATCATTGAAGGCAATACATACTTCCTCAAATTCTTTCAGATGTAAATGTGGACTTTCAGATTCTAAACCATGAAAATTAGGAAGTAAAGAAATCATACCTGGCTTAAATCTAAAATTATTGGCATTGAGTGGAAAGATAAAACATGATGGACTAGAATTTCGAGGTGGTTGCAAATATTCACGCATGCTTCGCAATGGTTGATTTTCAGGTTCATCATGTACACTTTCATTATCATCCATTGTGTCAATTGTGTCTGATTATGATTCAAACAAATCAATATATAAAGTACCAGGATTAATTTTGACTAAACGACTAGAATTTAAATCACGATACCAATTAAGCATAAATACATAAATAACTTAAAATAAATAAACAAAAATAATGTACAAGATGGCGGTGTAACCCACCATTAAATATTAACAAGGATGTGGTATAAACCAACCACCCAATAAATATTAACAAGTAAAAAGTTAAATAACTGATAAAGTAAAATGTTAGATAATAAAAGAGTTAATAATTAGTAAGTTAGAAAGTGCGAGAAAATAAAAAGCGAGAAAATAAATGACATAAATTAAAAGTTAGAGTGCGAGAAAATAAAAAGTTAGTAAGCGAGAAAATAAAAAGTTAGTAAACAGAAAATAAATGACATAAATATAAAAGTTAGAAAGTTAGTATGTTAGCAAGTTAGTAGGTTAGTAAGTTAGAGAGTTAGTAAAGAAACCGAAGGATCGGCAAGCCGATCTTTTGCTCCGGTGAGGGAGAAGAGAGAATAGATTTTATTAAAGAAAACGAACCTCAATAAAATAAAACTTCAAATCAAGTCCCCGGCAACAGCGCCAAAAACTTGACTGCAGGATTTAAGGATGCAAACCCAAGTGTAGGTTGTCTCAAGTAATAAATTTCTTGGGAGTTCGAGGTCGATCCACAGGGAATTGATGAAGAAAAATTAATTGAGGTAAGAAAAGAATTTATCACAACACCAAAAGTAATAAAACAAGTTCACAAATGAATTTAAGGGCTTGTTTGGATTAGGAGATCCACTCTTGGTAATAAATTAAAGGTAAGATTATTTCTCTTTATAACTCAATTGAAATCCACACACAACGGAGGTTCCAATCGGAAAATATAACATTCAAAGTTCAATTATATATGCAATCATATTATGATTCCTTTAATTATCTACCAACATTTGTAAATGAGTTCAAACATTCACTGTGCCAATCCTATTGTCTACAATAAATCAAGATCTCCATTATACAAAGAAGGTTTCTAAATTGATTGGAAATAAAATATAACACATATAATGTCCAATTGATAATATATCATTTAAGCATAAGAAATAGAATAATCTAACCTTATTTCATTACCAAGAGCTTTCACCCAAGCAAGATGAAAGTTTAGTTACTCATAGATAAGAAGAAAGAAAGAGAGAAGAAGAGAAAGATGAACATATCTTCACTTTAGAACAAGAGAAAATTACAACAAAGTAAAACAAGAAACAAGTATAACCATAACTTGTAAAAACTAAGCCTAACACCAAGTGCCCTAAATGGTCAGCTAATGGTGCCTTTTATAGAGGATTAGCGGTACAAAATGACAAAGGGGCTGATTAAGAGTAGGTGGATGAGTGGATGAACGAGTGAAAAATGCCAAATGGTGAGGATAAGAGTGAAAAATCATTGAGATTTCTTGTCTCCAAAATCATTCATTATTTAAGTCATGGATTCTGTCATCAAATAGAAAAGTCATATTCATGAAAGTTGTAGATATAGATCTTAACTTTCAGATGTCCAAATTTCAGCCCAAGAAAATTCTTACAGCCCAAGATATGATAAAATTACTGTAGACTATTTAGGCCCAGTTTCAGCACCTCTGTTTTGACTTCCAGACCCAATGTCACCTCCAAGCTGTCCGAATTAGCTCTTGTGTTCTTCATGAAAGTTGTAGATCTGGGTATTAACTTTCAAATATCCAAATTTCAGCCCAAGATAATTCTTACAGCCCGAGTTATGCTCTGATTACTATACACCGTTTAGGTTTCAGACACAAAACTCGTGTTCTATCTTCCAAGCCATTTAGCTCTTCTAGATGTCCATATTTTACCTGGAACTCTTCATAAAAGTTGTAGAGCTTTCTCTCAGATTTCCTACAAGATAAAATTCATAATTGCTAGACATCTAGTACTCAAGATATGACTAAAATACAGAAACAGTGTAAGACCCAAATAATGCTGAAAAAATCAATTAAGTCCAATTTGAGTCCAATCTTACAAAACATAACCAGGCTTAATCAATTAAGTATATGAAGAGTGTAAATGACTAAAAAAGAGAGTTTATTAATGTATAAAATATATGATTATTGTAACACCCTTGTGGGGATGTCACATATATAAATAAAATAAAAGAAAGATAAATAAAATCTACCCAAGTTGTAAAACATTTGTAACATAATATTGCGAGTTGTAAAACTTCTTCTTGTTAAACAGAATAGAATTAAATAAAATAACACGGAAATACAAAATAAACAAACTAACATCTCACATAATATACATATGGTTCAAGTTATAAGTTATACAAATAATTTACAACTATCCATATTTAAACTAAAACAGTAAACGAAACAGCAAAAGGTTAATCTATACAAACGCAGACGCGCCCAAGTACACATCACAAATATCTAACCCTCTGAAGGATCACTCTCAGATGAAACTTTAGGTGATAGATATCCAGGATGCCTCGACCCTCTACGGACACGGGTTCGTGTAGTCGATACGCTGCTAATCTCACTAGGCGCATCAAACATACCACCCCAATGACGCCTAAGAGATAGCGGCAACTCTACATGTAAGTACAATAAAGTAGAAAAGGTCGGCACTCCATCAAACTCCGTACATATGGTCACAGTCAGACGCCCTACGTACGTCACCGAATCACGATCCTCCCGCAGACGCTAGGCTTCGGAGCCTCCATGGAACTCCAGTTGCACGAATCCAAAGAATCCTGGTAGCGTCATATCCACACAATCAATCCAAAGGATATGGATGATCGGATGGTTCTTGATCGTAGAACTGATCTTCGGCTTGCTGGTCCTCCTCCTCTTCAGGATACTCACACTCAAGAGGCTGTTCCTCTTCCTCAAACTCTTTATCACATAATATAAAATATATAGAGAACACATACAAGAAAGAGGTAAGGCAATCTAAATCATCACAAACATGGTAAATAAGAAAACGACAATACAGCAGATAAAGCAATTCATACAATATAGAATGCCATAGTAACAAAAACATAAATACAGTATATCCCAGATGTAATATAAGAATTAAATATATATGATATCACAAATAAAAATATAATGATGTACAACACAGATACATATACAATATGACATGATCCTACTCCATGGAGCTAACCACATACAGACATCAGAGAGAATGACCCGTAAAATCTATTAGTACCACGGCTGCCCAACCAACCTATTCCGCGGTCTCACGTTGCGTCTATAGCCCACAGTCACATGGCGTGGTGTAGCACACTGTCTAACATCGTGTCACTACAGGCAATGTACTATTAGACTTTACAAGATCTCGATTAAATATAGTGTGTGTCGAGTCCATTAGTGTGTTGCCAGTTACCACGACCCAGAGGAGCGACCAACTGTCCACATATGGGATACCGCACACTAACGTCTCCAAGTCCATAAAGAAAATGAACCACACTACGTTTATCGCATCGACAATACGATGTGATTCACCTCGTCAATCAATCCACCAAAAACTGGCATTAACTCAATGCATGATAGAAAATTACCAGAATACCCTCAATGGTACAAATATGTGTATTTACGCAAATGCCCTCAATGGCAAAAACTCATGCCCTCATGGCAGAAACTCATGCCCTCATGGCAGAGATAAATACAGTAAGTCCCACCAGACAAATACTGTTTCACAACCTGTCCGGGTTCACCACTTAGCCCGACAGTAAAAATTCACTGTTTTCATCAATCGCGTAGAAATTTTATCGCATTTTTACAATTCCATCATTTTTACAAACGTTTTTAAATCGCGTAAATATATTTTACTGTTTTTAAAATCGCGTAGAGTTTTTAATACGTTTTCTCAATCGCGTAAGGTTTTTAAATTATTTTCTTGTCCGAATTCCTTAAAAATTATTGTTTAAATAAATAGAAATAATATTTAGTACGTTTAAACTACGTAGAATATTTTTCATACCGTATACTGTCTTTTGGACATCTTTTCTATCTTATTTGTCCGTTTTTACTAAAAATTGACAGTATTTTGTTTAGAAATTTATAATAATGGTTTCCTAACTTTTCTGTAAAAATTCCTTTTACTTAATTTTTAACCGTATAATTTAACTTTTGAAAGCCACTAACATGCTTCAAAATATAATATGAGCTATATGTTAGAAATTTACAAAAGCTACTGTATTTTCTCCTAACAGTAATATCATTAGTTTTAACTTCTTAAACTTAATTCTAATCAATTTATTTCTTCAAAACTCATTGTAGAAAAATTCCTTTTAATATATATTGCTTCTTTTTGATTGAAAATAGTTTGGAAATGATTTTAGAAACCATAAATCCTTGGCTTTGGCATGTTGGCCGAAATACTTAAAATTGCCATTTAATCTCTACATTCATTTTTCTTGCTCTAAACAATTTTGCATCTTGTTAATTTTCCTAGGTTAATTAAATCACACTCTTAGAAAATTGATGAGAACATTTTGGTTCTCCTTTTTGGTTGAGGCCGTGAGCCTTAGTAGTGTGTTCTTTGGAACACTCATGCAATCCTTGACATGTTCACATCCGAATATTTATACATGCATCTACTAACACATACAATATTTCAAAGCTTGTAGACATGCAAATTAATACAAATCACAAATAGAAAAGCTAATAACAAACACACAAATGAATCCTTATGAATTCTACAATTACAAACAATTTCCATCTTCTTAGCACCACCCAAGGATGATAAGATTAAAGTCTTCCTCTTACCTTAAATGAAGACAAATACTCTTTCACTCCTTTCTAGGGTTTCGATTTTCTCCCTCCAAGATACCTATCAAGCATAAACAAAATTCTACAAATTATAATCATGAAAGAAAGCTTAAACCATGGATCAATCATGGCTTAGAACTTTGAAAAAGAATTTAGAAATGAAAAACAAAGAGTTTCACCTTCTAGGTAAAATCTCCCAAGTAGATTTTCAAGCTCCAAATGATGGATTTTGCAAGAACTCTCAACTAGAGATGTTCTTAGAATTGTGTTTAGGTTTAGAAAAGTTGGTTAGAAGAAATTTTTGGTGGATGAATGGTGAATATGGTTGCTTGGCCGAATGCTTCACAAGGAAGACAACAATGGAGTTTGATATTTTTGGAAGAGAGAGAAGAGAGAAAATGCATGGAAATTAAGTGAATAATGGCCTTCCAAAAGGTGCATGGCCGTAGACATGAAGGCAAGGGAGGTGTCCATTTTAGTTAGCTCCATCCTAGCCTTAGAATTGATCAATGGTGAGGATTAAGACTTGATCACTAAGCTTTACTCTCATTGGTTAATCCTAGCCTTGTCACTAACCTTGTCATCAAGCTTAGTCACCAATTAAGCCTAGTCATTAAGCTTAGTCATATGCTCTTGAATGTTCCACCACTAATGATGTTTAATTAAGTTACTAATCCTATTAAGTTTTTACTAAACGTGGGTCCCGCAAAACATTTCCGGGTCCATTACCACTTATTTGTACTGACTAATAAAATAATATTATAATAATATAAAATTATTTTATTTTATCGTTAAATCCTAAAAATTAAAAGATTACTAACCGTATCATTCAGAATTGGGTTTAGTAAGATCCTCCAGCTCCGAATAATTAAAATAAGATTTTCCCGGCCCGAAAAATATTATTTTTTTGTCCCGGAGCAAATCACACAAAAAGTTCAAATAAAATAACAGACAGTATTATAAAGCAGTAATTCATACAGAAAAATAACAAACAGTACAAAAAGGACATAATGATCATTTATCCTAAAGTTGAAAAACATCAAACAGTACATTCGGGATACAACGGTAATTCACCCAAAAGTTTAGGGTGTTACAATTATCAAATTCCCCCATACTTAGCTTTTTGCACTCCTGGGCAAAATACATAAGACCAAAGTTAGGAGACAAAGAAAAATGACACAGACTCAAAAGCTAAAAACTCTAAAAGACTCGATGAAGCAAGAAGAGCAACAAGAAATTCAAGGGATCAAAGCATGAATGAGGTAACATTTTTTTACATCTCAAACCAACAAGCAAGGAAACTTCAGTTGAAAAAAATGAATCAAGAATGATAGATCCTCACAGAATTCGCTCTTAATCTCTCAAGTGTTTAAAAGGTAAGTATTTCTCTCTATTCAACTCATGAACAATTGCACTACCATAAGCTTACTTATCTTCTACTTCTCCGCTACTCAAAACACATGCATACAAAAATCAAGAGGACTTTATTCAAGGTTGTAATGGGGTCATGGTAAAGGACAGGAGATAATATGGATATTTAAAGATAAATACCAAAGAGAATAAAAGAGCATTATGGTACAATTAGAATGGAGAAAATGTTTGAGAACATTCATCATAAAGGACAATCACCAATATTTGACTAATGTTTTGTTGAAGATCAATCCCAAATTGGTGAATTGAATTCATTGTTAGACTTGAAATTCTCCTTTTCTTCCTGTTGTTTCCAAGCATCTACCTTTATTTTGATAATCCTTTGATTGCAACGGTGGTCAATTTTTTTTTTTAATCATTTTGCACACACACCCCCACACTTATTCAAGAACAAGGTCAATGCTCTCTTATTCCCTAAGGTTAGGTAAAAACATTTTTTTTCTCTTTTTTTTTGAAGGATGAAATGAGCTTAAAACAAGGAATGATCAAACAAGTTCAAAGGGGTTACACAATGGAGAATATACAAGGATGGCTATTTGATCAAAGTAGCTATTTCAAAATGCCTCAATCATATTAATGTATGCATGTGAAAATGTAGCCTAAAAAAGAATCAAAGCAAGTTCTAGAGTAACAATTCCATGAGTGAAAATCACACAAGAAAGAAGAGAATGGTATAGATATTCAATCCATTCATCAATATGCTCAAAATCTCACAAGGCATATTTCTATCATTTTCAATCCATCATATCAACATTCATATCCAAGCTTGTGATTTTTAAGAAAGAAGACAATTTATGCTAAGATCCAAGAATCCATTTGCTACTTCTACACAAAATAATTATTTCCTCAACTAAGATGCGTCTCAAGAGTAATAAATTATTTCCAAAATTTACTCCTTACTCTGCCATCCTTAATTGGTTTTACTACGAATAGGTTTCTGATAGTCATATCACTAAACATACTTCCCAATTTAGATGCGTCTCAAAAGTAAAATTACTCCTTACTCTGCCATCATTCATTAGTTTAATAAGTCCATGACAATCATATCATACTTCCCAAAAAAGAAAAGAAGAAAAAAAAAATTGGTCAACTATCCTTCCCCCCCAACTAGGTCACAACATTGTCCTCAATGTTAAAATATAGATGAGTAAAGGATAGAAGATATTACTTGTTGGAGAAATCTGACACAAATTTAAACAAAAACAAAGTACGATAAATAAAATCAAAAGTAAAGAAAAGTTATAAACAAAGTGTCAAATCTGGCTCATTTTTCATCCTGTTTCCCTCACTGCTTCCTGCTGACCAATCTATCTGAGTTATTGCTGGGTCAGGTTTATGAACAAAAGCTTCTAATTTATCAATCAAGTCATCAATAGTGGAAGCGGAGATAAGAAGTTATCTTGCCGATAAATTTTTGTTCCACAGCATGGTCAAGAAAGATTAACAAAATATCAAAGAAATTATTTACATTCAACAAACCTATGGGTTTATGGTGGATGTTTAGTTGGGCCCAAGAGACAATTTGAAAAAGTTCTTCCAAGGTACCAAAATCACCTGGTAAGGCAATGAATGCATCAGAGTTTTCAAGCATTATCTTCATTCGTTCATGCATTGATGATACCTTAAGTTCCTCTCCAATTGTCTTTCCAGTGATGTTCTGTTGAGCTAAAGGTTCAGGAATGATACCTAAAACCTGACTGCCTCCTATATATGCAGCAAGTGATACAGCCCCCATTAACCCATGGCAACCTCCCCCATATACAAGATGAATATTCCTCGCAGCAAGTGATCGACCAAGAGTGGTAGCTGCGTTTACAAACTCTAAACCCTTCCCATACTTAGATCCACAAAATACACAGATATTTTTAAGTTGACGAACAAAAACATTTTCCATTTCTATTCTCACCTCCCCTTTGAATGATTCTGAGTTGGAGAAAAAGTGGAGAAAATAAAGTGTTTAAATAGGAAAAAGAACAGAAAGGGTAATAATTGCACCTATAAGGGTAGGTTGGTTGTTGTCAGAAAAGTTTGAAATTAAGAAACACAAAATCTTTTTTTTTTATTTTTTTTTTTTTTTATTTTTGTTTTTGTTTTGTTTTGTTTTGTTTTGTTTTTGTTTTGTTTTTTTGTTTTGTTTTGTTTTTTTTACTTTAAGAAAACCATCAGGGTAAAGAAGTCTAGAAATCCCTGAAGGACCCTGCTCAAAGGATCGTCTGTCCAAAACCAAAATACAGCAGAATCATACAAAGATAAAAGAAATATAATAACAAATGATGACATACCTGTATGTATAACTTTCATGGCGTATCTTTATACTACGCGTCATGAGTGCAGTAGTGGCATATCTTTATACTGCGTGTCACCAGTGCAGTAGACACTCACGTCCGTTTATTTGAAGAAAGGAGAAAGAAGAAACCATCTTGGGTTTCCATCTTGGGTCTAGAACCTAGAGCGCTCACACTTGGGCTCGTAACATCAACAAAGATGCTAAAATCTGAAACTCGTAATGTCCAAGATCCAAAACATCCCATCCCAGGGCGCTGAGAGCCCTTCTAATAAAAGAGAGGGTCAAGCTCAGATGCCTCATATGCTTTGGCCGCCGCGGGTTACTTCTCACTAATAACTAGAGTAGGACGCTTCTGCCTGTCCATCAACTCCACAGTGCCTAGATGGTAAACATTGGGTTATAGAGTGCGGCTCTCTACAGAGCATGGTACATGAACTTTTTTTAAGGACCAGCGTGCAAAGATTCAGCCGAGTCAATGACGGGTCAGCCAAAGGCTAGGGCTCCACAACTAATTAAAGCTATGGTACTCCTTTCGGATCGCCCTTGTCCAAACATTTTTTTTATTTTTTTTTATTTTTTTTAATTTTTTTTTGAAAGAAGACATGAAGAAGAAGATAATATGTACAGATTGTTATGGATATGGCTTACATCTGCCTCTGGTTTAACGTCCAGTAACGGCTTAAACGCCTTCTATGAGTCGAGGATAAGCTTCCCATCCAATTTTCTTATAAATTGGCAAACAGGGTCTTTTAAAGTCAGATTCCCAAGACTGTAGCATTTTTCGTCATCCTTGAAGAGATTCGACAAATTAAGAATTTCACGATGCAGCAATCCATAAGAATGCGTCTCAAGAGTCAATAAGATATCATCTAATGACTTCTTACTCAGTCCATTCTTAATGAAGAAAATTTTATCTTCTCTGTTTGCAGAAACCATCCCCAAAGAATGACATCGCTTGTTACAATTCCATCGTCCACATTTGAGATAGACTTGCAACCTTTTTGCTCTTCTCCTTTTAGAATACGAACTTCTTCCAAGACTTGGCATGTATGAGTCAAATGAAATTGCAGACTCACCTGCTAGTTGGACCTTTGCTTCAATTATCTAGCGTATATCTTCTGGTATACCTTTGTGCATTAACAGTCTCAATCTTTCACATCGAACTTTGTAGATTTTTTTCAGAGCATGAAAATGTTTTCTCAGGTTTGAAAGAATGGGATCCATTTTAAAGGAGAAGAAGGATTCAGTTATTTTGGAAAACTGAAAAACAAACTGACTTGAGAGTCATGGAGTACCGTATTTGCCACTTAACCGGCAACACAAAGAACTGTAAAAACAAGGCAACAAAATTAGAATAAATTCTATTCATAGCAAGGATAAAAAAGAGAGATGAATTCTACCTCATCAACTTGGTTTTCCAAAAATGGTTTGAGCCTTTGTCCATTGACTTTAAACACATTACCATTCCTAGGATTCTCAATATCTATAGCCCCATGAGGATACACATGTTTAACAACAAAAGGACCACTCCACCTAGATCTCAATTTTCCAGGGAATAGGTGCAAGTGGGAATTATAAAGCAGAACTTTTTGACTAATTTCAAAAGATTTTCTCAAAATTGTCTTATCATGAAAAGCTTTTGTTCTGACTTTATAAATCTTTGAGTTCTCATATGTATCATTTCTCAATTCCTCAAGTTCATTTAATTGCAATTTGCGTATCTTGCAAGCATCATCAAGATTTAGATTGAAAGCTTTAATGGCCCAAAATGCTTTATGTTCCAATTCTACAGGCAAGTGACAAGGTTTTTCATAGACTAACCGATAGGGTGACATGCCCAAAAATGTTTTGAAAGCAGTACGGTAAGCCCAAAGTGCATCGTTTAGTCTTAATGACCAATCTTTACGATTTGGGTTAACCGTTTTTTCCAAAATTTGTTTAATCTCCCTATTTGCCAATTCAACTTGTCCACTTGTCTGAGGGTGATAAGGAGTGGCAATTTTGTGTGTAATACCATATTTCTTCATTAAAGATTCAAATGATTTATTACAAAAATGTGTTCCCTATCAATTATGATAGCTCAAGGGATTCCAAATCGACACAAGATATTTTCTTTTAAAAATTTAAGAACAGTTTTATGATCATTGTGTCGGCATGGAATCGCCTCAATCCATTTTGAGACATAATCAACTGCAACCAAAATATACACAAATCCAAATGAAGATGGAAATGGACCCATGAAATCAATTCCCCAACAATCAAAAATTTCAATGACAAGGATGGGGTTTAGAGGCATCATGTTTCTTTTTGAAATTGAGCCCAACTTTTGACAATTTTCATAACTTTTGCAAAAAGTTTAGCAGTCTTTAAATAAAGTGGGCCAATAAAATCCACACTGCAAGATTTTCGCAGTTGTTTTCTTTGAAGAGAAATGACCTCCACATGCTTCTGAGTGACAAAATTTAATGACACTACCTACCTCACCATTGGGCACACATCTTCGAAAGATTTGATCAGCACAATATTTGAACAAGTATGGGTCATCCCAATAAAAAATTTTCACCTCTGTCAAAAATTTCCATCTATCTTAGTGCGTCCATTGAGGCGGTATCTTTCCTGTTACAAGAAAGTTGACTATGTTAGCAAACCAAGGCATGGAATTGATAGAAAATAAAAATTCATCAGGAAAAGAATCATTGATAGGTGTGCTATCAAAAGGTGAGCTTATTGTAAGTCTGGACAAATGATCAGCGATAACATTTTCGGCTCCTTTCTTATGTTTTATTATGATGTTGAATTCTTGAAGCAACAAGATCCACCGTATCAATCTTGGTTTGGCATCCTGCTTAGACATCAAATATCTAATAGCAGAATGATCGGTGAAAATCACAATAGAAGAACCAATTAAGTAAGATCGAAATTTGTCCAGTGCAAAAATTACAACAAGTGGTTCTTTTTCAGTAGTGGTGTAATTTATTTGTGCACTGTTTAAAGTTCTACTTGGGTAACAAATCACATGAGGCTTACCTTTCTTTCTTCGGCCTAAAACAGCGCCCACAGCAAAATCACTAGCATCACAGATTAACTCAAAAGGCAAAGGCCAGTCAGGAGATTTCATGATAGGAGCAGATGTCAGAAGACCAATTAATTTTTCAAAAGATTTTTGACATTCTTGAGTCCAATCAAATGGTGCATCTTTCAATAGAAGATTACATAATGGTCTAGATTTGGCACTAAAGTCCTTAATGAATCTTCTGTAAAATCCTACATGTCCTAAAAAGGAATGAACTTCTCTGACTATTTTTGGGGAAGACAAATGAGCAATTAATTCAACTTTGGCCTTATCAACTTCAATTCCTTTAGAAGAGATCACATGACCTAACACTATTCCTGAGGTAATCATGTAATGACATTTTTCTCAGTTTAGCACAAATCCTTTTTCTTCGCATCTTTTAAGAACTTTTTCTAAATTATCAAGACAATTTTCAAAAGAATTTTCAAAAACTGTCAAATCATCCATGAAAACCTCTAAATAATGCTCAATCATGTCACTAAAAATGCTTAACATGCATCTTTGAAATGTTGCCGGAGCATTACAAAGGCCAAAAGGCATTCTTCTATATGCAAAAGTACCAAAGGGACATGTAAAAGTGGTCTTTTCTTGATCTTCCAATGCAATTGGTATTTGATTATAACCCGAAAAACCATCAAGAAAACAGTAGTATGGATGTCCTACTACCCTTTCCAGAATTTGATCAAGAAATGGCAAGGGAAAATGATCTTTCCGAGTAGCAGCATTTAATTTTCTAAAATCAATACACATACGCCAACTAGATGAGACTCACGTAGGTATTGATTCACCTTTATCATTTTCAACTACTGTTATTCCCAATTTCTCAGGCACAACTTGTGTAGGGCTTACCCATTAGCTATCAGAGATAGGATAGATAATTCCAACATCAAGCAATTTAAGGACTTCAGCTTTAACTACCTCTTTCATGTGTGGATTTAATCTTCTTTGAGGTTGTTGAGAAGTTTTAGCATTATCCTCTAAATGTATTCTATGTGTACAAATTAATGGATTAATACTTTTTATGTCCTTTAATGTCCATCCAATTGCACTTTTATTCCTTTTAAGTACTTCTTTTAACATACCTTCTTGTTCTTCAGTAAGAGACAAGGAAATTACCATTAGAAAGTTTTGCTTTTCTCCCAAAAATGTGTACTTCAACCTAGCAGGTAATGGCTTTAGTTCCAGTGTGGGTACTTCTTCATGGGCAATATCATTCATGGGTTTTAGCTCTTCAAATCTTGGCTTCCAGTGTGTGTACAATCAAGCAAAGAGCATATTTTAGAGATATCATCTTCTAATTGCATGCCTGAATCAAATGAATTGACTAAACAAATTTCTAATGGGTCAGAAGAATTCCTTGTTTGAAGATGATCATCTATAATGGCTTCAATTCCTTCAACTTCCTCCTTTTCATCAAGGACTTCCTGTGGTTGCTTGCTTATGTTAAAAACATTGAGCTCCAGTGTCATGTTTCCAAATGTTAGCTTCACCACTCCATTTCTGCAATTTATCAAAGCATTTGATGTTACTAAAAATGGACGGCCTAAAATAACAGGAATTGACTTGCAACTATCAACTATAGGTTCAGTATCCAAGATAATAAAATCCACAGGATATATGAATTTATCAACTTGAACCAACACATCTTCCACTATTCCTCTTAGAATTTTAATTGATCTATCTGCAAGTAGAAGAGTTACAAAAGTTGGTTTTAACTCACCTAAGTTGAGTTGTTGATAAACTGAATATGGAAGCAAATTGTCACTAGCACCAAGATCAAGTAAAGCTTTTTCAATTTTATGTTCTCCAATAATGCATGAAATTGTAGGACAACCAGGGTCTTTATATTTCAATGCATTATTATTCTGAAGAATGGAACTTACCTATTCAGCCAAAAATGCTTTCTTTTTCACATTTAATTTCCTTTTAACAGTGCACAAGTCCTTCAAATATTTAGCATAAGAAGGAATCTGTTTGATAGCATCTAATAGAGGAATATTGATCTTCACTTGTTTCAAATTTCAAAAATTTCAGTGTGGTGGTCCAATTTCTTTGGATTATTCAATGCTTGAGGAAATATGGGTGAAGGCGCGAGTTTGGTCACCTTTTGGTCAACTTCTTCATTTTCTTAGGGAACTGGTTCATCTTCTTTCTCACAAGATTCGAGGATTTGTTTTTCAACAACCTTTCCACTCCTAAGAGTTATCACTGACTTGACTTGGTCCATTTGTTGGTTTTCTAAACTCCCCTCATTTGGACTGTACTGACCTTTGGGATTTGGTTGAGGTTGAGAAGGAAATTTTCCTTTCTCGTGAATGGTGAGTGCAGAAGAAAGTTTAGCAAGAGTGTCTTTTATATCATTCATGGTTTGATTGTTTTGTTTATTAATGGCCTCTTGCTTTTGTATGAATGCATGTAGTGTTTCTTCAGGGTTTTTCTTGTTGTGCTTGAGGAGGTGGTGGTTGCACGAATTATGACTGATTATTATTCCTCCAGCTGAAGTTCGGGTGATTTCTCCATGCCAGATTGTATGTATCTGAAAAAGAAGAAGTAAATGACTTTTTTTAAATTATTCATTGCATTTACTTGCTCATGTACAACTTCTTTAAAAACAAGAATGTTAGGACATTCGTGTGTTGAGTGTCCTAAGTCATCACAAATGCCACAAATTTCTTCATTTTGCACTGATTTGATTTCTTTTGCTTTTCTTAATTTCATGGCTTCAACCTTTCTAGCCAAACTGGCAAACCTAGCATTTAGATCTTCCTTTTGACTAAGGTGATATTTTTCTTTATTAGTACTTGCAAGGTTAGATCTAATTGAATTTTCAAAAAGGTTAGTACTATGCCAAGATTGAAAATTTTTAGCCAACTGGTTTAAATAGTCTAAAGCTTCATCAGGTTCTTTATCAAGAAACTCACCATTGCATATTGTTTCCACAAATTGTTTAGTTTCAAGTGTTAAACCTTTATAAAAGAAGCTTATAGTGCGCCATTTTTCAAAACCATGATGTGGGCAAGAATTTAACAAATCTTTAAACTGTTCCCAACATTGAAAATATGCTTCATTTGAATTTTGGGAAAAATTTTGGATTTGTCTTTTCATAGCATTAGTTTTATGTGTTGGAAAAAATTTCTTTAAGAACTCACCTTGCATTTCTTGCCATGTGCTAATTAATCTTGGTTTTAAAGTGTTAAGCCAAGATTTTGCTTTATCTTTTAAAGAAAAAGGAACCAATTTAAGCTTAACAATCTCTTTAGTGTAATTTTGATCATTGAAGGCAATACATACTTCCTCAAATTCTTTCAGATGTAAATGTGGACTTTCAGATTCTAAACCATGAAAATTAGGAAGTAAAGAAATCATACCTGACTTAAATCTAAAATTGTTGGCATTGAGTGGAAAGATAAAACATGATGGACTAGAATTTCGAGGTGGTTGCAAATATTCACGCATGGTTCACAACGGTTGATTTTCAGGTTCATCATGTACACTTTCATTGTCAGCCATTGTGTCAATTGTGTCTGATTGTGATTCAAACAAATCAATATATAAAGTACCAGGATTAATTTTGACTAAACGACTAGAATTTAAATCACGATACCAATTAAGCATAAATATATAAATAACTTAAAATAAATAAACAAAAATAATGTACAAGATGACAATGTAACCCACCATTAAATATTAACAAGGATGTGATATAAACCAACCACCCAATAAATATTAACAAGTAAAAAGTTAGATAACTGATAAAGTAAAAAGTTAGATAATTAGAGAGTTAATAATTAGTAAGTTAGAAAGTGCAGAAAATAAAGAGCAGAAAATAAATGACATAAATTAAAAGTTAGAGTGTAGAAAATAAAAAGTTAGTAAGCGAGAAAATAAAAAGTTAGTAAACAGAAAATAAATGACAAAAATATAAAAGTTAGAAAGTTAGTATGTTAGCAAGTAAGTAGGTTAGTAAGTTAGAGAGTTAGTAAAGAAACCGAAGGATTGGTAAGCCGATCTTTTGCTCCGGTGAGGGAGAAGAGAGAATAGATTTTATTAAAGAAATCGAACCTCAATAAATTAAAACTTCAAATCAAGTCCCCAGCAACGGCGCCAAAAACTTGACTGCAGGATTTAAGGATGCAAACCCAGTTGCAGGTTGTCTCAAGTAATAAATTTCTTGAGAGTCCGAGGTCGATCCACAGGGAATTGATGAAGAAAAATTAATTGAGGTAAGAAAAGGATTTGTCACAACCCCAAAAGTAATAAAACAAGTTCACAAATGAATTTAAGGGCTTGCTTGGGTTAGGAGATCCACTCTTGGTAATAAATTAAAGCTAAGATTATTTCTCTTTATAACTCAATTGAAATCCACACACAACGGAGGTTCCAATCAGAAAATATAACATTCAAAGTTCAATTATATATGCAATCATATTATGATTCCTTTAATTATCTACCAACATTTGTAAATGAGTTCAAGCATTCACTGTGCCAATCCTATTGTCTACAATAAATCAAGATCTCCATTATACAAAGAAGGTTTCTAAATTGATTGGAAATAAAATATAACACATATAATGTCCAATTGATAATATATCATTTAAGCATAAGAAATAGAATAATCTAACCTTATTTCATTACCAAGAGCTTTCACCCAAGCAAGATGAAAGTTTAGTTACTCATAGATAAGAAGAAAGAAAGAGAGAAGAAGAGAAAGATGAACATATCTTCACTTTAGAACAAGAGAAAATTACAACAAAGTAAAACAAGAAACAAGTATAACCATAACTTGTAAAAACTAAGCCTAACACCAAGTGCCCCAAATGGTCAGCCAATGGTGCCTTTTATAGAGGATTAGGGGTACAAAATGACAAAGAGGCTGATTAAGAGTAGGTGGATGAGTGGATGAATGAGTGGAAAATGCCAAATGGTGAGGATAAGAGTGAAAAATCATTGAGATTTCTTGTCTCCGAAATCATTCATTGCTTAAGTCATGGATTCTATCATCAAATAGAAAAGTCATCTTCATGAAAGTTGTAGATATGGATCTTAACTTTCAGATGTCCAAATTTCAGCCCAAGATATGGCCCAATTACTGCAGACTATTCAGGCCCAATTCAGCACCTCTATTTTGACTTCCAGACCCAATATCACCTCCAAGCTGTCCGAATTAGCTCTTGTGTTCTTCATGAAATTTGTAGATCTAGGTCTAACTTTCAAATGTCCAAATTTCAGCCCAAGATAATTCTTACAGCCCGAGTTGTGCTCTGATTAATGTATACTATTCAGGTTCCAGACACAAAACTCGTATGCTGTCTTCCAAGCCCATTTAACTCTTCTAAATGTCCATATTTTACCTGGAGCTCTCATGAAAATTGTAGAGGTTTCTCTCAGCTTTCCTACAAGATAAAATTCATAATTGCTAGACATCTAGAACTCAAGATATGACCAAAATACAAAAACAATGTAAGACCCAAATAATGCTAAAAAAATCAATTAAGTCCAATTTGAGTCCAATCTTACAAAACATAACCAGGCTTAATCAATTAAGTACATGAAGAGTGTAAATGACTAAAAATGAAGGTTTATTAATATATTAAATATATGATTATCAATAGGTGTTATTCAACTCCTAGGCATACATCGCCTTTCTCAAATATGTCCAATGGACAACACATATGCATGATGACACAATGTCCAATCATGTATGCTTATCAATGATACATTTATCATATACAATATCACAACGGTATATAGTCATTCTCAATGTCAATACATCACAATCTCATCAACAAATACATAGCCCCAAATAGGGTCTTACAATAATATAGAGTCATTTCTCAACATCAAGGTATGTTTACGGTCTAACATTTATCACCATTCCCCATCAAGGGTCCAACACTTCTAATAACTTGAGTCTTGATCAATTATGAAATTCCTTAGGTTAAATAACCCTTAAAACCGTGGCCTCACAAGCCTTCAAGGTTCTAAATTTTCTTCCATTTATGCACTAGTCTCTTGATATTTAAATACATAGCTTTTGTTCCACATGGGGTCAATTCAATTCATCAACAACAATAGAATAAAATTCTCAATATTAATATGTATTCACATATAGCTCATCAATTTTCACAAGTTCATATCTTGGATTCATACTTTTAAAGTCTTAAACTTTTAGTCAATTATGAAAATTTTAGGGTAAGTTACCCTTCAAAACCGTGGCCTTCTCAAGTCTCATTATTCAATTTAATTCTTCCACTTTGTTATGGATTATGCATATCTCTAAATTCTTAATTTCCAAAGATGCACCAAGGCATCATTTAAACCTTAAAATTTCTCTCAAAATCTCAATTCCTCTCTATTTTATTTATTAGTTTCTCGATATCAAATCACTTTAATTTTAGTTCACCAAAGCTAATTCAATCCCTCATTTTTATAAGCCAAAACTGTGGCCTTCTTCTTGGGTAATAAACCCTTAAAATTTTCTATTCATTAATTCTAATTTTGTCATCCAACATTAAATCACATAAGCTTTATTTCTTTGTGTACAAAAACCAATTTTTATCCCAAAATTCCACTCAAAACCGTGGCACCATATTAGGGTAGGAAACTCCAAATTTTCCATTTAACAACCTTAACATGATCAAGCATATTTAACACATCCAATACATTCATAATAATTATTCAAGCATTACTTTCAATCAAGGATACACAAACATGTAAAACCACCAAACAAAGTAAGCATACAAAGATGAATTTCTCCATCAACAACACACACAAGTCTCCTCACCACCAATAAATAGTTGAAGTGAGTAATCTCCCTCTTATCTTAAGGAAGAACACGAAAATGGACTCCTACTTCCTCCATGGTGATTTCAGTTTTGGGGTCTCCAAGAACCCTAAAATCTCAATCATCAAGAACCAACATTAAACATGGTAAAGAATGAACCTTTGGTCTCCAATGAGACCCTAGAGTACGAAAATGAAGAGAAAGAGGAAGAAAAATGAGAACTTTACCTTAAAGCTTGAAGCTTTGTCTTGGATGACAATGGAGGAAAAGTTAGTTTTTGAAGAAAATCCTTTAAATAGAAGTTATAGAGGAGGTTGAGAGGAATGTAGAAATGGTGTTTATGAAGAAAAAAGTGAAGGGAAATGGTTGGTAATGGGGCTGCAATTTTCGTGGTTGAGGGAGAAGATGGGTTTTTGAAGAAACTTTCAAAAGAGAAAGTGTAGAGGAGGTGGAGGTGAGTGTGAAAATGGTGTTGATGGGAGAAAAGATGAAGAGGAATAGCTCCTAAAAGGGATGCAATTTCGTGCTTGAGGGAGAGGAAGAAGAGAGAAGGAGGAGAGAAATGAAGAAGAAGGAGTTAGAGAGAGAAAGTGATGGTAGGAAATGAGATATTTTGGTGAGTGTGTTAAGTGTGTGGGAAGCAAAAATTGCTTCCCCTTGGCTATGAGTGAGCTACGGCAATGAGAGAGAGAAGGAGGGGAGAGAGGCTTCTCCAACAAGCCAAGGGCATTCTTGTCCTTTGGTGGTCAAAGCTTCTCAAAGAAGCTTTGAAGAAAGTATACTAATTTGAATTAAAGTGGATTTGATTTGACATAAAGTGAATTGCTTAGGATAAGGTGATAGGGTTTCTAATACATGCTATTATCTAATGGACAATTGTTACAGTTGACAGAAGTCAGTATTAATTGTCCAGCGGATAAAAATTTCACAGCGATTTATCGCTCTGTCAGATAAAATTTCTTGAAAAATATGAAATCTCGTAAATCATGTCCAACATTGGGTTTAGTAAGATTCCCCATCGACGTTTCCACAGTTCAAGGTTCTCGGAAAAAATATCTCATTTTTCCGGCTCCGCTCAGTTTGCACGCAAAATTAGGAATAATGTTAAAATATTCCGCATTCTTAAAAAAATCCAGAAAAATTCACAAAAATCTCAAATATTATAAAATTATCATTTATCATGAAATTATTAATTTTTGGGATGTTACCCCGGCTTCGCTCAGTGTGCATGCAAAATGAAGAATAATATTAAAATATTCCACGTTCTCAGAAAAATACAGAAAAATTCTCAAAAATCACAAATATTATAAAACGACTATTTATCCTAAAATTATTAATTTTCGGGATGTTACAACACCCATTCAAATAGAAATTTCGTCCTCGAAATTTTCATTTCTTAGAATAAATATTGACGTTGTTTCTTCATCTTATTTTCTAACTTTCACATCGAGCTTCTAGTCACATCAATTCAGATCACCCTTACGAATGTGATCTCCCTGCCTCTGTGTTGCTTTGCTCTCCTATCCTCAATCTTCACAAGAAGCATTTCATATATCATACTCCCTCTGAATTGTGCCGTGTTTAGTTTGATGACATAGCTAGATCGGGGATACATTTTTGCAATTATATCATGCAGAAGATATCATAAAGATTTAGAAAGAAAGGATAACAAAATTAGTTGATAGACTACTAGACCAATCCGAAGAGGAATTTGATATAGTCTGAAGAATTTAGGAGTGAGTTTATTGGTAACTCAGACAAGACGACACACATTTAGTAACGTATCTCTTCATTTCTTACTACTAATACTTCTGTTTTAGATTTTGATATACCTTGGTCACTTTTCTACTTCTCTTAAATTTCTCCCAACAGATCATCTGAAATAATAACTATGCCCAAACATACCATAGCCGACGTCATTTCTAATGACGACCACTTGTCCTCGAATGACTCCATTAATTCCTTCTCCTTGACTACTATAACAAAGGTATTAAGTAGCTTTTGGTTCAAAGCATCAGCTATGACCTTTGCTTTTCCAATATGACACTGAAGCTAGAAGTCATGCTTCTTCAAAGTTTCTAGTCACCTTCTTTGTCTCATGTTCAATTCCCTTTTTATCGAATGGATACTCTAGGTCCTTGTGATTGCTAAAGGTGTTGACCGTAGCAAGCGTCTCCACATCCCCAGAGCAGATACAATTACAGCCAACCCCAAGCCATGAGTTGGGTAATTCTCATCATGCACCATCAACTATCTCTAGGCGTAAGTCACAACTTCCCAACTTTGCATGAGCACACATCCTAGACCTTAATGCGAAGTATCACAAAGTATTTCAAATGATTCCCCGAGATTAGGTAGAACCAATACTAGTGAGCATCCGAATATCTCCTCAATCCTTGGAAAACTTTCTTCACCTGTGTTAGCCCGTAGAAGTTTGATTCTCTTCTTGTAAACTACATAAGAGATTCCATTATCTTGGAGAGCTCATCGACGCTCCTTTGATAGAAACCAGCTAACCTTGTAAGTTACGAGGGTATTATGGTCTCCAGTCCTTCCCATTACAAAACTGCTTCAACTTTTGACAGACTCATAGCAATCCTTTCATCTGAATTCTCATGACTCAAAACTGAACCTCCTCAAACGAGAATTCATACTCTAATACGTAGGCATTCACCCATTCTCTTTTAAAGTCTGGAAAACTGGATCGAGATGTCTAACATGTCTCTCCACGCATTCGAGAATGGATCAGAATGTCATTGATAAGGATAATAACAAATCTGTCTAAGTAAGGACGAAGGATTTGATTCATGCAGTTCATGAATACGACAGGAGCAAGTTTCACTCTGAACGGCATTACGAGATACTTATAATGTCCAAAGCGCATCCGAATTAGCTTTTCGAGAACATCCTCAATTTTCCATGAATTCAATGATAACCAGAATGTACATCTATATTGGAGAGAATGATGACTCCTTCCTCGCTGATCCATCCAATTATTTATCTTTCCCCGAGGACATTCATCCTTGATCGTAATCTTGTCCAATTGGCGGCAGTCCTCATCTCACCGAGAAGTTCCATTCTTTTCCTTAACCGATAGCATTGCAGCTCAACATATGAAAATCTTTGTCTACAAGAGTGACACTCATATTCGCCTTGCTTTGGTCCTCCAAGGAAGACATTAACATGTATCCTCAGGCTCCTTTTTCCTCACAAAGTTTCAACTTTGTTGGTCGTTACGAATTCAAAAAGTCTTAGTTTCAAGAATCACTATGGTTTTCATTGGAATGATCTAGCACAACATAATTAGGAAAATAATCAATCTAGTCCTAGAATCATAAATTCTAGTAAGCGTGAACCTAGGTAAACGAGTCAATTTAACAAAGGATTCAACCTTAAATAGAAACGGGAAAAATTAAATAGGCTTTAGCATCAACGATAAATCTTGGTAGTAGAAATAAAAGTAACTGGGTCAAGCTAATGAAAACACCGATGAATCCAAATGATCCATACAGTTACAAATCGTAAAAGGAAGGGTTGCCCCCAGACAATCAAGAATACGGTTTCCGCTCAAATCGATTAACCTTTTTATCATTCTCCTTTGGAACCAAGGTAGTCTGAGGTTATCCAAAGTCTGACTTTCCTTCAACAGATTCAGAACCTTAACCTCAAATTTTTCACTGTTGAGCGGCCCTCTGATCTTGGTGAGTTGTCATATCGGCTATCCTTTGTACTTCTTCTGCAGTCACAATCTTGCTTCCATTGTCTTGTCTTGCACTCACACACGTACATCTACCACGAGCCATTGGCTTTCTTCGAAGACAGACGAAAACACAACATAACAAGGCACATGTAATTATTTCAAACAGTATTGTTTTCTTTTGGAAACCAAACACAAATAATCACACAATTCAAATAAGACAAGTTCGATTCATGGATCCTAATAGTCTCCAACTCGAGCTTCTTCATTCTGCCTCCTATGGCGTAACCTCTTGCAAGTCATCAACTCCCAAACAGCTTCTCGAACTAAACTTACACCAGTTATTTCTTCCTCTAGAAGATCGGTTTTCCAAAACCTTTTGATCTCCTTACAAAAGAATTTCTATTTTCCAAGTACAATACGCCTAGGTGAAGTCATAGTTTCCTGTATACACAGAACATTACATATTGAGTAGGCCAGTCCTCAATATCATGCAACTGTATAACAGTAGCTACTAACATTCAACCTATAGCAAGCCATGCATTCCTTTCCCATCATCTCAATCAAGAGACAAGGAAATGCACAACATACACAAACTCTAACATGCCTAAACATAGTGATAATCACATATTTTATTCATTAAGAAACCCTCATTATTAGTCATTTACACTCTTCATGTACTTAATTGACTGAATTTGATTATGTTTTGTAAGTTTGAACTCGAATCGGACTTAATTGATTTTTCAGCATTATTCGGGTCTTACACTGTTTCTGTATTTTGGCCATATCTTGAGTTCTAAATGTCTGATAATTATGAATTTTACCTTGTAGGAAAGATAAAAGAGAGCTCTACAACTTTGATTAAGATCTCAAAGTCAATTTCAGACATCTAGTGGAGCTAATTGGGCATGGAAATCAGAATACGAGATTTGTGACTTGAACCCGAACAGTGTGTAGTAACCAGAACATAATTCGAGTTTGGGCATATAAAATGGGATGAAAATTTGTAATATGAAAGTTAAGACCCATATGTACAACTTTCATGTCAAGCACAAAACTTGATTCGGGCTCCTTGATGGAGATATTGGGTCTGAAAGTCAAAACAGAGGTGCTGAAATTGGTCCTGAACAGTCTGTAGTAATTGGGTCATATCTTGGGCTGTAGGACGAATTTTTGGGTGCTTCTAGAGCCATTGGAAAGCTTAGACAATTTCCTAGAACTTTTATGAAGACCACTTGGCTCAAAAATGACGAAATCAATGAGTTCAGCAATGAATACTTTCGGAGACAAGGAAGCTCACCTACCAAGCTCACCTACCAAGCTCACCTACCAATCTCACCTACTAATTCCACCTACTAACCTCATCTACCCATCTACTACTACTCTGAATCCTCTATAAAAGGAAGCATGTGGAGAGCTCTAAACACAACATACACTTGGTGTTAGAAATAGCTTTTCATAGTTCTTGTATATTTTTCCTTCATTGTAATGGAGAGCTAAGTCACTTCTAGTCAATTCGGGACTCTTGAAGAGATTGTGGCTTGGATTCTTGAGACCTTGGTTATGTAATGTATTTGATTTATATTTGAATTCCTCTTTTCTTCTTCTTCTGTTCTCTTGATCTTGAATGCATGAATGGTAATTCTGTTTATGTTTGATCTGATTTGATCTTGGTTTAAGATTAAGTATTATGATGAAATTTAGAACTGATTGATCTAAACTAATCACGTAATTGAAGAGGTTAGGTTACTGATTTGTGCCTAGGTTAATTGAATTCGGTGCTTAAATTGACATATATTTTACATGAATGGTGCGATTGCAGATTTGTGTTTATCACTTGTCAATTGAATTCGGACGATTGTCTAGTATGAATTCGGATCGATGCGAGAGATCTCGGTTAGATCCAAGTTAACCATTCAAATGTATTTCAGGTGTTTGTTGAAAGGTCTATGATTGAATCCACCCAATCTCGGATAGATTTCTGAATTGACTGTTCTTTTAATTGTTGTTTCTCTTTAAATCCTGTCACTGCGATCCTTGAACCATCAAAACCCCCCTTTTTTCTAACTTTCACTTGATTTGATCAAATTGCATCTACGATCCTTGAGGAGACGATCCGGTGTTGTTCACTATACTACAAGTTTAGGTAATAACTTCGGTTATAATTTTGACTGAGTTCGGCGCTCGTCACATAGCAAGTCCATATCCCGGCTCAACAGGATGAACTGTTCTAATACTACCTAGTGTAATGCACCTAGATATAGTAACCACAACACAATTGTCATTACGCCACAGTCGCTAAACCTAGGCATGTCACAACCTCAATATTAGTAATTTTTCAAAATTTAAATTTTTTTTCCATTATGCGTAAATAGAAAATACGAGCCACGATATGAAATATAATTATATTCACTTACAATCCAAATACAACATCAGTTTAATGTAAAATATATATCCATAATCAATGCATAGAATAGCTTACAACAATATTAAACTCAGTTTTACATGACATAACATAACTACCATATAAAGGTTCGAGCTTCCCCGAAGTCTAACACATAAATGGAGTGGACCTGCACCTGATGTTTTTCAACGTTCCTGACAGGTAACACTCGCCCTTGAGACACTTCCAGTTGGATAGGAGTACGAACATGCGTCATAACCAAAACCTCTCTAGGGAAGAGGCGGCGGTTACTCCACATATCCCCAACGGGTATAGGGAACTCCACACGTATAGGAACATACGAGATGTTCGTACCAGCTCCAGGATCATTACCACTCTGAACTAGAGTTACATCCCCAATGTAGGTAACCCACTCCGCGTCACAGTCGAAATACCAAGTTTCCGAGCCTCCATGAAACTATATCCACGTGCGAATGAGAGGAGCTTGTCTAGACGTCATAGCAATGAAACAGAAGTCGATTCTCCAACAAAAAGCTAAGTAAATCCAACTTGGGCTCTTCACAGTCTTTATTCAACGTATCATAATGTAGAGTAATGAAATAAAGAGGTGAGACATGTAACATCCTAATTTTTGTTTTTTCTGCACAAATATTAATTTTCTAATTTTTGTGACTTTTGAGATTTTTTCTGGATTTTTCTGAGATTAAAAATATTTTAGTATTATTTTAGGACGTTTGTGGGCCCACGGTTGGTCCAGAAACACTAAAAATTTTTATTGGCCAGAAAATTTTGTATTGTTAATACAGGGCCGAAGGATCTTACTAAACCTGAAACTAGATACAATTACTAATTTTTCTTATACTGTAATTTTATTATTCACTGTATAATAATTACTGGTTTGTGAGTCGTAATTTTATTTTGTGAGTAATAAATTTTTATAGCTTTAGCTAGGTACTAGTCATGTGATGGCCATGTGCCACTAGATAGTAGAAGTCAAATTTGGTGGCTAGTCATAAAAATTAACCAATGGTAATAAGTCAACAAAAATGACTTGTTTAAATTAGTTACTAAGCTAGATGAATTAGTAAGCTAACCTAAGCTTAAATGGTCACAAATTAAAACAATTATTGGATAGTAATTTGCATGGACTTCCACGGCAATGAAAGAGTTTCTAGGACATTCAAAAGTTAGTGAGTCATCAAATGTTGACCAAAGCATGACTTGATGACATGTGTTTGATTTTGCACCTTGATTGACCATGCAAATAATTTCCCACATGCTAGCTCTAGCACTCCACGGCAATGAGCTCTAGGATAGACTATCTATCACTATTATATCACCTTTGTCTCCTAAGCCATTCTCTTTATTTCTTCACTTAGCCAAAACTTCATTTCTCTCCTCCAAAGCACCATTCGGCCATCACCTAGAGACCAATCTTCCAAGCTTCTAAAATTTTATCCAAGCTTATTTCCTACACCTAAACATCATTCTAAGACACTTCTATGTTGAAGACTTAAGCAAAATCCTTCATCTACTATCTTTTCTACATGTTAGTGTTCTTGAGATTTCAAGGTAAAAAAGTTCTTCTTCTTCGTTTCTAAGTTGGTTTTTGAGTTTCTAAACCATGATTGTTCCATGGTTTCTCTTTTTCAAGTTTTGTTTGTGACTTTGGTTTGGCTTAAGCTTGCTAGAGTTTTCTTTGGGAGGTTCACGAAATTCTTGAAGCAAGGCAACTTGGTGGATTTTGTCTTCCTTGAGGTAAGAGGGAGATTACCCTCATCAACCATATGTTGGTGGTGAGGAGATGACCTTGTTTGTGGTAAAAAATCCATAAGGATTTATTCACTTGTATGATTTTAATCTTGCTTTGTTTGTGGTGATTTATGCTTGGTTTGTTTTTAAAGCTTTGATTTATGCTTGTTTATTTGATTATATGTTGGTTTACTTGATCATATGCTTGATTATATGTTTATGGAAGTATAATGATATTTATATGAAGTAGGATATGATTATTATGATGAGAAAATTTTATGAAGGTTCCAAAGAACCTATGATGGCTCACTGCCATAACAACTCAAGAGAGCAAAAATGTTTCAAAATATTTTCTTAAGTATAGATTGAGTGATTTAATGGTGAGAAATTGGATTAAAGGTTTTGTAAAGGATTTTGATGATGAAAAATGGTTTTGTAAAGGATTTTAGTAATGAAAAATGATTAAGTATGAATATGAAATCTAAACCTAATTTTAGGCCAACACACCAAAGTGTGGTAGTTTAAAACCCTAAATTATTTTATCTAGTGTGGACTTTGATAATTAGTTAACAAGAATTAGAGTTAATGAATTTTTGGTAGAAAAAGGAAAATGAATTTAATGGTAGGAATTAAATTAGTAAGTATGCTATATTATTTAATTAAATCAAAGAAATCAAATTTTTGAAAAGAATCATAGAAAATAATACGTTAAGGATTTTTAGAATGAAAATATTTTCAAGAAGGCCAAAATGCATAAATTATTTAGAGGATTTCATAAAATAAATTTATAAAATTAAGAAAATATTTTATGTAAGTGAATAATGCTAGAAATTATTATTTTTAAGCTACGCGATTGATTTTTACGTTACGCAATTGAGAAAATAATTTTAAATTGTTACGCGATTGAGAAAATGTTTAAAAACATCTATGCGACTTAAAAATGTTTAAAAATATTTATGCAATTTAGAAAAACATTTGAAATAATTTACGCGAATTAAAAACGTTAAAAATATTTACGTAATTTAAAAACATAGGAAAAACATTACGGTATTTCAAAAATGCGATAAAATGTTTACGGGATTGGAATTTACAGCAGTTGGCTGTCGGGCTGTCGTGGTGGGCCCTATTATGTTAAAAAGTGATACTGTCAAGAAATGACGCGTATTTCTGAAGTACTGTAAAATAATAGTTATATGTATTGTTGAATCATACATTATGCATGGAAAAGCATGTCAAGTAAGACAATGGGCCTAGGAGATGGAAATTACACCTTTGTGCGAGTAAGAATTGCGTAGTTATGATCTTTAGTGATCTTGGAGATGTCGGGGTGTGGAATGTCATATGTGGCCAATTGGTAGCACCACTGCATCATGGTATCCTTTGCAAACACACGGACGGTCTTGACAGAGTTACTACTCTTTTCGTGATATGGTTGAGAGTGTCTTGTATTGGCCATGTTGCGCACCATGATATGATAAACGGCACATGATTTGAGGCTAACAGTATACAGACATGTACTCCCTATCATTCTCTCTGAAATTGTGATTAGCTCCATGGAGTAGGAATTGGGTCATTGTACACATGCATAACGGGCCAGCATATTGGTGTGATAATTATGCCTATTTTATCTATTTTCTATGATATGATATGGTATGATATGAATGTATGAGATATTTTGTATCTGTATCTTTTACTGTCATTTTCTATACTGCCTCATTCGTATTGATGAAAGGGGATCTCACCTCTTTATTATATTGTATTTGTGTATTGTATGTATTTAATGAAGACCGAGGAGACGAGGAGACTGATAAGTCCTTTTACTATTAGTAGCTGGTTTTCTGTATTTGCTTGGTATGGCAACGAGGTGTCAAGTTTTAGGGTTTGTCACGGTTCGATTCTATGGTGGGATTGATGCGTGGCGGGTTAACTTAGACAGGGAAAGGTTTGTGTATACCGGGGATCTGACTCTGAGTTTAAGTGGTACTAGGGATGGTACTCCTGTCATGACACAACATGTGTCTGTGCGTTTAGAATTTTATATGCCTATACGTGAGATTTGGAGTAGGAATAATAATACTTATACTCCACACGAGGAATCCATGAGGTCGACTGCCAGGACACCAACTAGGCGTGTGCTGTATCCGCCAGGTTTCTTTGATGACAACACCGAGGAGGAGGAGGAGGAGGATCCTAATAAGAGCCAGAACCTTTAGTTTGATGGATTTTTAGTTTAGTAGTTTTATTTTGGTGTGCATTGTATATATAACTTTTAGGGGTATAATTATGTAAATTATTTGTGAATAAGGTTTGTAATATGTAATATAAGGTGTGTTAGTTTTAATTTCATTTTAAGTTTAAAGTTTTTATTTATTATTTGTTATTCCGCAAAAGAAATTTTAAAATCAGTGTTTTTACAAGATTAATTCTTTTACAACTCGGGTAAGTTATATTAGAATTAGTCTTAAATGTGACACTCTACGGTGGGTGTTGCATTTAGTTGGTATCAGAGCATCCCGGTTAAAGTCTTTTGGGTTTGTGGTTAGGTCTGTTTTGCTTAAGTTGTGTGATTCTCTGTGTTTTGTTTTCAAACGATGATATCTGACTCTTATTATGTTTTGGTTGCTAGTGAAGAAAGCTATGTCTCGTAATAGAGGTGCACGTGCGAACGTGGGACACAATGATGATCCAATGACAGCGGCAATGCAGCGTATGGCAGAAGTGATTGTGCAACAAAATCAACAGGCTGCACAACAACAAAAGGTAAATTCTGATGTTCAAAATTTGTCAGAATTTCGTCGAAACAATCCACCACAGTTTCGAGGCGAGTTTAATCCAGAAAAGGTAAGTCTGTGGATAGAAGAGTTGGAGAAGATTTTTGAAGGAATGAGGTGTGCAGATGATTGCAAGGTGACTTATGCAACTTTCATGTTGTTAGGAGACAGTGAAAATTGGTGGAAGGCTACTTGTAGAGTATTACAAGAACAACGAAGGGCAATTACATGGGAGCTATTTCGTGAAGTGTTTCTGGACAAATATTTCTTAGAGGGTGCAAGGCATGCAAAGGAGATGGAATTTCTTGGATTAAGACAAAGAGGAATGACAGTGAATGAGTATGCAGCAAAGTTTGAGAGTTTATCTAAATTCTCACGTTATCTTCAGATTCAGTCTAATGAGAATTGGAAACATCACAAGTTTGAGGAAGGATTAAGGGTTGAACTGAAGAAGGGAGTAATACCAATGAAAATGAACCAGTTCTCGGCACTAATGGATATGTGTTGCAGACTTGAAGAGTTTGAGCCATTGCGAGATAACAGGAACCGTAACTTTGGACCATCAAGGTTCCAAAGGGGAGGAAGCAGTAACAATAATCGTTTTTAGCGCAAACCATATTCAAGACCATCGGGAAGTCAACAACAACAACAACAGTCTCGTGGTGGAGGTAGCAATAACAATCATTTTGGTCAGAATGCGGCACTGCCAATGAGATGTTTGAAGTGTGGAAAGGGTCATGCAACGAAGGACTGTACGATCAGAGGAATCATTTGCTTTAGATGTGGAAAACCTGGTCATTTTGTGAGGGATTGTAATCAAGTGAAGGTGGAGCCTTCAATAAACAATGTTCGTGCTGTCAAGTCTCAAGCTGTAGGACGAGTTTATACGATGAGTGGAGTCGAGGCCTCTCAGTCTGATGATCTTATCAAGGGAGAAGGTGTCATATCAAGTAATCTTTTAACTGTACTATATGATTCAGGTGCAACTCATTCGTTTATTGCAAATGACTGTGTGGATCGTTTAGAATTGCTTGTGTCTTCTTTGAACTTCCAATTGATTGTTTCTACACCTACTGCCAAACCTGTTAGTACTTCTAAAGTTTGCCTGAATTGTCCTGTTACTATAAAAAATCGAGTCTTTTCTATTGATTTAATTTGTTTACCTCTTACCGATATAGATATAATCTTAGGAATGGATTAGTTATTTTCTAACCATATTCTATTAGACTGTTCTGCAAAGACCTTAGTATTTCCTGAGGATGAGATTTCTAGATTTTTGACTGTCAATCAAGTCGAATCTTTATTAAGGGATGGAACACGAGGATACATACTGTTATCTTCTTTAGACGTCAAGAGTGAAAATGATGTGAATGCTATTCCTATTGTAAATGAGTTTCTTGAAGTTTTTCCTGACGATGTACCGGGACTACCACCAGAAAGAGAGATAGAGTTTTCTATCGATCTTGTACCAAGAGCAGGTTCTATTTTGATTGCACCATACCGGATGTCACCATCTGAGTTAGCAGAGTTGAAGAAGCAATTGGAGGAACTGTTGGAAAAATAGTTTTTGCGACCTAGTGTTTCACCTTGGGGAGCCCCAATGTTGTTAGTCAAAAAGAAGGATGAATCTTCACGCTTGTGTGTGGATTACTGCCAGTTAAACAAGGTCACAATTAAGAACAAATATCCACTTCCAAGGATTGATGATTTGATGGACTAGTTGAAAGGAGCAACTGTTTTCTCTAAGATAGATGTATGATCAGGTTATCATCAAATTCGTGTTAAGGTAGAGGATATACCTAAGACAGCTTTTCCAACGTGTTACGGTCATTATGAGTATCTTGTAATGCCATTTAGAGTAACAAATACTCCTGTCATATTCATGAATTACATGAATAGGATTTTTCATCCGTATCTAGACAGATTTGTCGTCATTTTCATTGATGACATTCTGATCTATTCTCAAAATCAGGAAGAGCATGCTGAACATCTCAATATAGTTCTTCAGATTTTAAAGGAGAAGAAGTTATACACAAAGTTGTCTAAGTGTGAATTTTAGTTAGACAAGGTTCAGTTTTTGGGTCATGTGATTTCGAAGGATGGAATTGTAGTGGATCCAGTAAAGGTGAAGACGGTTCTTCAGTGGGAAAGGCCAACTACAGTGACTAAGATCCGAAGTTTTGTTGGATTAGCTGGATATTATCGAAGATTTATTAAAGGTTTTTCCAAGATAGCTGGACCTCTTACACAACTCACAAGGAAGAATCAAGCTTTTGTCTGGACAAATGAGTGTGAGGAAAGTTTCCAAGAGTTAAAGAAAAGATTGACTACTGCACCGGTGTTGATTCTACCAGATCCAAATGAATCTTTTGAAGTATATTGTGATGTTTCATACCAAGGGTTAGGATGTGTTTTGATACAAAATAGAAAAGTGGTAGCATATGCTTCAAGACAACTAAAGGTAAATGAAAGGAATTACCCAGTACATGATTTGGAATTAGCTGCAGTTGTCTTTGCATTGAAAAATTGGAGACATTTTCTATATGGAGCTACGTTCAACGTCTTCAGTGATCATAAAAGTTTGAAGTATCTATGTAATCAGAAAGAGTTGAACATGAGGCAGAGAAGATGATTAGAATTCTTGAAGGATTATGATTTTCAACTTCAATATCATCCTGGAAAAGCAAATGTTGTGGCAGATGCTTTGAGTAGGAAGATGCTCAGTGTTTCTGCTATAATGATCAAAGAGGAACAACTGATAGAGCAATTCAGAGATTTGGGGTTGTTGGTAGAGTTAGCTCCTGGAAGGATGCGTTTGAATAAGGTTACTATTCTAAATGATTTACTTGAGGAAAATAGAGAATGTAATATGATGATGAATTTTTACAAGAAGAAAGAAAGCGGTTGAAGCATGGTGGACTTACAACAATTGAGGAAGGGTCTGATGGGATCCTAAAGTTTAAAGGCATAATTTGTATACCTAATGATCCTGATCTTAGAAAAACGATTCTCGATGAAGCTCATACCAGCAGATTGAGTATACATCCAGGAATGACCAAAATGTATCATGATCTGAAGCGATTATTTTGGTGGCCTGGGATGAAGAAGGATGTTGTTGAATATGTGTCATCATGTCTCGTGTGTCAGAAAGTGAAGGTTGAACATCAAAGACCAGCAGGTATGCTACAACCCTTCATTATTCCAGAATGGAAATGGGATAGTATAGCAATGGATTTTGTTACGGGTTTGCTAAAGACCAGAAAAAGATATGATTCTATATAGGTCATTGTTGATAGGCTTACGAAGTCAGCTCACTTCTTGCCAATCAATATCAGGTATTCGTTGGAAAAGTTGACCCAGCTGTACATTGGTGAAATCATAAGACTTCATGGTGTACCCATTAGTATCATTTCTGATAGGGATCCAAGATTTACATCAAGGTTTTGGCGAAGCCTATAGGAAGCTATGGGGACTTAAATTCATTTGAGTTCTGCTTATCATCCGCAGATGGATGGTCAAACGAAAAGGACGATACAATCACTGGAAGACCTATTAAGAGCTTGTGTGTTAGAACAAAAAGGGAGTTGGGATGAATTTTTGCTTTTGGTAGAATTCACCTACAATAATAGTTTTCACTCAAGTATAGGGATGGAACCCTATGAAGCGCTTTACGGATGACGATGCCGAACAACTTTGTGTTGGTATCAGGATGGTGAAAGTATAACCATTAGACCTGAAATGATACAACAAACAACTGAAAAAGTGAAGATGATCCAAGAGAAAATGAAGGCGACTCAAAGTAGATAGAAAAGCTATGCTGATAAAAGAAAAAGACCTCTTGAATTTGAGGAAAGTGAGCATGTGTTTTTACGAGTTACACCTACAACTGGTGTTGGAAGGGTTATAAAATCCAGAAAACTCACTCCTAAGTTTATTGGACCTTATCAAATTCTTCGTCGGATAGGTCCAGTCGCATACCAAATTGCTTTGCCACCTTTTCTTTCCAATTTGCACAATGTTTTCCATGTATCTCAATTGAGAAAGTATATTCCCGATCCAACTCATGTTATTCAACCCGATGAGGTACAATTGAAAGAAAATTTGACGTATGAGACACTTCCTGTTAAGATTGAAGACATGAGGATGAAGCAGCTCAGAGGGAAGGATATTCCATTAGTAAAAGTAATCTAGAATGAAACAACGGGAGATGCTACATGGGAGCTAGAAGACAAAATGAAGGAACAATATCCTCAATTGTTCTGAGGTATGGTAAATTTCGAGGACAATTTTTTTTTTAGCAGGGGAGAGTTTTAACATCCCGATTTTCATTTTTTCTGCACAAATATTAATTTTCTAATTTTTTTAACTTTTGAGAATTTTTCTGGATTTTTCTGACAATAAAAATATTTTAGTATTATTTTAGGTCGTCTGTGGGCCCACGGTGGGCCCGGAAACACAAAATTTTTATTGGCCAAAAAATTTTGTACTGTTAATACGGGGCCGGGGGATCTTACTAAACTCGAAACTGGATACAGTTACTAATTTTTCTTATACTGTGATTTTATTATTTACTGTATAATAATTACCGATTTGTGAGCCATAATTTTATTCTGTGAGTAATAAATTTTTATAGCTTTAGTTAAGTACTAGTCATGTGATGGCCATGTGCCACTAGATAGTAGAAATCAAATTTGGTGGCTAGTCATAAAAATTAACCAATGGTAATAAGTCAACAAAAATGACTTGTTTAAATTAGTTACTAATCTAGATGAATTGGTAAGCTAACCTAAGCTTAAATGGTCACAAATTAAAACAATTATTGGATAGTAATTTGCATAAACTTCCACGGCAATGAAAGAGTTTCTAGGACATTCAAAAGTTAGTGAGTCATCAAATGTTGACCAAAGCATGACTTGATGACATATGCTTGATTTTGCACCTTGATTGACCATGCAAATAATTTCCCACATGCTAGCACTAGCACTCCATGGCAATGAGCTCTAAGATAGACTATCTATCACAATTATATCACCTTTGTCTCCTAAGCCATTCTCTTCATTTCTACGCTTAGCCAAAACTTTATTTCTCTCCTCCAAAGCACCATTCAGCCATCACCTAGAGACCAATCTTCCAAGCTTCTAAAATTTTATCCAAGCTTATTTCCTACACCTAAACATCATTCTAAGACACTTCTATGTTGAAGACTTAAGCAAAATCTTTCATCTACTACCTTTTCTACAAGTTAGTGTTCTTGAGATTTCAAGGTAAAAGTTCTTCTTCTTCGTTTCTAAGTTGGTTTTTGAGTTTCTAAACCATGATTGTTCCATGGTTTCTCTTTTTCAAGCTTTGTTTGTGACTTTGGTTTGGCTTAAGCTTGCTAGAGTTTTCTTTGGGAGGTTCACGAAATTCTTGAAGCAAGGCAACTTGGTGGATTTTGTCTTCCTTGAGGTAAGAGGGAGATTACCCTCATCAACCATATGTTGGTGGTGAGGAGATGACCTTGTTTGTGGTGAAAAATCCATAAGGATTTATCCACTTGTATGATTTTAATCTTACTTTGTTTGTGGTGATTTATGCTTGGTTTGTTTTTAAAGCTTTGATTTATGCTTGTTTATTTGATTATATGTTGGTTTACTTGATCATATGCTTGATTATATGTTTATGGAAGTATAATGATATTTATATGAAGTAGGATATGATTATTATGATGAGAAAATTTTATGAAGTTTCCAAAGAACCTATGATGGCTCACGGCCATAACAACTCAAGAAAGCAAAAATGTTTCAAAATATTTTCTTAAGTATGGATTGAGTGATTTAATGGTGAGAAATTGGATTAAAGGTTTTGTAAAGGATTTTGATGATGAAAAATGGTTTTGTAAAGGATTTTAGTAATGAAAAATAATTAAGTATAAATATGAAACCTAAACCTAATTTTTGGCCAACACACTAAAGTGTGGTATTTTAAAACCCTAAATTATTTTATCTAGTGTGGACTTTGATAATTAGTTAACAAGAATTAGAGTTAAGGAATTTTTGGTAGAAAAAGAAAAATGAATCTAATGGTAGGAATTAAATTAGTAAGTATGCTATATTATTTAATTAAATCAAAGAAATCAAATTTTTGAAAAGAATCATAGAAAATAATACGTTAAGGATTTTTAGAATGAAAATATTTTCAAGAAGGCCAAAATGCATAAATTATTTAGAGGAATTTATAAAACAGATTTAGAAAATTAAGAAAATATTTTACGTAAGTGAATAATGGTAGAAATTTTTATTTTTAAGTTACGCGATTGATTTTTACGTTACGCAATTGAGAAAAGAATTTTAAATTGTTACACGATTGAGAAAATGTTTAAAAACATCTATGCGACTTAAAAACGTTTAAAAATATTTATGCAATTTAGAAAAACGTTTGAAATAATTTACGCGAATTAAAAACGTTGAAAACTATTTACGTAATTTAAAAACATAGGAAAAACATTACGCTATTTCAAAAATGCGATAAAATGTTTACAAGATTGGAATTTACAGCAGTTGGTTGTCGGGCTGTCGTGGTAGGCCCTATTATGTTAAAAAGTGATACTGTCAAGAAATGACGTATATTTCTGAAGTACTGTAAAATAATAGTTATATGTATTGTTGAATCATACATCATGCATGGAAAAACATGTCAAGTAAGGCAATGGGCCTAGGAGATGGAAATTACACCTTTGTGCGGGTAAGAATTGCGTAGTTATGACCTTTAGTGATCTTGGAGATGCCGGGGTGTGGAATGTCATATGTGGCCAGTTGGTAGCACCATTGCATCATGGTATCATTTGCAAACACACCGACGGTCTTGACGGAGTTACTACTCTTTTCATGATATGGTTGAGAGTGTCTTGTATTAGCCATGTTGCGCACCATGATATGATAAACGACACAAGATTTGAGACTAACGGTATACAGACATGTACTCCATATCATTCTCTCTGAAATTATGATTAGCTCCATGGAGTAGGAATTGGGTCATTGTACACATGCATAACGGGCTAGCATATTGGTGTGATAATTATGCCTATTTTATCTGTTTTCTATGATATGATATGATATGATATGATATGACTTTATGAGATATTTTGTATCTGTATCTTTTACTGTCATTTTCTATACTGCCTCATTGGTATTAATGAAAGGGGATCTCACCTCTTTATTATATTATATTTGTGTATTGTATGTATTTAATGAAGACAGAGGAGACGAGGAGACTGATAAGTCTTTTTACTATCAGTAGCTGGTTTTCTGTATTTGCTTGGTATGGCAGCGAGGTGTCAAGTTGTAGGGTTTGTCACGGTTCGATTCCACGGTGGGATTGATGCGTGGCGGGTTAACTTAGACAGGGAAAGGTTTGTGTATACCGGGGATCTGACTCTGACTTTAAGTGGTACTAGGGATGGTACTCCTGTCATGACACAATATGTGTCTGTGCGTTTAGAGTTTTATATGCCTATACGTGAGATTTGGAGTAGGAATAATAATACTTATACTCCACACAAGGAATCCATGATGTCGACTTCCAGGACATCAACCATTGTGTGCTATATCCGCCAGGTTTCTTTGATGATAACACTGAGGAGGAGGAGGAGGAGGAGGAGGATCCCAATGAGAGCCTGAACCTTTAGTTTGATGGGGTTTTAGTTTAGTAGTTTTGTTTTGGTGTGTATTGTATATATAATTTTTGGGGTGTAATTATGTAAATTATTTGTGAACAAGGTTTGTAATATGTAATATAAGGTGTGTTAGTTTTAATTTCATTTTAATTTTAAAGTTTTTATTTATTATCTGTTATTCCACAAAAGAAATTTTAAAATCAATGTTTTTACAAGATTAATTCTTTTACAACTTGGGTAAGTTATATTAAAATTAGTCTTAAATGTGATACCCAACGGTGGGTGTTGCAAGACACCTAACTTTCATTACCATTATGACAGTAAGAAAACGACACAGCGCAAGGCGCCCACATAGCAATACAGTTCATATATTCATTAATAGTAACAGTAGAATTTATAGTAAAGTAGTACAATTATAAGCAACAGTAAGAATCAATAACAATAGGCCGATCACAACAATATTTCCAATAATCAGCACGTCAATCAGATATTCATTTACAGAAGTAAAACAGTTACTTTCACAGTCACGAGTGTTCATGCTCTGCAATTTATGAGACCGATAATGAATAGTACATAATGCATTATGGTACTAAAATCCTACTCCATGGAGCTAGACATCAACATTTTTAGAGTGAATGATCAAGGAGTAATGCCAGTATATCGTTAGCCTTAAAAACAGTGTGCTTCATCTCATAAAATATTTGTGCAACAATGGCTTATACATGGCACCTCAACAGTTGATCGCGATATAGGATGGCGTCTCAGTCTGGATCGTCGGTGTGTTTGCATCGGTCTACCCCACGGCACAGAGGAGCTCTTAATTGTCTATGATGAGGCACCCGTACCACGACGCCCCCAGGGCCAACCACTATGACCCTACGCTTAGTCTATTCGCACCTGCACATAGGTGTTATTCAATTCCTAGGCATACATTGCCTTTCTCAAATATGTCCAATGGATAACACATATTCATGATGACACAATGTCCAATCATGTATGCTTATCAATAATACATTTATCATATACAATATCACAACGGTATATAGTCATTCTCAATGTCAATACATCATAATCTCATCAACAAATACTTAGCCCCAAATAGGGTCTTACAACAATATAGAGTCATTTCTCAACATCAAGGTATGTTTATGGTCTAACATTTATCACCATTCCCCATCAAGGGTCTAACACTTCTAATAACTTAAGTCTTGATTAATTATGAAATTTCTTAGGTTAAATAACCCTTAAAACCGTGGCCTCACAATCCTTCAAGGTTTTAAATTTTCTTCTATTTTATGCACTAGTCTCTTGATACCTAAATACATAGCTTTTGTTCCACATGGGGTCAATTCAATTCATTAACAACAATAGAATAAAATTCTCAATATTAATATGTATTCACATATAGCTCATCAATTTTCACAAGTTCATATCTTGGATTCATACTTTTAAAGTCTTAAACTTTTAGTCAATTATGAAAATTTTAGGGTAAGTTACCCTTCAAAACTGTGGCCTTCTCAAGTCTCATTATTCAATTTAATTCTTTCACTTTGTTATGGATTATGCATATCTCTAAATTCTTAATTTCCAAAGATGCACCAAGGCATCATTTAAACCTTAAACTTTCTCTCTAAAACCGTGGCCTCACAAGGTTCTCAAAATCTCAATTCCTCTCCATTTCATTTATTAGTTTCTCGATATCAAATCATTTTAATTTTAGTTCACCAAAGCTAATTCAATCCCTCATTTTTCCAAGCCAAAACCGTGGCCTCCCTTTTGGGTATTAAACCCTTAAAATTTTCCATTCATTAATTCTAATCTTGTCATCCAACATTAAATAACATAAGCTTTATTTCTTTGTGTACAGAAACCAATTTTTATCCCAAAATTCCACTCAAAACCGTGGCACCATGTTAGGGTAGGAAACTCCCAATTTTTCATTTAACAACCCTAACATGATTAAGCATATTTAACACATCCAATACATTCATAATCATTATTCAAGCATTACTTTCAATCAAGGATACACAAACATGTAAAACCACCAAATAAAGTAAGCATACAAAGATGTATTTCTCCATCAACAACACACATAAGTCTCCTCACCACCAATAAATGGTTGAAGTGAGTAATCTCCCTCTTACCTTAAGGAAGAACACGAAAATGGACTCCTACTTCCTCCATGGTGATTTCGATTTTGGGGTCTCCAAGAAGCCTAAAATCTCAATCATCAAGAACCAATATTAAACATGGTAAAGAATGAACCTTTGGTCTCCAATGAGACCCTAGAGTACGAAAATGAAGAGAAAGAGGAAGAAAAATGAGAACTTTACCTTAAAGCTTGAAGCTTTGTCTTGGAAGACAATGGAGGAAAAGTTGGTTTTTGAAGAAAACCCTTCAAATAGAAGTTATAGAGGAGGTTGAGAGGAATGTAGAAATGGTGTTTATGAAGAGAAAAGTGAAGGGAAATGGTTGGTGATGGAGCTGCAATTTTTGTGGTTGAGGGAGAAGATGGGTTTTTGAAGAAACTTTCAAAAGAGAAAGTGTAGAAGAGGTGGAGGTGAGTGTGAAAATGGTGTTGATAGGGAGAAAAGATGAAGAGAAATAGCTCCTAAAGGGGCTGCAATTTCGTGCTTGAGGGAGAGGAAGAAGAGAGAAGGAGGAGAGAAATGAAGAAGAAGGAGTTAGAGAGAGAAAGTGATGGTAGGAAATGAGATATTTTGGTGAGTGTGTTAAGTGTGTGGGAAGCAAAAATTGCTTCCCCTTGGCTATGAGTGAGCTACGGCAATGAGAGAGAGAAGGAGGGGAGAGAGGCTTCTCCAATGAGTGCTTCAAGAAAGTATACCAATTTGAATTAAAGTGGATTTGATTTGACATAAAGTGGATTGCACTAGGATAAGGTGATAGGGTTTCTAATACATAATATTATTCAATTGACAATTGTTACAGTTGGCAGAAGTCAGTATTAATTGTCCAACGAATAAAAATTTCACAACGATTTATCGCTCTGTCAGATAAAATTTCTCGAAAAACATGAAATCTTGTAAACCGTGTCCAGCCTTGGGTTTAGTAAGATCCCCCGTCGACATTTCCACAGTTCAAGGTTCTTGGTAAAAATATCTCATTTTTCCGACTCCGCTCAGTTTGCATGCAAAACGAGGAATAATATTAAAATATTTCGCGTTCTCAAAAAAATCCAGAAAAATTCACAAAAATTCTAAATATTATAAAATGATCATTTAACATGAAATTATTAATTTTCAGGATGTTACCCCAGCTTTGCTTAGTGTGCACGTAAAACGAAGAATAATATTAAAATATTTCACGTTCTAAAAAAAATACAAAAAAATTCCAAAAAATCACAAATATTATAAAACGACTATTTATCCTAAAATTATTAATTTTCAGGATGTTACAATTATCTAATGGATAATTGTTACAGTTGATAGAAGTCAATGTTAATTGTCTAACAGATAATAAAAGACACAGCGATTTTTATTTATCAGATAAATTTTTTGAAAAACATGAAATCACGTAAATCATGTCCAGTCTCGGATTTAGTAAGATCCCTCATTGACATTTTCACAGATCAAGGTCCTCAGGGGAAATATCTCATTTCCCAAACGTCGCTCAGTGTGCATGCAAAACGAGGAATAAGATTAAAATATTCCACGTTCTCAGAAAAATTCAGAAAAATTCACAAAAATCACAAATATTATAAAACAACTATTTATCATGAAATTATAAATTTTCAGGGTGTTACAACTCTCCCTTCAAATAGAAATTTTGCCCTCGAAATTTTCATACCTTAGAATAGTTGTGGGTATTGCTCCTTCATCTTATCTTCTAACTCCCACGTCGTATCTCTGGTTGTTTCGTTCCAGATCACTTTTACCACTGGGATGTCTTTCCCTCTGAGTTGCTTTATCCTCTTATCCTTAATCCTTGCAGGGGTTGTCTCATAAGTCAAGTTTTCTTTCAATTGTACCGTGTCAGGTGCTATGACATGATCAAGACTAGGAATATATTTTCGAAGTTGTGACACATAAAAGACATTATGGAGATTAGAGAGAAAAGATGGTAAAGCTATTTAGTAAGCAATTGGACCTATCCGACGAAGAATTTAGTAAGGTCCAAGGAATTTAGGAGTAAGTTTTCTAGACTTAAGAACTGTAACACCCTAAACTTTTGGTGAATGACTGTTGTGTCCCGAATGTATTGTTTTCTATTTTGTAACTTTAGGATAAATGACCGTTATGTCCTTTTTGTACTGTTTGTTGTTTTTCTGTATGAAATACTGTTTTATTTTATTGTCTATGATTTTATTTGAACTTTTTGTGTGATTTGCTCCGGGGCAAGAAAATAATAATTTTTGGACCAAGGAAATCTTATTTTAATTATTCGGAGCTGGGGGATCTTACTAAACCCAATTCTGAATAATACGGTTAGTAATCTTTTAATTTTTAGGATTTAACTATGCAATAAAATAATTTTATATTATTATAATATTATTTTATTAGTCAGTACAAATAAATGGTAATGGACTTGAAAATGTTTTGCGGGACCCACGTTTAGCGAAACAGTTAACGTTTTGGAGTAGTAGCTTAATGACTAGGCTTAATTAGTGATAAGGCTTAATGACTAGGCTTAATGACAAGGCTTGGATTAGCCAATGAGAGCTAAGCTTGGTGATCAAGTTTTAATCCTCACCATTCATCAATTCTAAGGCTTGGAAGGAGCCAACCAAGGGGACACCTCCCTTGCATTGAACTCCACGGCCAAGCTTCACTTTGGAGAGCAAAAATCATTTCATTCTCTAACATTTTCTCTCTTCTCTCTCTTCCAAAAATACCAAACACCATTGATGCTTCTTTGAAGGTCCATTCGGCCAAGAACCCTACACCAACATCCATCCACCCAAAATTTCTTCTAACCTACTTTTCTAAACCTAAACACAATTCTAAGAATATCTCTAGTTGAGAGTTCTTGCAAAATCCATCATCTTGAGCTTGAAAAACTACTTGGGAGATTCTACCTTGAAGGTGAAAATCCTAGCTTTTCATTTCTAAATTCTATTTCAAGGTTCTAAGTCATGATTGATCCATGATTTAAGCTTTCTTTCATGTTAGTAATTTGTAGAAATTGTTTAAGCTTGACAAGTGTCTTTGGAGGGTGAAAACTGAAACCATAGAAAGGAGTGAAAGAGTGTTTGTCTTCACTTAAGGTAAGAGGAAGACTTGAATCTTATCATCTTTGGGTGGTGATAAGAAAATGGAATTGTTTGTGATTGTAGAATCCATAAGGATTCATTTGTGTGTTTGTTTTAATAGCCTTCCTATTTGTGATTTGTATTAATATGCATGTCTACAAGCTTTAAAAATATTGTATGTGTTAGAAATGCATGGATAATTAGTAGGATGTGAATAACATGCTAAGGTTTGCATGAGTGTTCCAAAGAACACAAAACCAATGCTCACAGCCTCAATACAAAAAGGGAACCAAAATGTTCTCAACAATTTTCTAAAAGAATGATTTAATTGTCTTAGGAAAATTGACAAGATACAAAGTGATTTAGAGTAAGAAAAATGAATTTATGGATCAAATGATGAAAATTGTGTATTTTGGCCAACATGCCAAATGTGAATGTTTTTATTTCTAAAATTGTTTTTCAACAAAGGTTAGGTAATAATGCTAAAAGAAATTTTATTACAATGAATTTCGAGGAATAAAAATGATTAGATTAAGTTTAAGGAACTAAATCTAAGAGTTTTACCATTTAAAAGAAAATACAGTAGCTTTTGTAAAATTTCTAACGTAGAGCTCATTTTATGTTTTGAAGCACGTTAGTAGTTTTCAAAAGTATAATTAAATGGTTATAATATAAATAAAAGGAATTTTTACAGAAAACTTAGAAAACCATTATCATACATTTTCTAAGCAAAATACTGTCAATTTTTGCTAAAAACAGACAAATAAGATAGAAAAGATATCCAATATATAATTTATACAGTATGAAAAATATTCTACGTAGTTCAAACGTATTAAATATTATTTTTTTGTTTATTTAAATAGTGATTTTTAAGGAAATCGGACAAGAAAATGATTTAAAAATCTTATGCGATTGAGAAAATGATTGAAAAACAGTACGCGATTTTAAAAAAAGTTAAAATTTATTTATGCGATTTAAAAATATTTGTAAAAACGATGAAATTTTGAAAACGCGATAAAATTTCTACGCGATTGACGAAAATAACAAGTTTTTACTGTCGGGCCAAAGTGGTGGACCCGGACAAATTGTGGAACAGTACTGTCAGGTAGGACATACTGTATATATATGAGATTTGCCTTTAAGGGCATTTTCATAATTTTTGCCATTGAGGGCATATTTGAGATTTTTGCCATTGAGGGCATTTCTGTAAAAATGGATACTAATACCATTGAGGGTATTTTGATAATTTTCATCATGCATTGAGTTGTGCCAATTTGGTTGATAATTGGTGAATTGATTGACGAGGTGAATTATATCGTGTTGTCGGTGTGATAAGCGTAGTGTGGTTCAACTTGAATGAACTTGGAGACATTAGTGTGTGGATTATTCCATTTGTGGACAGTTGGTCGCTCCTCTGGGCCGTGGTAATTGGCAACACACTAATGGACTCGACACGTACTATACTTAATCAAGATCTTGTGAAATCTATTTAGTACAAGCCTATAGTGACACGACATTTTGACAGTGTGCTATACCACGACGTTATGACAGTGGGCTATAGATGCAACGTGAGACAGCGGAATAGTTTGGGCAGTCGATGGTACTAATAGATTTTGTGAGTCATTCTCTCTGATGTCTGTGTTTTTAGCTCCATGGAGCAGGGTTGAGTCACATTTAATATACCTATGTGTTATACATTTTAATGTTTATCTATCTATACCATTTTATCTATCTGTACTATTATATGTTGTTGTTGTATTGAATTTCTGTATTACATGATATTATTATTTATGCTATTATAGTATGCTATATTGTATGAACTGTTATATTTGTTGTATTGTCGTTTTCTTATTTATCATGTTTGTGGTGATATAGATTGTCTTACCTCTTTCTTGTATGTGTTATCTGTATATTTTAAATTATGTGATAAAGAGTTTGAGGAAGAGGAACAACCTCTTGAGTGTGAGTATCCAGAGGAAGAGGAAGAGCAGCAAGCCGAAGATCAGTTCTACAACCAAGAACCATCCGATCATCCATATCCATTGGATTGATTGTGTGAGTATGACACTACCAGGATTCTTTGGATTCGTGCAACTTGAGTTTCACGGAGGCTCAAGCCCTAGCTCGCAAGAGGATAGAGACTCGGTGACGTACGTAGGGCGTCTGACTGTGACCATACGTATGGAGTTTGATGGAGTGCCAATCTTTTCTACTTTGTTTTATTTACATGTGGAGTTGCCACTATCTCTTAGGCGTCATTGGGGTGGTATATTTGATGCGCCTAGCGAGATAAAGAAGATCGACCGCATCGGACTCGTGTCCGTAGAGAGTCGAGGCATCCGGATACCTATCACCGAAGTTTCATCAAGAAACGAGAGTGATCCTTCAGAGGGTTAGATATTTATGATGTGTACTTGGGCGCGTCTGCGTTTGTATATATTGACCTTTTACTGCTTTGTTTATTGTTTTAGTGGGAAAAGGCTTGGTTGTTGTTGTTGTTGTTGTTGTTTTACGTATTTTGTTTCGAGACAGTAAAATAAAAAATTTTTTGAGCTCTATTTTAATTTTTCAATGCATGACATTGATATATATATATATATATATATATATATATATATATATATATATATATATATATATATATATATATATATATATATATATATATAAATTGTGTGTATGTGTGTGTGTGTATACATTGATGTTGCTTATCTTTGTGTGTGTTTATTATCTGACTTTAATGTTGCTTATTGTTTTCGGTGCTTGAATGATGTTGTGCGCCATTTCTATTTCTTTACTGCCATAACTTGTATTGATGTAGGGGATCTCATCTCTTTATTCTGTTATCCTATTTATGTCTGTGTTTCTTTAAACTCTGTGATGAGAAGGAGCCAGAGCTTTGCAGTTTCCATTTGGGTTAGTTTCCGTTCTTGCTATGGTGTCTAGACGAGGTCTTCTTGGTTATGCTAGGCTAAGGTTTCATGGAGGCATCGATTCATGGCATATCAACCTGAATACCGAGCAGTTTGTTTATGTGGGTGAGGTGACCTTATCTTTTGCAAGGAGTTGTTACGGAGCTCCTACCTTCTCTTTTGATGTCACTGTGTGGATGGAGTTTTACATGCCGATTCAAGAGTTGTGGGGTGACCACTTTTATACCCCACAAGAGGACTTGATTATGTTTTCTGCTCAGGCCCCTGCCCGTGAGTCTGTGGCTCCTGTTAGGATCTCTTATTCTGAGGAGGATCCCGAGGAGGATCCGTCCGAGGGTCCTTCTCAATAGCTTGTGGGGCTTGATATGTTTTGTAGCTTTTGGGGTGATGTCTTTTTGTTGTTTTTGGTGGTTGATGTGTATAATCTTTTAGGGCATGTAAAGTTATTGCTTATGTTTTACTAAGATCCTTTGATGTATGTAAGTACTTATGATATGTATCTTTTGGTTTGATGGATAAGACATTCCTTATATTATTCTCCGCTAACTTTATGTTTTCCATTTATTAAGAAAAAAATTGGTAAATTCATATATTTATTTGATAAACAGGTAATTTTTACAAACTGAGTTTTAGTTTCTTTTGAATTTTGTCCTTTCGGTGTGATTCCCTTTGCATAAAGGGGCGTTACACCAAGTTTGGTATCAGAGAACCGGTTTGAGTTTTCTTTTAGGTTTGTGGTTAGGTATGTAACACCCCAAAAATTGATAATTTCATGATAAATAATTATGTTATAATATTTGTGATTTTTGTGAATTTTTGTGGATCTTTCCGAAAACGTTGAATATTTTAATATATTCCTTTTGCGTTGAGAAGGTTTGAGTGAGAGCCAGGAAAATGAAATATTTTCTCCAAGGTGGTAAACCTTAAACTATGGAAACGTCGATGGGGATCTTACTAAACCCGAGTGAAGGACAATTTATGAAGTTTGCGTTTTTCAAGATTTTTATCTGATAAATAAAAATCGCTGTACAATTTATTATTCATTAAACAATAAATACTGAATTTTGTTAACTGTAATGATTGTCCATTGAATAATAACTTGTAGTAGGAATCCCTATCACCTTATCTAGAAATCTACTTTATGTCACATCACCTTGATTTTTTTCAACAAGGTGATTTTGGCTTTTGAAGAAGATTTGGAGGAAGCTTCCTAGCAACTTCCCAAGCATGCATGAAGCCCTTCTCTCTCTTCTCTCCATGTGTGCCGCGGCTTGTGGGGGGAAATGGGGAGCCAAATATCTCATTTCATTTTTCCTATTCACATCACTTCTTCATTTTGAATTTTCACTTCTCTTTCTTCACATTCTCTATTTCACTTTCTATCACATTTCTCCATTCTCTTTCTTCTTCTCCCACCTCGGGAGGTTGGGCACGATTGCACATTCTGAGATTTCACATTTTTTGAGAAAATTTAATGTGACGAATAACAAAATGCCGTGTAAATTTCATCCGTCAGATAAATTAATACTAACTTCTGTCGATTGTAGTAATTATCCATTGGATAATAAAATGTAATAAAAATCCTATCACATTATCCTAATATAATCTACTTTATGTCTAATCAAGTTCACTTTAATTCAAATTTTGTACCCTAATTATGAAGCTTCTTTGAGAAGCTTTGGCCAAAAGACCACCTTGCCCTTGGCTTGCATAGGAAGCCAAAATTTCCCCCCTCTTCTCTCCTCACTTGCCGCGGTTAACCATGCCCTTGGGAGGCAAAATTTTTGCCTCCCACTTAACCTAACACTCACAAAATATCTTCACTCTAACCTATTCACTCTCTCTCTAAACTTCTTCTTCTTTAATTTCTCCTCCTTCTCTCTACACCTCCTCCATAGCAATGGCTTTGCAGCCCCATCCTCCACCATTTTTCTTCACTTTTCTCTTCACCAAGCTCATTTCCATACTCACCTCATCCTTCTCTACATCTTTTCTTTAGAAAGTTCCTTCAACAATCCAACCTTTTTCCATTGTCTTCCAAGGTAAAGCTTCAAGCTTTAAGGTGAAGTTTTGATTTTTTTTTCTCATTTCTCTTCATTTTCGTGCTCCATGGTCTCTTTGATGACCATGGATCCATTCTTTTTCAACCTTTGATATTGGATCATTTTCTTGAAAATCCTAGGGTTCTTGGAGCCTTGAAACCGAAATCACAAGGAGCTTGAAGGAGACCATTTTCGTTTATTCTTCCTTAGGTAAGAGGGAGACTACTCACTTCAACCAATAATGGTGGTGAAGGAACCCTTGTATGTTCATATTATTTTGTGATTTTTGCTTGTTAATGTGTTCTTGAATTTGATTAAAGATTGATTGGTAACCTTTAGTAAATTGGAAGTGTTAAATGCGCTTGATCATGTTGGGGTTGCTAAATGGAAATTTTTGAGGTTCGTACCCTAACATGGTGGCCACGGTTTTGGATGGAATTTTGGGTTGAAAATTGTTTTTGTGAACAAATAAATAATACTTGTGTGATTAAATGTTGAATGATAACATTGAGATTAATAAATGGAAAATTTCAAGGATTAAACACCTTAAAAGGGAGCCACGGTTTTGGCTTGAAACCATAAGGGTTTGGATGGACCTTGGTAAATTAAAATTTAAGTAAATTGATATTGAGAAATTAATACAAAAAATGGAATGAAAAATTTGACTTTGAAGACCCTTGGAGGCTACGGTTTTGGAGAGAAAACCTTGAGGCTAAATGATGCCTTGGAGCATCTTTGGAAATCTAAGATCTAGAGACATGCATAATTCTTAATGAAGTGAAAGAATTAAAATGGATAACAACACTAAAAGGCCATGGTTTTGAAGGGTAATTCACCCTATAATTTTCATAATTGACCAAAGTTTAAGACTTTGAAAATGGGAATCCAAGACATGAACTTGTGAAAATTGATAAGCTATGTATGATTACATATTGATATTGAGAATTGATTTTATGTTGTTATAAATCCCTATGTGGGTTAAGCACTTGTTGGTTATGTACTTGAGAAAATCATAATGGTGATGTCAAGAAATGAACATGTATGTGTATATATATACTTATATACCATTGTGGTATGCTTATGATGAATGCATCATTGATGAACATGCATGATTGAAATTGAGTCGTCATGTATACGTATTGTCCATTGGACACTGTTAGAAAGGCTATATGTGCCTAAGAGTTTGAATAACACCTATGTGCAGGTGCGAGTAGACTAAGCGTAGGGTCATAATGGTTGGCCCTGGGGGCGTCGGAGTGCGGGTGTCTCACAATAGACAGTTGTAGCTCCACTGGGATCGTGGGATAAACCAATGCGACACACTGATGATCCTGTCCGAGACGCTGTCCTATATCGCAATCAACTGTCGAGGTATCATGTATAAGCCATTGCGCAAACATTTTTATGAAATAAAGCACACTATATTTTCTGAGGCTAACGATATACTGGTATTACTCCTTGATCATTCACTCCGAAAATGTTTATGTCTAGCTTCATGGAGTAGGTTTTTGGGACACTTTTGCATTGTTAGCTGTCAGTCGTATAACTCATTGAGCATGAGCATTATTAACTGTGAAACATGTTTACTATTATTATGTAACAACTGTTAGTTACCTGAACTGTTGACTGTTGATGGTATCTCTGTTATTTAAATGTTGTTAGTCTGCTTTCACTGTAAATCTTAATATTGTGGTGCTTAAATGAATAAATTGTGTTCGATTTGGGCGTTCAGCGCTGTTTAGTTTCCTGCTGCTATTATTGGTAATGAATGACGAGTATCTCACCTCTTTACGGTATATTCCGCTACTGTGTGTTTTCTCATGATTGACTGAAGACATTCGTGAGGAGGACAAGGAAACCACTGAGTTTCAGGGTTTCTGGCCGTATCTTGACTGAGATCGAGACTGCTGAGGATGTCATTTCGCCCCTGTGGATTCTTTGGTTACGTGCGGATCAACTTTCGTGTTGGTCCGAATTGCTGGCATATCAACGTGCAGACTGATCGTTGTGTATACCACGACGAATTGATGGTGTCCTTAGCATGAGGACAATATACTGCTTCTATTTTTTATTTCCATGCCTTTGTATGGCTGGAATTTTACCTGCCTGTGAGAGACATGTGGGCGGATATGTACTACACCCCACATGACGACTCTTTCTTGTCCACTGCTCGGGCTCCTGCCCGTTGTTTCGTCGTTCCGATGGATGTCTCGTCGGATGATGAGGACCCTGAGGAGGACCCATCTACGGTTCCTTCTCGTTCTCGTCAGTCTTAGAGACTGTTTTCTTTTTAAATCGATGGCTACTGATGGCTGTCCAATTATTTTGTGGGAGCCTGACGTATTATTGGATTGATGGGTATATATATATTTGTATCTCTTAGGGAAGGTACATATTTTGCTTTTTGTGTACATTTTGGAAATGTAATTAATACAGGCTTGTTCGTATAATTATGATAATGTAATTCCGATGTATGGTTTAATTTCTGTTGACTGTATTATAACTATTCATTGTTTGAAGTTTCGCCACAACGGGGATTTTTCTAATTTACTATTGTACTACTTACAATGCCTTGCAAATATATATATATATATATATATATATATATATATATATATATATATATATATATATATATATATATATATATATATATAAAACAATGATAATATAATAAGAGCATGGAAAAAGTTTTAAGGTAGATTAAACTAGCATTAATATACCGGGTTTTGGAAATTTTAGACAAGTACTATTTTGCGCAGTATAATCTTACCTTATGTTTTACGATTATATAAATAAAATGGTGTGACGTTCCTTCTTCGTGGGTATTGGATAAGAGAAAAAGGGCGTTACAAAGACAACAACGAATCAGTCCAAATAAGGACGAAATATTCTATTCATGTAGTCCATGAATATAGCAGATGCATTCGTCACTCCAAAAGGCATCATCAGGTACTTGTAGTGACCATAACGAGTACGAAAAGTTATTTTGGGAATATCCTCCACCTTTGCTCTAATATGATGATAGCCTGATCGCAGATCGATCTTAGAAAATACCGCTGCTCCCTTCAATTGATCTATTAAGTCATCTATTCTTGGAAGTGGATACTTATTCTTAATTGTGACTTTATTCAACTGGCGATAGTCCACACACAATCGCGAAGTACTATCCTTCTTCTTGATTAGCAACATTGGCGCTCCCCATGGCGACACACTGGGTCTAACAAACTGTTTCTCCAAGAGTTCTTCCAATTGCTTCTTGAGTTCAACTAGTTCTGCTGGTGACATTCTATAGGGTGCTATAGAAATAGGGCCAGATCCAGGTACAAGATCAATGGTGAATTTAATCTCCCGCTCTGGCGGTAAACCAGGTACATCTTTAGGAAAAACTTCGGGAATCTCTCTAGCCACTGGAATTGCATTCACATCTGCCTTATTTTCGACTTTTAAAGAAGACAATAGTATGTATCTCAGAGCTCCTTCTTTTAAGAAAGCTTTTACTTGGTTAGCCGTAAAAAATGTTACCAAGTGGCCTCAATACTCAAGAGGGGTTTGAATTGAGTTTGTAAAACAAGTTCGTAATTCTTTTGCAAAACATTTGATTCTCAATTTTCGTTGAAGCTATTGTTTGTTAGAAATGAATGAATAGAGAGAATAAAGGGCTTACACGTACAAGTAAATCAATCAAGCAAGATAGAATGCAAGATATTCAATAAAACAGTACACAAAGTAAAGGAGATGAGTTTAGGAAGACAAACACAAAGCTTTATCTTGGTTTAACCACTAATCCACTTATGGTTTACGTCCACTCCTCAAGTAAACACCCGAGATTTTCACTATATCTTCAAGCTTCAAATAGGTGCTTGACAACCTTTATAAGATGGAGCACTTAACACACCTTAGGATACCTCACCCTTTGTGCTTGAGTCTCAATATCAAAAGGATACCTCACCCTTACGATCCTTTGAGGGATGCCTCACCCTCTTTTCAGAATAAACAAAGTATAGATGAATGAAAACTCTCATAAGAGTGGATAATACAAATTGAAGCTTATGGGTATCAAGAATTCACTCAACTAAAGCTCAAAAACAAAGTATAATTTTTGAGATAGAGAAAATGTGAGTTCAAAGCTTAAGAATGTTTTTCAGATTGATTGACCAACCTTCATAAATGCCCAACAACTTAGATTTATAGCCAAATACATTTAAGAGTCGTTGGGGTGGTTGGAAGCATTTAATGCTCTGTGAAAAAGCCGTTGAATATGTTCACTGGTTTTTCAAATAACCAATTAGGGAGGAGTCCTAATTAGTTAGGCCTTCTCACAATTTATTTCCAGTGACTCTTTAAAAACATACTAACTAATTAGGCAAAACACCTAATCGGTTAGGTTCTCTTAAATTTCATTTCACGTGACACTTTAAAGACATACTAACCAATTAGGCAAAACACCTAATCGGTTAGGACCTCTTAAAAAATAGCTTCTGAGTTCACAAATAATCAGTTAGATGGACATCCTAGTCGGTTAGGATGTTAAAATAACTAACTCACGTTTCTTCCAGAAAACACACTAACCGATTAGCCCAAACCTCTAATCGGTTAGCACCATTATAAATGGAGAGGTAATGCCTCTGTTTTGATAGATAACCGATTAACCCATGTTCCTAATCGGTTAGGACATTTATAAAAACATGTTCTGACTTGATGAATAACCAATTAGGTGGAGTTCCTAACAAGTTAGGAGCTCTTGAAAAACATTGAGTATTTTGCTCTTGATCGAGTCACTAACTTGGTAACCCATTAAAATATTTTCACAAGTTTAGAACATAATTTTGCAAACCTATTTAAGTCAAGTGAAAAACCATTTGAATGAGCTTAGAGTGAATCCTAAATACCTTAACACAATATCTAAGCCCTATATACTATTCTTGAATATTCTTGGAGCTTGATTAATTGCACGTCCATCCTTTCTTGTTTGTAATAATCAAAACTAATATATTGAATCAATGCCAATTACAAAAAATCTAGAATTCTCATCCACAGGGAAAACTATGATTTTACTAGAACAATCTAATAGGACATGGTTAGAAGACAATTAATCCATTCCTAAGATTATGTCTAATTGAAACAGTTCAAGTCAAAAGGCAAAGAAGACATAGGTAAACCAAGTCTTTTCACACAGTCATAGGAAATGAAAGAATGGGTTGCCCCAGAGTTATACAGTACAGTTAAAAGATTACCCTCTATGATACCTTCTCCTTGTATGAGATCTTCGGATTTAGAGGCCTCAGCTCCACTCAGGGTATAAACTCTTCCTCCTGCCTGCAGTTTCGCAGCTCTCGCAGCATTGACTGAAGGCTCTGCCTTGGCTTGGTTGCAGTCGCAGGAAACATATCCAGGCTTCCCACATCTAAAGAAAATGACTCCTTTAATTGTGCAATCCCTCGTGTAGTGCTCATTCCCGCACTTCAAACATCTTGGCGCAGACGTCGTAGTCTGACCAGTTCTACCAGGACTCCCACCAAGACTTCCACCTTGCGAGTGTTGTTGTTGATTTCTAGGTGGTCTTGAATAAGGCTTTCTCTGATAGCAATTAGTACTGCTGCTTCCTCCCCTCTGTGACCGAAAAGGCCCAAAGTTGCAGTTCCTCTTGTCTCACGCTTGATCTAGGTTTTCTACCTAGTAACACGTATCTAGCAGCTCTAAAAATTAGTTAATTCTCAAAGTTATAACTGCCCTCTTCATATCGTGCCTCAAACCTTCTTCGAACTTCTAGCTGGTGTTGGAAATAAGTTGAGAATCTTGACAAGCTTTCAAACTTTGCAACGTACTCACCGATCGTCATGTTATCTTGTCTCAGACTAAGAAACTCCATCTCTTTAGCATGTCTGGCACTTGCAGGGTAATATTTCCCTAAGAATTTCTCCTTGAATACCTCCCAAGTAATTGCTTGACCTTCAGTTTCCAATAATCTCTGTTCTCCAGTCACTACTCTTCCGCGTCTCCAACCAACATAAACGCAACAAAAGTCACTTTTTTATCATTGGCACAATTCATGCCTCTGAAGACTTTCTCCAGCTCCTTGATCCAAAGAGTAGCCTTCTCAGGATCAAATTCTCCCTTGAATTGAGGAGGGTTGTTGCGACAAAATTCAGCCAAGTTTTGAGTATCGGCAGTAGCTTCAAACTCTTGTGCAGCTCTCTCTTGCTGTTGAGCAGTCTGTTGGTTCTGTTGCAACATGGTCTCAGCCATCTTTTGAATCGCCTCGATCGCTTCAGTCATATCCCCTCTACAAGCCATATCTCTTTTTAAGTCAAACTATACAAAACACAGGGAAAAGTCAGATGCATCCTTTCAGAATACCAAACACAGAGAATCATACAACACAAACAAGACAGTCCAAACCACAAGACCCAAAAGAAAACTTAAACCGGGGCTCTGATACCAAACCAGTGTAACGCCCAACGTCACACTATAATAAAAGGAAATGCGAAAAATAAATAAATTGTAAGTTAAGACCCGGTTCATTTTTAATATATGAATAAACACCTTCAATCGTAAATGTATAGTAATAGGGTATTGAAATATATGTATAATATCAGTTGTAAAAATTTTCTTTTTATACATTATATCATTAAATAAAATAAATAGAACATGAAATAAAATAAACTATTAAATACACTCCATAATATACATATGATTTTGTCTTTAAGATACAAATAATTTACACACTACAAACTATATAATAAAGCAGTAAACTGTTTGAACATAACGCAAAACATAAACAAGCTCAAGTGCATATCTAGGAATTCTAATCCTCCTCAGATGGATCGTCGAATGACAGAAATCTTGGATGCCTTGCAGCTCTACGGACAGGAGTCCATGCTGTCGATACACTACTAAGCTCACTGGGGGCATGAAAACGTCCATCCCAATAATGCCTAATAGTCAAAGGTAACTTTAGATATAAATAAAAAGTAGTAGAAAATATCAGAGTTCCATCAAACTCTCTACGGAGGGACACAGTCAAATGCCCCATATAAACAACCGACTCTTTATCAACTCACAGACGCCAGGCCTCAGAGCCTCTATGAAACTCAAGTTTCACAAATCCCAAAAACTCCGGTAAAGCCATACCGCATCATAATCAATCCAAATGATATGGATGATCAAGAGGCTCGCCTTCCTCAAACTAGTCGCTCGGATGCTGCTCCTCCAGGTACCGACAATCTAGAGGCTGCTCCTCTTCCTCTTCCTCAAAGTCTTTACGGAACAATAATAATAATAATACAGAAAATATATACAAAGAGGTGAAACAATCTACATCATTACTAGCATGGCAGTACAGAAAATGACAGTACATATAGATATCACAATTGATACAATAATCCATATTATCACATCATACATAATATCTCAAATTAATATAAATAATCTCATCATGATGCATACCACATATGCAAATGTACACAGACTCATTCCCACTCCATGGAGTTAAACACAACCTCATAGAGAATGATCCGAAAGACCTATCCGTACCTCAGGCTACCCCAGCCAAGTATTACACAGTCAAATGTCGTGTAAACAGTAGATAGTCAAAATGTCGGGTAAGTAGTACACAGTCAAAACGTCGTGCACAATAGGCATTATACCAAATAGTCTCCACAAGATCTTGATTAAGAATAGTGCTTGTCGAGATTGCTAGTGTGTTGCCCGTTACCACGGCCCAAAGGAGCTACCAACTGTCCACATGTGGAATCTTCCGCACACTAACGCCTCCAAGTTCACTCAATGAACCGCACTACTCCTATCACACTCGCACTACGGTGTAATTCATCTTGTCAGCTAATCGCCAATTTCAACCAAATTGACACATTACTCAATGCATGTAAATGAACCAAAATTACACAAATAATCTCATTATCGGTATTTTCAACATAGTACGCCTCCACTTGATAGTACTATTTCTCAACATGTCCGGGTCCACCACTTTGGCTCGATAGTAAACTACTATTCCTTTCAGTCGCGTAAATATTTTATTGTGTTTTCATAATCGCGTCACCTTTTTCAACCATTTTCAAATTGTGTAAATGTTTTTCGACATTTTTAAAATCGTGTAGTGTTTTTAAATCATTTTCTCAATTATGTAATATTTTAAAATCGTTTTCTCAATCGCGTAGCTTAAAAATCATTATTTTTAATACGCTTAAGATATTCCTAATATTTTTCAATTACGTATAATATTTTATTTACGCTTTAAATTATATTTTGAAACTTTCTCCATTATTTATTTATTTTTAATTTTATTAACAACATTTTGTCTAGAAAATTCATTAAGTGGTATTTTCTACGTTTTCCTTTAAAAATTACCTCTCTTAGTCATAACTAATATTTACACATTGAAACTTGCTAACGCGCTTCAAAACCCAAAGGATGAGCTTTATGTTAGTATTTTTCTAGTGTTCAATTTATTTCTCATCCATACTTAATTTCTCTAATTAAGTTTCTAATAAAAAGTTCATTTTTTTCTCAAAAATCCATTGAAATTGAGTTCTCTTTAAGTTAATTACTTAGTCCACACTTAGAAAATAAATTTTTTGATCAAAGGTATATCAAATGGCATATTGGCCGAAATTCAATATCACCTTCATAAATCATCTTTAAATTACTTTTCATCCTCTAAGTCATTGTAAAATTCATTGTTACCAAGTGGCCTCAATACTCAAGAGGGGGGTGAATTGAGTATGTAAAATATTTTTGTAAATCTTTTGCAAAACGTTTGATTAACAATTTTCGTTGAAGCTATTGGATGATTGAAGTGAATAGATAAACGAGATTGAATACTTCACTCACAAATAAACAACTCAAGATAGAAAGAATTCAAGCAAAGCAAAATATCGAACTCAACTTAAGCAAATATAATTAAAGCACAAAGTAAAGAGATAGAGTTGAAAGGAACAAACACAAGATTTATCTTGGTTCAGCCACCAATCCACTTGTGACCTACGTCCAGTCCTCAAGCAAACCACTCGAGATTTTCCACTTAACTTCAAGCTTGAACGGGTGCTTGAAAACCTTTACACAAAAGAGCACTCAACTCCTTGGGATGCCTCACCCTTGAGCTTGAGCCTCAAACCAGGGATGCCTCACCCTTTTCACTAGAGGGATACCTCACCCTCTTTACAACCTTTGAAGAATGCCTCACCTTCAACAAGGGATACCTCACCCTTTACAATCTTTGAGAGATACCTCACTCTCTTTTTCTCTAGAGGGATACCTCACCCCCTTTACAAAGAATCAAAGTGTTTATAAAATGAAAACTCTCACAAGAGTAGATGATACAAATTGAAGCCCTATAATGCTCTTCAAGAATATCTCAACAATATATACAAAAACAGAGCAAAAGTGATTTAAGGATGAATCTTGGATTATAGTGATTGAAAGATGTTTCTCAAGTGTTGTTCAACCACAAATGATGCCCCAAGATGAGTATTTATAAGTTGTTGGAACAAAAGAGCCGTTGGGGGCTTTAATGGGCAACATTAAAAGCCAAATAATATAGCCGTTGGGCTTGTCAGAATACTGGTAATCGATTATGTAACACCCTTGTGGGGATGTCACATATATAAAAAGAAATAAATAAAATCTACCCAAGTTGTAAAACATTTATTACGTATTAATATGGGTTGTAAAATAATTCCTGTTAAACAGAATATTATTAAATAAAATAATGCAGAAATATAAAATGAACAGAACAACATCACTCATAATATACATATGGTCCAAGTTATAAGTTATACAAATAATTTACAACTACAAATACAAATATTTAAACGAAACAAGATAAAGAAAAACAAGAAAGAGTCAATATATACATACGCAGACGCGCCCAAAAATACATCATAAATATTTAATCCTCGATGGATCACTCTCGGGAAACTCATCGAAGATAAATATCCAGGATGCCTCGACACTCGGACGGACATGAGACCGCGCGGTCGATACGAGTGTCATCTCACTAGGCTCAGTGGATACACCACCCCAATGACGCCTAATGGATAAAGGTAACTCTAAGTGCAGAAACACAGTCGTCGTCATCACTGGCTCGTCATCAAACCTATGACGTAGGGACACAGTCAGTCGTCCCGCATACGTCACAGAATCTCTGTCTCCTCGCATATGCCAAGCTAACGATCAACCGTGAAACTCGAGTGTCACGAACCCCAAAAATCCTGGCACCGCCATACCCAAACTAATCAGTCCAATGGATATGGATGATCAGATGGTTCTTGATCGTCGAACTGATCTTCGGCTTGCTGATCTTCCTCCTCCTCGGGATATAGAATCTCAAGAGGTTGTTCCTCTTCCTCAAACTCTTTACCGCGTAAAATAAATATACGGAAAACATATACAATAAAGAAAGAGGTAAGACAATCTAAAATCATCACAAACATGGCAAATAAGAAAACGACAAACAACAGATATACAGTTCATGCAATATGAAAAGCTATAACAGTAATTTAATAACAGTATAGTGTAAAAATCTAATTATCATAACAACACATGATTCCACAGATAAAACAATAACAAATACAATATAACATCACAGATAAAATAAATTCAGAAACAGACAATTTTTCAGAACGATAACCAAATAAATAAATAACAGATAAAATAAATAATGTTCAAGATATAATTAAATGCAACATGACACGATCCTACTCCATGGAGCTAAATACAAACAGATATCAGAGAGAGAATGACTCGCAAAATCTATTAGTACCACGGTCTGCCTAACCAAACTATTCGTTGTCACACTTTGCGTCTATAGCCCCAAGTCATATGGAATCCATCATCCAAAGCATGGTGTAGTTCACGGTCTTACATTGTGGCACTACAGGCAATGTACTATTAGACTTTACGAAATCTCGATTAAAAATAGTGCGTGTCGAGTTCATTAGTGTGCTATCGGTTACCACGGCCCAGCGGAGCGACCGACTGTCCATATATGGAATCCCGTACACTAACGTCTCCAAGTTCATAAGAATAATGAACCACACTACGTTTATCGCATCGACAACACGATGTGATTCCCCTCGTCAACCAATCCACCAAAAACTGGCATATCCAAGATAAAAAGATACAGTAAGTCCCACCGAACAAATACTGTTCCAAAGCCTGTACGGGTTCACCTCATAGCCCGACAACAGAAAAATACAGAAAATCCAGAAAGAATATGGAAAATACCGTTTCGGTCAATCGCGTAGAAATTTTATCGCGTTTTCACAATCTCGTCATTTTTACAAACGTTTTTAAATCGCGTAAATTTATTTTTCTGTTTTCAAAATCGCGTAGAGTTTTTAAGACATTTTCTCAATCGCGTAAGATTTTTAAATCATTTTCTTGTCCAAACTCCTTAAAAATTACTGTTTAAATAAACAGAAATAATAAATAATATGTTTAAACTACATAAAATATTTTCAATACCGTATACTATCTTTTGGACATCTTTCCTATCTTATTTGTCCGTTTTTACTAAAAATTGACAGTATTTTGCTTAGAAAATTATATTAATGATTTCCTAATTTTACCGTAAAAATTCTGTTTATTAAATTTTTAAACCATATAATTAATCCTTTTGAAAACTACTAACATGCTTCAAAATACAGCATGAGCCATATGTTAGAAATTCTCAAAAGTTACTGTATTTTCTTTCTAACAATAAAATCATTAATTTTAATCTTTAAACTTAATTCAAATCATTTTGTTTCTTTAAAACTCATTGGAGAAAAATTCTTTTTAACATATATTGCATCTTTATACTTGAAAATAGTTTGGAATTGATTTTAGAAATCATGAATTCTTGGTTTGGCATGTTGGCCGAAATATATGTTTGGATCATTTGATTTCTAAATTCATTTTCCTTGATCTAAACAATGCTATCTCTTGTTAATTTTCCTAGGTTAATTAAATTACACTTTAGGGAAAATATGAGAACATTTTGGTTCTCCTTTTGTGTCCATGGTCGTGAGCCTTAAGTTTGTGTTCTTTGGAACACTCATGCATACCTTAGCATGTTATTCACATCCTATACATTATCATGCAATTCTAACACATGCAATATATTTCTAACACATATAACCTAAATCAAAGCTTGTAGACATGCAATCAAAGCTTGTAGACATGCAAAATTATTACAAACATCAAATAGGAAAGCTACTAACAAATACACAAACACATAAACAAGCTACTAACAATAACACAAATGAATCCTTATGGATTCTACAATCACAAAAATCACACCCCATCTTCTTACCACCATCCATAGATGATAAGATTAGTCTTCCTCTTACCTTAAATGAAGACTAAAACTCTTTCACACCTTTCCTTATGTTTCGATTTTCTCCTTCAAAATCACCTAACAAGCTTAAACAAAACTACAAGTTACTAACCATAGAAAGAGAGCTTAAACCATGGAGAAATCATGGCTTAGAACTTTGAAAAAGAGTTTAGAAAAGAAAAACTAGGAATTTCACCTTCTTGGTTGAATCTTCCAAGTAGGTTTTCAAGCTTCAAATGAAGGATTTTGCAAGAACTCCCAACTAGAGATGTTCTTAGGATTGTGTTTAGGTTTAGAAAACTTGGTTGGATGAAATTTTGGGTGGTTGGATGGTGTAGAACAAAGCTTGGCCGAATGGAGCTTCAAAAGGGCTTCAATGGTGTTTAGGGTTTTTGGAAGAGAGAGAAGAGAGAAAGTTGCATGAAGACAAAGTGAATTTGGTCTCCCAAAGGCCAAATGGCCGTGGACTTCATGCCATGCAAGGTGTAGCCTTGCTTGGCTTCATCCTTGCCTTAGAATGCATCAAAGGCCAAGATCAAAACTTGGTTAGCAAGCTTGGCTCCTATTGGTTCATCCTTGCCTTGTCATTAGCCTTAGTCACCATGCTTAGTCACTAATTAACCTAGTCATCTAGCTTAGTCACTTGTTCTAGAGAATTCCTCCTTCACTAATGATGCTTAATTAAGCTACTAAGTTAATCAGTATTAGCTAAACGTGGGTCCCGCAAAACATTTTCGGGTCCATTTGTCATCTAATTATCTTGACTAATAAAATAATATACAAAATTATTTTATTGGACAAGTTAAATCCTAAAAATTAAAAGATTAATTATTGTCTCATTCAGAATTGGGTTTAGTAAGATCCCAGTCTGAATAATTAAAACAAGATTTCCTACCGAAAAATATTATTTTCCGTCCGGAGCAAATCGCACAAAAAGTCCAAATAAAATCACAGACAGTAATATTAAGCACTGTAACATATAGAAAAATTAAAAACAGTACAATCGGGACATAACGATCATTTTTTCATTTTTCCCCACGACGAAGCAAATCATCCAAAACGTTCAAATAAAATACAGATAGTATTAATTGTCTGTATATCACCTAGAAAAATTAAAACAGTAGCTCGAGAAAATTTTTATTTTACTGTATCGAAGCAAAATACGTAAAACGATTAAATAAAATTTTAGCCTATAAAACATATTTGTATTTCATACAAAAAAATAAGAAACAGTAAAATAGGGACATAACAGTCATTTACACAAAAGCTTGAAAAACAACAAACGGAACATTCGGGACATTTTCTAAAAATTGGGGTGTTACAGATTATAGGGTTCTGGTAATCGATTACATGACAGTTAAAACGTGTTCTTGGCTTTCTGGGTTTGTGGTAATCGATTACAAGACTTGTGTAATCGATTACACGCCCTCTGACTTTCTGGTAATCGATTACAATATTGATGTAATCGATTACATGGCCCTTTGAACGTGTTCTTGGATTTCTGGGAACATGGTAATCGATTACATGGATACTGTAATCGATTACAAGTCCTCTGACTTGCTGGTAATCGATTACCAAGAGTGTGTAATCAATTACTTTCCACTTTGAACACATTTTTCAATCCCAATTAAGTCTCTAGGCCATTTTTATCATTTGGGTACTTGAACAAAACAAGATTTACAAATGTTTACCATAATCCAAGATTGAAATCAACATTTCTTTAAAATATGAACTTTGAAAACAAGTTGATTTATGAGATCTTTGAAAAACCATTTGAATATAATTGAGATACCTTGAGAGCATTTCACATTGATGTTCTAAGACCTATATCTAATATACCTCTTTTGATCTTAGTCTTCTTCTTTTGGTCTTGTTCTTTTCCATTGATCTTGATCTTCATCTTGACTTTGTTATCATCAAAAACTTATTTGATATGCTTCAAGCCATAAGCATTCACATTCTCCCCCTTTTTGATGATGACAAAATAAACATTGAAAATAGAAAAATATTTGCATTCATTTATCTATCAGAGATTAAGCGCAACTCTCCCCTGTAATGTATGCATGAGATAGGATAAATGATTTTCATGTAAAAGCACAAAGCTCCCCCGTACACATGCAACATATTTCACTAATCTCTCCCCCATTGGCATTATCAAAAACAACATAAGCATTCAGCATTGTATAAACATTTCAGCCCAGCAGGATCAATATCAGAGTATGAGCGGTTTAGCACAACAATTTGTGATGCCAATAGCAAATGCATATGAAAATTAAATCTTGGGTAGTATTTATCATTTATGCCAATAGAATTCAGAGTCATATACAAGAGCAAATGGGGTTAGATAAAGATTAAGCATAAGGAAAGCATCATGAAAAGGCTTAATGGCAGATAAAAAGGTATAACCCATGAATTTTTGCCTTTTAAAATCCTGTGTAATCGATTACAATGTCTGTGTAATCGATTACGCATGTTCTGGATTCCAAGTAATCGATTACATATGTGGTGTAATCGATTACATATGTGGTGTAATCGATTACATGCCTTCTGGAATAGTTGTAATCGATTACATTGGAGGTGTAATTGATTACCTGCTTTCTGACTTGGCTTGGAACGCTTGGCAGAGCCTTTGTAATCGATTACAAAGGTGTTGTAATCGATTACCAGTTTACTAAAACTCAGATTTTACATTTTAAACATAAAAAGATCAATTTTAAACCTTTTAAATTTGTTCCAAAGCATTCCAAAACAATTTCAAACATCAAGTAGGCATATAATCCAGATAGATTGTGATCTAAAACATATGATCATGCGAAAATGCTACTTTTACCAAGAATTACACCCTTTTGATGGATTGGTGAAGTTTTTGAGCTTTTTGAGGGTTTTTGTCATGATGTAGTACCTGCAACATAGTTAAAGGGGAACCTCCAATGCTCAAGTCAGTATTCGATTCAAATATGATCAAGAACCATCATGATATGCATCAAAGAGTGTCATGATTATACAGCAAGGTAGCATGTTATGCATCACAATAGCACATTATGCAGCAAAAGAAACAGATTATACATTTAAAATCATGCATTGTGCAGAAAAGGTGCATTTTAAGCAGCAATTGAGCTCATTATGCAGCATAAATGAGATTATGCGGAAGATTGTGACTTTGTGCCATACAAGTGACAAGTTATGCATCATTTGGTAGAAAATCATAGATTATACAACATATGACACATTATGCAGAAAATTATGCATCAAAATTGTGTTTCAAGAGTTTAGATGCATGATTGATCCAATATGCCAAGTTCAAAGATGTTTTATATCAAATATGCTATTTCAAACAAGAAATGAACCTATCAAGCATATTATTGCATATAAAGATATTTTCAAGATATAAAGCTTAGAGAAATACAATTTTAAAACAAGTTAAAGCATAAAAGCATATCTCCACTTATCCAAAGATTGCAAGTCCAAGCTTCTTGGAGACAAGGAAGAGAACTTGGAGTAATTTCTGATCTTGTGCTTGCAGCAGCCACTTTTGATATTCCAAAGTCCATTCTTGGCCTTCAAGCACACCTACAACACACTTCAATTTTTGGCTTTTGGTACCCAAATTCTCTTGGGTCCTTGTGTGTTAGTGTTAGGCAAGGTGCCTTTGGGAACCCAAACCATTTTAGTTCTAATCTTGTTATTGATATTCTTCTTTACATTACAAGTTGATGCACTATGTCCTTTCTTGCCACAATAAAAACATTTTATAAAAGGACTTGTTGATGAACTTGAGGGAACAAAGAAATTCTTGTAAAGTTTTTGTTGATTTTTGGGATTGTACCCTAAACCAGCCTTTTGAAACACACATTTTTGATTCCCAAGCAATATGTTCAAATTATCTCTTCCAAGGGTAAATTTTGAAAGAGTATTTTTCAAATCTTCAATTTCCTTTTCAAAAGTTTTACATGATGAGCAAGAAATGGATGTAGATGCATTATCAAGTAACGAACATGTCATGCATGAGGAATTTGCATCAATGAGTCTAAGAGTTTCATTTTCAATTTTAAGTTCCTCAATTTCCTTATTTAAAATAGAGATTTTGTTTTCAAAAGAGGAAATTGTTTTCTTGGATGATGAAACGAGTTTTGCACGTCTAATAGATTGATTATGCAATTCTTCAAATGCATCTTGTAATTCATCATATGAAGGAGAAGAATTTGATTCAAAATTTGAGGATGTTACCTCCATGTCATCTTCATCTTCCTCTTCTCCTCTAGCCATGAAACATAGATTGGCTTCCTCATTGTCTGAACTATCGGTTGAATCCATGTCATTATCATCCCAAGCTATGTAGGCTCTTCTTTCTTTCTTTTCCTTTGAGTACCTCTTTTCATACTTCTCCACTTTCCTTTGATAGATTGGGCACTCCATCTTCATGTGTCCCAATTCTCCACATTCATAGCATTTAGGAGTGGTTGAGGTTCCTTCCCCTTTGTGATAGGCATTCTTTGAGGGAAAATGAGGTCTTCTTTGAGCTCCATTCTTTTTGAGAAATCTTCCAAATCTCTTAACAAGGAGGCTGAAGTTTTCTTCATTCATCTCAAGATTATCAATACCGTCTTCATCATCTTCATCCTCATTATAAATTGTTGAGGAGGTGGCCTTGAGAGCAATTCCCTTTTTCTTCTTATCTTGCTCCTTATTTTGATTGAGTCTATTCAGTTCCAACTCATGCTCTTGAAGCTTTCCAAAAAGTGTGGCTAAGGTCATAGTTGCTATTTTTCTTGATTCTGAAATAGCCGTCACTTTAGGTTGCCAATCCCTGCTCAAACATCTCAACACTTTGTTAATAAGATCTTCATTAGGAAAAGTCTTTCCCAATGAAGCAAGATGATTTATAATATGTGTGAAACGTTTTTGCATTTCTTGAATGCTTTCACCTTGGTTCATTCTAAAAAGTTCATAATCATGAGTGAGAGTATTTATCCTTGATCTTTTCACTTCACTAGTACCCTCATGAGTTACTTGTAAGGTGTCCCACATTTCTTGGGCAGATTTACAATTTGAGACTCTAAAAAACTCATCATACCCCAAAGCAGTGGTAATGATGTTTTTGGCTCTCAAATTATATTGGACCTTCTTTTTATCATCATTCGTCCATTCACTTCTTGGTGTATTAATCCTTACACCATTTACAACTTGTGTGGGGACAAAAGGACCATTTTCAACAGCATCCCACACATCCAAGTCAATAGCTTCAATAAAAATTTTCATTCTTTCTTTCCAATAAGCATACCCATCCCCATTGAAAAAGGGAGGTCTATAAAGAGAAGAACTTTCATAAAAATCATTTGAAGAGGCCATCACTTTCTCTTGAAGCTGCTAAGCTCTTTACACAAGAGCCTAGCTCTGATACCACTTGTTACCAAGTGGCCTCAATACTCAAGAGGGGGGTGAATTGAGTATGTAAAATATTTTTGTAAATCTTTCGCAAAAGTTTGATTAACAATTTTCGTTGAAGCTATTGGATGATTGAAGTGAATAGATAAACGAGATTGAATACTTCACTCACAAATAAACAACTCAAGATAGAAAGAATTCAAGCAAAGCAAAATATCGAACTCAACTTAAGCAAATATAATTAAAGCACAAAGTAAAGAGATAGAGTTGAGAGGAACAAACATAAGATTTATCCTGGTTCAGCCACTAATCCACTTGTGACCTACGTCCAGTCCTCAAGCAAACCACTCGAGATTTTCCACTTAACTTCAAGCTTGAACGGGTGCTTGAAAACTTTTACACAAAAGAGCACTCAACTCCTTGGGATGCCTCACCCTTGAGCTTAAGCCTCAAACCAGGGATGCCTCACCCTTTTCACTAGAGGGATACCTCACCCTCTTTACAACCTTTGAAGGATGCCTCACCTTCAACAAGGGATACCTCACCCTTTACAATCTTTGAGAGATACCTCACTCTCTTTTTCTCTAGAGGGATACCTTACCCCCTTTACAAAGAATCAAAGTGTTTATAAAATGAAAACTCTCACAAGAGTAGATGATACAAATTGAAGCCCTATAATGCTCTTCAAGAATATCTCAACAATATATACAAAAACAAAGCAAAAGTGATTTAAGGATGAATCTTGGATTATAGTGATTGAAAGATGTTTCTCAAGTGTTGTTCAACCACAAATGATGCCCCAAGATGAGTATTTATAAGTTGTTGGAACAAAAGAGTCGTTGGGGGCTTTAATGGGCAACACTAAAAGCCAAATAATATAGTCGTTGGGCTTGTTAGAATACTGGTAATCGATTACAGGGTTTTGGTAATCGATTACATGACAGTTAAAACGTGTTCTTGGCTTTCTGGGTTTGTGGTAATCGATTACAAGACTTGTGTAATCGATTACACGCCCTCTGACTTTCTGGTAATCGATTACAATATTGATGTAATCGATTACATGGCCCTTTGAACGTGTTCTTGGATTTCTGGGAACATGGTAATCGATTACATGGATGCTGTAATCGATTACAAGTCCTCTGACTTGCTGGTAATCGATTACCAAGAGTGTGTAATCGATTACTTTCCACTTTGAACATATTTTTCAATCCCAATTAAGTCTCTAGGCCATTTTTATCATTTGGGTACTTGGACAAAACAGGATTTACAAATGTTTACCATAATCCAAGATTGAAATCAACATTTCTTTAAAATATGAACTTTGAAAACAAGTTGATTTATGAGATCTTTGAAAAACCATTTGAATATAATTGAGATACCTTGAGAGCATTTCACATTGATGTTCTAAGACCTATATCTAATATACCTCTTTTGATCTTGGTCTTCTTCTCTTGGTCTTGTTCTTTTCCTTTGATCTTGATCTTCATCTTGACTTTGTTATCATCAAAAACTTATTTGATATGCTTCAAGACATAAGCATTCACATTCATTAATCCAATTAAATCAATTTATTCATGCTTTAGAAAATGGTTGAGAACATTTTGGTTCTCTTTGGGGTGATGAAGTTGTGAGCTTCCTTATGTTCTTTGGAACACTCATGCAAATCCTCAACATGTTATTCACATCCTACAATAATTATCATGCATCTATGAACACATACCATATATTTTAAAGCTATAAACATGCTTGCAAACAAAATCAATCACAAATAGGCAAAACTTTAAACAACCAAGTGAATGAATTCTTATGGAATCTTCACCACAAATACATCCATTTTCTCACCATCATACAAGGTTGATGAGATTAAATCTCCCTCTTACCTTAAGGGAAGACAAACTCCTCTTAGACTCCCTCCTAGTGATTTCGTGTGGCTCCAAGAAAAGCCCTAACAAGCTCAAACAATTTTAAAGAGTCATAACCATGGTTGAAAAAGATAAACCATGGATCAATCATGGCTTAGAACTTCAAGAATCAAGTTAGAAATAAGAAACAAGGATTTTTACCTTGTAGGAAAGAAACTTCAAGGTTGTTTTCCAAGCTTCAAATGAATGATTTTGAAGAAACTCTCAAGATGAAAGATGCTTAGAATGGTGTTTGGGTTTGAGAAATGGTGTTGGATGAAAATTTAGGAGTGAAGGTATGAGAAGTGGGTGGAGGCCGTGAGCTATTCAAGGAGAAACAATGGTGTTTTTGGTTCTTGGAAGAAAAAGAAACGAGATTTTAGGTGACAGTAAAGATGAAGATGAAGATGAAATGACTTAGCAAAAATGCCTTCCTATCTCTCCTACTTCACTTGGCCGTGGAGCTCCCCCAAAGGAGGTGGCCACTTTAGTTGACTTCTCTTAACTCCTAATGACCTTAGATGAAATCAATGGTCATGTAGATGAACATCCAAGCATTCTAGATGGTGCTTGAAGACTCTATAACTGAATTGCTCAAAGGGATAGTAACTAAGTTTTGGTTCACTTAGGCAATCTAGTTAGACTTAGGTGAATTTAGTTAGGTTTCTTAGTTGATTAGCTAACCATCTAGTTACTTAGGGTAACTAGCCATCTTCTTGATTTTACTAAAACATTCTCTAACTAGAACTCTAATGAGTAGCAAACTAGGTTTATTCCATTTGGTTACTACTCAGCTTTCTAGATTAACTTAGTTAGGTTTAAGCTAACTTAGTTAGGCTTTCTAGTTACTAATCTAACTAGTCCAACCATTTTTGTGGACTAACATCCTATTGGCTTAGAAATTTTCAAGCCATTTATGTTGACTAATTCCTATTGGCTTAGAAATTATTCAAGCCAGTAACATTGACTGATTTACCAAGTATGGGTCCCATAGACTTTTCCAGGTCTATGGTCCATTGAGGCATAAGCTACTATTTTTAAAACAGTAGGTACTGTCTAATAAAATAATATTAAAAAATATAAAATATTTTTATTGTACAGATAAATTCTAAAAATTAAAAGATTGATACACGTATCACTCAGAATTGGGTTTAGTAAGAAAAATTAAAAGATTGATACACGTATCACTCGGCAGTTAAAAATTCAGAATCAGATAAAGATTTTCCCAGTCAAAAAATTATTATTTCCTTGACTCAGAGTAAATCACACACAATGATCAAATACAACCACGAAACAGTCAAAATATTTTTATAGCACTCAAAAAACATAAAACAGAATATTTTGGACAATATCATAATTTAGTAAAATTTAGGGTGTTACACAAAACATCAGACTTCCCAAAAAGATATACGGATAGCCATCAGTAGCCACCGACAGTACCAACCCCCTAAGACTGACGAGAAGGAACTGTAACACCCCAATTTTTAGTTAATTACATTTTTGCCCTAATTGTACTGTTTTCTATTTTCTGTGTATTATAAAATTAATTTGACTGTTTCGTAATTGTATTTGATTGTTTCGTGTGATTTGCTCCAAGTCAAGAAAATAATAATTTTTGGGCCGGGAAAAATCTTGTTTGATTATTTGGAGCTGGGCGATCTTACTAAACCTAATCCGAATAATACATATATCAATCTTTTAATTTTTAGGATTTTTCTATATAATAAAAATATTTATCATGTAGAAAAGTCTGTGGGATCCACATTTGGCTTGTGGGACCCACGTTTGCCTTGTGGGACCCACGTTTGGGTTTGTGGGACTCACTTTTAGGAAAAGTTTACTAACGTAAAAGGCTTGTAAAATGCTAAACCAAAAGGTTGAAAATCCATAAAAATGGTTAGATTTAATAGATTAGTTAGTTTAAAACTTAATTTAATGGAATAGTAGTCTAAAACTTAATTAAGCTAATCTAAAAGGGTTTAAGTGATAATTAAATGGATTAAACCTAATTAGTTTTTATCAAATTTTAGTTAGACAATGTATTAATATAATTAAGTAGAAGATTAAGGACTATAAGTAAACTAATGATTAACTAAACTACAAAGGAATCTAACTAACTTTTAATTAAACCTAACTAGGAGGACTTAAACATAAATAAGCTATTAAAATCAATCAAATTTTGATTGAGTTTCCTATGCTCAATTTCGGCCATATGCTATAATTATGCATTCAATTATTCAATCAAATGAACCATCCACCATTCAAATAATCAATGGCTATTAATAAGCCTAAAATGTCAACAAAGGAGGCAAGCTCCATAATTTGTGTCCTATGACCATGCATTTTGCATTTAGGCAATCATTCACCTCCTTCATCATTTATTCAATCATTCCACACCTTCATCCATTTCTTTTCCTACCAAAGAACTCAAAGAAAATTCCTAAGTTTCCATTTTCTCTACCATTTGGCCATAGCATCTTCTAACACTTCCATCCATCAAAAATTTCATCCAACACAATTTCCTAAATCTAAACCATATTCTAAGAACATCTCTAGTTGTGAGTTTTCACAAAATCATCCATTTGGAGCTTGGAAAATCACTTTGAAGTTTCTTTCCTATAAGGTGAAAATTCTTCTTTCTTGTTTCTAATTTGATTTTTGATGTTCTAAGCCATGATTGATCCATGGTTTATCTTTTTCATCCATAGTTTATGACTTTATAATTTGTTTAAGCTTGTTAGGATTTTTGTTGAAGCTACACAAAATTTCTAAGTAGGAGTCCAAGGAGATCTTGTCTTCCTTATAGGTAAGAGGGAGATTTAATCTCATCAACCATGTGTGGTGGTGAGAAAATGAATGTATTTGTGGTGAAGAATCCATAAGAATTCATTCACTTGGTTGTTTGTTGTCTTCTCTATTTGTGATTGTTTATGTGTGCATGTTATTTGCTTTTCTATTTGTGATTTATTATGCATGCAAGCATGTCTATAGCTTTGATATTTAGTAGGTGTTTTAATATTGCTTTAATATAGGGTATGTGTTCATAGATATATGTATGTGTTTATAGATATATGATAATTATTGTTAGATGTGAATAATTTGTTGAAACTTGAATGAGTGTTCCAAAGAACACATCATAATGAAGAGCTCACGATTTTATCTTCAAAAAGAGAACCAACATGTTCTCAACCATTTTCTGAAAGGATGATCCATTTGATTTTACTAAGTTAATGGATTTTATAAGGATTTAGAGGATGGAAAATAAGTTAAATAAGATATGTAAAAGAAATGGTGATTTTCGGCCATCAAGTTTTTTTTTTTATGTTTAATTGATCCAAAATTTATTTTATAAGTGTAAACTAGTTTATTAACCTAAAAAGAATTAATTTACAATGGATTTTCAAGAACCAAATAAGTAAACAAATTTTTATTAGAAGTCTAGTATAGAAAAGAAATAAATTTTAGACACTTGAAAAATACTTACCCTTTGAGTTTTTAAAGTATGTTATCAATTTTTAAAGTGTATTTTATGGTATAATTAAATAAAGGAATTTTTAAAAGAAAAACGTAGAAAATATCACTTAGTGGATTTTCTAAACGAAATACTGTCAAAATTGATTAAAAATGAGCAAGTATTGAAGAACGTTTCAAAATGGCATTTAGAAAGCAAGGAAATATTTTACGTAGTTAAAGAATAAAATTAACTGTAGAAGAATTTTTTAAAAATTGAATTTTTGAGAAAAACGTCAGAAATTATTAATTAGAGTAATTTTTGTACGAAAAATGGAAAATAATGTATAAATAATATTTTTAGTTTTGGAAAGTTTCAGAATTTAATTTGGAGCATCAAGAAATATTGTATATAGTGAAAAACAGTAGAAATAGCTTACGCGTATTTAAAATAATGATTTTTTTTAACTACGCAATTGAGAAAACGTTGAAAAATATTTACGTGATTGAAAAACGTTTGTCAAATGTGATGTAATTGTGAAAATGTGATAAAATATTTACGCGACTAATGGGAATAGTAATTTTTACTGTCAGGCCAAAGTGGTGGACCCAGACATGTTGGGAAATAGTACTGTCAAGTAGAGACATACTGTTTTTGAAATTATTAATACTAAGGGTATTTTTATAATTATGGTGACAATGAGGATATTTATGTAATTATGATTCATGGTGATACTGAGGGTATTTTTGTAATTTTGGATCATTACATACATAGAGTGGTATGTCAATTTGGTTGAAATTGACGATTGACTGACGAGATGAATTACACCGTGTTACGGGTGTGATAGGCGAAGTGTGTTCATGTGGAGAACTTGGAGGCGTTAGTGTGCAGTAGATTCCACATGTGGACAGTTGGTAGCTCCTCTGGGCCGTAGTAACTGAAAACACACACTAACGATCTCAACAAATACTATTCTTAATCAGGATCTACTGGGGACTATCTGGTACTATGCCTGGACGTACACGACGTATTTGACTGTGTACCATTCACACGACGTATTTGACTGTGTGCTATTTACACAACATATTTGACTGTGTAATAGTTAGTTGAGGTAGCCTGATGTGCGGACATGTCTACCGAATCATTCTCTCTGATGTTTGTGTTTAGTTCCATGGAGTAGGAACGAGTCTGAGTACATGTCATATTTAATCTGCATCACTGTGTGAATAGTTATAATTTGATTTATGATATTTTGCATATGTGATAATATGAATTGTTACATTAACTGTTATATTTGTTTGTATTATCGTTTTCTTTACTGCTATGCTGGTAATTATGTAGATTGTCTCACCTCTTTGCATATATTTTCTGTATTATTATTTATGTTCCGTAAAGTCGTTGAGGAAGTAGAAGAGGAGCAACTATTGGATTGTTAATACAAGGAGAAGCAGCAACCGAGTGACCAGTTCGAGGAAGGCAAACCTCAAGATCATCCATATCATATGGATTGATTGCAGCGTGGAATGGTGTTACGGGAGTATTTCTGTCTTCCAATGATCTTCCTGAGGAGGATTCTTCGAAGGATCAGAACTTTTAGTGTTATGCTTAGGCTAGTTTATGGTTTGCTTTAAACCAGACAGTTTGTTGTTTTAATTAAATAGTTTGTAATATGTAAATTACTTGTACCTATTAAAAACAAAATCATATGTATAATTATAGTGTGTATGTAATAGTTATTTTATTTTATGTTCTGTTTATTTTATTTTATAATATAATGTTCAAAAAGAATATTTTACAACCTATATTATTATATATTACGAAATAACTTATAACTTAGGTAGAGGTTTTATTATTATTGTTGGAAATGTGACATCCCCAGTAGGATGTTGCAGGAACCATAGCAGGATCCTCCTTTGGGTCTTCCTCGTCAGATGAAATCATTATTAGAGTGATCGAATTTCAAGCAGAGGCTCGAGTAGTGGATAGGAATGAATCCTCCTGTGGGCTGTAATAGAGATCATCCCACAAATCTCGGACAGGTAGGTAAAACTCCAAATGAACAAAAATAGTAAAATCAAAAACATGATAAATAGTAATGACACCGTCAAGTCCCTATGATAAATGCAACGGTCCGTGCGCAGGTTTATATGCCAACAATCAGGACCTCCGTGGAAGGTCATCCTCGCATAACCCAAAAATCTATGCGGACGCGAGGACATCTTCAAGCAAGCACTAATCGTAGTCAGGCCAGAAACCAGGGAAGTCGGGCGCTTGCCCTTCTTCATGGATGTATTCTAAGAAACATATAAATAAAACAGAAATACAAGGATACAGGAAAGAGATGAGACACCCACATTCAATACTAATATGGCAGTAAGAAAACAAACGGCGCAGGACGCCCACATAACATCACAGCACATATATATATCAACAGTAATAGTAAAAGAAGCAATGAAAGGGAATAACAATAATATCTCAGGCAATAAGCAGTTCATAAATCAGATAATTATTTCAACTATTAAAAGGAGATAATTAAATAGTTATGGACACTCATGCTAGAAGAATTATGAGACAGACAATGCATAATGCATATGTTACCCAAAATCCTACTCTATGGAGCTAGACATAAACATTCAGAGAGAATGATCAGGGAGTCATGCCAGTATCTCATTAGCTTATAAATAAAGTGTTTATCAGGAAAATAATATTTTGCACAGCATGGCTTATACATGCCACTCTCAACAAGATCGTGATATAGGACAGTGTCTCGGTACAGATCGTCGGTGTGTTTGCATCGGTCTATCCCATGGCCCCAGTAGAGCTACCACTGTCTATTGTGAGACATCCGCACCCCGACGTCCCAAGGCCAACAATATGACCTACACTTAGTCTACTCTCACTCACATTAAGGTGTAATTCAATCTCCTAGGCATGCACCGCCTTAACAATAGAGTCCAACGGATTTTCACAAATGCATGATGACTCAATGCATATCATGTATATTCATCAATAATATACTTCTCATGAAACATACCACAATTTGGTCAAATTAAACATCAACAAGTCTTTGGTCCCACATATGGTGTCCCAGGGCCGACGAGGGCGGGGAGTGGATGTCGGTGTAAGAGAAGCACGTACGAGGAGCGGCTCCTAGCAGGCTTCTAGGCGAAGGGTCCCATGAATAAACTGAATACGCATTGGAATGAGAGGGATTCAGAGAGTGTGTAGGTATGGGATTGCATTGTTGAGGATGACTTAAAAGAATTAATTAGGCGTAGCCATATCAACAAGTTGCAACTTCTTTTCGGGAGCCTAGAACATAAGAACTCCATGGTTAAGTGTGCTTGACCTGGAGCAATTGTGGGATGGGTGACCTCTTGGGAAGTTTCTTAGGATGCGTGTGAGTGAGGACAAAGCGCGCTGAAAAGACCCGTGTTAGTTTGTGGAGACACTCATAAATCCTATAGGCAATCCCGGGATGTTACACCACACATGGACTCACAATAGCATATAATCAATTCTCAATAACAACATACATTTATAAGGTTCAACACAAACCACAATTTCATTTTATGAATCCAAAATTCCTAATTACCTAAGTCTTGATTAATTACACAAGTCTAGGTCAAACAGACCCTTGAGGCCATGGCCTCTCAAAGACAAAATCCAACCATTTCTATTCCATCACATTATTGATTTCATAACTCTAAATTGCTTTAATCACAAGGATGCACAAAAGCACCACTTGAACCCCAAAAATCCCTTAGAGGCCATGAGCCTCCCAAGAGCATAAAACCCAAATTTCTCCATTACATGCATTAAACCTTTAATACCTAATTACCTAAGTTTCATTTCATACAAAAATCAAACTTAAACCCCCAAAATGTAGTTCAAAACCATGAACTCCCCAAAGGATAGGAAACCCTACATTTTTCCATTCATCCAATTCAAGCAATCCAACATAATCAAGGCATTCAAAACAACCAACATTTTACTATAAATCAAGTATATGCAAAACATTAAAAGCAAGCATACAAAGTGAGCAATCCATTATGGATTCCTCCATCAACAACCACTCGAAAGCTTCCTCACCACCAATAAAGGTTGAAGTGAGTAAATCTCCTTCTTACCTAAAGGAAGAACACAAAAATCACCCCTTGAAGTGCTTGTGAGATTTTCGTCCAAAGCTCCACCAAACCTTCAAAAACTTCAAGCTTTGTTCTTGAAGAAAAGTAAAGAAGATGATGGATTTGGAAGGTGAACTCTAAAGAGAAAAGGGTTAGAATGTGAAGAGGAGTGTAGAAATGGTGGTAATGAAGCAAACAAATGAAGATAGCCACTCGGATGGGGCTGCTATCGTGGAGAAGAGAAAAGGAAGAAGAAAAAGAGAGAAAAATGTGAGAAGAGAGAATGAAAAGAAAAGGTAATAGTTTTTTGGTGATTTAGGATTTTGGAGTAAAATGATAAGGTAAAAATTGAATTTTTGGCTCCCCCCTAAAGGTCCCTAGCCGCAACATCAAGAGAGAAGGAGAGGGAGAGATTGACTTCTCTTGTAAGTTTTGGGCATTTTGGTCATTTTTAGTCAAAGCTTCCTTGAGAAGCTTTGATTAAAATATCATTCTTTTTGAATTAAAAGTGATTTGATTTGACATAAAGTAGATTTCTTTTGAATAAAATAAGATTTCTACTACAAGCTATTATCCAATGGATAATTGTTACAGTTAACAGAAGTCAGTGTTAATTGTTCAACATATAATAAAATACACAACGATTTTTATTTATCAGGTAAAAATCTCAAAAAATGTAAAACCTCATAAATCATGTCTAGTCTCGGGTTTAATAAGATCTCCCGTTGACATTTTCACAGATCAAGATCCTCAGGAAAAATATCTCATTTTTCCGGCTCCGCTCAGTGTGTACGCAAAACGAGAAATAATATTAAAATATTCCACATTTTTAGAAATATCCAGAAACATTCACAAAAATCACAAATATTATAAAATAACTATTTATCATGAAATTATAAATTTTCAGGGTGTTACATGTTAGGCAAATGTTATGGTTCATTTTTATCTATAAATATTACTAACATGTTAAGAAGGATGTTACATACCTAGATGGAGGAGGATGGTGCTAATGAGGAAGCTGAAGGTGCTCTGACTGAAAGTGCTTCTACTGCTGCTGGTCTAGTCACTTTGGAGCAAATCATGGCAACCTTGCTTAACAACCGTGCTTACATGAAGAACACTTATTCTATTATGCTTGATAGAATAGAAGTTGTTGAGCGTGAGCTGGTAGCCTTGCAAGCTTTGCAATAAGATCAAGCGCCAAATTGCCCTCCTCCACCATCGGATGCATACTTTAGGATTCTTAGTTCATAGGATCCCTGTTTTTTTTATTTTTGCTTGTATTGGCTTTTTTTTATATACAAATGTAAATGTAATTGGCCAAATTGTTTCTATGAATAAAATGCGTTTATTATTTTGCTGAATTGCATCTTATTTATGTTTAGGCTTGTTTTTAATGTGATAAATTTATTGCCTTTCATATAAATAACATGTTAGACTTAATTGAATTACATCTTATGCTTTGGATTTCTCTTGAACAATCTTTTTTATCATGACAAAAGGGAGAGAAAAAGCTAGAGTTCTCATATTTTGAGATTTTTTTTGAGTTTTTTTAGAAAAGACAGGAAAATATAAACCGGATCTTGGGATTTCAAAAGAAAGGGGGAGCTACGCCTAACTCTAAATTACTATTCACCACTTACGAAAAAGAGGAGGAGTAAGTCTCTCTAATGACCTTGTGAATTCCAATTTATGAAACTAACTCTTTTCTCATGTTTGTTTGTCATCATTAAAAAGGGAGAGAATGTAATTGGTTATTGACCTATGAAGACTTTGTTTTGATGATAACAAATATAAAGATGTTACAAGATCAAGTCCAAGACTTTCAATAATAGATTTAGGACTTAAATCATTCTGTAAAGGTATAAAGTGGTTCACACTAATGGTCTAAAAATTATTTTTCAAAGAAACCAAATAGCACATAGTTTTCAGGGCTTCCAAATGGTTTTTGGTTTCCAAAGAAACAAAGTGCCCAAAAGCTTATAAGATCACTTAGAATCAATTGTCAATGTTTAAAAGCTATATGAAATGATTTTCAAATGATTTATTCGAATAAAAGTTTCCTTATTTGAATAACTAAAGTCAAAGATGTCAAGAGTTCCATCTCGTTAAGCTTTATTCGAATAAAGCCCTGCTTTATTCGAATAAAGGTTCAAAATAAGATTGGGTGCATATGAGTTATTCGAATAACTAAGTTGTTATTGGAATAACACGTTTTCCAGAAATTATATTTTAAATGGTTTATTCGAATAACACATTTTTTAGAAAACAGGTTTCAAATAGGTTATTCGAATAACAAAAGCATTATTCGAATAACACGTTCCAGAGGCAAAATTGCCTTCGTGCTATTTGAAACTTTATTTAAATAACAAAGTTGTTATTTGAATAAATGCTTATACTAGAAATAGAATTAACGGTTAGTTTGAAGTCATTAATGCTCCAACAACCTCCCCCCCGGCCCAACTGCTCTAATTTTTAATGGGTTATAAATATAAATTGTTGGACATTTATGGAGGTTAGATAATACGAGCTTTCACAATCATTTCATTACATACTCTGTTTTGAGCCTCAAAGTGTGAATTCATGTATTCATTGAGCTTCAATTTGTATTATCAACTCTTGAGAGAGTTTCATTTCATCTATACTTTGTTTAATTTGTAAAAAAGGGTGAGGTATCCCTCAAAGTTATAAGGGTGAGGTATCTATTGAAGTTGAGGTTCAAGCACAAAGGGTGAGGTATCACAAGGTGTGGTGAGTGCTCTATTATGTAAAGGTAGGAAGTACTTGTTGAAGCTTGAAGTTTTAGTGGAAAATCTTGAGTGATTGCTTGAGGACTGGACGTAGGTCACAAGGAGTGACTGAAACAATATAAATCTTGTGTTTAATCTTCTAAACTCTACTTCTTTACTTTTGTGCAGTAGTTTATTTGTTTGCTTGAATACTATTTTGTTTGCCTAATTCATTTGTGAGTGAAAGCATTCAATCTTCTCTATCCATTCATCTCTATCAATCAATAACTTCAACGAAAATTGATAATCAAGTATTTTGCAAAAGATTTGTGAAAATATTTTGCAAACACAATTTACCTTCTTCTTGAATATTTAGGCTACTTGGTAATACATCTTTGGTGCTATCTATAACGCAGCAAAAAATGTGATAATTTAGTATATAATTTTAAAAATATAATAATTTAATAAATAACTTTACCACTAAAGACAAAATTGTCAAAAAGCCTTTTTTAAAAATAAGTAATAATACTTGCATAAACTTTTTTAAATGGCTTAAATTTTGCACATACCTCAATATTTATTTGTGCAAGTAATTTTTTCCTTTTAAATATTAAATTGAAAGAATGACTTAACTAATACCTTTTTAAATAGCTATTGCTTGTATAATTAAATGACTTTCGCTGATTGAAACTTTGAAATCGACATCCCTATAGACTAAATTTTAAAGTTTATTCACTTAAGTTGATGATGCAGATGTCATAAAGTGATAAAGGTAATATATATAAATTAATTGTGTATATGCGTGTGGACATAATTTCAATACTGAACAAATGGATACAACTGTTTCCTACCAACAAAAGTTTGAGCAATTCTATTTTGTTTTTCCAGGGCTTAAGTATAATATTATTGTCAATTGCTGAGGTGTCCTCTTAAGGACAATTCCAGAACTTTTCTTACCAAACGAGGAGGGAGCAGGAGGGAAAAGAAAGTAGCCTAAGGATAGGAATATATGAAAGGTCAAGGGCTCAATAAGCAAAGAGAAGTAATGATTTTTTTTTCTCCAAATGCTTTTGTTGTGAAGTAAATTCAGAGGAGTACCTGAGATAGGCACGTTACGGTGGATTCCTCCATAGCACAGCAGCGACAACGGTGGTGCGAGGGGGTGGGTACCTGCAAAAGGCACTCCGACGCTCAAGTTAGACCGTGCACAATAGGAACAGTCTATATATCAGAGGAGATACCTACCTTTGACGCTTGGCATGGTATTTATAGGAGCGTACGCAGAATCCTAAGGGGATTCCTCTTAGATGCAGGTAATTCAGGATTGATATCTTGATGATAATCACTTTTCTATTATTGTAAGATATATCCCTATAAATCTGGGATTAATATAAGGAAAGTATCTAGCCATCAAAGATATCTATAAATCCTATAATATCGTAAGCTGACGATTGACAGTTGCGCATATTTAGGGTTTTATCATCTACGTAGATCAATCAGCCACGATGTTATATAGTAACACCGCTCAGGTGTCTTGATCCGTGGTCCGAAACACGTCGTGAGTCTTCCTCCACGACAGTTAGGAGGAGTCCGGTAGTGCGCACGCCGGGTTGATCCCATGGGTCGGGATCCCGGATCTCGGTCCAGAACAGTTGCCCCCAGCTTGGCTCTTGGATGAGACAGACCAGAGCCAAGTTTAGAATGGATCAACCACCACATGGCTGACGTAGCAATTTAACAGATAGGTGTTAGACCCCAAGTTATTACCGACGTCCTTGTTTTACTTAATTATGAGCAAAAATTACTGCTCTCCAGTACGAGTGCTGGAGACATATTCAACGTGAATCCCGAATGTGATCTCTGGTGACTTCAGCTTGCGATTCTCTGGGAAACTGATACTTGGACTTTATTGGGAAATAATGATTCTTTTAAAGAAAACATCAGTTTCATAAGTATTTTCTCAACTGCTCCCTATCTTTGTGACCAACCAGAGATCTAAACATTTATTTTGGCTAACTTCACGGGATCAGGTCACCTTTTACGTGACCAATCAGAATCCTTTATGCACGCTATAAGTACAGAACACTTCTTCATGAGCTTGCATTCTCTTCTTCTTCACTATCGCATAGAGATGATTTTTCCCAAAGGGATGAGTGTAATTCTTTCTTCTTTCTCCTTTTTTGTGAAGAGAGCTTCATCATCTATAAAAATCATATTTTTATTTTTCCCAAAGTCCTTGAAGAGATTTGATCTTCTCCGAGCATTTTTTCTTTCTGACAGAGGCCTTTCTATCTTGGCGTAAAACTGGGTTGCTATGCATTTAGGGAGGCGGAAGCCTTTCTATCCTGGCGTACACGGGGGTGTCTGATCCTACGTGTTGTTAGGATGGAATAATGCTTCCGTCCTCCATTACATGGGGACCCGGTGGAGCACACTATTCCTCTCTCCATTTTCTCGGCGGGTTATTTGAAAGCATCTGGTCGGTCTTTCTCGTAGTAACGGCTGGAAATGCAAGGATGCCTAATCAAAGGAGTGAGAACCCCCTTGGAGCAACTTGGGGTGGTCTGCTTTCTTTGACTTGCTTTCAAGGAAGTAACAGGAATCCGCTTCTGCCGCTATCCATTGAGAAGGTGGGAAAAGGACGAGTGAGTGGAGGATTTCTACTCCGGAGTGGCTTCAGTCCGTTCCGGGGTGAAAAACCCGCTGTAGCTGCTCCATGACTTGAGGCAACCTGGAATGGCTGACACCGGCGGAGGATTCTTCAGCTAGAGAGGTCGTACCCCTTCCATCGAGCGAAAGAAGATCTCGGCCTTTAGTTGCATCGCGGAGAGGTCGTGCAAAGAGCATTGCCATTCTCTCTGGGGTCATGATCCAGGTTTGCCAATGTTTTGCAAAGCCAATCCACTTTTTCAGGAGATCGAGGTTTGGAGATGTGGACGGGGTACGAGCCAGGTGGCCGGAGATATTTGCCCCCTTTCCCGGGATTTCCTTATACATTCCATGTCTCAATATTTTCCTTTTCCTCTTATTCAGTTGTATGACGATGTATGGAATGAAAATGATTCAATAGACCTTTTCCTTTTCTGAATTTGTTCTGTATTTCCATTTCATTTTTCCACCGAAGTAACTCTGCCGGGATGAGTCCAACGCTTATCCCGGTAAAAACCAAGTAAAGACATTGCCGGGGTTGGTCCAATGCCAACCCGGAGTAATGGCCATAAACACACCTCGGAATTAGCACGTCGTGTGTAATGTCAATAGTTAATTGGGCCTGGAATCCGTGGTACCAACCCGGGTTCTCATCCAACATTCGTACGACGTTTTAGATTACTGCGTAACCGTCCTTTCAACTGCTATTACAGCTGCGTGGGCCACGTGTTGCGATTTCATTGGAGGGACGTGCCTAGAGCTCCGCGAGCCATGATGAGCACCTTTTGAATTTGCATTGGAGGGGACAGGAATGCCCCCTAACCGTTCAACCCTTAATAGACCCTTTATAAATAAGAGTCAAAGGTTTGTCTTCCTTACTCTATTATTTTTAGCCTCATTCACCGTGCGTTGAAAGCTTTGGCTTCCTTTTGGGTGCTTTCCATTCGCAACTTCTCCATTGTTCTAGCGCAGCTTCTCCACTCTCTGCTTTTACACAGTAAGTTGCTTTCTTTCAGTCTTTTTGTCATTTGCGCTTTTCAAAAAGTAGAGTAGCTACGCGTTCCTGGTTTTGCTTGTCTTCAAATAGGGCTTAGTAATTTAGGTAGATACAGTCACCTCCCTGAAACGCCAACTTCGCCGCGCCATGCGCGGTGGAGGAGTTCCCCTGAATGCTTTATTTCCGGTGGGACAGGAGGTCGGTAGGGGAGGTTAGGATTACCTCGCTCTCCCTGTGTCTGAATCTATGAAACTATTGATTCTGATAGTTTCTTACCGACTTCTTTGGATGTTCTCAGGGTTTCCATGGCCAAAGGAAAAAAAACTAGGGTTCAGCCCCCATTTCACGACGTTCGTGATCCGGCAGAAGACGAGCTGGTTCGAGTGCGGCGAGGCCTCGGGTTGGTATGTCCGTGGGTAGTGGACGACGTGTGGGATCGTCAATCCAGGTTTTCAAGTGAAGCCGTACTCCGAGAGTCCCTCTTCGCCTTGGAGTTAACCGTGAACAAGGCTCGAGATGACGAGTTCGAAGTTGTCTGTCCGAACTGGAACGAGAGGGTATGTTCCTGCCGAGAAGAGGGTTCGCATTTCATGTTCCTGTACGAGCCACTTTTCCTTAAGTTAGGGCTGAGGATGTCGTTCTCTGACTTTCAAATGGACATACTCCGCACTCTCCAAGTGCCCCCTTCACAGATCTATCCTAACGGTTGGGGTTACATCATATCGTTCGAGAGGTTTTGTCGGTTGATGGGCCTCAAGTGTTCGGCGAATACCTTTTTTTATTTTTATACAAGAATAAACACCCAGGGGACGGTAAGGCAAATGAGCTGGCTTGTCATCTGATCCCGGCTCAGTCGTAAGTCCTTTGATGTTTTGGAAGAAAGCTTCAAAGGGTTTAAGACTGCGTTTTTCAAGATAAAAGCCAAGGAGGGATGTCATCCCTTTTTCCTCAAGCCAGACGAGGAGCCAGAATTTCCTCTTTATTGGACGCAGAGGTGCTGGGACGTGCCTCTCGACATGATTGAAAAAGAAGAGGGAGATCTCGACCCCGAAGAATTTAGGATCGCGAAATTCATAACCCGGTACGCTGAGAAGTATGGGAATATCAACATTAGAGATGTCCTTTGTGTCCCTGGTGATGATCTTCTTTACACTTTGTTAGGTAGGAATTAGGGCGTTTATGCCTCTAGTGTGTCCCTAGGAGTTTGCTTTGTCTTCATATATCAATGTTTCGAGATGTATTGACTGTATTTGTTTCTGCTTCTTTTCAGTTAGCAACATGACATCTGGATCTTCCATGGTTACACTGCGGTCTTCAAGGAACCGGAGGAAAGGAAAGAAAACTGCGGCTTCTTCCTCCACAGCCATTCTGGACTCATCCGACTGGGGCGTTGCCATTGGAGAACAAGATGAGCCGGGATCCCCTACCCCCCTTCTCAAAGGGAGAAAAAGGCAAGCTGTCGAAGAGCCTTCTGAGCATGATGGACGATCGTCGGAGGGCGGCGAGAGGGAAATGGCAGACTTCTTGCCAATCATCATGGGGAACTCTGAGCCCGGGCCCTTCATAGATGGGCGACTTTTGAGTGGCGAGGTGAGGCAACATATTGCCGAACAGGGTCTGGGCCAAACCTTAGCCGCGCTCCAGAGGCAAGCTCTCCGGGCGATAGCCGAGATCCGTGTCATCGAGGTCACTATCGAGAACGCTGATCGCCAGGCGTCGGCAGAGCTGAGGACCTTGAAGAAAGAAAAAGAGGAGATCGACCAGAAGTTGGCCGCGTCCCTAAAAGCCAGTGAGGATAATAGGATGAGAGCCGTCGAACTGGAAAAGAAAGTCACTGAGCTGGAAAAGGCGTTGGCGGACTCTGAGGCTGCCAGGAAGGTCGAGAAGCTTGAAGCCGACAGAAGCATTGGCGCTCTGAGGGCCGAGGTGGCGGAGCTTGAAAAGGAGGTGGAGGAGCTGGACGGAGTAGCTGGAAACGTTGGGGAGGAGCAGTTCCAAAATGCTGTGAAGCAAATCCAGCACTTCAATCCCGGGGTCGACCTTATCTTGGAGGGTGTGACCTCAGAGAAGATGTTTCATGACGGCCAGCTTGTAGCTGTCGAGGAATTAGCCGCGAAAGCTCCTGGTGGCAACCCGGAGGTTATTCAGATCCCGGAAGAGGAAGAGGCCGGCATTTGAGCTGCTCTTTTTTTTTTTTGCCCCCTGCGTGGGGTTTTACTGTTTGTATGGACAATTGCCCCGTGTTTGGGGTTTTATAACTAATTACTTTGTTTAGTCATTCGTTTTCGTTTTTCGTGGTCCGACCTGGGTCCAACGCCCATTTTCGTAGTCGTTATACCAGACTTAGAAAACTGTGCTGTGAAAACCATGGTCCGGGATCCTTCACTCATGTCATTAATTGAGTAGCATTCCCTTGGACTTAGGTAAGAAAAGGCCTTGGTCTTTAATCTAACGCTTATAATAATGAAACGTCAAGAAATTTTAGACTTAGGCGAAGTAAAACCTTAATCCGTATTCCAGTGCTTGCTATGGGAAGCGTTTGAAATTGCAGACATAGGTAAGAGTAGCGCCTGGTTAGGGCATTTTACGCGAAGACCCTTTTGCCCAAGGCGCCAGCATTGCTTTCAACCTTGCCCGGGGTAAGTATCCTAATAATCGTACAGATTTTAGGATCCCTTCTTGGCTTAGGTATAAGGAAAGAGTGTGTACATATGATCCGTACTGTCTCCTATCGACTTTTTAGAGCAACGCGTTGGATCGAACCTGGTTTCCTGAATAATAACTTTATTGCTGAACCTGGGAGAACAAGAGTCCGAACATAGCGTACTTATTTAAAACAAGAACAGATCAAAGATAATTCTACTGAAGGGCTAAGCCGCTATGGGCATTTAGCTATAGTATTTCTTTAGTTTGTCCGCATTCCAGTAATTCTTGACCGGGGTCCCAGATAACGTTTCCAATGTGTGGGCTCCCTTACCCGTACTGGTGACGACACGATAGGGGCCTTCCTAGTTAGGGGCCAGTTTTCCTTGGGAGGCATTTTTCCCTCCTATGTCGGCTCTTCTGAGGACTAGATTGCCGGGCTGGAATTTTCTCGGGACTACTTTCTTGTTGTACGGCCGCTTTGTCTTACGCGAGGGCGGCATCCGTATGTGGGCTACGTTTCTTCTTTCTTCGAGCAAGTCCAGGTCCTCTCGATTAGGCCGGGGTTCTTTGTCGGATGAGAGCGGTTGGTAGCGCCGGCTAGGCTAGGCTCCCCTATCTCCACGGGATCATGGCTTCGCAGCCATAAGTCGGCTTGAAAGGGTCTCTCCCGTCGTGGAATGGGGGTGGTCCGGTATGCCCAGAGAACATGGTCAAGTTGCTCGACCCGGTTCCCTTTGGCTTCGTCTAACCTCTTTTTCAAGCCTCGCATGATGATTCTATTGGCGGCCTCGGCTTATGTTCTTACAAAAGTCACTTCTGGACACCACTTGTGCTTATCCGTTCGTCTGGGGTTCTCGACGAGGCTGCGGTGGTGCTTTATTTTTAGACCAGGCTAGTAGCTCCTCAAAAGCTTTGTCTTTGAACCGGGTTCCGTTGTACGTGACTACAAATTTCGGTATCCGAAACTGGTGATGATATGGCGCCAAGTAAACTTCGAATTCGAGCCGAGGTGATGGTGATCGGGGGTTCGGCCTCGATCCATTTAGTAAAATAGTCTCTTGCTACCACCAAGTATTTAAGCTACCTGGGGCACGGGGGAGCGGACCTAAGATGTCCATACCCCAGGTGAAAGGGCCAAGGAACCGACGTCGTGGACGGCTCTTGAGAGGGGCTTAAAAATGATCTCGCATGACGCCGACACTTGTCGCAAGTTTGAACATGTGCATGAGAGTCGGCTTCCATTGTGGCCAATAGAATCCGCCCTCAATACTTTTGGGCTAGGGCTTTGGCTCCTAAGTGGTGACCATGACTCCCTTCATGAACTTCGGCTAGGGCGATCTACGCTTCTTTGGGGGTTAAGCACTTTAGAAGAGGGGAAGAGAAACCACGCCGGTATAGTCGATCGTTGTAAATGGTGTATCGACCGACGTCTTTACTAATCTGGAAGCCTCCTTCGGTCCGTTGGCGGCTTTCCATCTGCGGATAGCCCAAGATATAGGAGTGATCCAAGATGGTGATGATCCTCCACTTGGGATATGCTATGATCCGTGATGGAGGGTTGGGAAAGAGTTTCTTGGATTACGAGACCGGTTGTTGCTAGGGCTTTTTTTGTCTTTGGCCGGTTTAGATAAGAGGTCGGCCTCGGAGTTCTGTTCCCTTGGGATGTGCTCTATCCGACTTCTTCAAAATCTTTTAAAAGTTCTTGGACCTTGTTCAAGTATTTACGTAGGAGGGCTCTTTAGCTTGATAGTCACCTCGGATTTGAGAGGTTACTAGGCGGGAGTCACTTGCAAAGTGTGATCCGCGTTGCCTCCAAATCCTTTGCTATTACCAACGCGATGCGAGCGCGAGGCCTCGTACTCGGCACGATTGTTTGAAGTTGGGAATTCAAACTTCGGGAGTGCTCCAAAGTCAAACCCTACGAATTTTTGACTATCACCCCGGCCCCACTTCCTTTGGGGTTCGACGATCCATCGACAAAAATGGTCCAGAAAGCTTTCTTTGGGTCGTCGTTGTGCATTGTGAGTTACGCCGGGAAGTCGGACAACGCTGGGCTTTTATTGCAAGTCGTGGTTCGTATGTAATCCCAAATTCGAGAGTTCAATGACCACGCAATCATTCACCCGGCCAGATCTGGTTTGTGTAGTACCTGTCGGATAGGTTGGTCGGTTCTTACCACCACAGGGTGGCATTGGAAGTATTGCGAAGTCTTCTTGCGGTGATGATGAGCGCAAAGGCGACTTTCTCAACCTTTTGGTATCGGAGCTCGGGTCCCTGGAGGACCTTACTCACGAAGTAGACAGAGGCTACGTCCTCGTCGGTTTCTCTGATCAAAACTGAGTACGGCTTCGTCGTGGACGGATAGGTACAAGTAAAGTGTTTCCCCGATGTCCGGCCTTGTCAAGATAGGGGGGAGGACAAAAGGTTTTTCAACGATGTGAAGGCATCCTCGCACTCTTGAGTCCATTCAAAACTTCTTCCCTTCTTGAGCAATTTGAAGAGGGGGAGAGACTTGTGAGCGGCTTTGGCTAAGAACCTTGTGAGGGCCGCTATGCGCCCCGTGAGCTGTTGTACTTCTTTGACATTCTGGGGGCTCCTCATGTTGAGGATGGCCTGACATTTATCCGGATTGGCTTCAATTCCTCTATGCGTTAGCTTGAACCCCAAAAATTTATCAGCCTGGACCTCGAAAGCGCATTTCTCCGGGTTTAACCTCATATTGTATTTCCGAATTTGTGCAAATACTTCTTCAAGATCCGCCGTGTGAGATCCGCCGTGTGGGGTCTTGACTATCATGTCGTCTATATAGACTTCTAGCATCTTTCCCACTTGGTTTTCAAAAACCTTGTTCATCATCCTCTGGTAGGTGGCTCCTGCATTCTTCAGGCCGAAAGACATGACCTTGTAGCAGTAGCTCGCCCTATCAGTAATGAAGGCGGTTTTATCTTCATCCCCAGCGTACATGGGAATCTAGTTGTATCCGGAATACGCATTCATGAATGAGAGCCACCTGAACCTGGAGGATCCGTCCACTAATTTATCCACATTGGGGACTGGATATGGGTCCTTGGGACAAGCTTTATTCAGGTCGGTATAGTCTACGCACATCCTCCATTTTCCGTTGGACTTTTTTACCAGGACCACGTTGGAAAGCCATGTGGTATAGGAAATTTCTCTGATGAAGTTGCCATTTAGCAGTTCTTTAACTTGGTCTTCGACGACTTGCTGCCTCTCGGGTCCGACCTTCCTCTTTTTTTGTGCAACCGGTTTGGCGCCTTCTTTAATCGACAGTCGGTGGCAAATAAAGTTGGGATCGAGTCCGGGCATGTCGGAGGAAGTCCAAGCGAAAAGGTCTTTGTTTTTCAACAAGAGTTCTGAGAGCTGTTGTTTTTCTCCTTCACCCAGACGAGCTCCGATTTTAGTTACCTATCCAGGATTGTTCCCGAGTTGAAGGGATTCCAGTTCGCCTTCGGGTTGTGGTCGGGTATCCGGATTTCTTCTCTCGACGTCCAGCTCGGTCATCAGAATGTTAACCTGGTCGACAACCGGGGTAGAGACGAGAGCGGCTTGACGTCGGGGTACTTTACAAATCTTCAAGCTCTCGTTATAGCATTTTCTGGCTGCAACCTGGTCGCCTTTAATAGTGACGATGTCATTGTTCTTATTGAGGAACTTCATCACGAGGTGAGTGGTGGATATTACTGCCCCGAGAGCGTTGAGAGACAGACAGCCCAGGATAATGTTATAGGCCGAGGGGCAGTCCACGATCAGGAATTTTACCTTCACAGTCCTATAGAGTGTAGATGATCTAAGAGTTAGGTGGGTTTCGTAATATCCTACCGGAATGATCTTCTCACCGGTGAAACCCGTCAATTCTCCAACATGGGGAGTCAAGTCGGATTGCAGAAGTTCCATTTTTTGGTAAAGGTCTAGGAACATAATGTCGGCTGAACTCCCTTGATCGACGAAAATTCGGCGGACTTCGGCATTGGAAATTACTCCGGAGATGACGAGTGGGTCGTCGTGATCCGGGATTATTCCACTGTAGTCTTCGTCTGAGAAGGTGATGAGAGACGCTTTCCTCTTTTCCGCTTGTGTTCTTAATCCTGAGTGGGCCACGCTAAAAACTGCCATTCTGAGGGCTTTCTTTTGAGCTACATTGGAGGATCCTCCTCCGGCAAAACCACCGGCAATGGTATGGATCGTCCTGTTGGGCTCGACGCGGTGATCATCGTTACCAGCGGGGGGAGTGTTTCTATCCCGGCCCTGTCGGTCGCTGTTATTACGTTGAGGCGGAGTCCGGGATCTTCTCCTCGGGCTTCTTGTCCTTCTTCTGCGCGGAGGGAATGGACTCCGACGTTTGCTGTCTGTGCGTCTGTTATCCCCTTCGTTGTTTTGCGCGCGGAGGATATACTGCTGCAGGCGCCCGACCTTGATTAGAAATTCAATGGCATCACGCGCTGATAGCAATCCCTTGTATCGTGGCCATAGGCTTTGTGCCATGTGAAATGTTTGGAGTGATCCTTCTGCCTCTGCCTCTTGATAGGAGGCGGTCTCGAGATGTTCTGAAACTCCGTGTTCATCACTTCCCTCAAGATCGTTTCTCAGGATGTGTTCAAAGGAGTATAGTCTGCATAGTTTCTCCGGGGTGGGCTACCCTTTGGGGGTCGTGACCTTGAGGAATTTTGGTTGGGCTTTTGGTGAGAAGGTTCACTTTTGTCCCACCTCCGTGGTCTCTTCGTTGCCTCTTCCAGGTAGACGTACTTCTCGGAACGTTTTTGGAAGTCGGTCAGATTGTCTGGCTTCTTTTTTGCCAGGGACTTGAAGAAGTCGGAGCCTATCCGGAGACCGCTTCTGGCGTAATGCAAGGCTATTCTGTCTTCAAAGTTTTCTACGTTGGTGCAGGCAGCCATAAAACGTCTGACATAGTCCCGGAGGCTTTCATCCTTTCCCTGGCGGATCTTGGCCAAGGATTCGATGGATTTAGGTTGTTCCTTGCTCGTGGTGTACTGCAGCAGGAAACGCTGCTTGAGGTCGGACCAATCCACGATGGTTCCCCGTGGTTGGCTGGTGAACCATTTGAGGGCCCCCTTTTTGAGGGAGAGAGGGAAGGCTCGGCACAACAGTTCCATGGATCCGCCATAGAAGCATAGGGACTGCTCGTAGGCATTGATGTGTTCCTGGGGGTCCGTGGTCCCGTCGTAAATTTCAAGGTTTGGAGGAAACTTGAAATTTCTCGGAACCCGGAATTTTATGAGCTGGTCGGAGAAAGGCTGTTCCACGGTTCCTTGGTTCCGATTGTTGTCCCCAGTATGAGGAATTCCCTCATCATCATGGGCCCTCGTCCTATTATTTTCCACGTCGGTCCGTCTGTCACGTCGGCGTGGCTCTGGTTGACCTTCATGCATGGCGCGCTGCATGTCTTCCAGTCTTCTAAACTGGTCATTGAGCAGATCCATATGTTGTTGCAACATATCTTGGAATTGGCGTTGAGAAGCCCGAGATTGATGTGTGTGTTCAGAGCGTGATGCACGATCGTCGAACTCGTTGCTCGGGTTTCCCAAGCGTTGGTGTACAGGAATTCTGCGTTCTTGAAGGTTCTGGCCGCCCTTCTGGGCTGGGAATTCAAGTCTATCCCTGACAGAAATCCTGCGTGATGGGTTAGGAGACTCCTCAGAAAAGGAGGTGGAGTGCCCATCACGTCGGCTTCCTGGTCGGGGCGTCTGATTTCTCACAGCAGAGGTTTGAGCCACAAGTGGAGGCAATGGTGGTGGTGGACGTTGCATGTCAAGATCTTGTCTCTGGTTGACAGAGGCTTGAGCAGCGTCTCTTCTGGAGTTTTGCCTCGTATTCACCATGATTGGGTGGGATTAGAATTTTATGGTTTTCCCATAGACGGCGCCAATGTTCTGAAGTAAATTCAGAGGAGTACCTGAGATAGGCACGTTACGGTGGATTCCTCCGTAGCACAGCAGCGACAACGGTGGTGCGAGGGGGTGGGTACCTGCAAAAGGCACTCCGACGCTCAAGTTAGACCGTGCACAATAGGAACAGTCTGTATATCAGAGGAGATACCTACCTTTGATGCTTGGCATGGTATTTATAGGAGCGTACGCAAAATCCTAAGGGGATTCCTCTTAGATGCAGGTAATTCAAGATTGATATCTTGATGATAATCACCTTTCCATTATTGTAAGATATATCCCTATAAATCCGAGATTAATATAAGGAAAGTATCTAGCCATCAAAGATATTTATAAATCCTATAATATCGTAAGCTGACGATTGACAGTTGCGCATATTTAGGGTTTTATCCTCTGCGTGGATCAATCAGCCACGATGTCATATAGTAACACCGCTCAGGTGTCTTGATCCGTGGTCCGAAACACGTCGTGAGTCTTCCTCCACGACAGCTAGGAGGAGTCCGGTAGTGCGCACGCCGGGTTGATCCCATGGGTCGGGATCCCGGATCTTGGTCCAGAACAGCTTTCTATAAGATTTTTTCCATCAAAGAAATGTACATATTTTATTTTGAACAAGTTGTCGGATTTTCACTTCCTGGGAGCCTCCTTCCTTAGTTCTCCTCTTCCATATATATGTGCGTGGTTTATACTTTATATTGTACTTCACTCCATTTCCATTCATTAAGAACCCAAAAAATAGAAACATAAAATTAACAAATACACCATACCATGCTAGAACCCCTTGACTTTGTCTCTTGTCCACTTTACTTTCACTTTCTCTGTTCTACTATTGGCACCAAAACCCCACACACACCCGCAACCTTGCTATGTTGAATGATCAAAGGGCTTCAACAAGACATGGCACCACAGAGGATGATGACCAAGGAGATGAACAAATCAGAGAAATCCATGCCTTAACCCCACCACCTCACCCTCCACCCACCAACAGTGGCCGTAGAAGAGAAGCTTGGGAAACGCATAGCCACCGATCATCATCTGTGTCCGTTGCTAGCACAGAAGGTGCTTCCAGCGAGAACTTCACCAGCATGAGCAGGGAATTCAGTGCTCTGGTTCTAGCAGGGTCAAGTATTGACAATAACAACACAAGTCTCATGAATGGCCATGGCCATGAAGGAGGCAGCATTAACAACTTGGGGAGGATTGGAGAAGAAGACTTGATGATGGAAGAGACCAACCCTTTGGCGATCGTGCCAGATAACAACCCTTTGAACCCGGTTCCATCTCCAAGGCGTGGAGGAATGGCATCTTCAGGCACCATCAGTGGCCAGAGTGAAGTGTCAGTGCTGAGGGTGAAGAAGGAGGAGGTTGAAGCAAAGATAGCAGCATGGCAGAACGCTAAGGTTGCTAAGGTTAATAACAGGTTCAAGAGGGAAGATGCGGTGATCAATGGGTGGGAGAACGAGCAGGTTCAGAAAGCAACTTCATGGATGAAGAAAGTTGAGGTATGATTTGCTTACGATGATGTTATTTGCATGTTATAATTAAATCGTGAGTTGCTTTTTGTTTACTTATTTTCTTTTTTTTATTTTTGGTAAGTGTTTACTTCTTTTCTTTTTGTTGTAATGCCGTTAGTGGGTTAATAATTATGATTAGTTGGTCTGAATTTTACGGAGATGGTGGTGCTTGTTTATGATGATTACTCTCAAGACTAGAATTTTTTTTTTTTGGTGTCTTAGATTAGTTGATCATTGATCCAATCAGTCCGCAAACAAAGAAAATATTAGCTTTCTTCTGGGCCTTCAGAAGATATTTTTTTTTTGTTGCTAAGATGATTATTTTTTGAAGTCAAAAAAAGATTGAATAAGGTTGACGAATTAGGGACTAGGGAGTGCCTTGATGAATGCTTCATTATTACTTTTACTATTGAATCATGGATCAATATATTTTAACAATAGGTGGGAAATTATTTTCCCTTGACGGTTTTGGAATAGAAAAGAGAAAGGAAAGAAAATTAGTTTTATATATGTGAAATTATGAATGCTTGAACGAAGTCTAGATTGCTTGTCAATTTTTTATTTTCTTTCCCCCTTTATTATTTTCCCAGACAATAGTGTCACTGGCAGCAGATACCCTTTGAATTTTGATGTGTACGGGGTTTTAGCATGCATTCCAAGGGCTTGATCATATTCAGGCTTAAAATCTAAATTATCTCAGGTTGAAAAAATATGTTCTTTGAAAAGTTGAACTAGGATTAGGTTCCTTCTTCTACTCTTCCTTTTCCTATTTTCTTTTCTTGTATTGGGGCGAGGGAGGGTGTCATGCCAATTTGAAGCTAAAATATCATCCACCTGCTAGCATTTTCTGTATTATTTTTATGAGCAAAATATATTCTTTTCGTTAATATAACCTGGTAATATGTGAAGGGACTCCTTTGGTCTGCATTCATTGCCTTATTATTAACGCTACTTTTACAGTGACAACAAAGAGGTGGAAATATGCTAGCTGCAAGCAAATAGCAAGTGGTCTAATGATTTGATTTTAATGCTAATTTTAGCGTACATTACACTGTCATGGATAGTAGAACAGAACTTTGACTAACAAAGTGGCTTCTGTTTACACAATGTAATTACAATTTTGTCCATCATGAACCAAAAATTTCACGCATTGTGCAGAGGAAGCTGGAGGAGAAAAGAGCAAGAGCACTGGAGAAAATGCAAAACGAGGTAGCAAAAGCTCATAGGAAAGCAGAGGAGAGGAGAGCATCGGCTGAGGCTAAAAGGGGAACTAAAGTGGCCAGAGTTCTAGAGATTACCAACCTTATGAGAGCAGTTGGAAGAGCTCCTACCAAAAGATCCTTCTTTTAAGCTGTATAATATCTTATATATTTACAAATCCCATTTGAACCACTTTTGTAGACAAAACAGACAAAAAGAGACGGAGAGAGAGAAGATTATGGGCATAATAGATGCCATAGTCTGATAGAGCCCCTTTTCCTTTTTAATTTAACTTAAAAGGGTTCAAGAGGGCTTGCAGTGAGAGCAGCAGTATAAAGAAAAAGAAGATATGGAATGGAGGTATATATATTATGTAGAAACCAATTGGAGTGTTTTTGAGTGATTGATTACAGTGTGTTATAATTTGGAGACATGATCATTTGGTTGGTTGTGCTGGTTAAACGTTTTATGGGTTTTGTACATTAATTTATTGCTTATTGTTATTAGTTGGCTTCCACCTCTTGCAAATGCATTGCCGACACCTAACTGTGTCGAACAACATTTTTGCTGAAGATCACTTAAATATTAGATTATGGCTTACCAAATTGGCCCTCCCAAATCTACCTAATCATTTGTTAATTCTCAAATCCTAGCACAGTAGAAAGAAATAAGTGTTTACCTTATGAGAAAATATTTTGCAGACCATGTCAAACATCTAAGGAGTGCCACTGGCTCTGACATGAAGGTGGGACTCTCTCGCCTGTAGCCTGTCGGAGCATTACCAAATACTGTGGAGATAGCAGTATACTATCGTTTCATTCCTCTCGTTAAATCCGACTTCTAAAGCAATTAGTCAAGTAAGAAATCATCAATAGAAAGATTAGACATTTGACAACTTAGAAAATGAGAGAAAGGGAGTAACTGAGTAGTGATGTTCAACTTTTGCACTGAATTTGCGCGTGCTTTTGCTAGTATTTCATCACCTTAAGTAACTAACAACTTTCCACGCTTTCAATCTAAAAACAAGAACTAAAGTTAAAAACAGTAGAAAGTATTATCGTTTTCTAGTGCATTTTTGTGTTTGGACCGTGAATCTCCAGTAGAAATTTCACTATTACTAGTCTAGAAAAGGATTGGTTGTCAGCATGGGGACACATTGTCAACAAAGCTAGATATAATTTCTAGCTTTGCTAAATTCATTGTCAACCAAAAAGAGAAGATTCTTGGCGATGAAATATGGTCGAGATTCATGTTTTTGCCAATGTTGTACACATGGTCAATGGAGGTCTCCGTCAAGCAAGTGCAAGTTGCTGCTTATGCAGTATCTCAATTCTCATCAGATTGCCAATCAAAAATCAAATATTTATCATTTATCTTACACGGCTTCATAGAGTTCTTGAACTATTCCTCTATTCTCACACTTGTTTGTCTTCGGACCCAAGGCTTTTTACTTGTGATTGAAGCACGGGGATAAATTTCTGTAAGAAAATGTGGTAGGAACTGGATTATAATATGTTAAGAGCAATTTGAAGCAGTAACTAAATCCATGGTACACTGCATTCCAAAATAACTGCAATAATATTTTCAACTTTACTTCATCGCATGCCAGAAGTCTACTTTCATTTTCATGGTAATTAACCTGAAACAATTATCCCAAAGTTTAATGACTAAAATTCATGAACTCCTTCTGGTCAAGTTCTGGATTTTCCACAAAGATTACTAATGAAAATTATTTTGTTCACTTTGCATCCTAATGAAAGCGAGCATAAAGAATAAAAGATGCTGCAACAGTTTCTGACTCAATAACTTCTGCCAGTCACTGTACAACGAATATTACAAAGGATGCCGTCCAGATTTTTCCATTCTTCTCTTTGTTAGAAGTGGTATACAGAACTACTATAGCAAAACTATGAGAAAACTGTGATGGATGAGTCATCTACGTGCAAATCCCCCCTCCACCCATTAAGAATATTGTTGAAATCTTGCTAATGAACTAAAGCAACTCCAACGATATCATGTCACACAGAGCCTGAGAGCAGTTGGAGAATATTTCTGTTCTTGCAGCTCCAATATATTTCATCTCTTAACAGATCCAGATTTGCATAAATTTCTCTGCTTTCAGGATGGTCTTTGTCACTTGCAATAAAATAGTGAACCTCATTTTCTATCTCAATCCAACTGGAACCAGTTTCTTTAATTAACTTCAAGTCATTCATAGCTGTTCTCACCTTTGCAGCCACTTCTGGCATGCCTCGTTCAGCATACATATTTGATACAAGTATGTAGGAGGAGGCCTCACTGGGTGCTAAGTCAAGCAATTTTTTGGAAGCCCACATTCCAAGTTGTAAATCACCACACAGTTTACAGGCATTGACGAAAGTCCTCCAAAGCAAAGATGATTCAGGAAATGGGCTTTTGTTGATGATATCCATGATTTTGGATAGATTTCCTGCTCGACCAAAAAGATCAATCAAGCAAGAGAAGTGCTCAATCACAGGCCTGATACCATACTTGGGTTCCATTTCATTGAATAAGCTTAATCCACTTTCCCATAAACCTGAGTAATTACATGCTTGGAGAACAGCCAATATTGTAATCTCATCAGGAGCAAATCCCTCTTCCTTCATATCCTCAAAGAGCGAAAGTGCTTTGTTGCCTTCACCATGAAGGGCATATGCGGAAATTATGGCATTCCAAGTCACACAATCACGTTTCATACTACTGAATATTTGATAAGCATCCCGAATGCTGCCACATTTAGCATACATGGTAATTACAGCATTGCCTACAGCAGTATCATCTTCTAGTCCCACCTTTAGAGTGTAAGCATGAAGACTCTTCCCTGCAACTAAGCAAGCTTGATTAGCAGATAAACTAAGTAGCCGTGAAAATGTTACCCAATCTGGTCTCACACCATTGAATCTCAGTTTGCTGAAAAAGACCATAGGATCTTCTTCATCATCTCTTATTTTTGAGTTTAAGTATCCAACTAGAATCGCATTAAATGAAGCAATAGTTTTATTTGGGAGCCTGTCAAAAACTGCTCTTGCAGACTGCAAACTCCTGCATTTAGCATACAAATCTATTAAAGCAGTACCACTATTTACATCGGAGACATGACCAAGCTTTATTGTAAGTCCATGAGTTTGAAGCCCAAATTCCAAATTATTGCACTCTGAACATCCATCAATTATAGTGCAGAAGCAACCAGAATCAAGAGGCATACCAATCTCAAGCATATTTAAGAAAAATTCGAGGGCTCTGTTAGCATAGCCGTTCTTAAAAAATGCTGACAGTAGTGCAGACCAGGAAATCAAAGACCTCTCGTTCATTTCAACAAACACTCTCTCAGCCTCTTTGACCATTCCATGTTGTCCATACATTGTAATTACTGCATTTCCAAGAGATGTTTTGCACATAAAACCATACTTCACTGAAAGCCCATGTAGTTGCTTCCCTATGTAGAGTCCTATACTTGAATCACATGCACTGATCAAATTCGTAAACGTATAATCAGTTGGGTTCAAACCAGAGTTTAGCATATCCACAAAGATCTGAAATGCCTTATTCCCCAAGCCTGCCTTGCCATATTCCAAAATCATATAATTTATGCACTGAGCATCTTTAACCCTTACGCCACTGAACACTTTTTCTGCACGACCCAATTGGCCGCTTCTAGAGTACATAGAAACCAATGAAGTGGCCACAACAACATTCTCCCGAAGCCCATTTTTGACAACAAAAGCATGAACCTGCTCACCAAAGACACGATCTTCCGGGAATTTACATGCCTGCAGGACCACTGAGCAAGTATGCTCATTGAACTTCTCTCCAAGTATACACATATCACGTGCAATATGGAAAACAGATTCAAAATCACCGTCCTTCGAATACCCCTTCATGAGGGTAGTCCAAGTGACTGTGCTCCTAACAAGCATTTCATCAAATATCCTCTGTGCATCACCCATTTTATTGAATTTTGAGTAAAGGTTTACAAGATTGTTATCCACAAACAGGTTACCTTCACAACCAGATTTAATTAGAGATCCATGAATGGCTTGAATCAGCATATAATCTTGTGACCCAATTGAGAATTGAAGGAGCTGAGCCCAATCATGAAGAAAGTTCTGCTCAGAGGTTGAAACAGCAGAAAGCTCAGAGTATTGGGGTGGCTCAAGTTTGAGACTTTTCGTACGCTTATGAAAAGTGGGGTGGAGGCCATTATGGGGTGCTTTTGCTTTCAGGGGAAGGACGTGTAAAGGAAATGCAGAAGAAGGAAGCATGAAGGTGGGAAGAAGTGTTTGGAACAATGCTTCAATCATTGGGCTGAACTGAATCAATGGCAATGCTATTGCTTCCTTATGGTACAAAACAGGATATGCAACAGTTTATAATCGTTAAGAAATTCCAACCGTTTGGCTGAACTGAAAAATCAATAGTTATCTGTCTTTTCTATTTTGTTCTGCGAAAATGGTAGTATCAATTCTTTTTTTCCTGCGAAAAGGTCCTTATTTATTATCTATTCCTCAATTCTTCAGTTTTACAGGCCATAGTTAGGAGGGAAGGGAATATAGTTGATATATGAAGAAGATGACTTAACTACGTGATAGCATTGTTGATTATCTTTTTATCTTTTATATATAATATATAAAAGAAGAATATCTAGGTGTTGTCTTCGAGTTATTTTAAAATTTCGTTTTCCTCTCTAAACTGAAAGTATTTAAGATATTTTATGTTCTGGACTGTGATCCGGGATCTCATCTAGTGGATAACCCGGCACGTATACTGTTGGACTCCATCTTATTTGGCAGCTTTAAGCCTGATTCCGAAGTCATGCACATCAACTAGCATTGAGCCATAGTATCAAAATTGATAAACTTGTGCAGATGGTATATCTCTAAATATTCATAACTGTCAATCATCATCATACGATATTATAGGACCATAATTGTCTCAGATTGCTAAGTAGCTTCCATATTCAAGTTCTTAACTTATAGGGTTTTACCCAACAATAATGGGATGATAATCTTTACCAGGATATCAATCCTAAATACATGCATTTTGTAACGCTCCTTTTTCTATAAGTACACGCGAAGAAGGGACATCGCACTATAGTAGAATAATATGAAACATAAAGCGGAATAAATTAAAATTTTGAAATGTGGAAAACAGTAATTGGTTTTATGTTCATAAACCTGGTGATCTTTATATGGTTATTTAATTTCCTTTGCTATTGTCACAATATTTTTTTTTAATTATTATTATAAATTATTGTCATTAACGAGTAGAGTCAAAAAGACTTATTTAAAATCCACGACGTATAGAAATAATAATTAACATGGTCGCAATAAACAGAATTTAAACAACGTAAGATAACCCATACACAACATATACATATATATAAATAAGTCTGTTTAATTACATTCCAAAATGTACAAAAAGCAAAACTTGTACCCACCCAAGTTATACAAATATACCCCAGCATGTACAGCAAGACGTCAAGCTTCCCAAAAAGATAGACGATTAGCCATCAGTAGCTACCAATAGTATCAGCTCCTAAGACTAACAAGAAGGGACCGTAGCTGGGTCCTCCTCCGGGTCCTCTTCGTCCGAGGAAACATCCATCGGAGCGACAGAACAACAGGCAGGAGCCCGAGCAGTGGACAAAAAGGAGTCATCACGTGGGGTGTAGTACATATCAGCCCACATGTCCCTAACGGGCATGTAAAACTCCAACCAAACAAAAGCATGAAAATATAAAATAGGGGCATCATGACGACCCCATGCTAAGGACACCGTCAGCTCCCCATGGTACACGCATCGGTCTGTCTACACATTAATGTGCCAGCAGTTAGGTCCTCTATGAAAAACGATCCGAGTGTAGCCCAAAAATTTGCTTGGGCGCGACATCATCCTCAATCACTTCAATCGTAGTCTGACTAGAAGCCTGGAAACTCGGGGCCTTCCTTGTCTTCCTCACGAACGTCTTCTCGGAAGTACATAATCAGACAGAATACAGAAAGGGGTGAGACACCCAGCTTTCAGTACCAAAATAACAGTAATAAAACGAAACAGCGCTGGATGCCCACATATAACACAGTCCATACATTTAATCACATCAATATTAAAATCAACAGTAAAAGCAGATCAACAATAATTAAGTATAATAATTGCAATAACATGCAATAGTAGTAATATTTCTAACAGACAACAGTTTAGAAAAATCAGATGATTATTACAGTAATAATAACAGTATGTTTGCAGTTATAAATGTTCATGCTCAATGAGTTATGTGACTGACAAACTCACAATGAAAAAAGGGTACCAAAATTCCTACTTCATGGAGCTAGACATAAATATTTTCGGAGTGAATGATCAAGGAGTAATGCCAGTATATCATCAGCCTTAAAATATAGTGTGCTTTATCTCATAAAAATATTTGCGCAATTGGCTTATACATGGCACCTCGATAGTTGATCGTGATATAGGACAACGTCCCAGTCAGGATCGTCGGTGTGTCACATTGGTCTATCCCACGGCCCCAGTGGAACTATCGCTGTCTATTGTGAGACACCCACACCTCGAAGCCCCCAGGGTCAACAACATATGACCCAACGCTTAGTCTACTTGCACCCGCACAAGGGTGTTATTCAAACTCCTAGGCACACATAGCCTTTCTAACAATGTCCAACATACAACACATATGCATGATGACTCAATTTCAATCAAGCATGTTCATTAATGATGCATTCATCATAGCATATCACAATGGTATATTTACATATATACACATACCTATTCATTTCTCGATATCATCACATCATGATATTCTCAAGCACATAATCAACAACAATTTGCCCACATAGGGTCCACAATAACATAGGATCAATTTCCATGTCAATACACATTTCAAGTTAATGAGTCCATTCAAAACCATGGTTCCCTACATTTTTTTATCCAATTTAATTCTTCCACTTTATTAAAGATTATGCATGTCTCTAAATTCCTAAGTCCCCAAAGATTAATCAAGGCATCAATTAGCCCCTAATTTGTCTCTAAAAACCGTGGTCTTCAAGGGTTTTCAAAGTCCAATTCTTTCACCACATTATGCATTAGTTCCTTATCATCAATTCACTTAATTTTTTTTTATTCATCAAAGTCAATCCATTACCCCATTATTCAAGCCAAAACCGTGGCCATCATTAGGTCTTCAAGTCCAATGTTTATTTCTATTTTTATGCATTAGTTTCTTATTATTGGTTCACTTAAATTTTGATTCATCAAGATCAATCCAATTCCCTAATTACCTTCTAATGTCCAATTCATCAATCCTTCATCCAAGTCACAAACTTTCACCATCTTTCTCCTTCATGGCCGTGAGCCTCATAGAATTAGGGGTCTAGGTTTTTACTTCCCCATTGGTCCTTATCCACTTAATTAATACCATTCCATTTGGTCATAAGAATTTTAAGCAACAACACCCCACCAAGAGGGTGTTGGCCGTGAGCCACCTTGCACAAAGCAAGGGGCTTTTGTCTTAATTTCACCAATTCCAATCCAACAAAATTATCACTATATCATCAAGAATCAATTTCATCCAACAAATCAAATAAAGTGATGAAAGTTTAAAGAATCAATAAATAATAAAAAAACAATAAAATCAAAAGAGTAACCCATGTTAGGGTTTCTCACAAATCCTCTAACAAACAAGTTTCCAACCACCATTTTAGGTTGAATACGGTGGTCTCCCTCTTACCAAAGAGGTGAACATGAAATGGTCTCCCAAGAAGCTCATTATGATTTCGGTTTTGATTCTTCAAAACCCTAGAAAATCAACCTCAAAGACTCAATACCAAAGCTTGGAAAAGAAAGCATCCTTGACCATGGAAATGGTCTTGGAACACAAAAAGAAGAAGAGAAGGGAAGAAAGTAGTGACCATTACCTTGAAGTTTCAAGCTTTGCTCTTGAGAAAAAATGGTGAAAATGAAGGATTTTGAAGTGGAGTATGAAAAGGAAAAGCTTTAGAATGATGAAGAGAAGCTAGAAATAGAAGTGGTGAAGCAAGAAAATGAAAATGGTGAATGGTGAGGGGCTGTCGAAATGGAGGGGAAGAGGGGAAGAGAAAGTGGTTGAGAGAAAATGAAGAAGAAGAAAGTGAAGAGAGAGAAGTGAAGTTGTAAAATGAATTAGGGTTTGATGTGTTCAAGTGAGTAGTAAAATTGAGTCTCCTAGGCCCCAAAATGGGCTGCCAACCGTAGCATCAAGAGAGAGTGAGAGGGAGTATTTTGGTTTCTCCATGAATTAGAGTGGGTAATTTGGTCATTTGAGGTCAAAATTTCTAGAAGCTTGATTAGAATAACATTATATTTGAATTAAAGTAGATTTGATATGACGTAAAGTAGATTACATTAGGATAATGTGATAGAATTTTTATTACATGCTATTACCCAATGTACAATAGTTACAGTCGACAGAAGTTAGTATTAATTAATCTGACGGATAAAATTTACACAACGTTTTATTATTTTATTTGTTAAAATTTTTTAAAAAACGTGAAATCCCGTAAATCATGTCCAGCTTCGGGTTTAGTAAGATCTCCCGTCGACGTTTTCATAAATCAAGGTTTTCGGGAAAAATATTTCACTTTCTCGGCTCAGCTCGGCTTGCACGTAAAACGAAGAATAATATTAAAATATTTTACGTTCTCAGAAAAATTCAGAAAAATTTTAGAAAATTACAAATATTATAAAATGCACATTTATGATAAAAGAAATAAATTTTGGGGTGTTACAACACTCCCCAACAAATAAGAATTTCGTCCTCGAAATTTTCATACCTTAAAATAATTATGGGTATCACTCCTTTATTTTGTCTTCTAGTTCCTAAGTTGCATCTCCGGTCGTCTTGTTCCAGATTACTTTCACCAATGAAATGTCTTTCCCCTTGAGTTGCTTCACTCTCCTATCCTCAATCCTTACAGGAGTTGTTTCATAAGTCAAGTTCTCCTTTAATTATACCGAATCAGGTGCAATGACATGATCAGGACTTGGAATGTATTTTCGGAGTTGTGATACATGAAAAATATTATGGAGATTTGAAAGGAAAGGGGGTAAGGCTATTTGGTAGGCAACAGGACCTATCCAACGAAGAATTTGATAAGGTCCAAGGAATTTTGGAGTGAGCTTTCTAGATTTGAGAACCCGACCGACCCTAGTCGTAGGCGTGACTTTCAGAAATACATGTTCACCTTCTTCGAATTCAAGAGGTTTCCTTCTTTTGTCCGCGTAACTTTTTTGTCGACTATGGGTTGTTCTCCTCTTCTCTTGAATCATTTTAACCTTCTCGGTTGTTTGTTGAATGAGATCAGGTCTGACTGTAAGCCGCTCTCCATCTTGATACCAGCATAGAGGTGTTCGACACCTTCGTCCATACAGAGCTTCATAGGGTGCCATTCCTATACTTGAGTGATAACTGTTGTTGTAGGTAAATTCTACCAACGGTAAGATTTCATCCCAACCTCCAGTTTGTTATATAGCACAGGCTCTCAGTAAATCCTCCAATGATTGGATTGTTCTTTCTGATTGACCGTCCGTCTAAGGATGGTATGTAGAACTCAATCGTAGCTTTGTCCCCATTACTTCTTGAAGGCTTTGCCAAAACTTCGATGTAAATCGAGGATCTCAGTCAGAAACAATACTTGTAGGTACACCATGTAATCTGACAATCTCATCGATGTACAACTGAGTCAACTTCTTCAATGGATACCTTATGTTGATCGGCAAAACGTGCGTTGACTTTGTAAGTCTATCCACAATCACCCATATTGAATCATGACCTCTTTTGGTTCTTGGCAATCCAACAACAAAGTCCATGGCAATGCTATCCCATTTCCATTCGAGAATAGTTAAGGGTTGCAAAAATCCTGATGGTCTTTGATGTTCAATCTTTGTCTTCTGACAAACCAAACAAGATGATACGTACCTAGCGATATCTCTTTTCATTCCATGCCACCAAAATAACTTCTTTAAATCTTTGTACATTTTGGTCATACCAGGATACATACTCAACTTGCTTGTATAAGCATGTTCAAGAATGTACTTCCTCAGTCCTTGATCTTTTGGCACACATACCCTACCTTGGAATCTTAAAATTCCATCATTTCCTTCTTCTAATGTTGAAACACCGCCCTGCTTTATCAGCTCTCTTTCTTCTTGCAAGAACTTGTCAACCTTCTGTTTCTCTCAGATGTCATCCATTAATTCGCTAGAGATCGTGACCATGTTCATGCAGATTTTACCCGACGTCAACTCCACAAAAGACCATACGTCTCTGAACTGTTCTATCAAGTCTTTCTCTCTAATCATCATGGTAGAAACACTGATTGTCTTCCTACTCAAGGCATTAGCCACCACATTCGCCTTCCCAGGGTGATACTAAAGTTGGAAGTCATAGTCTTTCAGGAATTCTAACCATCTCCGCTGCCTCATGTTCAGCTCTTTCTGATCGTACAAATATTTCAAGCTCTTGTGGTTACTGAAGATGTTTAACGTTGCTCCATACAGGTAATGTCTCCATATCTTCAAAGCAAACACCACCACAACTAGCTCTAAGTCATGTGTTGGGTAGTTTTTCTCATGCACTCGTAATTGTCTTGAGGCATAAGCCACCACTTTCCCGCCTTGCATAAGAACGCATCCCAATCCTTGATACGAAGCATCACAGTACACCTCAAATGGTTCACTTGGATTAGGCAGAACTAACATGGGTGAAGTAGTTAGTCTCCTCTTTAGCTCTTGGAAACTTCCTTCATAAGCGTCTGTCCATTCAAAAGCCTGATTCTTCCTGGTGAGTTTAGTAAGAGGTCTGACAATCTTAGAAAATCCTTCAATGAACCTCCGGTAATATCCGACTAATCCAACAAAGCTTCGGATTTCTGTCACCGTCTTTGGCCTTTCCCATTGTAGAACAACTTCTACCTTCGAAGGATCAATAACAATTCCTTCCTTTGAAATAACATGGCCTAAGAATTTCACTTTATCCAACCAAAACTCACACTTGGACAATTTAGCATACAACTCTTTCTTCTTCAAAATCTGAAGAACTTTACTGAGATATTCAGCATGATCCTCCTGATTTTGTGAATAGATCAAGATATCGTTGATGAAAACAATGATGAATCTATCCAAATAAGGACAAAAGATCCTATTCACATAGTCTATGAAGACAACAGGTGCATTAGTCACACCAAAAGGCATTACCAAATACTCGTAGTGTCCATAACGAGTACGAAAAGTCGTTTTGGGAATGTCTTCCACTTTTACTCAGATCTGGTGGTAGCCTGATCGCAAATCGATATTGGAAAACACAGCCACTCCTTTCAGTTGGCCCATTAGGTCATCTATCCTCGGCAATGGATACTTGTTCTTGATCGTGACCTTATTCAGTTGATGATAATCCACACATAATCTCGAAGTAACATCCTTCTTCTTGAGCAGCAACACTAGTGCTCCCCAAGGTGATACACTGGGCCTCACAAATTGCTTCTCCAAAAGCTCTTCCAATTACTTCTTGAGCTCAGCTAGCTCTGCTGGCGCCATACGGTAGGGCTCTATGGAAATAGGGCCAGCTCCGGGCATAAGATCAATGGTAAATTCAATCTCCCACTCCAGTGGTAAACTAGGTATATCTTCGGGAAAAACTTCAGGAAATTCTCAAACTATGGAGATCGCGTCCACATCTACATCATTCTCGACTTTCAAAGAAGATAGCAACATGTATCCCCGAGCTCCTTCTTTCAAGAAAGCTTTCGCTTGGTTGGCAGTCACAAATCCAGAATTCTCATCCAAAGGGAAAACTATTGTTTTTCTAGAATAATCTAACAGGATATGGTTAGCAGATAATCAATCTATACCTAAGATCACATCTAATTGAGATAAGGGCAAACAGATCAAATCGACAGAAAAGATTCGACCGTCAATAATCAATGGGCAATTTAAACAGACTTTAGCAGTGACAATGGGTTTAGCAGTTGGAGTTAAAATAGTCAAATCAAATGGCAAAGAAGACACAGGTAAACCAAGTCTTTTCACACAGTCATATGAAATGAAAGAATGAGTTGCACCAGAATCATATAGTACAATTAAAAGATTACCTTCAATGAGAACTTCCCCTTGTATAAGATCTTTGGATTTGGAGGCTTCGGCACCACTCAGGATATAAACCAGACCTCCAGCCTATGGTTTGGTGGTTCTAGTAGCATTGACGGAAGGTTCCGCCTTGGCTTGATTACAGTCATGGGAAATATGTCCCGGTTTCCCGCACCTAAAGCAGATGATCCCCTTGATAGTGTAGTCTCTTGTGTAGTGCTCCTTCCCGCACTTCATGCACCTCGGTGTAGATGCCACATTCTGCCCTGTCCTTCCCAGGCTTCCACTAGGACTTCCACCTGGTGATCTTTGTTGTGGATTTCCAGATGGTCTGGAATAGGGCTTCTTCTGGTAACGGCCAGCACCACTACTTCCTCCTCTTTGAGACTAAATTGGTCCAAAGTTCCTGTTTCTCGCCTCATGAACCTAGTCCAAACTTTCTACCCCACAACATGTATCAAGCAGTTCAGAAAATTGAGTGATCTTCAGGGTTATGACGGCTCTCTTCACGTCATGTCTCAGGCCTTCTTCAAACTTTCGGCACTTCCAAGCTTCATTGGGTTGGTGTTGGAAATAAGTTGAGAACCTCGACAAGCTCTCGAACTTAGCAGCATATTCGCCCACGCTCATATTTCCTTGTCGTAGACTCAGAAATTCCATTTCCTTCGCGTGTCTGGCACTTTCAGGAAAATACTTATTCAAGAATCTCTCTCTGAACACTTCCTAAGTAATCGCCCGATTCTCAGCTTGCAACAACCTTTGCTCTCCTGTCCACCACTCCTCAGCGTCTCCAATTAGCATAAACGCCGCATAGGTCACCTTCCTGTTATCGGCACAGTTCATGCCAGTAAACATTTTTTCCAGCTCTTTGATCCAGAGAGTGGCTTTCTCAGGGTCAAACTCTCCCATGAATTGTGGAGGGTTCATGCGACGAAACTCCGCCAAATTCTGAGCATCAGCTGTAGCCTCCAGTTATTGTGCAGTCCTTGCCTGCTGTTTAGCAGTTTGTTGATTCTGCTACAGCATTGCTTTAGCCATCTTCTGTATCACTTCAATAGCAGCAGCCATGTCTCTCTTGCGAGCCATATTTTCTCTCAAATCCAACTACACCAAACACAGAGAAAAGTTAAATGTATCCTTGCAGAATACCAAACACAGAGAGTTCACACAGCACAAACAAGACAGTCCAAAACCACATGACCCAAAAGAAAATCAAAACCTGGAGCTTTGATACCAAGATAGTGTAACGCCCCTTTTTCGATAAGTACACGCGAAGAAGAGACGTCGCACTATAGTAGAATAATATGAAACATAAAACGAAATAAATTAAAATTTTGAAATGCAAAAAAATAGTAATTACTTTTATGTCATAAGCCGAGTGATCTTTATATGGTTATTTAATTTCCTTTGCTATTGTCACAATATTCTTTTTTTTTAATTATTATTATAAATTATTGTCATTAACGAGTAGAGTCAAAAAGACTTATTTAAAATCCACAATGAATAGAGATAATAATTAACATGGTCGCAATAAACAGAATTTTAATAACGTAAGATAACCCATACACAACATATACATATATATAAATAAGCCTGTTTAATTACATTCCAAAATGTACAAAAAGCAAAACATGTACCCACCCAAGTTATACAAATATACCCCAGCATGTACAGCAAGACGTCAGGCTTCCCAAAAAAATAGACGATTAGCCATCAGTAGCTACCAATAGTATCAGCTCCTAAGACTAACGAGAAGGGACCGTAGCCGGGTCCTCCTCCGGGTCCTCTTCGTCCTAGGAAACATCCATCGGAGCGACAGAGCAACGGCAAGAAGCCGAGTTGTGGAAAAAAAAGAGTCATCATGTAGGGTGTGCACATATGTCCCTAATGGGCATGTAAAACTCCAGCCAAACAAAAGCATGAAAATCTAAAACAGGGACATCATAACAACCCCATGCTAAGGACATCGTCAGCTCCCCATGGTACACTCATCAGTCCGTCTGTACATTAATGTGCTAGCAATCTGGTCCTCCGTGAAAAACGATCCGAGTGTAGCCCAAAAATCCGCGGGAGCGCGACGTCATCCTCAATAACTTCAATCGTAGTTTGGCTAGAAGCTTGGAAACTCGGGGGCTTCCTTGTTTACCTCACGAACATCTTCTCGGAAGTACATAATCCGACAGAATACAGAAAATAGAGAAAATACGAAAAGAGGTGAGACACCCAGCTTTCAGTACCAAAATAACAGTAATAAAACGAAATGGCGCTGGATGCGCATATATAACACAATCCATACATTTAATCGCATCAATATTAAAATCAACAGTAAAAGCAGATCAACAATAATTAAGTATAATAATTGCAATAATAGGCAATAGTAGTAATATTTCCAATAGACAACAGTTTAGAAAAATCAGATGATTATTACAGTAATAATAACAGTATGTTTGCAGTTATAAATGTTCATGTTCAATGAGTTATGTGACTGACAAACTCACAATGAAAAAAGGGTACCAAAATTCCTACTTCATGGAGCTAGACATAAATATTTTCGGAGTGAATGATCAAGGAATAATGCCAGTATATCATCAGCCTTAAAATATAATGTGCTTTATCTCATAAAAATATTTGCGTAATTGGCTTATACATGGCACCTCGACAGTTGATCGTGATATAGGACAGCGTCCCAGTCAGGATCGTCGGTGTGTCACATTAGTCTATCCCACGGCCCCAGTGGAACTACCACTATCTATTGTGAGACACCCACACCCCGATGCCCCCAGGGTCAGCAACATATGACCCTACGCTTAGTCTACTTACACCCGCACAAGGGTATTATTCAAACTCTTAGGCACACATAGTCTTTTTAACAATGTCCAACGGATAACGCATATGCATGATGACTCAATTTCAATCAAGCATGTTCATTAATGATGCATTCATCATAGCATATCACAATGGTATATTTACATATATACACATACCTATTCATTTCTCGATATCATCACATCATGATATTCTTAAGCACATAATCAACAACAATTTGCCCACATAGGGTCCACAATAACATAGGATCAATTTCCATGTCAATACACATTTCAAGTTAATGAGTCTATTCAAAATCGTGGTTCCGTACATGTTTTTATCCAATTTAATTCTTCCACTTTATTAAAGATTATGCATGTCTCTAAATTCCTAAGTCCCCAAAGATTAATCAAGACATCAATTAGCCCCTAATTTGTCTCTAAAAATCGTGGCCTTCTAGGGTTTTCAAAGTCCAATTCTTTCACCACATTATGCATTAGTTCCTTATCATCAATTCACTTAATTTTTTTTTATTCATCAAAGTCAATCCATTACCCCATTATTCAAGCCAAAACCGTGGCCATCATTAGGTCTTCAAGTCCAATGTTTATTTCTATTTTTATGCATTAGTTTCTTATTATTGGTTCACTTAAATTTTGATTCATCAAGATCAATCCAATTCCCTAATTACCTTCTAATGTCCAATTCATCAATCCTTCATCCAAGTCACAAACTTTCACCATCTTTCTCCTTCATGGCCGTGAGCCTCATAGAATTAGGGGTCTAGGTTTTCACTTCCCCATTGGTCCTTATCCACTCAATTAATACCATTCCATTTGGTCATAAGAATTTTAAGCAACAACACCCCACCAAGAGGGTGTTGGCCGTGAGCCACCTTGCACAAAGCAAGGGGCTTTTGTCTTAATTTCACCAATTCCAATCCAACAAAATTATCACTATATCATCAAGAATCAATTTCATCCAACAAATCAAATAAATGATGAAAGTTTAAAGAATCAATAAATAAAAATAAAAATAATAAAATCAAAAGAGTAACCCATGTTAGGGTGTCTCACAAATCCTCTAACAAACAAGTTTCCAACCACCATTTTAGGTTGAATAGAGTGGTCTCCCTCTTACCAAAGAGGTGAACATGAAATGGTCTCCCAAGAAGCTCCTTGTGATTTCGGTTTTGGTTCTTCAAAACCCTAGAAAATCAATCTCAAAGAATCAATACCAAAGCTTGGAAAAGATAGCATCCTTGACCATGGAAATGGTCTTGGAACACGAAAAGAAGAAGAGAAGGGAAGAAAGTGTTACCAAGTGGCTTCAATACTCAAGAGGGGGGTGAATTGAGTTTGTAAAACAAGTTCGCAATTCTTTCACAAAACACTTGACTATTGATTTTCGTTGAAGCTATTGGCTAATTGAAATGAATGAATTGATAAGAACAATGTATATTGCTTAATAACCAACCAAGAGAGAAGTAATCAAGCAAGAGTATAAGCAATGCACAAATATAAAGAGAAGGGTTTAGAGAATCAAACACAGTGATTTATCCTGGTTCGGCCACCAATCCACTTGTGACCTACGTCCAGTCCTCAAGCAATCACTTGAGATTTCCACTATTTCTCCAAGCTTCAATAGGTGCTTGAATACCTTTACAAACTTGAGCCCTCAACTCCTTGGGATGCCTCACCCTTGAGCTTGAGTCTCTTTAAACAAAGGGATGCCTCACCCTTTACAAATTAGAGGGATACCTCACCCTCTCTCTTATACAGCAATTAAGATTGAATTTGAGAAGCTCTCACTAGAGTAGATGATACAAATTGAAGCTCTAATAATGCTCACAAAGATATCTCAAAGATTGGACAAAAACAGAGCAAGAATGATTTCAGAGTTTGATTCTCGTATGATGTGTTGCTATGATGTTTTTAGGTTCAAGAACAACCCTTAATGATGGCCCAGCAATTGTATTTAAAGCCCATTCATTAAAAGAGCCGTTGGGGGAAGTTAAAGCCAAGCATTAAATGCATTCAATATAGCCGTTGGGCATGTCAGAACCTTGGTAATCGATTACAAGGTTTTGGTAATCGATTACATGGAAAATAGAACGTGTTCTTGGCTTTCTGGGCTTGTGGTAATCGATTACATGGCTTGTGTAATCGATTACACGCCCTCTGACTTCATGGTAATCGATTACATGGCCCTTTTGGTCGTGTTCTTGGCTTTCTGGGAACATGGTAATCGATTACATGACTTGGTGTAATCGATTACACGTTCTCTGACTTTCTGGTAATCGATTACAAGGATGGTGTAATCGATTACAAGGCTTCTGTTTGGCTTGTAATCGATTACTAAACCTTGGTAATCGATTGCACTATACTTTAAACTCATTTTTCAAGCCTTAAAATAGATTTATATCATTCCTAACTTTAGAAAACATGGATTAAACAAATATAGAACATTATTTGGCATGATCCAAGGTAAAAGAAGTTCTCTTTTAGGAATTGATCTTTGAAAACCATATTGATTCAAATCATTTTTGAAAAACCATTTGAGATATCTTGGGAGCATTTAACATTGATGTACTATAATGCCTATATCTAAACCTCTTGATTTCTTCCTTTGATCTTGGTTTACTCTTTCGCTCTTTGATCTTCATCTTTGTCTTTGTTATCATCAAAAACCATTTGACATGCTTCAAGACACATGCATTCACATTCTCCCCCTTTTTGATGATGACAATCTGAACATTGAAAGGAAGAGAAACAATTGCATATATATATATATGTATATCAGAGATTTAAGCACAACTCTCCCCCGTAATGTATGCACAATATAGGGTTAGTGAAGTATTTATGTAAGAGCGTTAAATCAAACTCCCCCGTACTAATGCAAGTCACTAATCTCTCCCCCGTTGGCATTATCAAAAACACATTATCATTAAGCGAAAATTTGGACATTTATGATAAAAGAAATAAATTTTGGGGTGTTACACATTCAATACAAATTGCATTACGATTCTAGTCACGCTCTATAAATACTAGACTAAGTTACTCTAATCAGGTATCTACTATCTCACTGCATAAACCTTATTTGTGCACTGCCTGACTTGAGCGTTAGAATCCCTTTGCAGCGAAATCCAGACGTATACATGTGAGCGCGGGACAAGACAATAGGAGTATAGCTGCGACTGCAGAAGAAAGGCAAATGATAGCTGAGGTGACAACTCGCCAGGATCAGAGGGCCACACAACAACGAGAATTGGAAGTTGAGGTTCAGAATCTGTTGGAGGAAAGTCGGCTTTGGGGCAACCTTGGACTGCCTAGATTCCAAAAGAGGAATAATAGAAAAGTTAACCAGTTTAAGCGAAAACCATACGCACGGGTATCAGGGAAACAACAACAACAACCAACTCCTGGACAAAGTACTAGTGGTGGTTGACGAGCGCCGAACTCAGTCAAAATTATAACCGAAGTTATTAACTAAGTTTGCAGTATAGTGAACAACACCGAATCGTCTCCTCAAGGATCGTAAATGCAATTTTATCAAATTAAGTTAAGTTAGAAAGGGGGGTTTTGATTGTTCAAGGATTACAATGACAAGATCTGAAGAAAAATAACAATTAAAAGAAGCAGTCAATTCGAGAAATCTATCCGAGATTGGGTGGATTCAATCATAGACCTTTCAACAAACACCGAAATACATTTGAATGGTTAACTTGGATCTAACCGAGATCTCTGCATCGATCTAGAATTCATACTAGACAATCGTCGAATTCAATTGACAAGTGATCAACACAAATCTGTGCAATCGCACTATTCATGTAAATATATGTCAATTTAAGCACCGAATTCAATTAACCTAGGCACAAATCAAGTAACCTAACCTCTTCAATTACGTGATTAGTTTAGATCAATCAGTTCTAAGTTTCATCACAAATCTCAATCTTCGATTATGTGATTAATTCGGATCAATCAGTTCTAAATTTCATCACAATACTTAATCTTAAACCAAGATCAAATCAGATCAAACATAAACAGAATCACCATTCATGCATTCAAGATCAAGAAAACAGAAGAAGAAGAGAAGAGGAATTCAAATATAAATCAAATACATTACATAACCAAGGTCTCAAGAATCCAAGCCACAATCTCTTCAAGAGTCCCGAATTGACTAGAAGTGACTTAGCTCTCCATTACAATGAAGGAAAAATATACAAGAACTATGAAAAGCTATCTCTAACACTAAGTGTGTGTTGTGTTTAGAGCTCTCCACATGCTTCCTTTTATAGAGGATTCAGAGTAGTAGTAGATGGGTAGATGAGATTAGTAGGTGGAATTAGTAGGTGAGCTTGGTAGGTGAGATTGGTAGGTGAGCTTCCTTGTCTCCGAAAGTATTCATTGCTGAACTCATTGATTTCGTCATTTCTGAGCCAAGTGGTCTTCATGAAAGTTCTAGGAAATTGTCGAAGCTTTCCAATGGCTCTGGAAGCACCCAAAAATTCGTCCTACAGCCCAAGATATGACCCAATTACTACAGACTGTTCAGGACCAGTTTCAGCACCTCTGTTTTCACTTTCAGACCCAATATCTCCATCAAGGAGCCCGAATCAAGTTTTGTGCTTGACATGAAAGTTGTACATCTGGGTCTTAACTTTCAGATTACAAATTTTCAGCCCATTTTATATGCCCAAACTCGAATTATGTTCTGGTTACTACACACTGTTCGGGTTCCAGTCACAAATCCCGTATTCTGATTTCCATGCCCAATTAGCTCCACTAGATGTCTGAAATTGACTTTGAGCTCTTCATCAAAGTTGTAGAGCTCTCTCTTATCTTTCCTACAAGGTAAAATTCATAATTATCAGACATTTAGAACTCAAGATATGGCTAAAATACAGAAACAGTGTAAGACCCGAATAATGCTGAAAAAATTAATTAAGTCCGATTCGAGTTCAAACTTAGAAAACATAATCAAATTCAGTCAATTAAGTACATAAAGAGTGTAAATAACTAAACATAAGGGTTTCTTAATGAATAAAATATGTGATTATCAAATTCCCCCACACTTAGCTTTTTGCACTCCTGGGCAAAACATATAAAACTAAAGTTAGAAGACAAAGACAAACGACACAAACTTAAAAGCTAAAAACTCTAAAGGACTCAATGAAGCAAGAAGAGCAACAAGAAATTCAAGGGATCAAAGCATAAATGAGGTAAGATTTCTTCACATCTCAAACCAACAAGCAAGGAAACTTCCGTTGAAAAGAATGAATTAAGAATGATGGATCTTCACAAGATTCCCTCTCAATCTCTCAAGTGTTTAAAAGGTAGGTATTTCACTCAATTCAACCCATGAAAATTGCACTACCATAAGCTTGCTTATCTTCTACTTCTCCACTACTCAAAACACATGCACACACAAATCATGAGGACTTTATTCAAGGTTGTAGTGAGGTCAAGGTAAGAAGAGGATAAAATAGATATGAGAAGATAAATACCAAAGAAAATAAAAGCAAATGAAGTGAGTTCAAATAACAAGCATAAAAGTTCATCTCAACTCTAATGTATATCCCTTTACATATTCATTTCCCAATCCTTTTCTCTCTCTTTTTCTTTTATATATATGAACATAACTATATACATACATTTTTTTTTTTTTTTTCTAGGCACTCTTTCTTTTCTTTTTTTTTTTTTTTTTTTTTTTTTTCAACAACCATTTTGTACACACACCCCCACACTTGTTCAAAAACTCATCCATTAACCAGCCTAATGTTCTTTTATTCCCTAAGGTAAAGTAAGAACATGATTTTTCATTTAAGGCACATAATGAGCTAGAAACAAGGAATGATCAAATAAGCTCAAAGGGGTTAAGCAAAGGAAAATATACAAGGTTGGCAGGAATCAGAGAATTTTCGAGAGGTCAAAAGAGTGCTTGATATCATATTGAAAACAAGGTTGGCTATTTGGTTAAACTAGCTAAGAAAGAGGGCCTCAATCATGTTCATGCATGCAAGTGAAATGTAGCCTCAAAAAGAATCAAAGCAAGTTTTAGAGTGGTCATTAACATGAGTGAAAATCACACAAGAAAGAAGAGAATGACATAAATGTTGAATCCATCCATTAGGCTCAAAATCTCACAAGGTATACATCCATCAAACTCAATTCATCAATTCAATCATCCATCACTAAGCATATCAGTTCAAGAAGGGAGAAAAATTATTCAATCATGCAATGAACCTCCTTTTTAAAAAAAAAAAAATTTTTTTTTAACAAACGAAAAGAAACAGAAACATGCTAAAATCTCTCCCCCACACTTAATATAACATTGTCCTCAATGTGAAAGAAAGAGATAGAAAAGAGCAACACAACCTGATAAGAAGTGAATCAACGCTAAGCGAAAAAAGAAACACATTGTCGATGCCGCATCAGACCCTGAAAAGAAATCAAACAAGAAAACATTAGTACTTCCACAATTCAATACTAATTAATTACTACCTAAAAAACTCCTTACTCTACCACCAATTAAGATGCGTCTCAAGAGTAAAATTACTCCTTACTCTGCCATCACTAATTAGTTTAATAAGTCCATGACAATCATATCATACTAAACAAAACAACAACAATTTTTTTTTTTTATCAAACCCATTAAAGAGAAAGTTTCAGATCGGGCTCTTGTTTCTTGTTACTTCCTTCGCTGCTTCTTGTTGACCAATCAATCTGAGCTAATACCTGATCAGGTACATACTCAAAAGCTTCTAATTTATCAATGAGCTCATCAATAGTGGAGGCAGAGATAAGAAGTTGTCTTCTTAGAAGGAGTGATAAATTTCTGTTCCACGACTTTGTCAAGAAAAAATAACAAAAGATCAAAGAAATTATTAACATTCAACAAACCAATGGATTTATGGTGGATGTTCGATTCGACCAAGAGACAATTTGAAAAATTTCTTCCAAAGTACCAAAACCACCTGGTAAGGCAATGAATGCATCAGAGTTTTCAAGCATTATCTTCATGCGTTCATGCATTGATGATACTTTAAGTTCCTCCCCAATTGTCTTTCCATTGATGTTCTGTTGAGCTAAAGTTTCAGGAATGACACCTAAAACCTGACTGTCTCTTATAAAGGCAGCAAGTGATACAGCCCCCATTAACCCACGACAACCTCCCCCATATACAAGATGAATATTCCTCGCAGCAAGTGATCGACCAAGAGTGCTAGCTGCGTTTACAAACTCTAATCCCTTCCCATAACTCGACCCACAAAAAACACAGACATTTTTGAGGTTACGAATAGAAGGCCCCATTCTATACTCTTCCTCCCTTTGAGTGTTTCTGAGTGTGAAGGAAAATGGAGAAAATGGAGTGTTTAAATAAGAAAAAGAATGGAAAGGGAAATAATTGCACCTATAAGGGTAGGTTGGCTGTTGTCAGAAAAGGTTGAAATTAAGAGACACAGAATCTTTTTTTTTTGTTTTGTTTTGTTTTGTTTTTTACTTCAAGAAAACCATCAAGGTAAAGAAGTCTAGAAACCCCTGAAGGACCCTGCTCAAAGGATCGTCTGTACAAAAATCAAAATACAACAAAATGATACAAAGATAAAAGAAATAAAAATGATGACATACACTGTATGTATGTCTCCATGACGTATCTTTATCTTTGCGCGTCATGAGTGCAGGAGACATCACGTCCTTTTTTTTTTTTTTTTTTTTTTTGAAATTGTTAGAAAAACTTGATGAAAGATGAGTGTATACTTACTTAAGATTGGGATAGAGGTAGTCTGCTCTTTCGGCTTTGTGCCAAAGCATTGTTGACCAGTATTCGACCCATTCAAGACCAGCGCAACATAGGGCTCCCAAAAGGGACAAGTGGCCATAATACGACCGGTTTGCCTCACATGTGGGATACAATCTACCTTCTTTGTTTTTCAATTAAGAAGGCTGGATCAGGATGCATGCATTTCCCCATTCACGGTTTGTGTTACCAAAGCCAACCCTAAGAAGTAGACATTTTTTTTTCATTTTTTTTTGTTTGTTTGGTTTTTGAAAAATGACATGAAGAAGAAGAGGATGATATGTACAGATTGTTTGTGGATATGGCTCACATCTGCCTCTGGTTTAACGTCCAGAAACGGCTTAAACGTCTTCTATGAGTCGAGGATAAGCTTCCCATCCAATTTTCTTATAAATTGGCAAACAGGGTCTTTTAGAGTCAGATTCCCAAGACTGTAGCGTTGTTCTTCATCCTTGAAGAGATTCCACAATTTAAGAATTTCACGATGCACCAATCCACAAGAATGCGTCTCAAGAGTCAATAAGATATCATCTAATGACTCCTTACTCGATCCATTCTTAATGAAGAAAATTTTATCTTCTCTATTTGCGGAAACCATCCCCTTAGTACGACATCGCTTGTTACGGTTCCATCGTCCACATTTGTGACGGACTTGTAACCTTTTTGCTCTTCTCCTTTTAGAATATGAACTTCTTCCAAGACCAGGGCATATATGAGTCAAATGAAATTGAGGACTCACGCTAATCGGACCTTTGCTTCAATTATCCGGCGTACATCTTCGGCATACCCTTGTGCATTAACATTCTCAATCTCTCACATCGAACTTTGTAGATTTTTCTCAGAGCATTTTGAGGAAGAGAAGGAAAATGTTTTCTCAGGTTTGAAAGAATGACATCCATTTTGAAGGAGAAGAAGGATTCAGTTATTTTGGGAAACTGAAGAATAAACCGACTCAAGAGTCATAGAGTACCGTATCCGCCACTTAATCGGCAACACAAAGAACTCAAGAACTTGGTTTTCCAGGAATGGTTGAGTCTTTGTCCATTAACTTAAGCGCAATACCATTCCTAGGATCCTCAATATCTACGTCCCCAGAGTAGGTGCAGACGATAATCTCAAAGCAGAACTTTTTGACCAATTTCCGCAGCTTTTGCAAAAGGTGTAACAGACCTTTAATAAAGTAGGCCAATAAAATCCATACTGCAAGATTTTCGCAGTTGTTGTCGCTGAAGAAAAAATGACCTCCACATGCTTCTGAGCGACACTACCTACCTTATTGTCGGGCACACATTTTTTTTCTTTTTTTTTCTTTTTTTTATTCATAATGCGGATGGAGAAGGTTCATCACCTCCACTTACGCATTCTCTCGGAAGTTCATGATCTTGTTTGAGGCGGTGTCCATTTACGATGAAAGCTTTGGCAGTGACCTCACTTTTAATCTGAACAGCACCAGAAGGAAAAACATTAGTAACAATAAATGGTCCATCCCATCTAGACCTTAATTTGCCAGGCATGAGTCGGAGGCGGGAGTTATAGAGGAGAACTTTTGACTAATCTCAAATGTTTTCCTCGAATCAACTTATCATGGAAGGCTTTGGTCTTCTCCTTATAAAGTTTGGAACTTTCATAAGCCTCCAAGCGGATCTCCTCCAATTCTTTGCAGTTGCACTTCCTCTCCATACCGCTTGATCTAGGTCCAAGTTGCACCTTTTCACCGCCCGAGAATGCTCGATGCTCAATTTCCACCGGCGGGTGGCATGCTTTTCCAAAAACAATTCGATATGGAGACATCCCGATTGGTGTCTTATAAGCAGTCCGGTAAGCCCATAAAGCATCCTCAAGCCTCTTGCTCCGGTCCTTTCGTTAGGTTGAACTTTCTTACGGAGTATCCGCTTAATTTCTCTGTTGGAGACCTCGGCTTGCCCATTGGTTTGGGGGTGGTAGGGTGTAGAAACCTTGTGTTGGACTCCATACTTCTTCATCAAAGCCTCCATGCTTCGATTGCAAAAATGTGAACCTTGATCACTAATGATGGCTCTCGGGACTCCAAACCTACGAGAAAATCGTGATCTAATAAAATCCACAACAACTTTAGAATCATCGGTCGAGTGGCCTTAGCCTCCACCCATTTAGATACATAATTCACAGTAAGAGAATGTAAACAAAACCAAATGATACAGGAAAAGGACCCATAAAGTCAATACCCCAAACATAAAAAATCTCACAGAATAATAAGGGTTTCTGGGGCATTTCATTCCTACGAGAAGTATTCCCTGTTCTCTGGCATTGATCACAAGATTTGCAAAACATATATGCATCATGAAATAGAGTGGGCCAATATAATCCGAGTCTAAAACTTTCCTAGCAGTCCGTTGAGGACCGAAGTGGCCGCCACATGCAAGTTTATGACAAAAGCTAAGAATGGAATGGAATTCATCATCAGGCACACACCTCCTAATTACTTGGTCACTGCAAAATCTCCATAAGTAAGGATCATCCCACACATAATACTTTGACTCACTTTTCAATTTATCAATCTTAGCCTTAGTGAAATGTGCGGGTATTGCGTTAGCAACCAAGAAATTAATCAAATCAAGCAAACCAAGGGATGTTGCCTTGCGGCTTGAAAATTTGCTCATCGAGAAAACATCATGGATGGGAAAAACATCGCCTCCCTTTTAATTCGACTCAAGTGATCGGCCACCAAATTCTCCGCTCCACTCTTGTCACGGATCTCAATATCAAACTCCCTGGAGGAGTAACATCCACCTAATCAATAGGGGCTTGGCATTGGGCTTCTTCGGAGAAACTTCAATGCCGCATGATCCGAAAACACAACCACTCGGAACCAAGCAAATATGATCGAAATTTATCTAAAGCAAAAACAATTGCTAAAAGTTCCTTTTCGTTGTGGTGTAGTTGATTTGTGCAGGATCTAAAGTTCTCGAAGCATAGGAAATGACATGAGATACTTTACCGACCCTTTGTGCAAGAACGACTCCCAATGCATAATTAGAGGCATCACACATCGGTTCAAATGGAAGTGTCCAATCCGGCAGTTGGATGATAGGTGTCTTGGTCAATGCACGCTTCAATTGATTGAATGCATCCCGACACTTCTTGTCAAAGTGAAACTCCACATTTTGCAAGTAAGTTGGATAGCGGAAGTGCAATTTTCTTTGAAATCCTTTATGAACCGCCGATAGAAACCTCGCATGACCAAGGAAAGAACGAATCTCCTGCACGCATGTGGGGTAAGATAGGCATGAAATAACATCTATTTTTGCAGGATCTACCTCAATTCCCTCACAAGATATCACATGCCCTAAGACTATACCTTGTTCTACCATGAAATGACATTTCTCAAAATTTAGAACGAGGTTAGTCTTAATGCATCTATGCAAGACACGAGCCAGACTATCTAAACATGCATCAAAGGAAGATCCATAGACAAGTAAAATCATCCATGAATACGTCCATGCAATTTTCTAAAAATCGAGAAAAGATACTTACCATACACCTCGAAAGGTGCACGGAGCATTGCATAGACCAAAGGGCATCCTCCGTATGCAAATGTGCCAAATGGACAAGTGAAAGTAGTCTTCTCTTGGTCTTTACGGGGCTATATGAATCTGAAAATAGCCCGAATATCCATCCAGGAAACAATAATGTGACTTGCCGCCTAACCGCTCCAACATCCGATCAATGAAGGGCGGCGGGAAATGATCCTTTCGGTAGCCTGGTTGAGCCGCCTATAATCAATGCAAACTCGCCAACTGTTTTGAACTCGTGTGGGCACAAACTCATTGTTTCGATTCGCAACCACTTGTGTGACCCCAGCATTTCTTGGGAACCACTTGCACGGGGCTCACCCATTGTATCGAGATATGGGATAAATAATGCCGACTTGAAGTAGCTTTGTAACTTCCTTCTTCACCACATCTAGAATCAGGGGATTTAGTCTCCTTTGGGGTGTCTAAGCGGTTTGATCCCTTCTTCCAATAAAATCTTATGCATGCATGTGGAGGGACTAATACCAGGAATATCTGCAAGAGTCCATCCGATGGCTTGCCTATTCTGCCTCAAAATCTGCAGTAATTTTTCTTCTTGATTAGGTTGTATGTTTTTAGCAATGATCACCGGAAGTATCTCACCATCTCCCAAATATGCATATTTAAGATGGTCTGGTAAAGTCTTCAACTCCAAGGATGGAGGTTGTACAATGGAAGGTAACAAGTGATCTGAAACAGCTAACTCAGCAACATTAATTTCAGCATGGTACTGACTCTCATTCTCAATTGTTGCATCATCAGCAGCTGTATCATTACTCATAACAGAATAAATCTCAGCACATGCAGCACATGGTTCAACATCACAAGTGGCACATGTATCACAAGAAACAGAACCAAGATAGTCAACAATATCAGGGAATTCAGCATATAAATCAGTATAGACATCATCAACTAGCATCTCAATCATATCAACATGGAAAACAGAATGCTCCTCTAGGGGGTGTCTCATGGCATCAAAAATGTTAAATTGTACCAAATCGTCGCCAAACTCCATAGAAAGGGTGCCAGCATGCACGTCTATCTTGGTCTTGGCGGTCTTGAGGAATGGTTTGCATAGAATCAATGGAGCATGGTTTGTTGGAGACTCATCTTCCATGTCCAGAATGTAGAAATCTGCTAGAAAAATCAACTCATTCACCCGAACTAACACACCTTCCAACACACCTACAGGATGAGCAGTGGCTCTATTTGCCAACTGAATCACGATACCAGTGGGTTGCAAAGTACCAATGTTTAAACACTTATATACTGACATGGGCATGACATTGATCGAAGCACCCAAATCTAGCATTGCATGCTCAAATCTAGAGTTGCCAATTGTGCAAGAAATTGTGAAAGTTCCAGGATCTTTGCATTTCTGTGGCATGCTTGGCGAGAATCATTGCTGAGAAACATTTCTTCCCATGCGATCTTCTCATCCCCTTTCAACCTTCTCTTATGAGTGCACAACTCCTTGAGAAATTTAGCATATTTTGGAATTTGCTTGATTGCATCTAGGAGGGAATATTGATTTCCACTTTCCTGAATGTTTCCATGACTTCTTTTTCCATTTCGCTTGCATTGTTCTCTTGGATTGTGTGATCCTATTTGGAAAAGGTAATGGAATGGTAACATCTGAATTCTCGCAATTTTCTTGGTGGTACATTTACGGACTGAATTATCCATTTCTTGCCGTTTTTGGTCAATTTCGATTCTTTGTAAGGTTGGAACATCAACTTCTTTGCCACTTCTCAAGGTAATTGCACTTACGTTGCCTCTTGGATTATTATTTGTTTGTGAAGGCAATTGGCTAGAACCTTGACTCTTTAGCTCGCTCACGGTGGTTGCGGTACCGCCCGATTTGAGTTTGTAAATTCTGAATGTTGGCACTTGTTGGTGTATGCCCTAGTGGCCAATACGTTTTGTTTGTATTTACATACATTATATTATGTTATTTTATATGAGGCATTTCATTTATTATGTTCTTTTTTTTTTTGGTAAACATGATAAAGTCCTTAGAATAGTAAATTTGATACCATAGGACATCAAGTGGATGACTTGATCGTGAGATCCTATTGGATAAAACACTATTCTTAAATGTCCCTAGTCAAGTATTATTGTTAATTAGGACAACAATAATGCTTTGAGACTAGTATGTGCGTGAGATCGATGACCACATCTCACGGGTCATGGATATGAGATATCAAGTCTACACATGGATACATATTAGAGTAATGATGTATTGGACGGACCCGCCATGAGAACGCTACGTGGATCGTTACGTGAGTGTCATAAGCAATTCTCATAGTGATAATGGTGTATGTGGTCCTTTGACACTGAAATCACTACGATTCCTACATGAGGAGTTGTGTGTTTTAATGCCATCAAACGTCATACGTAACAAGATGATTATAAAGTTGGTTATTAGACATACCGCGATACATGTGGAGGGATGTGAGTGACCTAGATGGGATTTGTCCCTCCTACATAACAGAGTGATATCTTCGGCCCCCGATTGAGTGAGACTATGAAATGCATGGCCATGCTCAAATGAGTCAATATGAGATATTGATCTCATTTGTCATTACTATGTCTACTCGGGAATCAGAAACCGAAGATTGAACTAAACAAGGGTGACACGTTCCATGCCTTGTGTTCAATTTGGATATCCGGACAAAGGGACTAAACTACACGGAAACATTGGTCACGGATAGGTTATGTCAAATCACTGACATTCTCATTACTTGGGTAGCAGTGATGTGTTGCTAGATACCGCTCACTGTTTGTAATATTAAAATGAGATTTTAATATTACTACCAACGTCATGAGAACCTGCAAGGTCGCACACTTAGAACAGACTAAATTGGAGTAATCGAGAATCCAAGTTGGACTCGGATTCAATTGTGGGCCTAACTCATGACAGATGGGTTTAGGGTTGCACCACTTACCTTGCTACTGCTCACACTCACTTAAGGCAGCCACTATTATAAATAGTATGCTGCTAAGGGGGCTGCTACTAGGTTACATCACAACCCTAGCCGCACCTACAGAAAGTGAGTGAGAGATAGTGAGGTCTTCTTCTCCTCTCTTCGCAGCTAGCACTACGAAACGAGGCGTGACTCCTTTTGCAAGTCTGTTCGTGTGGATACCGCAGAAACATCGTCGCTATTACGGTGTTGGTGATTCACCTCGCTTGTGTCCGTCACGCTTCAAGAGGTAAAATTTTAAAAACCTCGGATTATGGATTTTTCGCATGGATCCTGTGAGGGAATTTCGTGTTATTCCGCCTGCGAGACTTTGATCCGCAAATTCCCAACAAGAAAGTGTTCTAAGTGTGCGACCACTGCGAGGTTCTCATGACGTTGGTAGTAATATTAAAATCTCATTTTAATATTACAAACGATGAGCGGTATCTAGCAACACATCACTGCTACCCAAGTAATGAGAATGTCAGTGATTTGACATAACCTATCCGTGACCAATGTTTCCGTGTAGTTTAGTCCCTTTGTCCAGATATCCAAATTGAACACAAGGCATGGAACGTGTCACCCTTGTTTAGTTCAATCTTCGGTTTCTGATTCCCGAGTAGACATAGTAATGACAAATGAGATCAATATCTCATATTGACTCATTTGAGCATGGCCATGCATTTCATAGTCTCACTCAATCGGGGGCCCGAAGATATCACTCTGTTATGTAGGAGGGACAAATCCCATCTAGGTCACTCACATCCCTCCACATGTATCGCGGTATGTCTAATAACCAACTTTATAATCATCTTGTTACGGATGACGTTTGATGGCATTAAAACACACAACTCCTCATGTAGGAATCGTAGTGATTTCAGTCAAAGGACCACATACACCATTATCACTATGAGAATTGCTTATGACACTCACGTAACGATCCACGTAGCGTTCTCATGGCGGGTCCGTCCAATACATCATTACTCTAATATGTATCCATGTGTAGACTTGATATCTCATATCCATGACCCGTGAGATGTGGTCATCGGGCCTACGCACATACTAGTCTCAAAGCATTATTGTTGTCCTAATTAACAATAATACTTGACTAGGGACATTTAAGAATAGTGTTTTATCCAATAGGATCTCACGATCAAGTCATCCACTTGATGTCCTATGGTATCAAATTTACTATTCTAAGGACTTTATCATGTTTACCAAAAAAAAAAAGAACATAATAAATGAAATGCCTCATATAAAATAGCATAATATAATGTATGTAAATACAAACAAAACGTATTGGCCACTAGGGCATACACCAACAATCTCCCACTTGCACTAGAGCCAATCAGGCATATTTCTAATGCCTAAAGACCTAGTGTGACCCTCATGCTTCTGCTGTGCAAGAGGCTTCGTCAGTGGATCAGCAATGTTATCATCTGTTGGTACTCTGCATATCTTCACATCTCCTCTATCAATGATTTCTCGAATGAGATGGAAGCGCCTAAGTATATGTTTGGATCGCTGGTGTGATCTGGGCTCCTTAGCTTGTGCAATGGCTCCATTATTATCACAATAGAGGTCCACTGGGTCCACAATGCTAGGAACTACACCAAGCTCAATAATGAACTTTCTAATCCAAACGGCCTCCTTTGCTGCATTGGAGGCAGCAATATACTCAGCCTCTGTGGTAGAATCAGCGACTGTCTCCTGCTTTGAACTCTTCCAGCTCACAGCCCCACCATTCAGGCAATAAACAAAACCCGATTGCGATCTGGAGTCGTCCTTATCGGTTTGGAAGCTAGCATCAGTGTAACCCTTTACTACTAGTTCCTCTTCGGCTCCATATACCAAAAACGAATCCTTAGTTCTTCTCAAGTACTTAAGGATGTTTTTGACAAGACTCAGGTGACTCTCACCGGATCGATCGGTACACTGCTCGTCATGCTCAAAGCATACGAGATATCGGTCGAGTACATAACATGGCATACATGATAGATCCAATTGCGGATGCATATGGAATCTTACTCATGCGATCCCTCTCATCCCGGGTGGAAGGGGATTGAGCCTTAGATAGGCTTATACCATGCGACATAGGCAAGAGTCCTTTCTTGGATTCATGCATGTTAAATCGTCTTAACACTTTGTCTATGTATGTACTCTGACTTAGACCAAGCAATCTCTGTGACCTATCTCTATAGATCCTGATACCTAATACATAGGTGGCTTCGCCTAAGTCCTTCATAGAAAAGCACTTCCCTAACCAAGTCTTTACTTGACCAGGTGTAGGGTAGGGATGTCATTTCCAATTAGTAGTATGTCATCTACATACAATACTAGAAAGACAACTGTGCTCCCACTAACCTTCTTGTAGACACAAGATTCTTCTTCATTTTTGATGAAACCAAACCTGTTTGATTGTATCATCAAAACGAAGATTCCATTTTCCGGAAGCTTGCTTCAATCCATAAATAGATCGTTGCAACTTGCATACCTTTGTAGCATCCTGTGGAGTGGCAAAACCCTCAGGTTGTGTCATGTACACATCCTCGAGAAGATTTCCATTAAGGAAAGCAGTTTTGACTCCATTTGCCAGATTTCATAATCATGGTATGCTGCAATAGCAAGCAAGATCCGAACAGATTTAAGCATCGCAACTGGGAAAAAGTCTCATCATAGTCTACACCATGAATTTGCTTGAAACCTTTAGCCACCAATCGCGCCTTAAAGGTATGCACATTACCATCCATGTCGGTTTTCTTCTTAAAAACCCACTTGCACCCAATGGGTTTTATCCCTTCAGGTGGGTCAACCAAGGTCCATACCTGGTTGGTATACATGGATTCCATTTCAGATCTCATGGCCTCAAGCCATTTTTCGGTCTGGGCCAATAATGGCTTCCCTGGTAAGTCACGGGCTCATCTTGATCCATGAGTAATACGTCACCTTGTTGAGTCATGAGAAATCCATATCTCTACGGTTGACGACGTATCTGTTAGACCTACGCGGGTCTTGTGCTACTAGAGCAGATTGTGGTTCCACAACGACTTGTGGAGGTGCTCTATTTCCACCATTGGTTATTTGCTACTTTGTGAACTTTGAATTTCTTCAAGTTCTACTTTCCTCCCACGATTCCTTTGGAGATAAACTCCTTTTCTAGGAATACCGCAGTCCGTGCGACAAACACTTTGCCCTCGGTAGGATTATAGAAATAGTATCCCTTGGTTTCCTTAGGATACCCCACAAAGAAGCATTTATCTGATTTTGGGCCAAGCTTATCAGAAACTTGACGTTTCACATAAGCTTCGCAACCCCAAATCTTCATAAAAGACATACTGGGTCGTCTCCCAGTCCACATCTCATATGGTGTCTGTTGAACCGTCTTAGATGGAACACGGTTAAGTGTGAAAGCTGCTGTTAAGAGCATGTCCCCAGAAGGAGCCTGGAAGGTCTGCATGACTCATCATAGATCGGACCATGTCCAACAAGGTCCGGTTCCTCCTTTCAGAAACACCATTCCATTGTGGTGTTCCAGGAGGAGTGAGTTGAGATATTATCCCACACTCTTTCGATGATCATCAAATTGTTGGCTTAAGTATTCACCTCCTCGATCTGATCGAAGGATTTTAATACTCTTGCCAAGTTGGTTTTGTACTTCATTCTTGAACTCTTTGAACTTTTCAAAGGATTCTGATTTGTGCTTCATAAGATATACAAATCCATATCTACTGAAATCATCAGTAAATGTAATGAAGTACTGAAAACCGCCTCTAGCTAGTGTGTTTAGTGGCCCACATACATCACTATGTATGAGGCCCAAAAGATCACTAGCCCTTTCACCTTGTCCAAAGTGAATGGGGCCTTAGTCATCTTTCCCAATAAACAAGATTCACATGTCTCATATGATTCGTAATCAAACGAGTCCAAGAATCCATCTTTATGGAGTTTGGAAATGCGTTTCTCATTTATATGGCCCAAACGACAATGCCGAGAGATAAGTCGGGTTCATATCATTTGACTTGAACCTCTTTGTATTTACGTTATAAATGGGCGTTTCGAGATCAAGGACATAAAGTCCATTACTCAAATGTGCACTACCATAGAAAATATCATTCAAATAAAGAGAACAACTTTTTTTTCTTAATTATAAAAGTAAAACCCTTCTTGTCCAAACAAGAAACAGAAATGATATTCCCGCTAATAGCAGTGCACAAAATAACAATTATCCAATTCAATTACAAGCCCAGTTGGCAAAGCTAATAAATAAGTCCCTACGGCTAGTGCAAAGAACCTTTGCTCTATTTCCCACTCGTAGGTCGACTTCGCCCTTAGTCAATGGTCTCTTCTCTTTAGATCCCGCACATTTACACAAATGTGAGATCCACATCCAAGTATCTAATACCCATGATGCGAAGTAGATAAATTGACTTCTATAACAAAAATACCGAAGTGGAAGTCTCACTTCCCTTCTTCTTCTTGAGCTCCTCTAGGTACTTGGCACAGTTCCTCTTCCAATGTCCGGTCGACCGCGGTGGAAGCATGTACCTTCCTTAGCCACTCCACCCACCGGTTTCAAGCCGAAGTACTAGGCTTGGACTTTTCCTTGCCCTTACCCTTCCACTTGTCCGGGGCTTTTCTGCTCGTTTCTTGCCCTTATTCTTATGGACCATCATTATGGCCTTTCCTTTGCCTTTGTTTATGTTATGCTCGGCGAGTTCTCAACATGCTTAGCAGGCTCTGGTAGTGATTTGTCAATTTCATTCATGTTGTAGTTCATGACAAATTGACTAAAACTCTCCGGCAACGATTGCAGGACTAAGTCAGTGGCCAACTCTTGGCCCATAGGAAAACCGAGTCTCTCAAGGTTTTCAATGTACCCAATCATCTTGAGTACATGAGCACCAACAGGGCTTCCTTCTACCAGCTTGCACTGAAAGAGTGCTTTGGAGACCTCATATCTCTCATGTCTAGCCTGCTCTTGATAGAGCTTTTTGAGGTGTACGATCATATCGTAGGCTTCCATGTTCTCGTGTTGCTTTTGGAGCTCAGAGTTCATGGTGGCTAGCATTAGACATCCAATGTCCAAGGTGTTACCAAGTGGCTTCCAGTACTCAAGAGGGGGGGGTGAATTGAGTAACAAAAACTTTTGCAAACACTTTAAAACAAATAAATTTTGCTCAATATAATTATTAAAGAATACGGATGAGATGAGAAAAAGAAAGAGCAAATAATAAATAAATTGCAGGAATTAATACATAAAGAACATAAAGTAAAAAGAATAAGGGAAGAAAAACAGGCACAGTATTTATCCTGGTTCGACCACCAACCACTTGTGGCCTACGTCCAGTCCCCGAAACACCGTTCGAGATTTTTCACTATTCAAGGCAAGCTTAAACAACAGTGCTTGCAACCTTTACAATACGGAGCACTTTTCACACACGGGGAAACTCTACCCTTGTGCTCAAGCCTCAAATAAACAAAAGGGATACCTCACCCTTATACAATTCTTGGGGATACCTCACCCTCAATACACGAGAAATAGATATAGAGATGAAGTGAAACTCTCGCTAAGAGTAGATAAATACAAATTGAAGCACTAAGAGAGCTGTTTCTCAAATATCTCAAGAGTTAAGCAATTATAAGTTCAGAAAACAAAGAGAGAATAAGGTAGAGCACGTTTTCAAGCAAGCAAAAATTATCACAATGTCAAGGGAGTTTTCAGAGAAGTCCCAGGCCTCTATTTATAGAGCTCGTGGAAGAATATGGCCGTTGGGAGCAATTAATGGCATTGAAAACTTTCTGATTTTTCGTATCCTGTTTAAAACGTAGCTCTGTTTCTCGTGGGGTATTCGAATGCCTGAAGGAGGTATTCGAATACCTCTGTCAAAAATTCTTTCAGAAAACTGTTTAAGTTGGAGTTATTCGAATACCAGCTAAGGGTATTCGAATACCTCATTAAAATAAGGCATATTTCGAAAGCGGGGTATTCGAATACCATATGGGGTATTCGAATGCCTCATTTAAAAATGGTTCATTCTGAAGCCGGGTATTCGAATACCATATGGGGTATTCGAATGCCTCTGTTTTGACAAAGAAAAAAAATCGGTTTACGAATCAGGTTATTCGAATACCAAATTGAGGTATTCGAATACCTCGATTAAAAACAGTTCAAAATCCTTTCCAAAAAGCTTGAAATGCTTGTTTTTAACTTTTAAAACATTTGATCTTTTAAAAACCTTTAGTTTAGGTAATCTTTGATCATTTGAGATATTTAACTAATGACTCCATACATGATAGATCCTAAGTCCTAAAGCTAATCTTTAAATACTTGGACTTGGTCTTCTCATCATCCTCATGTTTGTTATCATCAAAATACATCTTCATTGTTGCGTAGCAAACACATTCTCCCCTTTTTGATGATGACAAACTATCATAGAGAAAAGCATCAAGTCTGTAAATAATTGGAATTCACAAAGTAAGAGGCTTACATTCATATCTAATATGTGCTTGGCGTAGCTCCCCCTTAATGTTGGAATCCAATAATAGTTATTTTAAACCTGTCTTTTCTCATAGTTATATTTTTCTCCCCCTTTGGCATAATCAAAAAGATACAACAAAATATAATGCATAAAGGAGGCAATAAGCATAAAGAGAAACTGATTTTATTAATAATTTAGCCAATATACATAATGTAAAAATAGCTAATACATAAAAAAACATCCAAACAAGAACAAAGCCTAGAAAGAGGCATCTGGTGGAGGAGGAGGGAATCAGAACCCCGTGAAGATAGCAAAGCACGCAAGGCGGCTTGCTCACGCTCAACACCATCGAGTCTCGTCAAACGAACCGAGAAGGTGTGTTCCAAAAAGCTCGGTTATCCTCCATGTAAGCACGGTTGGCACAGTAAAGTGGCCATGACTTGATCCAGAGAGTGGATCGAACCGGCGGCGAAGCGGGGGCTTCTAGAGCGGCGGCAGGCGGCGGCGGGATCAGGTCACCGGGTCGTCCTCATCATCGTCAACTTCAACGGGAATACCCAGCCTTCATCAGTCTTTATCATCTTCATTCGGTTCAGCGTATAAGAGCCAAACACATTATGGTGGGTCAGCTGAGTTTTTCGCTCGGTCTCCACAATCTGCGGATACTTGCCTAGGAAGGCAGTGATGATCACCCCATAAGGTAGCTCTGAGCGTTCTTTTCCCTTAGCTCTCATCATATGCTTCATAATGAAGACGGGCCAGTTTATCTGGTATCCTTTCTTCAGGATCCACAGCATAAACACATCATCTTCACTCAGGTAGGCGTAGTTCCCACCTCTAGGAGCTAAGATGTGGGCATAAGCATAATGCAAGAGCCTGTCCTGGCTCTTCATCATACCCCCTTTGACTCCCTTTTGAGTCGGAGGTAATGCCAACCCAGGTCTAAGGACATCTTCAATGGCTCGAATCTTGTCGAACCGCTGGACAAACTCTTCACAGTCGTCATTGCTACGGCCAGCAGATTCTAAACCAAAAAAGCGAACCCAGTCTTGAGGAGTGATCACAATGTGCTGATCACAGACGTCAGAATGAAGCTCCAGTCCTTCAATCCTCAAGTTGCAGTAGAACATTTTGACCAAATCGGGATAGAGAACCTCCTTGTAGGAGCAAAAACGTAGCACGCCCTGAATGTCCAGCTGGTGTAGGAAATCAAAGCCACCTTCTTTTTCAAAGAAGGCCAAATCCAGTACTTGGGCTGCACAAGGTTACGTTCTCGGAAATGAGAGATGAACCGTCCAAGAGTTTCGGGTGAGATGAGAGCCGTCGCAAATCCAATGGGTTGTTGCAAGGCGCGGTCTTTGTGCGTGCACGTTTGGAGGAGGAAGCCATGGATGAAGGTAGAAGATGAGAGGAATGGGTTTGAAAAAGAGAGGAGTGACGGTTGGGTGAGACGATGGAAGAGGTATTCGAATAGGAGATAAAAAAAAACGAGAGAGAAGAAATGGGAAATGAGATGAGTGAACGGGTTGGACGAAGGGGCTTATATAAAGTTCAGACTCAAGGTATTCGAATACCTCAATTGGTATTCGAATGCTGCTTTTAGGAAACGCAAAGGTCAGGGCAATTTAGAAGGATGGTATTCGAATACTGCATATGGTATTCGAATACTCTGTCCATATAAGATTGGCTCAGATAAGCAGGTATTCGAATACTGCTTAGGGTATTCGAATACACCAGAGACAGGAACAAAAGCCTGATAGCAAGAGGCTTCAGGGTATTCGAATAATCACTAGGGTATTCGAATACTCCTGGTTACTAAAACATGAACGCATGCGAATACCATTCGAATAAAAAGATGGTATTCGAATACCAGATGAAGGTATTCGAATAACTTAGATAGAAAAACACCAAAAATTACGTCCAGAATGCTATTTGAAGATTAAATCTTACCCGATTAAATGAGTACCTGCAAAACAAAATGGAGGGTGTCTCCGACGCTCAAGTCAGTAACAATTTAAGATTAATAAATCAATGAGTAAGCAGTAAATTTAACAGATTAAACACACGATTGATCCAAAATGCCAAGTTCTCTTCTTAAATGAAAGAATGAATCTTTAGGTAAAGGTTTTGTGAAAATATCAGCAAGTTGATTATTGGTTTCAACAAATTCTAATACACAATCACCTTTTTGAACATGATCTCGTATAAAATGGTGCCTTATCTCAATGTGCTTAGTTCTAGAGTGCATAATGGGATTCTTTGTCAGATTAATCGCACTAGTATTATCACATCTTATAGGGATGTGATTAAGCTGAAGACCAAAGTCTAAAAGTTGTTGCTTCATCCATAGAATTTGAGCACAACAACTTCCGGCTGCCACATATTCAGCCTCAGCGGTGGATAAAGCCACGCTATTTTGTTTCTTGCTATGCCAAGAAACTAAGGAATTGCCAAGCAAGTGACATGTTCCACTAGTGCTTTTCCGATCCAATTTGCATCCAGCAAAATCGGAGTCAGAATAACCAATAAGACTACAAGTGGCACCTTTGGGGTACCACAAGCCCACTTGTGTAGTGCCACCTAGATATTTCATGATACGTTTTACAGCACTTAAATGCGACTCTTTAGGATTAGCTTGATATCGAGCACACATGCATACGCTAAACATTATATCAGGCCTACTAGCAGTGAGATAGAGAAGAGATCCGATCATACCTCGATATTTAGTAATTTCTACGAGAATTACCGCTTCGTCTTTATCCAAGTAGCACGAAGTACTCATTGGTGTAGCCATATGCTTTGAGTTGTCCATTCCAAACCTCTTGAGAAGTTCTTTGCAATACTTTGTTTGGCTAATGAACGTTCCACTCCTTGTTTGTTTGATTTGAAGTCCAAGGAAGAAATTGAGTTCTCCCATCATGGACATTTCGAATTCGCTTTGCATGATTTTGGCAAATTCCTTGCACGAGTAATTTCGTTAGTAGCACCAAATATGATATCGTCTACATATACTTGTACAAGGAGTATATCATGGTTTTTATTTTTAATAAAAAGAGTCGTGTCAACCTTACCTCTTGTAAAGTCGTGTTCTAAAAGGAACTTACTTAACCTTTCATACCAGGCTCGTGGAGCTTGTTTTAAACCATACAAAGCCTTTTTCAATTTGAAAACATGGTTAGGTAAATCATAATTTTCAAAACCTGGAGGTTGGTCAACATATACTTCTTCTTGAATAAAGCCATTTAAAAAGCACTTTTAACATCCATTTGATATAACTTAAAATCCATGATGCAAGCAAAAGCAAGTAACATCCTAATAGCTTCTAATCTAGCTACAGGTGCATAGGTTTCTTCATAATCTATACCTTCTTCTTGATTATAGCCTTTAGCTACAAGTCTAGCTTTATTTCTAGTTATTATGCCAGCTTCATCAAGTTTGTTTCTAAAAACCCATTTAGTACCGATAATAGGATGATTATTAGGCCTAGGAACTAGTTCCCAAACTTGGTTTCGTTCAAATTGATTTAATTCTTCTTGCATAGCTAGAAACCAATGTTCATCATTAAAGGCTTCATTAATGTCTTTAGGTTCGATTTGAGAAACAAAGGCTAAGTGGTTACATGCATTTCTAATGGAGTTTCGAGTACTTACACCTTTGGATACATCACCTATTACTTGATCAAGCGGATGATATTTTGAGGTACGCCATTCTTTGGGAAGCTCCAAAGCTTGTGAATCCTCTTGTCTTTGTTTATCTTCTTGCTCCTTGATTTCTTTTTCTTTGCTATCCAAATGTGTTTCCGCTAAGGCTTTCGCAACATCATCAATAACAAGATCCTTTCTCGATCCATTTGGGTCGGTTTCATCAAATGCAACATGTATAGATTCTTCAATAGTCATAGTTCTTTTATTATATATACGAAAAGCCTTACTATGATTTGAATAACCAAGAAATATACCTTCATCAGACTTAGCATCAAACTTGCCTAGGTTATCTTTTCCATTATTTAAAACAAAACATTTGCAACCAAAAACGTGAAAATATGCGACATTTGGCTTTCTTCCCTTGTATAATTCATATGGGGTTTTCTTTAAAATGGGCCTTATAAGGGCCCTGTTCATAACGTAACAAGCTGTATTTGACATCCGCCCAAAAATACTTAGGAAGAAGAAAGCCTCATTAAGCATAGTTCTCGCCATTTCTTCTAAAGAACGGTTTTCCTTTCTACAACTCCATTTTGTTGTGGAGTTCTAGGGGCAGAGAAATTATGATTAATGCCATGTTCATCACAATAATTTTCAAAAATATTGTTTTCAAATTCGCCACCATGATCACTTCTTATAGAAGAAATTTGAAAACCTTTTTCGTTTTGAATAACTTTGGCAAGTCTTTTAAATGCTAGAAATGCATCATTTTTATTTGCAAGAAATAAGGTCCATGTAAACCTAGAAAAATCATCCACAATCACTAAAGCATAGTAATTCCCACCAAAGCTCATAGTTCTAGAGGGTCCAAATAAATCCATGTGCAAAAGTTGTAAAGGTCTAGTAGTTGAAACTATATTTTTTGATTTAAAAGAGACCTTTATTTGTTTACCCTTTTGACATGCATCACATAATTTATCTTTAACAAAATTAAGCTTTGGTAATCCAATTACTAGCTCTTTAGAGACCAACTTCCTTAGGTGATCCATGTGAATGTGTGCAATTCTCCTATGCCATAGCCATGAATCATCATTCTTACTTAAAAGGCATTTCGCATCATTTGAAGATATATCATCAAGGCTAATCATATAAATATTGTTTATTCTATGACCAATGAATTTAACATGTTTATCATTTTTATCTTCAATTATGCAACAATTTGAATCGAAAATTACCTTGTTACCTTTGTCACATAATTGGCTAATACTAAGAAGGTTATGTTTTAAGCCTTCAACAAGCAATACATTTTCAATAGAGGAATTTGGATTCTTGCCAACTTTTCCGACTCCAAGAATTTTTCCCTTGTTGTTGTCTCCATAAGTAACATGTCCATGATTCTTGGGAATAAACATGGTGAATTTTGAGTCGTCTCCAGTCATGTGCTTGGAACAGCCGCTGTCGAGATACCAATTTGAGCTCCTGGCTTTCAAGCACACCTACAACACAATTTTAATTTTTAACTTTTGGTACCCAAATTTTCTTGGGTCCTTGAGTGTCAGTTTTAGGCAAAGTACCCTTTGGAACCCAAACCATTTTTGTCCCAATTTTTGTGTTAATATTCTTTCTAGCATTGCATGTTGAAGCACTATGACCTTTCTTTCCACAAAGTAAAAACATTTAATAAATGGACTATTTGGAAGTACTTGAATAAACGAAAAAATTTTTATAAGATTTATGTTGATTTTTCGGGTTATAACCAATTCCACTTTTTCAAAAACAACCCTTTGTTTCCCTAATATAATATTTAGATTATCTCTCCCGAAGTGAATTTGGCAAGGGTATTTTTAAGTCTTCAATTTCTTTCTCAAGTGTGTGACATGAAGAACAAGAATAAGAAGTAGAAGCATGTGAGGGATGAGATGAGCATGCATCAATAATTCCCAAAGTTTCATTTTCAATTTTTAGTTCTTCAATCTCTTTATTTAAAATAAGAATTTTATTTTCTAAAGAAGAGATTTTTTTTCTTAGAAGAAGAAATTTGTTTTGAGAGTTTTATTGATTCGTCATGCAATTCTTCAAAGGCATCTTGTAACTCATCATAAGAGGGCAGTAAAGTAGAGTTAGAACTTACCTCATTTTCGCTTTCTTCTTCTTCTCCTTTGGCCATGAGACGAGTTGAGCTTCTTCGCTATCTGAGCTGTCAGTTGAATCCATGTCGTTTTCATCCCATGCTATATAGGCTTTTCTTGCTTTTCTTTCTTTGAAGGGCTTCTTCTCAAGTCTCTCTTTCTTCTTTTGGTAACCGGGCATTCCATTTTCATATGACCAGGCTTGCCACATTCATAGCAAGTAGGAGTTGATGAAGCTCCTTCGCCTTTGTAATGAGTTTTCTTCGGAGGAAGGGAGGTCTTCTTTGCATTCCCTTTTTCTTGAGAAATTTACCAAATTTTTTAACTAACAGACCTGAGATTTTCTTCGTTTACCTCAATGTTTTCTCGAGCTTTCTTCATCTTCTTCATCATCATTGTCAATTGTTGAGGAAGTGGCTTTAAGCGCTATCCCCTTTTTCTTTTTATCATTTTCTTCGCTTTGACTTAATCGCTCGGTTCTAGTTCGTGCTCATGAAGTTTTCCAAAAAGGGTGGCTAATGACATGGTTGTCAAGTCCCTTGATTCGAAATTGCTTGTCACCTTGGGCTGCCAAATCTGCTTAAACACCTTAACACTTTATTAATCAAATCTTCGTTAGTAAAACTTTTTCCTAAAGATGCAAGATGATTAACAATGTGGGTGAACCTCTTTTGCATTTCTTGAATGCTTTCTCCTTGGTTCATTCTAAACAGTTCATATTCGCGAGTTAGAGAATTGATTCTCGACCTCTTAACTTCACTAGTACCCTCATGGGTAACTTGTAAAGTGTCCCACATTTCTTTAGCGGTTTTGCAATTAGAAATTCTAAAAACTCATCATACCCCAAGGCAAAGTGGTAATGATGTTTTTAGCTTTTAAATTATATTGGACTTTTCTTTTATCCTCATCGGACCAATCACTTCTAGGTGTCTCGGTTTTTACACCATCGACAACGCGTGTAGGTATAAATGCGCCGTTTCGACAAAGATCCCACACATCTAGATCAATAGCTTCGATGAAGATTTTCATTCTTTCCTTCCAATATGCGTAACCATCCCCATTGAAAAGGGTGGTCGGTTTATGGAAGATCCCTCGAAAAAACCATTTAAGGAAGCCATGTTCTCTTGAAGCGGCTAAGCTCTTTATACAAGAGTCTAGCTCGATACCACTTGTTACCAAGTGGCTTCAAGACTCAAGAGGGGGGTGAATTGAGTAACAAAAACTTTTGCAAACACTTTAAAACAAATAAATTTTGCTCAATATAATTATTAAAGAATACGGATGAGATGAGAAAAAGAAAGAGCAAATAATAAATAAATTGCAGGAATTAATACATAAAGAACATAAAGTAAAAAGAATAAGGGAAGAAAAACAGTACACGGTATTTATCTGGTTCGACCACCAACCACTTGTGGCCTACGTCCAGTCCCCGAAACACCGTTCGAGATTTTTCACTATTCAAGGCAAGCTTAAACAACAGGTGCTTGCAACCTTTACAATACGGAGCACTTTTCACACACAGGGAAACTCTACCCTTGTGCTCAAGCCTCAAATAAACAAAAGGGATACCTCACCCTTATACAATTCTTGGGGATACCTCACCCTCAATACACAGAAATAGATATAGAGATGAAGTGAAACTCTCGCTAAGAGTAGATAAATACAAATTGAAGCACTAAGGAGCTGTTTCTCAAATATCTCAAGAGTTAAGCAATTATAAGTTCAGAAAACAAAGAGAGAATAAGGTAGAGCACGTTTTCAAGCAAGCAAAAATTATCACAATGTCAAGGGGAGTTTTCAGAGAAGTCCCAGGCCTCTATTTATAGAGCTCGTGGAAGAATATGGCCGTTGGGAGCAATTAATGGCATTGAAAACTTTCTGATTTTTCGTATCCTGTTTAAAACGTAGCTCTGTTTCTCGTGGGGTATTCGAATGCCGAAGGAGGTATTCGAATACCTCTGTCAAAAATTCTTTAAAAGCTGTTTAAGTTGGAGTTATTCGAATACCACCAAGGGTATTCGAATACCTCATTAAAATAAGGCATATTTCGAAAGCGGGGTATTCGAATACCATATGGGGTATTCGAATGCCTCATTTAAAAAATGGTTCATTCTGAAGCGGGTATTCGAATACCATATGGGGTATTCGAATGCCTCTGTTTTGACAAAGAAGACAAAAAATCGCATTTACGAATCAAAGTTATTCGAATACCAAATTGAGGTATTCGAATACCTCGATTAAAAACGATTCAAAATCCTTTCCAAAAAGCTTGAAATGCTTGTTTTTAACTTTTAAAACATTTGATCTTTTAAAAACCTTTAGTTTAGGTAATCTTTGATCATTTGAGATATTTAACTAATTGACTCCATACATGATAGATCCTAAGTCCTAAAGCTAATCTTTAAATACTTGGACTTGGTCTTCTCATCATCCTCATGTTTGTTATCATCAAAATACATCTTCATTGTTGCGTAGCAAACACACAAGGCATCATCTTGATGCTTCTTATAAGCATCTCTTTCAGCTCTAGGGGCATTAGCAGCAGGTGGTTCAGGAATAGGTTGTTCTAAAACATACAACTTTTTCTCTTGCTTGAGGACAATCCTCAAGTTCTGTGCTACAGTCTAGGAAATTTGTCCCAGACAACTTGTCCTTCTCAAGGACCGATCGCAATGATAAGTTACTTGATGTGTTTGTTGCCATGGTAATCTATCAACAGAAATATGCAAAATATAAGTATTATGCTATAAACATATTTAACAAGGTCTTTTAATTAAATACGTCTCCCACTATTTTATTCAAATCAATGACCCTCAGCATTGACTTGGAAAATCCCATTGGAAGATTTCCTAGTGGGCCAAGATCCATATTTCACCTAGTTTTGAGTCAGCTTTGGCTGATCGCCCAAAATTCAGTTATTTAGGTAGGAAACTCTTTCTAATTACATCACATGCAACTCTTGGATAGTTGGGTGAATAACACTTATTCTAATCCATCTAATGGACTAAAGCCCAACTTCATGCCTCTAAGCCTTCAATCCTATTGAAATGGCCTAGTTAAGTCAAACCCAATGGTTGACAATTGGATATTACTATTATCCTATCGCATCTTACTAATATAGATAAAGGCACCCTGCTTTGGCAGACCTACACTTGATCGATATTAGTCTTGACGAGTGCCACGCATTGGAAGGCATCACATAATGACTTAATATTTTCTTTGAGGGAATTTTATTATTAGATCTCACCATTTATTAAACTTGTTAATCATACCATAAACATTATCCATGCATCTCATACATATAAAGCATATAATAAATGTGACATGGTTATGGCCTCTAAGAGAGTAACATTAATAAATGTCAGCTTCACCAAGCGTCTCCCACCAACGTTCTCACTTGATGTCGTCTCCTTGTCTCCACATGAAGATTACATTATAGAAACCTCTTTTACATTCGAGGGGAGTTAGATGAGAAGAGAATGTACAATCAGAATGTAGAGAGAAAGGCACGACACGCAGGTCGTATTTAAAATAACCAAAATAACATAAAATAAAGACTAAGGCCATAACCATGCACCATGCATCTCTAATAATACATAAACACAAGGCAATAACACATTATTATTTTGTGAATTATAAAAATAGTTTTGAATATTGCACTTTCGAATATCACACACCACGAAATGGGGTTCGGGCGGCGCCACTGACGGGTCCCGCCCCTTGGCCGGTCGGCGGGCGGGGTCAAGGGGAGGCCGCCCTGCTGAAGGTGCGTGGCGCCCAGCTCAAAATTTTTCATTCATGTACCACCTTGGTTACTTGAACAAAAATTCGAGTTGGACCCTCCTGCCTCTATGACGGCTAGGGCAACAACACTTGAACCCTAAGGCCCGCAAACACATGAACGCTTCATGTGCCGCAGGGGTTCCTCACAGCCGTCATCGCCTATCCAGAAACAAGGTTTCCAGAATGCGTGAAGACATGAACACTTCATGTCATGAGGAAGCTTCATGGCCGTCGCAAAACGGAAACAAGGTTTCCAAAACCTTGTGTCGCGCTGCTGTGTATATCGCATTCATACATAAAATATGCAGAAATAGAAAGCATTCAAAACGGTTTCGTAGAAACATACATATCACATATGTATATACCATAAAAACGCAAAAACAGAAAGCATTCAAAACGATTTTCATTCATACATATCACATATATATATACCGAGAAAAATGCAGAAAATGAAAGCTTTCGAAACGGTTTTCGCAAAAAAACATATGAACATCTTCACGGTTTGAAATAACATATAAAGATCATATCTTTTTAAAAAAAAAAAGAAGTAACGAATCATGTTATCGCATATAACAAGAAAAGCGAGAAAACCGAATCATGGTTTCGCAAGTGGCTCGATACCCCTTGTTGGGAATTTGCGGATCAAAGTCTCGCGGCGGGATAAAGAATTCCCTCACGGGATCCATGCGAAAAATCCATAATCCGAGGTTTTAAAATTTTACCTCTTGAAACGTGACGGACACAAGCGAGGTGAATCACCAACACCGTAATAGCGACGATGTTTCTGCGGTATCCACACGAATGACTTGCAAAAGGAGTCACGCCTCTGTTTCGTAGTGCTAGCTGCGAAGAGAGGAGAAGAAGACCTCACTATCTCTCACTCACTTTTCGTAGGTGCGGCTAGGGTTGTGATGTAACCTAGTAGCAGCCCCCTTAGCGCATACTATTTATAATAGTGGCTGCCTTAAGTGAGTGTGAGCAGAGTAGCAAGGTAAGTGGTGCAACCCTAAACCCATCTCGTCATGAGTTAGGCCCACAATTGAATCCGAGTCCAACTTGGATTCGATTACTCCAATTTAGTCTGTTCTAAGTGTGCGACCTGCGGGTTCTCATGACGTTAGTAGTAATATTAAAATCTCATTTTAATATTACAAAAGCGATGAGCGGTATCTAGCAACACATCACTGCTACCCAAGTAATGAGAATGTCAGTGATTTGACATAACCTATCTGTGACCAATGTTTCCGTGTAGTTTAGTCCCTTTGTCCAGATATCCAAATTGAACACAAGGCATGGAACGTGTCACCCTTGTTTAGTTCAATCTTCAGTTTCCTGATTCCCGAGTAGACATAGTAATGACAAATGAGATCAATATCTCATATTGACTCATTTGAGCATGGCCATGCATTTCATAGTCTCACTCAATCAGGGGCCCCGAAGATATCACTCCTGTTATGTAGGAGGGACAAATCCCATCTAGGTCACTCACATCCCTCCACATGTATCGCGGTATGTCTAATAACCAACTTTATAATCATCTTGTTACAGATGACGTTTGATGGCATTAAAACACACAACTCCTCATGTAGGAATCGTAGTGATTTCAGGTCAAAGGACCACATACACCATTATCACTATGAGAATTGCTTATGACACTCACGTAACGATCCACGTAGCGTTCTCATGGCGGGTCTGTCCAATACATCATTACTCTAATATGTATCCATGTGTAGACTTGATATCTCATATCCATGACCCGTGAGATGTGGTCATCAGTCTACGCACATACTAGTCTCAAAGCATTATTGTTGTCCTAATTAACAATAATACTTGACTAGGGACATTTAAGAATAGTGTTTTATCCAATAGGATCTCACGATCAAGTCATCCACTTGATGTCCTATGGTATCAAATTTACTATTCTAAGGACTTTATCATGTTTACCAAAAAAAAGAACATAATAAATGAAATGCCTCATATAAAATAGCATAATATAATGTATGTAAATACAAACAAAACGTATTGGCCACTAGGGCATACACCAACAGGCACTGACGTTCTGCTGGAACTGAATGTTATTTGTGGCCATTTGTTTCATCAGGTCTTCCAATGATGGCTCAACTGGAGTAGATTGGACAGACTGCTGAACAGGTTGTTGTTGTCTGAATGCAGGGGGTATTTGTTGGTATTTGTTGCTTGGACCTGCTTGCATTGTTCTCTTGGATTGTGTGATCCTATTTGGAAAAGGTAATGGAATGGTAACATCTGAATTCTCTGCAATTTTCTTCAGTGGCACAGATTTCTGGACTGAATTATCCATTTCCTGCCGTTTTTGGTCAATTTTCGATTCTTTGTAAGGTTGGAACATCAACTTCTTTGCCACTTCTCAAGGTAATTGCACTTACGTTGCCTCTTGGATTATTGACTGTTTGTGAAGGCAATTGGCTAGAACCTTGACTCTTTAGCTCGCTCACGGTGGTTGCCACTGCCCGATTTGAGTTTGTAAATTTGAATGTTGGCACCGACGTTCATTGAACCGAATGTTATTTGTGGCCATTTGTTTCATCGTCTTCCAATGATGGCTCACCTGGAGTGGATTGGACAGATCGCCGAATGTGTTCTTTGTTGTCCGAATGCGGGGGTATTTGTTGGTATTTGTTGCTTGGACCTACTGACTTGGTATCTAAATTGTTGTTCTTCTTGGTGGGGCCGTTGTTGCTTCTTTGGTGGGGCCGTTGTTGCTTGGCTAGGATTCCCATATCTCAAATTGGGATGGTCTCGCCAACCGAGGATTATAAGTGCTAGAAAATGGATCATATCTAGATTGTTGCTGTTGTTGTTGATATTGGGGTCTACTAGGAAAAACACCAGGTGCAAAGAACACATTGATCCGGAAAAGCGGAACCATCTTCCCGAAGTGTAGGGCATGAATCAAAGTAGGATGAGATGAATTAGAGCAAATTCCACACACCGATGCGGTCATCCGCATGGGTGGTTGTTGACCCACGCTATCCGTCTTACCAAAGAAGTCAATTCATCTAGTCTGTGTTCCATTCTTTGTTGGTCCATATGAGATGCTTGAATTTCATTAACTCCTCTGGTTGCGGTGATGATCCGCGAGCCAAACTGTTGGGTATTAGCTGCCATGTTTGCTATCAGATCTCTTGCGGCGGTAGGAGTTTTGTCTACTAAGGCTCTTCCAGAGGCAGCATCGATCATGCTTCTATCATTTGGCAGCAAGCCCTCATAAAAGTATTGAATCAAGAGTTGGTCACTAATTTGGTGATGAGGGCAGCTCGAACACAACTTCTTGAATCTCTCCCAGTATTCATGCATTCCTAATTGCAGCAGCTCTCGAGGCAGGGAAGAATCTCTCCAGGAACAACCTCTTCATGTCATTCCAACTTCTGACTGAACCTGGTGAAAGATAAAACAACCAATCTTTGGCTGCATCGACAAGTGAGAAGGGAAATGCCCTTAACTTGATGTGTTTCCTCGAGATGCCTTGTGGCTTCATGGTTGAACACACAACATGGAACTCTTTCAGGTGCTTATGAGGATCTTCACCCGCAAGACCATGAAACTTTGGTAACAAGTGTATCAAACCAGATTTCAACTCAAAATCTGCATCAAGATCGGGATATTGAATGCACAAAGATTGGTAAGATACATCAGAGCAAAGAAGTTCCTTAAGGGTTCTATTATGCATGTTATCGGCCATGATTTCGGGATTACTTAAGTTATCGTGTTCACTCCCAAAATTAGGTTCGAGAATTAACTCGGAATTTATCACACGAGATCTAATTAATCTATGCAAGGTCCTATCAATCTCGGGATCAAGATCAAGCAAGATATCGGGATTGGACCTAGTCATGCATCAATTAAAGCACAAAAACACAAAAGCGCAACTAAGCAAAATACACTAAACAACACTCAAAATATGCAAAAATAAATCTAGTTAATATGTTTAAATATTTTTAAAAATTATAGAATCAACACGTAACAAAATCTACATAAAAATGAAACTAGAAAATGCAATAAAAAATAATAAAAAATTGAAAAAGTGGTCTAAATGATAGAATTTCGAAAAACCAGGGGTGACCTCACAATTTCATGTGAGTCTTGTTTATCAGTGCTGTTTTCCTTCAACCGACCAAGTTTCACTTATTCGGGCATGTTTCAGTTCGAAAATTGCAATAGTTACCCGTAATCACCTGTTTTCCGTCTTTCCTAAATCAGAAAAATTCAAAAGCTAAGATAAAAACGTTAGTATGGTATGAACAATGTTAGTAAATGAAAAATAACTGTTAGAATAGGTAAGAAAGAACAAAAATTAGTAAGGTTACTCAAAATGAAAAGATTACACCTACGAGTTCCCCGGCAACGGCGCCAAAATTTTGACGAGCGCCGAACTCAGTCAAAATTATAACCGAAGTTATTAACTAAGTTTGCAGTATAGTGAACAACACCGGATCGTCTCCTCAAGGATCGTAAATGCAATTTTATCAAATTAAGTTAAGTTAGAAAGGGGGGTTTTGATTGTTCAAGGATTACAATGACAAGATCTGAAGAAAAATAACAATTAAAAGAACAAGTCAATTCAGAAATCTATCCGAGATTGGGTGGATTCAATCATAGACCTTCAACGAACACCGAAATACATTTGAATGGTTAACTTGGATCTAACCGAGATCTCGCATCGATTCATAATTCATACTAGACAATCGTCCAGAATTCAATTGACAAGTGATCAACACAAATCTGCAATCGCACTATTCATGTAAATATATGTCAATTTAAGCACCGAATTCAATTAACCTAGGCACAAATCAGTAACCTAACCTCTTCAATTACGTGATTAGTTTAGATCAATCAGTTCTAAGTTTCATCACAAATCTCAATCTTCAGTTATGTGATTAATTCAGATCAATCAGTTCTAAATTTCATCACAATACTTAATCTTAAACCAAGATCAAATCAGATCAAACATAAATAGAATCACCATTCATGCATTCAAGATCAAGAGAACAGAAGAAGAAGAGAAGAGGAATTCAAATATAAATCAAATACATTACATAACCAAGGTCTCAAGAATCCAAGCCACAATCTCTTCAAGAGTCCCGAATTGACTAGAAGTGACTTAGCTCTCCATTACAATGAAGGAAAAATATACAAGAACTATGAAAAGCTATCTCTAACACTAAGTGTGTGTTGTGTTTAGAGCTCTCCACATGCTTCCTTTTATAGAGGATTCAGAGTAGTAGTAGATGGGTAGATGAGATTAGTAGGTGGAATTAGTAGGTGAGCTTGGTAGGTGAGATTGGTAGGTGAGCTTCCTTGTCTCCGAAAGTATTCATTGCTGAACTCATTGATTTCGTCATTTCTGAGCCAAGTGGTCTTCATGAAAGTTCTAGGAAATTGTCTAAGCTTTCCAATGGCTCTGGAAGCACCCAAAAATTCGTCCTACAGCCCAAGATATGACTCAATTACTACAGACTGTTCAGGACCTGTTCAGGACCAGTTTCAGCACCTCTGTTTTGACTTTCAGACCCAATATCTCCATCAAGGAGCCCGAATAAAGTTTTGTGCTTGACATGAAAGTTGTACATCTGGGTCTTAACTTTCAGATTACAAATTTTCAGCCCATTTTATATGCCCAAACTCGAATTATGTTCTGGTTACTACACACTGTTCGGGTTCCAGTCACAAATCCTGTATTCTAATTTCCATGCCCAATTAGCTCCACTAGATGTCTGAAATTGACTTTGAGCTCTTCATCAAAGTTGTAGAGCTCTCTCTTATCTTTCCTACAAGGTAAAATTCATAATTATCAGACATTTAGAACTCAAGATATGGCTAAAATACAGAAACAGTGTAAGACTCGAATAATGCTGAAAAAATTAATTAAGTCCGATTCGAGTTCAAACTTACAAAACATAATCAAATTCAGTCAATTAAGTACATAAAGAGTGTAAATAACTAAACATAAGGGTTTCTTAATGAATAAAATATGTGATTATCAGTGGTGTATCCAGTCAGACCCCGACATCTTCGCCAAGATGTATGAAATGCGAAAAGGAACACTTCACGAGGGAGTGTAAGATCAAAGGGATAATCTGTTTTAAATGTGGAAAGCCTGGACACATCTCCCGCAAATGCAACCTAGCAAAGGCAAAGTCTTCAATCGATGCTGCAAAGGCTGTGAAACCACAAACAGAAGTCGGAACTTTTACCTATGGTGGTGCTGAGACCTCAACATTTGGAGATCTAAACAAGGGAAGTTACACCTCAAATGACAACCCTGTAATCGTACTATATAATTCTGGGGGTAACCCTTCCTTTTACCGTTTGTAACCATATGGATCATTTGGATTCATCTGTATCTTTCTTATCTTCAACTTAAGTTACTTCCATTTCTGTTACTAAGACTCGTCATTGACACCTAAGTTGTGTAATCTATCCTATTTCTACTAAAGATCGAGTATTTTGTTGACATATCTTACTTACTTCAAATCATATTTGTTCGAGTTCATGATTTTAGAAATTGATCGGTCGTTTTTTTTTGTTATTATCTGCTAGGTCGTCCCAAAAAAAAACCTTAGTGATTTTTGAAACTAAGACTTTTGAATTCGTAACGGCCAACAAGGTCTAAGCCTCATAAAGGAAAGGAGCCTGAGGGTACATGTTAATGTTTTCCGTAGAGGACCAAGAGAAAAAGGAATATAGATGCCGCTTTTGTAGTCGAAGGGTTTCACATGTCAAGCTACGATGCTGTTAGTTAAGGAGAAGAATGAAATTTCTCGGTGAGACAAGAACTGTCACAAAATAAACAAGGCTTCGATCAAGGATGAGTGTCCTTAGAGAAAGATGAGTGATTCAATGGGCTGGTGAGAAAAGAGTCGTTGTTCTTTCCAAGATAGATGTATGTCCTGGTCATCGATGAATTCGTGGAAATTGAGAATGTTCCCAAAATGATTTTTTTTTGGAGTGTGCTTTCGACATTATGGGTATCCCGTGATGTCAATCGGGGTGACAAACGCTCCTATTGTATTCATGGACAACATGAATTATATTTTTTATCCTTACCTAGAACAGAATTGTCGCTGTCATTAATAATGACATTCTGATCTATTCTCAAAGATAGTGGGACAACTTGCTCAGCTTATAAGAAGAGAATCGAAACTTTTACGGACCATCACAGGCGGAGAAAGTTTTCAAAGATTGAGGAAGTATTCCGATTTTGATACTGCCCGATCCCAATGAAACATTCGAAGTGTTTCGTGATTCTTCACATCAAGGGTTAGGATGTGTGTTCATGCAAAGTTGAGAAGTTATAACTTATGCCTCGAGGTAGTTGAAGGCGCATTGAGAATTGCCCAACTCACGAACTGGTGTTAGCCGAGGTTATATTGGCTCTAAGAACATGCAGACACTTTCTGTGTGAAGAAATGTTCAACGCTTTTATGAATCACAGAAGCCTAAAGTACCCATTCGATAAAAAGGGGCTGGACATGAGGCAGAGAAGGTGATTAAAATATTTGGGGGATGTATGACGTCTAGCTTCAGTGTCATCATGTCGGAGTTGCCAGCAAACTCACTCCAAAGTTCTACGGACTATATCAAATTTCTGTCGGATTGGTCCGGTAGCTTAGCAACTAGCTTTACTACCTTTTAATCCTAATATATTCATAATATCTTCCATAGGTTATAATTGCGATGGTATATCCCCAACCAAGCCATGTCATCGAACGGGACATAGTATAATTAAGAGAGGGTTTGATCTATGAAATACTTCTTGTGAAAATCGAGAATAGGAGACCAAAGTAACACGGGGGCAGGGAGATCACATTGGTAAAGACAATCTGAATTGACGTGATTAGAAGCGCGACATGGAGGTCAGAAGATAAGATGAAGAAACAACGTCGATATTTATCCTAAGGAATAAAAAAATTTCGAGGACAAAATTTCTATTTGAAGGGGAGTGTTGTAACATCCTGAAAGTTTATAATTTTAGGATAAATAGTCGTTTTAGAATATTTGTGATTTTTGAGAATTTTCTAAAATTTTTCTGGAAATCCTGAATATTTTAATATTATTTCTCATTTTGCGTGTACGCTGAGCCGAGCCGGGAAAATGAAATATTTTTCTCGATAACCTTGATCTATGGAAATGCCGACGGGGGATCTTACTAAACTCGAGGCTGGACACGGTTTATGAGGTTTCACGTTTTTCAAGAAATTTTAACAGATGAAATAATAAAACACTGCGAAGAATTAATCTGTCAGATTTGTTAATGCTGACTTCTGCTAACTATAACTATAACTATTGTCCAATAAATAATAACATGTAATAAAAATATTATCACACTATTCCAAAATCTACCTTGTGTCAAATCTATTGGCTCTATTTTCAAAATAAAGATTAAATTAATTCCAAAAACTCTTTTGGGAAACTTCCAGGAAATTTCCTCCCATTTCACATTTCTCTCTCTCTTCCCTCTCCCCTCTTCTACACGGCAGAGGCTCCTTTGGAGCCAATCATCACGTTTTCTTCTTCTTTTCTTTCTTTTTTTCTTCTTCTTCCTCCTCAACCGTACACCCTCACCATTCACCATCTTCATTTTCTTGCTTCATACCTAGCTTTCTTCCATCATTCCAAGACCATTTTCCTTGTGGCCATCCTTGGTTCTTCTTCTTCTTCTTCTTCTTCTTCTTCTTCTTCTTCTTCTTCTTCTTCTTCCATTTTTCACCATTGAAGCTAAAGCTTGGAGCTATTGAGGTAAAATCTTCAAGTTTCTTCTATCTTCTTCTCATTTTCATTTTATTGGTCACCTATGTGGCCAAGGAGTCATTTTTCCATGATTGGAGTGAACACTTTGGGAATTTCTCACCCAAGAGTTTTCTTGAAGGGGGAAAACAAAAATCAAGAGCAAAAAAGAGAAGCATCCTTGTGATTGTCTTCATTTAGGTAAGAGGGAGATGATCCTCTTCAACCAACCTTGGTAGTAAGGAAATGTCATGTGTATTGTGTTGATGAGGGAATCCTTGTTGGATTTCCCTCTTTGTTATACTATGATATTTCTATGATTTTGTGGTTGTTTGATTTGTATGAATATATGGATTTGCATTATGTGCCTTGATGATTATGAACCTATATATTGCTATTTTGTATTTAGATGTCATGTATCATATTTTGGATTGTTGGAAAATAAATGAGAAACTTTGATGAAGGATGGGCCAGGGCTCTGCAGAAACGAATTCTGCAGAACCCTTGTTAATGCACTAGCGCTCAGGCACTGTGCATAGAGCGCCTCTGCAGAAACGAATTCTGTAGAACCCTTGTTAATGCACTAGCGCTCAGGCGCTGTGCATAGAGCGCCTAGGCGCTCTATGCCCAAAAAGTTTTCCTTGTGACGCGGCCTGGTTAGCGCCTAGGCGCTTCGTGGTCAGCGCCCAGGCACTACACCAGCGCTCAAGCGCTCTTGATATGGCGCCTAGGAGCCCAGAACAGAACCAGCTAGGTAACTGTGAGATGAAGCTATGTGATTGAAGATTTGAATGTTAATGTTGGAATCTGAGATGGATGGTTTTAAGGGTTTATTAACTCAATTTGAAGCCAAGGTTTTAGATTGAAACTACAATGAATTGGAATGAACTTGGTGAACAAAAATTTAAGTAAATGATATCAAGAAATCAATGCATAAAATAGGAGAAATTGATGTTAGTAAGGGACTTTGGGAGGCCACGGTTTTGATAATGGATTCTAGGAAGTTAGATTTATTTAGAGTAAAATGAGAGTTAAGTGATTTGGAACATAGAGGAAGAACAAGAGAGTTGTGAGACTTGTAAAACCTGTGAGTAAATTTTAAGTGAACATAATTGATTAGGTTAAGGAACTTGATCAACCTAAATGAATGAAGCTTGAATAAGGACTTCGAGAGAAGTTTCTCTAGGAAATGAATTTACAAGGGATGATAACTTGAGTAGGACTTTACGATGATCTTATAAGATTTATTAATGGTTGAATTGGCCTAATTGTGGCATATTATCGAAGATTGTGTATTGTGAAATATTTGTGAACATGTTTATGCATGGAATCCACATGCATTAGATGTTTGCTCAATCAATGACTGTTAAAGGGCTGAATAAGCCTAAGATCATGCATTGAGTCAGCATGTATTTTATAAACTGCTCAGTCTCTGACTGTTAAAAGGCTGGATGAGCCTCTGATTTTGATTTAAGTCAACGTATTGAACAATCTGCTCAATCTATGACTGTTAAAAGGCTAGATGAGCCTATGATTATGCATTTAACCGGTATGCATTGAATAAATTGCTCAGTCGATGACTGTTAAAAGGCTGTATGGGCCTATGAACGCGAACCAAATATTGTGGTCGACGATGGACCTATGGGGGGGCGTAAGGCGTGGTGTATGCCGATTGCACACATTACAGGCCCGACAAATCATTATTCTTTACGCATTGAATTAATGAGAATTGAATGGTGAGGTCTGTGATGGATCTTAGAGGGGCGTAAGGTGCGGCGTATGCTGATTGTACGCATTACGAGCCTGACAAATCACTATTCTTTTTATGGTAAATGAACGAGGATTGGATAGTGTGGTCTATGATGGATCTCCGGGTGCGTCAGGGTGCGGTGATCCTTCTGGTGATGATGTTATCACATAGTAAAATACCTCTGGCCGGAAAGCTGATTGCAACGCACTAACAAGGAACCGACAAGCACTATTCTTTTTGTGGTCCGACATAGATTGTTTAAGGGGGCGGAGACTACCGGAACGTTCATGTTTTAAAATGGAAAATCTTGGTACCAAGTGCATAAGCATTGTGAGTCAGCATTGTGAGTTAGCATTATGAGTCGGCATTGTGAGTCAGCATTGTGAGTTAGCATTGAGAGTCGGCTTTGTGAGTCCACATGTCATATGTCACTCTTTTATATGATGAATAAACTATTGTGATCTTGATGCCATGATTACCTAAAATGTTTTAACTGTTCGATATCTGAGACCTTGTTGACTGTCTAGAGTATTGCTGATGTTTACTGGTTATTATTGATCCTTATTATTGCTTGTAAATGGACTGCTTGTGTTGTAAATTCCATTGCTACGGTTGATAAATATATGAACTGTATTGCTTCATGAGCGCTTTGCGCCGTATTGTTTTCTTACTGCCATAGTGGTACTAAAAGATGGGTGTCTCACCTCTTTCCTGTATTTCTGTTTTATATTTGTATTAGATAAAAGATTGTGAGAAAGATGAAGAGGGACCATACCTTGATTGAGTGGATTGGGCGTTTGGACAAGATTTCTTCAACTACGTAAGAGTGCAGCCGCGAGGAGGCATTGATGCCTGTCGTGTCAACTGGGATGCCGTGCGTCATATACATATGGGGTTGCGGCTCGGTCTGCTGGTAGTACCCATCCCTGGGTTACTACTTTTTCCCCTTTAGTGTTTTTATTTCCGTTGTATTTTATTTGACTCTGTAATTATTATATTCTATGTTATCGGTGATTCATGTTAATTTGGCCATAAAATATATATATATATATATATATATATATATATATATATATATATATATATATATATATATATATATATATATATATAAGGAACGTGATTTTATTTCAATGGTTGTATTAAGGGTTAAATATATCTATATTTCTTTCGAGGCTCATATTTTCTGCTTATGCAAATTGTCAAAAAAAAAGTATAGACTCTTGAGAATTCTAATTACTGTTATCATGACTGTGATACACTTGGATTTAGTAACAGTGGTGTAATGACGATTACGCCGTAGTTGTTACATTTAGGTGCGTTACACTAGGTGGTATCAGAGCAGTTCATCCTGTTGAGTCGGGGTATAGACTTGCTATGTTTAGGCATATTAGAATTTAGTCTGTTGTGCACTTCCTTGTCTCTTGATTGAGATGATGGGAAAGGAATGCATGACTTGCCGTAGGTTGAATGTTGATGGCTACTGTTATACAGTTGCATGATATTGGGGACTGGCCTACTCAATATGCAATGTTCTGTGTGTACAGGAAACTATGACTTCACCTAGACGTACTGTGATAGGAAAATTAGATTTCTTTTGTGAGGAGATCAAATGGTTTTAGAAAATCGATCTTCTGGAGAAAGAAATAGTTGGTGTAAACTAGATTCGAGAGGCAGTTTGGAAGTTGACGGCTTACAAGGGATTACGCCGTGGAAGCAAAATGAAGAAGTTTGAGAAGGAGATTGTTAGGATGTATGGAATTGAACTTGTCTTGCTCGAATTGTATGAATTGTGTGACTCTCTGTATTTGGTTTTCATAGGGAGATAACGCTGTTTGAAGTAATTTTGTGTTTGTTGTATCTATATCTGTCTTCAGAGAGATTCAATGGCTCGCAATAAACATACAAGGGCGATGGCTCGTGACAGACGTATACATGTGAGCGCGAGACAAGACAATAGGAGTATGGCTACGATTGCAGAAGAAAGGCAAATGATAACTGAGGTGACAACTCGCCAGGATCTGAGGGCCACGCAACAACGAGAATTGGAAGTTAAGGTTTAGAATCTGTTGGAGGAAAGTCGGCTTTGGGGCAACCATGAACTGCCTAGATTCCAAAAGAGGAATAATAGAAAAATGAACCAGTTTAAGCGGAAACCATACGCACGGGTATCAGGGAAACAACAACAACAACTAACTCCTGGACAAAGTACTAGTGGTGGTGTATCCAGTCAGACCCCGACATCTTCGCTAAGATGTATGAAATGCGGAAAGGAACACTTCACGAGGGAGTGTAAGATCAAAGGGATAATCTATTTTAAATGTGGAAAGCCTGGACACATCTCCCGCAAATGCAACCTAGCAAAGGCAAAGTCTTCAATCGATGCTACATAGGCTGTGAAACCACAAACAGAAGTCGGAACTTATACCTTGGGTAGTGCTGAGACCTCAACATTTGGAGATCTAAACAAGGGAAGTTACACCTCAAATGACGACCCTGTAATCGTACTGTATAATTCTGGGGGTAACCCCTCCTTTTACCATTTGTAACCATATGGATCATTTGGATTCATCTGTATCTTTCTTATCTTCAACTTAAGTTACTTCCATTTCTGTTACTAAGACTTGTCATTGACACCTAAGTTGTGTAATCTATCCTATTTCTACTAAAGATCGAGTCTTTTGTTGACCTATCTTACTTACTTCAAATCATATCTGTTCGAGTTCATGATTTTAGAAATTGATCGGTTGTTTTTTTTTGTTATTATCTGCTAGGTCGTCCCGATAAAAAACCTTAGTGATTTTTGAAACTAAGACTTTTGAATTCATAACGGCCAATAAGGTCTAAGCCTCATAAAGGAAAGGAGCCTGAGGGTACATGTTAATGTTTTCCGTAGAGGACCAAGAGTAAAAGGAATATAGATGCCGCTCTTGTAGTCAAAGGGTTTCACATGTCAAGCAACGATGCTGTTAGTTAAGGAGAAGAATGAAATTTTTCGGTGAGACAAGGACTGTCACAAAATAAACAAGGCTTCGATCAAGGATGAGTGTCCTTAGAGAAAGATAAGTAATTCAATGGGCTGGTGAGAAAAGAGTCGTTGTTCTTTCCAAGATAGATGTATGTCCTGGTCATCGATGAATTCGTGGAAATTGAGAATGTTCATAAAATGATTTTTTTTTCGAGTGTGCTTTCGACATTATGGGTATCCCGTGATGTCAATCGGGGTGACAAACGCTCCTATTGTATTCATGGACAACATGAATTGTATTTTCTATCCTTACCTAGAGCGGAATTGTCGCTGTCATTAATGATGACATTCTGATCTATTCTCGAAGATAGTGGGACAACTTGCTCAGCTTATAAGAAGAGAATCGAAACTTTTACGGACCATCACAGGCGAAGAAAGTTTTCAAAGATTGAGGAAGTATTCCGATTTTGATACTGCCCGATCCCAATGAAACATTCAAAGTGTTTCGTGATGCTTCACATCAAGGGTTAGGATGTGTGTTCATGCAAAGTTGAGAAGTTATAACTTATGCCTCGAGGTAGTTGAAGGCGCATTGAGAATAGCCCAACTCACGAACTGGTGTTAGCCGCGGTTATATTGGCTCTAAGAACATGGAGACATTTTCTGTGTGAAGAAATGTTCAACGCTTTTATCAATCACAGAAGCCTAAAGTACCCATTCGATAAAAAGGGGCTGGACATGAGGCAGAGAAGGTGATTAAAATTTTTGAGGGATGTATGACGTCTAGCTTCAGTGTCATCATGTCGGAGTTGCCAGCAAACTCACTCCAAAGTTCTATTGACTAGATCAAATTTCTGTCGGATTGGTCCGATAGCTTAGCAACTAGCTTTACTACCTTTTAATCCTAATATATTCATAATATCTTCCATAGGTTATAATTGCGATGGTATATCCCCAACCAAGCCATGTCATCGAACGGGACATAGTATAATTAAGAGAGGGTTTGATCTATGAAATATTTCTTGTGAAAATCAAGAATAGGAGACCAAAGCAACACGGGGGCAGGGAGATCACATTGGTAAAGACAATCTGAATTGACGTGATTAGAAGCGCGACATGGAGGTCAGAAGATAAGATGAAGAAACAACGTCGATATTTATCCTAAGGAATAAAAAAAATTCGAGGACGAAATTTCTATTTGAAGGGGAGTGTTGTAACATCCTGAAAGTTTATAATTTTAGGATAAATAGTCGTTTTAGAATATTTGTGATTTTTGAAAATTTTCTAAATTTTTTTTGAAAACGTTGAATATTTTAATATTATTTCTCATTTTGCGTGTACACTGAGCTGAGTCGGGAAAATGAAATATTTTTTCTGATAACCTTGATCTGTGGAAACGCCGACGGGGGATCTTACTAAATCCGAGGCTGGACACGGTTTATGAGGTTTCACGTTTTTCAAAAAATTTAACAGATGAAATAATAAAACACTGCGAAGAATTAATCTGTCAGATTTGTTAATGCTGACTTCTGCTAACTATAACTATAACTATTGTCTAAAAAATAATAACATGTAATAAAAATCTTATCACACTATTCAAAAATCTACCTTGTGTCAAATCTATTGTTTCTATTTTCAAAATAAAGATTAAATTAATTCCAAAACTCTTTTGGGAAACTTCCAGGAAATTTCCTCCCATTTCACATTTCTCTCTCTCTTCCCTCTCCCCTCTTCTACACGGCAGAGGCTCCTTTGGAGCCAATCATCACGTTTTCTTCTTCTTTTCTTTCTTTCTTCTTCTTCTTCCTCCTCAACCGTACGCCCTCACCATTCACCATCTTCATTTTCTTGCTTCACCACTTCCATATCTAGCTTTCTTCCATCATTCCAAGACCATTTTCCTTGTGGCCATCCTTGGTTCTTCTTCTTCTTCTTCTTCTTCTTCCATTTTTCACCATTGAAGCTAAAGCTTGGAGCTATTGAGGTAAAGTCTTCAAGTTTCTTCTATCTTCTTCTCATTTTCGTTTTTTTGGTCACCTATGTGGCCAAGGAAGCATTTTTCCATGATTAGAGTGAACACTTTGGGAATTTCACACCCTAGGGTTTTTTTGAAGGGGGAAAACGAAAATCAAGAGCAAAAAAGAGAAGCATCCTTGTGATTGTCTTCATTTAGGTAAGAGGGAGATGATCCTCTTCAACCAATCTTGGTAGTAAAGAAATGTCTTGTGTATTGTGTTGATGAGGGAATCCATGTTGGATTTCCCTCTTTGTTATACTATGATATTTCTATGATTTTGTGGTTGTTTGATTTGTATGACTATATGGATTTGTATTATGTGCCTTGATGATTATGAACCTATATATTGCTATTTTGTATTTAGATGTTATGTATCATATTTTGGATTATTGGAAAATAAATGAAAAACTTTGATGAAGGATGGGCCGGGGCTCTGCAGAAACGAATTTTGCAGAACCCTTGTTAATGCACTAGCGCTCAGGCGCTGTGCATAGAGCGCCTAGGCGCTCTTTGCCCAGAAAGTTTTCCCTGTGACGCGGCCTGGTTAGCACTCAGGCATTTCGTGGTCAGCGCCCAGGTGCTACACTAGCGCTCAGGCACTCCTGATATGGCGCCTAGGCGCCCAGAACAGAACTAGCTAGGTAACTGTGAGATGAAGCTATGTGATTGAAGATTTGAATGTTAATGTTGGAATCTGAGATGGAAGGTTTTAAGGGTTTATTAACTCAATTTGAAGCTAAGGTTTTAGATTGAAACTGCAATCAATTGGAATGAACTTAGTGAACAAAAATTTAAGTAAATGATATCAAGAAATCAATGCATAAAATGGGAGAAATTGATGTTAGTAAGGGACTTTGGGAGGCCACGGTTTTGATAATGGATTCTAAGAAGTTGGATTTATTTAGAGTAAAATGAGAGTTAAGTGATTTGGAACATAGAGGAAGAACAAGAGAGTTGTGAGACTTGTAAAACCTACGAGTAAATTTTAAGTGAACATAATTGATTAGGTTAAGGAACTTGATCAACCTAAAGGAATGAAGCTTGAATAAGGACTTCGAGAGAAGTTTCTCTAGGAAATGAATTTACAAGGGATGATAACTTGAGTAGGACTTTACGATGATCTCATAAGATTTATTAATGGTTGAATTGGCCTAATTGTGGCATATTATGGAAGATTGTGGATTGTGAAATATTTGTGAACATGTTTATGCATGGAGTCCATATGCATTAGATGTTTGCTCAATCAATGACTGTTAAAGGGCTGAATGAGCCTAGGATCATGCATTGAGTCAGCATGTATTTTATAAATTGCTCAGTCTCTGACTGTTAAAAGGCTGGATGAGCCTCTGATTTTGATTTAAGTCAACGTATTGAACAATTTGCTCAATCTATGACTGTTAAAAGGCTAGATGAGCCTATGATTATGCATTTAACCGGTATGCATTGAACAAATTGCTCAGTCGATGACTGTTAAAAGGCTGTATGGGCCTATGAACGCGAACCGAATAATGTGGTCGATGATGGACCTATGGGGGGGCGTAAGGCGCGGTGTATGCCGATTGCACGCATTACGAGCCTGACAAATCATTATTCTTTACGCATTGAATTAATGAGAATTGAATGGTGAGGTCTGTGATGGATCTTAGAGGGGCGTAAGGCGCGACGTATGCTAATTGTACGCATTTCGAGCCTAACAAATCACTATTCTTTTTATGGTAAATGAACGAGGATTGGATAGTGTGGTCTACGATGGATCTCCGGGTGCGTCAGGGGGTGGTGATCCTTCTGGTGATGATGTTATCACATAGTAAAATACCTTTGGCCGGAAAGCCGATTGCAATGCACTGACGAGGAACCGACAAGCACTATTCTTTTCGTGGTCCGGCATAGACTGTTTGAGGGGGCGGAGACTACCGGAACGTTCATGTTTTAAAATGGAAAATCTTGGTACCAAGTGCATAAGCATTGTGAGTCAGCATTGTGAGTTAGCATTGTGAGTCGGCATTGAGAGTCGGCATTGTGAGTTAGCATTGAGAGTCGGCATTGTGAGTCCGCATGTCATGTGTCACTCTTTTATATGATGAATAAACTATTGTGATCTTGATGCCATGATTACCTGAAATGTTTTAACTGTTCGATATCTGAGACCTTGTTGACTGTCTAGAGTATTGCTGATGTTTACAGGTTATTATTGATCTTTATTATTGCTTGTAACTGGACTGCTTGCGTTGTAAATTCCATTGTTGCTATTGATAAATATATGAATTGTATTGCTTCATGGGTGCTTTGCGTCGTATTGTTTTCTTACTGCCATAGTGGTACTGAAAGATGGGTGTCTCACCTCTTTTCTATATTTTTGTATTTCTGTTTTATATTTGTATTGGATAAAAGATCGTGAGAAAGATGAAGAGGGACCATACCTTGATTGAGTGGATTGGGCGTCTGGACAAGATTTCTTCAACTACGTAAGCATGTAGCTGCGAGGAGGCAATGATGCCTGTCGTGTCAACTGGGATGCCGTGCGTCATGTACATATGGGGTTGCGGCTCGGTCTGCTGGTAGTACCCATCCCTGGGTTACTACTTTTTCCCCTTTTAATTTTTTTATTTCCGCTGTATTTTATTTGACTCTGTAATTATTATATTCTATGTTATTAGTGATTCGTGTTAATTAGCCATAAAATATATATATATATATATATATATATATATATATATATATATATATATATATATATATATAAGGAACGTGATTTTATTTCAATGGTTGTATTAAGGGTTGAATATATCTATATTTCTTTCGAGGCTCGTATTTTCTGCTTATGCAAATTGTCAAAAAAAAAAGTATAGACTCTTGAGAATTCTAATTACTGTTATCATGACTGTGATACACTTGGATTTAGTAACTGTGGTGTAATGACGATTACGCCACGATTGTTACATTTAGGTGCATTACAACAGGATGGGACAATCTCAGACAACACTTTTTGCTACATTACACCACTGCCAAAGGAGTGCCCAAAGTCGATTGATTCTTTTTTTGGAATTCTCCAATGGAGTGACGAATCCCTGTGCACATTAAGAGATTCAGTATCGCCTACGTTGGTATAGAAAACCTGGATAACAAAATAGCCCTTCATTATGCCAGGAACGGCTTCCGAACTGATTCAGACTTCTTTCAGTCTCTGGCAAAAAAGAAACCAGCGACTTTGGATGAGCTTTACTCGCGCTCCGACAAGTATGTCGAGCTGGAGAAGCTTACTAAGGATAAAAAGAGTCTAGAAAAAAGTGAAGCCCTTCACCAGAAAAATAACCAGAACTCTAACCAACCTCGTGGCTCCTCTAAGAGCAAACTTTGTCTGCTCAAATATTCAGATTACACTGCATTGAACACCCCACGAGAGACGATCTTAAAGGAGGTGCTTTAAACCTAGTTTCAGGATATTAAGAGGTCACCCCCTTTGAAGAAACAATACTGGAAGGACTAGTCAAAACATTGTAAATGGCATTAAAGCTATGGTCATGAGACAGAAGATTGCTACTAACTTCATGATGCTATTGAGTCCCTGATCAAGGAGGGACGTTTGCAAAAATATATAAACAACTTTTGAAACAATGAAAGTAGCGGAAGACGGAGTGATCGTAGACAAAGTCGCAGTCCACTCCACCCCACCACGATTCTGAAAACCAACAAGATCAAAACAAGGAGGCCCTAGGTTAGGGCAACAGGAAGGACAGGCTTGTCAATACCATCTCTGGAGGATTTGCAAGCGGGGGATTGTCTAATAATTCCAGGAAGAAAGCACTCTGGACTGTGATCATGAGCGTCTCCAGTTCTTCATGGAGACCCCGTGTTGAAGACAAGGACGGATTACCCATTTCTTTTTCCGACAAAGACTACAACGATATTATTCAAGATCATGACAACCCACTGGTTATATCCGGAGTAATATCTAACGTCAAAGTCTGATGTATCTTCGTAGACCAAGGAAGCTAGAGGGACATTATGTTCATGGACGCTTTCAAAAGAGTGGAGTTCCCCCTATCCGTGCTAACACCTTATGAGGGCGAACTCACTGGTTTCTCTAGAGAGAAGGTTACCCTAGTAGGTTATTTTGAAACCTTTTTAACTCTAGGTAATGACAGCATCTACAGAATTTTTAATGTGAGATTCCTGATCGTGGACTGCCCTTCGACTTACAACATTATTTTGGATAGTCCTACATTGAATGACATTGTTGCTATAGTATCTATCACTAACCAGGCCATGAAAATCCTCAATAAGAATAATGAGATAGTCACGGTCAAAGGTGATCAGATTGCAATATGCAAATGTTATAATGAAAGTTTGAAGATATGTAAGACCCCTAGGAAAACAAAAGCACGCACATCTAGCCCTACCTAAGATCAAGTTAACATCCTTATGACCGAGTTAGATATGAATGATGAAATCCATGGTACTAGATCCCAGCAGAGGGAGAATTAGTCCCACTCCAGCTCGGTGACATGCCCGATCAAGTCACCAAAATAGGCGCGAATCTGGAAGAACATGAGAAGCTCCAACTTATAGAGTTCTTGCATAAAAACAAGGACTTATTTGCATGGATGTCCTTTGACATGCCTAGGCTTGACCCCGCTTCCATCTGCCATTGTTTATCTATTAAATGAGGTATAAAGTCGATCTCCCAAAAGAAAAGAAAAGTTAGCCCTGAGAGGCAACAAATCATCGAGGAGCTAGTCAAAGAACTACTCAGTGCCGGTTTCATTAGGGAGATTTCATATACCACGTGGCTCTCCAATATGGTCCTGGTGAAAAAGCCAAACAAAAAGTAGAGGATGTGTGTAGACTACACTAACCTGAACAAGGCTTATCCTAAAGATCCACACCCCCCAAACATTGACAAACTAGTTGACAACTCCTCTAGCTTCCAGCTACTATCTTTCATGAATGCTTATTCCGGCTACAATCAGATCCCAATGTACCCTAAAGATGAAGATAAAATTACTTTCATTATTAAGAGTGTGAGCTACTACTACGGGATAATGCCCTTTAGTTTGAAAAATGGAAGAACCATTTAGTAGAGAATGATGAACATGCTTTTCGAGGATCATACGGGAAAAATGCTTGAAGTCTACATTTACGACATGATAGTAAATATAACATCCCAAAAATTAATAAATTCATGACAAATAGTCATTTTATAATATTTGTGATTTTTGAAAATTTTTCAGGATTTTTCTGAGAGCACGAAATATTTTAATATTATTCCTTGTTTTGCGTACGCGCTGAGCGGAGCCGAGAAAATGAGATATTTTTCTCGAGAACCTTGAACTGTGAAAACGTCGATGGAGGATCTTATTAAACCTGAGACCAAACACAGTTTACGAGGTTTTACGTTTAGTGTTTAGGTTTTATAGTTGACAGGATGAAAAATCGCTGTACAAAATTTTATCCACTGGACAATTAATACTGACTTCTGTCAACTGTAACAATTGTCTATTGGATAATAACATGTACTAGAAACCCTATCACCTTATCTTAATGTAATTCACTTTATGTCAAATTAAATCCACTTTAATTCAAATTAGTGTACTTTCATCAAAGCTTCTGTGAGAAGCTTTGACTACCAAATGACCACCTTACCCTTGACTTGTTGGAAAAGCCTATCCCCCACCTTTTCTCTCTCCTTTGTCATGACACTCTTGCCCTTGGGAGGCAAAAATTTTGCCTCCCCACTTAACCTAACACACCCAAAAATATCTTCACTTTTACAAACCCTTTCTCTCTCTAACTCCCTCTTCTTTATTTCTCTCCACCTTCTCTCTTCTTCTTCCTCTCCAATCCGAAATTTGTAGCCCCCTTTGTGACTATCACTCTCCATCTTTTCTCTCCATCAACACCATTTTCACACTCACCTCTACCTCCTCTGCACTTTCTCTTTTGAAAGTTTCTTCAAAAACCCATCTTTACCTCCATTGCCATCCAAGACAAAGCTTTAAGCTTTAAGGTAAAGGTTGCATTTTTCTTCCTTATTTTCTTCATTTTCGTGTTCCATGGTCTCTTTGGTGACCATGGATCCCTTCTTTTCCAACCTATGATGTTGATTCATTGTCTTGAAATTTCTAGGGTTTTGGAAGCTCAAAACCAAAATCTTCAAGAAGCAAGTAGGAGCCTATTTTCGTGTTCTTCCTTTAGGTAAGAGGGAGATTTACTCACTTCAACCATTATTGGTGGTGAGGAAACTCTTGTGTGGTTGTTGATGGAGAAATCCATCTTTATATGTTTACTTTGTTGAGTGATTTTTCATGTTTAAGCATTCTTTATTGAGATTGATATTTGTATAATGATCTTGAATGTGTTTGATGTGTTGAAAATGCTTGATCATGTTAGCGTTGTTAAATGAAAAATTTGGAGTTTCCTACCCTAATGTGAGGCTACAGTTTTGACTAGGGTTTTGGGATGAAAATTGGTTTTTAGATACAAATAAAATGAAGGTCATATGATTAAAGGTTGAATGATGATGTTGGAATTAATGGATGGAAATTTTTGAGGGTTTCCTAATCTAATGTGAGGCCACAGTTTTGGCATGAATTTTTAGGGGATTTGGATAAAATTAGTGAGTAATAAAACCTATGTGATTGGACATTAAAGAATTGATGATCATAATGGAGTTGACTATGAAAAGTTTAGGTTTTTCCTAACACCTATGGAGGTCACGGTTTTGATAAGAACCTTAGGATATAAATTTGATTGGGTACAAGAATTAAGGGAAGCTTAAATGGTTAAGTATTGAATGATAATGTTAGATGTAATGAAAGGAAAAATTTGGGAGTCCACCACACTAATGAGGAGCCATGGTTTTAGCTTTAGGTTTCAAGAGATTAGATTAATTTTGTGTGAAAGGTGAATTGTGTGATTTGGTATCAACTGACTAATACATGAAATGGAAGGAAAATAGGAACCTGAAGGCTTTGAGGGGCCATGGTTTTTAGAGTAAAATTGGGTATAAACGATGCCTTGGTGTGTCTTCAGAAATCAAGGACTTAGAAAAGTACATAATCCATCATAAGATGGAAGGAATTCATTGAATGGTAACTCTCAAGAGAGTCACAGATTTTAAGGGTTATTTAACCTAGGGAATTTCATAATTGATCAAGACTTAAGTTATTGGAAACGTTGGACCCTTAATGGGAAATGGTGATAAATGATGGACCGTAAACATACATTGATGTTGGGAAGTGGTTCTATATTGTTGTAAGACCCTAAGTGGGGCTAAGTATTTGTTGATGAATTCCTTGAAAGATTATGATTTATTGACATTGAGAATGAATATATATGCCATTGTGGTATGCTTATGATGAATGTATCATCAATAAACATATATGATTGGACATTGCATCATCATGCATATGTGTCGTCCATTAGACATTGTTGTAAAGGCAGTGTATGCCTAGGAGTTGAATAACACCTATGTGCGGGTACGAATAGACTAAGTGTAAGGTCATAGTGGTTGGTCGTGTGGGTGTCGGGGTGCAGGTTCCTCATATGGACAGTTATGAGCTCCTCTGTGTAGGGGGTAGACCGATGCAAACACACCGACGATCTGGACCGAGATGCTGTCCTATATCACGATCAACTGTTGAGGTGCCATGTATAAGCCATTGTTGCGCAAATATTTTTATGAGATGAAGCACACTATTTTTAAGGTTAACGATATACTGGCATTACTCCTTGATCATTCATGCCAAAAATGTTGATGTCTAGCTCCATGGAGTAGGATTTGTGGTACCATAATGCAGTGTGCACTGTTCATTGCCAGTCTTATAAATTGTTGAGCATGAACACTTGTGACTGTGAAAATATCTGTTTTATTTCTGTAATAATTATTGCACTGATATTGTAAGGGTCTTATAATACTTGTGACCGGTCTTATAATTATTGCACTGTTCATTGCCGGTCTTATAATTATTGTACTGATTACTTGAGATATTATTGCTTATAATTGTACTACTTTGCTATAAATTCTACTGTTACTGTTAATAAATATGTGGACTGTGTTGCTATATGGGCATTCTAGGCCGTGCTGTCTTCTTACTGCTGTAATGGTAATGAAAGTTGGGTGTCTCACCTCTTTACTGTGTTACCCAGTTTTATGTCGTTTTGGATAAAGACAGTGAAGAGCATGGATTGAGTTCGATTTGTTAGGTTTTAAGGATCGACTTTTGTTTCCTTGTGATGGCGTCTACACAACCTCTCCTGTTACACATGTGGATACAGTTTCATAGTAGCTTGGAAGCCTGGCATTTTGACCATGAAGCAGAGCGTGTTACTTACATTGGGGATGTGACCCTAGTTCAGTGTGGTAATGAACCTGGAGCTGGCATGGACATATCTTCTGTTCCTATACGTGTAGAGTTCCCTATACCCATCGGTTAGATGTGGGATAATCGTTGCCTCTTCCCTAGAGAGGTTTCGGTTATAACGCATGTTCGTGCTCCCATCCATCTGGATGTGTCGCAAGGGCGAGTATTCTCTATCGGAAACACTAAAGAAGATCAGGTGCAGGACCATTCCTTACATGTGTTAGACTTCGGGGAAGGTCAAACTTTTATATGGTAGTTATGTTATGCTATGTAAAACCTATATTTTATATTGTTGTACGTTAATTTATGTAAGGATGATGGATATGTACTCTGTATTAAGCTAATGTTGTATTTTGTGTTGCGAGACAATATAATTATATTTCATATCATGGCCCATATTTTCTATTTATGCATAATGGAAATATCTCTAATTATCTTATAAATCTAAATATGAAAATATTGTTTTGAGACTGTGACACACCTAGAACTAGTGACTGTGGTATAATGACGATTGTGCTGAGTTGGCTAGATCTAGGTGCGTTACAGTAAAAACTCCATTGTCTGGATCACACACCTCAGACCTCGAAGAAGTGTTCACACAATTGAGAAAACACGATATAAGGCTTAATCTAGAAAAATGTGCATTTGGGGTCCAGGTCAGAAAATTCTTAGGCTTCATGTTGACTTACTACAGAATCGAGGCAAATCTAGATAAATGTAAAGCAGTGCTCGACATATGTAACCCCCAGAGTGTAAAAGAAGTACAACAACTGACAGGACGAATTGTGACTCTCACACTGTTCCTCGCTAAAGCTGCTCACAAATCCCTCCCCTTCTTCAAGTTGTTAAAAAAGAGGATAGGTTTTGAGTGGACTCAAGAATGTGAGGATGCCTTCACGTCTTTGAAGAACTTCATGTCTTCTCCTCCTATTCTGATAAGACTGGAATCAAGCGAAACATTTTACATATACCTCTCTGTCCACAAGGAGGCCGTGAGTTCGATACTTATCTTGGAAATGACCAAAGGTCAGAAGCTGATTTATTTCGTGAGCAAGGTGCTTCAAAGCCCTGAGCTCCGATATCAAAAAATAGAGAAGGTTGCATTCACACTCATCATCAAGGCCAGAAGACTTAAACAATACTTCTAATGTCATCCTATGATGGTAAGGATAAATCAGCCTATCCAACAGATATTGCATAAGTCAGACTTAGCAAGGAGAATGATTGCCTAGTCCATTGAGCTTTCCGTGTTTGGAATTGCTTATGAGCCCAGGATAGCAATCAAGGCACAAGCATTATCGGACTTCCTTGCTGAACTCACCTCAGACCTCGGTGATCCCGAGGAAATATCTTGGACTGTATTCGTAGAGGGGTCCTCCAACCTCAAAGGGAGTGGGATCAGAATACTCCTTAAAAACTCTAAAGGAGTAACCATTGAGAACTCCCTAAGGTTTGAATTTTTTACTTCAAACAATCAGGCAGAGTATGAAGCATGCATCGTCGGATTGGTAATGGCTAGGGACTTGGGGGCAATGAAGATCAGACTTTGTAGTGACTCCCAGCTTGTGACCTTCCAAATCTAAGGTGATTATCAAGCCAAAGAGCCTCTCCTTTAGAAATACCTAGCGAGGGTACAAAGACTCCTCACGAGCTTCCAAGTGGTAAAAGTGGAACACATATCCCGAGAACAGAATTAGAAGGCCGGCCTCTTGTTTAAGTTGGCTAGCACCAAGAGCCTGAGTAATAACCATTCAGTGATCTAGGAGACACTCTCACAACCCTCCATCATGGACATATCTGTTTTCCAGGTAGAAAGGCAAGAATGTACTTGGATCACGCCAATAATAAAGTACTTACAGTCCGGTGCCCTTCCTGAGGACCCAAATGAAGCCTCCAAGTTAGTTAAAACTGCAATTAAATACACCATTTGCGATGAACAATTGTATCAACACGAGTTTTCTTCACTTCTCCTTAAATGCCTCACGCTAAAAGAAGTTGAATACGTGCTGGCTAAAGTCCATGAAAGGAGTTGTGGACACCATTTGAGAGGCAAAGCTTTAGCCTTAAAGGCACATAGGGCGGGGTACTACTGGACAACAATGGAAACAAACTCTCTTGCGCATGTCCAAACATGCGACAAATGCCAATGACACTCCAACCATTATTATGCTCCACTTGAGGAACTATTCATGATGTCTGTACCTTAGCCATTCTATCAATGGGGTATGGATATCCTGGGTCTGTTCCCTCAAACACCCGGACAGCTTAAATTCTTGGTGGTAGTCATGGATTACTTTACTAAATGTATTAAAGTAGAGCCCCTAGTCACCATCACCTCTGCTCGAATCTAGAAATTCACTTAGCGCCACAACATTACCAGGTTTGGAGTCCCGGAATCCATTGTGATTGATAATGGGACACAATTCAAAGATAAGGGATTTGAGGAGTCGCTTGCTGGTTTGAAAATTAAACACCATTGCAATGCTGTGGAAAAGCCCCAAACAACTGGAAAAGCCGAAGCCGCCAACCGAGTTATCGTCCGTGGGCTAAAGAGAAGACTGGACAAAGCCAAAGGAAACTGGCTAAGCAATTAGATAATGTCCTATGGGCCTACTAGACTACACTCCACTCTACGACAAGGGAAACTCCTTCAAGCTTACTTATGGATGTGAGGCTATGATCCCGGTGGAGATAGGGGAACCTAGCTAGTGTAACACCCTACTTTGGATGTCACATTTACGATAAATCAAAATAAAACCTTATCCAAGTTATAAATCATTTAGTACATATAATAATATAAGTTATAAAAAATTTTCTTTTTATACATTATATCATTAAATAAAATAAACAGAACATGAAATACAACGAACTACTAAATACACACCATAATTATAAATATGATTTTGTCTTTAAAGGTACAAATAATTTACACACTACAAACTATTTAACAAAGCAGTAAACTGTTTGGTTTAAAGCAAACCATGAACTTGCCCAAGTACAAAACTAAAAGTTTTGATCCTCCGAAGGATCCTTCTTTGGGAGATCATCGGAAGACAGAAACCCTAAGTTTCAAGAAGTCCTACGGGCAGGAGTCCGCATGGTCGACTGACTACAGGATTTAAAGATGCAAACCCAAGTGCAAGTTGTCTCAAGTAATAAATTTCTCGGGAGTCCGAGGTCGATCCATAGGGAATTGATGAAGAAAAATTAATTGAGGTAAGAAAAGGATTTGTCGCAACACCAAAAATAATAAAAGATGTTCACAAATGAATTTAAGAACTTGCTTAGGTTAGGAGATCCACTCTTGGTAATAAATTAAAGGTAAGATTATTTCTCTTTATAACTCAATTGAAATCCACACACAACGGAGGTTCCAATCGGAAAATATAACATTCAAAGTTCAATTATATATGCAATCATATTATGATTCCTTTAATTATCTACCAACATTTGTAAATGAGTTCAAGCATTCACTGTGCCAATCCTATTGTCTACAATAAATCAAGATCTCCATTATACAAAGAAGGTTTCTAAATTGAATGGAAACAAAATACAACACATATAATGTCCATTTGATAATATATCATTTAAGCACAAGAAATAGAATAATCTAACCTTATTTCATTACCAAGAGCTTCACTCTTTCACTCAAGCAAGATGAAGATTTGGTTACTCATAGATAAAAAGAAAGAAAGAGAGAAGAAGAGAAAGATGAACATAGCTTCAATTTAGAACAAGAGAAAATTACAACAAAGGAAAACAATAAACAAACATAACCATAACTTGTAAAAACTAAGCCTAAAACCAAGAGCACTAAATGATTAGCCAATGGTGCCTTTTATAGAGGATTAGGGATACCAAATGATAAGGGAGCTGATTAAGAGTAGGTGGATGAGTGGATGAATGAGTGGAAAATGCCAAATGGTAAGTTGGTGAGTGGAAAATTATTGAGATTCTTTGTCTCTGAAATCATTCAGTGCTAATTTTATGGATGCCATCAGAATGAACCAACATGGTCTTCATGAAAGTTGTAGCATTTTGTCTCAAATTTCCAATGGCACCAAAATCATCCAAAAATTCTTCCTACAGCCCAGGATATGACCCAATTACTGCAGGCTGTTCAGCCTCAATTTCAGCACCTCTATTTTGACTTCCAGACCCAATATCACCTCCAAGCTGTCTGAATGAGCTCTTATATTCTGCATGAAAGTTCTAGATATGGGTCTTAACTTTCAATTCTCCAAATTTCATCCCAAGAAAGTTCCTACAGCTCGAGTTATGCTCCGATTACTGTACACTGTTCAGGTTCCAGTCACAAAACTCGTGTTCTGACTTCCAAGCTCAATTAGCTCTACTAGATGTCTGAATAAGACTTTGAGCTCCTCATCAAAGTTGTAGAGCTTTCTCTCAGCTTTTCTTCAAGGTAAAATTCATAATTTCTAGACATCTAGAACGCGAGATATGGCTAAAATACAGAAACAGTGTAAGACCCAAATAATGCTAAAAAAATCAATTAAGTCCAATTTGAGTCCAATCTTACAAAACATAACCAGGCTTAATCAATTAAGTACATGAAGAGTGTAAATAATTAAAAATGAGAGTTTATTAATGTATAAAATATGTGATTATCATCGACGCACTACTAAGCTCGCTAAATCAATCCAAATGATATAGATGATCCAGAGGCTCGCCCTCCTCGCACTGATCGCTCGGATGTTGCTCGTCCTCGTATTGACAATCTAAAGGCTTCTTGTAACACCCCAAAATTTATTTATTTTATTATAAATAGTCATTTTCTAATATTTGTGATTTTTGTGAATTTTTTTGGATTTTTCTTAGAATGTGAAATATTTTAATATTATTCCTCATTTTGTGTGTAAACTAAGCGAAGCTGGAAAAATGAGATATTTTTTTCGAGAACCTTGTTCTGTGCAAACATCGACAGGGGATCTTACAAACCTGAGGCTAGACACAATTTACGAGGTTTCACATTTTTCAAGAATTTTATCAAATAAAATAATAATCGCTAGGTATTTTATTATCTGCTAGACAATTAATACTAACTACTGTCAACTGTAACAATTATCCATTGGATAATAGCTTGTAGTAAAAATCCTATCTTATCCTAATGTAATCTACTTTATGTTTAATCAAATCCACTTTAATTCAAAAATACTATATTTTTAATCAAGCTTCTTATGGAAGCTTTGTCCCAAAATGACCAAACTACCCAAATCTTGCAAGGGAAGCCACTCATCCCTCTCCTTCTCTCTCTCATTGCTGTGGCATAGGGCTTTAGGGGAGAGTCCAAAATTAAAATTTTACTTACTCATTTTCACTCCAAAAGTCTAATACACTAAAAACCTATCACTCTTTTCTCTTTATTTTCTTCTCATTTTTTCTTTCTTTCTTTCTTTCTTTCTTTCTTTCTTTCTTTTTTCTTTTTTCTTCTTCTTCTTCTTTTCTTTTCTTCTTCTTCTTCTTCTTTTCTTTTCTTCTTCTTCTTCTTCTTCTTCTTCTTCTTCTTCTTCTTCTTCTTCTTCTTCTTCTTCTTCTTCTCCTTCACCCGCTCCACGGTTTGCAGCCCCTCTTGGTGACCATCACCATTTTCATTTCCTTATTTCACCATCACCATTTCTATACTCCTCTCATCACTCCAAAGCTTTCCTCTTTGAAGATTTTCTGTCAAATCCATCATCCTCTTCATCTTCTTCCAAGAACAAAGCTTGAAGCTTTGAGGTAAAGCTTCCATTTTTCTTCCCACTTATCTTTATTTTCGTGACCCTTGGTTAATGTGACCAAGGATTCATATTTTTCCAAGCTTGGTTGTTGATTCTTTGTGTTTGGTTTTCTAGGGATTTTGGAGAGCCAAAATCGAACCACCAAGAAGCACACCAAGGAGGTGATTTTTGTGTTCTTCCTTTAGGTAAGAGGGAGATTTACTCACTTCAACCATTATTGGTAGTGAGAAGACCTTTGTGTGGTTGTTGATGGAGAAATCCATAAGGGATGCTCACTTTGTTTGATTGTTTTTCATGTATTGTGTGTTCTTGATTGAAACTAAAGTTTTGTTGTTATAAGTGCTTTGATAATATTGGATTGGATGGAGGAAAATTTTAGAATTTCCTATCTCTTGGGGAGGTCACGGTTTTGACCATAAATTTAGGGGGGTTTGAGTTTGATTTTTGTATGCAATGGAATTTAGGTAATTAAGTGTTAAAGATTTGGTAAATGAAATGGAAACTTTTGGAATACTCACTTTAAGAGGCCCACGGACTCTAAGGGTTTTATTGGCTCAAGTTATGATTTTTAGATACTCTTGTGATTTGAATATTTCATTGTTATAAAGATTGATAATGTGGTAGAAGAAATTGATTAGGTATTAATTCTTGAGGGGCCATAGTTTTAAGGGTTCTTTGACCCAAAATTTGCATAATTGATCAAGACTTAGGGGATTAAGAATGTTGAATACATAATGTGAAATTGTGGTATGTGTTGAACTATATATATGAAATGTTGATATTGAGAATGGATTGTATGATTTTGTGAGTCCATGTGTGGGACTAAGTACTTGTTGATGTGTACTTGATTAAATTGTAGCATGAAGTTATGGTTGGTTGATACTATGCCATTGTGGTATGTTCCATGAGAAATACAAATTGTTAATGAATATGCATGATATGCATTGAATTATGAGGAACATATAATTGATGAACATACATGATGTACATTGAGTCATCATGCATATGCGTTGTCCATTGGACTTTGTTGGAAAGGTCGTGTATGCTTAGGAGATTGAATTACACCTTAGTGCAGGTGCGAGTAGACTAAGTGTGGGTCATAGTGGTTGACCTTGGGGGCGTTAGGGTGCGGGTGTCTCACAATAGACAGTGGTAGCTCCACTGGGGCCATGGGATAGACAGATGCAAACACACCGATGATCCGGACCGAGACGCTGTCCTATATCGCGATCAATTGTTGAGGTGCCATGTATAAGCCAAGTTGCGCAAAATACTATTTTTCTGATAAAGCACTTTATTTTAAGGCTAATAAGATACTAGCATAACTCTTTGATCATTCTCTCCGAATGTTGATGTCTAGCTCCATGGAATAGGGTTTTGGTACCTTATGCATTATGCATTGTCAGTCCTATTTCCATCTAGCATGAGCAATTACACTTTTAAGTTATCTTCTTTACTGTTGTAATAATGATCTGATTTTGAGCTGTTGACTGCTTCTAATATTTGTGTTGTTTATCTTTTATTGCTCATTTTCTCTTCTACTACTTACTGTTGTTTTTCTCTTACTGTTTGTTCTTATTATTATTATTGATGAATATTTGTACTGTAATGCTAAGTGGGCATCCATCACCGTTCTGTTTTCTTATTGCCATATTGATATTGAATGCTAGGTGTCTCACATCTTTTCTATATTTCTATATTTCTATTTTATTTATGTATTTCTGATAAGACGTTCGTGAGGAAGAGGAAGCGCCTGAGTTTCCTGGCTTCTGGCTCGACTACGAGTAGAGCTTGCTTGAAGATGTCGTCATGCCCACACTGATTTTTGGGTTACGCGAGGATGACCTTTCATGGAGGTCCCGACTATTGACAAATTAACTTGTACACAGACGGATGCATCTATCACAGGGAGCTGACGGTGTCTTTAGTTTGGGGTCGCTATGACTCGCCTGTTTTTTATTTTACTGCTTTTGTCCATTTGGAGTTTTACCTACCCATTAGGGATTTATGGGATGACCTTTATTACACCCCACGAGATGATTCATTTCTCTCCACTGCTCGAGTTTCTGCTTGAAATTCGGTCGCTCCGATGATGATCTCATCTGACGAGGATGACTCGGAGGAGGATCCTGCTACGGTTCCTTCTCGTCAGAGGGCTGATACTATCGGTGGCTACTGATGCCTATCCATATATCTTTTTGGGAAGCCTGACGTTTTGCTAATTTGATGGGATGTAAATTTGTAATCATCTTGGGTAGGTAAAGCCTTTTCTTTTTGTATATTTTGATGATGTAACTAAACATGCTTATATATATATATATATATATATATATATATATATATATATATATATTGTGAATGTAAAGTTTTATCTCATGCTAACTTTTATTGTATCTATATTTATCATTATCTCAAAAAAAATAAAAAATAAATATTCACACGTATCTGCAATTTGCAATACTCGATTACTATAAAATTAAGATGCAAATCATTTATTCCCATGTTAAAAATGAATCGGGTCTTAATCTATAATGTAATTATTTTCGCATTTTATTTCGCTTTATTATGGTGTGACGTTTCTTCTTCTCTAGAAAAATGGGTGTTACACTGCTCCTTTTCTTCTTTCTCAAAGTCTTTACGGAACATAATAGTACAGTAAATATACACAAAGAGGTGAGACAATCTACATCACTACCAGCATAGCAGTACAGAAAATGAAAGTACATACAGATATAACAATTGATACAATAATTCATATTATCACATCATGCATAATATCTCAAATCAAATATAAATAATTACATTATGATGCAAACTCATTCCTACTCCATGGAGCTAAACACAAACATTAGAGAGAATGATCCGGAAGACCTGTTCGTAGCTCTGGCTGCCCCAGCTAAATATTACACAGTCAAATGTCATGTAAATAGTACATAGTCAAAACATCATGCACAACAGGCATTGTATTAGATAGTCTCCACTAAATCCTGAGAATAGTGCTTGTCGAGATCGCTAGTGCGTTACCCGTTACCACGACCTAGAGGAGCTACCAACTGTCCACATGTGGAATCCTCCGCATTACAGTGTAATTCATCTCGTCATCTAATTGTCAATTTCAACCAAATTGACACGTTTCTCAATGCATGTGCATAAGCCAAAATACACAAATAATTATCAGTATTTTCCATAATAGTATACCACCACTTGACAGTACCATTTTTCAACATATTCGGGTCCACCACTTTAACCCGACAGTAAAACTACCATTCCTTTCAGTCACGTAAATATTTTATCTCATTTTCACAATCACGTCACCTTTTCCCAATATTTTTAAATCGTGTAAATATTTTTTGACATTTTTGAAATCGCGTAATATTTTTAAATTATTTTCTCAATTGCGTAACATTTTTAAATTCTTTTCTTAATCGCGTAACGTTTTTAAATCGTTTTCTCAATCGCATAACATTTTTAAATAATTTTCTCAATCGCATAGTTTAAAATCATTATTTTAAATATGTGTAAGGTATTTCTAATATTTTTCAAATGCGTAAAATATTTCTTTACATTCTAAATTATATTTTGAAATTTTCTCTATTATATTTTTATTTCTAGCTTTATTTACAACATTTCCTTTTAAAAAAATCCTTCACTTAATATTTTCTACTGTTTCCTTTAAAAATTACCTTTCTTAGTCCTAACCAATATTTACATCTCGAAACTTGCTAACGCGCTTCAAAACCCAAAGGGTGAGCTATACGCTAGTACTTTTCAAGTGTTCATTGTATTTCTCATTCATACTTAATTTTTCTAATCAAGTTTCTGAAATAATTTCATTTATTTTGTTCTCTAAAATCCATTGAAATTGAGTTCTCTTTAATTTAATTGCATAGTCCACACTTAGAAACTAATTTTAGATCAAAGGTATCTCAAATGACATGTTGTCTGAAGTTCACTATATCCTCTATAAATCATCTTTAAATTATTTTCTACTATCTAAGTCCTTGTAAAAATCATTAATCCAATTAAATTAATTAATCCATGCTTTAGAAAATAGTTGAGAACATTTTGGTCCTCTTGGTGGTGGTGAAGTCGTAAGCTTCATGTGTTCTTTGGAACACTCATGCAAATCCTCAACATGTTATTCACATCCTACAATAACTATCATGCATCCATAAACACATACAAAATATATTAAAGCTATAGACATGCTTGCAAACAAAATAAATCACAAATAGGCAAAAACTTTAAACAACCAAGTGAATGAATCCTTATGGATTCTTCACCACAAACACATCAATTTTCTCACAACCATAATCTCCCTCTTATCTCTAAGGAAGACAAACTCCTCTTGGACTTCTTCCTATGGATTTCATATAGTTCCAAGAAAAACCCTAACAACTTAATTTTTTTTAAAAAGTCATAAACTATGGTTGAAAAAGAAAAATCATGGATTAATCATGGCTTAGAACTTCAAGAATCAAGTTAGGAACAAGAAACAAGGATTTTTACCTTGTAGGAAAGAAACTTCAAGGTTGGTTTCCATGCTTTAAACAGATGATTTTGAAGAAACTCTCAAGATGAAAGATGTTTAGAATGATGACCTACACTTAGTCTACTCGCAACCGCTCTAAGGTATAATTCAATCTCCTAGGCATGCGCAGCCTTGACAAAAGAGTCCAACGGACTTTCACAATGCATGATGACTCAATGCATACTCGTGTATATTCGATAATAATATACTTTCTCATAACATGCCACACTTTGGCCAAGATAAACACCAACAATATCCATGTATATTTAACAATAATATACTTATCCATAACATATCACAATTTGTCCAACTTAAACATCAATAGTTCCCTAGTCCCACTCATGGACCCAAAATAACATAGCATTAAGTTCTCAAAGGGGTAAAACACTCCTTTAGGTTCATTATGGAATTTCACTTTAGATTAATAATTCTTATAAAATCTCTCTTTCTAGAGGAATTCTCTTAACAAATCAAGTTATTTACTTTAGTTTAACTATAACATATCAATTATTGAAGTCATAATTATCTTCTCACAACATTATGACCAACTCTGCCCTAGGCGCCAGATCTCCAGTGCCTGAGCTCTGGTTGAGCGCCTAAGCGCTCAACACACAGCGCTTGAGCGCTTATTGAGCTACGTTTCTGGAAGTCATTCTGGACATTGGGCACTTGAGCGTTCAAGCTCCAGCGCCTGAGCGCCGGTTCAGCGTCTAAGCGCTCACTGCACAGCGCCTGAGCGCTCGTGCATCAGTAAGGATTATGTAGAATTCGTTTCTGCAAAACCTTGGCCCATTCATTTTCAAAGCTTCTCATTCATTTTCAAACAATCCAAAATATGATTCATGGTCATCAAGGTACAAAATAACAATCAATAGATTCATAGTCATCAAATACACAATGCTAGTCCATAGATTCATACAAATCAAACAACCACAAAATCATGAAAATAATACAATATAACAAAGAGAGTAATCCCACATGGATTCCCTTATCAACAACAACACATAAGACATCTCCTTACTACCAAGATTAGTTGAAGAGGATTATCTCCCTCTTACCTATTGAAGACAACACAAGGACGCAAGCCTTTTTTGTTCTTGATTTTTGTTTTCCATCTTCAAGAAAATCCTAGGGTGAGCAACTTTCAAAATGTTCACTTAAACCATGGAAATATGAGTTCTTGGTCACTTAGGTGACCAAGAAAAATGAAAATGAGAAGAAAGTTGAGGACTTTATCTCAAAAGCCTCAAGCTTTAGCTTCAATAGTGGAAAATGGGAGAGGAAGAACTTGTGAATGACCACCAAAGAGAAGAGCCTTAGAATGGTGGAAGGAAGTTAGAAATATGATGTGTGTAGCAAACAAATGGAGATGATCTCCAATGTGTGGGTGTGCTGTGGAGGTAGAAGAAAAGAAGAAGAAAGAATGCTTGAAGAAAATGAGAAGAGAGAAAAGAAAGAAAGAGAAATGTTTTAGGTGTTTTTGTGTTTTGAAATGGGAATGAAGTGGTAAATGTGAGAAAACAATTTTTGGCTCCCCTAAGGACTGGAGAGAGTGGGGAGGGAAGAGAGAGAAATGTGTTATTTGGGGAAATTTCTTGGAAGCTTCCTTTACTAAGCTTTGATTAAATTAATCTTTCTTTTGAAATAAAGCTAATGGATGTGACACAAAGTAGATTTTAGATAAGGTGATAAGGATTTTTACTACAAGCTATTATCTAATGAACAACTGTTACAAATAGCAAAGCCAATATTAATTGTCTAACAAATAATAAAATGTACAGTAATTTTTATTTATCAGATAAAAATCTCAAAAAATATAAAATCTCCTAAATTGTGAACAGCCTCGGGTTTAGTAAGATCTTCCATCGACGTTTCCATAGATCAAGGTCATCGGGGAAAATATCTCATTTCCCCGACTCTGCTCAGTGTACATGCAAAATGAAGAATAATATTAAAATATTCCACATTCTTAGAAAAATCTAAAAAAATTCACAAAAATCACAAATATTATAAAATGACTATTTATCATAAAATTACAAATTTTTGGGGTGTTACAACTCTCCCCTTCAAATAAAAATTTTGTCCTTGAAATTTTTATACCTTAGAATAGTTGTAGGTATTACTCCTTCATCTTGTCTTCTAACTCCCACGTCGCATCTCCAGTTGTTTCATTCTAGATCACTTTTACTAATGGGATGTCTTTCCCTCTGAGTCGCTTCATCCTCTTATCCACAATCCTTACAAGAGTCGTCCTATAAGTTAAGTTTTCTTTTAATTGTACTGTGTCAGGTGCTATGACATGATCAGGGCTAGGAATATATTTTCGAAGTTGTGACACATGAAAGACATTGTAAAGATTGGAAAGAAAAGGTGGTAAAGCTATTTGGTAAGCAACTAGACCTATCGCGGAGAATTTGGTAAGATCCAAGGAATTTAGGAGTAAGTTTTCTAGACTTAAGAACTCGGCTAACCCCAGTCGTAGGCGTGACTTTCAAAAGCGCATGCTCGCCTTCCTTAAACTCAAGAGGCTTTCTCCTTTTGTCCGCATAGCTCTTTTGTCGACTCTGAGCCGTTCTCATCTTCTCCTGAATCATCTTTACCTTTTCAATTGTCTGCTATACAAGATTAGGTCTAACAGTAAGTCGCTCTCCATCCTGGTACCAACACAATGGTGTTCTGTACCTTTGCCCATATAGAGCCTCATAGGGTGCCATCCCTATGCTCGAATGATAACTGTTGTTGTAGGTGAACTCTACCAATAGTAAAACTTCATCCCAACTTCTAGTTTGTTCTAAAGCACAAGCTCTTAGTAAGTCTCACTACAAGAAAAAATGAGATTTGCAAAGGATAAATCTGCCGCAAATCACTTAAAATCCACTACAAATTAACAATTTGTGGCAGATTTACAGCGGATTCTCGACTGCCACAAATACAGATGACGCAATATAGTTTGCGGCTGATTTTAATTTCTGCTGCAAATTTACGACAGAATCCATCGCAAAACTCTCCGGTAACATGCTAGAATCGTTGATGGAAACGCAGCGGATTTTTCCTCATCTGATTTGTGGCGGATGTTGCGCCGGAATTTTGCGGCATATTTTTCAATTTGGGAAGGATTTTGCAGCGGATTATCCGCTGCAAAAATCTATGCAAATTTATGGCTGATATTTTCGTTGCAAAATCTACCGCAAATTTTTTTGAATATAAAAAAAATTAAATTAAATATTCAAAATCCATAATATAACAAAATCCACTCAGACATCAATTTTAACCTGTTAATACATTTAACCAATCCATAAAACAAACATAACAAATCGCATACAACATAACTCATTGTTCAAATTCAACATAACAATGTTTGTTCAAATACAAAGTTTAATAATCCTCATTATCATTATCATCTTCATCATGATCATCTTCACTATTCTGATTATCTTTTTCTGTTAGTTGTAGTTGTTGGCTTGGTTGAGTGCCAATGACTTGTACATATGATTTCAGTTGTAACACCCCAAAATTTATTTATTTTGTTATAAATATTCATTTTATAATATTTGTGATTTTTGAGAATTTTTTGGATTTTTCTGAGAATGCGAAATATTTTAATATTATTTTTCGTTTTACGTACAAATTGAGTGGAGCTGAGAAAACGAGATATTTTCCCGAGAACCTTGATCTGTGGAAACGTCGACGAGGGATCTTACTAAACCCGAGACTAGATACGGTTTACGAGATTTCACATTTTTTGAAAAATTTTATCTGATAAAATTATAAGTCGCTATGTAAATTTTATCCGTTGGACAATCAATACTGACTTCTGTCAACTGTAACAATTGTCCATTGGATAATAGCATGTATTAAAAATCCTATCATATTATCCTAATGTAATCCACTTTATGTCTAATCAAATCTATTTTTATTCAAATTTAGTGTATTTTAATCAAAGCTTCTTTGAGAAGCTTTGACCACCAAAAGACAAGTATGCCCTTGGCTTGTTGGAGAAGCCTCTCCACCCCTTCTCTCTCCCCATTGCCGCGGCACCCATAGCCCAAGGGGAGTAAAATTTTACTCACACACACTTAGCAAACTTTATCATTTTCACTTATTTTTCATCTATCTATTTCTCTTTCTAGATTTCATCTTCATTTTCTCTCTTCCTTCTCTCTTCTTCTCCTCCTTGGCCACGATTTTGCAGCCACCATTAGTGACCATTTCTCTTCACTTTTCTCTTCATCAACACCATTTCTACACTTACCTCAACCTCCTTTACACTTTTTATTTAGGAAATTTCTTTAAAATCCATCTTTACCTTTATTGTCTTCTAAGGCAAAGCTTCAAACTTTAAGGTAAGGTTTCCATTTTTCTTCTTTCTTCTCTCTATTTTCGTGTTCTATGGCTTCATTGGAGACCAATGAACCATCTTTTACCAAGCTTAATATTGATTCTTTGTGTTGAAAAATTTTAGGGTTTTGGAAGCTCAAAACCGAAACCACCAAGGAGCCAATAGGAGACCATTTGCGTGTTCTTCCTTTAGGTAAGAGGGAGATTTACTCACTTATACCATTATTAGTGATGAGGAGACTTTGTGTAATTGTTTGATGGAGAAATCCATAATTGTATGCTTACTTTAATTGGTGATTTTACGTGTGTATGTGTTCTTAATTGATGTTGATGATTTAATAATGATTTTGAATGTATTGGTGGTGTTGGAATGTTTGGAAATGTTAGAATGAATGAATGGAAAATTTGAGGGTTTTCTACATTAAGGTGAGGCCACAGTTTTGGCTTGGAATTTAAGGGATTGGATTGATTTTGGGTAAAATAAAATTTAAGTGATTGGGTATCAAGTAACTAATGCATAATGTGAAGAAAAAATTGGAACCTTAGTGACCTTGGGAGGCCACGATTTTGGCCCAAATTGTTAAGGGTTAGAATTAAAATTGTGAGTAATAAAACCTATGCAATCAGACATTTAAGGACTGGTACTTATAATGGAAGAAATTAAGTTGGTAATGGTCCATGGAGGCCACAGTTTGGAAGGGTTTTATTAGCCCAAAGAAAAATCTCATAATTGATCAAGACTTAGGACATTGAAAAATATAGGATCCATAATATAGAAACTTTGGTATATGTGGAACAATGTATATGTATATATGTTGATATTGAGAATTAATTCTATGTTGTTGTGAGTTCCTGTGTGGAACTAAGTATTTGATGAAATCATGACGTGTTGATATTGAGGAATAAATATATGCCATTGTGATATACTTTATGATAAATGTATCATTGATAAACATACATGATGTATATTGTGTCGTCATGCATATGTGTTGTCCATTGGACATTGTTAGAAAGACGATGTATGCCTAGGAGTTTGAATAACACCTATGTGCGGGTACGAGTAGACTAAGCGTAGGATCATAGTGGTTGGCCCTGGGGGCGTCGGGGTGCGGGTGTCTCATAATAGACAGTGGTAGCTCCACTGGGGCCGTGGGATAGACCGATGCAAACACACCGACGATCCGGACTAAGATGTTGTCCTATATCGTGATCAACTGTTGAGGTGCCATGTATAAGCCGTATTGCGCAAATATTTTTATGAGATAAGCACACTATTTTTAAGGCTAACGAGATACTGGCATAACTCCTTGATCATTCACTTCGAAAATGTTTATGTCTAGCTCCATGGAGTAGGAACTTAGGACTATTTGCATTATGAATTGTCAGTCTCATAATTTATTAAGCATAAGCATTTATAACTGTGGAAAAATATCTGTTCTTATTACTGCAATAATATTCTGATTACTTGAACTGTTGATTGTTGGAAATATTGATGTTGTCTACCTGATATTGCAGATCCTTACTGTTATTTATTGTTGTTTTGCTTTTACTGTAAGTTTTAATTATCATTGTGATTGGATATTTGAACTGTGTTAATATGTGGGCGTCCAGCGCCGTTGTGTTTTCTCACTACCATATTGGTAATGAAAGCTGGGTGTCTCACATCTTTCTGTATTTTCTGTATTTCTATTTATTTGTATACTTCTGAGAAGACGTTCGTGAGGAAGAAAAAGAAACACCTGAGTTTCTGGGTTTTTGGCCGCACTACGACTAGAGCTTGCTGAGGATGTCGTCACACCCACGCCGATTTTTGGGGTACGTTGTAACGCCTTTTTTTCTTTAAATATCCGCGAAGAAGGGACGTCGCACTATAACTATAATAATAAATTTATAATATAAAGTGAAATAAATTCCATTACTTTAAATTGAAATCGGAAAAATAGTAATTATTTTTATACTCATAGTCCCGATTAACTTTATATTGATTTAAGTTCCTTTACAAATGTCACCATTTTTTTTTGTTAAAATTATAAGCGTTAAAATAGTTAAGTTAAAATCCATCACGTATGAAGATCATAAATAAGATAGTTACAGTAAATAAAATTTAACAACATAAGATGAACCATACACAATATATATAAAGTAGCCTGTTTAATTACATTTCCAAAATGCACAAAAAATAAAATATGTACCCACCCAAAGGTATACAGATATACCCCAACATTTATAGCAAAACGTCAGGCTTCCCAAAAAGATAAATGGTTAGCCATCAGTAGCTACCACTAGTATCAGCTCCTATGACTGACGAGAAGGGACCGTAGTCGGGTCCTCCTCAGGGTCCTCTTCGTTCGAGGAAACTTCCATCGGAACAATAGAGCAACGGGCAGGAGCCCGAGCAGTGGACAAAAAGGAGTCCTCACGTGGGGTGTAGTACATATCAGCCCACATGTCCCTAACGGGCATGTAAAACTCCAACTAGACGAAAGCATGAAAATAAAAAATGGAGGCGTCGTAACGACCCCATGCTAGGGACACCGTCAGCTCCCCATGATATACACAGCGGTCCATCTGTACGTTAATGTGCCAGCAATCAGGACCTCCATGAAAGTTATCGGTACGTAGCCAAAGAAACCACGGGAGCAAGATGTCATCCTCAACAACTTCAATCTCAGTCGTAATCTGGCCAGAAACCCAGAAACTCAGGAGCTTCCTTGTCTTCCTCACGAACGTCTTTAGAAAATCGCATAACAAAACAGAATGACAAAATGCACAATGAAGAGGTGAGATACTCATTATTCATTACCAAGTGTGGCAGTAAGAAACTAAACGGCGCTAGACGTCCATATATAACACAATTTATACGTTTAATCACAATAATATTAAAATTTACAGTAAAAGTAGATTAACAACAATTAATAACAAGGTCATTAACATCAAATAATAACAGTGATACCATCGGAAGTCAACAATTATTACAGAAATAACAATAACATGTTCCACAGTTATGAATGCTCATGCTCAATGAATTATGTGATTGACAGTTCACAATGCAAAAGTGTATCAAAATTCCTACTCCATGGAGCTAGACATAAACATTTTCGGAGTGAATGATCAAGGAGTCATGCTAGTATATCGTTAGCCTTAAAATATAGTGTTCTTTATTTCATAAAAATGTTTGCGCAATGGCTTATACATGGCACCTCGACAGTTGATCGCGATATAGGACAGCGTCACAGTCAGGATCGTCGGTGTGTCGCATTGGTCTATCCCACGAGCCCAGTGGAGCTACCACTATCTATTTTGAGACACCCACATTCCGACACCCCCAGGGTCAACAATATATGATACCTACGCTTAGTCTACTCACACCCGCACAAAGGTATAATTCAAACTCCTAGGCACACATAGCCTTTCTAACAACGTCCAACGGATAACACATATGCATGATGACACAATGTCAAATCATGTATGTTCATCAATGATGCATTCATCATAGTATATCACAATGGTATATTTGCACATATACACACACATATTCATTTCTTGATATTATCGCCTCAGGATATTTTCACAGTACATAACCAACAAGTGTTTGGCCCACACAAGGGTCCACCATAGCATAGAATCAATTTCTATGTCAATACAAATTTTCTAATGCTCATTCACTATCATGGTCCACATTATGGATTCCACTCTTTTTTTTTAAGTTTTAAGCTTTTGATTAAATGTAAAAATTTTGGGGTTACTTCAATCCTTCAAAACCGTAGCCTTCAAGGGTTTTCAAAGTTCAATTCTCTCACCACATTATGCATTAGTTCCTTATCATCAATCCACTTAATTTTAAATTTTTTTTTGTCCATCGAAGTCAATCCATTCCCTTATTATTCAAGCCAAAACAACTAACTACAACTGCAAAGCTAACAATTTAACCCTACCTTTACTTATTTATTCTAGGAAACTCTAGCTCCACGAACACTTGCTAAGGTAGGAAGTGAACTTATCACATCCTGATCCTACCTAAGACAAAGGAAAACTGTAATCCTCACTAACTATAAACTTGCTCATAGACTCAACTCATCATTGTGAAAGCATCTATCTTAACTAATGCATCATTTTGACCTAACTTATGAAGTCAAATGAGCACTTCTATGATCTTTGAACACTTAACTCAACTCTACTACAAGTGAGTAATTTGTGCGTCTAGATAAGTAGACTATACCTATCTCACTTATATATGGCTCTCCTTACTAATGCAAATACCTGTAGTGACATGTATCATACTAGAGTGCTCAAGGTTCCAAATACCTGCTTTAGGTAACTCCTAATTCTTAGAATACCTAATGATTTGAACTTCCATACTTAACTTAGTATTCAAGGAAGTAACTCTCTTCCTACATGCATCTCCAACTCAACTATACTACATGAAGAGTTAAGCATGTTTCTGCTATACTCAATGAATATAACGAGCTTTTGAGTCATAGTTCATCCTATTGTGTATTAAACAATGCACGAGATCTCACTTAACTAGAGAACTTAGTACACAACCGTCTCCGATTAGGGACTAAACACACAAACTTGACTCCAGTCGAGTGAAACTAACTCATAAGTGGTTAGTACTTGAAACACTTTGTTGCTTAAAATTCTAGGTACTTTACCAAGGTAATCCACTACTCTAGGATATCCCAAGGCTTAAACCTTTGCCAAGTAACTAGAATGAATGCAACTAATTCTTTATAGTACATTCGTATCTATTACCCCATCTTATCACATCTTGTGTGATATCTAATGCAACACTAAGTGCCTAGGGTGTTAGATACCTACCTATGGTAATCATTAACTATAGGATGCACAAAGGGTCTAACTTTCTCATACTTGATAGGTGATTATTTCCCTCTTGAAGCATCCCTATTCATGCCTCAACACACTTACAAAGGCATATAAGAGTGACCCCAATACATAGGGAAGTCCAAAACATCAAGAATACAATTTTTGAAAAATTCTAGAACTCACACCTAGGCTTGACATTTCCATGCCTAGGCGTGGCTTATGTCCTATCTCATGCCTAGGCTTGGTTTTACCATGCCTAGGCATGGTGCTCTCTACCTCGCCTGGACCAAAAACTGATCAGTCCATGCCTAGGCATGATCAAGCTATGCCTAGGCATGGTCAATTTTGTAAAAAATTATGCAGAACCGAGCCATTGTTCTATTGGCTCCAAATCCGTTTCCAATCATCCAAACATGGATTTTAAGTGTTTTCTAACTCTAATCATGGTCTCTAATCATGCTAGAATCATTAAACACTAAATTCAACTCAAGAATTCACTTAAACTTGGATTAATGCTCAAATCATAACCTAGGTTATATGTTCCAACTTATGGAACTTCTTGATTTGTTTATGTAACATCCCGAAAAATATCTGTTTAAGTATAAATGATCATTTTATAATATTCTAGATTTTTGAGAATTTTTCTAGAATTTTTCGGAAACGACAAATATTTTAATATATTCCTCGTTTTGCGTGCACACTGAGCTGAGAATTGCTGAGGTCAGTGTAACACTCCGGAAGTTAATTATTTCACTACCAATAGTCATTTTCTAATATTTGTGATTTATGTGAATTCTTTCGAAATTTTTTGGAAATGACGAATATTTTAATATATTCTTCATTTTGCGTGTGTGCTGTGCAGACCCGAGAAGATGCGATGTCTTCTCTGAGGCTGGTAAACTCTCAATTGTGGACTTGTCGACGGGAGATCTTACTAAACCCGAGGCCGGGCATAATTTACGAAGCTTACGTTTTACGAGATTTTACCCGATGAATGAAATCGCGGTATTGTAAAAATCATCTGATGAATAATGAAATATTATTTTCATCATCAGTAACTCTTCTACACTGAAGGAAAAATAATACTGACAGTGTAAATATTCATCTGTGTTAGTGTACCCGATTAGAAAACGGCTTTACTTTCATTTTATCAAGAAAGGTGCGAAGCTTCTCATGGAAGCTTAGAGAAAGCTTCTTGGAAATTTCCTCTTGCTCCTTCCCCATGCAAAACAGCCCATTCCCTCCTCTCTCTCCTTCATGCACGGTTGGACAACATTTTGGGGGGAGATTGATTTTATTTCCTAAGCATTCCTTTACTTCTTCCTTCTTCTGCTTCTTTCTTCTTCTTCCTCATGACATTTTCCCCTCTCTCTTTCTCCAGAAATCCCACAGCACACCAGCCCTCTTCCCCCTCATTCATCACAAAATTTTCTTCCAACCACACTCTCTTAACCCTCTTCCTCTCCTAGACATCCTTCTTGTTTGGAGCATCTTGAGATTCCACCATTCTCACCATTTCTTCAAGCTCCAATCTTTGAGCTTTTTGCGTAAGACTCAAGACTTCTCTTCTTTCTCCTCCATTTTTGTGGTCATGGTTTTCATGTTGGCCATCCAAGGCTTATTTTTCAAGCCTTGGTATTGATTCTAACAAAGTCACCATTTTCAGGGTCCTTGGAACTCAAATCTGAAAATTCAAAGGAGGTTCTTGGTGTTCTTCTTTTGTTTTCTTCACTTAGGTAAGAGGAAGACACTCCTCCTCAACCTCTCTTAGCATCTAGGAACCTTGATTGTGTTGTTGGTGGAAAAACCCTAAAGAGGGTTATCCTTTGATTTTGTGATTACTATGTCTATGTGCTGATTTTAATTGATTTATGCTATTGGATTGATTTGTTGCATGATTGATTGATGCCTCTTGCATGATTTGAAGGTATATTTGAGTAACTTATTGGTTAAATATGATAATGAGTGATTTGATTTGAGTTAAAGGACCTGAGAACTCTGTTTTCTGCAACGTTACACGTGGTAATCGATTACACGGGGCTTGTAATCGATTACCAAGCTCTTAAGGGTACTAAATCGTGATTTTGGAAATCTGGTAATCGATTACATCTTGTGTGTAATCGATTACAGAGATTCTGTCTAGCTTGTAATCGATTACAAGAATGGTATAATCGATTACCAAGCCTTTGATGTCACGAAATGATACTTCTTGGAATCACATAATCGATTACAACTTGTGGGTAATCGATTACGGAGGTTCTGTCCGATTGGTAATTGATTACCACGGCTATGTAATCGATTACCAGGTCCTTGAAGTTACGAACCGTAGATTTAGAAATTGTGTAATCGATTACAATGGTATTGTAATCGATTACAGGGATTCTGTTTCGCTGGTAATCGATTACCAGAGTGATGTAATCGATTACCAAGACCCAAAAATGAGTTTTTGAGCTAGAAATGATTGGAATTATGGTTCTTTGTCCTTTGTAACCCAAACATAACCTAAAAACCCTGGATTCAAGGATTCTACATTACTTAAAAGTGATGGGAATATGTATTCATACCAATAGAGAAGAAATGATTTTGAAAATGGAAATTCTTGGATCCATGACATGGAAATTGTTGTATGTGTGTGATAAGGAACATATATTGATGCTTATATTGGCCTATTATGGCTTGTTATGTAATGGTATGAAAATGTGAATCATACATGATCATGCATAGTGTCATATGCATTGTGAATGTCCTTGTGGACTGTTGTAAGGCCAAGTTGCCTAGGAGATTGAACACACCTTAGTGCGGGTGCGAGTAGACAAGTGTGGGTCTTGTTATGACCTTGGGGGCGTCGGGGTGCGGGTCCTCCATAATGGGTAGTTGGTAGCTCCTTTGCCTGTGGGGCAAACCGATGCAAATGCACCGACAATCCGGACTTGACACTGTCCTATATCGTGATCTAGTGTAGAATGTCTGTACAATGCCATGATTGTGCACGAGAAAAATTATTGATAGCACTGGCCTCGGCAGCCGAGTTACAGACATGTCTCCTGATCTTTCTCTCCGACTGTTTGAGTCTAGCTCCATGGAGTAGGAATTTGGGAAAGCATACATGTGAGTCATGATATACATTGTCATTGTTAATGTTCATATTTCCTATCTATGACTGATTTGGCTTTTACTGTGATGACTATCTACCTGGAATTGTTTATTTGCTACTATTGGAATTTCTGCTTATTAGTTGAATATGAAATTTTGAATTGCTATTTGGGCGTGTGGCGCCGTACTATTTCTAGCTGCTATAATTGGTAATGATGATAGGATGTCTTACCTCTTTCTTGTACCTCTGTTACTTGCTATATGTGTGTATATTGTATTGATCAAAGACGACGGTAAGGAGGCGGAAGATCCCGAGTTTCCCGGCTTCTGCCCTGAACGAGACTAGCTTCTACGAAGACGTTGGCGGCACGTATGCGCGGATTTCTTGGGGATGTGTGTCTGACCTTCCTCGGAGGGCCAGAGTGTTGGCACATTAACTTGAATTCCGATCGCTGCGTCTACTTGGGAGATGTGTCGATAGCCCTAGCCTGGAGGCATCATGAGGCACCTGTCCTCACCTACCACATCAGCCTGCGATTGGAGTTTTACTTGCCCATCCGTGAGATGTGGGGCGATCGTTACTACACCCCACGGGAGGACTCCTTTGATTCCACCGCTCGGGCTCCGTCCCGTGCTTCTCTGGTTCCCATGGAGGTTTCCTCGGAAGAGGAAGATCCTGCTGAGGATCCTGACACGGTTCCTCCTCATCTGAGGGATTGATCTTACTGGTGGCTACTGATGGCTGCCAGTGTTTTTATTTTGGGGGCCTAATGTATTACTTTTTGGTGGGCTGTATATTTTGTAAATTCATGATGGTTATATATGCATGATTTCCTTGGGGCAGGTATAGTGTTTGCTTTTTGGAGGTATTCAGGCTTGTATCTAAATTACAGTTGTGTTTAAATGTTGATATATATATATATATATATGCACGTTATTCAGGTAAAAAGTCTGTTGATTATTTTATTCCTTACCTTTCTTCTGCTTTCTGTATTATTAAAAAAAAAGGAAAGAAAAATAAATATACCGTTATTTTCTCAGGCATTATGGCATTAAATGAGTTAACTTTGACTAAATGAACCGGGTCTTAATTGTTTGATCATTTAATTTCCGCATTTTATTTTATTTGACAATGTGACGTTCCCTCCCAAAAAGGAGTGTTACATTAAGTTGGTATCAGAGCCCCGATTTATATTTTCTTTGGGTCTTGTGTGTGAGTCTGTCTTGTTTGTGCTGTGTGAAATCTCTGTGGTTTGTATTTTGAAATGAATTCCTCTAACTTACCTTGTGGTTTTCAGTCGACCTGATTTGAGAAAGAGTAAGATGGCGAGAAGTGGAGAAATTGCAGCTGCTGTTGAGGCAATGCAGCGGATGGCAGAAGTCATAGCACAGCAAAATGAGCGTGCGGCTCAACAACAAGAGAGAGCTGCTCAACAGCTCGAGGCGACTGCCGATGCCCAGAACTTGGCGGAGTTTCATCGTCACAACCCTCCTCAGTTTAAGGGAGAATTTGACCCTGACAAGGCTAGTCTGTGGATCAAAGAATTAGAGAAAGTCTTCCATGGCATGAGCTGTGCCGAAGACAAGAAGGTGAATTATGCTACCTTTATGCTTGTGGGCAACGCTGAAGACTGGTGGAACGGGGCTCAGAGAGCATTGGAAGCCGAAGGAATTGACATCACATGGGATATGTTCAAGAACAAGTTCTTGGACAAATATTTTCCTACTAATGCGAGACATGAGAAATAGCTGAAGTTCCTCAACTTGAGACAGGGGAACATGACCGTCAGTGAGTATGCAGTCAAATTTGAGAACCTGGAGAAGTTCTCAACGCACTACCAACACCAAACCGATGAAGCCTGGAAGTGTTGGAAGTTCACCGAGGGATTGAGGTACGAGGTGAAGAAAGCTGTGATCACCCTGAAGATGAAGGTATTCTCAGAATTGTTAGACACTTGCTGTGAAGTTGAAGCCTTGGAACAGGCTAGAGACTCGAGAAACAGGAGCTTTGGGCCTGTACGGTCCCAAAGAGGTGGAGGCAGTGGTTCAAACCGCTTCCAAAAGAAGCCTTATTCCCGACCAGCGGGAAGTCAGCAGCAAACCGGTGGAAGTTCTGGTGGAGGTTCTTCTGGGAACCGAACTGGCCAAAATGAGACCTATCCTTCAAAATGCCTGAAATGTGGGAAAGATCATCTCACGAGAGATTGCACGATCAAGGGAATCATCTGCTTCAGATGCGGCAAACCGGGCCACATGTCCAGAGAATGCAATCAAGCAAAGGCTGAACCTTCAGGCAACGCGACTCTAGCCAAGAAACCGCAAGCCAAAGGTCGAGTTTACACTATGAGCGGAGCAGAAGCCTCCGAATCCGAAGACTTGATTCAAGGAGAAGGCACCATAGAAGGTAATCTTTTAAAAGTACTGTATGACTCTGGGGCAACCCATTCTTTCATATCATATGACTGTGTGCTACGACTTGGCTTACCTGTGTCTGAACTACCTTTTGAATTGACTGTTTCAACCCCCACTGATAAACTAGTAGTTACTACCAAAGTCTATTTGAAGTGTCCCTTAATTGTTGAAGGTCGAACCTTTTCTGTTGATCTGATCTGTCTACCTTTGTCACAGTTAGATATAATCCTAGGGATGGACTGGTTATCTCCCAACCATGTTCTATTAGATTGTTCCAGAAAAACCATAGTTTTCTCAGTGGATGAGAATTCTAGATACTTGACGGCCAACCAAGCACGAGCTTTCTTGGAAGAAGGAGCTCAGGGGTACATGCTACTATCTTCTTTGAAAATCGAGAGCGAGGCTGACCTGGATACTATTCTGGTTGAGAGAGTTCTCTGAAGTTTTTCCAGAGGAAGTACCTGGTATACCACTGACACGTGAGATCGAGTTTGCTATTGATCTAGTACCGGGAGCTGGTCCCGTGTCTATAGCACCTTATCGTATGTCGCCAACGGAACTGGCAGAGCTCAAGAAACAGCTAGAGGAGCTTTTGGAGAAACAGTTTGTTAGACCGAGTGTGTCATCGTGGGGAGCACCAGTATTGTTAGTTCGGAAGAAGGATGGTACCTCAAGATTGTGTGTGGACTATAGGCAATTGAACAAGCTAACTATCAAGAACAAGTATCTACTCCCAAGAATTGATGATTTGATGGACCAACTAAAGGGAGCAGCAGTGTTTTCAAAGATTGATTTGAGATTTGGGTACCATCAGATAAGAGTGAAAACGGAGGATGTGCCCAAGACTACTTTTCGTACCCGATACGGTCATTACGAATACCTTGTAATGCCGTTTGGTGTTACGAATGCACCTGCTATCTTCATGGACTACATGAACAGGATCTTTCGTCCTTACTTGGACAATTTTGTTGTCGTCTTCATTGACGATATCTTGATATATTCCCAGAATCAGAAGGATCATGCTGAGCACCTCAGCATAGTTCTTCAGATTTTAAGAGAGAAAGAACTATATGCCAAGCTGTCGAAATGTGAGTTTTGGCTTGATGAGGTGAAGTTTTTAGGCCATGTGATCTCGAAGGAAGGGATTGTAGTGGATCCGTCGAAAGTAGAAGCAGTATTATAGTGGGAACAACCAAAGTCAGTGACGGAAGTTCGTAGCTTCATGGGTTTAGCCGGATACTACCGAAGATTCATAGAAGGGTTTTCCAAGATTGCTGGACCGCTCACTCAATTGACAAGGAAGAACCAAGCTTTTGAATGGACTGATAGCTGCGAGTAAAGTTTTCAAGAGTTGAAGAAACGACTAACTACCTCACCGGTGTTAGTGTTACCTGATCCGAATGAGCCATTCGAGGTGTACTGTGATGCTTTGTATCAAGGATTGGGATGTGTTCTTATGCAACATAGAAGAGTGGTAGCTTATGCTTCGAGACAGTTGCGAGTACACGAAAAGAACTACCCTACACATGATTTGGAACTTGCGGCTGTGGTCTTTGCTCTAAAGATATGGAGACATTTTCTCTATGGAGCGACATTCAACATCTTCAGTGACCACAAGAGCTTGAAGTATTTGTATGATCAGAAAGAGTTGAATATGAGGCAGCAGAGATGGCTAGAATTCTTGAAGGATTATGATTTCCAGTTGTTGTTGTAACGCCCCAATTTTTAGAAAATATTCTGAATGTACTGTTTGCTGCTTTTCAAGTTTTTGTGTAAATGACCGTTGTATCTTTATTTTACTGTTTCTCGATTTCTGTACGAAATACAAATACGTTTATACAGGCTCAAATTTTATTTAGTCTTTTTACGTAATTTGTTTCGAGACGGTAAAATAAAAGTTTTTCCGAGCTACTGTTTTAATTTTTCTGGATGATATACAGACAATTCATACTGTCTGTAATTTTATTTGAACTTTTTGGATGATTAGCTACGTTGTGGGAAAAAATGGGAAAATGAACATTACGTCCCGAACATCTTTTTTTCTTGTTTTTCTTTGTTTTTAATTGTTTTCTACTTGATTTAATGTCCAATATTACTTGTCTGTGATTTTATATGGACTTTTTGTGTGATTTGCTCCAAGGCAAGGAAAATAATATTTTTTCGGCCTGGGAAATCTTATTTTATTATTTAGAATTGGGGATCTTACTAAATCCGATTCGAATGAGACGATAAATAATCTTTTAATTTTTAGGATTTGTTGTCAAATAAAATAATTTTATAATATTATAATATTATTTTATTAGTCAATATAATAAAATGACAAAGTGGACCCGAGAAATGTTTTGCGGGACCCATAATTAGCAGAATGGTTAGATCAGTAGCTTAATTAATCATCATTAGCAGTAGAACTTTCCAGAACAAGCTGACTCAGCTAGCTGACTAAGCTGGTAATTAATGAACAGTGTGATTAGGCTTGTGAGTCATCAATAATCAACCAATAGGAGACAAGCTTGTTAAGCAAGTTTTAATCCTAACCTTTGATGTAATCCATGGCTTGGATGAAGCCAACCATTTGCCCACCTTGCATGCATGAAGTGCTACGGCCATGTGGGGTTAGGAGACCAAAATACCACTTCATCTTTCTTGCTTTTCTCTCTTCTCTCTCATCCAAGAACCCTAGCCACCATTCTTGTTTCTTTCCTTCACCATTCGGCCAAGACAAGAACCATACCATCCAATCACCTAAAATTTCTTCTAACCAACTTTTCTAAACCTAAACACCATCCTAAGAACATCTCTAGTTGAGAGTTCTTGCAAATTCTTACATTTGAAGCTTGAAAACTAACTTGGAAGTTTGTACCAAGGAGGTGAAATCTCTTGTTTTTCTTTTCTCTCTTCTTTTTCAAAGTTCTAAGCCATGATTTATCCATGGTTTAGGTTCTTTTTCATGGTTGGTAACTTGTAGATTTTCGTTTGAGTTGCTAGGTACTTTGGTGGAGAAAACCGAACCCTAGGAGGAGTGAAAGAATACCATTTGTCTTCATTTAAGGTAAGAGGAAGACAAATCTTATCACCTATGGATGGTGGTAAGAAGATGGAGTTTTGATTTTGTGATTGTATAATCCATAAGGATTCATGTTTGTGCTTGTTAGTAGCTTATTTGATGTGGTTGTGTATTTGTTAATAGCTTTCCTATTTGTTGTTTGTAATAATTTGCATGTCTACAAGCTTTAAGTTGCATGTCTACAAGCTTTGATAATATTGCATGTGTTAGAATTGCATGATAAAGTATAGAATTGCATGATAATGTATAGGATGTGAATAACATGTCAAGGAAATGTATGTGTGTTCCAAAGAGCACTCCATGATGGCTCACGGCCACTAACAAAAATGGAGAACCAAAATGTTCTCTTAATTTTCTTAAAAGGTAATTTAATTAACCTAGGAGAATTAAGAAGGTTTCAAGTTGATTAGATCAAAGAAAATGAATTTAGAAATCAAATGGTAAGACTTAGTATTTTCGGCCAACATGCCTAAAATGAATGTGTTGATTTCAAAAACCATTTTCTAAAAACAATGGTTAAATGAAATTAGACAATACAATAAGTTTGACATATAGTTAGAAGATGAGAAATAATTTTGAAATCAATTTCAAAATATTTAGGAAATTCGGCCAACATGCCAAACCAAGTATCCATGGTTTCTAAAATTAAATCCAAACTTTTTCTAAGTATAAGGATGCAATATGTGTTAAAAAGAATTTTTCTAAAATGAGTTTTAAAGAAAAGAATCAATTAGAAATAAGTTGGAGAACTTAGAACTAATGATTTTGTTATTAGAAATGAAATACAGTAACTTTCAAAAATTTCTAACATATAGCTCATGCTGTATTTTGAAACATGTTAGTAGTTTTCAAAAGGATTAAGTATATGGTTTTAAAATTTTAATAAACAGAATTTTTACGGTAAAATTAGGAAACCATTAATATAATTTTTTAAGCAAAATACTGTCAATTTTTAGTAAAAACGGACAAATAAGATAGAAAAGATGTCCAAAAGACAGTATACGGTATGAAAAATATTATACGTAGCTTAAAAGTATTATTTATTATTTCTATTTATTTAAATAGTAATTTTTAAGGAATTCGGTCAAGAAAATGATTTAAAAATCTTACGCGATTGAGAAAACGTATTAAAATCCTACGCGATTTTGAAAACAAAAAAATATACTTACGCGATTTCAAAACGTTTGTAAAAAACGACGAGATTGTGAAAACGCGATAAAATTTCTACGCGATTGACCGTTACTGTATTTATTTTTCGCTGTCGGGAAAATGTGAACCCGTACAAGCTTTTGAGGATTTTTCGCTGTCGGAAAAATGTGAACCCGTACAGGCTTTCTATTTTTCTGCCATTGAGGGCATATTATTATCTTGAGGGCATTTTCGTAATTTCATATTTTTGGAATTATGTATTGTGTTTATGCCAAATTTTTGGTGTTTTGGTTGACGAGACGAATCACATCGTGTTGTCGATGCGATAAACATAGTGTGGTTCATTGTTCTAATGAACTTGGAGACGTTAGTGTACGGGATCCCATATATGGACAGTTGGTAGCTCCACTAGGCCGTGGTAAACCGATAGCACACTAATGGACTCGACACGCACTATATTTAATCGAGATTTGTAAAGTCTAGTAGTACATTTGCCTGTAATGCCACAACGTGAGACCGTGAACTACACCACGCCTGGATGATGGATTCCTGTGTCGTGGGGCTATAGACGCAACGTGTGACAGCGCAATAGTTGGTTGGGCAGCCGTGGTACTAATAGATTTTTACGAGTCATTCTCTCTGATATCTTTGTGTGTTTTTAGCTCCATGGAGTAGGGTGTGTTTTATATTTATTTATTGGGATCTATTTATTTATTTTGTCTTATCTAATTATTTTGTCTTATCTATTTATTTTGTCTTATCTGTTTATTATATTGATTTATTTGTTTACCGTATTTGTTTTATCTATTGTTGTATTGTAGTATTTGTTTCTTATTTTATTTTATCTGTAATGGTGTATTGTTGGAATATTTACATCTTTTTGAATCTTTACACTACTCTGTTACTTATTAATGTTATAGCTTTTCATATTGCATGAACTGTATATCTGTTGTTTGTCGTCTTCTTATTGGCCATGTTTGTGGTGATTTTAGATTGTCTTACCTCTTTATTGTATGTGTTTTCTGTATATACCTGTTTATATGGTAAAGAGTTCGAAGAAGAGGAACAGCCTCTTGAGGTTCTGTACCCCGAGGAGGAGGAAGATCAGCTAGTCGACGACCAGTTTGACGATCAAGAACCATCTGATCATCCATACCCATTTGATTGATTAGTTTTGGTATGGCGGTGCCCGGATTTTTGGGGTTCGTGACTCTGGAGTTTCATGGTGGATCGCTTTCGTGGCACATGAGAGGAGATAGAGACTCGGTGACGTATGCGGGACGGATGACTGTGACCTTACGTCATCGGTTTGATGGAGAGCCGATCATGATTACGACAGTATTTCTATACTTAGAGTTACCCTTATCCATTAGGCGTCATTTTGGTGGTATGACCACGGAGCCTAGTGAGATAAGTATCGTATCGACTGCGCGATCACGTTATCGCCGAGTGTCGAGACATCCGGGATATTTGTCTCCTGATGATCATTTTCATGTTGAGAGTGATCCTTCAGAGGAGTAAATATGCTTGATGTTTTTTTTTGGGCGCGTCTGCGTATGGATGTATATATTGACTCTTTTACTGTTTTTATTTACTATTTCTGTATAAATATTTGTAATTATAGTTGTAAATTATTTTTATAACTTATAACTTAGAACATATGTATATTATGAGTGGTGTTGTTATGTTTATTTTATGTTTTCCGCAATATTTTATTTTTAAAAATCTGTTTATCAGGAATTACTTTACGACCCATATTATTATGTAATGAATGTTTTATAACTTGGGTATATTTTATTTATTTATTTTATTTTTCTTTATATGTGTGGCATCCCCAAAGGGGTGTTACAGTTGTACCACCCTGGCAAGGCGAACGTCGTGGCTGATGCCTTAAGCAGAAAGACTATCAGTGCTTCTGCCTTGATGATCAAGGAAAGAGACCTCATAGAATAGTTTAGGGATGTATGGTTGTTTGTTAAGTTTGAACCCAGAAGGATTTGTATGAATATGGTCACCATCGCAAGTGAACTAATGGATGACATATGGGAAAAGCAGAAAGCTGATGAATTCTTGCGAGAAGCGAGAGAATTGATAAGGCAAGGCAAAGAGACAGAATTTGAAGAAGGAACGGATGGAATCCTGAGATTCCGAGGTAGAGTTTGTATTCCCCGTGACCAAGAGCTTAGGCGATATATTGTGGAACATGCTCACACCAGCAAGCTGAGTATGCAACCAGGCATAACTAAGATGTACCAAGATCTGAAGAAATTGTTCTGGTGGCATGGAATGAAAAGCGACGTCACTAGATGTGTGTCGACTTGTTTAGTTTGTCAAAAAGCTAAAGTGGAACATCAAAGACCAGTGGGATTGCTACAACTATTATCTATTCCTAAATGGAAATGGGACAACATTGCGATGGATTTTGTTGTGGGTTTGCCGAGGACGAAGAAAGGACACGATTCGATTTGGGTAATTGTGGATCGACTCACAAAGTCAACCCATTTTCTCCCGATCAACATGAGGTACAGTTTGGAGAAGTTGACCTAGTTGTATATTGGTGAGATCGTTAGGCTACATGGTGTGCCTACGAGTATTGTTTCAAATAGGAATCCGAGATTTACTTCAAAATTTTGGCAGAGTTTACAAGCATCATTGGGAACTAAGTTACGTCTGAGTTCAGCGTACCATCCACAAACCGATGGTCAATCGGAAAGGACAATCCAATCTTTAGAAGATTTGCTTAGAGCTTGTACTATGGAACAAACTGGATGTTAGGATGAAGTTCTACCACTGATAGAGTTCACCTACAACAACAGTTATCATTTGAGTATAGGGATGGCACCCTATGAAGCTCTGTATAGACGACGGTGTCGAACACCTTTGTGTTGGTACCAAGACGGAGAGCACCTTACGATTGGACCAGATATCATTCAGCAAACGACTGAGAAGGTTAAAATGATTCAAGAGAAGATGAGAACTGTGCAGAGCCGGCAAAAGAGTTATGCAGATAGGAGAAGAAAGCCTCTTGAATTTGAGGAAGGTGAGCATGTATTCCTGAAAGTCACACCCACGACTGGGGTCGGCCGGGCTTTGAAATCTAGAAAACTCACTCCAAAGTTTCTTGGACCTTACCAAATCCTTCGCCGGATAGGTCCAGCAGCCTACCATATAGCCTTACCCCCTTTTCTTTCCAACATACACAATGTCTTCCATGTGTCACAACTTCGTAAGTATTTGCCTGATCCAAGTCATGTCATAGCACCGGACACAGTACAGCTAAAAGAGAACTTGACCTATGAGGCGCCTCCTGCGAGAATCGAGGACCGACGGATAAAGCAACATAGAGGGAAGGAGATCTCATTGGTAAAAGTGATCTGGAATGAAACAACTGGTGATGCAACTTGGGAACCGGAAGACAAGATGAGAGAGCAACATCCAGAACTATTTTGAGGTATGTAAATTTTGGGGACGAAATTCCTTTTAGTAGGGGAGTGTTGTAACATCTCGAAAAATATCTGTTTTTGTATAAATGATCATTTTATAATATTCTAGATTTTTTAGAATTTTTCTAGAATTTTTCGAAAATGATTAATATTTTAATATATTCTTCGTTTTGCGTGCACACTGAGCTGAGAATTGCTGAGGTTAGTGTAACGCTTCGGAAGTTAATTATTTCACTACCAATAGTCATTTTCTAATATTTGTGATTTATGTGAATTCTTTCGGAAACGGCGAATATTTTAATATATTCCTCGTTTTGCGAGTGTGTTGTGCAGACCTGAGAAGATGCGATGTCTTCTTTGTGGCTGGTAAACTCTAAATTATGGACTTGTCGACGAGGGATCTTACTAAACCCGAGGCTGGACACAATTTACGAAGTTTATGTTTTACGAAGTTTTACCTGATGAATGAAATCGTGGTATTGTAAAAATCATCTGATGAATAATGAAATATTATTTTCATCATCAGTAACTCTTCTACACTGGAGGAAAAATAATATTGACAGTGTAAATATTCATCTGTGTTAGTGTACCCGATTAGGAAACGACTTTACTTTCATTTTATCGAGAAACGTGCGAAGCTTCTCATGGAAGCTTGGAGGAAGCTTCTTGGAAATTTCCTCTTCCTCCTTCCCCATGCAAAGCAGCCCATTCCCTCCTCTCTCTCCTTCATGCACGGTTGGACAACATTTTGGGGGGAGATTGATTTTATTTCCTAAGCATTCCTTTACTTCTTCCTTCTTCTGCTTCTTTCTTCTTCTTCCTCATGACATTTTCCCCTCTCCCTTTCTCCAGAAATCCCACGGCACACCAGCCCTCTTCCCCCTCATTCATCACAAAATTTCCTTCCAACCACACTCTCTTAACCCTCTTCCTCTCATAGACATCCTTCTTGTTTAGAGCATCTTGAGATTCCACCATTCTCACCATTTCTTCAAGCTCCAAGCTTTGAGCTTTTTGGGTAAGACTCAAGACTTCTCTTCTTTCTCCTCCATTTTCGTGGCCATGGTTTTCATGTTGGCCATCCATGTCTTATTTTTCAAGCCTTGGTATTGATTCTAACAAAGTCACCATTTTTAGGATCCTTGGAGCTCAAATCCAAAGATTCAAAGGAGGTTCTTGGTGTTCTTCTTTTGTTTTCTTCACTTAGGTAAGAGGAAGACACTCCTCCTCAACCTCTCTTAGCATCTAGGAACCTTGATTGTGTTGTTGGTGGAAAAACCCTAAAGAGGGTTATCCTTTGATTTTGTGATTACTATGTCTATGTGCTGATTTTAATTGATTTATGCTATTGGATTGATTTGTTGCATGATTGATTGATGCCTCTTGCATGATTTGAAGGTATATTTGAGTAACTTGTTGGTTAAATATGATAATGAGTGGTTTGATTTGAGTTAAAGGACCTGAGAACTCTATTTTCTGCAACTTTATGCGTGGTAATCGATTACACGGGGCTTGTAATCGATTACCAAGCTCTTAAGGGTACTAAATCGTGATTTTGGAAATCTGGTAATTGATTACATCTTGTGTGTAATCGATTACAGAGATTCTGTCTAGCTTGTAATCGATTACAAGAATGGTGTAATCGATTACCAAGCCTTTGATGTCACGAAATGATACTTCTGGGAATCATGTAATCGATTACAACTTGTGGGTAATCGATTACGGAGGTTCTATCCGATTGGTAATCGATTACCACAGCTATGTAATCGATTACCAGGTCCTTGAAGTTACGAACCGTAGATCTGGAAATTGTGTAATCGATTACAATGGTATTGTAATCGATTACAGGGATTCTGTTTCGCTGGTAATCGATTACCAGAGTGATGTAATCGATTACCAAGACCCAAAAATGAGATTTTGAGCTGGAAATGATTGGAATTATGGTTCTTTGTCCTTTGTAACCCAAACATAACCTAAAAACCCTGGATTCAAGGATTCTACATTACTTAAAAGTGATGGGAATATGTATTCATAACAATAGAGAAGAAATGATTTTGAAAATGGAAATTCTTGGATCCATGACATGGAAATTGTTGTATGTGTGTGATAACGAACATATATTGATGCTTATATTGGCCTATTGTGGCATGTTATGTAATGGTATGAAATTGTGAATCATACATGTTCATGCATAGTGTCATATGCATTGTGAATGTCCTTGTGGACTGTTGTAAGGCCAAGTTGCCTAGGAGATTGAACACACCTTAGTGCGGGTGCGAGTAGACAAGTGTGGGTCTTGTTATGACCTTGGGCGTGTCGGGGTGCGGGTCCTCCACAATGGGTAGTTGGTAGCTCCTTTGCCTGTGGGGCAAACCGGTGCAAACGCATCGACGATCCGGACTTGACACTGTCCTATATTATAATCTAGTGTAGAATGTCTGTACAATGCCTTGATTGTGCACGAGAAAAATTATTGATAGCACTGGCCTCGGCAGCCGAGTTACAGACATGTCTCCTGATCTTTCTCTCCGACTGTTTGAGTCTAGCTCCATAGAGTAGGAATTTGGGAAAGCATGCATGTGAGTCATGATATACATTGTCATTGTTAATGTTCATATTTCCTATCTATGACTGATTTGGCTTTTACTGTGATGACTATCTACCTGAAATTGTTTATTTGCTACTATTGGAATTTCTGCTTATTAGTTGAATATGATATTTTGAATTGCTATTTGGGCGCGTGGCGTCATACTGTTTCTAGCTGCTATAATTGGTAATGATGGTAGGATGTCTTATCTCTTTCTTGTACCTCTGTTACTTGCTCTATGTGTGTATACTGTATTGATCAAAGACGAAGGTAAGGAGGCGGAAGATCTCGAGTTTCCCGGCTTCTGGCCCAATCGAGACTAGCTTCTACGAAGACGATGGCGGCACGTATGTGCGGATTTCTTAGGGATGTGCGTCTGACCTTCCTCGGAGGGCCAGAGTGTTGGCACATTAACTTGAATTCCGATCGCTGCGTCTACTTGGGAGATGTGTCGATAGCCCTAGCCTGGAGGCATCATGAGGCACCTGTCCTCACCTGCCACATCAGCCTGCGATTGGAGTTTTACTTTCCCATCCGTGAGATGTGGGGCGATCGTTACTACACCCCACGGGAGGACTCCTTTGATTCCACCGCTCGGGCTCCGTCCCGTGCTTCTCTGGTTCCCATGGAGGTTTCCTCGGAAGAGGAAGATCCCGCTAAGGATCCTGGCACGGTTCCTCCTCATCTAAGGGATTGATCTTACTGGTGGCTACTGATGGCTGCCAGTGTTTTTATTTTGGGGGCCTGATGTATTACTTTTTGGTGGGCTATATATTTTGTATATGCATGATGGTTATATATGCATGATTTCCTTGGGGCAGGTATAGTTTTTGCTTTTTGGAGGTATTCAGGCTTGTATCTAAATTACAGTTGTGTTTAAATGTTGATATATATATATATATATGCACGTTATTCAGGTGGAAAGTCTGTTGATTATTTTATTCCTTACCTTTCTTCTGCTTTCTGTATTATTAAAAAAAAAAGGAAAGAAAAATAAATATACCGCTATTTTCTCAGGCATTACAGCATTAAACGAGTTAACTTTGACTAAATGAACTGGGTCTTAATTGTTTGATCATTTAATTTCTGTATTTTATTTTATTTGACAATGTGACGTTCCCTCCCAAAAAGGGGCGTTACAGTTTAAGCACAAAATCAACTAAGAAGATGAAGAAAGGATGAGATTGAAGGTTAGAGAACCCCACCTCAAGCAGCTCAAGCTACTACAAAGATAGAGATGATGAAGATCTTGAAGATGACCAAGGATAGATGCAAGCTTTCCTCTTGGTTTCTCCTCCTTCCTCTCTTTCTCCCTTCATGTTTTCCTCTTCTTCTTTTTTCTGTTTATGTTTTTGGAACTGTGGGAATATAAGGAAAATAAGGAGGCAAAGTCCAATTTTGGCACATATTCCTAAAGCTGGAACTTTATATCTACTAAGGACACTTGAATTTAGCTAAATCAAGTTTTCTAACCTCCAACAACTTTCAAATAAATATTAAGATTCATCAAAATTATTGTTTCACTAATATCTTAATTTTCCATTTTTGCTGCTAGTCAATCCAGCATTAAAACGCACAACCAGTATGCCTTAAAATACTAAACTAACTCTGATTGTTCTTAAATTTTAACTATACTTTATTCACCCTATTTGTTAGAAACAAACTCTCTAGGTTTATTTCCCTCAACTTAGCAATTTATGCTACTATTTGAGTCATTTTAAGTTATTTTTCAACTTCTGGGTTACAACTAAGTGCCGAAACGAACTCAGTTTGTCACAAAACTTAATTGACATGTTATACCAGTATAATAGTACCTTTGAGACCATATACAAGCTTAACATGTTTTTGGGATGTTACACTAGCAGATGTGATAACACCCTAGAAGTAGTGGATGGTCGCTACATTAAAAAGTGAATGGACCAAAGTGTGATAGATGAAGGAGTTCACATGGGGGCAGACCTAGTTGAGTTGGCCAAATAGTATGTTATACTTATGGCTAACCTAAGCACTTTGAAATAAGTGTATGCAGAAGCAAGGAGAATGCCCAACCTTAAAGTTTGACTCAAAGTAAGAGTTTATACTCCGAGTAATAAGGAGGCAGCTTAGAATCTTGATTTCATGAGGTAAGAATATGGTTAATGATGATCTCTAAATTGTAATCTATGATTCAAGAGTATCCTCACTCCTTGATTTCATACGAGTATATAAAGAGATTAGATTTACCTATGTAGAGTTTCCCCATGTTTTATCCTTGTCTACGCCAGCAGGAAAGCTAATCACAACTTTCTTAGTAAGTTTGGATTGTAGTCTAAAGTTAAAGATAAGATTTCCTTTGGAGAATCTTATCAATTTATCTCTTTTAACATAGACGTTAAACTAGACATGATTTTGGATTAATTAGATTGGAAATTGAGGTCTATATTTAATAATTCTTCTATGTCTATTTCTTTCGAGTCTATGTTTTGAGAATTAAGCAAGTGAACGACTTCTTAGCAAAGGGGGCTCAAGGATTTGTTTTCCTTTTTCTCCTCAAAAGTGGAAGTTGTGTGAGTCTTAGGGAATATATCTGTGATGAGAAGACATCCAGAAGTATTTCCTAAGAAAGTAACCTAGTACCACCTAAGAGAGAAGTAGAACTCTTTATAGATATGGTACGAGTTAAGCTAGTAGATGGCTTTGAAGTGTTTAGTGATCATACAAGTATACAACACTTGTTTGATCAGAAGAAGATGCATATGAGGCAGAGATGATGGATGGAATGCTAAGCAGAACTCGATTATGATGAAAAGATCATGACTTTGAGTTATAGTATCATCTGGATAAAGCCATTGCAAGGGTTAATGCACTAGGTAGGAAAGTCCTACATGCATCCCCGATGATGGTCCAAGAGAGTGAACTTCCTGAGATCTTCGGATAATGTTTGGTAGCCTAGAAGGAAAAAGAACATAGCAGAATATGTGTTCAGGTGTCTTTTTGCCAAAGAATAGTAAAGGAAGAAGTTGGCACTGAAGGAACCTTTTTGGGAGTTGGAATTCCATATAAAGTAAGATTGCCTAGAGTTTTGGCAAGAGAAAAGTAATTGAGGACAAAATTTTAAAAAAGAGGGGATAAATGTAACACATTCAAAAACATATTAGACTTGTAAATGGTTACAGAGGTAACCTAATACTTGCTCAACATGCCAATTAAGTTTTGTGATAAACTGAGTTAGTTTAAGCACTTTATTGTATCATAGAAGTTGAAAAGTAGCCTAAAATGACTCAAATAATAACATAAATTACTAAGTTGAAGGAAACAAGTATGTATAACTTGTTTCTAAGTCACAAATGAATTAAATAAGATATAATTATAATTTAAGAATAATCGGAGTTAGTTTGGTATTTTTATGTATACTGGTTGTGCTTTTAATACTAGATTACCCCCAGTAGTTATAGAAAAATAGAATTATGGTGAAACATGATTTTAATGAATCTTAGGATTTATTTCAAGTTTATTAGAAGTTAGAAAACTTGATTTGGTGAGATCTAAGTGTTCTTAATAGATCAAGAAGTTACAATAAAAATATCAAAATGATAAGTTTGCCCTTTATTTATTCTCATTTTCTCTCCCTATTCACGGCTAAGAGACGCAGAAAACAGGAAAGAAAAGAGAGAAATAGGAGAAAAGAGAAAAGGGAAGAAAGAAAAGAAGGGAATAGGAAGAGATGGAGAAAGACCCAAGCAAGAGGATCCAAGGCAAGATCAAGAGCAAGGCTTCAAGGATCAAGTGTCTACAAGAGGTAGGGGAGCTTGACTTTATCTTTTCCTTCTCATCTTCATCTTATTCTTAATTTTTCTTGATGAAGGAAATATGAGTTTTAGTGCAATTAGTGAAGGCTGAGGCTTGATTCTTACTTCTATAGTTGAAGTGAGTTAGTTGATAGCTAGTTTGATGCTTGGTTGATAGTTTAGAAGCCTTAGAACTCATAGTTTCCTTTTGTTTACATAGTTGATAATATGGGTTTTAAGGTGAAAGATTTAGTTTTAATCAAAGTTTGATTGATCTAAAAGAAGAAATTAATTTTACAATAAGTTTAGAGACCCTTAGTGATGATAGAAATCATCTAAAAGTGAGGCTTTGAGGTGAAACTTGGTTTGGGACCAAGTTTATGCAGAAAATGTATTCTGCAAATTTTTTTGCGGAATGGTCATGCTTAAGCATAGTATTTCTACACCTAGGCATGGGCTGATCAGTTTTTAACCCAAGCGAGACAGAAAGCATCACGCCTAGGCGTGGTAAAACCAAGCCTAGGCGTGACACAAAACAACATTCTAACAGCTTGTAGTGTCTGATGCATAACTTGAGTTGTAGATATTGTATTGACCTTATTCTAGTGTCATTTGAAAGATAAGACATAAAGATTCATGTGGTAAAAATTTCAGAATTTTTTAGCATGCCAATCAATACCAGTTTCTGTTTGAATCAGAGGTAGATTCTGTAGAAAAATACATTATGGCAGCCAATAAACTAGATTGTATAATTTCTTGCTATGATGTCGTTTTGACATGAGACTAGTGGCATTTTAAAGCTAAGATGTAAAGCTTCTTACCATTAAAAAGTAGGACCTAGTTAAGTGCCATTGGGTCTAGTTAGCAATAGTTAAGTGCCATAGGACCTAGTTGGCAAGAATTGGCTACCCTATGCAATAAGGTTGAACCTTAGTAAATTGGCTCCCTTGAAATAAGGTTGAACCCTAGTAAATTGGTTCCCTTATACAATAAGGTTAAGCCCTAGTAAATTTGTTCCCTTATGTAATGAGGTTGATCCAAAAGAGATGGAACCTTTATATAATAAGGTTGAACTATGGTTTATCACAATCCTTATCTGAGGGAGCGAGGCAAGCCCCTTGACCTTGCGAAGAAGTAAGTAAAACCCTTTGCTAAAAGTGGAGTTGTGACTAGTTATGTCCTAAGTCAGGCGGTGGATGAGAAATCCTATGTCAGGTTGTGGATCAGTATATCCCACGCTAGGCTGTAGATGAGAAATCTTATGCCAGGCTATGGAATTAGTATATTCTACGTTAGGCTGTGGATGAGAAATCCTATGCCAGGCCATGGAAATTAGTATATTCTATGCTAGGTTGTGGATGAAAAATCCTATGCCAAGCTATGGATTAGTATATCATATGCTAGACTAAGGATGAACATATCCTAGGTCAGGCTAAGGATAAGTAGGCTTAATGCCAAATGAAGGAATACAATTCCTAAGTATAATTAAGTTACATATATGAGTTTTAGTTTAGAAATAATATATCTTTGTGTGTGTGTGTGTGTGTGTGCATATATATATATATATATATATATATATATATATATATATATATATATATATATATATATATATATATATATATAGTTTTAATACCATGAGATATATGTTTTTACTGAGAATTTTATATTCTCACCTCATTATGTTTCATGGTTAGCAGGTCAAGATCCTACAAGAGGGTCAGAAGATGAAGATAATAGAAGAACTAGAAGAGTTTAGTTTTATATTTTCAATGCAAAGCTTATGTATTAATTTATATTTGCTTTGAAAATGTAAAAGTTGTATGAGTAAAGTTTATATGTATAACTTTAGTTATGGCTCTCCATAATTATTTGTTTTAATGTTATGGATTAGTTGGAGATTAAGTTAGAAGTAGCAGAACTAATACTATGTATCCAGGTATGAGTCAGATATACTAGGGTAAAAATATTAGGTTGTTACACCACGCATTGGAAGGCATCACATAATGACTTAATGTTTGCTTTGAGGGAATTTATAATTATTATTAGATCTCGCCATTCATTAAACTATTTAATATACCATAAAGATCCATGCATCTTATACATATAAAGCATATAATAAATTTGACATGGTTATGGCCCTTAACGCATTGATTCTCCCAAGCCAATGTGAGTATCAAAAACTAAACCTAGGGAGTGAACTAGCTTCACCAAGCGTCTCCCACCAAAGTCCTCATTTGATGCCATTTTTTGCCTCCACATCAAGATTACATTATATAGAAAACTCGTTTTACATACGAGGGAGTTAGGTGAGAAGAGAATTTACAATCGAAATGTAGAGAGAAAGGTACGACACATGGGCTGTATTTTAAAAATAACCAAAATGCATAAAAAGAGGACTAAGGCCATAACCATGCACCACAAAGAACAAATAAACACACAACAATAATACATTATTATCATTGTGAATCATAAAAATAGATTTGAAAATCGTGCTTTAGAATAGACGCTCTAAGCAGAGGTAGCACGGGGTTCCCTTTGCCCAGTCAGTTGGAGGGGCTGCCGATATCGCCACTGGTTTCTTGAACAAAAAATCGAGTTGGACCTCTTTCGCCTCATTAACAGCTAGGTCCTCAACACTAGAACCCTCGTAGCCGCTGTCACTTGTCCAGAAACAAGGTTTCCAAAACGCGATTTTCTTGACATCAACACTTGATGCTACCGCAAACCAAAAACAAGGACTCCAGAACCCTTGCGCCGCTGTTCATAATGCTATCCAGAATGAGGTGTGCTTGACATCAACACTTAATAATGCCACAACCAAGTTTTTAGAACATTGTATATATCACATACATACCAGAAAACTTCATAAAAACATACATACATAACAAATTCATTTCTTCAAAAACATCATCATGGTTTTGCATACAAAATATCAAACAAATTATGTTTTCACAAAGGACTTATATGGTTTCTAAAATAACACATTAAAGATCATATCTTTTACCAAAAACAAGTAATCATGTTATTTCATACAATACGAAAAACAGAAAAACAGAATCATGGTTTTGCAAGTGGCTTTGATACCACTATTGGGAATCGATGATACATCACGTAGCGAAAAAACAAAAATTCCCACCTAAGAATCCATGTGAAAAAGACCATAATTTGTGTTTTTTTGAGTTTACCTCTTGAAACGAGATGCAAAAAGATGACATGAAATACCAACACTGTAATAGCAACGATATCTTTGCGGTATCCACACGAATAGACTCACAAATGTCCAATGTTTGCAAAAAGAAGTCTCATGTCTCTGACACAGTGCTAGCTGCAAAGAGAAGAGAAACCCATCACTCTCTCACTCACTGTTTTTGTAGGTGCATCTAGGGTTCTATTATACATGCTTAACAGCCCCTATAACAGTACTATTTATAATAATGACTACCTTAAGTGAGTGTGAGTAGTAGTAGGGTTAGCTAAGTAACCTTTGGACTCATTTGTTATGAGTTAGGCCCACGATGTAATCTGAGTCTAACTTGGATTCTCATTACTCCAATTTAGTCTGCTTTATGTGTATGACCTTGAAGGTTCTCATGACGTTAGTAGTAATATTAAAATTCTATTTTAATATTACAAGCAGTGAATGATATCTTGCAACACATCACTGCTACTTAAGTAATGAGAATGTTAGTGATTTGAAATAACCTTTCCATGATCAATGTTATCGTGCAGTTTAGTCCCTTTGTCCAGATATCTAGATTGAACACAAGGCATGGAATGTATCACCCTTGTATAGTTCAATCTTCCATTTCCTAATACTCGAGTAGACGTAGTAATGACAAATGAGATCAATATCTCATATTGATTCATTTGAGCATGGCTATGCATTTCGTAGTCTCACTCAATTAAGGGCCCCGAAGATATTAATCCTATTATGTAGGAAGGACAAATCCTATCTTGGTCACTCACATCCCTCCACATGATTTGTGGTATGTCCAAAAACTAACTTTATAATCACATTCTTATAGATGATGTTTGATGGCATTAAAACATACAACTTCTCATATAAGAATCATAGTGATTTCAAGTCAAAGGACCACGTACACCATTATCACTATGAGAATCACTTATGACACTCACGTAATGATCCACAGAGCGTTCTCATGGTGGGTCAGTCCAATACATCATTACTCTAATATGTATCCATGTGAAGACTCGATATCTCATATCCATAACTCATGAGATGTGGTCATCAGTCTATGCACATACTAGTCTCAATGTATTATTGTCATCCTGATTAACAATAATACTTGACTAAGGACATTTAAAAATAATGCTTTGTTTCTATCCAATAGGATCTCACGATCAAGTCATCCACTTGATTGCCTATGGCATAAAATTTACTATTCTAAGGACTTTATTATGTTTACCATAAATAATACACAATAAATGAAATGCCTCATATATTAAATAAATAGCATAATACAATGTAAGCTAGTACAGTCAAAATAAATTGGCTTCTAGGGCATACACCAACACTCTATTATATTCGTTCTTTTCTTGTAAGAACAAATTATGTTTTTGATTGTTTAATTATCTTAAAGGAGTTCTAAATTAATAATCATGTTGTATTATCATCCTAATGTAAACCATAATCATGTATATGACTCTATTTTTTAGCTTAAATAACTATTTTTACAAACAACACTCAATGTTGTCCTAAATTGTTCATGGACTAAGTTAACTAATTTGTATCTTGGTATTGAAGTTAACTAATTTGTATCTTGGTATTGAGTAATATTATGCTAGTTTAATCAAGATGATAGTCATGACTATGACTTAAGAACTAATATTGTTGGATTATGACTTTGGACGTGATTATGGTGCATATGATTTGATTGAAATTCTTTGTACTTATATGGATTTGATTATTGTACCTATACTTAATTAGAATTGATTATTGTACCTATGCTTGTTTGGAGTTCTTTGAATTGGAATGAACTTGACATATATAACACCTATGCTTAGATTAAACACATGGATTTTGAATATCTTGATGATGGTCGTGAGCCTTGGACAATTTTATTGGATCCATTTGATATGTTCCACTTTGATTTGGTCGTAAGCCTTGGAAACATGGAATGATACTTAATTATGTGATAAGATAAAAAGTGTAAAGATAAAGTTCCATGGGATGAGTTGCATAAGATATGTGAGGAGTAGATTAGGAGGGTGCTGGAAACCTTTTTGGAGCAACATGCCATTGTGACTACACGGTGTTCAGGTAGGACAAGTCCAGGCCGAACTACGATTTTGTTTACCATAGGGGTCTCTACCGGAAGTGGCGTTACTCCGACAAACCCTTTTTCTCGGCGGGCAATGGAGAGCATTCAAAGGGCGCATGTGTACTCTCGTCCAATTCGCTATCCCAGCAAGATGTTCCATGGAGTATTAAGTAAAAGATACTTAAATCTTTATGTTTATCTTTTTTGCATATATTCTCCATTGTGAATTTAACCACCATGTTGCTGTCATAATACTTGCAACATGAATGTGCTTGTATCATGATTACTATATTTGTCTTCGTTTTGTTGCATTTTTCCATGAACATATTACATTTGAATTGTTCATATATGTGTAAGTTAATTTATTATTATTTATTCATAATTTTCTAACCGCTGTTTTATTTTGTTGAGAATATATCTTGAAAGAAAAAATAAAATGTTTTGGGAATTGAAAATTTTCTAAGGCAAAACTAATTTTCTTATTGTCAAGAATGTTCTTATTTTAAAACCCAATTTCCCTAGAACACCATTAGTTCTATTTTTTTTCCTATTGGGAAATCTTTTTTCACTCCCTTTGATTTTTGTCGTGGTATTCCAGACCAGCAGTCATGAGTTCTATTATAGTGTGGTTGGGAGAAGGTAGGCGCTCCTATGACACAGACACGTAGTTTTTCACGTTTGTCGGTCAAATTACCATTCAGGTGCAGGTGATTGCCCATCCAGAATTTGGCATAGTTACCATTTCTGGTCATTTTACCTTTCAACTGATCTTACCACCTTGGTGATTCTGTTTGGTGGTGTCTCATAATGCTGGTTGATGGTCTACTAATTTATTTTTCCTCTTACAAACTACTTGAAAAGAGAAAGAATTTGTGAACGTTGATGTTATAATTTTTGACATCATGTTATATTAATTTGAAGGATGTATATGACCTCTAGGAAGGTCAAATTTTGTTAAATCTCATGATCTCATGTTTTCTCTTAATTAATAGTGAATACATTTTAGATAAATATTTATGCAAAAAATTTCATTGGCAGCTTTTAATAGATCTTATTGTCTTGAATTTTTCTTGTTTTCCATAAAAACCATGACAAACTAAAATAAATATATTAGTTAGCATATTATTCAGGTTATTACAATATGGCTCTCTATAATGTTTTCAATGAACATTATGGATATATGTATCAGGTTATTATGTAGGTAGTAACATTGTAATGTTGTTTGTCATTACAAATGATTCGTTTATTGAGACTTCAATATTAGGATGTTACATCTCGGCCAAGTATCAATCTTAAGGTTAGAATTGCTTGTTGATGTGTTATAATGTTTCCTATTGTTATAATATTAAAAATTAATGATATAGATTCTATTGATGTTTAAATTTTAAGTAAACGATTGATTATGTTAATGTAACCTATTATGAGCAATTGAAGTTGTTATGTGAAAGAGTGACTCAAAGTTGTGACATTTGTAACACCTCGAGATTTCTTTTTTTATTTTTATGATTTTTGTAATTTTTGTGAATTATTTAATTTATTTTGATTATTTTATTATTATTATTGGACATTATGTGTGTTTGATCCGATGCCAGAAAAAAAAATTTTAGGGTCAGAAAAAATTTGACTGTTAATACGGGGCCGGGGAAGCTTACTAAACCCAAAACTGGAAATAGATTTCAAAATTTTTCTTTTTCTGAGATTTTATCCGACAGATGAAATCCAGGTACATTCTATTATTCATTGAACAATAAACACTAGTTTTGCTAGCAGTAACTTTTGTCCATTGGTTAATTATCTATCGATAAATATCTAGTTAGATGATTAGTCATGAGCCTAATCATAAACCTAGTCATCACCACTTATTATTCACTTTGTTGTTGAACCAATAAGAGGCAAGCTTGAAGGAAGTCAAGCTTTGTGGCCATGACTCACAATTTTGAACCAATGAGAAGTAAGTTTCCAAGACAAGCTTGAAGAGAAACTTGGAGGAGAAGTTTGGCCAACCCAACACCCTTAGGTGTACACTGCCAAGGTAGCTTGTAGGACAAGCTTAGAAGACAAAAATGGGTATTTAATCTCACTTAAGTTCATCTTATCATTTTTTTAAGAAACAAAATACCAAACTTTCTCATTTCTCTCCTTAGCAATATTCGGCCAACACATCACAAATTACTCTCCAATCTTGTTCAATCTAAACCAAGCATATATCTTGAATCTAGACACCATTTGGAGACATTTTCATGTTGCGATCTTCTTCAAACTAATCCATCTTCAATCATTTTCTCCAAGCTTAAGTTTGAAGGTTTTTAGGTGAAGTTCTTGATCTTCACTTCTAATTTTATTTTCAAGTTCTAGACCAAAATTTTGATCCATGGTCATCTTATTTCAAACCTTAGATTTTAATATTTGTATGCTTAATTTGTTTTAAGGGTCTATTTGGTGGTAGAAGTTTACTCCAAGAAGGCAACTAAGGAGCTTCTTGATCATCACCTAAGGTAAGAGGGAGATTAACCTCTGTTGGTCTGAAAATCCGCAAGCACACGGGTCGACAAGTAATATATGAGAGTAAAGTATCATGTCCCAAGAGATTGACAATTAGAAAAAAGTTAAACTTAACCAAATTCCACAAATTCTTATCCAAGTAATCGAAATGTGAGAGTGGGTTGCAATTAAAATAACAACTTAAAAGAGATAAAATAAGAAAGCACTAAATACTAAATCCACAAGAGAAAGATGAGAATGATTAAAGCCTACGGGTCCCTATTCACTTGCTACTTCAATGAATAATTGCAATTAACAAGCACCTATCAATGAATTGATATTTGTTAGCTAATAACCATCAATAAATAAGAGCCTTTGTCTAAGACAATTATCCATGTGAAACCTATCTAATCCACTATGTGTCCATGTGAGTTAACATAAGAATCACTCATTGAGACTAATTATCAAACACTTGTCATGCATGACCAAGAGGTATGTGTCCATCCCTTTAGTTAATCAACACACCCAAACTAATAGAATGTAATTAAACATACATCAACCATACCATATCCATATTCACAACACCCTATTTCTAGTTCAATTGGAATATTAAAATCATACAATTGATGGCCAATCAATAACAAGCACTAAGCATAGATATAGATGAACAAAACCAAATTCATTTAAAGGATACTCAACTAATTACAAGATAATCAAATCCATAACAAGATCCTAGAGAGCCCGTAGATTAGAGTTTAGTTACACATCATGGAGGAGGATAAAACAAACGAAATCAAATGATCCATCAAGTTACAAATCAAGAGGGAAAAAGGAAAGAATGAACAAAAATGGAGAGATTTCAAGCTTGATCTTCCTCCTTGATCTTGATTCTCCCTTGAGTCACCTCCAATCCCAATGAATTCTTCCTCCTCTCACTTGCTCTCTGAATTTCATGCTAGGTTAAAACTAAAGATCTCCTACTTTTCTAAAAAATCATAATATAAGGGCTAAACTCGTGTGCCAAGATTTTTCTCACGCCTAGGCGTGCCTTTTTGACGCCTAGGCGTGGTTATGAATCACATGCCTTCCTCTGCTGTCCACGCCTAGGCTTGGATATCTCTGTCTGAAAACCCTAGAAACCTGAGCTTGGCGTGGCTTTTCCATGTCTAAGTGTGGATGTCTCTGCCTGAATTGGTCTGGAAACCTGAGAGGGCCATGCCTAGGCATGGATTTGTCATGCCTAGGCATGGGTTGGTAGTCTTTCCTTCTTTCTTGCATCCTTCTTCATTTGAGCTCTTCTTTGCTTCCTCATCCCTTCCAAGGCCTTTGCATCTTGAATATATGCTTCAAAACAACACCAAAGTCCATCAGACCATAATCAATTCAAATCCCTAAATAAAATCATCAAACATTGGATTCTCAATCAATTGAGACCACAAGCTTAGATCCTCAAAAATCATGCATGAATCGGACCTTTGAATTTAAGAACTTGAAGATAGCATGCTCATATTCATTCAAATTCAAGAGAAATAACTTCATTTCCTGAAGTTATCAACCTCATCAACCTACTTGGTGGTGAGAAATAGAATTTGTGGTTGTTGGTGAGAAATCCATTTGAGGATTTATTGTGTGAATTTAATGATTTATGCTTGTTGGCTACGTGTGATTATATGACTTTGATAGTATGCATGAAATTGCTATGGTAGGAATTGATTATTGGAATGTATTACATGCTTTGAATCATGCGAGAATGGCAAAAATTTTGGTCCCAATGACCATACATGGCTCACGGCCATTTAGCCCAAGATGGGATATCCAATGCAAAAATATTTTATTGATTGTGAACCTAGATAATTAGGTGACAAGAATATGATTTAAAGATTTAGAAGTTGAAAAAGGACATGAACAAAATTTTATCATTTCAAAAGAATTGATTTTCGGCCATGATAATGGAAATAAGTTTGAAAGATGGTTTGAAAATTTAAAGTATTTCGTTTAAAGAGAGTTTTTAGTAAAGGTAATGGAAAATGATTTTAGAAATGTTTGAATAAATATCACTCAGAGGAGATTTGGTAAGAAAACATTGGAATTAAGGTTCAACTTTTATATTAAACATGAAAATCTCAAAATTAAGCTTAGAACATCAATAAACATTTTGCGCGATTGAAAAGTATTGATGAAACATTACACGATTTAAAAACGTTGATTTTGAGTTACGCGATTAAGAAAACATTTAAAAATTTTTATGCGATTGAAAAATGACGTAAAAATATTACGCGATTAAGAAAAACAACAGATTGTTATCGGGCCGACGTACTGGACCTAGAGATGTTAATAGATGGTTTAGCCTAGTGGAGGTTTGATTTTCATGGAAATTATGTTGTTAATTATTGATTCTGAGTTATTTGATCATGCAATGTGAAAGACATGGGGACTTTGTTTATCAAGGGTGTATGCCTAGGAGATTGAGTCATTTGATCATTAGTGCGGGTGCAAATTACGTAGTGAAGGTCAATGACTAATCTCGGGGGCGTCGGGGCACAGTAATTCCATAAGTGGCCAATTAGTAGCTCTATTGTGTCATGGTTGTTGAGGCAAATGCACTGACGATTTTGACAAGTCACTATTCCTATTCACGATCTGGTGTAGAATGTCTTGTATAAGCCATGATGTGCATGCCGAGAAAGTTGTAGCTCTTGAATTGAGGCTAATGATATACGGACATGTCACCCGATCATTCTCTATCCGATATTGGTTTTAGCTCAATGGAGTAAGGGTTGGTCCATTGTGCATATGCATAACCAGTAGATGTAATGTCCCAAAACTGCCTGCAGGATTGATGAGCTATCTCCATAAACCAACACAGGTCTTTTCAATATGCTTCGTCCTCACTCACAAGCATCCTAGGAAACTTCCCAGGAGGTCACCCATCCCACAAGTGTTCTAGGTCAAGCAGGCTTACCCATGGAGTACTTATGTTCTTGGCTCCCGAAAAGAAGATGCATCTTGTTGATATGGTTACTGCTAATCAATTCCTTTAAGCCATCCTCAACTATGCAGTCCTATACCTGCACTGTCTCTGAATCCCTCTCATTCCGGTGTGAATTCAGTCCATTCATGTGTCCCTTCGCCTGGACTCCCCTCTCTCGTCGGCCCCGGGTGTCACATGCCTACTGATGGATGATGTTATACTCGCCTAAAATAGACTAGGATTTAAAATGGAATATAGCATAGTGCATAACCTAGGTAATCTCCCAAGGATCAATTCAAATTTCTCAAGCATATCAGAAGTTATCAATAAGTAGGGGGTTTTGTTCATCAAGTAGTAGAATACAAATTCAAACAGTAATTAGAAGAAAATTCAATTATGGAAACACTAATCCAAGGTCTTCAATTCAAGTGGCAGAGTTAATCATAGTTCAAGGAGAATGGTATTCTGTTTGTGTACACCTCTGTTAATTCGAATTCAACTAAATAATCACCTAGAATTTCATCAACTAAAACATAATCATAATCACAATTCTTGATTAAAATTGATTTACGCACAATTTCGAATTAACATAGATTACCAATCGATGATCTGTTCTCCATTAGATTCAGATTAATGAATCTTCATTCTATCTTCAATTTCGAAAACTTAATCTAGATTCAATTAAATCTAGATCTAGATCAACATAATCATGTTGTACAGACAAATCACAATTAAAGAAGGAGAAGAGGAGAGAACACAAACAGAAATCATATTTAAACAATAGAATTCAAAACTCTAACCACAATCATTGAATTCCTTAGATTGATTGGATCTTTAGCCTTCCATGGCCGTCACCATTGGAAATCAAACTTCAAGAAAAATGCAGAACCTTAAGAGAAGAGAGAAGAGAGAAGAGGGAAAATGAAAGAGAGAAAAGAACACTTTCTTCAATCTGTAAAACTAAACAAAAGTAATTCAAAAAGTGTTTTTCGTATTCTGCATTCACCTATTTGTAACTAAAAATTCTTTTGTAATTCCTAATATACGCCTAGCCCAAATGTAGCCCTCTGAATAAGCTTTTCATAGACACATAATTTGCCTTATTTGGGCATAAATTGAGAGAGTTAAGCCCAAATTAGTGAGGGAAGGTCCAAGCTTTGTGACAGCAACAACGTCCTAAATATGAGGCTCAATTTCACCTTGAATCTAGCTAAAACAGAAAAATTGCATTAGATGTAAATTGTATATCTTCGTCTCAGCTTTCAGGGACACCAAGATCATCCAAATGTGATATTTGTAGCCCAAGATATGGCCTGTATGAGACAGAAAGGTCAAAATGAGGTAAATTCCAAAAATTAATGAAGTTTTTACAACTAAGTTCAATGAGGCCCAATCATCTAAAACTCACCCACAACCATAATATTGGATATAATTAGCATCAAATAGGCCAAATATAAAGCAATAATGAATGCCTCACAATTGATTGATGACCCACCAGCTTCCTCCTGGTTCGTCCCCGAACCATACCGTACTGAGAGAGGTCCCGACTATGATACCATTTGTAATGTCCTGGGACTGCTTGCAGGATTGATGAGTTGTCTCCACAAACCAACACAGGTCTTTTCAGCGTGCTTTGTCCTCACTCACACGTATCCTAAGAAACATCCCAGGAGTTCACCCATCCCACAAGTGCTCCAGGTCAAGCATGTTTAACCATGGAGTACTTATGTTCTTGGCTCCCGAAAATAAGATGCATCTTGTTAATATGGTTACTGCTAATCAATTCCTTTAGGTCATCCTTAACTATGCAGTCCCATACCTACACAGTCTCTGAATCCGTCTCATTCCGGTGTGAATTTAGATAATTCATGTGTCCCCTTGCCTAGAAGCCTGCCAGGAGTCGCTCCTTGTTCGTGCTTCTCTTACACTGGCATCTACTTCCCACCCTCGCTGGCCCCGGTGTCATATATCCACCAGCTTCTACCTGGTTCGTCCCCAAACCATACCGTATTGGGAAAGGTCCCGACTCTAATACCATTTGTAACGTCTCGGGACTCCCTACAGGATTGATGAGCTGTCTCCACAAACCAACACGGGTCTTTTCAACATGCTTTGTCCTCACTCACACACATCTTAAGAAACTTCTCAGGAGGTCACCCATCCCACAAGTGCTCCACGTCAAGCACGCTTAACCATGAAGTACTTATGTTCTTGGCTCTCGAAAAGAAAATGCATCTTGTTGATATGCCTGCCAGGGGCCGCTTTGTTCGTGCATCTCTTACATTGGCATCCACTTCCCGCCCTCGCTGGCCCCGGGTGTCACAGTAGACATGTTGTTATATATACATTCATTGAATTATCTATTAATTGATATCATGACTGTAATTGTTGATTATGTACTAAATGGCATTATGGTTATTACTATTTCTTTACTACCATACTTGTAACACCTTAAATTTTTCTATTTGACAGTAATAACTGAATTGTACTGCTTTATGATTTCTGTGTGCTGTAAATTTATTTTGACTATTCTGTAATTATTTTCGATAGTTGTGTGTGATTTACTTTGAGTCAAAAAAATAATAATTTTCGGGTCAGGAAAAATCTTTACTGATTTATTCGGAGCCGGGGGAGCTTACTAAACCCAAATTCGAGAAATACGTGTCATGATCTTTTGATTTTTATAATTTATCTGTGAAATAAAAATATTCTGTATTTTATTATTCAACGAGCAAATACTTATTGACTTATGAGCAGTATATTCCATTCATTAGGTAATAGCTTTCGAAAATATCTAGTGAATGGTTATCTATAAAACTAAAATATCTTGGAGCTTATCATAAATAATCATGATAAACTTTTATGTTGCACCAATAGGAGAGCTTGCTTGCTTAGCAAGTTATTAGAAAAGTCAACAAAGATGGCTTACTAAAAGGTGAACCAATGGAGAGGTTGCTTGGAGACTATAGTGGAGAAGTTGGACACTCCTTCTTTTGAAAATATCTCTTTGTAAATATCTGATGTGATAGTTCAAGACATAAGTCTAATCATTCACTCTAAAATGTTCTAGACCATTCTAGAAGATTCTAGAAAGTGCCTAGTCATCAAGTACCTAAGTACTTGCTTTATGTGTAGACCAATAAAGAGCTAGTCAATATTTGCGACTGTGACTCATCGCGAAGGACTAATAGAAGCTTGACACTTGGCGTGACACCTCAGCATTATGACTCAACATGTTTTGGAAGCTTGTAGAAACGATGACTCGCTATATTCTAGAAGGATGTAGAATGCTAACTCACCATGCTGACTCATCGTAGTGAGTCACATATTCTAGAAATTTCTCTTTGATGACTCACTTTGTAATTCATTAAGGGTAATTAATAGAAAATGATCAATAATAGTTGCTACCCAAATAAGAACAAGTCAATAATAATGACTAGTCTCGCTTTGTGTGAATCAATTAGGAAGCAATTATCTAAGAAAAATATCTAAGCTAAATATCTTGAGTGTAATCATGAACCATCATTATATAGCTTTATGACCAACCAATTAGAATCAAGCTTGCTTGTTGAAAAGTCAATAATAATGGCTAAACTAGCTAAGAAACTAGATGACTTAACTAAGTTAGCATAAAGCCCAAATAGTAACTAAATGGAACAAACTTAGTTTGCTACTCATTAGAGCTTATAGTTACAAGAGTATTCTAGTAGTTTCTAGAAGTTTATGACTCACACTTAAGTAACTAGATAGTTAGTAAGGAAACTAAGAAATCTAACTAAGTTAGCTTAATTTAGTTATGAAGCAATTGAATTAGAAACTTGGTTAGTTCTCCATTGAACTCCATAGTTAGGAAACTTCAAGTATCATCTAGAAACTAGGTGACTTATTTGTCTAAACCTATAGGAAGCAAGCTTAGCAGTGAGGACTTTGGATATCAACCCTTGATTTAATCTATGGTTGCTAGGAGTCTCACAAAGTGGCTAGGATGAACTTGGACACTTCCTTGGTGTCCAAGGGGGGGCTCACGACCAAATGGGTTTAGAAAGGCCAAAAGATGACATTTTATTGACTTGATCACATCTTCATCATTTTCATATAGCAAAAATTCACAAAACTCTCTCAATTCTTGTCTAGAGCACCTCACGGCTAAGGCTTGTAAAGGAGGGGTCTTTAATTTATTTTATTCACATCTTCACTTTCATCTTTCCTAACCAATAACCAAAACAAAAAGCTCTCATCTTTCTCTCCAAGGAGGCTCACGGCCAACCCATCCAAATCCACCCTCCAATCTCCTTTAATTTAATCCAACCTAGTTTCCTAAATCTACATGCTATCCTAAGCAACTTTCATGTTGAACACTTAGTCTAAATCATCCATATTCAACCTTGATCTTCAAGTTCAAGATCAAGAGCCTTTAGGTGAAGATTTGTGTTCTTCATCTTTCTTTTCCTTGGTAAGTTTCTAAGACCATATTTTGGCTTATGGTCATCTTTGATATCCATGAATGTTAATATTGTGTGTGTTCTTTGTTTTTAAGTATAGCTTGGTGGAGAAGGTCTACTTCAAGAGGAAAAGCAAAGAGCTTTGGAGGCATCACAATAAGGTAATAGGGAGATTAATCTCATCAACCATCCATGGTGGTGATGAACGAATTGTATGTGTATGTGTGAATAATCCATATGAGGATTCATTCACTTGATTATATGTTTTGGTGAATTGTGTTTGGTTTACTTTATGTGATTTATAGTTTTAATAGTATGCATGATATTTATTATGGTTGCTTATTAGCTATATGCGATGTGTGATTTTAATAGTGTGATTTGATGCTTTATGTAATGTTCATGGTATGTATGGAATTGTTATGATAGAACAAGGATGACTGTTATATGTTGTGTATGTGAATTATATGAGAAGGAAATGATTTTTGGTCCCAAAGACCACTTGAGGCTCACGGCCTCTAAGCCTAAAATGGGTATTCCAAGTTGAAAATATTTTATTAATCATGGATTTAATTGATTTTATAACAAGGTGATGGATTTAGATTTTACATGTTAAGGAAGGAAGTGAATAGAGATTTAATATTGGAAAATGATTTATTTTCAAGTAAGATGAAAGGAAATGGATAAGATTTTGTTATTAGAAAAAGAATGAATTTTTTATCAAAAGAAAGGAAATAAGTTTAAAGGATAATTTTTGGGAAATAGAAATGGAAGAAGAGTTTTAAAAGGGTGATGTTGATGTTTAAGTATTTTGTTTAAAGGTGTTTTAGTGAGGGTAAAAGAATGATGATTTTTGAAGGGTATGATTTTATTAAAATAAATGTAGTTTTATGAATAACATCAGAAGATTTCATTTAGAAGAGATTTGATAAGGAAATATTTGATTATGGATTTATAAAAATGGAAATCGAAAGGAACAATTTTTATTATTAATAAAAGGATAATTTTTGGGAAATAGTAATGGAAAAGGAATTTTTAAAGGGTGATTTTGATGTTTAAGTATTTTATTTTAAGAAAAACATGGAATAAAGTTTTATTGTGGAACATCAAGCAAATTTTAGTTATATTGTTGGAAATCAATTTTGAAAGTGATTTAGAACTTGAAGTATTTTATTTAAAAGGATTTTAGTAAATGAAGTAGAAGCAATTTTTAGTAGATTAAGAATAATGCATTTTTTATGGAAAACGTCAGAAAATATTATGTAAAGGGATTTTAATGGGAGAAATTGTATTTAAGGTCCAAATTATATTTTAAACTTAGAAAGTTTTAGAATTTAATTTAAAACGTCAAGAAGTATTTTATATAATGGAAAACGGTGGAAAAACTTTACGCGTTTCAAAAATAATGACTTTTGTGTTACGCGATTTAAAAAATATTTAAATATCTTTACTCGATTGAGAAAACGTTAGAAAATGGTTACGCGATTGGAAAACGTAACAAAAGTGTTATGCGATTGCGAAAATGCAATAAAAGTATTAAAGTAATTGAGAATGACATCAGTGGTTGTAAGACTGATGTACCGGACCCGGATGGATCAGTGGAAGAATTGTTAGAGAAGAAGTTTGTGAGACCTAGCATTTCACCTTGGGAAACCCCAGTGCTGTTAGTTAAGAAAAAGGATGGAACTTCACGGTTGTGCATGGATTATCACCAGTTGAATAAGATCATAATCAAGAACAAGTATCCACTTCCGAGAATTGACGATTTGATGGATCAACTAATGGGATCTGTTATTTTCTCTAAGATTGATCTACGATCTGGCTACCATCAGATTCGTGTGAAGGCAGAGGATGTTTCCAAAATAGCTTTTTGGACACGTTATGGATACTATGAGTATCATGTGATACCGTTCAGAGTAACAAATGCTCCTGTTGTATTCATGGATTACATGAATCAGAACTTTCATCATTATTTGGATAGATTCGTTGTTGTCTTTATTGATGACATTTTAATTTATTCTTGAAGTCAAGAGGAACATGTTGAACATCTCAGGATAGTTCTCCAAATTCTGAAAGAGAAGAAGTTGTATGCCAAATTGTCAAGATGTGAGTTTTGGTTGGAAGAAGTCAAATTTTTAGGGCATGTGATTTCAAAGGAAGGAATTGTCATAGATCCATTGAAGGTTGAAGCAGTTCTTCAATGGGAAAGACCCAAGACCGTAACAGAGATTTGTAGCTTCGTGGGGTTAGCCGGATACTACCAAAGATTCATTGAAGGGTTTTATAAGATAGCGAGACCTCTTACCCAACTTATGAGGAAAAATCAAGCTTTCATGTGGACGGACGCATGTGAGGAAAGTTTCCATGAATTAAAGAAGTGACTAACTTATGCACCAGTATTGATTCTGCCTGACCCCAATGAACCATTTGAAGTGTATTGCGATGCTTCATATCAGGGATTAGGATGTGTGCTTATGCAAGACAAGAAGGTCGTAGCCTATGCTTCAAGACAACTGAGAATGCATGAGAAGAACTACCCAACACATGACTTGGAGTTAGCTGCAGTGGTCTTTGCTCTGAAAATATGGAGACATTTTCTGTATGGAGCAACATTCAACATCTTTAGTGACCACAAGATCCTGAAGTACCTATTTGAACAAAAGGAGCTGAACATGAGACAGAAGAGATGGCTAGAGTTTTTGAAGGACGATGACTTCCAACTTCAATACCATCCTGGAAAAGCAAATGCCGTGGCAAATGCTTTGAGCAGGAAAATACTTAACGTTTCTACCATGATGATTAAGGAAAAAAAATTAATCGAGCAATTTAGAGATATGTGGTTGTCCTTGGAAATGACGCTGGACGAAGCTTGCCTAGGTATGGTTACTATTTCGAATGATCTAATGGAAGAGATTCGAGAGAAGAAGGAGAGTGACCATTTTTTGCAAAATGAAAGAGAATTGATAAAGCAAGGCATGGTGTCAACAGTTAAGGAAGGACCTGATGAGATTCTGATGTTCCAAGGTAGAATATGTGTACCTGATGATCTAGAGCTTAGGAGGTTAATTCTCAAAGAAACCCACACAAGCAAGTTAAGTATGCATCCTGGAATGACCAAGATGTATCAAGACTTAAAGCAAATGTATTGGTGGCATGGAATGAAAAGAAAAGTTGCCAAGTATATGTCATCTTGCTTGGTTTGTCATAAGGCAAAGGTTGAACACCAGAGACCTTCAAGAATGTTACAACCTTTGACTATTTCTGAATGGAAATGGGATAGTATTGCAATGGATTTCGTGACTGGATTGCCAAAGACCCGAAGAGGATGTGATTCAATATGCATAATTGTTGATCGGCTTATGCAGTCTACACACTTCTTACCGATTAACATAAGGTACTCGATGGAGAGGTTGACTCAGGTATATATTGGTGGGAACATTAGACTTTATAGCGTACCTTCTAACATTATTTCTGATAGAGATTTGAGGTTCACATCAAAGTTTTGGCAAAGTCTACAAGTAGCTATGGGAATAAAGCTTTGTTTGAGTTCTGCATATCATCCACAAACGGATGGACAATTCGAGAGAACAATTCAATCTTTAGAAGATCTATTAAGAGCTTGTGTTTTAGAGCAAAGAGGAAGTTGGGATGAAATCTTACCCTCGATCAAGTTCACTTACAACAACAGTTTCCACTCAAGTATAGGGATGGCACCTTATGAAGCCCTGTATGGATGACGCTGTATAACACCTTTGTGTTGGTACCAAAACGGAGAATATCTCACATTGGGGCACGATCCTGTACAACAGACGACATAAAAGATTAAGGTGATTCAAGAGAAAATGAGGACAACTCAAAGTCAACAGAAGAGCTATGCGGGCAAGAGACAGAAACCTCTAGAGTTCAAGGAAGGGGATCATGTGTTTCTAAGGGTTACACCTATGACGGGTGTTGGAAGAGTTATTAAGTCCAGAAAACTCACTTCTAAATTCATCAGAACATACCAAATCCTTCACCATGTAGGTCCGGTAGCCTACCAAATAGCTTTACCACCTTTTCTTTCTAACCTACACAATGTCTTCCACGTGTCACAATTACGAAAATACATTCCTGATCCAACCTATGTCATTGAACTGGATACAGTGCAATTAAAAGAGAATTTGACCTATGAAACACTTCCTGTCAAGATTGAGGATAGAAAGGTGAAACAACTCCGAGGCAAAGAGATTGCATTGGTGAAGGTAGTTTGGAATGACATCACGGGAGATGCAACGTGAGCGTTGGAGAACAAAATGAAGGAACAATATCCATAACTGTTCAGAGGTATGAAAATTTCAAGGATGAAATTTCCTTTTAGAAGAGGAGAGTTGTAACACCCTGAAAATTATTTATTTTATGATAAATATTCATTTTATAATATTTGTAATTTTTAGAAATTTTTCTAGAATTATTTGAATTACTTGATTATTTTAATATTTTTCTCGATTTATGTGCGCACTGAGCGAAGCCTAGAAAGTGAAATATTTTCCCTGAGGTCAATAAACCTTGAATTGTAGAAACGTCGATGGGAGATCTTACTAAACCCGAGGCTGAGCATAATTTACAAGGTTTCATGTTTTTTGAGATTTTATCTGATAAATAAAATCGCGAAACTCTATTATCTGTTGGATAATAAATACTGGCTTTGCTAACTATAACAATTATCCATTGGATAATAGTTTGTAGTAAAAAATTCTATCACCTTATCCAAAAATCTATTTTATGTCCCATAGAGTTGACATTTTGAGAACATCCAACCAAAGCCTTTTTGGAGGAAACTTCCAAGCAATTTCCTCCAAGCTTGCATAAAGCTTTTCCCTCTCTTCTCTCCATGTGTGTTGCGGCTAAGGGGGGGAAGGGACCAAAATACAACATTTTTATTTTACTCTCACATTTCAAAAACCTTACTATCACTTTCTCTCTCCACTTCACCTTTCTCTTCTTCCATTTTCTCTCATTTTCTTTCTTCTTCTTCTCCTCCTACTACACGGCCACACCACCATTGTCATCCTCCATGTTTACAAAAAAATCATCCACTCACATTTCCTTGATCTCCATCACATTCTAAACACCTTTCTAGTTGAAAACATTTCCAAAAGCCTCCATTTTCATCATCTTTCTTCAAGAGCAAAGCTTGAAGCTTTTGAGGTAAACTTTTGATCATCACTTCTCTTCTTCATTTTCGTGTTCATGGTCTTCCTTATGACCATTTATTCACTCTTTTTCAAGTCTAGAATGTTGATTTTGTGAGTTGAAATTCTTAGTATTTTGTGGAGTGCTTGGCTGAAATCTTCAAGAACATAAAGGGAGATCTTTTAATTGTCATTTTCTTTGGTAAGAGGGAGAACATTCTCATCAACCACTCATGGTGGTGGGGGACAAATTTGTGTGTTGAAAATAGAGAATCTAAGTGTGGATTTCTCTTCTTGATTGGTTGTTTTTCAATGATTTATCGTTATATGATTTGTATGGTGTTATTATTAATGTTGTGATATTATGTATGTTGATAGATTGTGATTGTTATATGGTTGAATTTATGTGTGGATGACAAATAATACTTTGTCTTTTGGAAGTGAGGCAATCAACCTCATGGCCTAAAAATGGTGAACCAAGACAGCACCTTGTAATAAAATGGAACTTAAGTAATTGATTGATAAGTTGATGAAAATTTTGGAACCTTGAAACCTTGGTATAAGTCACGGCCAAGAGGAAGAAAAAGTAGGACAACTTATGACTAAATTGGTAATGAATTGGAACTAATAAGTTTAAGTGAAAAATGAATTAATTGAGGAATTAGAACAATGGATTAAGAAGATGAATATGAAATTCTATGACCCTAGGGTTCACGGTCAAGAAGAAGGAAAAATAGAAGTATTGGATAAATCTTAAAGTAATTTGGAATTTAGAAAAATTAGGTTAAAGTTAATTAATTAAAGAATTGAAGTAAATATGGGTTTTCGGACATTTAGGATAATCAAGAGGAAAATTTATAATCAAAGTAGAGCTTGAATCACTAAGTGACTATATACTAAATTAAGAATTCATAAAATAAAAAAATAAAAGAAGTAGAACCTTAACATAAAACTATGATGGACTTTGGTCTTGAAAGAAAATGAGTGTAAGTGAGGTTTTGAAACTCATAAGACTTTAAGTACATAAATTTTATCAATGATAAAGAGACGGCTAATTGGAATAGAGAAACAAGAATTGAAATGATAATGCTAGTATCGCGCTCGTAAGTGGAATCTTGAATTATTGATAATTACTATGAATTATGTTGGTATATAATCATGGATTTCATGACATTGATGATATTATAACTGTATGTATGTGTTTAGGTATTCATCATACCTTGTGAAGTCATGTGGTCTGTTGTTATGGCTGTATGAGCCTAGGAGTTGAATTACACCTTCGTGCGGGTGCGATGGGCTTAGTGTAGGTCTTTATTGACCTTGGGGACATTAGGGTGTGGGGTATCCGCAATGGCCAATTGGTAGCTCCCTTGGGCCGTGGACCAGACCAATGCAAACACACTGATGATCCGGACATAGACACTCACCCCAATCAGGATTTGGTATAGAATGTCTTGTATAAAGCCTTGTTGCGCAAACATTGATTTTATTGAAAGCACTTGATTTATGGCTGACGAGATACAAACATATCTTCTGATCATTCTCTCCGAAATAATTGTCTAACTCCATGGAATAGGAATTAAGTACATTGTGTACATGTATAGTGGGTCTGCATACCCTCATGACATTCCATATATGTTTGTTTAATTGACATTGATTGACTTATTGAACTGTTATATTATTAATATTATCCCTATTGTTGATATTTGATATTGCTTATTTCTGTAATTGGATGGTATTTTTGTCCGTACTGTCTTTACATTGCCTGTTGGTAATGATGCTGAGTTTCTTACCTTAGTTGTGTTGTGTTGTCTGCTGTCTGTTTTGACTAATTAAAGAGCAAGAAGGAATTGAAGAGGAACTACCCCTTCTTTGATTAGTGATAACTATTGTACTAAGATGATGTCAAGACTGCGTACTTTGGGTTATGTTCTCGTATACTTTCATGGTGGAGCAGACGTGTGGTCAGTTAACTTGGCTAATGAGAGAGTTACCTACACTACGGAGCTGACATTGACCTTTCGTGGGGATCTTCATCATCCCGTTGTTTTGTCTTTCTTTGTATCTATTCAGTTAGTGTTTAACATACCTATCCGGGAATGGTGGAGTAACTTCCACTATACTCCTCATAAGGACAGTGTTGTGTCCTCTGGGTGGAGTAACTTCCACTATACTCCACCCAAATTGGGGATGTCACATTTTCGATTAATAATAAATAAACATTACCCAAGTTATAAAACGTTTGGTACATAATTAATATGAGTTGTAAAATTTTTCTTTTTATACATGATAGCATTAAATAAAATCAAACGAAACATAAAATAAAACAAACTATCATTACACACCATAATATACATATGATTTTTGTCTTAAGTATACAAATAATTTACAACTACAAATATTTAATAAAGCAATAAAAAGTTAGCATAACACTAAAACATAAATATGCCCAAGTGCACATCGAAGATTTCTAACCCTCCGAAGGATCCTCCTCAGATAGATCGTCGGATGACAGAAATCCTGGATGTCTCGCAGCTCTACGGATAAGAGTCTGTACTGTCGATACGCTACTAAGCTCACTAGGTGTATGAAAACGTCCTCCCCAGTAACGCCTAATAGACAAAGGCATCTCTATGTAAATAAAAAGTAGTAGTAAACATCGGTGCTCCATCAAACTCTCTACATAGGGACATAGTCAAACGCCCTACATACACAACTGTTCCTCTCTCAGCTCGCAGTCGCCAGGCCTCAGAGCCTCTGTGAAACTCAAGTCTCACAAAACCCAAAAACTCAGGCAGAGCCATACCGCGTCACAATCAATCCAAATGATATGGATGATCAAGCGGCTCACCTTCCTCGAACTGATCGCTTGGTTACTGCTCCTCCAGGTATTGAATATCTAGAGGTTGCTCCTCTTCCTCTTCCTCAAACTCTTTACATAACATAAATAATAATACAGAAAGCGCATACAAAGAGGTGAGACAATTTACATCATTACCAGCATGGCAGTAAAGAAAACGACAGTACATATAGATATCACAATTGATTCAGAAATCCATATTATCACATTATGCACAATATCTCACATTAACACACCATACATAATATATCAAATTAAATATAAATAATCACAAATAATCATATTATGATGCAGACCATATATACAAATGTACACTGACTCATTCCTGCTCCATGGAGCTAAACACAAACATCAGAGAGAATGATCCGGAAGGCCTATCCATACCTCAGGCTGCCCAACCAACTATTACACAGTCAACCGTCATGTAAATAGCGCACAGTCAAAATCGTCGTGTAGTTAGTACACAGTCCAAACGTCACGTACAACAGGCATTGTACTAGACAGTCTCCACAAGATCTTGATTAAGAATAGTGCTTGTCAAGATCGTTAGTGTGTTGCCCGTTACCACGGCCCAGAGGAGTTACCAATTGTCCACATGTGGAATCCTCCGCACATTAACGCCTCCAAGTTCACTTAATGAACCGCACTACGCCTATCACACCCACAACACGGTGTAATTCATCTCGTCAGCCAATTGTCAATTTCTACCAAACTGACACATCTCTCAATGTATGAACATGAACCAAAATTACACAAATGCCCTCGTTATCACTATAAATCATAATTACACAAATGCCCTCATCATCACCATAATTTACACCAATACCCTCAGTATCAGTATAACCCAAATATAGTATGTCTCCACTCGACAATACTATTTCTCAATATATCCGGGTCTACCACTTTGGCCTAATAGTAAAACTTACTGTTCCTTTTTGTCGCATAAAGATTTTATCTCGTTTTCACAATTACGTCACCTTTTTCAAACATTTTCAAATCGCGTAAATATTTTTCAACGTTTTAAATACCGCGTAGTGTTTTTAAATCATTTTCTCAATTGTGTAACATTTTAAAATCGTTTTCTCAATCGCGTAACATTTTTAAATCATTTTCTCAATCGCATAGCTTAAAAATCATTATTTTAAATACGCGTAAGCTATTTCTGGTATTTTTCAACTACGTAGAATATTTCTTTGCTTTCTAAATTATATTTTGAGACTTTCTCAATTATTTGTTCATTTTTAGTTAATTTTGACAGCATTTCATTTAGAAAATCCATTAAATGATATTTTTTACGTTTTCCTTTAAAAATTACCTCTATTAGCCTTAACCATTATTTACTACTTGAAACTTACTAACGCGCTTCAAAACCCAAAGGTGAGCTCTACGTTAGCATTTTTCAAGTGTCCAATTTATTTCTTTTTTTAATACTTAATTTCTCTAAATTAGGTTTCTAAAACTAAGTTCATTTATTTTGTTCTTCAAAAATTCATTGAAATTGAATTCTCTTTAAGTTAACTACTTAGTCCACATTAGAAAATAATTTCGGAAAATCAAATATACATTGAATGGCATTTTGGCCAAATTCAACATATTCTTTACAAATCATCTTTAAATTATTTTCCATCCTCTAAGTCATTGTAAAATTCATTAATTCAATTAAATCCATTAATTCATTCTTTTAGAAAATAGTTGAGAACATTTTGGTTCTCTTTTTCTTGGTGAAGCCGTGAGCTTCCTTGTGTTATTTGGAACACTCATTCAAATCTTCACATGTTATTCACATCCTACCATAATTATCATACATCTATGAACACATATCATATATTTTAAAGCTTTAGACATGCTTACAAACATAATCAAACACAAATAAGAAAAGACATTAAACAACTAAGTGAATGAATCCTTATGGATTCTTCACCACAAATACATCCATTTTCTCACCACCACTCAAGGTTGATGAGATTAAATCTCCCTCTTACCTTAAAGGAAAACAAACTCCTCCTAGACTCCTCCTAATGATTTTCGTGTGACCTCCAAAGGATCCCTAACAAGCTCAAATAAATTTTAAAGAGTCATAACTATAGGTGAAAAATATAAACCATGGATCAATCATGGCTTAGAACTTAAGAAATCAAGTTAGAAATAAGAAACAAGGGTTTTCACTTTGTAGGAAATAATCTTCAAGGTGGTTTTCCAAGCTCAAGATGGATGATTTTGAAGGAACTCTCAACTAGAGAAGTTCTTAGAATGATGTTTGGATTTGAGAAGTGATGTTAGGTGAAAATTTAAAATAGTAGAGGTGTTGGTTTATGGTGGTGACCGAATAGCTCAAGGAGAAAGCTATGGAGTTTTTCTTGGTGTTCTTGAAGAGAGAGAAGTAAAAGCTTAAGTGATAGTAAGGTGAGAATAAAGTGAAATGCCCTCCTCTCTTATGCATGGCCGTGGAGCTCAATGGAGGTGACCACCTTTGTTGACCTTCCAAGACCTCCTAACAACCTTAGATGTGATCTAGGTGGATATCTAAGGCTTTGCCCCTAAGTTAGCCTCCCATTGGTGTAGGAAATCAAGTCACCAAGCTTCTTGATCCTTCTTGAATGTGCTTGGCCGAATTGCTCCAAGGGAGAGCAAACTAAGTTTGTGTTCTCTTAGATAATCTAGTTAGACTTAGGTGCATTTGGTTAAGTTGCTTAGTTACTTGTCTAACTATCTAGTTACTTAAGGTTGCTAGCCATTATCTAACTTTACTAGAACCTTCTCTAACTAGAATTCTAAGGTGTAGCTAACTAGTTTTACTTCATTTAGTTACTACTTAGATACATTAATTTAACTTAGTTTAGTTAGATCAACTTAGTTTAGTTTTTCTAGTTACTTACTAACTAGCCAAACCACTTTTGTGGACCTGTTTCCTATTAGCTTAGAAACTTTCTAGCCATTATTGTTGACTAGCTCTCATTGGCTTAAAATAATTCAAGCCCATTTCGTTGACTGGTGCACCCATGTGGGTCCCACAGACTTTTCTGGGTTCATGGTCCGTTTTAGAGTAGATTTATACTATTTTTGAGACAGTAGGTACAGTCCAATAAAATAATATTATAAAAATTTAAAATATTTTTATTGTATAGTTAAATTAAATTAACTAAGATTTTCCCAACCCAAAAATAATTATTTTTTCAAAAATAATTATTTTCTTGACTTGGAGTAAATCACATACAATAGTCAAATACAGTCATAAAACAGTCAAATTAATTTTATAACACACAGAAAAATATAAAACAGTATATTTAGGATAGTATCGTAATTTAACTAAAAGTTAGGGTGTTACACGGATGCCTGTCTGTCAGGGTGCACCTCCTACAGTGGTCATTTCTTTCAGGTAATCGGAAGAGGATCTCTCTGAGGACCCTATGGGTTAGATATGTAGGACTTGGGCTGGTCGTGTCTTTTTGCTAGTCAGTCTTTTCTAATTATCTGTACATTTTTCAGTGCGCGTATGTATTTGGAGTGCCATTCCTTTTTGTAAGTATTTTCGGGGTATAGATTTGTATATGATCCATACGAACCAACTGATATGAATATTTATGTATCAACTGTGATTTTTCTACCGCGTACAGTACCCACACCCATTTCAACATCGGGTACTGTTCATGGGACCCACCCATGAACAGTACCAAATCATGTTTCTGTTTTCTTTTTGTTTAAGTATATGTCCATTAACCAACTTCTCTACATCGTTAACCACTTTTTTATTCTTCGTTAACCAACTTATTTCACGAGCATAGAAACCATGTGGTAAAATCTTGTGTCATTAACCAACTTCTATATGTAATTAACCACTTTTTTGTTCTTCATTAACCAACTTTTTTCACGAGCATAGAAACAAAGTTGGTTAATGAATAACAAAAACATGGTTAATGACCTACAAAAGTTAGTTAATGACACAAGATTTTACCACATAGTTTTTATGCTCGTGAAATAAGTTAGTTAACGAAGAACAAAAAAGTGGTTAACTACGTAGAGAAGTTAGTTAATGGACATATACTAAAAAAAATAGAAAATAGAAACATGATTTGGTACTGTTCATGGGTGGGTCTCATGAATAGTACCCGGTGTTGAAATGGGTGTGGGCACTGTACGCAGTAAGATGATACTTTTCCTTTATGTATATGCAGTATATATATATAATTATATATATTTATCAATGATGCTTTATGATCTACCTGCTTGTTTGATCTGTTATCCGCAAGTAAAAGAGTATGTTACATCAAATATTATGGTTTTAATAATTACTGATTTTATAACTTGGGTTAAATTTATTTCATATTCCATGTTAATTTGATTGAAATTTTGAATTGACAAAGTTGTGGCGTCCTCTTCCTTCCAATGAGGAAAGGGGGCATCACATATTGTGGCCGTCAGGGCCTAGTGATTCATAGTGATAATTGTTCACCTTATGTTCCTTTGGCCATGATAAACTGTTGTAATGCATTGATGTAACCTGACAAATGCTATTCCTTTCACGATCCAGCTTAGACTGTCATTAACACTATGTTTGGATGACAGGTAATGGGAGGAACGGAAGGGAAATGAGAGGAACGAAAATAAGTTTTTGTGTTTGGAAGTTTTAAAATGCATAGGAACGGAACACATAGGGAATCATTTCCCTCCTCTTCCCCTTAAATGTCCAATATTTGTTCCCCCCAAAATTGAGGTGGAATGGGGGGAACACATGTTCCGTTCCATTCCATTCCATTAATGAATCTTCCAAACAAAGAGGATGGGAACTATGTTCCATTCCATTCCTTTCCTTTCCGATCCATCCCTACTTATTCCGTTCTGTTCCGTTAATGAAAAAACATCCAAACACAGGGTAAGGCTGATAAGTCTTCTGGAACGTTCATCTCTGAAATTGAGTTTAGCTTCGCGGAGTAGGGACTGGTGCATTACGCATATGCATGGTCAGTATACATATCATTGACATTTATATTCAAAGTAATTTTGACATTTGTGTTGTTGCGATATGTTTTTATGGAAGTTATTTATTAATTGATAATAGGACTATTTCTGTGATATTTATATTATCTATTGAATTATTTGTATTAAATTATCTGTTACTTGGTAAACATGAATATACTTATTACTCTGTGTTTGAATGGCATTATTGTCATTCGTATTGTTTCTATGTTGCCATGCTAGTATTGATGTAGGGGATCTCACCTCTTTATTGTCTTGTTCTATTTATATGTTTATGTTTTGTAAAGATCGTGGTGGATGTGAAGTGGAGATCTTCTTGATTTTCATTAGGAAGCAATGCTATGAAAGTTTTATCGTTTGGCGTATCCATCTGGATGTGGACGTTTAGAGTTGTGTCAAGTCTATTACCGTGCTATTGAGTAGGACCCGTCATAGGGTTACTATTGTTTTCTTCTTGAGTATGTAAGTTTGAAATTTTGTTTTGTCAAGAATAAGTATGATATAGTTATTTTAATATTGTTGGATATTATGCATCATAAGCAATGTGTTTTTTTATATTAGTTCAAAGTATTTTGGTATTTTCTATATACTTGGTAAGTTTAAGTTATCGATGAAAGAAATTTTATAACATTAAATATTTTACAATTTAATTACAGTTTGGTAAGTCAGAAATGTGACATCCAAAGGAGGGTGTTACATTAGTTAGTATCAGAGCACAGTTAGAGTATTTTGGGGTTTTGTGGTTAGGTCTGTCTTGTTTGTGTTGTGTGACTCTCTGTGCTTGGACTCCGAAAGGAAACAATATTGTTTGGAATGGTTACTTTGGTTTCCATTATGTTTTGATTTGCCTATCTTTGAAGAAAGACGATGGCTAATGGTAAACATGAACGTGAGGAAGTAGGAAGTGATGCTGATAATGTGGCTACAACTCCGGAAGCAATGCAAAGAACTGCTGAAGGAACAATACAACAGGAGCAAGGGATCACTCAGTAGCAGGAATTGTTAATTGAAGTTCAAAATCTGTTAGAACAGACTCTACAGTTGCAACGTGTGATAATTGAGTCTAGGGATATGAGATCTTGTAACTCCGGAACACCCAAGTTCTGAGGGAAGAATAATGGAAGGGCTAACTGATGCCAGCAGAAGCCTTACTCACGACCACCAATGAGGCATCAAGAACAACAACAATTCGTTAGGGGAAGTTCTCATGGAAAGGGAATCTACCAGTCTGTGACATCTTTGCCAATGTGCTATAAGTGTGGAGGAGATCACATAACAAACACTTGTACGATTAAGGGAATAATTTATTTTAAGTACGATAAACTCGGACATATTTCTAGAGATTGTACTTCACAAAAGACGAAACCTTCCGTTGGTAATAAATGTGCTTCAAAATCTCAAGCTAAGGGAAGAGTCAATAATCTGGATGGAGCGGAAGCATCCCGAACTGAGGACCAAAGCAACGAAGATTGTGTCAAAGGAGGTATCATTTAACTATACTGTATAATTCTGGGGGAAATCTATTTCTTTATGGCTTATGACTGTGTGGATTGATTGAAGTTTATCTGTGTCTTCATTATCTTTTAACCTGGTCATTTCTATTTTTAGCACAAAAACTTGTTGTTGATACTCAAGCTGCTTAAACTATCCTATGTCTATTAAAGACTAAATCTTTTTTGTAAATTTAATTTGTCTACCTCTTTCATAAATAGACGTAATCTTAAAAATGGATTGATTATCTTCCAACCATATCCTATAAGATTGTTTCAATAAAGTGTTAGTATTCTAGAAAATTCATTCCTAAAAATCGAGCCATATCAAATTCTTTGGTGGATATGTCCGATAACACATCAGATAGTTTTGCTATCCTTTTCTTCCTAATGTTCATAATGTTTTTCATATATCGCAATTTAAAAGAAAGAATATCCTTGGTCCAATTCATGTCATAGTATCAGATACAGTATTATTGAAAGAGAACTTGATTTGTGAGACACTTTCTGTTGAGATCGAAGATAGAAAAGTGAAGCGATTCAAAGGAAAAGAAATTTCATTGCTACTAGTGCTCTAGAGTAAAGTGACTGGAAAATGCAACATGGAAACTTGAAGGCAGAATGAAAGAGTAATATACGCATTTATACGAAGGTACGCAAATTTCAAGGACGAAATTTCATTTTAGAGAGAGAGTATTGTAACACCCCAAATTTTGCTATTTGATAGTAATAATTAAATTGTATTGTTTTGTGATTTTTGTGTGCTGTAAATTTATTTTGATTGTTCTGTGACTATTTTTGATCGTTGTGTGTGATTTACTCCGAGTCAGAAAAATAATAATTTTTGGGCCGGGGAAAATCTTTACTGATTTATTCGGAATCGGGGGAGCTTACTAAACGCAAATCTGAGAAATACGTGTCATGATATTTTAATTTTTAGAATTTATTTGTGAAATAAAAATATTCTATATTTTATTATTCCACAGGTAAACACTTACTGACTTGTCAGCAGTATGTTCTGTCCATTGGGTAATAGCTTTCGAAAATATCTAGTGGATGGTTATCTATAAAACTAAAATATCTTGGAGCTTATCATAAGTAATCATGATAAACTTTTGTGTTGCACCAATAGGAGAGCTTGCTTGCTTAGCAAGTTATTAGAAAAGTCAACAAATGTGGCTTGCTAAAAGGTGGACTAATGGAGAGGTTGCTTGGAGGCTATAGTGGAGAAGTTGGACACTCCTTCTTTTGAAAATATCTTCTTGAAAATATCTCTTTGTAAATATCTAGTGTGATAGTTCTAGACACAAGTCTAGTCATTCACTCTAAAATGTTCTAGACCATTCTAGAAGATTCTAGAAAGTGCCTAATCATCAAGTACTTGAGTACTTGCGTTATGTGTGGACCAATAAGGAGTTAGTCAATGTTTGTGGCTATGACTCATCGCGAAGGACTAATAGAAACTTGACACTGGGCGTGACACCTCAGCACTATGACTCAACATGTTTTGGAAGCTTGTAAAAATGATGACTCGCTACATTCTAGAAGGATGTAGAATGCTGACTCACCATACTGACTCATTGTAGTGAGTCACATGTTCTAGAAATTTCTCTTTGATGACTCACTTTGTAATTCATCAAGGGTAATTAATAGAAAATGATCAATAATAGTTGCTACCCAAATAAGAACAAGTCAATAATATTGACTAGTCTCGCTTTGTGTGAATCAATTAAGAAGCAATTATCTAAGAAAAATATCTAAGCTAAATATCTTGAGTGTAATCATGAACCATCATTATATAGCTTTATTGTAACACCCCTTTGGAGGATGTCACACATAAAAGAAAATAAAAGAAATAGAAATAAAATCTACCCAAGTTGTGAAACATTTGTTAAATATTATTACGGGTTGTAAAATAATTCCTGATAGACAGAAATATGATATAAAAAGATAATGCGGAAAATAGGAAATAAAAAAAACATCATCACTAATAATATACATATGATTAAGTTATAAGTCGTACAAATAATTTACAACAAAGACTACAAATATTTAAACAAAAATAGCAAGGAAAGCAATAAAAGAGTTAATATATACGACATATCTGTTGCGACGACGCGCCAAAAAAACATCATGGTTATCTAATCCTCGATGGATCACTCTCGGCATGAAAATGATCATCGGGAGATAGATATCCGGATGTCTCGACACACGACGATAACGGGATCGCGCAGTCGATACGATGCTTATCTCACTAGGCTCAGGGTTTTCAGCACCCCAGTGACGCCTAATGGATAAGGGTAACTCTAAATGCAAAAAAAGTGTTGTAGTCATGACAGGCTCTCCATCAAAACGTTGACGTAGAATCACGGTCACACGTCCTGCATACGTCACAGATTCACGATCGCCTCGTAGATGCCAAGCTAGCGAACTCCCATGAAATACTAGCTCTACGAACCCCAAAAATCTCAAGGCGCTGCCATCCCTCACAATCAATCCAGAGGATATGGATGATCGGATGGTTCTTGATCGTCAAACTGATCGTCCGCTTGCTGATCTTCCTCCTCCTCGGGGTACAAGATCTCAAGGGGCTGATCCTCTTCCTCGAAGTCTTTACCGCGTAAAATAAATAAACAGAAAATACATATAATAAAGAGGTAAGACAACATAAAATCATCACAACATGGCAAATAAGAAGACGACAAACAACATATATATAGTTCATGCAATACAAAATACTATAAAGAAAGAATAACAGATTAGAGTAAGATTTAGATATCATAACAATATATCACATCACAGATAAAACATCACAGATAAAATAAGAAAGATAAGAATAAACAGATAAGATATAATAACCAAATATAGTAACAAGAATAACTAGATAAAATAAACAAATAAAATACGAGATAAACAAATAATAGATAAGATGGAAATAAATAGACATAGAGATAAATAAATAATATGACAAACAATAAATAGATAAGATGGAAATAAATAGACATAGAGATAAATAAACAATATGACAAAACCCTACTCCATGGAGCTAAAGAAAACACAAGTATCGAGAGCGGAATGACTCGTAAAATCTATTAGTACCACGGCTGCCCAACCAACTATTGCGCGGTCACACGTTGCGTCTATAGCCCCACGACACAGAATCCATCATCCGGGCGTGGTGTAGTTCACGGTCTCACGTTGTGGCACTACGGGCAAATGTACTACTAGATTTCACAAATCTCGATTAAATATAGTGCGTGTCGAGTACCATAGTGTGCTATCGGTTTACCACGGCCCACGGAGCTACCAACTCGTCCACATGTGGGATCCCGTACACTAAAGTCTCCAAGTTCATTAGAACAATGAACCACACTACATTTATCGCATCGACAACACGATGTGATTCGTCTCGTCAACCAATCCACCAAAAACTCGGCACACATAAATAGAAAGCCATGCGGGTTCACATTTTCCCGACAACAGATAAACTCTCAAAAGCCATGTACGGGTTCACATTTTCCCGACAAATAAAGATCCTCAAAATAATCAGACGGGTTCACATTTTCCCGACAAATAAAGATTCTCAAAAATAATCATGACGGGTTCACATTTTCCCGACAAAGATAAAATAAATATAGTAACGGTCAATCGCGTAGAAATTTTATCGCGTTTTCATAATTCCGTCGTTTTTACAAACGTTTAAAAATCGGGTAAAGATATTTTTCTATTTTTAAAATCGCGTAGCATTTTTAATACGTTTTTTTAATCGCGTAGGATTTTCAAATCATTTTCTTATTCGAATGCCTTTAAAATTACTGTTTAAACAGACAGAAATAGTACTTAGTACATTTAAACTATGTAGAATAATTTTTCATACCGCATACTGTCTTTTGGATATTTTTGCTATCTTATTGGTTCATTTTTACTAAAAATTGACAGTATTTTATTTAGAATATCATAATAATGGTTTCCTAAATTATCCATAAAATTTCTGTTTACCTAAAACTTCAATCATATAACTTTAATTCTTTTTGAAAACTTTCTAACATGCTTCAAAACCTAGAGTGAGCTATATGTTAGAAAACTCTTAAAATACTGTATTTTACTTCCTAATGATAAAATTATTAGTTTTAATCCTTTAAGCTTAATTTTACTCAATTTGTTTCTTCAAAAACTATTATAGAAAATTTCTTCTTAACTTGTATTGTCTCTTTTTGATTGAAAAAGGTTTGGAATCAAGTTTTAGAAATCATGATTACCTATAGTGGCATGTTGGCCAAATTTCGTAAAACCCTTTCATTTGATTTCTAAAATGTCTTTCACCTTTCAAATCATATCAAATATATTATATTGTCTAAGTTCATTAAATCACATTAGAAAATAGTTAGCAAGAATCAATTTAATCCTTTAGGCATGTTGACCCAAAATACTAAGTCTTTACCATTTAATTTCTAAATTCATTTTCTTTGATCAAATCAATTTGAAACCTTCTTGATTCTCCTAGGTTAATTAAGTTACACTTTAGGAAAAATCAAGAGAACATTTTGGTCCTCCACATTTGTCATTGCCGTGAGCTATTGGATTGTGCTCTTTGGAACACTCATGCAATTTTTGAACATGTTATTCACATCCTATACATTATCATACAATTCTAACACATGCATTGTATTTTCTAACACATGCAATATATTTTCTAACACTTAAACCTAAATTAAAGCTTATAGACATGCAATCAAAAGCTAATAGACATGCAAAATTATTACAATCATCAAACAAGAAAGCTACTAACAATTACCACATAAACTACTAGCACACATAAAAATCAACACATACACACCAAACAAAGACAACACCACCGAATCCTTATGGACTCTTCAAACATTAGAAATCATTCCATCTTCTTACCACCACCAAGGGATGATAAGAATTGTCTTCCTCTTACCTTAAATGAAGACAAAAGGTTTGCTTTCACACCTCCTAGGTCACGGTTTTCACCTTCAAAAATACCTAGAAATCTCAAACAAAATTTACATGTTACTAACCATGAAAAAGAAGCTAAACCATGGAGAAATCATGGCTTAGAACTTTGAAAAAGAAGAGAGAAAGGAAAAACATGATATTTCACCTTCTAGGTAAAACTTTCAAGGTTGATTTCCAAGCCCTAAACGGAAGATTTTGAAGAAACTCCCAACTAGAAAGGTTCTTAGAATAGTGTTTAGGTTAAGAAAACTTGGTTAGAAAAATTTTTGGATGGTTGGATGGTGTAGGATAGGTCTTGGCCGAATGGTAGGAGAAAAGAACAACAATGGTGGCTAGGGTTCTTGGAAGAGAGAGAAGAGAGAAAAGTGATGAAGATGAAGTGTTATTTTGGCCTTCCTTCTCCTAATGGCCGTAGCCTTCAAGTGGTCAAGGATGTGCATGGATTTGGCTTCATCCAAGCCATTGAATGCATCAAAGGTTAGGATTAAATCTTGCTTAACAAGCTTGATTGCTATTGGTTAGTTCATGATGACTCACATGCTGAGTCACACAGCTCATTTAATTCTCTGCTGAGTCAGCTAGCTGAGTCAGCCTGTTCTGGAAAGTTCTACTGCTAACGGTGATTAATTAAGCTACCGATCTAACCGTTCTGCTAATTGTGGGTCCCGCAAAATATTTTCGGGTCCACTGTCACTAAATTATACTGACTAATAAAATAATATTATAATAATATAAAATTATTTTATTTGACAGTTAAATCCTAAAAATTAAAAGATTATTTTTAGTCTCATTCAGAATCGGGTTAAGTAAGATCCCCCAATTCTAAATAATAAAATAAGATTTTCCCCGGCCCAAAAAATATTATTTTCCTGCCTCGGAGCAAATCACACAAAAAGTCCATATAAAATCACAGACAGTATTATCGGCGTTAAATCAAGTAGAAAACAATTAAAAACAAAGAAAAACAAAGAAAAAAAAGACGTTCGGGACGTAACGGTCATTTTCCCATTTTTTTCCACAACGTAGGTAATCGTCCAAAACGTTCAAATAAATATCCAGCAGTATTATATAGCTGTATATCATTCAGAAAAATTAAAACAGTAGCTCAGAAAATTTTTTTATTTTACCGTCTCGAAGCAAATTACGTAAAACGATCAAATAAAATTTGAGCCTGTATTATCGTAATTGTTTTCATACAGAAATCGAGAACAGTAAAATAGGGACACAACGGTCATTCACACAAAAGCATGAAAAACAGCAAACAGTACATTCAGAATATTTTCTAAAAAAAATTGGGGCGTTACAACTCTCCCCAACAAATAAAAATTTTGTCCTCGAAATTCGATGTTCATCAAAACAAATGAGGATATTGATCCTTCATTTTATCTTCCAGCTCCCAGGTAGCTTCACCCGTCACATCATTCCATATGACTTTCACTAGCTCGATCATCTTTCCTCGAAGCTGCTTTACCTTTCTGTCCCCAATCCTGACAGGTAAAGTTTCGTAAGTCAGATTCTCCTTCAACTGTACGTCATCTGGCTGTATAACATGTGTCGGATCTGGTATATACTTTCATAACTGAGACACATGAAACACGTCATGCAAATTGGATAGAAAAGGCGGCAAAGCAATCGATATGCTACAGGACCTATACGTCGGATAATCTGATATGGTCCAATGAATTTAGGAGTAAGCTTCTTAGACTTAATCACTCTTCCGACACCAGTCGTAGGAGTAACTCTTAGAAATACATGCTCACCCTCCTTAAATTCAAGAGGTCGTCTTCGTTTGTCCGCGTAACTCTTTTGTCTGCTTTGCGCCGTCCTCATCTTTTCCTGTATCATCTTGACCTTATCCGTAGTCTGTTGTACAAGTTCCGGTCCAACAGTCATACTCTCCCCATCTTGATACCAACACAACGGTGTTCGACATCGCCTTCCATACAATGCTTCATAAGGTGCCATTCCGATGCTTGCGTGAAAACTATTGTTGTAGGTGAATTCTATCAAAGATAAAAATTCATCCCAACTTCCTCGTTGTTCCAAAACACAAGCACGCAATAAATCCTCCAAAGATTGTATAGTTCTCTCTGTTTGACCATCCGTCTCATGCGGATGATATGCTGAACTCAATCGTAACTTGGTTCCCATAGCTTCTTGCAGACTTCGCCAAAATCTTGACGTAAACCTCGGATCTCTGTCAGAAACTATACATGTAGGCACTCCATGTAATCCGACAATCTTCATTGATGTACAACTCGGGTTAATCTTTCCAATGAATATTTAATATTGATTGGTAAGAAATGAGCCGATTTCGTAAGTCTATCGACTATAACCCATATCGAATCATGACCTTTCCTTGTCTTTGGCAAACCAGTAACGAAATCCATAGAAATGCTGTCCCATTTCCATTCTGGAATCGATAATGGTTGCAACATCCCAGCCTGGTCTTTGGTGTTCAACTTTCGATTTTTGACAAACTAGGCAAGTTGACACGCATCTAACCACATCACCCTTCATTCCATGCCACCAGAATAACTTCTTCAAGTCTTGGTACATCTTTGTTATGCCTGGATGCATACTTAATAGACTAGTATGGGCATGTTCCACAATATATTGCCTCAGTTCTCGGTCACGAGGAATATAGATTCTACCTCGAAACCTCAAAATTCTATCAGTTCCTTCTTTGAACTCTACTGTCTCGTCTTGCTTCATTTGCTCCCTTATTCCTTGCAAAAATTTATCGGCATTTTGCTTTTCTCTTATGTCTTCCATCAGCTCGCTTGAGATAGTAACCATATTCATACAGATCTTTCCCGGTTTCAACTCAACAAATGACCACTCATCTCTAAATTGTTCAATGAGCTCCTTTTCTTTGATCATCAGCGCAGAAACACTGATAATCTTTCTACTCAAGGCATCGGCCACGACATTCGCCTTACCAGGGTGGTACAAAAGTTGAAAATTGTAGTCGTTCAGAAACTCTAACCATCTTCGCTGCCTCATATTCAGCTCTTTCTGGTCGTACAAGTACTTCAAACTCTTGTGATCACTGAAGATGTTGAACGTTGCTCCATAGAGAAAATGCCTCCATATCTTCAAAGCAAAAACCACCGCAGCCAATTCCAAATCATGCGTAGGATAATTCTTCTCATGAACCTTCAATTGTCGAGAAGCATATGCCACCACATTCCGGTCTTGCATCAACACGCATCCTAGTCCTTGATAAGAAGCGTCACAATACACATCGAAAGATTTCTTTGAATCTGGTAGGATCAACACCAGTGCAGCTTGTTAACCTCTTCTTCAACTCTTGAAAACTGGCTTCACGCTCTTCCGTCCATTCAAAAGCTTGACTTTTCCTCGTCAGTTGCGTAAGTGGTCTAGCAATCTTGGAAAAACCTTCGATAAATCTCCGATAATAACCAGCAAGTCCAACAAAACTTCGAACTTCTGTTACTGTCTTAGGTCTTTCCCACTGTAAAACAGTCTCCACTTTCGATGGGTCCACCGCAATACCTTCTTTAGAAATTACGTGACCAAGAAATTGGACTTCTTCCAACCAGAACTCACACTTAGCAAATTTTGCATACAGCTGCTTCTCCCTCAAAATCTGAAGAACAACATTCAGATGTTCAGCATGCTCTTCCTTCGATCGAGAATAGATCAGAATGTCATCGATAAAGACAACGATAAATCTGTCTAGATATGGACGAAATATCCTGTTCATATAATCCATAAATATGGCAGGAGCATTCGTCACCCCGAATGGCATTACCTGATACTCATAATGTCCATAGCGAGTTCGAAAAGCAGTCTTCGGCACATCTTCCCCCCTTACACGAATCTGGTGATAACCCGATCGCAGATCTATCTTGGAAAATATCACAGCTCCTCTCAATTGATCCATCAAATCGTCGATTCTTGGAAGCGGATATTTATTCTTGATAGTCACCTTGTTCAATTGCCGATAGTCCACACAAAGTCGTGAAGTTCCATCCTTCTTCTTTACCAAAAGCACTGGCGCACCCCATGGGGAAACGCTAGGTCGTACAAATTCTTTCTCCAACAGTTCCACCAATTGCTTTTTCAGCTCCCCCAACTCTACTGGCGACATACGATACGGTGCAATTGAGATAGGACCTGTTCTCGGTACTAAATCAATTGAGAACTCGATCTCCCGCTCAGGCGGTAAACTAGGTACGTCTTCGGAAAAACATCCAGAAAATCGTTGACAACAGGAATAGTATTCACATCCTTCTCATTCTTAACTTCTAGAGAAGACAATACCAGATATCCCTGCGCTCCATCTCTCAACAAAGACTTGACCTTAACAGCAGTTAAGAATCTAGACTCTTCTTCCTTAGGAAAAACTATAGTTTTCTTTGCACAATCTATAAGGATATGGTTAGAACATAACCAGTCCATCCTTAAGATTACATCTATCTCAATAAGAGGCAAACAAATCAAATTGACCAAAAACAAACGGCCCTTCACAATAATAGGACAATCCAAACAGATCTTAGAAGTAACTACAGGTTTAGCAGTTGGCGTAGATACACTCAACTTAACATTTAGAGAAGACACAGACAACTTCAGTCTTTCCACACAATCATAGGCAATAAACGAGTGTGTAGCACCCGAGTCATACAATACAGTCAGAAGGTTACCTCCAATGTCACCTTCTCCTTGAATAAGGTCATCAGATTGAGAAACTTCAGATCCCATCATTGTATACACTCGCCCTCCAGATCTCGGTTGAGTATTTCCAGATTTTTGCTGATTAGCTCTAACATGACGAACAGCAGGTTTCTTCTCTGGTCGAGTACAATCCTTCGACATATGTCCAGGCTGTCCACAGTTAAAACAGACAGTTCCCTTGACTGTACAATCTGGAGATATATGGCCCTTCTTACCACATTTAAAACACGTCGGCGTAAACACCACTCTCTGTCTTGCTCCATCACTAGGTACACTCCCTCCAACTGGCGGTCGCTGAGTCTGACTTCCTTATGGTCTAGAATACGGCTTACGCAGAAATCGATTTGTATTGCTACCTCCACCTCTTTGAAACCTTGTCGGCCCAAAGTTCCGATTCCTCTGATCTCGCGATGGTTCAAGCTCCTCAAGTCGCGCACATGCGTCTACCAAAGTATGAAAATGATTCATATTCAGAGATATTACTCCTCGCTTCAATTCCACTCTCAATCCGGACTCAAACTTCCAACATTTCCATACCTCATCCTGTCGATTTTGAGCATAATCCGAAAATTGAGACAAACTTTCAAATTTTGTGGCGTACTCATTCACTGTCATATTTCCCTGTCGCAACCCAAGAAATTCCATCTCCTTGGCATGCCTAGCACTTGCAGGAAAATATTTATCCAGAAAAGTATTAGAAAACACTTCCTATGTGATCTCAGTCCCTTCACTTGCAACACTCGGCCGATTCCTCTCCACCAATGTTCTCTGATCTCCTCTCAAAGATAAAGACAAAGATAAGTTACTTTCTTTTCATCTCGTGCATCTCATCCCCTCAAAGATTCTCTCTAAATCTTGCATCCACTGACTCGCTTTCTCCGGATCCACCTCGCCTCTAAACTATGGCGGATTATGGCGCCTAAATTCGGATAAATTTAGGGCATCACCGTAGCATCTTCTTTGTTGAGCTACTCTCTCAAATTTTGGTCGAGTAATCACTTCACCATCCGCCGCATAGCTTCAAAGAAGAACCAACATCGGGTCCTCAACACGATTCACGTTAGCACGTCCTCCGCTCTACCAACCATCTTCTTTCTTCAAACATAACAAAACAAAGTTAGATACATCCTTCTAGATATTTCCGAAAGGATATAAATCACAAAGATCACAGAGGATCACACAAAGACAAACAAAAACAGACCCAACCACAACCCCAAAAGACTCTAACTTGGGCTCGATACCAACTAATGTAACACCCCTTTGGAGGATGTCACACATAAAAGAAAATAAAAGAAATAGAAATAAAATCTACCCAAGTTGTGAAACATTTGTTAAATATTATTACGGGTTGTAAAATAATTCCCGATAGACGTAAATATGATATAAAAAGATAATGCGGAAAATAGGAAATAAAAAAAAAAACATCATCACTAATAATATACATATGATTAAGTTATAAGTCGTACAAATAATTTACAACAAAGACTACAAATATTTAAACAAAAACAAAGAAGGAAAGCAATAAAAGAGTTAATATATACAGACATACGCTGACGCGCCCAAAAAAACATCATGGTTATCTAATCCTCTGATGGATCACTCTCAGCATGAAAATGATCATCAGGAGATAGATATCCCGGATGTCTCGACACACGGCGATAACGGGATCGCGCAGTCAATACGATGCTTATCTCACTAGGCTCAGGGTTTTCAGCACCCCAGTGACGCCTAATGGATAAGGGTAACTCTAAATGCAGAAAAAGTGATGTAGTCATGACAGGCTCTCCATCAAAACGTTGACGTAGAATCACGGTCACACGTCCTGCATACGTCACAGATTCACGATCGCCTCGTAGATGCCAAGCTAGCGAACTCCCATGAAATACTAGCTCTACGAACCCCAAAAATCCTGGCGCTGCCATCCCTCACAATCAATCCAGAGGATATGGATGATCGGATGGTTCTTGATCGTCAACCGATCGTGTCCGCCTTGATCTTCCTCCTCCTCGGGTACAAGATCTCAAGGGGTTGATCCTCTTCCTCGAAGTCTTTACCGCGTAAAATAAATAAATAGAAAATACATATAATAAAGAGGTAAGACAACATAAAATCATCACAACATGGCAAATAAGAAGACAACAAACAACATATATATAGTTCATGCAATACAAAATACTATAACATGTAAAGAATAACATATTAGAGTAAGATTTAGATATCATAACAATATATCACATCAAAGATAAAACATCACGAGATAAAATAAGAAAGATAAGAATAAACAGATAAGATATAATAACCAAATATAGTAACAAGAATCAGATAAAATAAACAAATAAAATACAGATAAACAAATAATAGATAAGATGGAAATAAATAGACATAGAGATAAATAAATAATATGACAAACAATAAATAGATAAGATGGAAATAAATAGACATAGAGATAAATAAACAATATGACAAAACCCTACTCCATGGAGCTAAAGAAAACACAAGTATCAGAGAGCGGAATGACTCGTAAAATCTATTAGTACCACGGCTGCCCAACCAACTATTGCACGGTCACACGTTGCGTCTATAGCCCCACGACACAGGAATCCATCATCCAGGCGTGGTGTAGTTCACGGTCTCACGTTGTGGCACTATAGGCAAATGTACTACTAGATTTCACAAATCTCGATTAAATATAGTGCGTTTCTAGTACCATAGTGTGCTATCGGTTTACCACGGCCCAGCGGAGCTACCAACTGTCCACATGTGGGATCCCGTACACTAAAGTCTCCAAGTTCATTAGAACAATGAACCACACTACGTTTATCGCATCGACAACACGAAGTGATTCGTCTCGTCAACCAATCCACCAAAAACTCGGCACACATAAATAGAAAGCCTGTACGGGTTCACATTTTCCCGACAGCAGATAAACTCTCAAAAGCCTGTACGGGTTCACATTTTCCCGACAAATAAAGATCTCTCAAAATAATCTGTACGGGTTCACATTTTCCCGACAAACGAAAGATTCTCAAAAATAATCAGACGGGTTCACATTTTCCGACAAGATAAAATAAATATAGTAACGGTCAATCGCGTAGAAATTTTATCGCGTTTTCATAATTCCGTCATTTTTACAAACGTTTAAAAATCGGGTAAAGATATTTTTCTGTTTTTAAAATCGCGTAGCATTTTTAATACGTTTTCTCAATCGCGTAGGATTTTCAAATCATTTTCTTATTCGAATGCCTTTAAAATTACTTGTTTAAACAAACAGTAAATAGTACTTAGTACATTTAAACTACGTAGAATAATTTTTCATACCGCATACTGTCTTTTGGATATTTTTGCTATCTTATTAGTTCATTTTTACTAAAAATTGACAGTATTTTGTTTAGAATATCATAATAATGGTTTCCTAAATTATCCATAAAATTTCTGTTTACCTAAAACTTCAATCATATAACTTTAATTCTTTTTGAAAACTTTCTAACATGCTTCAAAACCTAGAGTGAGCTATATGTTAGAAAACTCTTAAAATACTGTATTTTACTTCCTAATGATAAAATTATTAGTTTTAATCCTTTAAGCTTAATTATACTCAATTTGTTTCTTCAAAAACTATTATAGAAAATTTCTTCTTAACTTGTATTGTCTCTTTTTGATTGAAAAAGGTTTGGAATCAAGTTTTAGAAATCATGATTACCTATAGTGGCATGATGGCCAAATTTCGTAAAACCCTTTCATTTGATTTCTAAAATGTCTTTCACCTTTCAAATCATATCAAATATATTATATTGTCTAAGTTCATTAAATCACATTAGAAAATAGTTAGCAAGAATCAATTTAATCCTTTAGGCATGTTGGCCCAAAATACTAAGTCTTTACCATTTAATTTCTAAATTCATTTTCTTTGATCAAATCAATTTGAAACCTTCTTGATTCTCCTAGGTTAATTAAGTTACACTTTAGGAAAAATCAAGAGAACATTTTGGTCCTCCACATTTGTCATTGCCGTGAGCTATTGGATTGTGCTCTTTGGAACACTCATGCAATTTTTGAACATGTTATTCACATCCTATACATTATCATACAATTCTAACACATGCATTGTATTTTCTAACACATGCAATATATTTTCTAACACCTAAACCTAAATTAAAGCTTATAGACATGCAATCAAAAGCTAATAGACATGCAAAATTATTACAATCATCAAACAAGAAAGCTACTAACAATTACCACATAAACTACTAGCAAACATAAAAATCAACACATACACACCAAACAAAGACAACACCACCGAATCCTTATGGACTCTTCAAACATTAGAAATCATTCCATCTTCTTACCACCACCAAGGGATGATAAGAATTGTCTTCCTCTTACCTTAAATGAAGACAAAAGGTTTGCTTTCACACCTCCTAGGTCACGGTTTTCACCTTCAAAAATACCTAGAAATCTCAAACAAAATTTACATGTTACTAACCATGAAAAAGAAGCTAAACCATGGAGAAATCATGGCTTAGAACTTTAAAAAAGAAGAGAGAAAGGAAAAACATGATATTTCACCTTCTAGGTAAAACTTTCAAGGTTGATTTCCAAGCCCTAAACGGAAGATTTTGAAGAAACTCCCAACTAGAAAGGTTCTTAGAATAGTGTTTAGGTTAAGAAAACTTGGTTAGAAAAATTTTTGGATGGTTGGATGGTGTAGGATAGGTCTTGGCCGAATGGTAGGAGAAAAGAACAACAATGGTGGCTAGGGTTCTTGGAAGAGAGAGAAGAGAGAAAAGTGATGAAGATGAAGTGTTATTTTGGCCTTCCTTCTCCTAATGGCCGTAGCCTTCAAGTGGTCAAGGATGTGCATGGATTTGGCTTCATCCAAGCCATTGAATGCATCAAAGGTTAGGATTAAATCTTGCTTAACAAGCTTGATTGCTATTGGTTGGTTCATGATGACTCACATGTCTTTGAGTCACACAACTCATTTAATTCTCTCATTGAGTCACTAGTGAGTCACTGATTCGAAAGTTCTACCGCTAACGGTGATTAATTAAGCTACCGATCTAACCGTTTTGCTAATTGTGGGTCCCGCAAAATATTTAGGGTCCATTTGTCACTAAATTATATCGACTAATAAAATAATATTATAATAATATAAAATTATTTTATTTTGATTAGCTTAAATCCTAAAAATTAAAAGATTATTTTTAGTCTCATCATTCAATCGGGTTAAGTAAGATCCCCCAATTCTAAATAATAAAATAAGATTTCCCGGCCCGAAAAAATATTATTTTCTGCCTCGAGCAAATCACACAAAAAGTCCATATAAAATCACAGACAGTATTATCGGGCGTTAAATCAAGTAGAAAACAATTAAAAACAGCAAAAACAGCACGTTCGGGACGTAACGGTCATTTTCTCATTTTTTTCCACAACGTAGGTAATCGTCCAAAACGTTCAAATAAAATATCCAGCAGTATTATATAGCTATATATCATTCAGAAAAATTAAAACAGTAGCTCAAAATTTTTTTTTATTTTACCGTCTCGAAGCAAATTACGTAAAACGATCAAATAAAATTTGAACCTGTATTATCGTAATTGTTTTCATACAGAAATCGAGAACAGTAAAATAGAGACACAACGGTCATTCACACAAAAGCATGAAAAACAGCAAACAGTACATTCAGAATATTTTCTAAAAAAAATTGGGGCGTTACATTTATGACCAACCAATTAGAATCAAGCTTGCTTGTTGAAAAGTCAATAATAATGGCTAAACTAGCTAAGAAACTAGATGACCTAACTAAGTTAGCATAAAGCCCAAGTAGTAACTAAATGGAACAAACTTAGTTTGCTACTCATTAGAGCTTATAGTTACAAGAGTATTATAGTAGTTTCTAGAAGTTTATGACTCACACTTAAGTAACTAGATAGTTAGTAAAGAAACTAAGAAATCTAACTAAGTTAGCTTAATTTAGTTATGAAGCAATTGAATTAGAAACTTGATTAGTTCTCCATTGAACTCCATAGTTAGGAAACTTCAAGTATCATCTAGAAACTAGGTGACTCATTTGTCTAAACCTATAGAAAGCAAGCTTAGCAGTGAAGACTTTGGATATCAACCCTTGATTTAATCTATGGTTGCTAGGAGTCTCACAAAGTGGCTAGGATGAACTTGGGCACTTCCTTGGTGTCCAAGGGGGAGCTCACGACCAAATGGGTTTAGAAAGGCCAAAAGATGACATTTTATTCACTTGATCACATCTTCATCATTTTCATATAGCAAAAATTCACAAAACTCTCTCGATTCTTCTCTAGAGCCCCTCACGGCTAAGGCTTGTAAAGGAGGGGTCTTTGATTTATTTTATTCATATCTTCACTTTCATCTTTCCTAACCAAGAACCAAAACAAAAAGCTCTCATCTTTCTCTCCATGGAGGCTTACGGCCAACCCATCCAAATCCACCCTCCAATCTTTTTTTAATTTCATCCAACCTAGTTTTCTAAATCAACATGCTATCCTAAGCAACTTTCATGTTGAACACTTAGTCTAAATTATCCATCTTCAACCTTGATCTTAAAGTTCAAGATTAAGAGCCTCTAGGTGAAGATTTGTGTTATTCATCTTTCTTTTCCTTGGTAAGTTTCTAAGACCATATTTTGGCTTATGGTCATCTTTGATATCCATAGATGTTAATATTGTGTGTTCTTTATTTTTAAGTACAACTTGGTGGAAAAGGTCTACTTCAAGAGGAAAAGTAAGGAACTTTGGAGGCATCACAATAAGGTAAGAGGGAGATTAACCTCATCAACCATCCATAGTGGTGAGGAACGAATTATATGTGTATGTGTGAATAATCCATGTGAGGATTCATTCACTTGATTGTATGATTTGATGAATTGGGTTTGGTTTGCTTTATGTGATTTATAGTTTTAATAGTATGTATGATATTTATTATGGTTGCTTATTAGCTATATGTGATGTGTGATTTTAATAGTATGATTTTGATGCTTTATGTGATGTTCATTGTATGTATGGAATTGTTATGATAGAACAAGGATAATTGATATATATTGTGTATGTGAATCACATGAGAAGGAAATGATTTTTGGTCCCAAAGACCACTTGAGGCTTACGGCCTCTAAGCCTAAAATGGGTATTCCAAGTTGAAAATATTTTATTAATCATGGATTTAATTGATTTTATAACAAGGTGATGGATTTAGATTTTACAAGTTAAGGAAGGAAGTGAATAGAGTTTTAATATTGGAAAAGGATTTATTTTCAATTAAGAGGAAAGGAAATGGATGAGATTTTATTTTTGGAAAAAGAATGGATTTTTTATCAAAAGAAAGGAAATAAGTTTAAAGGATGATTTTTGGGAAATAGAAATGGAAGAAGAGTTTTAAAAGGGTGATGTTGAGATTTAAGTATTTTGTTTAAAGGTGTTTTAGTGAAGGTAAAAGAATGATGATTTTTGAAAGGTATAATTTTATTAAAATAAACATTGTTTTATGAATAACGTCGGAAGATATCATTTAAAGGAGATTTGATAAGGAAATATTTCATTACGAATTTATAAAAATAGAAATCGAAAGGAACAATTTTTATTATTAATAAAAGGATAATTTTTGGGAAACAGTAATGGAAATGGAATTTTTAAAGGGTGATGTTGAGATTTAAGTATTTTATTTTAAGAAAGAAATGGAATAAAGTTTTATTGTGGAACATCAAGCAAATTTTAGTTATATTGTTGGAAATCAATTTTGAAAGTGATTTAGAACTTGAAGTATTTTATTTAAAAGGATTTTAGTAAATGAAGTAGAAGCAATTTTTAGTAGATTAAGAATAATGCAATTTTCATAGAAAACATCAAAAAATATTATGTAAAGGGATTTTAATGGGAGAAAGGACTGGTGCATTGTGCATATGCATGGTAAGTATACATATCATTGACATTTATATTCAAAGTAATGTTGACATCTATGTTGTTGCGATATGTGTTTATGGAAGTTATTTATTAATTAATAGTAGTACTACATCTGTGATTTCTGTGATATTTATATTATTTGTTGAATTATTTGTATTACATTATCTTTTACTTGGTAAACATGAATATACTTGTTACTCTGTGTTTAAATGGCATTATTGTCATTCATATTGTTTCTATGCTACCATGCTAGTATTGATGTAGGGGATCTCACCTTTTTATTGTCTTATTCTATTTATATGTTAATGTTTTGTAAAGATCGTGGTGGATGCGAAGCAGAGATCTTCTTGATTTTCGTTAGGAAGTAGTGCTGTGAAAGTTTTGTCGTTTGCCATATCTGTCTGGATGTGGATGTTTAGAGTTGTGTCAAGTCTGTTACCGTACTATTGAATGGGACCCATCATAGGGTTACTACTATTTTCTTCTTGAGTATGTAAGTTCAAAATTTTGTTTTGTCAAGAATAAGTATGATATCGTTATTTTAATATTGTTGGATATTATGCGTCATAAACAATGTGTTTTTTTTATCATTTCAAAGTATTTCGGTACTTTCTATATACTTGGTAAGTTTAAGTTATCGATGAAAGAAATTGTATAACTCATATTTTATAACATTAAATATTTTACAATTTAATTACAGTTTGGTAAGTCAAAAATGTGACATCCAAAGGAGTGTGTTACAATACTGGTATGTGATGTAGGAGATCTCACCTCTTTATTATATCAACTTTTTTGTTCTATTTTTTGTTTATATTCTATGAAGACTGTGATGGCGGGGAGGCAGGATCTTCTAGGTTTCATTAGGGTGCAGTTCCATGGAGGCACTAATGCATCGTGTCCATCTGGACACTAAGCGCAATGAGTATTTTGGGGATGTTACCTTATCTTTGAGTAGGACCCGCTACTTTTTCTTTTGATGCTACTATATATCTAGAGTTTTATATGCCTGTTAGGGAGTTATAGGGTGATCTTCATTACACTCCTAGGGAGGATTCTGAGGTATCATCTACTCAGACTCCCATCCGTCGAGACATGCCCTGACTGGGGAATTTGTCTGTTAGGGATTCCGAGGAGGATCCAATGGAAGACCCTTCCCTCTAGATGTTTAGACTTAGGCTAGATTAGGTTTTGTTATGGTAGCTATACATATACTTTTGAGTACATAAGTTTTATGTATTTATGTTGTCACTAAACTATGTTATATATATGAAATGTGTATTATTCAGTTTATTATGTTTTGTATTCTCTATATTCTGTTAAGTTTATGCTATCTGCGAAAAGAAATTTTATAACCCATATATTACAATATTAAATTATTTATGACTTGGTTTTAGATTTATAATTTTTGGTTTGAAATGTAATTCCCAAAGGAAGGTGTTACGTTAGTTTGGTATCATAGCCTAGTTTGGTCTGTCGAGTTTGTGATTAGGTCTCTTTTGTTTATGTTGTGTGTTTCTCTATGTTTTGGTTTCCGAAAGGAGACAATGTTGTTTGAAATGGTTACATTTAGTCTTCGTTGTATTTTGATTAGTTTGACTTTGAAGAAAGAAAATGGCTCGTGGTAGATGTGTGCATGTGGACAAGGGATGTGACAATGATAATATGGTTGCGACTACAGTAGCAATGTAGAGAATGACTGATGTGATAGTACAACAAAATCAGAGGGTTGCTTAGCAACAAGAAGCAACAGCGGAGGCTCAGAATCTGTAAAAGTTTCACCACAATAGTCCGCTACAATTTAAAGGCAAATTTGATCTAGAGAAAGTGAACCTCCGAATCAAGGAATTGGAGAAAATCTTTAGAGGAATGGGATGCACAGACCAAAAGAAGGTAAGCTACGCTACTTTCATGCTCGTTGGAGATGGTGAGGACTAGTGGACAAGAACTCAATGGTTGTTGGAAGCTGAAGGAATAATTATCACGTGGGAAGTCTTCCAGAGCAAATTTCTGGAGAAGTATTTTTCAGCTAGTATGAGGCACGAAAAGGAGATGGAGTTCCTTGGACTAAAGCAAGGAGGAATGACCGTTAGTGAATATGCTGCTAGGTTTGAAAGCCTATTAAAATTCTCACAATACTTTCAACTCCAGCTTGATGAGGAATGGAAGTGCCGAAAATTCGAAGAAGGTTTGAGGCATGATCTGAAACGAGTAGTACTACCTTTGGGGATAGAGCAACTCCCGGCTTTGTTGGACAAGTGTCGCTAAATCGAAGAGTTGGATTAGTCTCGGGATACGAGACCCTTAACTTTGGACCATCTCGATTCCAAAGGGGGAGTCATAGTAATATCAACTGATTCCAGCAAAAACCATATTCACAGCCATCGGGGAATCAACAGCAACATCAAACATATGGATGAAGTACTAGTGGTAGTAGATCTATTCAGACTGTGACATCTTTACCAAAATATATGATGTGTGGAAGAGATCATTTAACAAAGGAGTGTGCGATCAAGGGAATAATCTGTTTCAAGTGCAGGAAGCCCAGACACATTTCCAAAGACTGTACTTAACCAAAGACAGAGCCTTCCGTTAGTAATGTACGTACTTCAAGACCTCAAGTGTAACACCTCAAAATTTCATGTTTCTCAGTAATATGGGATTTTACATTTTTGTGATTTATGTGCCCTGCATAATTTATTTTGACTGTTTTGTGATTGTTTTTGGACTTTTTGTGTAACACCCCAAAATTTTGCTATTTTACAGTAATAACAGAATTGTACTGTTTTATGATTTCTGTGTGCTGTAAAGTTATTTTGATAATTATGTGACTGTATTTGATTGTTTTGTGAGATTTACTCCGGGATAGGAAAATAATAATTTTCTGGCCGAGAAAAATCTTTACGTATTTATTCAGAGCTGGGGGATCTTACGAAATCCAATTCCAAGAGATGCGTGTCATAATCTTTTAATTTTTAGAATTTATCTGTGAAATAAAAATATTTTATATTTTTATCCACTGGACGATACCTACTGACTTATGAGCAGTAGCTTCTGTCTAGTGGACAATAGGAATCGGTAAAGTCTTGAGACTTACTGATAGTGAACCGATAGGAATGAAGTCAACATTAGTGGCGTGACATATTCTAAACCAATGGAAGATGGTCAAATTTAGTGGTTGGACTAGTTAGATAGAAACTACAAAATCTAACTAAGTTAGCTTAAATCTAACTAGGTTATTCTAAAGTACTTAGGAAGTAATCAAATTGAGACAAACTTAGTTACTAATCATTAGGATTCTTAGTTACTCTTAGTTACAAGAAAATTCTATAATGTTCAAGAACTAACGACTATCACCTAAGTAACTAGATAATTTGCTAATGAACTAAGTAAGCTAACTAGGTTTGCCTAAACTTAACAAGGTAACTAAATGAAGCAAAACTTGGTTAGTGTTTTCCATTAGGCTTCCATGGCCATTTGGTCTTCAAGGAAGGTTCATGACTCAAAATTTTTGAGCTTATCACTTTGTTAAAATATCCTAGCCTCCATAAAGATCTAAATGTAAACAAAAACTTACCATTCACTTCCTACACTCCCACGACTAGCACTAAGGCTTAGGAGACCAAAATTCATTTCATCCTTATCAATTTCTATCATTTAAGCTTTTCTCTCCATTCTCTCTCTTCCAAGAACACCCAAAAACTCCATTTTCTCTTCTTTGAGAAGCTCTTGGTAGCCACACCCTATACCAACATATAACCTTCCATAATTTTATCTAATCTCACTTCTTAAACCTAAACACCATTCTAAACATCTTTCATGTTGCAAGTTTCTTCAAAATCATTCATCAGTTGTATGTATAAGTTTTCATGCTTTGTGATTGTTTTGATTAATATGCTTTTATTGTTTTAATAGTATGCATGAATATGTGATAGTTGAAGCATGATAATTTATGTGTAATATAGGATGTGAATCACATGAAAAGGAAAGAGATTTTGGTTCCAAAGAACCTAGAGGCTCACGGCCTCCACACTTATTTTGGAGCAAACCAATAAAAAATATTGTATCAAGTATAGATTTAGATTATTAGGTAATAAGTAAATGAATTAAGGGTTTTTCAAAGAAAAGGAAATAGGAAATGAACAAATATTTTGTGAGGAAATACTACTTGATTTTTGGCCAACATGCCAAGAATTGGAAATCTAGATAAAAAATAATTTCTTAAGTGTATTCATAGAGGATTAAGTAACAAGAATTTAAATTAGTGGATTTTGAGGTATAAAAATGAAATGAACAAATTTTTGGAATAATTTGGAAAGTAGATTTCGACTATACTAGGAATAAATTTAAAAGAACTTGGGTTTACTGACGTATAGCTCACCTTTTTGGTTTTTGAAGCGCGTTGGTAGACTTTGATCTATAAGGTTGGATAAAATCAAAGAAATGTGAATTTTTAAAAGGAATAGTTGGAAATATTATTTAAAGGAATTTTAAGTAAGAAAGTATTATAAATAAGGTTATTTGTATATTAAATATAAAAGTGTTAAAAGTTTATTTTAGAAAATCAAGAAATAATTTACGCGATTGAAAAATAGTGATAAAGCCTTTCATGTTTCCAAAATAATGATTTTTTTGAGCTACGTGATTGAGAAAATGATTTAAAATCATTATGCGATTGAGAAAACGTTCAAAAATCTTTACGCAATTTAGAAAATGTTGGAAAATACTTACGCAATTTGAAAACGTAACAAAAATGTTACACAATTGAGAAAATGCAATAAAAGTATTACGCGATTAAAAATAATAGCAGTTTGCTATTAGGCCAATGTAGTGGACCCAGATATGTTGGAAAACAATTTTGCCAAGCGACGACATGTTTTTATGAAAAACTTTGATATAAATGTATGTAAGTGTATTAGATCATAAATCATGTATTGAAAAGCATGTCAGCCTTATTGGTAAAGGCAAGCTGCCTAGGAGATGAAATATGTAACGTCCCGAAAATTAATAATTTCAGGATAAATGATCATTTTACAATATTTGGGATTTTCTGGAATTTTTCTGGATTTTTCTGAGAACGCGGAATATTTTAATATATTTCTCGTTTTACGTGTGCACTGAGCTGAGAATTGCTGAGGTCAGTGTAACACTTCGGAAATTAATTATTTCACCGCCAATAGTCATTTTCTAATATTTGTGATTTATGTGAATTTTTCTGGAATTTTTCGGAAACGACAAATATTTTAATATATTCCTCGTTTTGCGTGAAACTCGAGTAGAGTCGGGAAAACGATTGTAGTGCCTCAAAGATTGGAAAATTATATGACGAATAGTCGTTTTATAATATTTGTAATTTTTGGGAATTTTCTGGGAATTTTCTAGAACCGTCGAATATTTTAATATATTCCTCGTTTTACGTGCGCAGATTGAGCAGAACCAGGAGAAACGCGATGTTTTCTCTGAGAACCTTGGACTATGGACATGTCAACGGGGGATCTTACTAAACCCGAGACTTGACACAGTTTACGAGGTTTCATAATTTTCGAGAAATTCTAACAAATAAAATAAATCAATACAACGAAAAATTCATCTGTCAGATTAAATAAATACTGACTTCTGTCAACTGTAACTATTATCCATTGGATAATAGTGTGTAATAAAAATCCTATCACATTATCCTAATGTAATCTACTTTATGTCAAATCTATCTACTTTAATTCAAATTTAATGGTTAAATAATCAAAGCTTCCTTAAGAAGCTTTGACCCAAACATTGACCCATGTGCTTTGGCTTCTCTTAGAAGCCAATTTTCACTCTCTCTTCACTCTCTCTTCTCTCTCTCTTTGCACGGCTGGTGGCAGCCCATGCAAGGCAAATAATTGCCTTTCATTTAGCTAATTTTGCTACACTTTAATCATAATTATCAAACACTTTCTCTCTTTACCATTTCTTCTTCTTCTTCTCCATTTTTCTTCTCCTCCTTCCCTCTACAAGGCCATTCGGCCAGCCCATCTCCACCACCCCAACCATCACAAAAATTTAAACTAAATACATTTTCTCAATCCTCTCAACATTCTAAACACTTTTTCTTCTTGGAGTTTCTTGAAAATCTTTCATTTTCATCATCTTCTTCAAGCTCCAACTTTGAGCATTTTGGGTAAGCTTCAAGACCACTCTTTCTCTTCTCTTGATTTCGTGGTTGTGGTCTTCTTGTTGGTCATCCATGGTTGATTTTTCAAGCCTTGATATTGATTCTAACAAAGTCACCATTTTTAGGTTTTTGGAGAAGTGCAATCCGAAAATTCGAAGGAGGATTCTTGGAGTTCTTCTTGATTCCTTCACCTAGATAAGAGGGAGACTACTCACTTCAACCACTTATGGTGGTGAGAAGACTTTGTGTGTGTGTTGATGGAGAAATCCATCCTTGTATGCTCTTTGTATGCTTGCTTGAATTACAAATTTTGTATGATTTAGTATTCTTGAATTTGATTGGTACTTGATTATGCTCTTGAATATGTTTGATATATAAAATGTGCTTGATCATGTTGGGGTTGCTAAATGAAAAATTTGGAGTTTTCTACCTCAACATGGTGCCACGGTTGTGGCATGGAATCTTGGGCACTTGGATTGATTTTAATGAACTAAAAACCTAAGTGAACTAATGACAAGAAGTTAATACCTAAAAGAGAAGGAAAGAATGGATTTGAAGACTTGAAATGGAAGAAGGTGATTTGGGATTCACTATTGGGAGGCTCACGGTTTAGGCTAGGAAGTGTAGGTAAATTGTGATTTAATTGTGACTAGGGTAAGACTTAAGTTGATCAATGGATGGATGGAATTAAATGGAAGGAAATTTTGGAATGGAAACCACCATGAGGGCTACGATTTTGGGGCCAAGAAATTAGGACTTTAGGTGAGCTAATTTAATAAGTAAACACCTTAAATGAATTAAAGGAATAACATGCAAGATGTTGGCTTAAAAGGATTTGAAATTGGAACCATTGTGAGGCCACGACCTCTAAGGTATTTTTGAGTGTAAGTATGTGATTTTGGTAAATTGGGAGCATAATGAATTAGGTAATTAAGAACCTATGTAATGGAATGGGAAATTGATAAGTTAGAAGAATTCGATAAAATCAAGACTTCATAAATCTTCAAGGACTAAGATTGAAAGCATCATGAGATTTAAGGTAATTCTAATTGAGTGAAGAACATGAGAGTGCGAGGCCCTAAAACTTAAATAAATTGCAAGTTATGGGAAATTGAATTGCCTTGGAATGTTAAATTAATTTTATAAATTGATTTTGAACATGAACCTTGAAATAGGGAACAAATTCTAAGTTAGGGTCCATAATGAACCTAATGACACATCAATTGACTTGATCCTTGTATTATGATGTTATGGGTCCATGTGAGTGGCCATTTGTATATTGATGCTTATATTGGCCTAATATGGCATATTATGGAATCGCATGAGATTGTGGATCATACATGTTCATGCATAGTATCTTATGCATTGTGATTGTCCTTGTGGACTGTTGTAAGGCCAAGTTGCCTAGGAGATTGAACACACCTTAGTGCGGGTGCGAATAGACAAGTGTGGGTCGTGTTATGACCTCGGGGGCGTCGGGGTGCGGGTCCCTCACATGGACAATTTAGAGCTCCTCTGTGCCGTGGAGCAAACCGATGCAAACACACCGATGATCCGGACTTGACACTGTCCTATATCGTGATCTAGTGTAGAATGTCTGTGCAATGCCATGATTGTGCACGAGAAAATTTATTGATAGCACTGGCCTCGGCAGCCGAGTCACAGACATGTCTCTTGATCTTTCTCTCCGACTGTTTGGGTTTAGCTCCATGGAGTAGGACTTTGGGAAAGCATGCATATGAACCATGATATATTCTGTCATTATTAATGTTTAATTTCTGTAACTATGACTGACTTGATCATTATTACTGTGATGATTGTCTGATTGTTGTGCTAATTCTTGGGAATACTATTGTGATATGTTTGCTATTGCCTGCTGTTGTTCTACTTTACTATAAATATCGTTGTTATTATTAATTCTTATTATTGCTTACAATTGAATTCTTTTATGATAAATTCCGCTGTTGCCGTTATAAAATATATGAACTGTATTGCTTTATGGGCGCTCTGCGCCATGTCGTTTTCTTACTGCCGCAATGGTAATGAAGGATGGGTGTCTCACCTCTTTCCTATATCTTTGTATGTCTGTTTTATACTTATATTGATAAAAGATCGTGAGGAAGATAAAGAGGGACCACACCTTGGTTGATTGGATTGGGCGTTTGGACAAGGTTTCTTCGGCTACGTACGAGTGCAGTTGCGTGGAGGCATTGATGCCTGACTTGTTATCTGGGACTCCAGGCGTCGTATGTGTATTTGGGGTTGCGGCTTTGTCTGCTAGTAGTACCTATCCCTGGGTCACTACTTTTCCCCCTTTTTTTGTGTTTTATTCCCGCTGTATCTTATTGGACTCTGTAATTGTTATATTCTATGTCATCGTGATTTGTGTAAATTATATATATATATATATATATATATATATATATATATATATATATATATAAGAGATATGATTTTATTTCAAAGTGGTTGTATCATGGCTTGAATACATTTATATTTCATTCGAGGCTCATATTTTCTACCTATGCAAATTGTCAAAAAAAAAAAATATAGACTCTTGAGAATTTAAGTTACTGTTATCATTTGTGACACACTTGGATTTAGTAACTGTGGTGTAATGACGATTGTGCTGCAGTTGCTACATCAAGGGGTGTTACATTAGGTGGTATCAGAGCAGTTCATCCTGTTGAGCCGGGGTATGGACTTGTTATGTTTAGGCATATTAGAATTTGGTCTGTTGTGCACTTCCTTATCTCTTGATTGAGATGATGGGAAAGGAATGCATGACTTGCTGTAGGTTGAATGTTGATAGCTACTGTTATGCAGTTACATGATGTTGAGGACTGGCCTACTCAATATGTAATGTTCTGTGTGTACAGGAAACTATGACTTCTCCTAGGCGTACTGTGTTAGGAAAGTAGGAATTCTTTTGTGAGGAGATCAAAGGATTTTGGAAAATCGATCTTCTGGAAAAAGAAATAGCTGGTGTAAGTTAGGTTCGTGAAGCAATTTGGAAGCGGACAACTTACGAGAGATTACACTGTGGAGGCAGAATGAAGAAGTTCGGGGCTGGAAGCTGTTAGGATTCGTAAATTAGCTTGTCTTGCTTGAATGGTGTGCATTGTGTGACTCTTTGTGTTTGGCTTCCGAAGGGAGGTAATATTGTTTGAAATAATTACGTTTGTTTTATTGTGTTATATTTGGTCCGTCTTCGAAGAAAGACACCGGCTCGTAGTAGACGTACACATATGGCGTAGGATAAGGCCATCGAAGTATGGTTGCGATCGCAGGAGAAATATGAAGGATAGCTGATGTGACAATTCACCAAGATCAGAGGACCGCACAGTAATGAGAATTGGAAGTTGTGGTTTAAAATCTATTAAAGGAAAGTCAAACTTGGGATAACCATGGACTACCTAGATTCCAAAGGAGGAATAATGGGAAAGCTAACAAGTTAAACGGGAACTACGTTCACGGGTACCGAGAAAGTAACAACAATGCCCAACCCGTAGGGAAAGTGCTAGTAGTAGTAGATCCAATCAGACATCAACATTTGGAGATCTAAACAAGGGAAGTTACGCCTCAAATGACGATCCGATAATCGTGCTGTATAATTTAGGGGGTAACCCTCTCCTTTTACAATTTGTGACTGTATGGATCATTTGGATTCATCTATATCTTTCTTATCTTTGACGTAGTTGTTTCCATTTCTGTTACTAAGACTTATCGTTGACACTTAAGTTTGTTTAATCTATCCTATTTCTGCTAAAGATTGAACCTTTTGTTGATCTATCTTGCTTACCAAGAATCATACCTATTAGATTTCATGATTTCAGAGATTGATCAGTTATTTTCTGGTCATTATCTGCTTGAGCGTTCCGATAAGAACCTTAGTGATTTTCGAAACTAAGGCTTTGAGTTCATAACAGCCAACAAAGTTGAAGCGTTGTGAGGGAAAGGAAATCCAAGGATACGTGTTACCTGTTGTAGAGGACAAAAGAAAAGGGAATATGACTGTCACCATTGTAGTCAGTAAGTTTCTCGTGATGAACTACAGTGCTGTCAGTTAAGGAGAAGAATGGAACGTCTCAGTGAGATGAGCACCATCATCAAACAAACGAGACTATGATTGAGGGTGAGTATCCTCGGAGAAAGATGTACGTCCTGGACATCATTAAGTTCGCGGGAGATTGAGAATGTCCACGAAATAATTTCGAATGAGCTATGGGCATTATGGGTGTCTCGTGATGTCGTTCGGAGTAACAAATCCTCTTGTCGTATTCATGAGTGACATGAATTGTATCTTTTGTCCTTACCTAGAACAGAATTGTCATTGTCATTAATGATGACATTCTGATCTATTCTCGAAAATATGGAGATACACGTTGGACATCTCGGCATGGTTTTCCTGACTTTAAAGGAGAGAGAGAGTAAATGCCAAAGTATCAGAGTACGGATTCTTAATTGAGAAGGTTCAGTTTTGGATCATGAAATTCCAAATTGTTGTGGATTCCCAAGAGATTGAAGCAATTCTTCAAAAGGAAAGATCGAAGACCGTAAAAGAGGCACATAGCTGGCGGAATTAGTTAGTTTTATCGAAGAAGACACATAGATTGAAGGAGTATCAATGGATCCTCCAAGATAGCCGGATATTTTGCTCAGTTTACAAGAAGAGAATCAAAACTTCTATGGACTAACGCCTGTGAAGAAAGATTTTAAAGGTCGAGGAGACATTCGAATGCTTGTCAGATTTGGTTCTACCTGATCCCAGGGAACTGTTTGGAGAATTTTATGCTTCACATTAAAATCTAGGATATGTGTTCATGCAAGGCTAGGAAGGTTGTGACTTACACCTCAAGGTAGTTGAGGACGCATTGAGAATTGCCCAACTCACGGTTTGGTGCTAGCCGTAGTTAAAAATTGCTCTGAGAATATGGAGACACTTGCTACGATCAACGCTTTTAGCAATCACAAGGACCTGAAGTATCCATTCAATAAAAAAAAAGGGGGTTGAACATGAGATAGGAGAGGTGATTAGCGTTTTTGGAGGAGTATAACGTCTAGTTTCAGTGTCGTCTTGTCTGGGTCACTAATAAACCCACTCCAAAATTCTTTGGACTATATCAAGTTTCGTTTCGAGTTTGGTTCAATAGCTTGTCAACAAATTCTGTCATCCTTTCTTTCTAAACCTCCATGATATCTTCCATATGTCACGATCACGAAAGTATGTCACCGATCCAGCCACGTCATCAAACTAAACCCGGTGTAATTCAGAGAGAGTCTGATTTATGAGAAACTTCTCGTGAAGATTGAGAATAGAAGAATAAAGCAACGCAAAGATATAGAGATAGCGTTGGTAAGGGTGATCTAAATTGACGTGACTAGAGACATAATCTGAGGGTAAGAAAATAAGATGAAGAAACACGTTAATGTTTGATCTAAGGGATGAAAATTTCGAGGACGAAATTTCTATTTGAAGGGGAGTGTTGTAACGTCCCGAAAATTAATAATTTCAGGATAAATGATCATTTTACAATATTTGGGATTTTCTGGAATTTTTCTGGATTTTTCTGAGAACGCGGAATATTTTAATATATTTCTCGTTTTACGTGCGCACTGAGCTGAGAATTGCTGAGGTCAGTGTAACACTTCGGAAATTAATTATTTCACCGCCAATAGTCATTTTCTAATATTTGTGATTTATGTGAATTTTTCTGGAATTTTTCGGAAACGACAAATATTTTAATATATTCCTCGTTTTGCGTGAAACTCGAGCAGAGTCGGGAAAACGATTGTAGTGCCTCAAAGATTGGAAAATTATATGACGAATAGTCGTTTTATAATATTTGCAATTTTTGGGAATTTTCTGGGAATTTTCTAGAACCGTCGAATATTTTAATATATTCCTCGTTTTACGTGCGCGCTGAGCAGAACCAGAGAAACGCGATGTTTTCTCTGAGAACCTTGGACTATGGACATGTCAACGGGGGATCTTACTAAACCCGAGACTTGACACAGTTTACGAGGTTTCATAATTTTCGAGAAATTCTAACAAATAAAATAAATCAATACAACGAAAAATTCATCTGTCAGATTAAATAAATACTGACTTCGTAACTATTATCCATTGGATAATAGTGTGTAATAAAAATCCTATCACATTATCCTAATGTAATCTACTTTATGTCAAATCTATCTACTTTAATTCAAATTTAATGGTTAAATAATCAAAGCTTCCTTAAGAAGCTTTGACCCAAACATTGACCCATGTGCTTTGGCTTCTCTTAGAAGCCAATTTTCACTCTCTCTTCTTCTCTCTCTCTCTCTCTCTTTGCACGGCTGGTGGCAGCCCATGCAAGGCAAATAATTGCCTTTCATTTAGCTAATTTTGCTACACTTTAATCATAATTATCAAACACTTTCTCTCTCTACCATTTCTTCTTCTTCTTCTCCATTTTTCTTCTCCTCCTTCCCTCTACAAGGCCATTCGGCCAGCCCATCTCCACCACCCCAACCATCACAAAAATTTAAACTAAATACATTTTCTCAATCCTCTCAACATTCTAAACACTTTTTCTTCTTGGAGTTTCTTGAAAATCTTTCATTTTCATCATCTTCTTCAAGCTCCAACTTTGAGCATTTTGGGTAAGCTTCAAGACCACTCTTTCTCTTCTCTTGATTTCGTGGTTGTGGTCTTCTTATTGGTCATCCACGGTTGATTTTTCAAGCCTTGATATTGATTCTAACAAAGTCACCATTTTTAGGTTTTTGGAGAAGTGCAATCCGAAAATTCCAAGGAGGATTCTTGGAGTTCTTCTTGATTCCTTCACCTAGGTAAGAGGGAGACTACTCACTTCAACCACTTATGGTGGTGAGAAGACTTTGTGTGTGTGTTGATGGAGAAATCCATCCTTGTATGCTCTTTGTATGCTTGCTTGAATTACAAATTTTGTATGATTTAGTATTCTTGAATTTGATTGGTACTTGATTATGCTCTTGAATATGTTTGATATATAAAATGTGCTTGATCATGTTGGGGTTGCTAAATGAAAAATTTGGAGTTTCCTACCTCAACATGGTGCCACGGTTGTGGCATGGAATCTTGGGCACTTGGATTGATTTTAATGAACTAAAAACCTAAGTGAACTAATGACAAGAAGTTAATACCTAAAAGAGAAGGAAAGAATGGATTTGAAGACTTGAAATGGAAGAAGGTGATTTTGGATTCACTATTGGGAGGCTCACGGTTTAGGCTAGGAAGTGTAGGTAAATTGTGATTTAATTATGACTAGGGTAAGACTTAAGTTGATCAATGGATGGATGGAATTAAATGGAAGGAAATTTTGGAATGGAAACCACCATAAGGGCTACGGTTTTGGGGCCAAGAAATTAGGACTTTAGGTGAGCTAATTTAATAAGTAAACACCTTAAATGAATTAAAGGAATAACATGCAAGATGTTGGCTTAAAAGGATTTGAAATTGGAACCATTGTGAGGCCACGACCTCTAAGGTATTTTTGAGTATAAGTATGTGATTTTGGTAAATTGGGAGCATAATGAATTAGGTAATTAAGAACCTATGTAATGGAATGGGAAATTGATAAGTTAGAAGAATTCGATAAAATCAAGACTTCATAAATCTTCAAGGACCAAGATTGAAAGCATCATGAGATTTAAGGTAATTCTAATTGAGTGAAGAACATGAGAGTGCGAGGCCCTAAAACTTAAATAAATTGCAAGTTATGGGAAATTGAATTGCCTTGGAATGTTAAATTCATTTTATAAATTGATTTTGAACATGAACCTTGAAATAGGGAACAAATTCTAAGTTAGGGTCCATAATGAACCTAATGACGCATCAATTGACTTGATCCTTGTATTATGATGTTATGGGTCCATGTGAGTGGCCATTTGTATATTGATGCTTATATTGGCCTAATATGGCATATTATGGAATCGCATGAGATTGTGGATCATACATGTTCATGCATAGTGTCTTATGCATTGTGATTGTCCTTGTGGACTGTTGTAAGGCCAAGTTGCCTAGGAGATTGAACACACCTTAGTGCGGGTGCGAATAGACAAGTGTGGGTCGTGTTATGACCTCGGGGGCGTCGGGGTGCGGGTCCCTCACATGGACAGTTTAGAGCTCCTCTGTGCCGTGGGGCAAACCGATGCAAACACACCGACGATCCGGACTTGACACTGTCCTATATCGTGATCTAGTGTAGAATGTCTGTGCAATGCCATGATTGTGCATGAGAAAATTTATTGATAGCACTGGCCTCGGCAGCCGAGTCACAGACATGTCTCCTGATCTTTCTCTCCGACTATTTGGGTTTAGCTCCATGGAGTAGGACTTTGGGAAAGCATGCATATGAACCATGATATATTCTGTCATTATTAATGTTTAATTTCTGTAACTATGACTGACTTGATCATTATTACTGTGATGATTGTCTGATTGTTGTGCTAATTCTTGGGAATACTATTGTGATATGTCTGCTATTGCCTGCTGTTGTTCTACTTTACTATAAATATCATTGTTATTATTAATTCTTATTATTGCTTACAATTGAATTGCTTTTATGATGAATTTCGTTGTTGCCATTATAAAATATATGAACTGTATTGCTTTATGGGCCCGCGCCGTGTCGTTTTCTTACTGTCGCAATGGTAATGAAGGATGGGTGTCTCACCTCTTTCCTATATCTTTGTATGTCTGTTTTATACTTATATTGATAAAAGATCATGAGGAAGATAAAGAGGGACCACACCTTGGTTGATTGGATTGGGCGTTTGGACAAGGTTTCTTCGGCTACATACGAGTGCAGTTGCGTGGAGGCATTGATGCCTGACTTGTTGACTGGGACTCCGGGCGTCGTATGTGTATTTGGGGTTGCGGCTTTGTCTGCTAGTAGTACCTATCCCTGGGTCACTACTTTTTCCCTTTTTTTTTGTGTTTTATTCCCGCTGTATCTTATTGGACTCTGTAATTGTTATATTCTATGTCATCAGTGATTTGTGTAAATTGACTATATATATATATATATAAGAGATATGATTTTATTTCAGTGGTTGTATCATGGCTTGAATACATTTATATTTCATTCGAGGCTCATATTTTCTACCTATGCAAATTGTCAAAAAAAAAATATAGACTCTTGAGAATTTAAGTTACTGTTATCATGACTGTGACATACTTGGATTTAGTAACTGTGGTGTAATGACGATTATGCTTCGGTTGCTACATCAAGGGGTGTTACAAAATACACCTTAGTGCGGGTGTGATATGTGTAGTGTTGATCACTGGTTGATTGATGGAGGCGTCGGGGCGAGGATTCCACAAGTGGACAGTTGGTAGCACCACTAGACCGTGGTGTATTGTGCAACGCACTGACAATCTTGACAAAACACTGTCCTTAATCACGATCTGGTGTAGACTATCTTGTATAAGCCATGCATATGTTGAAATTCTATTTTAGCACTTTATTTGAGGCTAACGAGATGCAGATAGACCTTCTAGATCATTCTCTCCGAAATTGTGATTAGCTCTATGGAGTAAGAATTGGTCTGTGTACATATGCATAATAGGTCAGCATATTGATGTGATAATTATATTTATCTGTTATTTTATTTGTAACATGATAATATGATTTTACCTGTTAATGTTATATTTGTATGTTTACGATTATACCTATACTGTTGTACTGGTATTGATGTAAGGGATCTCACCTCTTCATGTTATATCTGTTATGTTGTATGTTTATATTAAATAAAGACAATGTAAAAGACAAGTCAGGATCGCCTGGATTCTGTTTGGGATAGTTTATCCGTTATATGTTATGGTGTATTGACGAGGCATCATTGGGTTTATGCATATACAATTCCATGAGGATACTGATGCTTGGACTATAGACTTGGAGAGGGATCATGTTGTTTATCTTGGGGAGCTGACCCTAACCTTTAGTAGGTCCCGTGATGGGAACCCTATTTTGTCTACTATTATCTCTTTACATTTAGAGTTCTCGATGCCCGTGAGGGATTTGTGGGGTATTCCTTCTTACACCACTAGAGAGAATTCTATGGTGTCTTTTGCGCATACACCTGTTCCTAGGTCTGTAACACCCTGAAAATTAATAATTTCATGATAGATAGTCGTTTTCTAATATTTGTGATTTTTGTGAATTTTTTCAGAGACGTGAAATATTTTAATATTATTCCTCATTTTGTGTGCGCACTGAGCGGAGTTGAGAAAATGAGATATTTTTTCGAGAACCTTGAGCTGTGAAAACGTCGACGGGGGATCTTACTAAACCCGATGTCAGACATAATTTACGAGATTTCACATTTTTGAGATTTTTATCTGATAAATAAAAATCATAGAATAATTTTATTATCCGTTAGACAATAAATACTAATTTTTGTCAACTGTAACTTCTGTCCGCTGATAATAAATTTGATACAGTATTAGTCATATTTTAAAGAACACTTTAATGGCATCACGATGGTGACATCATCACTATGACATCATTTTGACTTTTCAAAAGGTGAAAGCTTAGCTTGTTGGAGAAGCTTGGAGGAAGCTTCCTAGAAATTTCCTATTGGCTTGTTGGAGAAGCCACATTTTCCTCTCTCCTCCTCACCACCACACAATTTTGGGGGCTCTTTGTGGCCACTCATTTTATTCCATGCACTTACACAAAATACATATAATTATACATTTCATTCCATTTCAAATTTTACTATCACTTTCTCTCTTTATTTTCTCTCTTCATCTTTTCCTCTTAAGCTCTCTCTTCCTCTTCTCTTCCCCTTCTTCTACGGCACCCACACCATTCTTCCCCTCCATTGTTGTTTGAGTTTAAGCAAAGAGTTTATTTGAACTAACTATCCTTTGGAGCTCTTCATTCTTGTTGGAAGACATCTTCAAAAACTCCAACTCTTCCTCTCCATTTTCTCACCCACCTCACGGCCAAGACACCATTTTTGGGGGTTCTCTAATCTTTTCTTTCAACCAATCTCACTTCCTACCATTTCTTATTACCTAGAAAATTTTCTCTTTGGTGACCACCACCAAAATCCATCATTTTCGTTTTTGTTCCATCAAGCTTCAAAGTTGGAGACTTTAAGGTAAAGTTCATAGCTTTATCACATTTCCTCCCCATTTTCATGATTCTTGATCTCTTAGGTGATCAAGGGTTCCTTTTCTAAGCTTTGATGATGATTTTGGTGAGTTTTGATGTCATTAGGGTTTACTTGAAGGTGTATGAAAAAAATCTCCACAAGGGACCAAGAGGCTTGCTTTCTTGAGCTGTCTTCCATAGGTAAGAGTGAGATTTACTCACTTCAACCATTATTGGTGGTGAGAGAACTTTTGAGTGATTGTTGATCAAGAAATCCTTAATGGATTGCTCACTGACTGCGGGATTAAAGGATGCAAATCCAAGTGCAGGTTGTCTCAAGTAATAAATTTCTCAAGAGTCCGAGGTCGATCCACAGGGAATTGATGAAGAAAAATTAATTGAGGTAAGAAAAGGATTTGTCACAACACCAAAAGTAATAAAAGATGTTCACAAATGAATTTAAGAACTTGCTTGGGTTAGGAGATCCACTCTTGGTAATAAATTAAAAGCAAGATTATTTCTCTTTATAACTCAATTGAAATCCACACACAATGGAGGTTCCAATCGGAAAATATAACTTTCAAAGTTCAATTATATATGTAATCATATTATGTTTCCTTTAATTATCTACTAACATTTGTAAATAAGTTCAAGCATTCACTGTGTCAATCCTATTGTCTACAATAAATCAAGATCTCCATTATACAAAGGTTTCTAAATTAATTGGAAACAAAATACAACACATATAATGTCCATTTAATAATATATCTTTTAAGCACAAGAAATAGAATAATCTAACCTTATTTCATTACCAAGAGTTTCACTCTTTCACCTAAGCAAGATGAAGATTTAGTTACTCATAGATAAGAAGAAAGAAAGAGAGAAGAAGAGAAAGATGAACATAGCTTCACTTTAGAACAAGAGAAAATTACAACAAAGTAAAACAAGAAACAAGCATAACCATAACTTGTAAAAACTAAGCCTAACACCAAGTGCACTAAATGATCAGCCAATGGTGCCTTTTATAGAGTATTAGGGATACAAAATGACAAGGGGGCTGATTAAGAATAGGTAGATGAGTGGATGAATGAGTGGAAAATGCCAAATGGTGAGTTGATGAGTGGAAAATTATTAAGATTCCTTATCTCTGAAATCATTCAGTGTTGATCTCATGGATGCCATGAGAATGAAGCAACATGGTCTTCATTAAAGTTGTAGCATTTTGTCTCAGCTTTCCAATGGCATTGAAATCATCCAAAAATTCATCCTACGGCCCAAGATATGACCCAATTACTGTAGACTATTCAGGCCCAGTTTCAACACCTCTGTTTTGACTTCCAGACCCAATATCACCTTCAAGCTGTCTAAATGAGCTTTATGTTATTCATGAAAGTTGTAGATATGGGTCTTAACTTTCAATTCTCCAAATTTCAGCCCAAGAAAGTTCCAACAGATCGAGTTATGCTTTAATTACTGTATACTATTCAGGTTCCAGTCACAAAACTCGTGTTTTGACTTCCAAGCCCAATTAGCTGCACTAGATGTCTAAATGAGACATTGAGCTCTTCATCAAAGTTGTAGAGCTTTCGCTCAGCTTTCCTACAAGGTAAAATTCATAATTTTTAGACATCTAGAACTTAAAATATGACTAAAATACAGAAATAGTATAAGACCCAAATAATGCTACAAAAAATCAATTAAGTCCAATTTGAGTCCAATCTTACAAAACATAGTCAGGCTTAATCAATTAAGTACATGAAAAGTGTAAATGACTAAAAATGAGGGTTTATTAATGTATAAAATATATGATTATCAAATTCTCCCACACTTAGCTTTTTGCACTCCTGGGCAAAACACATAAGACCAAAGTTAGGAAACAAAGAAAAATGACACAGACTCAAAAGCTAAAAACTCTAAAAGACTCGATGAAGCAAGAAGAACCACTTGAAATTCAAGGGATCAAAGCATTAATGAGGTAACATTTCTTCACATCTCAAACCAACAAGCAAAGACACTTCAGTTGAAAAGAATGAATCAAGAATGATTGATCCTCATAAAATTCACTCTCAATCTCTCAAGTGTTTAAAAGGTAAGTATTTCACTCTATTCAACCCATGAACAATTGCACTACCATAAGCTTGTTTATCTTCTACTTCTACGCTACTCAAAACACATGCATACAAAAATTAAGAGGACTTTATTCAAGGTTGTAATGGGGTCATGGTAAAGGAGAAGGGATAATATGGATATGAAAAGATAAATACCAAAGAGAATAAAAGAGCATTATGGTACAGTTAGAGTGGAGAAAATGTTTGAGAACATTCATCATAAAGGACAATCACTAATATTTGACTAATGTTTTGTTGAAGATCAATCCCAAATTGGTGAATTGAATTCATTGTTAGACTTGAACATTCTCCTTTTCTTCTTGTTGTTTCCAAGCATCCACCTTTATTCTAGACTCTGATAATCCTTTGATTGCAATGGTGGTTGATAATCACATATTTTATTCATTAAGAAACCCTTATGTTTAGTTATTTACACTCTTCATGTACTTAATTGACTGAATTTGATTATGTTTTGTAAGTTTGAACTCGAATCGGACTTAATTGATTTTTTTAGCATTATTCGGGTCTTACACTGTTTCTGTATTTTAGCCATATCTTGAGTTCTAAATGTCTGATAATTATGAATTTTACCTTGTAGGAAAGATAAGAGAGAGCACTACAACTTTGATGAAGAGCTCAAAGTCAATTTCAGACATCTAGTGGAGCTAATTGGGCATGGAAATCAGAATACGGGATTTGTGACTGGAACCCGAACAGTGTGTAGTAACCAGAACATAATTCAAGTTTGGGCATATAAAATGGGCTGAAAATTTGTAATCTGAAAGTTAAGACCCATATGCACAACTTTCATGTCAAGCACAAAACTTGATTCGGGCTCCTTGATGGAGAGATTGGGTCTGAAAGTCAAAACAGAGGTGCTGAAACTGGTCCTGAATAGTCTGTAGTAATTGAGTCATATCTTGGGCTGTAGGATGAATTTTTATGTGTTTCTAGAGCCATTGGAAAGCTTAGACAATTTCCTAGAACTTTCATGAAGACCACTTGGCTCAGAAATGACGAAATCAATGAGTTCAGCAATAAAGAATTTCGGAGACAAGGTAGCTCACCTACTCACCCACCTGCTCACCCACCTACTCACCCACCTACTCATCCACCTACTCATCCACCTACTCATCCCATCTACCCATCTACTACTACTCCGAATCCTCTATAAAAGGAAGCATGTGGAGAGCTCTAGAACACACACACTTGGTATTAGAAATAGCTTTTCATAGTTCTTGTATATTTTTCCTTCATTGTAATGGAGAGCTAAGTCACTTCTAGTCAATTCGGGACTCTTGAAGAGATTGTGGCTTGGATTCTTGAGACCTTGGTTATGTAATGTATTTGATTTATATTTGAATTCCTCTTCTCTTCTTTTTCTGTTCTCTTGATCTTGAATGCATGAATGGTGATTCTGTTTATGTTTGATCTGATTTGATCTTGGTTTAAGATTAAGTATTGTGATGAAATTTAGAACTGATTGATCTGAATTAATCACATAACTGAAGATTGAGATTTGTGATGAAACTTAGAACTGATTGATCTAAACTAATCACGTAATTGAAGAGGTTAGGTTACTGATTTGTGCCTAGGTTAATTGAATTTGGTGCTTAAATTGACATATATTTACATGAATGGTGCGATTGCAGATTTGTGTTTATCACTTGTCAATTGAATTCTGGACGATTGTCTAGTATGAATTCTGGATCTGATGCAGAGATCTCGGTTAGATCCAAGTTAACCATTCAAATGTATTTCAGGTGTTTGTTGAAAGGTCTATGATTGAATCCACCCAATATCGGATAGATTTTGAATTGATTGTTCTTTTAATTGTTATTTCTCTTTAAAAATCTTTGCGATCCTTGAACCATCAAAACCCCCTTTTTTCTAACTTTCACTTGATTTGATCAAATTGCATCTACGATCCTTGAGGAGACGATCCGGTGTTGTTCACTATACTACAAGTTTAGGTAATAACTTCGGTTATAATTTTGACTGAGTTCGGCGCTCGTCAGTGGTCAATTTTCTTTTTTTTTTTTGATCATTTTGCACACACACCCCTATACTTGTTCAAAAACAAGGTCAATGCTCTCTTATTCCCTAAGGTTGGGTAAAAACATGTTTTTTTTTTTTTGAAGGTACGAAATGAGCTAAAAACAAAGAATGGTCAAATAAGTTCAAAGGTGTTACACAATGAAAAATATACAAGGATGGCTATTTGGTCAAAGTAGCTATTTCAAAATGCCTCAATCATATTAATGTATGCATGTGAAAATGTAGCCTGAAAAAGAATCAAAGCAAGTTCTAAAGTAATAATTCCATGAGTCACACAAGAAAGAAGAGAATGGTACAGATGCTCAAAATCTCACAAGGCATATTTTTATCATTCTCAATCCACCAATTCAACATCCATAACCAAGCATGTAAAATTTAAGAAAGAAGATAATTTATTCAATCATGCTATGATTCCTGAATTTCAATTGCTTCAAAGGATATGAGAGTGCATTCACTTGAATCTTTCAAAGGAAATCAAACAGCAAAACTTTGTTACTTCCACAAATAAATACTAAATAGTTACTACCCCAACTAAGATGCATCTCAAGAGTAATAAATTATTTCCAAAATTTACTCCTTACTCTGCCATCCTTAATTAGTTTTACTATGAATAGGTTTCTGATAGTCATATCACTAAACATACTTCCCAATTTAGATGCGTCTCAGAAGTAAAATTACTCCTTACTCTACCATCATTCATTGGTTTAGTAAGTCCATGACAATCATATCATACTTCTCAAAAATAAAAGAAAAAAAAATTTTTTTGGTCAGCTATCCTTCCCTCCCAACTAGATCACAACATTGTCCTCAATGTTAAAATATAGATGAGTAAAGGATAGAAGATATTACCTGTTAGAGAAATCTGACACAAATTTAAACAGAAACAAAGTATGATAAATAAAATCAAAGGTAAAGGAGAGTTATAAACGAAGTGTCAGATCTGACTTTCTTTTCATCTTGCTTCCTTCACTGCTTCCTACTGACCAATCTATCTGAGCTATTGCAGGGTCAGGTTTATGAACAAAAGCTTCTAATTTATCAATCAACTTCTCAATAGTGGAAGTAGAGATAAGAAGTTGTCTTGCCGAAGGTGTGATAAATTTATGTTCCACAGCATGGTCAAGAAAAATTAACAAAATATCAAAGAAATTATTTACATTCAACAAACCTATGGGTTTATGGTGAATGTTCAGTTGGGCCCAAGAGATAATTTGAAAAACTTCTTCCAAGGTATCAAAATCACCTAGTAAGGCAATGAATGCATCAGAGTTTTCAAGCATTATTTTCATTCGTTCATGCATTAATGATACCTTAAGTTTCTCTCCAATTGTCTTTCTAGTGATGTTCTGTTAAGATAAAGGTTTAGGAATGACACCTAAAACCTGACTACCTCTTATATATCCAGCAAGTGATACAACCCTTATTAACCCACAGCAACCTCCCCCATATACAAGATGAATATTCCTCGCAGCAAGTGATCGACCAAGAGTGGTAGCTGCATTTACAAACTCTAAACCCTTCCCATACTTAGATCCACAAAATACACAGATATTTTTAAGTTGACGAACAGAAACACCTTCCATTTCTATTCTCACATTCCCTTTGAATGATTCTGAGTTAGAGGAAAGTGGAGAAAATGGAGTGTTTAAATAGCAAAAAGAACAGAAATGGTAATAATTGCACCTATAAGGGTAGGTTGGCTGTTGTCAGAAAAGTTTGAAATTAAGAAACACAGAATCTTTTTTTTTTGTTTTTTTGTTTTTTTATTTTTTTTTGTTTTTTTTTATTTTTTTGTTTTTTTTTTACTTCAAGAAAACCATTAGGGTAAAGAAGTCTAGAAACCCCTGAAGGACCCTGCTCAAAGGATCGTCTGTCCAAAACCAAAATACAGCAAAATCATACAAAGATAAAAGAAATATAATAGCAAATGATGACATACCTGTATGTACAGCTTTCATGGCGTATCTTTATACTGCGCGTCATGAGTGCAGTAGTGGCATATCTTTATACTGCGTGTCACCAGTGCAGTAGACACTCACGTCCATTTATTTGAAGAAAGGAGAAAGAAGAAACCATCGTGGGTTTCCATCCTGGGTCTGGAACTTGGGGCGCTCACACTTGGGCTCGTAACATTAACAAAGATGCTAAAATATGAAACCCGTAATGTCCAAGATCCAAAACATCTCATCCCAGGGCGTTGAGAGCCTCTTCTAATAAAAGAGAGGATCAAGCTTAGATGCCTCATACGCTTTGGCAGCCGCGAGTTACTTCTTACTAATAACCAGAGTGGGACGCTTCTGCTTGTCCATCAACTCTACAGTGCCTAGATGGTAAACATTGGGTTATGGAGTGCGGCTCTATACAGAGCATGGTACACGAACTTTTTTAAGGACCAGCGTGCAAAGGTCCACCCGAGTCAATGACGGGTCAGCCAAAGGCTGGGGCTCCACAACTAATTAAAGTCATGGTACTCCTTCCGGATCGCCCTTGTTCAAACATTTTTTTTATTTTTTTATTTTTTTTTTTATTTTTCTTTTTTTAAATTTATTTTTGAACAATGACATGAAGAAGAATAGGATGATATGTACAGATTGTTTGTGGATATGGCTCACATCTGCCTCTGGTTTTACGTCAAGTAACGACTTAAACGCCTTCTATGAGTCGAGGATAAGCTTCCCATCCAATTTTCTTATAAATTGGCAAACAGGGTCTTTTAGAGTCAGATTCCCAAGACTGTAGCATTTTTCTTCATCCTTGAAGAGATTCCACAAATTAAGAAGTTCACAATGCACCAATCCATAAGAATGCGTCTCAAGAGTCAATAAGATATCATCTAATGACTCCTTACTCAGTCCATTCTTAATGAAGAAAATTTTATCTTCTCTGTTTGCAGAAACCATCCTTAAAGAACGACATCGCTTGTTACAATTCCATCGTCCACATTTGTAACAGACTTGTAACCTTTTTGCTATTCTCCTTTTAAAATACAAACTTCTTCCAAGACCTGGCATGTATGAGTCAAATAAAATTGAAGACTCACCTGCTAGTCGGACCTTTGCTTCAATTATCCAGCATACATCGTCTGGCATACCTTTGAGCATTAACAATCTCAATCTTTCACATCGAACTTTGTAGATTTTTTTCAGAGCATTTTGAGGGAGAGAAGGAAAATGTTTTCTCAGGTTTGAAAGAATGACATCTATTTTAAAGGAGAAGAATAACTCAGTTATTTTGGGAAACTAAAAAATAAACCGACTTGAGAGTCACGGAGTACCGTATCCGCCACTTAAACGGCAACACAAAGAACTGCAAAAACAAGGCAACAAAATTAGAATGAATTCTATTCATAACAAGGATCAAAAAGAGAGATGAATTCTACCTCATCAACTTGGTTTTCCAGAAATGGTTTAAGCCTTTGTCCATTGACTTTAAACACATTACCATTCCTAGGATTCTCAATATCTACAGCCCCATGAGGATACACATGTTTGACAACAAAAGGACCACTCCACCTAGATCTCAATTTTCCAGGGAATAGGTACAGGCGAGAATCATAAAGCAGAACTTTTTGACCAATTTCAAAAGATTTTCTCAAAATTGTCTTATCATGAAAAGCTTTTGTTCTGGTTTTATAAATCTTTGAGTTCTTATATGTATCATTTCTTAATTCCTCAAGTTCATTTAATTGCAATTTGCGTATCTTGCAAGCATCATCAAGATTTAGATTGAAAGCTTTAATGGCCCAGAATGCTTTATGTTCCAATTCTATAGGCAAGTGACAAGGTTTTTCATAGAATAACCGATAGGGTGACATGCCCAAAGATGTTTTGAAAGCAGTACGGTAAGCCCAAAGTGCATCATTTAGTCTTAAAGACCAATTTTACGATTTGGGTTAACCATTTTTTCCAAAATTTGTTTAATCTCCCTATTTGCCAATTCAACTTGCCCACTTGTCTGAGGGTGATAAGGGGTGGCAATTTTGTGTGTAATACCATATTTCTTCATTAAAGATTCAAATGGTTTATTGCAAAAATGTGTTCCCCCATCACTTATGATAGCTCGAGGGATTCCAAATTGACACAAGATATTTTCTTTTAAAAATTTGAGAACAGTTTTATGATCATTGTGTCGGCATGGAATCGCCTCAATCCATTTTGAGACATAATCAACTGCAACCAAAATATACACAAATCCAAATGAAGATGGAAATGGACCCATGAAATCAATTCCCCAACAATAAAAAATTTTAATGACAAGGATGGGGTTCAGAGGCATCATGTTTCTTTTTGAAATTGAGCCCAACTTTTGACAATTTTCATAACTTTTGCAAAAAGTATAGCAGTCCTTAAATAAAGTGGGCTAATAAAATCCACACTGCAAGATTTTTGTAGCTATTTTCTTTGAAGAAAAGTGACCTCCATATGCTTTTGAGTGACAAAATTTAATGATACTACCTACCTCACTGTTGGGCACACATCTCCAAAAAATTTAGTCAGCACAATATTTGAACAAGTATGGGTCATCCCAATAAAATATTTTCACCTCTGTCAAAAATTTCCTTCTATCTTGGTGTGTCCATTGAAGCAACATCTTTCCTTCTTGTTCTCTAGTAAGAGTTGAGGAAATTATTTTTGGAAAGCTTTGTTCTTCTCCCAAAAATATGTACTTCAACCCAGCAGGTAATGACTTTAATTCTAGTGTGGGTACTTCTTCATGGGTATTATCATTCATGAGTTTTAGCTCTTTGAATTTTGGCTTCCATCCTTTGTATTCTATTTCCTCTGTACAATCAAGCAAATTAAATGAATTAATTAAACAAACTTCTAATAAGTCAGAAGAACTCCCTTTTTGAAGATGATCATTTACAATGGCTTCAATCCCTTCAACTTCCTCCTTTTCATCAAGGACTTCCTGTGGTTGCTTGCACATGTTAAAAACATTGAGCTCCAGTGTCATGTTTCTAAATGTTAGTTTCACCACTCCATTTCTACAATTTGTCAAAGCATTAGATATTGCTAAAAATGGACGGCCTAAAATAACAGGAATTGACTTGCAACTATCAACCATAGGTTCAGTATCCAAGACAATAAAATCCATAAGATATATGAATTTATCAACTTGAACCAACACATCTTTCACTATTCCTCTTGGAATTTTAATTGATCTATCGGCAAGTAGAAGAGTTACAGAAGTTGGTTTTAACTCTCCCAAGTTGAGTTGCTGATAAACTAAATATGGAAGCAAATTGACACTAGCACCAAGATCAAGTAAAGCTTTGTCAATTTTATGTTCTCCAATAATGCATGAAACTGTAGGACAACCAGAGTCTTTATATTTCAACGCATTATTATTCTGAAGAATGGAGCTTACCTGTTTAGCCAAAAATGCTTTCTTTTTCATATTTAATTTCCTTTTAATAGTGCATAAGTCCTTCAAATATTTGGCATAAGAAGGAATCTGTTTGATAGCATCTAATAGAGGAATGTTGATCTTTACTTGTTTCAAAATTTCAAGAATGTCAGTGTTATGGTTCAATTTCTTTGGATTATTTAATGCTTAAGGAAATGGAGGTGAAGGCGAGAGTTTGTTCTCCTTTTGGTCAACTTCTTCATTTTCTTGGGGAATTGGTTCATCTTCTTTCTCACAAGATTTGGGGATTTGTTTTTCAACAACCTTTCCACTCCTAAGAGTTATCACTGACTTGACTTGGTCCATTTGTTGGTTTTCTGAACTCCCCTCATTTAGACTGTACTGACCCTTGGGATTTGGTTGAGGTTGAGAAGGAAATTTTCCTTTCTCGTGAATGGTGAGTGCAGAAGAAAGTTTAGTAAGAGTATCTTTAACGTGATTCATGGTTTGATTGTTTTGTTTATTAATGACCTCTTGCTTTTCTATGAATGCATGCAGTATTTCTTCAAGATTTTTCCTATATGGTGGGACATAAGGTGCATATCCTTGAGAATTTTGAGAGTCTTGTTGTGCCTGAGGAGGTGGTGGTTGCATGAATTGTGACTGATTATTATTCTTCTAGCTGAAGTTCGGGTGATTTCCCCATCTCGGATTGTATGTATCTGAAAAAGAAAAAGTAAATGGCTTTTTAAAATTATTCATTGCATTTAGTTGCTCATGTACAATTTCTTTAAAAACAGGAATGTTAGGACATTCGTGTGTTGAGTGTCCTAAGTCATCACAAATGCCACAAATTTCTTCATTTTGCACAGATTTGATTTCTTTTGTTTTTCTTAATTCCATGGCTTGAATCTTTCTAGCCAAACTAGCAAACCTAGCATTTTGATCTTCCTCTTAACTAAGGTGATATTTTTCTTTATTAGCACTTGCAAGGTTAGATCTAATTGAATTTTCATAAGGGTTAGTACTATGCCAAGATTGAGAATTTTCAGCCAACTGGTTTAAATAGTCTAAAGCTTCATCAGGTTCTTTATCAAGAAACTCACCATTGCACATTATTTCCACATATTGTTTAGTTTCAGGTGTTAAACCTTCATAAAAGAAGCTTATATTGCGTCATTTTTCAAAACTATGATGTGGGCAAGAATTTAACAAATCTTTAAACCGTTCCCAACTTTGAAAATATGCTTCATTTGAATTTTGGGAAAAATTTTGGATTTGTCTTTTCATAGCATTGGTTTTATGTGTTGGAAAAAATTTCTTTAAGAACTCACCTTGCATTTCTTGCCATGTGCCAATTGATCTTGGTTTCAAAGTGTTAAGCCAAGATTTTGCTTTATCTTTTAAAGAAAAAGGAAACAATTTATGCTTAACAATCTCTTCAGTACAATTTTGGTCATTGAAAGCAATACATACATCCTCAAATTCTTTCAGATGTAAATATGGGCTTTCAGACTCTAAACCATGAAAATTAGGAAGTAAAGAAATCATACCTGGCTTAAATCTAAAATTGTTGGCATTCAGTGGAAAGATAAAACATGATGAACTAGAATTTCGAGGTGGTTGCAAGTATTCACACATGGTTCGCAATGGTTGATTTTCATGTTCATCATGTACACTTTCATTGTCAGCCATTGTGTCAATTGTGTGTGATTGTGATTCAAACAAATCAATATATAAAGTATTAGGATTAATTTTAACTAAACGACCAGAATTTAAATCACGATACCAATTAAGCATAAATACATAAATAACTTAAAATAAATAAACAAAAATAATGTACAAGCTGGCGGTATAACCCGCCATTAAATATTAACAAGGATGTGGTATAAACCGACCACCCAATAACTATTAACAAATAAAAAGTTAAAAATAAAATACAGAAAATAAAATGCGGAAAGTAAATTGTAGAAAATAAATTTAAAATATGAAAATCAGAGAGAGGCAGAGCCCCACAGAGCCGGCGAAAGAGAAGAGAAGAAGAAAGATTATTTTGTTATGTTAGAAAGCAATAATAAATAACAGAAATTAAAAAGTTAGAGTAACAAAAATTAAAAAGTTAGTAAGCAAAAAATAAATGACATAAAATAAAAGTTAGTAGGCAGAAAATAAATAACAGAAATATGAAAGTTAGAAAGTTAGTAGGTTAGTAAGTTAGATAGTTAGAAAGTTAGAGAGTTAGTAAAGAAACTGAAGGATTGGCAAGCTGATCTTTTGCTCTAGTAAGGGAGAAGAGAGAATAGATTTTATTAAAGAAAAAGAACCTCAATAAATTAAAACTTCAAATCAAGTCCCCGACAACAGTGCCAAAAACTTGACTACGAGATTAAAGGATGCAAACCCAAGTGCAGATTGTCTCAAGTAATAAATTTCTTGGGAGTCCGAGATCGATCCACAGGGAATTGATGAAGAAAAATTAATTGAGGTAAGAAAAGGATTTATCACAACACCAAAAGTAATAAAAGATGTTCACAAATGAATTTAAGAACTTGCTTGGGTTAGGAGATCCACTCTTGGTAATAAATTAAAGGCAAGATTATTTCTCTTTATAACTCAATTGAAATCCACACACAACGGAGGTTCCAATCGAAAAATATAACAATCAAAGTTCAATTATATATGTAATCATATTATGATTCCTTTAATTATCTACCAACATTTGTAAATGAGTTCAAGCATTCACTGTGTCAATCCTATTGTCTACAATAAATCAAGATCTCCATTATACAAAGAAGGTTTCTAAATTAATTGGAAACAAAATACAACACATATAATGTTCATTTAATAATATATCTTTTAAGCACAAGAAATAGAATAATCTAACCTTATTTCATTACCAAGAGTTTCACTCTTTCACCCAAGCAAGATGAAGATTTAGTTACTCATAGATAAGAAGAAAGAAAGAGAGAAGAAGAGAAAGATGAACATAGCTTCACTTTAGAACAAGAGAAAATTACAACAAAGTAAAACAAGAAATAAGCATAACCATAACTTGTAAAAACTAAGCCTAACACCAAGTGCACCAAATGATCAGTCAATGGTGCCTTTTATAAAGTATTAGGGATACAAAATGACAAGGGGGCTGATTAAGAGTAGGTAGATGAGTGGATGAATGAGTGGAAAATGCCAAATGGTGAGTGGAAAATTATTAAGATTCCTTGTCTTCAAAATCATTCAGTGTTGATCTCATGGATACCATCAGAATGAAGCAACATAGTCTTCATGAAAGTTATAGCATTTTGTCTCAGCTTTCCAATGGTACCAAAATCATCCAAAAATTCATCCTGCAGCCCAAGATACGACCCAATTACTGCAGACTGTTCAGGCCCAGTTTATACACCTCTGTTTTGACTTTCAGACCCAATATCAGCTTCAAGCTGTCCGAATAAGCTCTTATGTTCTCATGAAAGTTGTAGATATGGGTCTTAACTTTCAACTCTCCAAATTTCAGCCCCAGAAAGTTCCTACAGATCGAGTTATGCTCTAATGACTGTACACTATTCAGGTTCCAGTCACAAAACTCGTGTTCTGACTTCCAAGCCTAATTAGCTCCACTAGATGTCTGATTGAGACTTTGAGCTCTTCATCAAAGTTGTAGAGCTTTCTCTCAGCTTTCCTACAAGGTAAAATTCATAATTTCTAGACATCTAGAACTCAAAATATGACTAAAATATAGAAACAGTGTAAGACCTAAATCATACTGAAAAAATCAATTAAGTCCAATTTGAGTCCAATCTTACAAAACATAGCCAGGCTTAATCAATTAAGTACATGAAAAGTGTAAATGACTAAAAATGAGGGTTTATTAATGTATAAAATATGTGATTATCACTCACTTTGTATGCTTGTTCTTCATGCTTTTGTGTATATTTGATGTATGTGAAAGTGTTGGTTGTTTTGAATGCCATAATGATGTTGGATTGTTTGGATTTGATGAATGGAAAAATGAAAGGTTTCCTACCCTTTGGTGAGGTCACAGTTTTGGACCACATTTTGGGGGTTTGAGATTGATTTTGTGGGAATTGAAATTTAGGCGATTAGGTGTTAAAGAATTAATGATTAAAATGAAAAAACTTTGGGACTTCTCACCTTGGAGGCTCACGGCCAAGTTGCCCAATGATGGGTCCATGATGGAATTTGTGTACTAATTTGGGACTTAAGAAACTAGGTGATGGATAATTGATGAAATGATGATGAGTTTTGTAATAATTTGAAACTTAGAATATTAGGTTAAGAAGGAATTGATTAAGGGTAAACAATGACGAAACAAGATATAAATTTTTGGGTTCAATAATCCTTAGGGTTCATGCTAACAATGTGATGGAGAATTAATTGGATTCTTGTCCTTTGGGAGGCTCACGGCCTCTAGGGCTTGGCCAAGATTTACGTATCAAGATGAGACATAGGTGAATAGGTAATTTAATAAGCTATTATGGATTTATAAGATGGAGAAATTGTGTTTTGATGCTTTAAGGAGGCTCACGACCTCTATAGAATTTTTGAGTCCAAGTGGTTTTCGTGCAACCTTGGGAATTAAACAATTTAGGCATAAGTAATTTATAATGTGATGGAAGAAATTTATTGAGAAATGGTTCTTGTGGGGCCACGGTTGTAAGGGTTCTTTGACCTAACATTTACATAATTGATTAAGACTCAAGCAACTAGGAATGTTGGATTTATGACATGGAATTGTGATATGTATTGAACTATATATATGTATGAAATGTTGATATTGAGAATGAATTGTATGATATTGTGAGTCCATGTGTGGGACTAAGTACTAGTTGATGTTTACTTGGATAAATTGTGGCATGAAATTATTGAGGACTGATTATATGCCATTGTGATATGTTCCATGAGAAATATATTGTTAACAAGTATGCATGATATGCATTATTTTATGATGAAAATATAATTGATGAACATACATGATGCACATTGAGTCATCATGCATTTGTGAATGTCCGTTGGACTTTGTTGGAAAGGCTGTGTATGCCTAGGAGATTGAATTACACCTTAGTGCGGGTGCAAGTAGACTAAGCGTAGGTCATAGTGGTTGGCCTTGGGGGCATCGGGGTGCGGGTGTCTCACAATAGACAGTGGTAGCTCCACTGGGGCCGTGGGATAAGGCCGATGCAAACACACCTACGATCCGGACCGAGACGTCGTCCTATATTGCAATCAATGTTGAGGTGCCATGTATAAACTATGTTGCGCAAAATATTATTTTTATGATAAAGCACTTTATTTTAAGGCTAACGAGATATTAGCATGACTCTTTGATCATTCTCTCCAAATGTTTATGTCTAGCTCCATGGAATAGCATTGGTGGTAACATGTGCACGTGCACAGTGAGCCAACATATCATCAGACATTTATGTATTTATTCATTTTCATGATGATGAAAGTGTTGTTCATTTATATGATGATTGAACTATTGCTTTAAATGAGGTTATGATTGTTTGAACTATCTTGTTGTTTATTATCTGAGACTCTGTGACTATTTCTTTTATTGTATGTCACTATTCTTATTTAATATTGTTGTCTTTCTATGTGGGCATTCTACGCCATTCTGTTTTCTTACTATCGTATTGGTATTGAATGTTGGGTGTCTCACCTCTTTCCTGTGTCCTTGTATTTCTGTTTTATATTTATATTTGATAAAAGATCGTGAGGAAGAAGATGAGGGACCATACCCTTACTGGTTGGATTGGGCTGATCCATTATTTTCGATATGACGTCTGGACGAGATTTCTTCAGTTACGTACGAGTGGAACTTCATGGGGGCATCGACGCCTGGCATGTCGACTGGGACACCGAGCGTCACATATTTAGGGGTTGCGGCTTTGTCTACTAGTAGTACCTATCCCAGGGTTTCTACTTTCCCCTTTTGTGCTTTTGTACCCATCATCTTTTATTTGAATATGTAAGTATTATGTTTTGTGTTACCAATGCTTTATGTCAAGGATGAATATATTTATATATGGAATATGTTTTCCTTCAGTGGCTGTATTTCAAATGCTTGGGGTACTAAATATACATCATTCGGGGCTCTTATTTTCTATACATGTATAATGGAAACTTTTCAAAAGATTCATTTTGAGACTACGACACACCTGAATTTAGTGACTGTGGTGGAATGATGATTATATTACGTTTATCATGTTTGGGGTGTTACATTAGGTGGTATCAGAGCAGTTCATCTTGTTGAGCTGAGGTATGGACTTACTATGTTTAGGCATATTAGAACTTTTATATGTTGTGCACTTCCTTGTCTCTTGATTGAGATGATGGGAAAGGAATGCATGGCCTGTCGTAGGTTGAATGTTAGTAGCTACTGTTATACAGTTGCATGATATTGAGGATTGGCCTACTCAATAAGTAATGTTCTGTATGGACAGGAAACTATGACTTCACCTAGGCGTGTTAGGAGAATATGAGTTCTTTAGTAAGGAGACTAAGAGGTTTGGGGGAACCAATCTTCTGGAGAAAGGAATGACTGGTGTAAGTTTGGGTTGAGAAGTTGTTTGGAAGTTGAAGACTTGCAAGAGGCTACGCCATAGAAGGCAGAATGAAGAAGCTCGAGTTGGAGACTGTTAGGATCCGTGGGTTGGACTTATCTTGTTTGGATTGTGTGATTCTTTGTGTTTGGTTTCCAAAAGGGGACAATATTGTTTGAAATAATCATGTTTGCTTTGTTGTGTCGTGTTTTGTCCATCTTCGAAGAAAGCAATGGCTCGTGGTAGACGTATACATGTGAGCATAGGATGAGATAATGGAAGCATGACTGCGACTGCAAAAGAAATGCAACGGATAGCTGACGTGACGACTCACTAAGATCAGAGGCCGCACAACAGTGAGAATTGGAAGTTGAAGTTCAGAATCTATTGGAGAAAAGTCAGTTTTGGGGTAACTTTGGATTGCCTAGATCCCGAAGGAGGATTAATAGAAAGGTCAATCGGTCTAAGCGGAAATCGTATTCACGATTATCAAGGAAGCAACAGCAATGTCCAGCTTATGGAGGAAGTGTTAGTGGTCGTAGTTCCAACCAGATTGTGACATCTTTATCAGGATATAAGAAGTGTGGAAAGAACCACTTAACAAGGGAGTGTAAGATCAAGGCAGTAATCTGCTTCAGGTGCAGAAAGCTCGGACACATTTCTAAATATTGTGCTTCATTGGAGAAGAAGTCTGCTGTTATTGATGCATGTGCTTCAAGGTCCCAAGCTGAAGGGAAAGTTTATACACTGGATAGAGTGAAGGTTTCCCAGACTAAAGATCTAAACAATGGAAATTGTGCCGCAAGCGATGATCCCTTGATTACGCTGTACAATTCTGGGGGCAATCCATTCCTTTATAGCGTATGACCGTATGGATCATTTGGACTCATCTGTGTCTTTAATTATCTTTGACCTAGTTGTCACTACTTCTGTTGCCAAGGCTTGTCGATGATACTTAAATTTGTTTAACCTATCCTATTTCTACTAAAGATCAAATCTTTTGTTGATTTGACTTGCATACCTAAAATCACACCTATTAGAGTTCATAATTTTAGGGATAAATTGGTTATTTTCTAGTTATATTATGCTAGATCATTTCAATGAGAACCTTAGTGATTCCCGAAACTAAGACTTTTGAGTTCGTGACGACTAACAATGTTGAAGCTTGGTGAGGAAAAGGAATCCAAGGATACATGTTATCTCTTGTAAAGGACAAAAGTAAGGGGAATATGAATGTTACTATTGTAGTCAATGAGTTTCTCATGATGAGCTACAGTGTTGTCAGTTAAGGGGAAGAATGGAACTTCTCGGTGAGATGAGGACTATCGCCAATTGAACAAGATTATGATCAAGGATGAATATCCTCGGAAGAAGATAAACGATTCGATGGATCAGCGAGAAGGGAGTCATTGTTCTCTCCAAGATAGATGTAAGTTCTGGTCATTGTTAAATTCGTGGGAAGTTGAGAATGTTCCCAAAACGATTGTTCGAACGTGCTTTGGACATTATAGGTATTTCGTGATGCCGTTTGGAGTGACAAACGCTCTTATTGTATTCATGGATTGCACAAATTGAATCTTTCATCCTTCTCTAGATAGATGTGTCATTGTCTTTATCAATGACATTCTGGTTTATTCTCGAAGATATGGAGAAATATGTTGAATATCCCAGTATAGTTTTCTAGACTTTAAAGGAAAAGAAGTGTATGCCAAATTATCAAAGTAGAAATTCTGGTTTGAGGAGATTAAACTTTTGGGTCATGAAATTATGAAGGAAGGGAATTGCTGTGAGTCCATCAAAAGTTGAAGCAATTTTATAATGAGAAAGACTGAGGACTATAATACCCTAGTAGCTTGCGAGATTAGTTAGTTTTTATCGAAGAAGCAGCGATGGATTCTCCAAGATAATAGGACGTCTTACTCAGCTTATAAGAAGAGAATCAAACTTTTCTATGGATCAACACCTGTGAAGAAAGATTTCAAAGGATTGAGGAAATATTCGACTACTCACCAGTTTTGATTCTACCCGACCCCAATGAAACATTTGAAGTGTTTTGTGATGTTTCTCATCAAGGTCTAGGATGTGTGCTCATGCAAAGTTGGGAAGTTGTGATTTACACCTTGAGATAGTTGATGGTGCATGAAGAGAATTACCCAATTCATGACTGGGTTAGCCGCAATTGTATTTACTCTAAAGATATAGAGACACTTTCTGTATGAAGCAATATTCAATGCCTTTAACAATCATAAGAGGCTGAAGTATCCATTCGATAGAAAGGAACTGAACCTGAGACAGAGAAGGTGACTAAAATTTTTGAAGGAGTATGATTTCTAACTTTAGTGTCATCTTGGAAAAGCAAACGTCGCTTTGAAACGGAGGCTGCTTAATATCTTCATTATGATGGTTAAGAAGAAGAAATTAATAGAGTAAATCAAGGGCAGGTGGTTGTCATTGGAAATGACACTGGATGAGGTATGACTAGGTACAATTATTATTTTGGATGATCCATTGGGAGAAATTTGAGAGAAATAGAAAAGTGACCAATTTCTACAAGACAAGAGGGAAATATTAAAACAAAGCATGACATTAGATTGTGGAGAAGGAATTCAACGGAATCTTATTGTTTACGGATAAGGTCTGTATACCAGATGATCTCGAACTCAAGGAATTAATTTTCGATGAAGCTTACACGAATAAGTTGAGTATACACACTAGAACAACCAAGATGTGTCAAGATCTAAAATAGATATATTGGTAGCAAGGAATGAAGAGAGATGTTGCTAAATGTGTGTCACCTTGTCTGAGTTGCTAGCAAACTCATTCCTAAATTCTACAGACTATATCAAATTCTTCTTCAGATTGGTTCGGTAACCTACCAACTAGTTTTGCCACTCTTTCTTTCTAATTTTCATAATATCTTCCATATGTCAAAGTTGCGAAAGTGTATCCCCGATCCAGCCCATGTCATTAAACTAGACACAGTACAATTAAAAGAAGGTTTGATCTATGAAATGCTCCCTGTAAAGGTCAAGGGTAGGAGAGCAAAGCAATGCAGAGGCAAAGAGATCACATTGGTAAGGGTGATTTGAATGGACGTGACTAGAGATGCGACGTGAAAGTTAGAAGGTAAGATGAAGAAATAACATTTATAATTATTCTAAGGAATGAAAATTTTGAGGACGAAATTTCTATTTGAAGGGGAGAGTTGTAACACCCTGAAAATTAATAATTTCATGATAGATAGTTGTTTTATAATATTTGTGATTTTTGTGAATTTTTCTGAATTTTTCCGGAGATGTGGAATATTTTAATATTATTTCCCGTTTTGCATGCGCACTGAGCGGAGCCCGAAAAATGAGATATTTTTTCAAGAACCTTGAGTTGTGAAAACATCGACGGGGGATCTTACTAAACCCGTGGCCAGACACGATTTATGAAATTTCACGTTTTTTGAGATTTATATATGATAAATAAAAATCACAGAATCATTTTATTATTTGTTGGACAATAAATACTAATTTTTGTTAATTGTAACTTCTGTCCGCTGATAATAAATCTGATACAGTGTTAATCATGTTTTAGAGAACACTTTAATGATATCACAATGGTGACATCATCACCATGACATCATTTTGACTTTTCAAAAGGTGGAAGCTTCCTAGAAATTTCTTATTGGCTTGTTGGAGAAGCCATATTTTCCTCTCTCCTCCTCACCACCACACAATTTTGGGGGCTCTTTGTGGCCACTCATTTTATTCTATACACTTACACAAAATACACATAATTATACATTTCTTTCCATTTCAAATTTTACTATCACTTTCTCTCTCTATTTTCTCTCTTCATCTTTTCCTCTCAAGCTCTCTCTTCTTCTTCTCTTCTACTTCTTCCACGGCACCCACACCATCCTTCCTTTCCATTGTTGCTTGAGTTTAAGCAAAGAGTTTACTTGAACTAACCATCCTTTGGAGCTCTTTATTCTTGTTGGAAGACATCTTCAAAAACTCAAACTCTTCCTCTCCATTTTCTTACCCATCTCACGGCCTAGACACCATTTTTGGGGTTCTCTAAGCTTTTCTTTCAACCAACCTCACTTCCTACCATTTCTCATTACCTAGAACATTTTCTCTTTTATGAACACCACCAAAATCCACCATTTTCGTTTTTGTTCCATCAAGCTTCAAAGTTGGAGACTTTAAGGTAAAGTTCATAGCTTTATCACCTTTCCTCCCCATTTTCATGATTCTTGATCTCTTAGGTGATCAAAGGTTCCTTTTCTAAGCTTTGATGATGATTTTGGTGAGTTTTGATGTCCTTAGGGTTATTTGAAGGTATAGGACGAAAATCTCCACAAGGGACCAAGAGGCTTGCTTTCTTGAGTTGTCTTCCATAGGTAAGAGGGAGATTTACTCACTTCAACCATTATTGGTGGTGAGAGAACTTTTGAGTGATTGTTGATGGAGAAATCCTTAATGGATTGCTCACTTTATATGCTTGTTCTTCATGCTTTTGTGTATATTTGATGTATGTGAAAGTGTTGGTTGTTTTGAATGCCTTAATGATGTTGGATTGCATGGATTTGATGAATGGAAAAATATAAGGTTTCCTACCTTTTGGTGAGGTCATGGTTTTGGACCACATTTTGGGGGTTTGAGATTGATTTTGTGAGAATTGAAATTTAGGCAATTAGGTGTTAAAGAATTGATGATTAAAATAAAAAAACTTTGGGACTTCTCACCTTGGAGGCTCACGGCCAAGTGGCCCAATGATGGGTCCATGATGAAATTTGTGTACTAATTTGGGACTTAAAAAACTAGGTGATGGATAATTAATGAAATGATGACAAGTTTTGTAATAATTTGAAACTTAGAAGATTAGGTTAAGAAGGAACTGATTAAAGGTAAACAATGATGAAACAAGATGTAAATTTTTGGGTTCAATAATCCTTAGGGTTCATGCTAACAATGTGATAGAGAATTAATTGGATTCTTATCCTTAGGGAGGCTCACGGCCTCTAGGGCTTTATTGGCCAAGATTTACGTATCAAGATTAGACTTAGGTGAATAAGTAATTCAATAAGCTATTATGGATTTATAAGATGGAGAAATTGTGTTTTGATGCTTTAGGGAGGCTCACGACCTCTAAAGAATTTTTTAGTCCAAGTGGTTTTCGTGCAACCTTGGGAATTAAACAATTTAGGCATAAGTAATTTTTAATGTGATGGAAGAAATTGATTGAGAAATGGTTCTTAAAGGGCCACGGTTTTAAGGGTTCTTTGACACAACATTTGTATAATTGATTAAGACTCAAGCAACTAGGAACATTGGATTTATGACATGGAATTGTGATATGTATTGAACTATATATATGTATGAAATGTTGATATTGAGAATAAATTGTATGATATTATGAGTCCATGTGTGGGACTAAGTACTTGTTGATGTTTACTTGGATAAATTGTGGCATGAAATTATTGAGGACTGATTATATGCCATTGTGATATGTTCCATGAGAAATATATTGTTAATGAGTATGCATGATATGCATTATTTTTTGAGGAAGATATAAAATTGATGAACATTATGATACCCTTTTTCTGACTCCCAACTCATAATCTGTAAAGAAGTTCATAAAAGGTTTGAGTTATAAAAGGTGAGTTTTAAAATTTCTTATTACAGAAACATAAACTTACTGAAATTCATAAGTATTACTGAAAATAAATTTAAACTGATTAATATATAATATTGACACCAATTAATATTTAACAATTTAAAGAGAAATATAAAACTAACAGACTCTCTTTTTTTAATAGTAGCAAACCCCATCACGGGTCTTACTTAATAGTACGGTACAATACTAACGGTAAAGCTTAACATACTTATTCCTTCTTGTATCCATCTTGATGCATCAGACATCTGTTCCTTGTTCACACTGCACACTATCGAATCCTGAATGGCCACTTCTCAATGTTGTCACCAATCTCAGAGTATTTACCACCCGTCATGTCTAAGACAACTCGTTCCATCTATTATATAATTTTTACAACACAAGCCCAACCAAACAATATTACAAAGAGGTGAGATCACCTACGCCAATACCAACATGGTAGCACAGAGATAACATAGACAGCATACCATACAGGTATATCCTACCATAATTCCAATAATGTCTTGAAAAGAATGGAAGTCGTTTAATGGTGTCGTCAATAGCTTGTCGCATTCGGTCGTTGCATGTGACACCCCTGCAAGATCCATCATTGACCTCAAAATTCTTTTTCAACCTTAAGAAGCACTCAACATTAATTAATTATCATCATCCAATCATTTATCAGTTCAAATATCATTCAATATTCACGATGATGTCCTCAACAATATCCAAGTATTCATCAATTCAAATCACACGATAATAACAATAATGCCATCAACATTATTTATCATCATCATCATCATCATCATCATCCAGTATTATTCAACAGTTCAATTTCATACTAATATGCATGTGCACAAAGACTCAATTTTTCAAAAACAACTCCATGGAGGTTTTCACAATTTCAAGAAGAATGCTCTAGTTAATTGCCCAGCCTTAGCCCACAGATAATCTCCAGTCTTCGAAAAGAATCGTGTTCTTGTCGGGTGTCGTCAATGCGTTGCAACGGACTGCATCGCCAAGTGGCACATGGTACTTGCCAACTGTCCACTGGTCGACCGCCGCGCCTTGACACCCCTAAGATCCATCATAGACCTCACTTTTCAATTCTCATTCCTTTTTCAACCATAAGAGCCATAATAGCTATCAGCTATATTTTATACAATGCACGATTATATCAGTGCAAGTCCAACCACAAGGGTCAATCTTTTCAAATTCATTTTGTTCAATTTAATCATATGCCTCAATGCATATTTTTTCAATTGGAAAATCACTTTGTTTCATTAAAACCAAGGCATTACAAGCCTTTCAAAACCGTGGTACATGGTTATTGAAACCATCAAATATTTTTCCTTCTAAGTCAGTATGGTTTTACACAAACAAAACCATTAAAAATTCTTCATAAAAATCGTGAACACTTGGTCTTTGAAATCAAATCATTTGTTCATTTTTCATTTTCACTTTCTTTGCAAATCCATTTTCACTTTCTTTGCAAATCCATTTTCACTTTCTTTGCAAATCCTTAAAATCAACATTGTCCTTTTCATTTAAAACTCATGTTTAGTAAAATGCTTAGAAACTTTTTACATAAAATAAATCAATAAAAATCCTTCTCAAAATCGTGAACACTACTTCTTGAAAAACTAACCCTTTGTTTATTTTCCATGCTTCTCTAATCATCCAATTTTATCCTTCATGAAAATATTAATTTATGAACACCTATTTTGAGGTGTCTTGGCCAAAATTCCTCTTGGTCTTTAGAACCAAAAATCACTTTCCTTTCCATCATCAAATCATGACATACAAATACAAATTCAACATATATATCACAAGAATGCCATAATCAAAGCAAATAAATCATGCAAATCATACAAAGCATAGGCAAATAATCAAAGCACATAAACACCCACAAATTATTACATGACTATGGATATGAATCCTCACATGGATTCACCATCCATCAAATACACAAACCATCTCTCACCACCATACTTAGTTGGTGAGATGAATCTCCCTCTTACCTCTTGAAGAACCTCAAAAGCTCCTTGTTTTGCTTCTTTTTCTAAGTCCTTCACTACCAAGGGCTTCTCAAATACAAAACAAAACACACATAATAATAATATATATATATATATATACATATATATATATATATATATATATATAGGACTTGAATAAGAAAACCATGGATTAGAATCATGGTTAGAACCTTGAAAATCAAAAGAAAAGTGAAGATTAATAAACTTCACCAATAAAGCTTCAATCTTTAGCTTGAAGAACAAGGTTGAAGATGGATGATTTAGAGAAAGTCTCCAACATGAAAGTTACTTAGAATATCATGTAGATTCAAGATCTATGGTTGAATGAAATTAAAAGAGATTGGATGGTGATTTTGGGTGAATGGTCTAATGGTTCCTCTTGAAGAACAAGGTTGGAGTTTTTGATTTTTGTGAAAGAAAGGCTTCTTAGACTTGGTTAAGATAAAGAATGAAGTGAAAACACTTAGTTTTTTTCCTACCAATTTCGTAGAGCTCCATGGAAAAATCCCTAAAAATGATAAACAAATGTTAAAATCAATAACAAGTGTAGAAATAGGTAAACCATGGTTTAAGCATGGCTTAGAAAATTAAAACTTGAAGTTTGGGTGAAGAGATAAGAACTTTACCCTTTATGATAGAAACTTGAAGCTTGGATTTGAAGCTCAAGATGAATGATTTTGTGAAAACTCATAACTAGAGATATTCTTAGAATAAGGTAAGGATTCAAGATATGTGGTTGTTTGAAATTAAAGAGTGATGGAAGGTTGTCTTGGGTGCCTTGGCCGAAACATGCATGGAGAGAATGGAGAGAAAATTTTTGATGAAGTCTTGGCTTTTTGGAGAAGACAAAGATGAATTATGATAGCAATAATGTGGTCTTCAACTTTGCTAAGCTCTTAAGCTCCTCAAAACCATCGCCCCCTCTCTATTATGCATTCAATAAGTGATCATCTTTTCAAGCCATCATCTAGAGCATTCTATGCCTTTGATTAAATCAATGGTTAGGATTAAGGTAGACTTTAAGTTAGAAGACTTAATCTAGGCCATTAGATCTTTCTCCTTGAAATCCTAGCCATTAGATGCATCTCCAAAATGAAGGGTCAAGATTACTCCTTCTTACTTTCAATCCAAGGGTCATAATTAGTCATAGCCATTTTAGAAGACCAAATCTCCACCATTGATTAAATCCAAATCCAATGGTTATAAATAATCCATCTCCACCGTTGATTAAATCCAAATCCAACGGTCACAAATGGTCCTAGCCACTTTGTAAGACCAAATCTCCACCCTTGATTAATTCTTCATCCAATGGTTATAAATATTCATAGCCATTTTATTAGACTGATTCTACACCGTTGATTAAATCGACGGTTGATATTCAAAGCTTCAAAAATTAAACTTGCTTTCTATTGGTTCATCAAAAGTTGTCATAACCATTAATGTTGACTTAGCAGTATAATATTTATTTTTATCTGCTATAATCCCACGAAAGAATGTATTTACTGTATTTTTATCGCTCGATAATTAAATACAGTACAAAACATAGTAAAAAAAAATTTCTAAAACTGTTTCCGAATTTAGGTTTAATAAGATCCCCTGCCTCCATCTCAACATTACAAATTTTTCTATGCGTAGAAAAATTTTCACTTTGCGGGACCCACTTGGGCCCTCCTAAGGCCACCCTAGGCCCACAAACAGCCTAACCACAATCAGAGAAATATAAAAATTTATAATCATCCACAAAAATCACAAATATTAGAAAACATATGAAAATCAAGTCAAATTGTTAAAAGTAATTAACAATCAAGAGAAATAAATACATAAAGATTTTTCCCGGCCCGAAAATTATAATTTTCCTGACACGGAGTAAATCACTCAAAACGATCAAATACGCTGACGGAATACTCAAAATAATTTTACAGTATACAGAAATCACTAAATAGTAGAATTCTGTTAACTGTCAAAATTACTGTCTAATAGATAGGAAATTTGGGGTGTTACAAACATACATGATGTACATTGAGTCATCATGCATTTGTGAATGTCCGTTGGACTTTGTTAGAAAGACTGTGTATGCCTAGGAGATTGAATTACACCTTAGTGCGGGTGCGAGTAGACTAAGCGTAGGTCATAGTGTTGGCCTTGGGGGGATCGGGGTGCGGGTGTCTCACAATAGACAGTGGTAGCTCTACTGGGGCCGTGGGATAGACCGATGCAAACACACCAACGATCCGGACCGAGATGCTATCCTATATTGCGATCAATGTTGAGGTGCCATGTATAAGCCATGTCGCACAAAATATTATTTTTATGATAAAGCACTTTATTTTAAGGCTAATGAGATACTAGCATGACTCCTTGATCATTTTCTCTGAATGTTTATGTCCAGCTCCATGGAGTAGGATTAGTGGTACCATGTGCACGTGCACAGTAAGTCAGCATATCATCTGACATTTATGTATTTATACATTTTCATGATGATTAAACTGTTGTTCATTTATATGATGATTGCACTATTGCTTTAAATGAGGTTATGATTATTTGAACTATCTTGTTGTTTATTATTTGAGACTCTGTGACTATTTCTTTTATTGTATATCACTATTCCTATTTAATATTGTTGCCTTGCTATGTGGGCATTCTGCGCCATTCTGTTTTCTTACTGCAGTATTAGTATTGAATGTTGGGTGTCTCACCTCTTTCCTGTGTCCTTGTATTTCTATTTTATATTTATATTTGATAAAAGATCGTGAAGAAGAAGATAAGGGACCACACCCTTATTGATTGGATTGGGCTGATCCATTATTTTTGATATGACGTCTGGACGAGATTTCTTCGGTTACGTACGAGTGCAACTTCATGGGGGTATCGATGCCTGGCGTGTCGACTGGGACACCGAGCATCACATATTTGGGGGTTGCAGCTTTGTCTGCTAGTAGTACCTATCCCAGGGTTACTACTTTCCCCTTTCATGCTTTTGTACCCATCATCTTTTATTTGAATATGTAAGTATTATGTGTCGTATTACCAGTGCGTTATGTCAAGGATGAATATATTTATATGGAATATGTTTTCCTTCAATGGTTGTATTTCAAATACTTGGGTACTAAATATGCATCATTTGGGGCTCATATTTTCTATACATGTATAATGGAAACTTTTCACAAAATTCATTTTGAGACTATGACACACCTAAATTTAGTGATTGTGGTGGAATGATGATTACATTATGGTTATCATATTTGGGGGTGTTACATTAGGTGGTATCAGAGCAGCTCATCCTGTTGAGCTGGGGTATAGACTTGCTATGTTTAGGCATATTAGAACTTTTATATGTTGTGCACTTCCTTGTCTCTTGATTGAGATGATGGGAAAGGAATGGATGGCTTGTCGTAGGTTGAATGTTAGTAGCTACTATTATACAGTTGCATAATATTGAGGATTGGCCTACTCAATAAGTAATGTTCTGTATGGACAGGAAATTATGACTTCACTTAGGCATGTTAGGAGAATATGAGTTCTTTAGTAGGGAGACCAAGAGGTTTTGGGGAACCAGTCTTCCAGAGAAAGGAATGACTGGTGTAAGTTTGGGTTGAGATGCTGTTTGGAAGTTGAAGACTTGCAAGAGGCTACGCCATAGAAGGCAGAATGAAGAAGCTCGAGTTAGAGACTGTTAGGATCCGTGGGTTGGACTTATCTTGTTTGGATTGTGTGATTCTTTGTGTTTGGTTTCCAAAAGGAGACAATGCTGTTTGAAATGATTACGTTTGCTTTGTTGTGTCATGTTTTGTCCATCTTCGAAAAAAGCAATGGCTCGTGGTAGACGTATACATGTGAGTGCAGGATGAGATAATGGAAGTATGACTACGACTACAAAAGAAATGCAAAGGATAGCTGACATGACAACTTACTAAGATCAGAGGGCCGCACAACAGCGAGAATTGGAAGTTGAAGTTCAGAATCTGTTGGAGGAAAGTCGGTTTTCTATAAATGTATAATGGAAACTTTTCAAAAGATTCATTTTGAGACTATGACACACCTGAATTTAGTGACTGTGGTGGAATGGCGATTACATTACGGTTATCATATTTGGGGGTGTTACAAGGTCAGTGTAGAACCTGGGGTCTTTGTCTTCGAAGGAGACTGAGGATGATCCTTCTGAGGAACTTTCTCGCTAGAAGTGTTATCTTTGGTTAGTTTAATGTTTTGAAGTAACAGTTGTACATATTTACTTTTTGAAGTACAGTCTTATGTATATAAATTATTAGTGAACCGAGTTTTATATTTTTGTATATTATGAGTGAGTATTATTCAGTTATGTATTGTATGGTTTTATTTATTTATCTAATTTTATATTATTTGTAAATGGAATTTTACAATCAGTATCGTTACAAGGTTAATTCTTTTACAACTCAGGTAAGTTATATAAGTTTTAGCCTTAAATGTGATACCCTACGGAGGGTGTTACATCAAGCAGGAGGGAGAGTCTATACTATGAGTGGAGCAGAAGCCTCCTAATCTGAAGATCTAATTAAAGGAGATTGTGTCATAGGAGGTAAGTCTTTAATTGTACTGTATGACTTGGGGGCAACCCATTCTTTTATTGTCTATGACTGTGTGAACCAATTAGGGTTATCTGTATCTTCATTACCATTTGACTTGATTATTTCTACTCCCAACTTTTCTATTAATTTAATTTGTTTACCTTTTTTCACAAATAGATAAGATTTTAGGAATGAATTGGTTATCTTCTAACTATATCCTGTTAGATTGTTCCTGTAACACCCTAAACTTTCTATTTATTAAACAGTAATTTTGACAGTTAACATAATTCTACTGTTTAGTGATTTCTGTGTACTGTAAAGTTATTTTGAATATTCTGTCTGTATATTTGATCGTTTTGAGTAATTTGCTCTATGTCAAGAAAATAATATTTTTTGGGCCGGAAAAATATACGTAAATTAATTTTTACTGTTTAGTCTTAATTAATTTACGTAATTTGATTTGATATTTGTGCGTTTTCTAATTTTTGTGATTTTATGTGTGATTTTGGAATTTTTACTGTGTTGTGGGCCCCATGAGGTGTATGTGGGCCTAGGTGGCCATACGTGGGCCCAGGTGGGTCCCGCAAAATGAAAAATTTTTCTACGAATAGAAAAATTTGTATTGTTTAGACGGAGACAAGGGATCTTACTAAACTTGAATCCGAAAATAGTTTTAAAAAATTTCCTTTACTTGTATTTTGTACTGTATTTAATTAAAAATATTAATTAAATATATATATATATATATATATATATATATATATATATATATATATATTTGTGAGGTTAGAACAGAAGATAAAAATAAAATTCTATACTGTTAAGATAACATTAGTGGTTTGGATATCCACTATCAATTTAATTATCGTTGGAGAATTAATCTTGATTTAATTAACGGTGGAGATTTGATCTTAAAAGTAAATAGGATCAATTATAACCGTTGGATGGAAATTAAATCAAGGGTAGGGATTTAATTTTATAAATGGCTATGACCATTATCAACCCTTGGATGTAAAATTAATCAATGGTGGAGATGGATCATTAATGACCATTGGATTTGGATTTAGATCAATGGTGGAGAATTGGTCATCAAAAATTATTACAACCATTTTGGACCCTTGGATGTAAAGTTTGAAGGTGTAATCTTGACCCTTACTTTTTGGAGACACATCTAAGGGATAGGGTTTAAAGAGAAAAGATCCAATGAGCCATAATAAGTCTTCTACCTATAATGCTTTTAATTAATACCTAAAATGACTAAAAACAAAAATGGCTATCAAATTGTCACATTTTGGAGTGCATGATGAGGGGGGGGGGGGACGGTTGAAGGAGCAAGGAAGAAGGGAGACCATTTTAGAATAGGTTTTTAGGCCAAAGAAAAAGGATGGAAAAGGATAAAGAAAATAGCCAAGTGTTAAGACAAATTACTATTGATCATTAATGCTTATGTTTTTTAAATTTCACTTTGTATTTTTCACCAAGGCATGCTACGGCAATGCCATCTTGGAAGACCATTCTACACTTCATTTATCACTTCTTCACTTTATCACTTAAACTTCAAAGAAACCAAACCAAGAAAACTCCATTTCTCTCCCAAAATATGACCATTCGGCCAAGCACTCCAATCTTCTCCTCCATCACTCTTTAATTTCATACAACCTAGTTTCTTGAATCTTTACCTCATTCTAAACAACTTTCATGTTGAAGACTTTCTCTAAATCTTCCATCTTGAAGGACTTTCACTAAGATCAAGTTCTAGAGTTTTTGTTGGTGAAGTGTAAGAAAACTTCATTTATTCTTTTCTTTTTCATGTTCTAAACCATGTTTGATCCATGGTTCTTCTTATTCAAGCTTAATATACTAATTTTCTTGTATTTGTTTCATGTTTAAGAACTTGTGTTGGTGGAGATATTGTTCAAAACACAAATCAACAAGCTTTTTGGTGGTTTTTAAGAGGTAAGAGGAGATTCATCTCACCAACCAAGTGGTGGTGAGAGATGGTTTTATATTTGATGGATGGTGAATCCATGTGAGGATTCCTATCCATGGTCATGTAATAATTTATGTGTGTTATGTGCTTTGATTATTTTTTGCCTATGCTTGATATGCTTTGCATGATTTACTTGTGTATGCATGCTTAGTATGATTTTTATATTTTTATTTGTTTATATGGTATGCTTAAAATATGCATGATGATATATGTTGAATATATTATGATGGATGTATGTTGAAATAAGCAAAATTTTGGCTCCAAAGGCCATAGAGGAGGTCACGGTTTTGAACTTCTAAGACTAAGGTTTAATTTGAAATTTTTCAAGAATTATAGAATTGATTTTTAGTCCTTGAACTAAAATAAATTTCAGCCAAGACATCAACCAAATTAGTATTCACAAAATTATATTTTCATGAATGACAATATTGAATGATTTGAGAAGTAAGGAAATTAAATAAAAGGGTTTGTTTTACAAAAATAAGGCACACGGTTTTTGAGTTATATTTTTATTAATTTATTTTGTGTAGAAAACAAGAATGGATCTTAGATGATTTACAAGAAAAATATTTGGTAGTTTCAAAGGCCATATATAAGGTTTTGACAATTTAGAAAAATATTTGATGTTATAAAATACAAGAATTTTCAAATAAGGATTTTTGGAAAAAGGAATTAAAGTATAATATATTTAGTGAAGTGGAATTTTTATAAATAAAAGGAAAAAGAAATTGAAAGTGTTGAATTTCAAATTATTTTAAAGAGAATTAATTTTAGAAGTGATTTAGAAATATAAAAGAAAACGTTCATAACTTAAATTTACTAACGTAGTATTTATTTATTGGATTTTGGAAAACATTAGGAAATTTAAAGTTAGAAACAGTAATTAAATCAACTAAATGTGATTTTGTAAGATTAAATCAATAAAAAGTGATTTTTGAGAAAATATATTACGGAAAAGATTTTTGACTAAGAATAAGAAGGGAATAAAGTAAGAAATTATATTATTGTATGAAAAATCGAAAATAATATTTTTAAAGTTAAGAAATATTTTACGAAGGGTAAAAATGGTGAAAAACGATTTACGTAACTCAAAAACATAATTTTTAAGTTACGCGATTTGAAAAACGTTAAAATGTTTCTACGCGATTTTTAAAGCGTTTAAATATTTTACACGATCGAAATGTTGTAGAAAAATATCGCTAGATGATTTAAAAATGAAAGAATATTTTACGCGTTTTAATACAAAGAGAAAATTGTTACGTAATTTTTAAACGTAATGAAATATTACAAATCATTGATTACGTAATAAAATATTACGTGACCGTGAAAATATGACAAAAAATATTTTACGAATGAGAAAAACATGGTAATGTATTTTTCTTCGTTAATTATACGAAAACTTTACTGATTAAAATCGTATATAAATACTGTACAAGAAATTTAGAAGTATGCCTGAAATTGGCATTAATACATGAACGTAAAACAGTATTTGAACCTCGTATGAGAAATTATGTGATTTACCTTTGGTTGGAAATTGGTGCATTACACATGCATTGAAAATGGTCTGATGGACTGTATGTGGCTAATTGCCTAGGAGAAACGTACACCTCTTGAGTGGGTGCGATACGCGTAGTGTAGGTCACTTGTTGACCTTGGGGGCATCGGGGTGCGGGTTGCTCGCAATGGGCAGTTGGTAGCTCTTCTGCACCATGGGTTAGACCGATGCAACACACCGATGATCCGGACCGAGACACTATTCTTAATCGAGATCTGATAAAGACTGTCGTATATGTGCTAGATGTGCAAGATATAATTATAGCACTTGGTTTGAGGCACTGATAATCACATATTTTATTCATTAAGAAACTCTTATGTTTAGTTATTTACACTCTTCATGTACTTAATTGACTGAATTTGATTATGTTTTGTAAGTTTGAACTCGAATCGGACTTAATTGATTTTTTTAGCATTACTTGGGTCTTACATTGTTTCTGTATTTTAGCCATATCTTGAGTTCTAAATGTCTGATAATTATGAATTTTACCTTGTAGGAAAGATAAGAGAGAGCTCTACAACTTTGATGAAGAACTCAAAGTCAATTTCAGACATCTAGTGGAGCTAATTGGGCATGGAAATCAGAATACGGGATTTGTGACTGGAACCCGAACAATGTGTAGTAACCAGAACATAATTCGAGTTTGGGCATATAAAATGGGCTGAAAATTTGTAATCTGAAAGTTAAGACCCATATGTACAACTTTCATGTCAAGCACAAAACTTGATTCGGGCTCATTGATGGAGATATTGGGTCTGAAAGTCAAAACAGAGGTGCTGAAACTGGTCCTGAATAGTCTGTAGTAATTGAGTCATATCTTGGGCTGTAGGACGAATTTTTGGGTGTTTCCAGAGCCATTGGAAAGCTTAGACAATTTCCTAGAACTTTCATGAAGACCACTTGGCTCAGAAATGACGAAATCAATGAGTTCAGCAATAAAGAATTTCGGAGACAAGGTAGCTCACCTACTCACCCACCTACTTACCCACCTACTCATCCACCTACTCATCCACCTACTAATCCCATCTACCCATCTACTACTACTCCGAATCCTCTATAAAAGGAAGCATGTGGAGAGCTCTAAGGGACACACACACTTGGTGATAGAGATAGCTTTTCATAGTTCTTGTATATTTTTTCTTTCATTGTAATGGAGAGCTAAGTCACTTCTAGTCAATTTGGGACTCTTGAAGAGATTGTGGCTTGGATTCTTGAGACCTTGGTTATGTAATTTATTTGATTTATATTTGAATTCCTCTTCTCTTCTTCTTCTGTTCTCTTAATCTTGAATGCATGAATGGTGATTCTATTTATGTTTGATCTGATTTGATCTTGGTTTAAGATTAAGTATTGTGATGAAATTTAGAACTGATTGATCTGAATTAATCACATAACTGAAGATTGAGATTTGTGATGAAACTTAGAACTGATTGATCTAAACAAATCACGTAATTGAAGAGGTTAGGTTACTGATTTGTGCCTAGGTTAATAGAATTCGGTGCTTAAATTGACATATATTTACATGAATGGTGCGATTGCAGATTTGTGTTTATCACTTGTCAATTGAATTCTCGGACGATTGTCTAGTATGAATTCGGATCGATGCTGAGAGATCTCGGTTAGATCCAAGTTAACCATTCAAATGTATTTTAGGTGTTTGTTGAAAGGTCTATGATTGAATCCACCCAATCTCGGATAGATTTCTGAATTGACTGTTCTTTTAATTGTTATTTTTCTTCAGATCTTGTCATTGTAATCCTTGAACAATCAAAACCCCCCCTTTCTAACTTAACTTAATTTGATAAAATTGCATTTACGATCCTTGAGGAGACGATCCGGTGTTGTTCACTATACTGCAAACTTAGTTAATAACTTCGGTTATAATTTTGACTGAGTTCGGCGCTCGTCAAAATTTTGGCGCCGTTGCCGGGGATTAGTAAGTGTAATCTTTTCATTTTAAGTGTTTTTACTAACTTTTGCTTTTTATTAACTTTTCTAACATTTTTATCCATTATCTAGTATTGTTCATACTACACTAACAATTTTTTTCTTAGATTTCTGAATTTCTCTAGTGAAGGAAAACGGAAAACAGTGATTACGGTAACTATTGTAGTTTTCGAACCGAAACATGCGAGTAATGAGTGAAACATGGTCGGTTGAAGGAAAATAGCTCGATAAACAAGACTCACATAAATTGTGAGGTCACCCCTGGTTTTTTGAAATTCTATCATTTAGACCACTTTTTCAATTTTTTTTATTTTTTATTGCATTTTCTAGTTTCATTTTTATGTAGATTTTGTTCTGTGTTGATTCCATAATTTTTTAAAAATGTTTAGATACATTAACTAGATTTATTTTTGTATATTTTGAGTGTTGATCCCATACTAACTCTTTCTTTTTAATTTTTTCTTTTTCTTTCATTATCATTTTGTTGCATTCTGTTGCATTTTAAGGATACAATGGACCATGCATAATGGAGTCAAAACTTGAGGAGTTGACTTCTTTGGTAAGACATATAGTAGTGAGACAACAATCACTGTGCGCAGAAGCTACACTTGTGTGTAACATTTGTTTTTGTTCATCTCACCCCACATATGCATGTCCTACACTTCAGTATGGTAGTTCTGCTTTTCCAGATCAATTTGTTGCAGCAGTTGGTTATTTTCCTGATGAACCACAGTTCAAAGAATAAAGACAATGAGTTATGATCCCTTCTTCAACACATACAACCCTAGCTGCGAATACTATCCGGATCTGGGATATGGCAATACGACATCACTACAGCAACAATCATTTCAATATGAGCAGCCATTCTAGTAGATAACAAGTCTATCAACCACAAAACTTGAGCCTTCATGGGAGGACTTGATGAAAACCCAAATTGAGTTCCAGCAGAATTTCACTGCCACTATTCAGGATTTAACAACCCAAATTGACCACTTGACAACCACTTGTTAATGAACGAGATGTCAAGATCGTGCCAACTCTTTCCCCAAACAATTCCCAACTCCTGCGTTCTAATTGTCATATTGATTTACATGCGAGACTTAGTTGAGGAAACTCATGATGAGTTGTGTCTTTGAATTTCCCGATTTAATAAGTTTTGATGATTCTATCAATTGCAACTCATGTCTTGATCATGATGGTGATATAAAATGTGTGTGTGTGCTGAAATTTCTGCATATTTGAAAACTAATGATTCTATTGTGCATCTAATGATATTGAAGGGTCTATCAACAATGCGGTTGCGAGAATCAACTGAAACACATAGGGAGGTGGAGTTGAAGGCCATTGAGGAATTTTCAAAGAAGGGAAAGACAAGATATGACAAGTAACTCTTGAAGTGGATTTTGTTTTTGGGTCATGGTCCAATATAATCAATGAAAGCAGAATTGCCAAATTACACGTGTTGCATGCCATTGGTGAAGTCAAGGAAATTAAGAAAGACCAATGGGACCCCAATGGGAGCCCTCATGCTTCAAGCTTAACTTGGTCATTACACTTCAACCAATGGGACCCTAGTGAAAGCTATCATGTTGTGTCAACCATAACTTGGTCATCACGTTTCAACCAATGGGATCCTGGTGGAGTCTTTTCACCAACCTCACTTAATAAGACCAATGGACACCATCTCAAGCCGAAAAATGTGGAAGTGAAAGTGATGGGCTTTTACCATCCACATTATAAAGATCACTAAGAAGTGTCCCAACGTCGAGCTAATGACGTTAAACAAGCGCTTATTGGGAGGCAACCCAACTAGATTTGTTTTCAAGATCTTTGGGGATGGTTTTCGCAATCTGAGAAGATAAAAACATACTTCATTTTAAATGGCTGAGTAAGGATTCAGTAAGTTATACCTTATTGACTCTTGAGACGCATTCTTGTGGCCTGGCACATCATGAACTTCTTAATTGTGGAATCTCTTCAGAGATGAACAGAAGTGTTACAGTCTTGGGAATCTGACTCTAAAAGACCCACATTTCCTCTTTAATTTTATATTATTCCAGTCATGTTATTTTGGTTTTACATTTTACTCATTTGTTTTGTGAGTTTTCAGGTTCTGTTGCAGCTTTGATTCTTACGCATCTTTTCTTCTTGGCGTTGATTCACTTCTTATCAAGTTGTGTTGCTCTTTTCTATATCTCTCTCTTTCACATTGAGAACAATGTTATATTACGTGTGGGGGAGAGATTTTAGCATGTTTCTGTTTCTTTTCGTTTGTTAAAAAAAATCAAAAAAAAAGAGGTTCATTGCATGATTGAATAACTTTTCTCCCTTCTTGATCTGATATGCTTGATGATGGATGATTGAACTGATGAATTGAGTCTGATGGATGCATACCTTGTGAGATTTTGAGCCTAATGGATGGATTCAACATTTATGCCATTCTCTTCTTTCTTGTGTGATTTTCACTCATGTTAATGACCACTCTAGAACTTGCTTTGATTCTTTTTGAGACTACATTTCACTTGCATGCATAAACATGATTGAGGCCCTATTTCTTAATTAGCTAGTTTAACCAAATAGCCAACCTTGTTTTCAATATGATATCAAGCACTCTTTTGACTTCTCGAAAATTCTCTGATTCCTGCCAACCTTGTATATTTTCCTTTGCTTAACCCCTTTGAGCTTATTTGACCATTCCTTGTTTCTAGCTCATTATGTGCCTTAAATGAAAAATCGTGTTCTTACTTTACCTTAGGGAATAAAAGAACATTAGCCTGGTTAATGGATGAGTTTTTGAACAAGTGTGGGGGTGTGTGTACAAAATGGTTGTTGAAAAAAAAAAAGAAAAGAAAGAGTGCCTAGAAAAAAAAAAGGAAAAATGTATGTATATAGTTATGTTCATATATATAAAAAAAAAAGAGAGAAAAGGATTGGGAAATGAATATGTAAAGGGATATACATTAGAGTTGAGATGAACTTTTATGCTTGTTATTTGAACTCAGCTCTCATTTGCTTTTATTCTCTTTGGTATTTATCTTCTCATATCCATTTTATCCTCTTCTGTTACCTTGACCTCACTACAACCTTGAATAAAGTCCTCATGATTTGTGTGTGCATGTGTTTTGAGTAGTGGAGAAGTAGAAGATAAGCAAGCTTATGGTAGTGCAATTTTCATGGGTTGAATTGAGTGAAATACCTACCTTTTAAACACTTGAGAGATTGAGAGGGAATCTTGTGAAGATCTATCATTCTTAATTCATTCTTTTCAACGGAAGTTTCCTTGCTTGTTGGTTTGAGATGTGAAGAAATGTTACCTCATTTATGCTTTGATCTCTTGAATTTCTTGTTGCTCTTCTTGCTTCATTGAGTCCTTTAGAGTTTTTAGCTTTTAAGTTTGTGTCGTTTGTCTTTGTCTTCTAACTTTAGTTTTATATGTTTTGCCCAGGAGTGCAAAAAGCTAAGTGTGGGGGAATTTGATAATCACATATTTTATTCATTAAGAAACCCTTATGTTTAGTTATTTACACTCTTCATGTACTTAATTGACTGAATTTGATTATGTTTTGTAAGTTTGAACTCGAATCGGAGTTAATTGATTTTTTTAGCATTATTTGGGTCTTACATTGTTTCTGTATTTTAGCCATATCTTGAGTTCTAAATGTCTGATAATTATGAATTTTACCTTGTAGGAAAGATAAGAGAGAGCTCTACAACTTTGATGAAGAGCTCAAAGTCAATTTCAGACATCTAGTGGAGCTAATTGGGCATGGAAATCAGAATACGGGATTTGTGACTGGAACCCGAACAATGTGTAGTAACCAGAATATAATTCGAGTTTGGGCATATAAAATGGGCTGAAAATTTGTAATCTGAAAGTTAAGACCCATATGTACAACTTTCATGTCAAGCACAAAACTTGATTCGGGCTCCTTGATGGAGATATTGGGTCTGAAAGTCAAAACAGAGGTGCTGAAACTGGTCCTGAACAGTCTGTAGTAATTGAGTCATATCTTGGGCTGTAGGACGAATTTTTGGGTGTTTCTAGAGCCATTGGAAAGCTTAGACAATTTCCTAGAACTTTCATGAAGACCACTTGGCTCAGAAATGACGAAATCAATGGGTTCAGCAATAAAGAATTTCGGAGACAAGGTAGCTCACCTACTTACCCACCTACTCATCCACCTACTCATCCCATCTACCCATCTACTACTACTCCGAATCCTCTATAAAAGGAAGCATGTGGAGAGCTCTAAGGGACACACACACTTGGTGTTAGAGATAGCTTTTCATAGTTCTTGTATATTTTTTCCTTCATTGTAATGGAGAGCTAAGTCACTTCTAGTCAATTCGGGACTCTTGAAGAGATTGTGGCTTGGATTCTTGAGACCTTGGTTATGTAATGTATTTGATTTATATTTGAATTCCTCTTCTCTTCTTCTTCTGTTCTCTTAATCTTGAATGCATGAATGGTGATTCTGTTTATGTTTGATCTGATTTGATCTTGATTTAAGATTAAGTATTGTGATGAAATTTAGAACTGATTGATTTGAATTAATCACATAACTGAAGATTGAGATTTGTGATGAAACTTAGAACTGATTGATCTAAACTAATCACGTAATTGAAGAGGTTAGGTTACTGATTTGTGCCTAGGTTAATTGAATTTGGTGCTTAAATTGACATATATTTACATGAATGATGCGATTGCAGATTTGTGTTTATCACTTGTCAATTGAATTTTGGACGATTGTCTAGTATGAATTCTGGATCTGATGCAGAGATCTCGGTTAGATCCAAGTTAACCATTCAAATGTATTTCAGGTGTTTGTTGAAAGGTCTATGATTGAATCCACCTAATCTCGGATAGATTTCTGACTTGACTATTCTTTTAATTGTTATTTTTCTTCAGATCTTGTCACTGTAATCCTTGAACAATCAAAACCCCCCTTTCTAACTTAACTTAATTTGATAAAATTACATTTACGATCCTTGAGGAGACGATCCGGTGTTATTCAATATACTGCAAACTTAGTTAATAACTTCAGTTATAATTTTGACTGAGTTCGGCGCTCGTCAGGCACGTGATACCGACAGATCTTTTCTATCAATTTCTCTGACTTGAGTATTAGCTCCATGGAGTAGGTCATTGAGTCTACGTGCGCATGCATGAAACTGAGCATCTATATCTATGTGATGGTGTTTGTGTAATTATTTTGTGATTTAAACAGTGATAGTGGCATGATGGTAATTATTATTCTTACACTATGATGATGGCATAATTGTGATCATGATATGATATTTTTGGTATAATATGTTGTTTGTATTATCTCTGTGCTATTATGCTGGTATTGGCGTAGGTGATCTCACCTCTTTGTATGTATATCTGTATATTGTATTTATATTGGGTGAAGACGTTGAGAAAGATACGGTACTAGAAGGAGAAGAGGAATTACTTCTCACATCAGGAACCGCAGAGTTCTGACAGTATGACGTCAAGAGCCAGTTTCTTCGGATATGTACGTTTACAATTTCACGGAGGAGCTGGAGAATGGAGGACAAGTCCCGATGAGCGAGGACTTATTTACGAGGGGTACCTGACTGTTAGTATTAGTAGGCTATATCATGGGGATCCATTTTTCTGTGTGACTATCTTTGTTCATGTTGAATTTTCGTTGCATATCAGGCGACATTGGGACACTAGAAATTATGTCCTAACGGAAATCAGCATAGTGTCGTCAGCCCGGACACCTGTTCGTAGGGCTACTCGTCATAACGGATTTCTACTTGCTGAGGAACTCGAGGAGGACCCGTCTGAAGGGTCTTCTGCTTAGTTAAACTTGGGCATGTTTGAACTCTGATATAAATAATGTTTGTAATTATTAAAGTGTGTTTGTTGTTTCAAGAAATGGTCTGTAATAAATAAACCTGACGGCACTTGTGTAATATGTATAATGATATAAATTATGTGTGATGACTGTTATGTATAATGATGTACATTATGTGTGATGATGTATAATAGTTTTATTTTCCGCTAAGTTTATTTTATTGTCATAAAAAAAATTAATTATAACTCGTATTTTATTATAACATCATATTTTATAACTTGGGGTAATTTGATAATAAAGTAACATAAATGTGGCACCCTACGGTGGGTGTTACACTAGTTGGTATCAGAGCCTAAGTTAGAGTCTTTTGGGGTTGTGGTTAGGTCTGTCTTGTTTGTGTTGTGTGATTCTCTGTTATTGTTTTCTGAAAAGAAACAATATTGCTTGAAGATTGACCTTGCTTTCCTTGTATCGTTCAGTTTGAGTAGAAAAAGGAATGACTGGACGAGGACGTGGACGTGGAAATACTAGCACTGATATGGAACTAAATGGGAATGATAATGTGAACATGGCTGCAGCTGTAGTAGCTATGCAAAGAATGGCGGAAGTGGTTGCACAACAAAATCAACGGGCTAATGAAAATGTGCACAGTTTATCGGAGTTTCGAAGGAATAATCCACCGAAGTTTCATGGAGAGTTTGATCCGGAGAAAGCTGAACTTTGGATCTGAGAACTTGAAAAGATATTTAATGCTATGGGTTGTGTTGACGAGAGCGGAAGCTTACATTGGCAGTGTTTGTGCTGGTAGGAGATGGTGAACGTTGGTGGGTAGGAGCTAGAAGGCTGTTGGAAGCTGAAGGAAGGATGGTGACATGGCAACTTTTTAAACGAAGATTTTTGGAGAAATATTTTCCAGCAAGTATGAGGCATGTGAAGGAAATGAAGTTTCTAAGTTTATGACAAGGATTGATGTCCATCAGTGAATATGCGGCAAAATTTGAAAGTCTATCTCAGTTTTTAAGATATTTACAGATGAACCCAGATGAGGGCTGGAAATGCAGGAAATTTGAGGAAGGATTAAAGTTGGATAATAAGAGAGCTGTATCGATGTTGGAGATTAATCAATTTCCAACTTTGATTGAAAAATGTCGTAAAGTTGAAGAGATCGATCATCAGCGAGCGACAAGGAATAAGAATTTTGGACCTGCAAGGTACTAAAAAGGGAAGAATAATCAAGCAAATCGCTCTCAGCAAAAGCCATATGTGAAACCGGCAGGAGGTCAGATCAAGAAGCGATTTGTGGGAGGAAGTTCTAGCAATAATAAAGCAAGTCAAGCTGGGACTCCTATTCAATGTTTCAAATGTGGGAAAGATCATCTCACGAAGGATTGTCAACATAAGGAAGTTGTTTGTTTTAAGTGTGGAAAGCTTGGACATTTCTCCAAAGACTGTGATCAGATAAAGAAGGAAACCTCTGTGGGAAACGTCCGTACTGCCAGACCACAGGTGGGTGGTCGTGTTTATACAATAAGCGGAGAGGAAGCCGCTAAATCTGAGGATTTGATAATGGAGGAGGGTGCTATTGAAGGTAATCCATTAACCATACTTTATGATTTAGGAGCAACACATTCTTTCATTGCATGTGATTGTGTTAAGCGTTTGGGATTGACTGTGACTACTTTGCCGTATGATTTGAGTGTTGCTACTCCTACTAATAAGCCTGTAGTTACCTCAACAGTATGCCTGAATTGTCTTGTCTGCATTAGAGATAGAATCTTTTATGTGGATTTGATCTGTTTGCCTCTTTCCAAGATTAATGTAATCTTGGGAATGGATTGGTTGTCTTCTAACCATATCCTTATTGATTGTTCGAATAAGACATTAGTATTTCCTGAGGCTAAGGATTCTAGATTCCTAACGGCTACTCAAGTGAAAGCTTGTCTGAAAGAAGGAGATCGTGGGTATTTATTATTATCTTCTTTGGAAGTGCAATGTGAAGATGCTTTAAAGGATATTAATATAGTCAACGAATTTCCTGAAGTGTTTCCTGAAGATATACCAGGACGACCACCAGTAAGGGAAATCGAGTTTGCCATTGATCTTGTACCAGGAGCTGAACCGATATCTATAGCACCCTATCGGATGTCGCCGGTAGAATTAGTCGAATTGAAGAAACAACTGGAGGATTTATTGGAGAAGCAATTTGTGAGACCTAGTGCGTCACCATGGGGAGCTCCAGTATTGTTGGTAAAGAAAAAGGACGGGACTTCTCGTCTATGTGTAGACTATCGACAATTGAACAAGGTTACAATTAAGAACAAATATCCACTTCCAAGGATAGATGATCTGATGGATCAATTGCGAGGAGCCGCAATATTTTCTAAGATTGATCTGCGTTCTGGATATCACCAGATACGTGTGAAAGTGGAGGATATTCCCAAGACTGCATTCCGGACGCGCTATGGGCATTACGAGTATCTTGTGATGCCATTCGGTGTAACAAATGCACCAGCCATATTCATGGACTTCATGAATAGAATTTTTCGTTCATACTTAGATAAGTTTGTTATCGTCTTTATTGATGACATTTTGATCTATTCTCGAAATCAGGAGGAACATGCTGAACATCTCAGAGTGGTTCTTCAGATTCTAAAGGAGAATAAGTTATATGCCAAGTTATCCAAATGTGAATTTTGGTTAAGCGAAGTTCAATTTTTGGGACACGTAATATCGAAGGATGGAATTGAGGTTGATGCTTCCAAGGTGGAGACAATTTTGGAGTGGGAAAGACCAAAGACTGTAACAGAAATCCATAGTTTTATCGGATTATCTGGTTATTATAGACGGTTCATTGAGGGGTTTTCAAAGATTGTAGGACCTCTTACCCAACTTACACGAAAGAATCAACCGTTCGTGTGGACTGATGCATGCGAAGAAAGTTTTCAAGAGTTGAAAAGACGATTGACTACTTCACCTGTATTGATTCTACTTGACCCAAACAAACCTTTTGATGTATATTGTGATGCTTCGTACCAAGGATTGGGTTGTGTACTTATGCAAAATCATAAGGTGGTGGCTTATGCCTCAAGACAGTTGAAAAATCATGAGAGGAATTATCCGACTCATGACTTGGAGTTGGCAGCTGTGGTTTTTGCTTTGAAAATTTGGAGGCATTTTCTCTATGGAGCTACGTTCACTGTTTTTAATGATCATAAAAGTTTAAAAAATCTGTTTGACCAAAAAGAGTTGAACATGAGACAAAGGCGTTGGTTAGAGTTTCTGAAGGATTATGACTTTCAATTGCAGTATCATCCTAGAAAGGCGAATGTCGTAGCGGACGCATTGAGTAGAAAAATACTTAGTGCTTCTGTTATGATGATCAGAGAGAAGGAATTGATAGAAGAATTTCGGGATATGCGATTATCTGTGAAATTGACGCCAGGCAAGATGCGTTTACACATGATCACCATTTCAAATGATTTGATGGATAGAATTCGTGAAGGACAAAACAGTGACCAATATTTGCAAGAAGCAAAAGAAGCAAAGAGCCAAGGAACAGTGTTGGAATTTAGCGAAGGTGCTAAAAGAATTTTGAAGTTTCATGGCAGAGTTTGTGTGCCTAATGATCCAGATCTTAGAAGATTGATTTTGGATGAAGCTCACAGGAGTAAACTGAGTATGCATCCAGGAGCCACGAAGATGTACCAGGATTTAAAACAATTATATTGGTGGCAAGGAATGAAGAAAGATATTGCAGAATATGTATCATCCTGTTTAGTCTGTCAGAAGGCTAAGGTAGAACACTAAAGACCTTCGGGAATGTTGCAACCTTTGCCTATTCCTGAATGGAAATGGGATGACATAGCAATGGATTTTGTGATGGGATTACCAAAGACTCCGAAGGGTCATGATGCCATTTGGGTAATTGTGGATCGGCTTACAAAGTCGGCGCACTTTTTGCCGGTTAATATTAAATACTCAATGGAGAGGTTGGCCCAAGTGTACATCAATGAGATTGTCAGACTTCATGGTGTACCATCTAGTATTATTTCGGATCGAGATCTGAGATTTACTTCGAGATTTTGGAGTAGTTTGCAAGACTCGATGGGAACCAAACTACATCTCAATTCTGCTTACCATCCACAAACAGATGGTCAGTCAGAAAGAACAATTCTGTCTCTAGAAGATTTATTGAGAGCATGTGTGTTGGAACAAAATGGAGGTTGGGATGAATTCTTACCATTGATAGAATTCACATATAACAACAGTTTCCATTCGAGTATAGGGATGGCACCCTATGAAGCATTATATGGGAGGCAATGCAGAACACCGTTATGTTGGTATCAAGACGGTGAGAGTGCTGTGTTAGGACCAGAAATTGTCCAACAGATAACTGAGAAAGTGAAGATGATTCAAGATAAAATGAGAGTGGCCCAAACTCGGCAAAAGAGTTATTCTGATAAAAGGAAAAAATCTCTTGAGTTTGAAGAAGGTGAACATGTATTTTGCGAGTGATGCCTATGACGGGTGTTGGACGAGTGCTAAAATCTAAGAAGCTCACTCCAAAATTTATTGGGCCGTATCAAATTTTACGTCGAGTAGGTCCGGTGGCATATCAGATTGCATTACCACCTTTTCTGTCAAATCTTCACAATGTATTTCACGTATCACAACTACGAAAATATATTTCTGATCCTACTCATGTTATCAAGCCAGACGCAGTACAGCTGAAGGAAAATTTAACCTATGAAACTTTTCCAGTAAAGATTGAGGATCGAAAGACAAAGCAACTTCGAGGTAAGGAAATTTCATTGGTTAAAATTATTTGGGATGATGTAAGCGGAGAAGCTACATGGGAACTAGAAGAAAAGATAAAAGAACAGTATCCCTATTTATTCTGAGGATGTGAAATCAAGTTCATCAAGTTTCGAGGACGAAACTTTTGTAGAGGGGGAGAGTTGTAACACCCCAAACTTTTTATTTATTAAACAGTAATTTTGACAGTTAACAGAATTCTACTGTTTAGTGATTTCTGTGTACTGTAAAGTTATTTTGAATATTCTGTTCGTATATTTGATCGTTTTGAGTAATTTGCTCCGTGTCAAGAAAATAATAATTTTTGGGTCAGAAAAATATACGTAAATTAATTTTTATTGTTTAGTCTTAATTAATTTACGTAATTTGATTTGATATTTGTGCGTTTTCTAATTTTTGTGATTTTATGTGTGATTTTGGAATTTTTACTGTGTTGTGGGCCCCACGAGGTGTATGTGGGCCCAGGTGGCCATACGTGGGCCCAGGTGGGTCCCGCAAAATGAAAAATTTTTCTACGAATAGAAAAATTTGTACTGTTTAGACGGAGACAGGGGATCTTACTAAACCTGAATCCGGAAACAATTTTAGAAAATTTCCTTTACTGTATTTTGTATTGTATTTAATTAAAAATACAGTAATTATATATATATATATATTTGTGAGGTTAGAACAGAAGATAAAAATAAAATTCTATACTGTTAAGATAACATTAGTGGTTTGGATATCCACTATCAATTTAATTATCGTTGGAGAATTAATCTTGATTTAATTAACGGTGGAGATTTGATCTTAAAAGTAAATAGGATCAATTATAACTGTTGGATGGAAATTAAATCAAGGGTAGGGATTTAATTTTATAAATGGATATGACCATTATCAACCCTTGGATGTAAAATTAATCAATGGTGGAGATGGATCATTAATGACCATTGGATTTGGATTTAGATCAATGGTGGAGAATTGGTCATCAAAAATGATTACAACCATTTTGGACCCTTGGATGTAAAGTTTGAAGGTGTAATATTGACCCTTCATTTTTGGAGACACATCTAAGGGATAGGGTATAAAGAGAAAAGATCCAATGAGCCATAATAAGTCTTCTACCTATAATGCTTTTAATTAATACCTAAAATGACTAAAAACAAAAATGGCTATCAAATTGTCACATTTTGGAGTGCATGATGAGGGGGGACGGTTGAAGGAGCAAGGAAGAAGGGAGACCATTTTAGAATAGGTTTTTAGGCCAAAGAAAAAGGATGGAAAAGGATAAAGAAAATAGCCAAGTGTTAAGACAAATTACTATTGATCATTAATGCTTATGTTTTTCAAATTTCACTTTGTATTTTTCACCAAGGCATGCTACGGCAATGCCATCTTGGAAGACCATTCTACACTTCATTTATCACTTCTTCACTTTACCACTTAAACTTCAAAGAAACCAAACCAAGAAAACTCCATTTCTCTCCCAAAATATGACCATTCGGCCAAGCACTCCAATCTTCTCCTCCATCACTCTTTAATTTCATACAACCTAGTTTATTGAATCTTTACCTCATTCTAAACAACTTTCATGTTGAAGGCTTTCTCTAAATCTTCCATCTTGAAGGACTTTCACTAAGATCAAGTTCTAGAGTTTTTGTTAGTGAAGTGTAAGAAAACTTCATTTATTCTTTTCTTTTTCATGTTCTAAACCATGTTTGATCCATGGTTCTTCTTATTCAAGCTTAATATACTAATTTTCTTGTATTTGTTTCATGTTTAAGAACTTGTGTTGGTGGAGATATTGTTCAAAACACAAATCAACAAGCTTTTTGGTGGTTCTTCAAGAGGTAAGAGGGAGATTCATCTCACCAACCAAGCATGGTGGTGAGAGATGGTTTTATATTTGATGGATGGTGAATCCATGTGAGGATTCCTATCCATGGTCATGTAATAATTTATGTGTGTTATGTGCTTTGATTATTTTTGCCTATGCTTGATATGCTTTGCATGATTTACTTGTGTATGCATGCTTAGTATGATTTTTATATTTTTATTTGTTTATATGGTATGCTTAAAATATGCATGATGATATATGTTGAATATATTATGATGGATGTATGTTGAAATAAGCAAAATTTTGGCTCCAAAGGCCATAGAGGAGGTCACGGTTTTGAACTTCCAAGACTAAGGTTTAATTTGAAATTTTTCAAGAATTATAGAATGAATTTTTAGTCCTTGAACTAAAATAAATTTCAGCCAAGACATCAACCAAATTAGTGTTCACAAAATTATATTTTCATGAATGATAATATTGAATGATTTGAGAAGTAAGGAAATTAAATAAAAGGGTTTGTTTTACAAAAATAAGGCACACGGTTTTTGAGTTATATTTTTATTAATTTATTTTGTGTAGAAAACAAGAATGGATCTTAGATGATTTACAAGAAAAATATTTGGTAGTTTCAAAGGCCATATATAAGGTTTTGACAATTTAGAAAAATATTTGATGTTATAAAATACAAGAATTTTCAAATAAGGATTTTTGGAAAAAGGAATTAAAGTATAATATATTTAGTGAAGTGGAATTTTTATAAATAAAAGGAAAAAGAAATTGAAAGTGTTGAATTTCAAATTATTTTAAAGAGAATTAATTTTAGAAGTGATTTAGAAATATAAAAGAAAACGTTCATAACTTAAATTTACTAACGTAGTATTTATTTATTGGATTTTGGAAAACATTAGGAAATTTAAAGTTAGAAACAGTAATTAAATCAACTAAATGTGATTTTGTAAGATTAAATCAATAAAAAGTGATTTTTGAGAAAATATATTACGGAAAAGATTTTTGACTAAGAATAAGAAGGGAATAAAGTAAGAAATTATATTATTGTAAGAAAAATCCCAAATAATATTTTTAAAGTTAAGAAATATTTTACGAAGGGTAAAAATGATGAAAAACGATTTACGTAACTCAAAAACATAATTTTTAAGTTACGCGATTTGAAAAACGTTAAAATGTTTCTACGCAATTTTTAAAGCATTTAAATATTTTACACAATCGAAATGTTGTAGAAAAATATCGCTAGGCGATTTAAAAATGAAAGAATATTTTACGCGTTTTAATACAGTAGAAAATTGTTACGCGAATTTTTAAACGTAACAGAAATATTACAAATCATTGATTACGTAATAAAATATTACGTGACCATGAAAATATGACAAAATATATTTTACGAATGAGAAAAACATGGTAATGTATTTTTGCTGTTAATTATACAGTAAACTTTACAGTTAAAATCAGTATATGAATACTGTACAAGAAATTTAGAAGTTTGCCTGAAATTAGCATTAATACATGAACGTAAAACAATATTTGAACCTCGTATGAGAAATTATGTGATTTACCTTTGGTTGGTAATTGGTGCATTACACATGCATTGAAAATGGTCCGATGGACTGTATGTGGCTAATTGCCTAGGAGAAACGTACACCTCTTGAGTGGGTGCGATACGCGTAGTGTAGGTCACTTGTTGACCTTGGGGGCATCAGGGTGCGGGTTGCTCGCAATGGGTAGTTGGTAGCTCTTCTGCACCGTGGGTTAGACCGATGCAACACACCGATGATCCGGACCGAGACACTATTCTTAATCGAGATCTGATAAAGACTGTCATGTATGTGCTAGATTTGCAAGATATAATTATAGCACTTGGTCTGAGGCACGTGATACCGACAGATCTTTTCAATCAATTTCTCCGACTTGAGTATTAGCTCCATGGAGTAGGTCATTGAGTCTACGTGCGCATGCATGAAACTGAGCATCTATATCTATGTGATAGTGTTTGTGTAATTATTTTGTGATTTAAACAGTGATAGTGGCATGATGGTAATTATTATTCTTACACTATGATGATGGCATAATTGTGATCATGATATGATAATTTTGGTATAATATGTTGTTTGTATTATCTCTGTGCTATTATGCTGGTATTGGCGTAGGTGATCTCACCTCTTTGTATGTATATCTATATATTGTATTTATATTGGGTGAAGACGTTGAGAAAGATATGGTACTAGAAGGAGAAAAGGAATTACTTCTCACATCAGGAACCGCAGAGTTCTGACAGTATGACGTCAAGAGTCAGTTTCTTCGGATATGTACGTTTACAATTTCACGGAGGAGCTGGAGAATGGTGGACAAGTCCCGATGAGCGAGGACTTATTTACGAGGGGTACCTAACTATTAGTATTAGTAGGCTGTATCGTAGGGATCCATTTTTCTGTGTGACTATCTTTGTTCATGTTGAATTTTCGTTGCATATCAGGCGACATTGGGACACTAGAAATTATGTCCTAACGGAAATCAGTATAGTGTCGTCAGCCCGGATACCTGTTCATAGGGCTACTCGTCATAACGGATTCTTACCTGCTGAGGAACCCGAGGAGGACCCGTCTGAAGGGTCTTCTGCTTAGTTAAACTTGGGCATGTTTGAACTCTGATATAAATAATGTTTGTAATTATTAAAGTGTGTTTGTTGTTTCAAGAAATGGTCTGTAATAAATAAACCTGACGGTACTTGTGTAATATGTATAATGATGTAAATTATGTGTGATGACTGTTATGTATAATGATGTACATTATGTGTGATGATGTATAATAGTTTTATTTTCCGCTAAGTTTATTTTATTGTCATAAAAAAAATTAATTACAACTCATATTTTATTATAACATCATATTTTATAACTTGGGGTAATTTGATAATAAAGTAACATAAATGTGGCACCCTACGGTGGGTATTACAATAAAACTTTAGTGTTTCCTAAGACTGAGATTTCTGGATTTTTGATGGCTAACCAAGTCAAAGCTTCCTTGAGGGAAGTAGCTCAAGGATACATGTTATTGTTTTCCTTAGAGGTCAAGAGTGTGATGAATGTGAATACTAATCCTGTAGGCAATGAGTTTTCTGAAGTTTTTCCTAATGATGTACCTGAACTACTATCGGAATGAGAAATAGAATTTTCTATTGATCTTTTACCAGGATTTAGTCCTATATCCATGGCACCATACTGGATGTCACTGTCAGAATTAGCTGAACTCAAGAAGCAGATAGTGGAACTATTAGGAAAGCAGTTTGTGAGACCTAGTGTATCACCATGGAGAGCTCCAGTGCTGTTAGTTGAGAAGAAGGATGGATCTTCTCGCTTATGTGTGGATTATCGCCAGTTGAACAAGATCACGATCAAGAACGAATATGCACTTCTGAGGATAGACGATTTGATGGATCAACTGAAGGGAGCCGCTATGTTCTCTACGATTGATTTACATTCTGGTTATCACCAAATTCGCGTAAAAGTAGAGGATATCCCTAAGACGACATTTCAAACTCGTTATGGGCATTATGAATATATAGTGATGCCATTCGGAGTGACGAACGCTTCTGCAATATTCATGGATTACATGAATAAGATCTTTCATCCATATCTAGATATATTTGTCATTGTCTTTGTTGACGACATTCTGATATATTCTCGAAGTCAAGAGGAACACGCTGAACATCTCAATACGGTTCTCCAGATTATAAAGGAGAAGTAGTTGTACGCTAAGCTATCAAAGTGCGAGTTCTGGTTAGAGGAAGTTCAATTTTTGGGTCACGTAATTTCAAAAGAAGGAATTACGGTGGATTCATTGAAAGTTGAAACAGTTCTTCAATGGGAAAGACCAAAGACCACAACAGAGATCCGTAGTTTTGTGGGATTAGCCAATTATTACCGAAGATTCATTGAGGGATTTTCCAAGATAGCAGGACCTCTTACCCAGCTCACACGAAAGAATCAAACTTTTGTATGGACGATGCCTGTGAGGAAAGTTTTCAAGAATTGAAAAGACGATTGACTACTTCTCCAGTATTGATTCTACCTAATCCCAATGAACCTTTTAAGGTATATTGTGATACTTTGCATCAGGGTTTAGGTTGTGTGCTTATGCATAACAGAAAGGTAGTAGCATATGCTTCGAGGCAATTGAAAGTGTATGAGAAGAACTACCCTACTCATGATTTGGAGTTAGCTGCTATTGTCTTTGCATTGAAGATCTGGAGGTATTTTCTATATGGAGCAACATTTAACGTCTTCAGCGATCATAAGAGTCTGAAGTACCTATTTGACTAGAAGGAGCTGAATATAAGGCAAATGAGGTGGTTAGAATTTTTGAAAGATTATGATTTCCAACTTCAGTATCATCTCATAAAGGTGTACGTCGTAGCAGATGCTTTGAGTAAGAAGATACTTAGTGTCTCTGCTATGATGATCAAGGAAAGAGAATTGATAGAACAAATTAGGGATATGCGGTTGTCTGTAGAATTGACACTGGGAAGACTTTGCTTGAACATGATTACTATTTCAAATGGATTTATGGAAGAAATTCGAGATAAATAGGGAAGTGATCAATACTTGTAGGATGAGAAGAAGCTAATGAAGCAAGGCGCCATGTCAGAATTTGAGGAAGGACCAGATGGAATTCTAAGGTTCGGAGATAGGATTTGTATACGAAGTGATCTGTAACTTAGAAGATTAATTCTCGAAGAAGCCCACAAAAGCAAATTGAGTATGCATCCAAGAGCGACCAAGATGTATTAGGATTTGAAACAGTTATATTGGTGGCAAGGGATGAAGAGGGACATTGTCAAGTATGTAACATACTATCTAGTTTGTCATAAAGCTAATGTTGAACATCAAAAACCTTCAGGAATGTTACAACCTCTGACTATTCCAGAATGGAAATGATATGTCATTGCAATGGACTTTGTTGTTAGACTACCAAAGACTCAAAAGGGTTATGATTCCATATGGGTGATTGTTGATCGACTTACGAAGTCAGCACACTTCTTGTAACATCCCGAAAAATATCTGTTTAAGTATAAATGATTATTTTATATTATTCTTGATTTTTAAGAATTTTTTTGGAATTTTTTGGAAACGTCGAATATTTTAATATATTCCTCATTTTGCATGCACACTGAGCTGAGAATTGTTGAGGTCAGTGTAACACTCTGGAAATTAATTATTTTACCACAAATAGTCATTTTCTAATATTTGTAATTTGTGTGAATTATTTCAGAATTTTTCGGAAACGGTGAATATTTTAATATATTTTTCGTTTTGCGCGAATATCGAGCAGAATCGGAAAACAACTGTAATGCTTCAAAAATTGGAAATTATATGACGAATAGTCGTTTTATAGTATTTTCAATTTTTGAGATTTTTTTGGAAATTTTTCGGAAATGTCGAATATTTTATTATATTTCTCGTTTTGCGTGCACACTGAGCGGAACTGAAGAAATGCGATGTTTTCTCTGTGAACCTTGAACTATGGACATGTCGATGGGAGATCTTATTAAACCTGAGGCTTGACACAGTTTACAAGGTTTCACAATTTTCAAGAAATCTTGATAGATAAAACAAACCAATACTGCGAAAAATTTATCTGTTAGATTAATTAAATACTAACTTCTGTCAACTGTGACTATTATCCATTGGATAATAGTGTGTAATAAAAATCCTATCACATTATCCCAATGCAATCTACTTTATGTTAATCCATTCACTTTAATTTAAATTTAATGTTAAATAATCAAAGCTTCTTTGAGAAGCTTTGACCAAGCAATGACCAAATGGCCCTTGGCTTCCAAGAGAAGCCAACACTCTCCCTCTCTTCTCTCTCTATGCACGGCTGAATGCAGCCCAAAACAAAGGAAAATTTATTTTGATTCATTAATTCAATTTAGTACACTTTATTCATAATTTACCAAAGCTTTCTCTCTCATCCTTTCTTCTTCTTCTCCATTTTCTTCTTCTCTTCCTTCTCTCTACCCTTAGTTATGGCTAGCCCCTTCCCCATCACTTCATCCATCACAAAAAATTAAACCAATCACATTTCCTTAATCCTTTCATCATTCTAAACACTTCTTCTTCTTGGAGTTTCTTGAAAATCCATCATCTTCAACACTTTCTCCAAGCTTCAAGCTTTGAGCTTTTTAGGTAAGTTTCAAGACCCTTCTTCCCTTCTCTTCATTTTCGTGGTTATGGTCTCCTTGGTGACCATCCATGCTTCATTTTTCAAGCATTGGTATTGATTTAACAAAGTTGAAATTTCTAGGGTTTTTGGAGGGTGCAATCCGAAATTACAAAGAAGATTTCTTGGTGTTTCTTTTGTTCTCTTCACTTAGGTAAGAGGAAGACACTCCTCCTCAACCTCTCTTAGCATCTAGGAACTTTGATTGTGTTGGTTGTGGAAAAACCCTAATGAGGGTTATTCTTTAAATTGATGATTACTATGTTTAAATGTTGAAATTGTGATAATTGTGACCTTGGATTGATTTGTTGTATATAATGGTATATTGGATTGAATTATGTGATTGGAAATGGAAGAAAAACATTTGAGAACCTCTCTTGAAGGGCTACGGTTTTTAGGGTTGAAATTGGGTAAGTTATGATTAAGTTGTAATAAGCATAAGACTAGAATTAATCAAGTGATAAAATGGAATTTAATGGAAGGAAAAACTTGAGATTGAAACTCATGGGATGGCCATGGTTTTGAGTCCAATGTTGGGGTTATGGGTGAGCCAATGTGACAAGTAAGAATTAAGTGAATTTAGAAGGTGGTCTATAATGTGATGAATTGGAAAGGATTAGGAATTAAATTCCTAGTGAGGCCACGGCCTCTCGGACCTTGTTAGGTGTAAATATGTAAATTTAGTAACTTGGAAGCATAAGCAATTATGTGATTAAAAACCTATGTAATGAGATAGATAATTGAGAAATTAGAAGAATTTAATAAAATCAAGATTTCATAAATTTTAAAGGACTAAGAATGAAATTGTCATAAGACTTAGGAAATTTCAAGTGAGTGAAAAACAAGAGAGTGTGAGGCCTAAGAGCTTAAAATAATTTATAAGTTATGAGAAATTAAATTGCCTTGAAAGATTAAACTAATTATAAGAATTGGATTGGACATGAACCTTGAAAAAGGAAACCATTCTAAGTTAGGATTCATAATGGACCTAAGAACGTACCGTTTGATTTGATCTCTATATTATAATGTTATGGGTCCATGTGAGTGACCGTTTGTATATTGATGCTTATCTTGGCCAATTGTGGCATATTATAGAATTGTATGAAATTGTGAATCATACATGTTCATGCATAGAGTCTTATGCATTGTGAATGTCTTGTGGACTATTGTAAGGCCAAGTTGCCTAGGAGATTGAACACACCTTTGTGCGGGTACGAGTAGACTAGTGTGGGTCTTGTTATGACCTTGGGGGCGTCGGGGTGCGGGTCCTTCACAATGGGCAGTTGGTAGCTCCTCTGCCCATGGGGCAAACCGATGCAAACGCATCAACGATCCGAACTTGACACTATCCTATATCGTGATCTAGCGCAGACTGTCTGTACAATGCCTGATGTGCACGTGAAAATCATTGATGTATAGCACTTTGGCCGCGGCAGCTGAGTTACAGACATGTCTCCTGATCTTTCTCTCCGACTGTTTGTGTCTAGCTTCATGGAGTAGGAATTTGGGAAAGCATGCATGTGCATCATGAAATAATCTATCATTGTAAATCATTATTTTTCCGTAACTGTGAATTGTCTGATCATTACTGTAATGAATGTCTGCCTGGAACTGTTTAATTGCTTACTGTTGGAATTACTACTTATTATTTGGAAAAGATGTTCTAAATTGCTATCTGGGCGCGTTGCGCCATTTTGTTTTACTGTTGAATCTATTGTTTATTAATTGGAAATGTTGTCTGAGATTGCTATTTGGGCGCATTGCGCCGTTTTGTTTCTGGCTGCTATAATTGGTAATGATGGTAGGATGTCTTACCTCTTTCTGTGTTTCCATTATTTGCTGCCTGTGTGTACACTGTATTGACCGAAGACGACGGTAAGGAGGCGGAAGATCCTGATTTTCTTGGCTTCTGGCCCGAACGGGACTAGCATCTACCGAGGCGATGGAGGCACGCATGCGCGGATTTCTAGGTGATGTGCGTCTGACCTTCCTCGGAGGGCTAGAGTGTTGGCACATCAACTTGAGTTCCGACCGCTGCGTCTATCTAGGAGATGTGTCGATTGCCCTAGCCTGGAGACGTCATGAGGCGCCGATCCTCACCTGCCATGTCAGCCTGCGACTGGAGTTCTACCTACTCATCCGAGAGATGTGGGGTGATCGTTACTACACCCCTTGGGAGGATTCTTTTGAGTCCACTGCTCGGGCTCCTGCCCGCGGTTCCGCGGTTCCCATGGAGGTTTCCTCTAAAGAGAAGGATCCTGCTGAGGACCCGGACATGGTCCCCCTGTTCGATGAGATCCACTTTCCTTAATCATCAAGGCGAAACACGATAGTCTTTCTACTTAAGGCGTCACCACAACGTTCGCCTTGCCGGTGGTACAACAAGCTGGAAATCCGACTCTGTCTCATAAGCGAAACTTCTCCTTGATCATTCAGAGGGATGATTTTCCTGGTAGCTACTGATGGCTACCAATGTTTTATTTAGCGGGCCTGATGTGTTATTTTTGGTGGGCTGTATATTTTGATATCTTTGGGGTATATTTGTATAATCCTTTGTGGCAGGTATAGTTTTGCTTTTTGGATATTTCAGGCTTGTATCTGAGTATAATTGATGTCAGCACATTATATATATATATATCTATATGCATGTTATTCAGATGTGAATTTGTCTACTATTTTATTCTTTACCGTCATTTATATTCTGCATTGTTAAAATGATTATCAAAAAAAAAATATACTGCTATTTTTGCTCACGTACTTAAGCATCGAACAAGTTAAACTTAAACTAATGAACCGGGTCTTGAATTGTTAAAACTTTACTTTTTCGCATTTTCTTTTATTTGACAATGTGACGTTCCCTCCCAAAAAGGGGTGTTACACTTCTTGCCCATTAACATAAGGTATTCAATGGAGAGATTAACCCAAGTGTATATTGGTGAAATTGTTAGACTTTACGGTGTACTCTCTAGTATGATTTTTTATAGAGACCCAAGATTTACGTCAAGGTTTTAGCAGAGTCTGCAAGCAGCAATGGGGACAAAAATCCGTTTAAGTTTTGCCTATCATCCACAATCAGATGGCTAATCAGAGAGAACATTTCAATTGTTGGAAGATCAGCTACGAGCTTGTGTTTTAGAACAGACTAGGAGTTGGGATGAATTCTTACCTCTGATAGAATTCACCTATAATAATAGTTTCCACTCAAGCATAGGGATAGCACCCTATAAGGCATTATATGGATGATGGTGTAGAACGCCTTTGTGCTGGTACCAAGATGGGGAAAAGCTTGCTTTAGGACCCGAACTTGTACAACAAACAACGAAAAAAGTTAAGGTGATCCAGGAAAAGATGGGGACAACTCAAAGTCGACAGAAGAGTTATGATGACAAAAGAAGGAGACCTCTTGAGTTTGAGGAAGACGAGCATGTGTTTTTAAGAGTCACGCCCACAACTGGGGTCGGTCAGGTTATTAAATCCAGAAAGTTCACTCCCAAATTCATCAAACCATATCAAATTCTTCGTTGGATAGGTCCGGTAGCATATCAGATAGCTTTACCACCTTTTGTTTCTAAACTTCATAATGTCTTCCATGTATCGTAATTGCGAAAATATATTCCTAATCCAAACCATGCCATAACACTAGATACAATATGTAACGCACCTAAATATAACAACCGCAGTGTAATCGTCATTACACTACAATTACTAAATCTAGGTATGTCACAGTCTCAATAACAATAATTTCAAATTTTCAAGTTTATTTTTTTTTCTCATTCATGCATAAGTAGAAAATACGAGCCTCGAATGAAACATAATTAGTACCCAATCATTTTATACATAACCACTGAAATAAAAATCATTTTCTACATATATATTTTATAGTCATCTTTAATACAGATCACTGATAACATAGAATATAACAATTACATAGTCAAATAAAATATAGCGAAAACTAAAACAGTAAAGGGGAAAAGTAGTAACCCTGGGGTAGGTACTACTAGCAGACAAAGCCGCGACCCCATATACATATACGACGCTAGGAGTCCCAGTCGGCTAGTCAGGCATCAATGCCTCCACGCAGCTGCACTTGTACATAGCCGAAGAAATCTTGTCCAGACTTCCAATCCTATTGGCAAAGGTGTGGTCCCTTTTCATCTTCCTCACGATCTTTTATCAAATATAAATATAAAACAGAAGTACAGAAATACAAGAAAGAGGTGAGACACCCATCTTTCATTTTCATTCTGGCAGTAAGAAAACAACAAGGCGCAAAGCGCCCACAAAGCAACATAGTTCATGCATTTATTAATAGCAGCAACAGAATTTCCAACTCAAATAGTTCGGTTATAAGTGATAATAAGAATTAATGACAATAATGATATTTATAGTAAAAGTAAATCAACAATAGGCAATAATAATAACCAATTTCAACAGGTAAATCACCACATAATTTCCAATAATTCAGCAAAACCATCAGACAAATCACGTATAGTAATAAAACAGTTACTTTAACAGATGTTCATGCTCAATAACTTATGAGACTGACAATGAACGATGCACAATACATTATGGTACCAAAACCTACTCCATGGAGCTAAACATTAACCTTTCGGAGTGAATGATCAAGGAGTAATGCCAGTATATTGTTAGCCTTAAAATACAGTGTGCTTTATGTCATAAAATACTTGCGCAATGGCTTATACATGGCACCTCAACAGTTGATCGCGACATAGGATAGCGTCTTAGTCCGGATCGTCGGTGTGTTTGCATCGTTCTACCCCACGGCATAGAGGAGCTCTTAACTGTCCATGATAAGGCACCCGCATCCCGACGTCCCTAGGGGCCAACAATATATGGCAACACCTACGCATAGTCTATTCACACCTGCACATAGGTGTTATTCTACTCTTAGGTATACATATGCATGACGACGCAATGTCAAGTCATGTATGTTTATCAATGATTCATTCATCATGTACAATACATATGCATGACGATGCAATGTCCAGTCGTGTATGTTTATCAATGATGTGTTCATCATATACAATACCACAACGATATATAGTCTTTATCAAATTACATATGCATGACGACGCAATGTCCAATCATGTATGTTTATCAATGATGCATTCATCATATACAATACCACAATGGCATATATTCGTTCTCAATATCAATAAATCATTTAAATGATACATATATCATATACGATGCCTCAATGGCATATAAGCATACTTCAACATTAACATGTCAATTCTCAACATCAATAAAGATCTTATGGTTCCTCATTATCACTATTTCCCCTTTAAGGGTTCAACATTTCCAAGAATCTAAATCTTGATCAATTATGTAAATCTTTAGGTTAACTAACACTTAGAAACCTTGGCCTCACATGCCTTCAAGGTCCTAAATTCCTTTCCATATTATTCACTAGTGTCTTGATACCAATCATTTAGTTTTGGTTCCATATGGGATTAATTCAATTCATCATCGTCATTAAGTATTCATGGTTTATCAACTACCACAATGTCCCTAGTAAGGATACATATTTTCAAGTCTTAAGTCTTTGGTCATTTATGAAAAGGTTAGGGTAATTAACCCTTTAAAACTATGGTCTTCTCAAATACCATTATTCAACTTAATTCTTTAGCTTTATCAAAGATTATGCAAATCTCTAATTCTTCAATCTCCAAGGTTGCACCAAGGCATCACTTGAACTTAAATCTTTCTCTCTAAAACCGTGGCCTCTCAAGGTTCCTAAAATCTCAATTCCTCTCTATTTTATGTAATGGTTACTTGATACTTAATCATTCATTTTCCATTTCTCACAAGATCAATTCAATTGCCTAAAGTCCATGTCAAAATCGTGGCTTCATAGGTCTTTAAAGTTTCACTTTTTATTTCTCATTTGTGTATTGATTCCTTAAGATTAATTTACTTAAGTTCAAGGTATCAAGGCCATTCCATTTGCCTTATTGCTCAAGCCAAAACCTTGGCCATCATTGAGTCTTCAAAGTCCAAATTTTCCTTCCTTTTTATGCATTAACTTCTTGTCATCAATTCACTTAAATTGTTAGTTCATTAAGATCAATCCAATGGCCTAAATTTCAATGCCAAAATCGTGGCTTCATGGTGTCCAATGTCCAATTTTTCTTTCCACTTTTATGCATTAGTTTTCTTAATACTAGTTCACTTAAATTTGGTTCATCAAAATTAATCCAATTGTCTCTTTACCAAGATCAAAACCGTGGCACCATGTTGAGGTAGGAAACTCCAAATTTTCCATTTAATAACCCCAACATGATCAAGCATATTTAATACATCAAACATATTCAAGAGCACAAATCAAACATTAATCAAATTCACGAATACTAAATCATACAAATTCACAAATCAAGTAGCATACAAAGATGGATTTCCCCATCAACATACACCCAAAGTCCCCTCACCTCCATAAATGGTTGAAGTGAGTAATCTCCCTCTTACCTAAAGGAGACAATGTAAGGAAACAAACTCCTTGGTTCCTTGATTTGCAAATTCGGATTCCACCTTCAAGAGAACTATAAAGTGATCAAATTTTCATAATCACAAACTAAGGATTGAAAAGAATGATCCTTGGTCACATAGGTGACCAAGGAAAACGAAATTGAGAAGTGAATGTGAAGAACTTTACCTAAAGCCTTAAGCTTGAACTCCTTGAGATTTCTTTTTGGTGATTTTCAGATTCCACTCACCCAAATACCCTAGAGTGTTCAAAATCACTCACATCACACATCAATGCTCAAAAAGAGAAGCCCTTGGTCACATAGTAACCAAGGAAAATGAAAATGAGAAGAAATAGGAGAGAAATCAAGAATCTTTACCTTGGAAGACAATGGAGACAAGGTTGGATTTTGGGCAACCTTTCTAAATGAAACTTGTAGGGAAGATGTAGGTGAGTGTAGAAATATGTTTAGTGAAGAGAAAAATCAAAAAGCTTGGTCATCCATGGAAGAGTGATTTTCGGATTTGGAGAAGGAGAGGTAGAAAGGTTGGATTTTTGAAGAGATTTTCTAAAGAGAAAGTGTAGAGGAGGCTGAGAAAAGTTTAGAAATGGTGTTTATGGAGAGAAAAGTGAAGAGAAAGCTCTCCAATGGTGGCTGGAAATTTTGGATTCAAGAGGAGGAAGAAGAGAAGAGGTGGAGAGAAAATAGAGGTAGAAATGGAAAATGAGGAAACTTTCTAAATAAAGAAGGTAGATGAAATGAAGGTAAGTGTAGAAATGAGCTTGGAGAGGAGAACAGATGAGCAAAAATGGTGGAGGAGGAGGCTGCATTTTCGTGGTCATGGAGGAGGTAGAGAGAAGAAGGAGAAAATGAAGAAGAAGATGAAGTTTAGAGAGAGAAATGAATAGGTAAAGCGAGATATTTTTGGGAGGGTTTAGGTTAAGTGTGTAAGTCACAATTTTGCCCTCCTTGGGCTAGTGTGGGCCGCGACATTGAGAGAGTGTGAGGGGGAGAATTTGGCTTCTCATGCAAGCCAAGGGTAATTGGGTCATTTGGTGGTCAAAGCTTCTTGAAGAAGCTTCATAAATGAGATTCAAAATTTGAATTAAAGTGAGGTTGATTTGACATAAAGTAGATTGCATTGGGATAAGGTGATAGGATTTATAATGCATGCTATTATCCAATGGATAATAGTTACAGTCGACAGAAGTTAGTATTAATTCATCTAATAGATGAAATTTATATAGCATTTTGTTATTTCGTCTGTTAAATTTTTTGAAAAATGTGAAACCTTGTAAACTGTGTCTGGCCTCGGGTTTAGTAAGATCCTCCGTCGTCGTTTCCATAGTTCAAGGTTCTCGGGAAAATATTTCATTTTCCTGGCTCCACTTAGTGCGCACGCAAAACGAGAAATATAATAAAATATTCGACGTCTCTAGAAAAATTCTAAGAAATTCCCATAAATCACAAATATTATAAAATGACTATTCATCACAAAATTTTCCAACTTTCGAAATGTTACAGTCATTTACCCAACTTTGCCCAATGTGCACGTAAAACGAGAAATATACTAAAATATTCGACTTTTTCAGAAAAATTCCAGAAAATTTTCAAAAATCACAAATATTGTAAAACGACTATTCGTCATAAAATTTTCTAACTTTAGGAGCGTTACAGTCGTTTTTCGTTTCTGCCCAATGTGCACGCAAAACGAAGAATAATATTAAAATATTCCGCGTTCTCAGAAAAATCCAGAAAAATTTCCAAAGATCTCAAATATTGTAAAATGATTATTTATCCTAAAATTATTAATTTTCGGGATGTTACAACTCTCCCCTTCAAATATAAATTTCGTCCTCGAAATTTTCATCCCTTTGACTAAACCTTAACGTTTTTCTTCACCCCACGTTCTAACTTTCATGTCGTGCTTCTAATCGCGTCCATTTAGATCACCTTTACCAATGTGATCCCTTTGTCCACTTTTGCCTCGCTCTCTTATCCTCAACTTTCATAACACACTTTTTCACAGATTATATTCTCTCTCCATCCCTTACAACTGACACTTCCGCTTTAACATTTGATATATTTTAGTTACTTTTTCATTTCCCTTGAATTTCTCCCAGCAAAACCATTCGAAATAGCAACTGTATCTAGACATACTTCATCCGATATCACTTCCAATGATAACCACAAGTTCTCAAATTACTCCGCTAACTTCTTCTCCTTTAAAGTTTAGAAAACTGGATCAAAATGTCCAACATGCTTCTCCACGTGTTTGAGAGTAGATCAGAATGTCGTTGATACGGAAAACAAGAGTATTTATTAAGCAAGGATGAAAGAGGTAATTCATGTCATTCATGAACATGACAATTGTATTTATGTCATTCATGTCATTCATGAACACGACAAGGATGAAAGAGGTAATTCATGTCATTCATGAACACGACAAGAGTATTTATTACTCTGAACGACATCACGAGATACCCTTAATGTCCAAAGTGCGTTCGAAAAATCATTTTGGGAATATTCTAAATTTCCCACGAATTTAACAATGATAAGAGTATACGTCTATCTTGGAGAGAACAACGACTCTTTTCTCACCGATCCGTTGAATCACTCATCTTTCTCCGAGAACATTCATCCTTGATAGAAGTCTTGTTCATTTTGTAACAGTTCTCGTCTCACCGAGAAGTTCTATTCTTTCCCTTAACTGACAGCATCATAGCTCAACATGCGAGACTCTTTGGCTATCAGAGTGGAATTTATATTCTCCTTACTTTTGGTCCTCTACGGAAGACACCAACATGTATCCTTAGGCTTCTTTCTTCATGAAGTTTCATCTTTTTGGCTGTTACAAACCCAAAAGTCTTAATTTCAAAAATTACTGGGGGGTTTTTTTTTTATTAGAACGCTCAAGCAGATAATAACCAAAAAACGACCGATCAATTTCTAAAATCATGAACTCTAATAGATATGATTCTAGGTGAGCAAGACAGACCAACAAAAGGTCCAATCTTTATTAGAAGTAGGATAGATTAAACAAACTCAGGTGTCAAGACAAGTCTTAATAACAGAAATGGAAACAACTAAGTCGAAGATAAGAAAGATATAGATGAATCCAAATGATCCATAGAGTTACAAATTGAAAAAGGAAGGGTTACCCCCAGAACTATACAGCACGATTATGGGATCGTCACTTGAGGCATAATTTCTATTATTTAGATCTTTAAACTTAGAGATCTCAGCACTTCCCAGGGCATAAGTTCTAGCTTCTGTTTGTGGTTCCACAGCCCTTACAGCATTGGCTGAAGAATCTGCCCTCACTTGGTTATAGTTATGGGAAACGTGTACAGGCTTTCCACATTTAAAACAGATGATTCCTGCAATTGCGCAATCCCTCGTTAGGTGCTCCTTTCCGCACTTGAGACAGAACATTCTTTTGGTCTTACATCCTTTGTGGAGTGGTTCTTTCTGCATTTCGTACACTTCGGCAAAGATGTCGAGATTTGTCCAGGTCTACTACTACCAACACTTTCTCCATGGGTTGGGTGTTATGGTTGCTTTCCTAATACTCGTCTAAACTTATTAACCTTCCTATTATTCCCCCTTAGGAATCTAGGTAGTCCATGGTTATCCCAAGTCTGACTTTCCTTCAACAAATTTTGAATCTCGACTTCCAATTCTCATTGTTGTGCGGTCCTCTGATCTTGGTGAATTGTCGCATCAGCTATCCTTTGTATTTCTCCGGCGGTCGCAGCCATACTTTTATGGTCTTGTCCTGTGCTCACATGCGTACGTCTGCCGTGAGCCATTGACTTCCTTCGAAGTCGGACAAAACATAACACAACAAAATAAACATAATTATTTCAAACGACATTGTCTCCTCTAGGAAACTAAACACACAAAATCACACAATTCAAACAAGACAAGTCAATTCACGAATTCTAACGGTCTCTAGCTCGAGCTTCTTCATTCTGCCTTCACGGCGTAGTCCCTCGTAAGTCGTCAACTTCCAAACTGCTTCTTGAACCCAATTTACACCAACTATTTCTTTCTCCAGAAGATCAGTTTTCCAAAACCTCTTGATCTCCTTACAAAAGGATTCCTATTTTCCTAACACAGTATGCCTAGGTGAAGTCATAGTTTCCTGTACACACAGAACATTACATATTGAGTAGGCCAGTCCTCAATATCATGCAACTGTATAACAGTAGCTATCAACATTCAACCTACAGCAAGCCATGCATTCCTTTCCCATCATCTCAATCAAGAGACAAGGAAATGCACAACAGATAAAATTCTAATATGCCTAAACATAGCAAGTCCATACTCCGGCTCAACAAGATGAACTGCTCTGATACCACCTTAGTGTAACGCACCTAAATATAACAACTGCAGCATGATCGTCATTACACCACAGTTACTAAATTCAGGTGTGTCACAGTCTCAATAACAGTAATTTCAAATTTTCAAGTTTATTTTTTTTTCTCATTCATGCATAAGTAGAAAATACGAGCCTCGAATGAAACATAATTAGTACCCAATCATTTTATACATAACCACTGAAATAAAAATCATTTTCTACATATATATTTTATAGTCATCTTTAATACAGATCACTGATAACATAGAATATAACAATTACAGAGTCAAATAAAATACAGCGAAAACTAAAACACTAAAGGGGAAAAGTAGTAACCCTCGGGTAGGTACTACTAGTAGACAAAGCCGCAACCCCATGTACATATACGATGCTAGGAGTCCCAGTCGGCTAGTCAGGCATCAATGCCTCCACGCAGCTGCACTTGTACGTAGCCGAAGAAATCTTGTCCAGACTTCCAATCCCATCGGCAAAGGTGTGGTCCCTCTTCATCTTCCTCACGATCTTTTATCAAATATAAATATAAAATAGAAGTACAGAAATACAGGAAAGAGGAGAGACACTCATCTTTCATTACCATTCTGGCAGTAAGAAAACAACACGATGCAAAGCGCCCACAAAGCAACATAGTTCATGCATTTATTAACAGCACCAGCAGAATTTCCAACCCAAATAGTTCAGTTATAAGTGATAATAAGAATTAATGACAATAATGATATTTATAGTAAAAGTAGATCAACAATAGGCAATAACAATAACCAATTTCAACAGGCAAATCACCACATGATTTCCAATAATTCAGCAAAACCATCAGACAAATCACGTACAGTAATAAAATAGTTACTTTAACAGATGTTCATGCTCAACAACTTATGAGACTGACAATGAACGATGCACAATCCATTATGGTACTAAAACCTACTCAATGGAGCTAAACATTAACCTTTCGGAGTGAATGATCAAGGAGTAATGCCAGTATATTGTTAGCCTTAAAATACAGTGTGCTTTATCTCATAAAATGCTTGCGCAATGGCTTATACATGGCACCTCAACAATTGATCGTGACATAGGACAGCGTCTTAGTCCGGATCGTCGGTGTGTTTGCATCGGTCTACCCCACGGCATAGAGGAGCTCTTAACTGTCCACGATGAGGCACCCGCACCCCGACGTCCCCAGGGGCCAACAACATATGGCAACACCTACGCTTAGTCTATTCGCACCCGCACATAAGTGTTATTTTACTCTTAGGTATACATATGCATGATGACACAATGTCAAGTTATGTATGTTTATCAATGATTCATTCATCATGTACAATACATATGCTTGACGACACAATGTCCAGTCATATATGTTTATCAATGATGTGTTCATCATATACAATACCACAACGATATATAGTCTTTATCAAATTACATATGCATGACGACGCAATGTCCAATCATGTATATTTATCAATGATGCATTCATCATATACAATACCACAATGGCATATATTCGTTCTCAATATCAATAAATCATTTAAATGATACATATATCATATATGATGCCTCAATGGCACATAAGCATACTTCAACATTAACATGTCAATTCTCAACATCAATATATATCTTATGGTTTCTCATTATCACTATTTCCCCTTTAAGGGTTCAATATTTCCAAGAATCTAAATCTTGATCAATTATATAAATCTTTAGGTTAACTAACCCTTAGAAACCTTGGCCTCATATGCCATTCAGGTCCAAAATTCCTTCCCATATTATTCACTAGTCTCTTGATACCAATCATTTAGTTTTGGTTCCATATGGGATTAATTCAATTCATCATCGTCATTAAGTATTCATGGTTTATCAACTACCACAATGTCCCTAGTAGGGATACTTATTTTCAAGTCTTAAGTCTTTGGTCAATTATGAAAAGGTTAGGGTAATTAACCCTTTAAAACTATGGTCTTCTCAAATACCATTATTCAACTTAATTCTTTAGCTTTATCAAAGATTATGCAAATCTCTAATTCTTCAATCTCCAAGGTTGCACCAAGGCAATACTTGAACTCAAATCTTTCTCTCTAAAACCGTGGCCTCTCAAGGTTCTTAAAATCTCAATTCCTCTCCGTTTTATGTAATGGTTACTTGATACTTAATCATTCAATTTCCATTTCTCACAAGATCAATTCAATTGCCTAAAGTCCATGCCAAAACCGTGGCTTCATAGGTCTTTAAATTTTCACTTTTTATTTCTCATTTGTGTATTGATTCCTTAAGATTAATTTACTTAAGTTCAACGTATCAAGGCCATTCCATTTGCCTTATTGCTCAAGCCAAAACCGTGGCCATCATTGAGTCTTCAAAGTCCAATTTTTCCTTCCTTTTATATTCATTAATTTCTTGTCATCAATTCACTTAAATTGTTAGTTCATTAAGATCAATCCAATGGCCTAAATTTCAATGCCAAAACTGTGGCTTCATGGTGTCCAATGTCCAATTTTTCTTTCCATTTTTATGCATTAGTTTTCTTAATACTAGTTCACTTAAATTTGGTTCATCAAAATTAATCCAATTGTCTCTTTACAAAGATCAAAACCGTGGCACCATGTTGAGGTAGGAAACTCCAAATTTTCCATTTAACAACCCCAACATGATCATGCATATTTAATATATCAAACATATTCAAGAGCACAAATCAAACATTAATCAAATTCTAGAACACTAAATCATACAAATTCACAAATCAAGTAGCATACAAAGATGGATTTCCCCATCAACATACACACAAAGTCCCCTCACCACCATAAATGGTTGAAGTGAGTAATCTCCCTCTTACCTAAAGGAGACAATGCAAGGAAACAAACTCCTTGGTTCCTTGATTTGCAAATTCGGATTCAACCTTCAAGAGAACCATAAAGTGGTCAAATTTTCACAATCACAAACTAAGGATTGAAAAGAATGATCCTTGGTCACATAGTTGACTAAGGAAAACGAAATTGAGAAGTGAATGTGAAGAACTTTACCTAAAGCCTTAAGCTTGAACTCCTTGAGATTTCTTTTTGGTGATTTTCGGATTCCACTCACCCAAGAAGCCTAGAGTGTTCAAAATCACTCACATCACACATCAATGCTCAAAAAGAGAAGCCCTTGGTCACATAGTAACCAAGGAAAACGAAAATGAGAAGAAATAGGAGAGAAATCAAGGATCTTTACCTTGGAAGACAATGGAGACAAGGTTGGATTTTGGGCAACCTTTCTAAATAAAACTTGTAGAGAAGATGTAGGTGAGTGTAGAAATATGTTTAGTGAAGAGAAAAATCAAAAAGCTTGGTCATCCATGGAAGGGTGATTTTCGGATTTGGAGAAGGATAGGTAGAAAGGTTGGATTTTTGAAGAGATTTTCTAAAGAGAAAGTGTAGAGGAGGTTGAGAAAAGTCAAGAAATGGTGTTTATGGAGAGAAAAGTGAAGAGAAAGCTCTCCAATGGTGGCTGAAATTTCGGATTCAAGAGGAGGAAGAAGAGAAGAGGTGGAGAGAAAATGAAGGTAGAAATGGAAAATGAGGAAACTTTCTAAATAAAGAAGGTAGATGAAATGAAGGTAAGTGTAGAAATGAGCTTGGAGAGGAGAAAAGATGAGCAAAAATGGTGGAGGAGGAGGCTGCATTTTCGTGGTCATGGAGGAGGTAGAGAGACGAAGGAGAAAATGAAGAAGAAGATGAAGTTTAGAGAGAGAAATGAATAGGTAAAGTGAGATATTTTTGGGAGGGTTTAGGTTAAGTGTGTAAGTCACAATTTTGCCCTCCTTGGGCTAGTGTGGGCTGCGGCATTGAGAGAGTGTGAGGGGGAGAATTTGGCTTCTCATGCAAGCCAAGGGTAATTGGGTCATTTGGTGGTCAAAGCTTCTTGAAGAAGCTTCATAAATGAGATTCAAAATTTGAATTAAAGTGAGGTTGATTTGACATAAAGTAGATTGCATTGGGATAAGATGATAGGATTTCTAATGCATGCTATTATCCAATGGATAATAGTTACAGTTGACAGAAGTCAGTATTAATTCATCTGATAGATGAAATTTACACAGCGTTTTGTTATTTCGTCTGTTAAATTTCTCAAAAAACTTGAAATCTTATAAACTGTGTCCGGCCTCGGGTTTAGTAAGATCCTCCGTCGTCATTTCCATAGTTCAAGGTTCTTAGAAAAATATTTCATTTTCCCAGTTCCGCTCAGCGCACACGTAAAACGAGGAATATATTAAAATATTCGACGTCTCCAGAAAAATTCTAGGAAATTCCCATAAATCACAAATATTATAAAACGACTATTCGTCACAAAATTTTCTAACTTTCGAAACGTTACAGTCGTTTACCCAACACTGCCCAATGTGCACACAAAATAAGGAATATACTAAAATATTCGACGTTCTCGAAAAAATTCCAGAAAATTCTCAAAAATCACAAATATTATAAAATGACTATTCGTCAGAAAATTTTCCAACTTTCGAAGCATTACAGTCATTTTCCATCTCTGCCCAATGTGCACGCAAAATAAAAAATAATATTAAAATATTTCGCGTTCTCAGAAAAATCCAGAAAAAATTTCAAAAATCCCAAATATTGTAAAATGATTATTTATCCTAAAATTATTAATTTTCAGGATGTTACACATTACAATTAAAAAAGAACTTGACCTATGAGACACTTCCTGTTAAGATCGAAGACAAGAGAGTGAAGTAACTCAGAGGAAAAGAAATTGCCTTCGTATAGGTAATCTGGAATTATGTGACTGGAGATGCAACTTGGAAATTAGAAGATAGAATGAAAGAGCAATATCTGCATTTATTCTAAGGTACGATAATTTTGAGGATGAAATTCTTTTTTGGGAGGAAGAGTTGTAACTCCCTAAAATTTCTTTTTTTTATGAATTTTGTAATTTTTGTGAATTATTTAATTTATTTTGATTATTGTATTATTATTTTTGGACTTTATGTGTGTTTGAGGCGGTGCTGGAAAAAAAATTAAAATATTTTTGGGACCGAAAAATTTGTGACTATTAACACGAGGTCGGGGGAGCTTACTAAACCTGAAATCGGAAACAGATTTTGAAATTTTTCTTTTTCTAATATTTTATCTTACAGGTGAAATCTAGGTACATTCTATTATCCATTGGATAATAAACACTGATTTTGCTAGTAGTAACCTTTGTCCATTGGTTAATTATCTATCAGTAAATATCTAGTTAGATGATTAGTCATGAGCCTAGTCATAAACCTAGTCATCACCACTTATTATTCACTTTGTTGTTGAACCAATAAGAGGCAAGCTTGAAGGAAGTCAAGCTTTGTGGCCATGACTCACAATTTTGAACCAATGAGAAGTAAGCTTCCAAGACAAGCTTGAAGAGAAACTTGGAGGAGAAGTTTGGCCAACCCAACACCCTTAAGTGTACACGGCCAAGGTAGCCTGTAGGATAAGCTTAGAAGACAAAAATGGATATTTAATCTCACTTAAGTTCATCTTACCATTTTTTTAAGAAATAAAATACCAAACTCTCTCATTTCTCTCTTTAGTAATATTCGGCCAACACATCTCAAATTACTCTCCAATCTTGTTCAATCCAAACTAACCATATATCTTGAATCTAGACACCATTTGGAGACACTTTCATGTTGTGATTTTCTTCAAATTAATCCATCTTCAATCATTTTCTCCAAGCTTAAGTTTGAAGGTTTTTAGGTGAAGTTCTTGATCTTCACTTCTAATTTTATTTTCAAGTTCTAGACCATAACTTTGATCCATGGTCATCTTATTTCAAACCTTAGATTTTAATATTTGTATGCTTAATTTGTTTTAAGGGTCTATTTGGAGGTAGAAGTTTACTCCAAGAAGGCAACTAAGGAGCTTCTTGATCATTACCTAAGGTAAGAGGGAGATTAACCTCATCAACCAACTTGGTGGTGAGAAATGGAATTTGTGGTTGTTAGTGAAAAATTTATGTGAGGATTTATTCACTTAATTGTGTGAATTTAATGGTTTATGCTTGTTGGCTATATATGATTATATGACTTTGATGGTATGCATGAAATTGCTATGGTAGGAATTGATGATTGGAATGTTTTACATGCTTTGAATCATGTGGGAATGGCAAAAATTTTGGTCCCAATGACCATACATGGCTCACGGCCATTTAGCCCAAGATGGGGTATCTAAGGCAAAAATATTTTATTGATTGTGATCCTAGATAATTAGGTGATAAGAATATGATTTAAGGATTTACAAGTTGAAAAAAGAGATGAACAAAATTTTATCATTTGAACATAATTGATTTTCGGCCATGATAATGAAAATAAGTTTGAAAGATGGTTTAAAAATTTAAACTATTTTGTTTAAAGAGAGTTTTTAGTAAAGGTAATGGAAAAGGATTTTAGAAATATTTGATTCAATCAAAATAATGTAGATTTTGTGAAAAATGTTAGAAAATATTACTTAGATGAGATTTGGTAAGAAAACATTGGAATTAAGGTTCAAATTTTATATTGAACATGGAAAGTCTCAAAATTAAGCTTAGAACATCAATAAATGTTTTACACAATTGAAAAGTATTGATGAAACCTTACGCGATTTAAAAACGTTGATTTTTGAGTTACGCCATCAAAAAAATGTTAGAAATTTTTTACACGATTAAAAAATGACGTAAAAATATTACGCGATTAAGAAAAATAGGAAATTGCTGTCAGGCCAACATACTAGACCTAGTGTAACACCCACCGTAGGGTGCCACATTTATGTTACTTAATTATCAAATTACTCCCTAGTTCATAATTTGTGATGTTATAAGAAAAATACGAGTTGTAAAATTTTTTCGTCTTTGATATCGATAAAATAAACTTAGCAGAAAATAAAAAATATTATACATCATCACACATAATGTACTTCATTATACATTACAAATGTACTGTCAACATTATTTATATACAGACCAAGTTCTCAAAGTATTTGAACATAATATAAAACTAACATACTTCCCAAGTATAAACTAGACAGCAGAACCCTCAGACGGGTCCTCCTCAGATTCCTCAGCAGGAAGGAATCCAGCACGATGCGAAGTCCTACAGACAGGTGTCTGAGCAGACGACACGATACTAATTTCCATTGGGACGTAATACCTAGTATCCCAATTCTGCCTGATTGACAGTGGAAATTCGACATGTAAATATATAGTTAAGGAAAGGAACGGATCTCCATGAAATTCCTTGCTCATGTTGACCGTCAGATTTCCTTGATATATAAGTCCCCTCTCATTGGGACTAGTCCTCCATGCTCCAGCTCCACCGTGGAACTGTAGTCTCACGTAACCAAAGAAACTAGGTCTTGATGTCATCTTATCAAAACTCTGCTTCTTCCATAGTAACCTGTTCTTCTTCACCCTCTTGTTCTATGCCTTGCTCAATGTCTTTACCAAATATAAATACAGTGCAAAATAATATACAAAGAGGTGAGATCACCTACGCCAATACCAACATGGTAGCACAAAGATAATACAAACAGCATACCATACAGATATATCATACCATAATTATAATCATGACATCAACATTATTTATCATAACAGATACAATAAATAATAATTACCATCATGCCATTAACATTATTATCATCATCATCATCCAATTATTTCTTAACAAAACAATTATCATAGCTAATATTCCTCAATTATTATATCATACAGATATAAATGCTTAGATTTGTGCATGTGCATATAGACTCAATTTCCTACTCCATGGAGCTAATACACAGTTCAGAGAAATTAATCCGAAAGATCTATCTGTACCAACATGCCTCAGACCACGTGCCATATTTCTCATATGTGTTTGCACATCTAGCATATACACGATAGTCTTTACTAGATCTTGATTAAGAATAGTGTGTCGGTCAGGATCATCGGTGCGTTGCATCGGTCTAACTTACAGTAAGAAGAGCTATCAACCGCCTATATAAGCAATCCATACCCCGATGCCCCCAAGGTCAACAAGTGACTTACACTGCACATATCGCACCCACTCAAGAGGTGTACATCTCTTCTAGGAAAAAAGCTTCATACAGTCCATCGGACCTTTCTAATGCATATTCAATGCACCAATGCCAATCATAGGCAAAATTCATATACAGTGTCCATACACTAGTTCATGCATATAAAATGCACCAATGCCAATCACAAGCAAAATTCATCATTTTCTTATACAGTGACCATTCACTAGTTCAATAGTAATCCTACTGTATATTTAATCGTGAAAATCATATTATCGCATTTTCATAGTCGCGCACCACTTTTGTCGCGTTTTTACAATTTTGTAACATTTCTGTTACATTTTCAAGTCACATATAGATTTTTCAATGTTTTCATCAATCACGTAAAAATATTTCATCATTTTTCAATCACGTAGTGATTTTTCAACAATATCTCAATCACGTAAAAATATTTAAACGCTTTCCAAATTGCGTAGAAATATTTTAACATTTTTCAAATCGCGTAGCTTAAAAATCACGCTTTTAAGTTACGTAAATCATTTTTCACCATTTTTCAACTTCATAAAATATTTCTCAACCTTCAAAAAATTCCATTTCAACCTTTCTCAAAATAATATGACTTCTCACATTATTTACACATTTTCTTACTCACAAAAATCTTTTTTGCAATTTATTCCATAAATTCACCATTTTACTGAATTAAAATCAATGTTTCTAACTTAAAATTTACTAACGCACTCTAAAACCCAAAGAATGAGTTACACGTTAGAAAATCTCAAATCACCAACGTATTCTTTATGATTCCAAATAAATTCTAAAAATCAATCCTCTTTAAAATAAATTGAGGTTCAAACACTTTCAACCTCTCTTTTCCATTCATATACGAAAATTCTATTTTCTCAAGTGATAAAAAACTTTGATTCCCTTTCCAAAATTCTTGTACTAAATCAATTATATTTCCACTTTGAAAATTACTTTGTTTCATCAAAATCAAGGCATTACAAGCCTTCAAAACCGTGGACATGGCCATTGAAACCATCTTATATTTTTTTCTTCTAAATCAACTAAGTTCCATTCTTGATTTTACACAAACCAAACCATTAAAATTCCTTCACAAAACCATGACATTTTATTCTTTGGAAACAAACCCTTTGTTTATTTTCCTTGCTTCTCTAAACATTTAATTTTACCATTCATGAAAATATTAATTTGTGAACACCTATGTTGAGGTGTTTGGCCGAATTCACCATGGTCCTTGGAACCAAAAATCAATTTCCTTTCCATCATCAAATCATGACATACATATACATATTTAACATATATATCACAAGCATGCCATAATCAAAGCAATAAATCATGCAAATCATACCAAGCATAGGCAAATAATCAAAGCACATAAACATGCACAAATAATTACATAACCATGGATATGAATCCTCACATGGATTCACCATCCCTCAAATACCAAACCATCTCTCACCACCATACTTGGTTGGTGAGATGGATCTCCCTCTTACCTCTTGAAGAACCTTAAAAAGCTCCTTGCTTTGCACTTTGCACAAGTTCTCCACTAACAAAAGTTTCTTGAATATAAAACAAACACAAGTTTATTAGTATATTAAGCTTGAATAAGAGGAACCATGGATCAAACATGACTTAGAACATGAAAAAGAGATAAGAAATGAAGTTTTCCTTACACTTCACCTCAAAAACCCTAGAACTTGCTCTTGGAAAAAGTCCTTGAAGATGAAAGATTTAGAACTTGCTCCAAACAACAAAGTGTCTTAGAATATGGTATAGATTCAAGAAGTAAGGTTGTTTGAAATTAAAGAGTGATGGAAGGTATAATTTGGTGTCTTGGCCGAAACTAGTACATAGAGAAGTGGAGAGAAAATTTTGATGAAGTCTTGGCTTTTTGGAGGGAACAAAGATGAATTATGATAGCAATAATGTAGTCTTCAACTTTGCTAAGCTCTTAAGCTTCTCAAAACCGAACCCCCCTTTTATGCACTCCAAATGTGTGACAAATTTCATAGCCACCATTTTAAGCATTCCTAACCATTGATTAGATCAATGGTTAGGATTAATGTAGGTTTTAGGTTTAGGCTTTAGATAGAAGACTTAATCTACGCCATTGGATCTTTCCTCCTTGAAATCCTAGTCATTAGATGTATCTCTAAAATGAAGGGTCAAGATTACTCCTTCAAACTTTACATCCAATGGCTATAAATGGTCCTAGCCACTTTATAAGACTAAATCTCAACCGTTGATTAAATCAAGATCAAATCTCCACCGTTGATTAAATCAATGGTGGATATCTAAGCCACTAATGTTGACTACGCAGTATAATATTTATTTTTTTATCTGCTGTTACCCTTAGAATAATATTTTTACTGTATTTTTATCACCCGATAATTAAATATAGTACAAAACATAGTAAAAGAAAATTTTAAAAACTATTTTTGAATTTAGATTTAGTAAGATCCCTCGTCTCCATCTTAACAGTACGAATTTTTTTTACTATAGAAAAATTTTCACTTTTCTAGACCCACGCCAGGCCCACATACGACCTCCTTGGGCCCACAGACAGCCTACAGATAACACTAAAATAATCAGAGTAACATAAAAATTTTATAATCTCCCATAAAATCACAAAATTATAAAACGTACAAAAATCAAATCAGATTACGTAAAATAATTAAGACTTAACAGTAATAATTAAATTACGTAAGATTTTCTCTGGCCTGAAAATTATTATTTTCTTGACACGAAGTAAATCACACAAAACGATCAAATGTACTGACCAAATATTCAAAATAATTTTATAGTACACAAAAATCACTAAACAGTAGAATTCTGTTAATTGTCAAAATTTCTGTCAAATATTTAGGAAAGTTTAGGGTGTTACACCTAGAGACGTTAATAGACGGTTTAGCCTAGTGATGGTTTAATTTTTGTGGAAATTACGTTGTTAATTATTAATTCATTGAGTAATTTGATCATGCATTGTGAAAGTCACGGGGACTTTGTTTGTTAAGGTTATATGCCTAGGAGATTGAGTTTACACCTTAGTGTGGGTGCAACTTGCGTAGTGAAGGTCAATGACTGATCTTGGGGGCATCGGAGCGCGGTAATTCCACAAGTGGTTAGTTAGTAGCTCTATTATGCCATGGTTGCTGATGCAAACACACCGACAATCTTGATGAGACACTATTCCTATTCACGATCTGGTGTAGAATGTCTTGTATAAACCATGATGCGCACGATGAGAAAGTTGTAGCACTTGAATTGAGGCTAATGATATATGGAAATGTCTCCTGATCATTCTCTCTTCGATATTGGTTTTAGCTCAATAGAGTAGGGGTCGGTCCATTATGCATATGCATAACAAGTAGACATGTTGTTGCGATATACATTCGTTGAATTATCTATTAATTGATATCATGATTGTAATTGTTGATTTTGTACAAAATAGAATTATTGTTATTACTATTTCTTTACTACCATACTGGTATGTGATGTAGGAGATCCCACCACTTTATTATATTGTCTTGTCTATTCTATTTTATGTTTATGTTCTATGAAGGCTATGACAGCGGTGAAGTGGGATCTTCTAGGTTTCATTAGGATACAGTTCCATGGAGGCATCAATGCAAGGCACATCTATCTGGACACTGAGCGCATTGAATATTTTGGGGATGTTACCATGTCTTTGAGTAGGATCCGCCATATGGTTGCTACTTTTTCTTTTGATGCTACTGTATATCTGGAGTTTTATATGTCTGTCAAGGAGTTATGAGCTGCTTCATTACACTCCTAGGGAGGATTCTGAGGTATCATCTACTCGGACTCCCGTCTGTCGAGACATGCCCCGATTGGAAAATTTATCTATTAGGGATTTCGAGGTGGATCCAAAGGAGGATCCAGTGGAGGACCTTTCCCTCCAGGTGTTTGGACTTGAGCCATATTAGATTTTGTTATGGTAGTTGTACATATACTTTTGAGTACATAAGTTTTATGTATTTATATTATCACTAAACTATGTTATATATATGAAATGTGTATTATTTAGTTTACTATGTTTTGTGTTCTCTATATTATGTTAAGTTTATGTTATCTGCAAAAAGAAATTTTACAACCCGTATATTACAATATTAAATTATTTATGACTTGGTTTTAGATTTATAATTTTTGGTCTGAAATATAATTCCCGAAGGAGGGTGTTACAACATTTATTTAATTGGCTTAGAGCCTAAAAAAGTGACATTAATATTTTGAGACAAAGATGTGTATCTTCTAGGACCCATTACGGTCAGTCCATAGGCTAATGCACAATGGAACTTCATGGGAAGTCTTACATAAGTTACTTTTATTGGATTCCCAGAGTGGGAATATTCATTGAGCTAGGGGACGCCCTAGAAAGTTTGAGATCTCAACTATACATATGGTATCTTATTGGCCATGTAAGCAAGAAGAGAAAGTAAAATTTAATGGAATGTGAAATGATATTTTTTAGCATGTATTTTATTGATATAAAGTTAAATTATGTAGTACTCTGTTTGAAATTTATTTTCTGCAGTGAATGCAATTGGACATAGCATAGTTCAAATTAATTACTTTTGATAACTGTATGATTTCTTTACTAAGAATTTTAAATTCTTACCCCTTATCTATTATGTTCAGAGGAGCAGGATGGTACGCATCACATTGATGATTGATATTGATGCTTACTGTGTTGATCATCCTGGCATTGAAGAAATATGTATAGTAATTAATGGCATTAACATTTGATATTTTATCATGCGTGATTCTGACTACTGATAAGCATGCATGATATGATTGTATATAGATGAAAATAGTTGACTACGTTGCTTTTTGAGTGTGCTTATCTACTGATGTACTGACCATTATAGATGAATAAGACATTTTAGATGTCTTTTTTTGTAATTTTGAAGCCACTTAGGGTTTGTAAATATTGTAGACAAATGTATCAGCTCACCATATGTAAATATTTCATGCAAACACAACTAGTGTGTTATTAAATTTCATGTTGTACGTTATTAATTTTATATTTCATTTATGTGTTTATCGTATAAATTATAAACAATATATATATATATAAATATATATATATATATATATATATATATATATATATTTGGGAATTATAACTTAGTTTATTTAAATATTAAATAAATTCCATTACATGTTTATTTGCTACTAGTATTAAACTAAAACCTAAATGAATAATGAAGAATGTAATATTCTATCAGTATTAACTAAATATAAATAGAAATGAGGCACATATTAATTATTGAGTATATTATTAAAATATAATTAAATCATTGATAGAATTTTACATTGCCTATTTGGGGCCAAGTTAGAGGTCTTTAGTGATCATGAGAGTTTGAAATATTTGTTTGATAAAAAAGAGTTAAATATGAAGTAAAGGAGGTGGATGGAATTTATGAAAGACTATGACTTTCAAATAAAGTATCATCCAGATAAGGCCAATGTTGTGGCCGACGAACATAGTAGAAAATTTATGCATGTGTCCTAAATGATGGTACAAGAGATGAAACTCCTTGAGAGCTTCAAAAATTTGAGTCTGGCAACGATTGTGTTACCACATGGTCTGTGTTTGAAAATATTAGAGATTTAGAATAATTTGAAGCCTCAAATTAGAGAAGCTCAAGAGAAAGATGAAGCTTAAAAGATAATAGATGAATAAATTTGACCAAGAATGAAAGAAAAATTTCAAGAGGGCTCATGATGGGACACTTATGTTTAGAAATAGACTTCATATTCCAAGAAAAGATTAAATAAAAGAAAAGACTTTAGAAGGAGCCCATAAGAGTAAATATTCTAACACCATCTGTAACACCCTCCGTAGGGCATTACTTTTCTAACTACAACTTATAATCTAAAAGTCATTCCATGAAAGGTTTGAGTTATAAAACATAGATTTAAAATTTCTTTTCGTGGAAACATAAACTTACTAAAATTTATAGGTAATATTTAAACTGATTAATATACATTATTGACACCACATAATATTTAACAATTATTTAGAAAATATAAAACTTACAAACTCAATTTTAAACAGTAGCAAACCCCACGATGAGTCCTACTTAATAGCATAGTAAAACACTAATGAGAAAAACTCAACATACTTATTCCATTTTGATGTGTCATATATATGTTCCTCCTGAAAACTACACATCATCGAATTCGGGATGGTCACTCCTTGATGTTGTCACCGAACTCAAAATATTTGCCTCTAGTTAAGTCTAAGAAACTCGTTCCATCTACTATACAAAATTTAACAATACAAGCACAACAAAATAATATAACAAAAAGGTGAGATCCCCTTTCATCAATACCAGTATGGTAGAAAAGAATGATACGAATGACAAAGTCATTCTAAACATACAGATATCACAATCTTATTCATGTTATCAATTCAACACAATTCTGGAAAACATATATCTCAGTTAAATTACTAGCACCAATTTCATCACAATAGATATCCTCAATATATATAATGATGATGTCACATCATATGAATATTTATCATGCCACAACAATTTGTGTACTGACCATGTGTATGCATACTAGACCAATTTCCCACTCCATGGAGGTTTTTACAATTTCGAGATGAATGTTCTGGTTAATTGTCAGCATTAGCCCACGACAAAACCCAGCCGTCGAAAGGAATTGTGTTCTTGTCGGGTATCATCAATGCGTTGCAACAGACTGTGTTACCAAGTGGCATATGGTACTTGCCAATTGTCCACTGGTTTACTGTCATGCCTCGATGCTCCCAAGATCTATCATAGATCTTACTTTTCAATTCTCATTATCTCTTCGATCATAAAGGCCATAATAATTATCAGCTATATTTCGTTCGATGCATGAATACCTCAATGTAATTATGTTCAATGCACGAATATCTCAATGCAATTTTGTTCAATTTCATCATATGCCTCAATGCATATCTTAATTTCATCATTAAAAAGGTTCCCAAATGAGATTAGAACAACTGCCAATACAATTGTTTAATATCATAAGATCAATGGATATTATATAATCGCTCATACAATTACATAATATCATCGATACATCCGGGTCCAGTACATCAGTTCTTTATAGTATCTTTACTGTATTTTCAATCGCATATCATTTTTAACGCGTTTTCACAATCGCGTAACACTTTTGTTATGTTTTCAAATTGCATAATCATTTTCTGACGTTTTCTCAATCGTGTAAAAATATTTACACATTTTCATAATCGCGTAGTAATTTTTCAACATTTTCAAAATCGCATAACTTAAAAATCATATTTTTAAGTCGCGTACCTCACTTTTTCATCATTTTTCAACTACGTATAATATTTCTCCATATTCCAAATATCATTTTGGACTTTCCAAAAATCAATGCCATTTCCAACTTCATTTTCCACGTATTCTTCACTTAAAAATCTTCTACGTAATATTTTTCATTATTTCCCCAAAATCAATATTTCCTTCAAATCAATTATTCTAACTTAAAATTTCCTAATGCGCCTCAAAACCTAACGGGTGAGCTATATGTTAATAAATTTCATGTCACCAGCGTATTCTCCATAATTCTAAATCAATTCTAAAACTCAGTTCTCTTTAAAATAAGTTGAGGTTCAAACACTTCCGACCTCTATTTTTCTTTCATCAACGAAATCTTCATCTCTCAAGTGACAAAGTATTTCTCTTCCATTTCTTAATTCCTTTTATTAATTTCTTATACCAAATCAATTAACTTTCCATTTCCAAATCATAATTCCACATAAAGTAAAATCATTTCAAACCTTTAAAACCGTAGCCACATGGTCATTAGAACCATCATATCTTTTCTTTTCTTTTTCCTTCTAATCATCCAATTTTACCATTCATGAAAATCTTAATTTACCAATCCTTGGCATATTAGGTGAAAATCATAAATAGCTTCATCATAAAATCTTTGTTCATTTTTATGTCCACTTTCTTTGCAAATCCTTGAAATTATTAACTTATTACTCTTTTCCTCTAAAACTCATGATTAGTAAAATACTTAGAACCTTTTGCTCCAAAAATATCTTTGAGGCCGTGTGCCTCCATGGCTCTTTGGAACCAAAACAGTTTTCCTTTCCACATAATTATCATCATATCCTATACTTCAATTCAATAAGCATACTATAAAAATTCATGCATCATAAAAACATACTCAAACATATTATCAAAGCAATAAACATATCAATCACCAAACGATCATAAATATGGAAAACTCTTAAATAACCAAGTGAAATAATCCTTATGGATTTTTTCACCACACACACATCCATTCCTCACCACCAACACATGGTTGATGAGGGTAATCTCCCTCTTACCTCTTGGAGAAACCTCCAAAGCTCCTTGTATGTCCCTCTTGTTATCTCTTCTAAGATGACCTTTGTAATATCCTTAAACACATGTTAGACTAGTAAATGGTTACCAAAGGTAGAGTTTGACGTGTTTAACATATCAGTGAAGTTTTGTGACAAACTGAGTTCGTTTAGGCACTTAGTTGCAACACAGAAGTTGAAAAGTAGCTTAAAATGACTCAGATAATAGCATAAGTTGCTAAGTTGAGGGAAATAAACATAGAGAGTTTGTTTCTAGGTCACAAATAAGCCCTCATGTGGCTAAGTTTGTATATATATGTATAAGTTAAAGTTTTTCCGCAGTCTCTCAAGGCTTTCTATAATTACTCAGTTGTGATTATGGATATATGTTAGAATATAGTATGAGGAAGTGATGTTGCCGTTATCTTTATATATCGTTGTGTAACTATGATATATCCAGATATCTATATTAGGATGTTACAAACTTCAACCACCAAATGAACTTAAAAAAACAAAGAAAACATACAATATTAATATCTAAGGCTTTATCTAAGATAACCATGGATTATACTCATGGTTAGAACCTTGAAAATCAAAAGAAAAGTGAAGATTAATGAACGTCACCTATCAAGCTTCAATCTTTAGCTTGAAGAACAAGGTTGAAGATGGAAGAATTAGGGAAAGTCTCCAACATGAAAGTTCCTTATAATTTCATGGAGATTCAAGATCTAAGGTTGTTTAGAATTATAGAAACTTGAAGAGTAGATTTAGAGGGTTTGACCGTGAGCTTCTCTAGAGAGGCAAGGTAAGAGTTTTTGTGTTTGACTTTGAAAGAACTCCTTGAAGATGGATGCTTTTGATCAAGACCCCAACTACAAAGATACTTGGATTGATATAAGGATTCAAGAAATAAGGTTGGTTAAAATTATTGGAGAGTGGAGGTAGGAATTAGGCCTCTTGGCCGTGAGCTTAAGGAAGAAAAGGAGAGAAAATTTGTGAAGCTTTGACTTAGGAAATGTTAAAGATGAGTAATGAAATGAAATGAAACTTTCCTATAGCTATTTAGCCTCCAAAACTGTGACCTTCCCCCCTTGTTCACCAAAGAATTGTCCAAATACATTAGCCACCATTTTAGACATCAATAGCCATTGATTAAATCAATGGTTGTTCTTTGGTAGAAGCTTCCAAGTGATATGATCAAATCTAAGCCATTGGAACTCTCCTCCATGAAATTCTAGCCATTAGATGCATCTTAAAATTTGGACGGTCAAGATCTTCTCTACATACTTTTCATCCAATGGTCATAAAAGGTCTTGTCACTTTGTGAGACTAATCTCCACCATAGATTAAATCAAGGGTGAATATCCTAAACTGCCTTATTAAGCTTGTCTTTACAGCCATTGATTAGATCAATGGTGAACATCCAAAGCTTCCTAACTAAGTTTACTCTCACACCATTGATTAAATCAGTGGTGATCATCTAAGGCTTCTTCATTAAGTTTGTTTCTCAACCATTGATTAGATCAATGGTTGATGTTCAAAACTTCTCCACTAAGTCTTGTCATCCAAGAGCGCAAATCAAAGTCAAGCCCTCTTTGTTAACTAGCATTTCCATTGGTTGGGTGGTTACTAACTTGTTTCTTATTGGTTGTCACTTTTGTTGACCAATTTCTATTGGTTACTCTTAAAAAGTCTTTGCCACAAATGTTGACTCAATCTTATTGGTTGATCTTATTTCTATAGCTCTCTTATTGGTTCATCAAAGATGACTACTTCTAATTGGTTTATCAAATAAAGACTAGATTCTAATTAGTTTATCAAGGAAGACTAAATTCCTATTGGTTCAATATATAACCATCAAATTTGACTAATTCTTATTGGTTCATTTCAAGAGACTAGTTTTCTATTAGCTTAGAGAATTCAAGCCACTATCATTGACTTTTCCAAAACTTAGCAAGCAAGCTAAGCTTTCCTATTAGTTCGTAGAAAATATTTCTCAAACAATTGCTACATAAATTATTACTTCATGAATAGAACATTACTGCTTACAAAATAATAAATATTTGTTCACTGTAAAATAAAAATATAGTATATTTTTATTTCACATATAATTTCTAAAAATGAAAAGATTAAGACATGTATATCTCGAAATTTGGTTTAGTAAGATTCCTTGGCTCCGAATAAATACGTAAGGATTTTTTCCGGCCCAAAAATTATTATTTTCCTAACTCGGAGCAAATCACACTAAACGATCAAATAAAGTCACGGAACAGTCAAAATAATTTTACAGCAAATAGAAATTGCAAAACAGTACAAATTTGTCATTACTATCAAATAGCTAAATTTTGGGGTGTTACACCATCGGAAACATGTTAGACTTGTAAATGGTTACAAAGGTAGCCTAATACTTGCTTAACATGCCTATTTATTCTCATGGCCTTCTGAGTATCTTTAGTCACTTTGTTGTAACTCTATGTGTGAAATATAGCTGTTATTAGCCCTGAAATTGGTCTAAACTACTTAGTTAGTGGAAATAAATATGGAGAATTTGTTTCTAGGTCACAAGTGTGTGGAAGATAGTGTAGTTAAAATTTGAGGTTAATCAAAGTTAGTTTGGTATTTTTAAGCATACTGAGTATGTGTTTTAATGTCAGATTGACTAGTAGCAAATATGAATGACTACGGGATTTAAGGATGCAAACTCAAGTGCAAGTTGTCTCATGTAATAAATTTCTCGGGAGTCCGAGGTCGATCCACAGGGAATTGATGAAGAAAAATTAATTGAGGTAAGAAAAAGATTTGTCACAACACCAAAAGTAATAAAACAAGTTCACAAATGAATTTAAGGGCTTGCTTGGGTTAGGAGATCCACTCTTGGTAATAAATTAAAGGTAAGATTATTTCTCTTTATAACTCAATTGAAATCCACACACAACGGTGGTTACAATTGGAAAATATAACATTCAAAGTTCAATTATATATGCAATCATATTAAGATTCCTTTAATTATCTACCAACATTTGTAAATGAGTTTAAGCATTCACTGTGCCAATCCTATTGTCTAAAATAAATCAAGATCTCCATTATACAAAGAAGGTTTCTAAATTAATTGGAAACAAAATACAACACATATAATGTCCAATTGATAATATATCATTTAAGCACAAGAAATAGAATAATCTAACCTTATTTCATTACCAAGAGCTTCACTCTTTCACCCAAGCAAGATGAAGATTTAGTTACTCATGGATAAGAAGAAAGAAAGAGAGAAGAAGAGAAAGATGAACATAGCTTCAATTTAGAACAAGAGAAAATTACAACAAAGGAAAACAATAAACAAGCATAACCACAACTTGTAAAAACTAAGCCTAACACCAAGTGCCCCTAAATGGTCAGCCAATGGTGCCTTTTATAGAGGATTAGGGATACAAAATGACAAAGGGGCTGATTAAGAGTAGGTGGATGAGTGGAAGAATGAGTGGAAAATGCCAAATGGTGAGGATAAGAGTGAAAAATCATTGAGATTTCTTGTCTTTGAAATCATTCATTGCTTAAGTCATGGATTCCGTCATCAAATAGAAAAGTCATCTTCATGAAAGTTGTAGATCTTGATCTTAACTTTTACATGCCCAAATTTCAGCCCAAGATAATGCTTACAGCCCGAGATATGGCCTAATTACTGTAGACTATTCAGGCCCAGTTTCAGCACCTCTGTTTTGACTTCCAGACTCAATATCACCTCCAAGTTGTCCGAATTATGAAAGTTGTAGATCTGGGTCTTAACTTTCAAATGTCCAAATTTCAGCCCAAGATAATTCTTACAGCCCGAGTTATGCTATGATTACTGTGCACTATTCAGGTTCCAGACACAAAACTCGTGTTCTGTTTTCCAAGCTCATTTAGCTCTTCTAGATGTCCATATTTTACCTGGAGCTCTCCATAAAAGTTGTAGAACTTTCTCTCAGCTTTTCTAAAAGGTAAAATTCATAATTGCTAGACATCTAGAACTCAAGATATGACCAAAATACAGAAACAGTGTAAGACCCAAATAATGCTGAAAAAAATCAATTAAGTCCAATTTCAGTCCAATCTTACAAAACATAACCAAGCTTAATCAATTAAGTACATGAAGAGTGTAAATGACTAAAAATGAGGGTTTATTAATGTATAAAATATATGCTCATCAAATTCCCCCTCACTTAGCTTTTTGCACTCCTTGGCAAAACACATAAGACCAAGGTTAGGAGACAAAGAAAAATGACACAGACTCAAAAGCTAAACACTCTAAAAGACTCGATGAAGCAAGAAGAGTAACAAGAAATTCAAGGGATCAAAGCATGAATGAGGTTTCTTTACATCTTAAACCAACAAGCAAGGAAACTTCAGTTGAAAAGAATGAATCAAGAATGATAGATCCTCACAGAATTCACTCTCAGTCTCTCAAGTGTTTAAAAGGTAAGTATTTCACTCTATTCAACCTATGAACAATTGCACTACCATAAGCTTGCTTATCTTCTACTTCTCTGCTACTCAGAACACGTGCATAAAAAAATTAAGAGGACTTTATTCAAGGTTGTAATGGGGTCATGGTAAATGAGAGGGGATAATATGGATATGCAAAGATAAATACAAAAGAGAATAAAAGAGCATTATGGTACAGTTAGAGTGGAGAAAATGTTTGAGAACATTCATCATAAAGGACAATCACTAATATTTGACTAATGTTTTGTTGAAGATCAATCCCAAATTGGTGAATGGAATTCATTGTTAGACTTGAACATTCTCCTTTTCTTCCTGTTGTTTCCAAGCATCTGCATTTATTCTAAACTCTGATAATCCTTTAATTGTGATGGTCAAACAATTTTTTATTTTGTTTATCATTTTGCACACACACCCCCACACTTGTTCAAGAACAAGGTCAATGCTCTCTTATTCCCTGAGGTTGGGTAAAAGCATGTTTTTTTTTTTCTCTTTTTTTTGAGAGATGAAATGAGCTAAAAACAAGGAATGGTCAAAGTTCAAAGGGGTTACACAATGGAAAATATACAAGGATGGCTATTTGGTTAAAGTAGCTATTTCAAAATGTCTCAATCATATTAATGTTTGCATGTGAAAATGTAGCCTTAAAAAGAATCAAAGCAAGTTCTAGAGTAACAATTCCATGAGTGAAAATCATACAAGAAAGAAAAGAATGGTACAGATATTCAATCCATTCATCAATAGGCTCAAAATCTCATAAGGCATATTTTTATCATTCTCAATCCATCATATCAACATTCATATTTGTAACACCCCGAACTTTCTATCTTAGGAACAGTAATTTTGACAGTTAACAGAATTCTACTGTTTAGTAATTTCTGTGTACTGTAAAATTATTTTGAATATTCTGTCTGTATATTTGATCGTTCTGTGTGATTTGCTCTGTGTCAGAAAAATAATAATTTTCGGGCCAGAAAAATTTACGTAAATTAATTTTTACTGTTTAGTCTTAATTAATTTACGTAATCTGATTTGATATTTGTGAGTTTTCTAATTTTTGTGATTTTATGTATGATTTTGAAATTTTTACTGTTTGTGGCCCCCACGAGGTGTATGTGGGCTCAGGTGGCCATACGTGAGCCCAAGTGGGTCCCGCAAAGCAAAAATTTTTCTACGCATAGAAAAATTTGTACTGTTTAGACGGAGACAGGGGATCTTACTAAACCTGAATCCAGAAATAGTTTTTAAAATTTTATTGTACTGTGTTTTGTACTGTATTTAATTATCAGATGATAAAAATACAATAAATATATTCTTTCGTAGGGTTATAAAATATAAAAAATAATAATAATAAAATTCTTTACTATTAAGTCAATATTAGTGGTTTGGATATCCACTATCAATTTAATCACCCTTAGAGATTTAATCTTGATTTAATCAACGGTGGAGATTTGATCTTAAAAGTGAATAAGATCAATTATAACCGTTGGATGGAAATTAAATCAAGGGTGGAGATTTAGTCTTATAAATGGCTATGACCATTATCAACCCTTGGATGTAGAATTAATCAATGGTGAAGATGGATCATTAATAACCATTGGATTTGAATTTAGATCAATGGTGGAGAATTGGTCATCAAAAATGACCACAACCATTTTGGACCCTTGGATTAAAGTTTGAAGGTGTAATCTTGACCCTTCATTTTGGAGACATATTCAATGGTTAGGATTGCAGGCTAAAAATGATCCAATGGCTCAAATGAAGTCTTCTATCTATAACCTAAACCTAGAGACTATTTTTAATCCAAACCATTCTTTTAATCAATGGTTAGGATGACTTATAGTGATGGCTATGTAATTTGGCACATTTAGAGTGCATGAAGAGGAGGGGGACGGTTTGAAGGAGCAAGGATGAAAGGAGACAACTTAGTATAGGCTTTTTAGGCCAAAGAAAAAAAGAATGAAGACAAGCCAAGTGTCAAGACCAATTCCTATTGATCATTAATGCTTATGTTCTTCAAACTTCACTTTACACTTCTCTCCAAATGCATGCTATGGCAATATCACCTTGGAAGACCAAACCATTCATTTATACACTTCATATTATCACTTCTTCACTTTTCCACTCAAGTTTCAAGAAACCAACCAAAGCAAATTCTATTTTCTCTCCCAAAAGAAGACCATTCAGGCAAGCACTCTAATCCTCTCTTCCATCACTTTTTAATTTCATACAACCTAGTTTCTTGAATCCTTACCTTATTCTAAATAACTTTCATGTTGAAGACTTTCTCTAAATCTTCCATCTTGAAGGACTTTTACTAAGATCAAGTTCTAGAGTTTTTGTTGGTGAAGTGTAAGAAAACTTCATTTATTCTTTTCTTTTTCATGTTCTAAACCATGTTTGATCCATGGTTCTTCTTATTCAAGCTTGATATACTAATTTTCTTGTATTTGTTTCATGTTTAAGAACTTGTGTTGGTGGAGATCTTGTTCAAAACACAAATCAACAAGCTTTTTGGTGGTTCTTCAAGAGGTAAGAGGGAGATTCATCTCACCAACCAAGCATGGTGGTGAGAGATGGTTTTATATTTGATGGATAGTGAATCCATGTGAGGATTCCTATCCATGGTCATGTAATAATTTAGGTGTGTTATGTGCTTTGATTATTTTTGCCTATGTTTGATGTGCTTTGCATGATTTACTTGTGTATGCATGCTTAGTATGATTTTTATTTATTTATATGGTATGCTTATAATATGCATGATGATATATGTTGAATATATTATGATGGATGTATGTTGAAATAAGCAAAATTTTGACTCCAAAGGCCATGGAGGAGGTCACGGTTTTGAACTTCCAAGACTAAGGTTTTTATTGAAAATTTTCAAGAACTATGGAGTTAATTTTAATCCCTGAACTAAAGCAAATTTCGGTTAAGACATCAACCAAATTGGTGTTCACAAAAATTATATTTTTATAAATGATAAAATTGAATGATTTGAGAAGTAAAGAAAAGAAACAAAAAGGTTTGTTTTGTTAAAAAGAATGCACACGGTTTTTGGAGTGGAGTTTTCATGAATTTATTTTGTGTAGAAACAAGAATGGAATTTATTTAAGTTAGAAGAAAAATATTTCATGGTTTCAATGACCATCTATAAGGTTTTGATAATTTAGAAAAAATGATTTGATGTTATAAAATACAAGAATTTTCAAATAAGGATTTTGGAAAAGGAATTAAAGTGTTATCAATTACGTGAAATGAAATTTTCATGAATAAAAGAAAAAGGAGATCGGAAGTATTGAACTTCAAATTATTTTAAAGAGAATTAATTTTTTTGAAGTAATTTAGAAATATAAAAGAAAACATTTGTAACTTAAATTTACTAACGTAGAATTTATTTATTGAGTTTTGGAAAATGTTAGGAAATTTAAAGTTAGAAACAGTGATTAAATCAATTAATGGTGATTTTATAAGATTAAATCAATAAAAAGTGATTTTGAGAAAATATATTACGGAAAAGAATTTTTGACTAAGAATAGGAAGAAAATAAAGTAAGAAATTATATTATTGTAAGAAAAGTCCAAAATAATATTTTTAAAGTTAAGAAATATTTTATGAAGGGTAAAAACGGTGAAAAACGATTTACGTAACTCAAAAACGTAATTTTTAAGTTATGCGATTTGAAAAACGTTAAAATATTTCTACGCGATTTTTAAAGCGTTTAAATATTTTACACAATCGAAATGTTGTAGAAAAATATCGCTAGGCGATTTAAAAATGAAAGAATATTTTTATGCGTTTTAATACAGTAAAAAATTGTTATGCAAATTTTTAAACGTAACCGAAATATTACAAATCATTGTTTAGAATATTACGTGACCGTGAAAATGTGACAAAAATATTTTACGAATGAGAAAAACATGGTAATGTGATTTTGCTGTTAATTATACAGTAAACTTTACAATTAAAATCAATATATGAATACTGTACAAGAAATTGAAAAGTTTGCCTGTAATTGGCGTTAATATACGAACGTAAAACAGTATTTGAACCTGGTATGAGAAATTATGTGATTTACCTTTGGTTGGTAATTGGTGCATTACATATGCATTGAAAATGGTCCAATGGACTGTATATGGCTAATTGCCTAGGAGAAACGTACACCTCTTAAGTGGGTGCGATACGCGTAGTGTAGGTCACTCGTTGACCTTGGGTGCATCAGGGTGCAGGTTGCTCACAATGGGAAGTTGGTAGCTCTTCTGTACCGTGGGTTAGACCGATGCAACACACCGATGATCCGGATCGAGACACTATTCTTAATCGAGATCTGATAAAGACTAGCGTGTATGTGCTAGATGTGCAAGATATAATTATAGCACTTGGTCTGAGGCATGTGGTACCGGTAGATCTTTTCGATCAATTTCTCTGACCTGAGTTTAGCTCCATGGAGTAGGAAATCGAGTCTCTGTGTTCATGCATTAACATAAATGCTTACATCTGTGAGATATAATAGTTGTGAAATATTGATTATGACAATTATACTTTTTAAAATATCTGTTTAGTGTAGTTGGTATTTCCTGTAATTATTAAATGTTAATTTTGATTGATAATATGTTGATGCCATACTTGTAATATGCTGTGTTTATATAGCTTGCTGTTATGTTATCTCTATGCTACCATGTTGGTATTGGCGTAGGTGATCTCACCTCTTTGTATGTATATTTGTATATGGTATTTATAATTGGTTGAAGATGTTGAGGAAGAAACAGTACAAGAAGGAGAAGAAGAACTACTTCTCACGTCTGGAAACGCAAAATTTTGAAGATGGAGATGCCCAGCTTTCTAGGATACGTGACGTTACAGTTTCGTGGAGGTTCGGAGGCGTGGCATGTCCATTTGGATCCACAGTGTATATTTTATATAGGGGACCTGAACATTACTTACAGTAGGCTTTATCAAGGGAACCCCTACTTTAGTGTCAATATTTATGTACAGTTGGAGTTTCCACTATCCATTAGGCAGTACTGGGGAGCTTACTACCGTACTCCTAGTGCAATAAGTATCGTGTCATCTGCACGGACACCTGTCCGTAGAGCTTTACGTAATAACGGATTCCTTTCTGCTGAGGAATCTGAGGAAGACCCATCTGAGGGTTCTGCTGTTTAGTCAGACTTGGGCAATATGTTGAGTCTTAAATTATGTTTAATTACTTTGAGAACATAGTTTGTAATATAAATAATCCTGACAGTACATGTGTAATGTATAATGATGTAAATTATGTGTGATGATGTATAATATTTTTAATTTCCGCTAAGTTTATTTTATTGTCATCAAAGAAGAAGAAAAAATTTACAATTTGTATTTTTATCATAACATCACTTTTTATGATCTTGAGGGTATTTAGGTAATTAAGTAACATAAATGTGGCACCCTACGGTGGGTGTTACAATATCCAAGCTTGTGATTTTTAAGAAAGAAGACAATTATGCTAAGATCCACGAATCCATTTGCTACTTCTACACAAAAATAGTTATTTTCTCAACTAAGATGCGTCTCAAGAGTAATAAATTGTTTCCAAAATTTACTCCTTACTCTGCCATCCTTAATTGGTTTTACTACGAATAGGTTTCTGATAGTCATATCACTAAACATACTTCCCAATTTAGATACGTCTCAGAAGTAAAATTACTCCTTACTCTGCCATCATTCATTGGTTTAATAAGTCCATGACAAGCATATCATACTTCCCAAAAAAGAAAAGAAAAAAAATTGGTAGTCAACTATCCTTCCCCCCAACTAAATCACAATATTGTCCTCAATGTTAAAATATAGATGAGTAAAGGATAGAAGATATTACTTGTTGGAAAAATCTGACACAAATTTAAACAAAAACAAAGTATGATAAATAAAATCAAGAGTAAATGAAGTGTCAAATCTGGCTCATTTTTCATCCTGTTTCCCTCACTGCTTCCTGCTGACCAATCTATCTGTGCTATTGCTGGATCAGGTTTATGAACAAAAGCTTGTAATTTATCAATCAACTCATCAATAGTAGAAGTAGAGATAAGAAGTTGTCTTGCCGAAGGTGTGATAAATTTCTATTCCACAGCAAGGTCAAGAAAGATTAACAAAATATCAAAGAAATTACTTACATTCAACAAACCTATGGGTTTATGGTGGATGTTCAGTTGGGCCCAAAAGACAATTTGAAAAACTTCTTCCAAGATACCAAAATCACCTGGTAAGGCAATGAATGCATCAGAGTTTTCAAGCATTATCTTCATTCGTTCATGCATTGATGATACCTTAAGTTCCTCTCCAATTGTCTTTCTAGTGATGTTCTGTTGAGCTACAGGTTCAGGAATGACACCTAAAACCTGACTGCCTCCTATATATGCAGCAAGTGATACAGCCCCCATTAACCCACGACAACCTCCCCCATATACAAGATGAATATTCCTCGCAGCAAGTGATAGACCAAGAGTGGTAGTTGCGTTTACAAACTCTAAACCCTTCCCATACTTAGATCCACAAAATACATAGATATTTTTAAGTTGACAAACAGAAACACCTTCCATTTCTATTCTTACCTTCCCTTTGATTGATTCTGAGATGGAGGAAAGTGGAGAAAGTGGAGTGTTTAAATAGGAAAAAGAATGGAAAGGGTAATAATTGTACCTATAAGAATAGGTTGGCTGTTGTCAGAAGAGTTTGAAATTGAGGAACATAGAATCTTTTTTTTTTATTTTTTTGTTTTTTTGTTTTGCTTTTTTTTTTTTTTTTTTTATTTTTTTATTTTTTTTGTTTTTTTGTTTTTTTTGTTTTTTGTTTTTTTGACTTCAAGAAAACCATCAAGATAAAGAAGTCTAGAAACCCTTGAAAGACCCTGCTCAAAGGATCGTCTGTCCAAAACCAAAATATAGCAAAATCATACAAAGATAAAAGAAATATAATAGCAAATGATGACATACCTGTATGTACAACTTTCATGGCGTATCTTTATACTGCGCGTCATAAGTGCAGTAGTGGCATATCTTTATACTGCGTGTCACCAGTGCAGTAGACACTCACGTCCGTTTATTCGGAGAAAGGAGAAAGAAGAAACCATCGTGGGTTTCCATCCTGGGTCTGGAACCTGGAGCGCTCACACTTGGGCTCGTAACATCAATAAAGATGCTAAAATCTGAAACCTGTAATGTCCAAGATCCAAAACATCCCTTCCCAAGGTGCTGAGAGCCCCTTCTAATAAAAGAGAGGATCAAGCTCAGATGCCTCATACGCTTCGGCAGCCGCAGGTTACTTTTCACTAATAACCAGAGTGGGACGCATCTGCCTGTCCATCAACTCCACAGTGCCTAGATGGTAAATATTGGGTTATGGAGTGCGGCTCTCTACAGAGCATGGTACACAAACTTTTTTAAGGACCAGCATGCAAAGGTCTACCCGAGTTAATGACTGGTCAGCCAAAGGTTGGGGCTCCACAACTAATTAAAGTCACGGTACTCCTTCCGGATCGCCCTTGTTCAAACATTTTTTTTTCTCTTTTTTTTGTTTTAATTTTTTTAATTTTTTCTTTTCTTTTCTCTTTTTTTTTGGAAGATGCAATAAAGAAGAAGAAGATGAGATGTACAGATTGTTGTGGATATAGCTCACATCTGCTTCTGGTTTAACGTCTAGTAACGACTTAAACGCCTTCTATGAGTTGAGGATAAGCTTCCGATCCAATTTTCTTATAACTTGGCAAACAGGGTCTTTTAAAGTCAGATTCCCAAGACTGTAGCGTTTTTCTTCATCCTTGAAGAGATTCCACAAATTAAGAATTTCACGATGCACCAATCCACAAGAATGCATCTCAAGAGTCAATAAGATATCATCTAATGACTCCTTACTCAATCCATTCTTAATGAAGAAAATTTTATCTTCTTTGTTTGCAGAAACCATCCCAAAAGTATGACATCGCTTGTTATAATTCCATCATCCACATTTGTAACAGACTTGTAACCTTTTTGCTCTTCTCCTTTTAGAATACGAATTTCTTCCAAGACCTGGCATGTATGAGTCAAATGAAATTGAAAACTCACCTGCTAGTTGGACCTTTGCTTCAATTATCCAGCGTACATCTTCTGGCATACCTTTATGCATTAACAATCTCAATCTTTCACATCGAACTTTGTAGATTTTTTTCATAGCATTTTGAAGGAGAGAAGGAAAATGTTTTCTTCGGTTTGAAAGAATGACATCCATTTTAAAGGAGAAGAAGGATTCAGTTATTTTGGAAAATTAAAAAATAAACTGACTTGAGAGTCACGGAGTACCGTATCCGCCACTTAACCGGCAACACAAAGAACTGCAAAAACAAGGCAACAAAATTAGAGTGAATTCTATTCATAACAAGGATCAAAAAGAGAGATCAATTCTACCTCATTAACTTGGTTTTCCAGAAATAGTTTGAGCCTTTGTCCATTGACTTTAAACACATTACCATTCCTAGGATTCTCAATATCTACGGCTCCATGAGGATACACGTGTTTGATAACAAAAGGACCACTCCACCTAAATCTCAATTTTCCAGGGAATAGGTGCAGGCTAGAATCATAAAACAGAACTTTTTGACCAATTTCAAAAGATTTTCTCAAAATTGTTTTGTCATGAAAAGCTTTTGTTCTGGCTTTATAAATCTTTGAGTTCTCATATGCATAATTTCTCAATTCCTCAAGTTCATTTAATTGCAATTTACGTATCTTGCAAGCATCATCATGATTTAGATCGAAAGCTTTAATGGCCCAGCATGCTTTATGTTCCAATTCTACAGGCAAGTGACAAGGTTTTCCATAGACTAACCGATAAGATGACATGCCCAAAGATGTTTTGAAAGCAGTACGGTAAGCCCAAAGTGCATCGTTTAGTCTTAAAGACCAATCTTTACGATTTGGGTTAACCGTTTTTTCCAAAATTTGTTTAATCTCCCAATTTGCCAATTCAACTTGCCCACTTGTCTGAGGGTGATAAGGGGTGACAATTTTATATGTAATACCATATTTCTTCATTAAAGATTCAAATGGTTTATTACAAAAATGTGTTCCCCCATCACTTATGATAGCTCAAGGGATTCCAAATCGACACAAGATATTTTCTTTTAAAAATTTGAGAACAGTTTTATGATCATTGTGTCGGTATGAAATCGCCTCAATCCATTTTGAAACATAATCAACTGCAACCAAAATATACACAAATCTAAATGAAGATGGAAATGGACCCATGAAATCAATTCCCCAACAATCAAAAATTTCAATGACAAAGATGGGGCTTAGAGGCATCATGTTTCTTTTTGAAATTGAGCCCAACTTTTGACAATTTTCACAACTTTTGCAAAAAGTATAGCAGTCCTTAAATAAAGTGGGCCAATAAAATCCACACTGCAAGATTTTTGTAACTGTTTTCTTTGAAGAGAAGTGACCTCCACATGCTTCTGAGTGACAAACTTTAATGACACTACCTACCTCACTGTCGGGCACACATCTCCGAAAGATTTGATCAGCACAATATTTGAACAAGTATGGGTCATCCCAATAAAAAATTTTCACCTCTGTAAAAAATTTCCTTCTATCTTGGTGCGTCCATTAAGGCGGCATCTTTCTTTTTTGTTCTTCAGTAAGAGACGAGGAAATTACCACTGGAAAGTTTTGCTTTTCTCCTAAAAATGTGTACTTTAACCCGGCAGGTAATGGCTTTAGTTCCAGAGTGGGTACTTATTCATGGGCATTATTATTCATGGGTTTTAGTTCTTCAAATCTTGGCTTCCATCCCTTGTACTCCATTACCTGTGCACAATCAAGCATGTGGACTTATTTTAGAGATATCATCTTCTAATTGCATGCTTGAATCAAATGAATTGACTAAACAAATTTCTAATGGGTCAGAATAACTCCTTGTTTGAAGATGATTATCTATAATGACTTCAACTCCTTCAATTTCCTCCTTTTCATCAAGGACTTCTTGTGGTTGCTTGCACATGTTAAAAACATTTAGCTCCAGTGTCATGTTTCCAAATGTTAGCTTCATCACTCCATTTATGTAATTTATCAAAGCATTAGATGTTGCTAAAAATGGACGGCCTAAAATAATAGGAATTGACTTGCAGCTATCAACCATAGGTTTAATATCCAAGATAATAAAATCCATAAGATATATGAATTTATCAACTTGAACTAACACATCTTCTACTATTCCTCTTGGAATTTTAATTGATCTATCTACAAGTAGAAGAGTTACAGAAGTTGGTTTTAACTCACCTAAGTTGAGTTGTTGATAAACTGAATTTGGAAGCAAATTGACACTAGCACCAAGATCAAGTAAAGCTTTTTCAATTTTTTGTTCTCCAATAATGCATGAAACTGTAGGATAACCAGGGTCTTTATATTTCAACGCATTATTATTCTAAAGAATGAAACTTACCTGTTCAGCCAAAAATGCTTTCTTTTTCACATTTAGTTTCCTTTTAACAGTGCATAAGTCCTTCAAATATTTGGCATAAGAAGGAATTTGTTTGATAGCATCTAACAGAGGAATATTGATCTTCACTTGTTTCAAAATTTCAAAATTTCAAAAATTTCAGTGCGGTGGTCCAATTTCTTTGGGTTATTCAATGCTTGAGGAAATGGGGGTGAAGGCGAGAGTTTGGTTGCCTTTTGGTCAGCTTCTTCATTTTCTTGGGGAATTGGTTCATCTTCTTTCTCACAGGGTTCAAGAATTTGTTTTTCAACAACTTTTCCACTCCTAAGAGTTATCACTGACTTGACTTGGTCCATTTGTTGGTTTTCTGAACTCCCCTCATTTAGACTGTACTGACCTTTGGGATTTGGTTGAGGTTGAGAAGAAAATTTTCCTTTCTCATGAATGGTGAGTGCAGAAGAAAGTTTAGCAAGAGTGTCTTTTATGTCATTCATGGTTTGATTGTTTTATTTATTAATGGCCTCTTGCTTTTCTATGAATGCATGCAGTGTTTCTTCAAGGTTTTTCCTATATGGTGGGACATAAAGTGCATATCCTTGAGAATTTTGAGAGCCCTGCTGTGCTTGAGGAGGTGGTGGTTGCACGAATTGGGACTGATTATTATTCCTTCAGCTGAAATTCGGGTGATTTCTCCATCCCGGATTATATGTATCTGAAAAAGAAGAAGTAAATGGCTTTTTAAAATTATTCATTGCATTTACTTGCTCATGTACAACTTCTTTAAAAACAAGAATATTGGGACATTCATGTGTTGAGTGTCCTAAATCATCACAAATGCCACAAATTTCTTTATTTTGCACAGATTTGATTTCTTTTACTTTTCTTAATTCCATGGGTTCAACCTTTCTAGCCAAACTGGAAAACCTAGCATTTAGATCTTCCTCTTGACTAAGGTGATATTTTCCTTTATTAGTACGTGCAAAATTAGATCTAATTGAATTTTCAGAAGTGTTAGTACTATGCCAAGATTGAGAATTTTCAGCCAACTGGTTTAAATAGTCTAAAGCTTCATCAGGTTCTTTATCAAGAAACTCACCATTGCACATTGTTTCCACAAATTGTTTAGTTTCAGGAGTTAAACCTTCATAAAAGAAGCTTATAGTGCACCATTTTTCAAAACCATGATGTGGGCAAGAATTTAACAAATCTTTAAATCGTTCCCAACATTGAAAATATGCTTTATTTGAATTTTGGAAAAAAATTTGGATTTGTCTTTTCATAGCATTGGTTTTATGTGTTGGAAAAAATTTCTTCAAGAACTCACCTTGCATTTCTTGCCATGTGCCAATTGATCTTGGTTTCAAAGTGTTAAGCCAAGATTTTGCTTTATCTTTTAAAGAAAAAGGAAACAATTTAAGCTTAACAATCTCTTCAGTGCAATTTTGGTCATTGAAGGCAATACATACTTCCTCAAATTCTTTCAGATGTAAATATGGACTTTCAGATTTTAAACCATAAAAATTAGGAAGTAAAGAAATCATACCTGGCTTAAATCTAAAATTGTTGGCATTGAGTGGAAAGATAAAACATGATGGACTAGAATTTCGAGGTGGTTGCAAATATTCACGCATGGTTCGTAACGATTGATTTTCAGGTTCATCATGTACACTTTCATTGTCAGCCATTATGTCAATTGTGTGTGATTGTGATTCAAATAAATCAATATATAAAGTACCAGGATTAATTTTGACTAATCGACCAGAATTTAAATCACGATACCAATTAAGCATAAATACGTAAATAACTTAAAATAAATAAACAAAAATAATGTACAAGATGGCGGTGTAACCCACCATTAAATATTAACAAGGATGTGGTATAAACCAACCACCCAATAAATATTAACAAGTAAAAAGTTAGATAACTGATAAAGTAAAAAGTTAGATAATTAGAGAGTTAATAATTAGTAAGTTAGAAAGTGCAGAAAATAAAGAGTAGAAAATAAATGATGTAAATTAAAAGTTAGAGTGCAGAAAATAAAAAGTTAGTAAGCAAAAAATAAATAACATAAATTAAAAGTTAGTAAACAGAAAATAAATGACATAAATATAAAAGTTAGAAAGTTAGTATGTTAGCAAGTTAGTAAGTTAGTAAGTTAGATAGTTAGTAAGTTAGAGAGTTAGTAAAGAAACCGAAGGATTGGCAAGCCGATCTTTTGCTCCGGTGAGGGAGATGAGAGAATAGATTTTATTAAAGAAAACAAACCTCACTAAATCAAAACTTCAAATCAAGTCCCCAGCAACGGCGCCAAAAACTTGATTGCGGGATTTAAGGATGCAAATCCAAGTGTAGGTTGTCTTAAGTAATAAATTTCTTCAGAGTCCTAGGTCGATCCACAGGGAATTGATGAAGAAAAATTAATTGAGGTAAGAAAAGGATTTGTCACAACACCAAAAGTAATAAAACAAGTTCACAAATGAATTTAAGGGCTTGCTTGGGTTAGGAGATCCACTCTTGGTAATAAATTAAAGGTAAGATTATTTCTCTTTATAACTCAATTGAAATCCACACACAACGGAGGTTACAATTGGAAAATATAACATTCAAAGTTCAATTATATATGCAATCATATTAAGATTCCTTTAATTATCTACCAACATTTGTAAATGAGTTCAAGCATTCACTGTGCCAATCCTATTGTCTACAATAAATCAAGATTTCCATTATACAAAGAAGGTTTCTAAATTAATTGGAAACAAAATACAATACATATAATGTCTAATTGATAATATATTATTTAAGCACAAGAAATAGAATAACCTAACCTTATTTCATTACCCAGAGCTTCACTCTTTCACCCAAGCAAGATGAAGATTTAGTTACTCATGGATAAGAAGAAAAAAAGAGAGAAGAAGAGAAAGATGAACATAGCTTCAATTTAGAACAAGAGAAAATTACAACAAAGGAAAACAATAAATAAGCATAACCACAACTTGTAAAAACTAAGCCTAACACCAAGTGCCCCTAAATGGTCAGCCAATGGTGCCTTTTATAGAGGATTAGGGATATAAAATGACAAAGGGGCTGATTAAGAGTAGGTGGATGAGTGGATGAATGAGTGGAAAATGCTAAATGGTGAGGATAAGAGTGAAAAATCATTGAGATTTCTTGTCTCTGAAATCATTCATTGCTTAAGTCATGGATTTCGTCATCAAATAGAAAAGTCATCTTCATGAAAGTTGTAGATCTTGATCTTAACTTTCAGATGTCCAAATTTCAGCCCAAGATAATTCTTACAGCCCGAGATATGGCCCAATTACTGCAGACTATTCAGGCCCAATTTCAGCACCTCTGTTTTGACTTCCAGACCCAATATCACCACCAAGCTGTCTGAATTAGCTCTTGTGTTCTCATGAAAGTTGTAGATCTGGGTCTTAACTTTCAAATGTCCAAATTTTAGCCCAAGATAATTCTTACAGCCCGAGTTATGCTTTGATTACTGTGCACTGTTCAAGTTCCAAACACAAAACTCGTGTTCTGTCTTCTAAGCCCATTTAGCTCTTCTTGATGTCCATATTTTACCTGGAACTCTCATGAAAGTTGTAGAGCTTTCTCTCAGCTTTTCTAAAAGGTAAAATTCATAATTGCTAGACATCTAGAACTCAAAATATGACCAAAATACAGAACATAACCAGGCCTAATCAATTAAGTACATGATGAGTGTAAATGACTAAAAATGAGGGTTTATTAATGTATAAAATATATGCTCATCAATGAATTAATTGTGGAAAGGTGAAACAAGATTTTTTATGAATCCTAGATTTATTTTAAACTTGTTGGAAGCTATAAAACTTGATTTGAAAAAATCTAAGTGTTCTTAGCAGATCAGAAGTTTCAGTTAGTCACTTAAGTGACTAAATATCTATACAGTTCAATTGTTTGCTGCTACCTTGACATTATGTGTCTTTAAATGAGATATTTTCTCTCATGTCTCACCACTTTCACAACTGCTAGCAGGAGAAACCAAGGGGAGATCAAAGAAAGGAGTAAAAAGAAGACAAACATTAACCAAAGAGGAGGAAGAAGGAAGTGGTGGGGAGGAGCTACTTAGTGACTTTATTTCTAGCCATTAGAGGTAGGGGGAACTTTGTTTTTACTCATCCTTCCATTTTCTTCATCTTGTTCATGAGAGTTGGCTTGATGTGAGAATTAGGTTTTGAGTGTGATTTGGTGTTTTTGGCTTGAATCTTGTTGGAGAACTTGTGGATGGCTTGTTTTTGAGTTGTTGGATGCATGGAGATGGATTTTCAGCCCTTAGATACCTTTGGTTTCAACTTAAGTCAAAATGGAGTTTTCGGGTTTAAGTGGATGAATGATTCATGATAGATTGATTAAGTGAAATTAAAGTTGTATAAGAGTTACAATGTGTTAATGGATATCTTTTGATGTTGGAAATCACTTGGAATTGAATTTTGAGTGATTGTATGAGGGTTTTGTTCTAATGGGATAGTAACCACGTTTTGTAGAATTATGCAAAAAGCCCCTTGTGCCGCGTCGTGACTGTGCCATGCCGAGGTGTGATAGTGACCGAGAGCTATGAGCTGCGGCATGATTGAGAGCCACATCAGGGCGTGAGTGGGTAGAGAATTGGGCGTCACAACGTGTAAGAGCTGCGCCGAGGCATGACTTCCAAACTTGGACAGGAATTGTTGTTTGATGCCATGGAGCTTCTTATTGTGTAGTTTCTTCTTTTATACTTGTTAATGAATGATGAGACTCTAATAGGGTTGTTTAATGAAGTGAGAAGGTGATGAATCAAATTGATTTGTAATGCTAATTATGTAAAGTAATTAGAAATGGTTATATATATATATATATATTATGTTTGTGATTGTTGAAGGATTTGATCCTCACATTTGGGGATAATCTATAATAGTGTGAGGTAGGATGACACCCTCCGTATTATAATGATGAGTTGAGGTGGGTCATTTCCTCCCTCTTTAGTAGATGTTATCCTAGATGGAAGGTATCTGAGGTGGGTTATATCCTCACTACCGGAGGTTATCCTAGACCTTTGATAGTGTGAGGATGGATAGCTCTTCCCTATCAGAGAATAGTTGAAGATGAACTTTCCTTCTTTACTCTTGGAGATCTATGAAGCAAGGATTTCAAAGTGGTTGAGGTGGGTAATATCCTCGTGGTGTTGGATTCCGATAAATGTTATCATAACATTATCTATATACATGTTTAGGTTATTGCATAGGCATGAACATAAGACATAATTTGGCATAGCATGACAATTATATGGCCAGTTGCCACCATGACATTTAAATTCATGTTATTGCAATTATATGGGTAGTTGTGTATTCTTTATGAATGTATAAAATGCAAGTTTTGGAATACTTCTACTGAAAATTATGATTTCTTTCCCCGCTTGTGTTGTCATGTAAATCTAGGTGCAAGCTCTTCAAAAAAGAAGAAGAAGATGTATGAAGATTAATATAGTTTATACGCTTTATATAGACAGAGATTGTATGTATTCCGCCTTCAGAGGCTTAGTTGTAACTTTGTACATAGTTTGTATTTATGAGAAATATTGACATTATGTATAAGCTCGATAGCTCATGGCTCATAATTTCTTATATAATGATGTAATGTTATATTAGAAATATTTTATTAGTTAGTAACATGCCTAGATCTAGTTACCACGATATAATACAGATCATACTATTGTTTTTAAATTAGGGATGTTACATTATGGTATCAGAATAGTTCATCATGTTGAGTTGGGGTATGCACTGACTATGCTTAGGAATGTTAGGAGTTCCTTTGTGTGTGTTATGCATTCCTTTGTCTCTTGTTTGAGATGTTTGACTAGAATTGCATGACTTGCCTAATGTTAGATTGTTATTAGCCATTGTTACATGGTTACATGATTTTGAGGACTGATCAACTCAATATGTATTGTTTTATGTGTACAGGAAACTATGGCACTAAAGAGGCAAACATGTGAGACAAGGAACTCAACTAGGAAAAGTCCAAATATATGGCCAAGGTTGTGATGGCAATGGCCAATGTGATGCGAGAGCAGACGACCGCTACTGCGAATGCAATGAGGGAGCAATCAACTGCAACTACTAGGATGTTTGAGCGAATAGGGAACAATCAACCTATACAACCGGCGCAACCCTAGCTAGCACAAGTGGTGCAGGTGGAAAGAAATTAGGATTTTCATGATCTTTCAAAATTTCAGAAGGCAAGTCTGCAACGCCCCTTTTTCACCTCTCACGAAGAAGGAATGTCACACCATAACAAAAGTAAAACGAAAATACGGAAAACAATAAATACATTGATTGTTAAAGACCCAATTCATTTTTAACATGTAATTAAATAATTTGCATCTTAGATTGCATGGTATTTGAGTATTGAAAATGCGTGTGCACATATATATTTATTTTTAAAGTAAAGGGATAATAATAATTGTAGACACAATGGAGATTGCGCTGAATTGAAAGTCATACATTCACATTATATATATATATATATATATATATATATATATATATATATATATGCATCCGACGAGCGCCGAACTCGGTCAAAATTATAACCGAAGTTATTACCTAAACTTGTAGTATAGTGAACAACAGGATCGTCTCCTCAAGGATCGTAAATGCAATTTTATCAAATTAAGTTAAGTTAGAAAGGGGGTTTTGATTGTTCAAGGATTACAATGACAAGATCGAAGAAAAATAACAATTAAAAGAAAGTCAATTCGAGAAATCTATCCGAGATTGGGTGGATTCAATCATAGACCTTTCAACAAACACCTGAAATACATTTGAATGGTTAACTTGGATCTAATCGAGATCTCGCATCAGATCCAGAATTCATACTAGACAATCGTCGTAATTCAATTGACAAGTGATAAACACAAATCTGCAATCGCACCATTCATGTAAATATATGTCAATTTAAGCACCAAATTCAATTAACCTAGGCACAAATCAGTAACCTAACCTCTTCAATTACGTGATTAGTTTAGATCAATCAGTTCTAAGTTTCATCACAAATCTCAATCTTCGTTATGTGATTAATTCAGATTAATCAGTTCTAAATTTCATCACAATACTTAATCTTAAACCAAGATCAAATCGATCAAACATAAGCGAGAATCACCATTCATGCATTCAAGATTAAGAGAACAGAAGAAGAAGAGAAGAGGAATTCAAATATAAATCAAATACATTACATAACCAAGGTCTCAAGAATCCAAGCCACAATCTCTTCAAGAGTCCCGAATTGACTAGAAGTGACTTAGCTCTCCATTACAATGAAGGAAAAATATACAAGAACTATGAAAAGCTATCTCTAACACCAAGTGTGTGTTTTTCCTAGAGCTCTCCACATGCTTCCTTTTATAGAGGATTCAGAGTAGTAGTAGATGGGTAGATGGGATGAGTAGGTGGATGAGTAGGTGGATGAGTAGGTGGGTGAGTAGGTGGATGAGTAGGTGGGTGAGTAGGTGGGTGAGTAGGTGAGCTACCTTGTCTCTGAAATTCTTTATTGTTGAACTCATTGATTTCGTCATTTCTGAGCCAAGTGGTCTTCATGAAAGTTCTAGGAAATTGTCTAAGCTTTCCAATGGCTCTAGAAGCACCCAAAAATTCGTCCTACAGCCCAAGATATGACTCAATTACTACAGACTGTTCAGGATCAGTTTCAGCACCTCTGTTTTGACTTTCAGACCCAATATCTCCATCAAGGAGCCCGAATCAAGTTTTGTGTTTGTCATGAAAGTTGTACATATGGGTCTTAACTTTCAGATTACAAATTTTCAGCCCATTCTACAAACCCAAACTCGAATTATGTTCTGGTTACTACACACTGTTCGGGTTCCAATCACAAATCCCGTATTCTGACTTCCATGCCTAATTAGCTCCACTAGATGTCTGAAATTGACTTTGAGCTCTTCATCAAAGTTGTAGAGCTCTCTCTTATCTTTCCTACAAGGTAAAATTCATAATTATCAGACATTTATAACTCAAGATATGGCTAAAATACAGAAACAATGTAAGACCCGAATAATGCTGAAAAAATCAATTAAGTCCGATTCGAGTTCAAACTTACAAAACATAATCAAATTCAGTCAATTAAGTACATGAAGAGTGTAAATAACTAAACATAAGGGTTTCTTAATGAATAAAATATGTGATTATCAAATTCCCCCACACTTAGCTTTTTGCACTCTTGGGCAAAACATATAAAACTAAAGTTAGAAGACAAAGACAAACGACACAAACTTAAAAGCTAAAAACTCTAAAGGATTCAATGAAGCAAGAAGAGCAACAAGAAATTCAAGGGATCAAAGCATAAATGAGGTAACATTTCTTCACATCTCAAACCAACAAGCAAGGAAACTTCCGTTGAAAAGAATGAATTAAGAATGATGGATCTTCACAAGATTCCCTCTCAATCTCTCAAGTGTTTAAAAGGTAGGTATTTCACTCAATTCAACCCATGAAAATTGCACTACCATAGGCTTGCTTATCTTCTACTTCTCCACTACTCAAAACACATGCACACACAAATCATGAGGACTTTATTCAAGGTTGTAGTGAGGTCAAGGTAACAGAAAAGGATAAAATGGATATGAGAAGATAAATACCAAAGAGAATAAAAGCAAATGAGAGCTGAGTTCAAATAACAAGCATAAAAATTCATCTCAACTCTAATGTATATCCCTTTACATATTCATTTCCCAATCCTTTTCTCTTTTTTTTTTTATATATATATAAACATAACCATATACATACATTTTTTTTAAGGCACTCTTTCCTTTTTCTTTTTTTTTATATATATAAACATAACCATATACATACATTTTTTTTAAGGCACTCTTTCCTTTTTCAACAACCATTTTGTACACACACCCCCACACTTGTTCAAAAACTCATCCATTAACTAAGCTAATGTTCTTTTATTCCCTAAGGTAAAGTCGGAACACGATTTTTCATTTAAGGCACATAATGAGATAGAAACAAGGAATGGTCAAATAAGCTCAAAAGGGTTAAGCAAAGGAAAATATACAAGGTTGGCAGGGAATTTTCAAGAAGTCAAAAGAGTGCTTGATATCATATTGGAAACAAGGTTGGCTATTTGGTTAAACTAGTTAATTAAGAAAGTGGGCCTCAATCATGTTCATGCATGCAAGTGAAATGTAGCCTCAAAAAGAATCAAAGCAAGTTCTAGAGTGGTCCTTAACATGAGTGAAAATCACACAAGAAAGAAGAGAATGACATAAATGTTGAATCCATCCATTAGGCTCAAAATCTCACAAGGTATGCATCCATCAAACTCAGTTCATCAATTCAATCATCCATCACCAAGCATATCAGTTCAAGAAGGGAGAAAAGTTATTCAATCATGCAATGAACCCCCTTTTTTTTATTATTTTTTTTAACAAAAAAGAAACATGCTAAAATCTCTCCCCCACACTTAATATAGACATTGTCCTCAATGTGAAAGTGATAAATAAAACGGAAAGAAAAGAGCAACACAACCTGATGAGGGCCGAGATAATGGTAAGCAGAAAAGATGCGGAAGAATCAAAGCTGCAAATGAAACCGAAAACTCACAAAACAAATGAGTAAAATGTAAAACCAAAATAACATGACTGGAATAATATAAAATTAAAGAGGAAATGCGGGTCTTTTAGAGTCAGATTCCTAAGACTGTAACACTTCTGTTCATCTCTGAAGAGATTCCACAATTAAGAAGTTCATGATGTACCATGCCACAAGAATGCGTCTCAAGAGTCAATAAAGTATAACTTACTGACTCCTTACTCAGTCATTTAAAGTGAAGTATGTTTTTATCTTCTCAGATTGCGAAAACCATTCCCAAAGATCTTGAAAACAAATCTAGTTGGGTTGCCTCCTAATAAGCGCTTGTTTAACGTCATTAGCTCGACGTTGGGACACTTCTTAGTGATCTTTATAATGTGGATGGTAAAAGCCCATCACTTTCACTTCCACATTTTTCGGCTTGAGATGGTGTCCATTGGTCTTATTAAGTGAGGTTGGTGAAAAGACTCCACCAGGATCCCATTGGTTGAAACGTGATGACCAGGTTATGGTTGACACAACATGATAGCTTCCACTACGGTCCCATTGGTTGAAGTGTAACGACCAAGTGAAGCTTGAAGCATGAGGTTCACATTGGGGTCCCATTGGTCTTCCTTGACTTCACCAATGGCATGCAATACATGTAATTTTGCAATCCCGCTTTCATTGATAATCTTTGGACCATGGCCTAAAAACAAAATCCACTTCAAGTAGTTACTAGCATCTGCTGACTTTCCTTTTTCTTTGAAAATTCCTCAATGGCTTTCAACTCCACCTCCCTATATGTTTCAGATTCTGCAACTACATTGTTGATAGACCCTTCTATATCATTAGATCTTGCGTAAACAGAATCATTAGTTTTCAAATATGCAGAAATTTCGGCACACACAACACATTTTATATCACCATCATGATCAGCACATGAGTTGCAATTGATAGAATCATCAAAACTAATTAAATCGGGAAATTCAAAGACACAACTCATTATGAGTTTCCTCAACTAAGTCTGCATGTAAATCAATATGACAATTAGAATGCAGGGAGTTGGGAATTGTTTGGGAAAGAGTTGGCCCGACTCTTGACATCTCGGTTCATTAAAAGTGGTTGTCAACTGGTCAATTTGGGTTGTTAAATCTGAATAGTGGCGTGAAATTCTGCTGGAACTCAATTTGGGTTTTCATCAAGTCCTCCCATGAAGGCTCAAGTTTTATGGTTGATGGACTTGTTATCTCTTGGAATGGTGCTCATATTGAAATGATTATTCTTTGTAGTGATGCCGTATTGTCATATCCCGGATCTGGATAGTATTCCCAGCTAGGATTGTATGTGTTGAAGAAGGGGTCATAACTCTGTTCTTCTTCGCGGAACGTGGTTCATCGGAAAATAACCCATTTCTTGCAACAAATTGATCTGGAAAAATAGAACTAGCATCTTGAAGTGTAGGGCATGCATATGTGGGGTGAGATGAACAAAAACAAATGTTACACACAAGTGTAGCTTCTGCATTGCAGGTAATTGTTGTCTCACTACTATATGTCTTACCAAAGAAGTCAATTCCTCAAGTTTTGACTCCATTATGACACGGTCCATTGTATCCTTAAAATGCAAAGAATGCAATAAAATGATAATGAAAGAAAAAGAAAAAATTAAAAAGAAAGAGTTAGTATGGGATCAACACTCAAAATATGCAAAAATAAATCTAGTTAATATATCTACACATTTTTAAAATTTATGGGAGCAACACAAGACAAAATCTACATAAAAATGAAACTAGAAAATACAATAAAAAATAATAAAAAATTAAAAAAAATGGTCTAAATAATAGAATTTCGAAAAACCAGGGTTAACCTCACAGTTTACTGTGAGTCTTGTTTATCAGGCTGTTTTCCTTCAGCTGACTAAGTTTCATATTTTTCTGAGCACGTTCAGTTCGAAAATTGTATCAACTACCCATAATCACCAGTTTTCCGTCTTTCCTTCACTAGAGAAATTCAGAAATCTAAGAAAAAAAATTGTTAGTGTAGTATGAACAATACTATATAATGGATAAAAATGTTAGAAAAGTTAATAAAAAGCAAAAGTTAGTAAAAACACTTAAAATGAAAAGATTACACTTACTAATCCCCGACAACGGCGCCAAAATTTTGACGAGCGCCGAACTCAGTCAAAATTATAACCGAAGTTATTACCTAAACTTGTAGTATAGTGAACAACACCGGATCGTCTCCTCAAGGATCGTAAATGCAATTTTATCAAATTAAGTTAAGTTAGAAAGGGGGGTTTTGATTGTTCAAGGATTACAATGACAAGATCTGAAGAAAAATAACAATTAAAAGAACAGTCAATTCAGAAATCTATTCGAGATTGGGTGGATTCAATCATAGACCTTTCAACAAACACCTGAAATACATTTGAATGGTTAACTTGGATCTAACCGAGATCTCTACATCAGATCCAGAATTCATACTAGACAATCGTCCAGAATTCAATTGACAAGTGATAAACACAAATCTGCAATCGCACCATTCATGTAAATATATGTCAATTTAAGCACCGAATTCAATTAACCTAGGCACAAATCAGTAACCTAACCTCTTCAATTACGTGATTAGTTTAGATCAATCAGTTCTAAGTTTCATCACAAATCTCAATCTTCAGTTATGTGATTAATTCAGATCAATCAGTTCTAAATTTCATCACAATACTTAATCTTAAACTAAGATCAAATCAGATCAAACATAAACAGAATCACCATTCATGCATTCAAGATTAAGAGAACAAAAGAAGAAGGGAAGAGGAATTCAAATATAAATCAAATACATTATATAACCAAGGTCTCAAGAATCCAAGCCACAATCTCTTCAAGAGTCCCGAATTGACTAGAAGTGACTTAGCTCTCCATTACAATGAAGGAAAAATATACAAGAACTATGAAAAGCTATCTCTAACACCAAGTGTGTGTTTTTCCTAGAGCTCTCCACATGCTTCCTTTTATAGAGGATTCAGAGTAGTAGTAGATGGGTAGATGGGATGAGTAGGTGGATGAGTAGGTGGATGAGTAGGTGGGTGAGTAGGTGGATGAGTAGGTGGGTGAGTAGGTGGGTGAGTAGGTGAGCTACCTTGTCTCCGAAATTCTTTATTGTTGAACTCATTGATTTCGTCATTTCTGAGCCAAGTGGTCTTCATGAAAGTTCTAGGAAATTGTCTAAGCTTTCCAATGGCTCTAGAAGCACCCAAAAATTCGTCCTACAGCCCAAGATATGACTCAATTACTACAGACTGTTCAGGACCAGTTTCAGCACCTCTGTTTTGACTTTCAGACCCAATATCTCCATCAAGGAGCCCGAATCAAGTTTTGTGTTTGTCATGAAAGTTGTACATATGGGTCTTAACTTTCAGATTACAAATTTTCAGCCCATTCTATAAACCCAAACTCGAATTATGTTCTGGTTACTACACACTGTTCGGGTTCCAGTCACAAATCCCGTATTCTGATTTCCATGCCCAATTAGCTCCACTAGATGTCTGAAATTGACTTTGAGCTCTTCATCAAAGTTGTAGAGCTCTCTCTTATCTTTCCTACAAGGTAAAATTCATAATTATCAGACATTTATAACTCAAGATATGGCTAAAATACAGAAACAATGTAAGACCCGAATAATGCTGAAAAAATCAATTAAGTTCGATTCGAGTTCAAACTTACAAAACATAATCAAATTCAGTCAATTAAGTACATGAAGAGTGTAAATAACTAAACATAAGGGTTTCTTAATGAATAAAATATGTGATTATCAGCATCTAGCCTATTTAGTTACATCATCAAAATATACAAAAAGTAAGAGGCTTTACCCACCCAAGATAATTACAAATTTACACCCCATCAAATTAGCAAAACGTCAGGCTTCCCAAAAAGATAAACAGTTAGCTATCAATAGCCACCAACAGTATCAGCTCCTATGACTGACGAGAAGGGACCGTAGCAGGGTCCTCCTCATCCGATGATGTCGCCATCGGAGCAACCGAATTTCAAGCAAAAGCCCAAGCAGTGGAGAGGAAAAAGTCCTATTGCGGGGTATAATAAAGGTCATCCCACAAATCCCTAACAAGCAAGTAAAACTCTAAATGGACAAAAGTTGTAAAATAAAAAACAGGCGGGTCATAGCAACCCCAGGCTAAAGACATAGTCAGCTCCCCATGGTAGATGCATCGGTCCATGCTCAAGTTGATGTGCCAATAGTCAGGTCCACCATGAAAGGTCATCCTAGCATACCCCAAAAATCGGGCAGACGCGAAGACATCTTCAATCAGCACTAGTTGTAATCGGGCCAAAAGCCAGGAAACTCAGGCGCCTCTTTTTCTTCCTCGCGAACGTCTTCTCAGAAGCACATAATTTAAAATAGAAGTACATATATACAAAAAAGAGGTGAGACACCCAGCATTCAATACCAAATTGGTAGCAAGAAAACAGAACGGTGCTAGACTCCCACATAGCATTACAACATATATATTTATCAACAGAATAAATAAAAATAATGGTAATAACCAAGTAAGCAATAAAAGAGAAATAACAGCAGAATCTCAGGCAGTGAACAGTTTATCAAGCCAGATAATTATATTGACATTAAGAGCATATATTTTAATGGTCATAAGCACTCATGCTCAATGAAATATGAGATAGACACTGGACAATGCACAATGCATTATGGTACCAAAAATCCTACTCCATGGAGCTAGACATCAATATTTCGGAGAGAATGATCAAGGAGTCATGCCAATATCTTGTTAGCCTTTACAAATAATGTGCTTCATCTCATAAAAATATTTGCACAGTATGGCTTATACATGGCACCTCAACAGTTGATCGCGATATAGGACAGCGTCTCAGTCTGGATCATCGGTGTGTTTGCATCGGTCTATCCCACGGCCTCAGTGGAGCTACCACTGTCTATTGTGGGACACCCGCACTCCAATGCCCCTAAGGTCAACCACTATAACCCTACGCTTAGTTTACTCACACCGCACAAAGGTGTTATTCAATCTCCTAGGCATACATCGCCTTCTCAACAAAGTCCAACGGACATCACATATGCATGATGACTCAATTTACATAATGTATATGTATCAATGATATGTTCCTCATAAACAGAGCATCACTTGCATACTCATCATCAAGGCATTTCTCACAGAACATAGCACAATAGCACATAGACAATTCTCAATAATATCATGTTGCAAATTTTATCAAGTACACATTAACAAGTACTTAATCCCTCATATGGACTCACAATAGCATAGAACCAATTCTCAATATCAGCATATATATATATATATATATAGGGTTCAACAATGATCATGATTTCATATTATGGAATCCAACATTTCCAATGTCTTAAATCTTGATCAATGGTGAAAATTTTAGGTTAAGGAACCCTTAGAAACCGTGGCTCCCTTAAGAGTTATTGCTCAATTTAATTCTTCCATCTCATTATGGATTATATATATCTCTAAGTCCTTAATTCCCAAGGATGCACCAAAGCATCACTTGGACCCAAAATTTCCTCTAAAAACCGTGGCCTCCCTAGGTCATCAAGGTTCCAAATTTCTTTTCATATTATGCATTGGTCACTTAATACCTAATCACTTAAATCTTATTTCACACAAAATCAATCCAATCCCTTAAAATCCATGACCAAAACCATGGCCTCTCCTTAGGGTAGCAAACCCCCAAACTTTTCCATTTATTAAATCTAACATTATCATTCAACACTTAATCACATAAGCTTTATTTTATTTGTATACAATATCAAATTCACATCCCTAAATTTTAGTAAAAAATCGTGACCTCCATAGGTGACAGGGAACCCTAGATTTTTCATTCGTCCGATCCATCATTATCAAGACATTTATACGATCAAACTTTAATCTTAATCAAGATCACACAAAACATAAAAATCAATCAAACCAAGTAACCATCCAAGATGGATTTCTCCATCAACAACCACACAAAAGTCTTCTCACCACCAATAATGGTTGAAGTGAGTAGATCTCCCTCTTACCTAAAGGAAGAACACGTAAATGGTCTCCTTGTTGGCTTCTTGATGGTTCAGTTTTGGGGCTTCCAAGAGCCCTAGAATTTCAAACACAAAGGATTAACACCAAGCTTTGAAAAAGATGAATCTTTGGTCTCCAATGAGACCATGGAACACGAAAATGAAGAGAATAAAGAAGAAAAATGGAAGCTTTACCTTAAAGCTTCAAGCTTGGTCTTGGAAGAAAATGGTGAAGATGATGGATTTTGAAGAAGCTCTTCAAATAGGAAGTGTAGAGGATGATGAGGGGAATGTAGAAATAGTGTTTGTGAGGTGAGAAAATGAAAAGAAATGGTCACCAATGGGGTTGCAAAATCGTGAGGGAAGAAGGAAGAAGAAGAGAGAAGTTAGAGAGAAATGAAGATGAAACTTGAAAAGAAAGAAAGTGATAGATGAAATGAGTGATATTTTGGTAAAATGTGATAAGTATGGAAGCAAATTTTTGCTTCCCTTAGGCAAGCATTGCCATGGCAACAAGAGAGAGGGAAGAGGGGGGGAATGGCTTCTCCAACAAGCCAATGGCACATTAGTCATTTGGTGGTCAAAGCTTCTCAAAGAAGCTTTGATTAAAATACAATATATTTGAATTAAAGTAGATTTAATTAGACATAAAGTGGATTACATTAGGATAATGTGATAGGATTTTTAATACATGATATTATCTAATGGACAATTGTTACAATTGACAGAAGTCAGTATTAATTATTTGACGGATAGAAATTACACAACAATTTATTATTTCATCTAATAAAATTTCTTGAAAAATGTGAAATCTCGTAAATCGTATCCATTCTCGGGTTTAGTAAGATCCCCCCGTCGATGTTTCCACAGATCATGGCTCTCGAAAAAAATATTGCATTTCCCCGGCTCCGCTTAGTTTGTACGTAAAACGAGAAATCATGTTAAAATATTTCACGTTCTCAGAAAAATCTAAAAAAATTCACAAAAATCATAAATATTAAAAAATGATTATTTATCATAAAATTATAATTTTTCAAGGCGTTATAGAGTCCACCATTGTTCAAAGAGGAGTATGACTCGGTGAGGGCTGAGGAGTAGATAACAGAGTTGGAGGAGATCTTTTATTGTGATGAGGTGTTCAGAAGATTAGAAGATGTCTTTTGTTGCATACATGTTGAAAGGGGAGGCTGAGCATTGGTGGAATGGTGCAAGGAGGATGTTGGAGGTAGTTGGGACGTAGGTTACTTGGGAAGTATTCAAGGTTGTCTTTCTGGAGAAATACTTTCCATAAAGTGTGAGGAGGAGAAAGAGATAGAGTTCTTATAGCTGCAGCTAGGAAACATGACAGTTGGATAGTACGTGGCAAGGTTTAAGGAGCTGTCTAAGTTCTTTTCTTCCCTTCGGTACAATTCAAATGACAGTTAGAAGTGTGTGAAGTTTAAGACGAGTTTGAGAAAGAGCATGTAGAGGTTAATGAAGCCTTTTGAGATATGAGAATACCCTACCTTAGTTAACAAATGCATAGTTGTAGAACCCTTCAGTTTGAAACCGCAACCGGAACATCGATCACACGATTACTACAAATGGAAGAAAGTGGATGAAAGATCCGAGAGAAGTGATCCACATCCTATAGATCAGCAGGACAAAGGGAGGCAAGTTTAGAGAGATGATTATGAGCAAAGATGTACCAAGTGTGGTAGGTACCATGGGGGCAAAACCTACTCATCTGACTAAATAACCTATTTTAAGTGAGGCAAGTTGGGACATTATACCAAGAATTGTCCTTAGAAGAAAGAGGCAAAATTAGACACCAGACCATAGCCTAGGACAGAGTATATGTAACATCCCTAAAATTAATAATTTCATGATAAATAGTCATTTTATAATATTTGTAATTTTTGTGAATTTTTTTGAGAGCGTGAAATATTTCAATATTATTCCTCATTTTGCATGCACGCTGAGTGAAGTCGGAGAAATGAGATATTTTTCCGAGAACCTTGAACTGTGAAAATGTCGACAAGGGATCTTACTAAACCCAAGGCCAGACACGGTTTACGAAGTTTTATATTTTTCAAGATTTTTATCATATAATGTGTTTGCTACGCAACAATGAAGATGTATTTTGATGATAACAAACATAAGGATGATGAGAAGACCAAGTCCAAGTATTTAAAGATTAGCTTTAGGACTTAGGATCTATCATGTATGGAGCAGTTAATTAAATATCTCAAATGATCAAAGATTACCTAAACTAAAGGTTTTTAAAAGATCAAATGTTTTAAAAGTTAAAAACAAGCATTTGAAGCTTTTTGGAAAGGATTTTGAATCTGTTTTTAACCGAGGTATTCGAATACCTCAATTTGGTATTCGAATAACCTGATTCGTAAACTGATATTTGCTGCTGTCAAAACAGAGGCATTCGAATACCCCATATGGTATTCGAATACCCAGTTTCAGAATGAACCATTTTTTAAATGAGGCATTCGAATACCCCATATGGTATTCGAATACCCTGCTTTCGAAATATGCCTTATTTTAATGAGGTATTCGAATACCCTTGACTAGTATTCGAATAACTCCAACTTAAAAGCTTTTCGAAAGAATTTTTGACAGGTATTCGAATACCTCCTTCAGCATTCGAATACCCCACGAGAAACAGAGCTACGTTTTAAACAAAGATACGAAGAATCGAAAGTTTTTAATGCTATTAATTGCTCCAAACGGCCATATTCTTCCACGAGCTCTATAAATAGAGGCCTGGGACTTCTCTCGAAAACTCCCTTGACATTGTGATAATTTTTGCTTGCTTGAAAACGTGCTCTACCTTATTCTCTCTTTATTTTCTCGAACTTATAATTGCTTAATTCTTGAGATATTTGAAAACAAGCTCCTTAGTGCTTCAATTTGTATTTATCTACTCTTAGTGAGAGTTTCACTTCATCTCTATATTTATTTACGTGTATTGAGGGTGAGGTATCCCCAAGGATTGTATAAGGGTGAGGTATCCCTTTTGTTTATTTGAGGCTTGAGCACAAGGGTAGAGTTTCCTGTGTGTGAAAAGTGCTCCGTATTGTAAAGGTTGCAAGCTTTGTTGTTTAAGCTTGTCTTGAATAGTGAAAAATCTCGAACGGTGTTTCGGGGACTGGACGTAGGCCACAAGTGGTTGGTGGTCGAACCGGGATAAATCTTGTGCCTGTTTTTCTTCCCTTATTCTCTTTATTTTATGCACTCTATTTATTGATTCCGCAATTTATTTATTACTTGCTCTTTCTTTTTCTCATCTCTTTCATATTCTTTAATAATTATATTGAGCAAAATTTATTTGTTTAAAGCGTTTGCAAAAGTTTTTGTTACTCAATTCACCCCCTCTTAGATCTTGGAAGCCACTTGGTAACAAGTGGTATCGTAGCTAGACTCTTGTATAAAGAGCTTAGCCGCTTCAAGAGAACATGGCTTCCTTAAATGATTTTTTTCGAGGGATCTTCCATAAACCGACCACCCTTTTTCAATGGGGATGGTTATGCATATTGGAAGGAAAGAATGAAAATCTTCATCGAAGCTATTGATCTAGATGTGTGGGATCTTTGTCGAAAACGGCGCATTTATACCTACACGCGTTGTCGATGGTGTAAAAACCGAGACACCTAGAAGTGATTGGTCGATGAGGATAAAAGAAAGGTCCAATATAATTTAAAAGCTAAAAACATCATTACCACTGCTTTGGGATATGATGAGTTTTTTAGAATTTCTAATTGCAAAACCGCTAAAGAAATGTGGGACACTTTACAAGTTACCCATGAGGGTACTAGTGAAGTTAAGAGGTCGAGAATAAATTCTCTAACTCGCGAATATGAACTGTTTAGAATGAACCAAGGAGAAAGCATTCAAGAAATGCAAAGAGGTTCACCCACATTGTTAATCATCTTGCATCTTTAGGAAAAAGTTTTACTAACGAAGATTTGATTAATAAAGTGTTAAGGTGTTTAAGCAGATTTGGCAGCCCAAGGTGACAAGCAATTTCGAGAATCAAGGGACTTGACAACCATGTCATTAGCCACCCTTTTTGGAAAACTTCATGAGCACCGAACTAGAACCGAGCAGATTAAGTCAAAGCGAAGAAAATGATAAAAAGAAAAGGGGATAGCGCTTAAAGCCACTTCCTCAACAATTGACAATGATGATGAAGAAGATGAAGAAAGCTCGAGAAAACATTGAGGTAAACGAAGAAAATCTCATCTGTTAGTTAAAAAATTTGGTAAATTTCTCAAGAAAAAGGGAATGCAAAGAAGACCTCCCTTCCTCCGAAGAAGACTCATTACAAAGGCGAAGGAGCTTCATCAACTCCTACTTGCTATGAATGTGGCAAGCCTGGTCATATGAAAATGGAATGCCCGGTTTACCAAAAGAAGAAAGAGAGACTTGAGAAGAAGCCCTTCAAAGAAAGAAAAGCAAGAAAAGCCTATATAGCATGGGATGAAAACGACATGGATTCAAGACAAATGACTCAGATAGCGAAGAAGCTCAACTCTGTCTCATGGCCAAAGGAGAAGAAGAAGAAAGCGAAAATGAGGTAAGTTCTAACTCTACTTTACTGCCCTCTTATGATGAGTTACAAGATGCCTTTGAAGAATTGCATGACGAATCAATAAAACTCTCAAAACAAATTTCTTTCTCTAAGAAAAAAATCTCTTCTTTAGAAAATAAAATTCTTATTTTAAATAAAGAGATTGAAGAACTAAAAATTGAAAATGAAACTTTGGGAATTATTGATGCATGCTCATCTCATCCCTCACATGCTTCTACTTCTTATTCTTGTTCTTCATGTCACACACTTGAGAAAGAAATTGAAGACTTAAAAAATACCCTTGCCAAATTCACTTCTGGGAGAGATAATCTAAATATTATATTAGGGAAACAAAGGGTTGTTTTTGAAAAAGCTGGAATTGGTTATAACCCGAAAAATCAACATAAATCTTATAAAAATTTTTTCGTTTATTCAAGTACTTCCAAGAGTCCATTTATTAAATGTTTTTTCTTGTGGAAAGAAAGGTCATAGTGCTTCAACATGCAATGCTAGAAAGAATATTAACACAAAAATTGGGACAAAAATGGTTTGGATTCCAAAGGGTACTTTGCCTAAAACTGACACTCAAGGACCCAAGAAAATTTGGGTACCAAAAGTTAAAAATTAAAATTGTGTTGTAGGTGTGCTTGAAAGCCGGGAGCTCAAATTGGTATCTCGACAATTTGTTCCAAGCACATGACTGGAGACGACTCAAAATTCACCATGTTTATTCCCAAGAATCATGGACATGTTACTTATGGAGACAACAACAAGGGAAAAATTCTTGGAGTCGGAAAAGTTGGCAAGAATCCAAATTCCTCTATTGAAAATGTGTTGCTTGTTGAAGGCTTAAAGCATAATCTTCTTAGTATTAGCCAATTATGTGACAAAGGTAACAAGGTAATTTTTGATTCAAATTGTTGCATAATTGAAGATAAAAATGATAAACATGTTAAATTCATTGGTCATAGAATAAATAACATTTATATGATTAGCCTTGATGATATATCTTCAAATGATGCGAAATGCCTTTTAAGTAAGAATGATGATTCATGGTTATGGCATAGGAGAATTGCACACATTCACATGGATCACCTAAGGAAGTTGGTCTCTAAAGAGCTAGTAATTGGACTACCAAAGCTTAATTTTGTTAAAGATAAATTATGTGATGCATGTCAAAAGGGTAAACAAATAAAGGTCTCTTTTAAATCAAAAATATAGTTTCAACTACTAGACCTTTACAACTTTTGCACATGGATTTATTTGGACCCTCTAGAACTATGAGCTTTGGTGGGAATTACTATGCTTTAGTGATTGTGGATGATTTTTCTAGGTTTACATGGACTTTATTTCTCGCAAATAAAAATGATGCATTTCTAGCATTTAAAAGACTTGCCAAAGTTATTCAAAACGAAAAAGGTTTTCAAATTTCTTCTATAAGAAGTGATCATGGTGGCGAATTTGAAAACAATGTTTTTGAAAATTATTGTGATGAACATGGCATTAATCATAATTTCTCTGCTCCCTAGAACTCCACAACAAAATGGAGTTGTAGAAAGGAAAAACCGTTCTTTAGAAGAAATGGCGAGAACTATGCTTAATGAGGCTGCTCTTCCTAAATATTTTTGGGCGGATGTCAGAATACTGACTTGTTATGTTATGAACAGGGCCCTTATAAGGCCTATTTTAAAGAAAACCCCATATGAATTATACAAGGGAAGAAAGCCAAATGTCGCACATTTTCACGTTTTTGGTTGCAAATGTTTTGTTTTAAATAATGGAAAAGATAACCTAGGCAAGTTTGATGCTAAGTCTGATGAAGGTATATTTCTTGGTTATTCAAATCATAGTAAGGCTTTTCGTATATATAATAAAAGAACTATGACTATTGAAGAATCTATACATGTTGCATTTGATGAAACTGACCCAAATGGATCGAGAAAGGATCTTGTTATTGATGATGTTGCAGAAGCCTTAGCGGAAACACATTTGGATAGCAAAGAAAAAGAAATCAAGGAGCAAGAAGATAAACAAAGACACGAGGATTCACAAGCTTTGGAGCTTCCCAAAGAATGGCGTACCTCAAAATATCATCCGCTTGATCAAGTAATAGGTGATGTATCCAAAGGTGTAAGTACTCGAAACTCCATTAGAAATGCTTGTAACCACTTAGCCTTTGTTTCTCAAATCGAACCTAAAGACATTAATGAAGCCTTTAATGATGAACATTGGTTTCTAGCTATGCAAGAAGAATTAAATCAATTTGAACGAAACCAAGTTTGGGAACTAGTTCCTAGGCCTAATAATCATCCTATTATCGGTACTAAATGGGTTTTTAGAAACAAACTTGATGAAGTGGCATAATAACTAGAAATAAAGCTAGACTTGTAGCAAAAGGCTATAATCAAGAAGAAGGTATAGATTATGAAGAAACCTATGCACTGTAGCGAGACTAGAAGCTATTAGGATGTTACTTGCTTTTGCTTGCATCATGGATTTTAAATTATATCAAATGGATGTTAAAAGTGCTTTTTTAAATGGCTTTATCCAAGAGGAAGTATACGTTGACCAACCTCCAGGTTTTGAAAATTATGATTTACCTAACCATGTTTTCAAATTGAAAAAGGCTTTGTATGGTTTAAAACAAGCTCCACGAGCTTGGTATGAAAGATTAAGTAAGTTCCTTTTAGAACACAATTTTACAAGAGGTAAAGTTGACACAACTCTTTTTATTAAAAATAAAAACCATGATATACTCCTTGTACAAGTGTATGTAGACGATATCATATTTGGTGCTACTAACGAAAATCAGTGCAAGGAATTTGCCAAAATCATGCAAAGCGAATTCGAAATGTCCATGATGGGAGAACTCAATTTCTTCCTTGGACTTCAAATCAAACAAACAAGGAGTGGAACGTTCATTAGCCAAACAAAGTATTGCAAAGAACTTCTCAAGAGGTTTGGAATGGACAACTCAAAGCATATGGCTACACCAATGAGTACTTCGTGTTACTTGGATAAAGACGAAGCAGGTAATTCTGTAGAAATTACTAAATATCGAGGTATGATCGGATCTCTTCTCTATCTCACTTGCTAGTAGGCCACGATATAATGTTTAGCGTATGCATGTGTGCTCGATATCAAGCTAATCCTAAAGAGTCGCATTTAAGTGCTGTAAAACGTATTATGAAATATCTAGGTGGCACTACACAAGTGGGCTTGTGGTACCCCAAAGGTGCCACTTGTAGTCTTATTGGTTATTCGACTCCGATTTTTGTTGGATGCAAATTGGATCGGAAAAGCACTAGTGGAACATGTCACTTGCTTGGCAATTCCTTAGTTTCTTGGCATAGCAAGAAACAAAATAGCGTGGCTTTATCCACCGCCGAGAGGTGAATATGTGGCGGTAGGAAGTTGTTGTGCTCAAATTCTATGGATGAAGCAACAACTTTTAGACTTTGGTCTTCACTTAATCACATCCCTATAAGATGTGATAATACTAGTGCAATTAATCGACAAAGATCCCATTATGCACTCTAGAACTAAGCACATTGAGATAAGGCACCATTTTATACGAGATCATGTTCAAAAAGGTGATTGTGTGTTAGAATTTGTTGAAACCAATAATCAACTTTGATATTTTCACAAAACCTTTACCTAAAGATTCGTTCTTTCATTTAAGAAGAGAGCTTGGCATTTTGGATCAATCGTGTATTTAATTTGTTAAATTTAATACTCATTGATTTATTTATCTTTAATTGTTACTGACTTGAGCGTCGGAGATACCCTCCATTTTGTTTTGCGGGTACTCATTTAATCGGGTAAGCTTTAATCTTCAAAATTGCATTCGGACGTAATATTTGGTGTTTTTCTATCTAAGTTATTCGAATACCTTCATCCGGTATTCGAATACCTCGCATGCTTTCATGATTAATTAACCGGGAGTATTCGAATACCTTAGTAGTTATTCGAATACCACGAAGCCTCTTGCCATCGCTTTTGTTCTTGTCTCGGTATATTCGAATACCCTAAAGATTCGAATACCGCTTATCCGAGTCAATCTTATATGGACAGAGTATTCGAATACCCTAGGCAGTATTCGAATACCATCTTTCTAAATTGCCCTGACTTTTGCGTTTCCTAACAGCAGTATTCGAATACCAACCGAGGTATTCGAATACCTCAGGTCTGAGCTTTATATAAGCCCCCTCGTTCACCCGTTCACTCATCTCATTTCCCATTTCTTCTCTCTCGTTTTTTCATCTCCTATTCGAATACCATCTCCCTCGTATCACCCAACCGTCACTCCCTCTCTTTTCAAACCCATTCCTCTCATCTTCTACCTTCATCCATGGCTTCCTCCTCCAAACGTGCTCGCACAAAGACCGCGCCTTGCAACAACCCATTGGATTTGCGACGGCTCTCATCTCACCCAGAAACTCTTGGACGGTTCATCTCTCATTTCAGAGAACGAAACCTTGTGCAGCCCAAGTACGGATTTGGCCTTCTTTGAAAAAGAAGGTGGCTTTGATTTCCTACACCGGTGGACATCCAGGGCGTGCTACGTTTTTGCTCCTACAAGGAGGTCCTCTATCCCGATTTGGTCAAAATGTTCTACCGCAACTTGAGGATTGAGGGACCGGAGCTTCATTTCGACGTCGTGATCAGCACGTTGTGATCACTCCTCAAGACTGGGTTCGCTTTTTTGGTTTAGTATCCGCTGGCCGTAGCAATGAAGACTATGAAGAGTTTGTCCAGCGGTTCGACAAGATTCGAGCCATTGAAGATGTCCTTAGACCTGGGTTGGCATTACCTCCGACTCAAAAGGGAGTCAAAGGGGGCATGATGAAGAGCCGGGATGAGCTCTTGCATTATGCTTATGCCCACATCTTAGCTCCTAGAGGTGGGAACTACGCCTACCTGAGTGAAGATGATGTGTTTATGCTGTGGATCCTGAAGAAAGGATACCAGATAAACTGGCCCGTCTTCATTATGAAGCATATGATGAGAGCTAAGGGAAAAGAACGCTCAGAGCTACCTTATGGGGTGATCATCACTGCCTTCCTAGGCAAGTATCGCATATTGTGGAGACCGAGCGAAAAACTCAGTGACCCACCATAATGTGTTTGGTTCTTATACGCTGAACCGAATGAAGATGATAAAGACCGATGAAGGTGGGTATTCCCGGTTGAAGTTGACGATGATGAGGACGACCGGGTGATCCTGCCGCCGCCCCTGTTCGCCGTTCTTGCCGCTCCGTAGCCCCCCGCCGCCTCGGCGTCACCTTCTTGGCCTGTTTGCCCCCCTTCGCCGCTTGGTTCGGTCCACTGGATCAAGTCATGGCCACTTTACTGTGCCAACCGTGCTTACATGGAGGATAACCGAGCTTATTTGGAACACACCTTCTCGCCCGTTTGATGACAGACTTGATGGTGTTGAGCGTGAGCAAGCCGCCTTGCGTGCTTTGCTATCTTCACGGGGTTGTTTCCCTCCTCCTCCGCCGATGCCTCTTTCTAGGCTTTGTTCTTGTTTGGATGAATTAGTTGTTTACTCTTTCATTACATTATGTATATTGGCTAAATTATTAATAAAATCAGTTTCTCTTTATGCTTATTGCCTCTTTTATGCATTATATTTTGTTGTATCTTTTGATTATGCCAAAGGGGAGAACAACAATATAACTATGAGAAAAGACAGTTTAAAATAACTATTATTGGATTCCAACATTAAGGGGGGAGCTACGCCACGCACATATGAATGTAAGCCTCTTACTTTGTGAATTCCAATTATTTCAGACGATGCTTTTCTCTATGATAGTTTGTCATCATCAAAAAGGGGAGAATGTGTTTGCTACGCAACAATGAAGATGTATTTTGATGATAACAAACATAAGGATGATGAGAAGACCAAGTCCAAGTATTTAAAGATTAGCTTTAGGACTTAGGATCTATCATGTATGGAGCAGTTAATTAAATATCTCAAATGATCAAAGATTACCTAAACTAAAGGTTTTTAAAAGATCAAATGTTTTAAAAGTTAAAAACAAGCATTTCGAAGCTTTTTGGAAAGGATTTTGAACTGTTTTTAACCGAGGTATTCGAATACCTCAATTTGGTATTCGAATAACCTGATTAGAACCGATATTTTCTTCTTGTCAAACAGAGGCATTCGAATACCCCATATGGTATTCGAATACCCAGATTTGAGAATGAACCATTTTTTAAATGAGGCATTCGAATACCCCATATGGTATTCGAATACCCCGCTTTCGAAATATGCCTTATTTTAATGAGGTATTCGAATACCCTTGACCGGTATTCGAATAACTCCAACTTAAACAGATTTTCGAAAGAATTTTTGACAGAGGTATTCGAATACCTCCTTGTGCATTCGAATACCCCACGAGAAACAGAGCTACGTTTTAAACAAAGATACGAAGAATCGAGAAAGTTTTTAATGCTATTAATTGCTCCAAACGGCCATATTCTTCCACGAGCTCTATAAATAGAGGCCTGGGACTTCTCGAAAACTCCCTTGACATTGTGATAATTTTTGCTTGCTTGAAAACGTGCTCTACCTTATTCTCTCTTTATTTTCGAACTTATAATTGCTTAATTCTTGAGATATTTGAAAAACAGCTCCTTAGTGCTTCAATTTGTATTTATCTACTCTTAGCGAGAGTTTCACTTCATCTCTATATTTATTTACGTGTATTGAGGGTGAGGTATCCCCAAGGATTGTATAAGGGTGAGGTATCCCTTTTGTTTATTTGAGGCTTGAGCACAAGGGTAGAGTTTCCCTGTGTGTGAAAAGTGCTCCGTATTGTAAAGGTTGCAAGCACACGTTGTTTAAGCTTGTCTTGAATAGTGAAAAATCTCGAACGGTGTTTCTGGGACTGGACGTAGGCCACAAGTGGTTGGTGGTCGAACCGGGATAAATCTTGTGCTACTGCTTTTTCTTCCCTTATTCTCTTTATTTTATGCACTCTATTTATTGATTCCCGCAATTTATTTATTACTTGCTCTTTCTTTTTCTCATCTCTTTCATATTCTTTAATAATTATATTGAGCAAAATTTATTTGTTTAAAGCGTTTGCAAAAGTTTTTGTTACTCAATTCACCCCCTCTTAGTCTTGGAAGCCACTTGGTAACATATAAAAATAAAAATTATTGTACATTTTATTATCCGTTGAACAATTAATATTGGCTTTGCTATCTATAATAATTGTCCATTGCATAATAGCTTATAGTAGAAATCCTATCACCATATCCAAAGGAAATCCACTTTATGTCACATCACTTTGACTTTTCAAAAAGGTAGAAACTTAGCTTCTTGGAGAAGCTTGGAGGAATCTTCCTAGCACCTTCCTCTTGGCTTGTTGGAGAAGCCAATCCCTCTCTCCTCCCTTTTTTGTGTGGCTATGGTTGGAGGAAGGAGAAGATGACCATTTGTCATCTTTTCTCTCAACCACACATCACATTTTCATTTCACTCAAAAGTTTTTATCACTTTTTCTCTCTGCTATTTCTCTCCTCTCACTTTTTCTCTCAACCATTTTCTCCTCCTTCTCTCTTCTTCTTCCACGGCAATCACCACCATGGGAGGCCATCTTCATTAGCTTGCTAAACTCATCTTGATTCTTGAATCTACACTTCCATTGAGATTCTTCCTTTCTTGTTGAAATCACTTACAAGGAACTCACTTTTTCTTTATTCTCTCACCATCTCCATGGCCTCACCCCTCTAAACCACTCATCCATCTTCTTTAATTCTAACTAACTCTTGATCTTGAATCTACACACCATTCTAGGCAACTTTCATGTTGTGACTATCACCAAAATCTACCATTTTCATTTTGGTCCATCAAACTTCAAAGTTGGAGACTTTAAGGTAAAGTTCATAGCTTTTTCACCTTTCCTCCCCATTTTCATGATTCTTGATCTCTTAGGTGATCAAGGGTTCCTTTTCTAAGTTTTGATGATGATTTTGATGAGTTTTTATGTCTTTAGAATTTTCTTGAAGGTGTAGGACGAAAATCTCCACAAGGGACCAAGAGGCTTGCTTTCTTGTGTTGTCATCAATAGGTAAGAGGGAGATAATCATCTTCAACCTATCTTGGTGGTGAGGAAATGTTTTTGGTGTTGTTGATGAGGAATCCATGTGTGGATTGCTCTCTTTGTTGTGTTGTTTTTCATGATTGTGTATTTATTTAGACTTGTATGAGTTATTGGTTGTCTTTGCATGTTTTGATGGCTATGGATTATATATTAAATTGTTTGGATTAATATATGGAAAATGTAGGGTTTACTTACCATTTTGGGGGCCTCGGCCATAGGGCAAAATTTTGAGGATTTAAGTTTGATTTTAGAGACATTAGAACTTGGGTGATTAGGTGATAAAGGATTAATGGTTGTAATGGAAAAACTTTGGGAGTTCCCATCTAGGGAGGCTCACGGCCTCTAGGAGATTTATTGGTTTAAGTTGTGATCTTTGTGCAATCTTGAGATTTAAGTGATTAAATAATAAGTGATTAACATTGTGGTGAAAGAAAAAGGGTTGGACTTTTACCATAATGAGGCCCATGGTCTATTAAGGCATAATGTCACAAAATGTAGTGCTAAAGTAGAGACTTAGATGATTAAAGAATTCTAGATTCGTTAAGAGTTCATAAAATGAAAAGAATAAAGAATAAGACCTTATCATTTGGATTAGAATGATTTTGAACATAAGGGAAGAACAAGAGAGTTTGTGAGACTTGTAAAACCTCAGAGTAGTTTCAAGTAAGCATGATTTGATTAGATTGAAGGGCTTGACTAATCTAAAGGAACCAAGATTGAATAAGGACTTCAAGAGAATCTCTCTAGAGAATGAATTCATAAAAGATGTTAATTAAAGTGAAACCCGAAATAAACCTCTAAAAGTGTGCTATCACTCTTAAAAAATTAATACTATACTATTGTGGGTCCGTGTTTGGGACTAGAATTCTGTTGATGCTTAATTTGGCCAAATTATGGCATATGATGGAAAAGTGTTATTGTAAAATATACATGATTGTGCATGGAGTCAACATGCATTGAACATTTGCTCAGTCGATGACTGTTAAAAGGCTAGATGATCCTATGATTATGCATTGAGTCAACATGCATTGAATATTTGCTCAGTCAATGACTGTTAAAATGCTGTATGAGTCTATGAATGAGAATTGAATAGTGTGATCCAATAGAAGGATCTATAGGGGGCATAAGGCGCGGTGTATATCGATTACACGTATTACGGGCTTGATAAATCACTATTCTTTACTCGGTGAATGAATGAGAATTGATAGTGTGATTTGTGATGGATCTATGGGGGGCATAAGGCACGGTGAAAGTCGATTGCACGCATTACGGGTCTGATAAATCACTATTCTTTTTGTGGTGAATGAACGAGAATTGGATAGTGTGATCCCTGATGGATCTATGGGGGGTGTAAGGCGCGGTGGTTCATTTCATGATGATGTTATCACTTTATACACCCCTGGCTATGATAAACTGATTGCAATGCATTACGGCCCCGACAAAGCACTATCCTCTTTGTGGTCCGTCGTGGACTGCCATTGAGGGGGACAAATCTTCTGGAACGTTCATCTTTGAAATGGAATAAAAAATCTTGGTACCAAGTGCACATGCATTGTAAGTCGGTATTGTGAGTCGACATAGTGAGTCAGCATATCATTTGGCACTCATTTATATGATGATTATACTACTGTCTTATTGATATCATGATTATCTGATATGTTTTAATTGTTTATTATCTGAGACTCTGTTGTTGTTTCTTTTATCGTATGTGATTATTACTATTTAATGTTGTTGCTCTACTATGTGGACGTTCTGCGCCGTTATGTTTCTTCATTGCCATAATTGGTAATGTAAGTAGGATGTCTCACCTCTTTCTTGTATCCCTGTATTTCTGTTTTATATTTATATTTGATAAAAGATCGTGAGGAAGATGAAAAGGGACCACACCCTTGCTGATTGGACTGGGTCGATTCATTATTTTCGATATGGCGTTTGGACGAGATTTTCAGCTACGTACGGGTGCAACTTCATGGGGGTATTGATGCCTAACTTGTCAACTAAGACTCCGAGCATCATATATATATGGGGCTGCGACTTTGTCTACTAGTAGTACCTATCCTAGGGCTACTACTCTCCCTCTTTAGTGCTCTTGTACCTACTGTATTTTATTTGAATATGTAAGTATTATGTTTTGTGTTACCAGTGCTTGTGTCATGAATAAATATAATTATATATGGAATATGTTTTTCCTTCAGTGGTTGCATCTTAATGGTCGGATACTAAACATGCTTCACTCGGGGCTCATAATTTCTATTTATGTATAATGGAAATACATTTTTGAAAATACTATTTTTGAGATTGTGACACGCCTGGATTTAGTAACTATGGTGTAATGTGTAACACCCTTGTGGGGATTTCACATATATAAAGAAAATAAAAGAAAGATAAATAAAATCTACCCAAGTTGTAAAACATTTGTTACGTACTACTACGGGTTGTAAAATAATTCCTGTTAAACAGAATATTATTAAATAAAATAACGCGGAAACATAAAACCAACAGAACAACATCACTTATAATATACATATGGTCCAAGTTATAAGTTATACAAATAATTTACAACTATATCTACAAATATTTAAACAAAAACAGTAAAGAGTCAATATATACATACGCAGACACGCCCAAAATATACATCATAAACATTTAACCCTCTGATGGATCACTCTCAGGAAACTCATCAGAAGATAAATATTCAGGATGCCTCGACACTCGGCGGAAACGAGACCGCGCAGTCGACACGATAGTCATCTCACTAGGCTCAGTGGACACACCACCCCAATAACGCCTAAGAGATAAGGGTAACTCTAAGTGCAAAAACACAGTAGTCGTCATAACTGGTTCTCCATCAAACTCATGTCGTAGGGACACAGTCAACCGTCCCACATAAGTCACTGAGTCTCTATCTCCCCGCAGATGCCAAGCTAACGATCCACCGTGAAACTCGAGTAGCACAAAACCCAAAAATCCTGGTATCGCCATACCCAAACAAATCAGTCCAATGGATATGGATGATCAGATGGTTCTTGGTCGTCGTACTGGTCTTCGACTGACTGCTCTTCTTCCTCCTCAGGATACAAAATCTCAAGAGGTTGTTCCTCTTCCTCAAACTCTTTACCACGTAAATAAATATATACAGAAAACATATACAATAAAGAGGTAAGACAATCTAAAATCATCACAAACATGGCAAATAAGAAAACGACAAACAACAGATATACAGTTCATGCAATATGAAAAACTATAACAGTAATTAATAACAGGATAATGTAAAGATTTAAATGTCACAACAACATATAATATCACAGATAAAATAAAATAAGAAATAGATAATTTATCATAATACTAACCAGATAAAAAAATAAACAGATAAAATAAAATAATGTCCAAGATATAACCATATGCAATATGACACGATCCTACTCCATGGAGCTAAACACATACAGATATCAGAGAGAATGACTCGTAAAATCCATTAGTACCACGGCTGCCCAACCAAACTATTGCGCTGTCTCACATTGCGTCTATAGCCCCATGACACATGGATCCCACTGTCCAAGGCGTGGTGTAGTTCACGGTCTCACGTTGTGGCACTACAGGCAATGTACTATTAGACTTTACGAAATCTCGATTAAATATAGTGTGTGTCGAGTCCATTAGTGTGCTATCGGTTACCACGGCCCAGCGGAGCGATCGACTGTCCATATATGGGATCCCGTACACTAACGTCTCCAAGTTCATAAAGACAATGAACCACAATACATTTATCGCATCGACAACACGATGTGATTCACCTCGTCAACCAATCCACCAAAAATTGGCATAAACTCAATATATGATCCATAAATAAGAAATTACCAAAATACCCTCATTAAAATATATCCTCAAAGATAAAAAGATACAGTAAGTCCCACCGGACAAATACTGTTCCAAAGCCTGTACGGGTTCACCTCATAGCCCGACAGCAGAAAAATACAGAAAATACTGTTTTGGTCAATCGTGTAGAAATTTTATCGCGTTTTCACAATCTCGTCGCTTTTACAAACGTTTTTAAATCGCGTAAATTTATTTTTCTGTTTTTAAAATCACGTAGAGTTTTTAATACGTTTTCTCAATCGCGTAAGATTTTTAAATCATTTTATTGTCCAAATCCCTTAAAAATTACTGTTTAAATCAACAGAAATAATAAATAATATGTTTAAACTACGTAAAATATTTTCCATACCGTATACTGTCTTTTGGACATCTTTTCTATCTTATTTGTCTGTTTTTAATAAAAATTGATAGTATTTTGCTTAGAAAATTATAATAATGATTTTCTAATTTTTTCGTAAAAATTCTGTTTACTTAATTTTTAACCGTATAATTTAATCCTTTTGAAAACCTCTAACATGCTTCAAAATACAGTATGAGCCATATGTTAGAAATTTTCAAAAGTTACTGTATTTCCTTTCTAACAATAAAATTATTAGTTTTAGTTGATTAAACCTAATTCAAATCAATTTATTTCTTCAAAACTCATTTTAGAAAATTTCTTTTTAACATATATTGCACCTTTATACTTGAAAATGGTTTGGAATTGATTTTAGAAATCATGGATTCTTGGTTTGGCATGTTGGCCGAAATATACACTTGTGTCATTTGATTTCTAAATTCATTTTCCTTGATCTAAACAATTCTATCTCTTGTTAATTTTCCTAGGTTAATTAAATTACACTTTAGGAAAATAATGAGAACATTTTGGTTCTCCTTTTAGTCAATGGCCGTGAGCCTTAGTGTGGTGTTCTTTGGAACACTCATGCATTCCTTAGCATGTTATTCACATCCTATACATTATCATACATTTCTAACATATACAAATTATCAAAGCTTGTAGATATGCAATTTAAAGCTTGTAGACATGCAATTTCATACAAATTATTACAAACATCAAATAGGAAAGCTATTAACAAACACACAAATAAGCTACTAACAAACACACAAAGGAATCCTTATGGATTCTACAATCACAACAATCAATCTCCATCTTCTTACCACCACCCATGGATGATAAGATTAGTCTTCTTCTTACCTTAAATGAAGACAAACACTCCTTCACACCTTTCCTAGGGTTTCGATTTCACTCCACCAAGTCACCTATCAAGCTTAAACAAAACTACAAATTACTAACCATAAAAGAGAGCTTAAACCATGGAGAAATCATGGCTTAGAACTTTGAAAAAGAGTTTAGAAATGGAAAACAAGAAATTTCACCTTCTAGGTAAAATTTTCCAAGTAGGTTTCCAAGCTTCAAATGAAGGATTTTGCAAGAACTCTCAACTAGAGATGTTCTTAGATTTGTGTTTAGGTTTAGAAAACTTGGTTGGATAAATTTTTGAGTGATTGGATGGTCTTGGATTGTGTTTGGCCGAATCTAGCTTCAAGGAAGCTTCAATGGAATTTAGGGTTTTTGGAAGAGAGAGAAAAGAGAAATTGCATGAAGATGAAGTGAATTTTTGGTCTTCCAAAGGCCAAATGGCCGTGGACTTCAAGCTTGCAAGGTGTAGCCTTGCTTGGCTTCATCCAAGCCTTAGGATGGATCAAAGGTCAAGATTAAAACTTGGTTAGCAAGCTTAACTCTCATTGGTTGATTTTAGCATTGTCATTAGCCAAGTCACCATGCTTAGTCACTAATTAGCCTAGTCATTAAGCTTAGTCACCATGTTCTTGAAAGTTCTACTACTAATGATGCTTAATTAAGCTACTAAGTTAACTATTTTAACTAAACGTGGGTCCCGCAAAACATTTCCGGGTCCACTGTCATTTTATTTGTACTTACTAATAAAATAATATTATAATAATACAAAATTATTTTATTTGACAGTTAAATCCTAAAAATTAAAAGATTATTTATCGTCTCATTCAGAATTGGGTTTAGTAAAATCCCCCAACTCTGAATAATTAAAACAAGATTTTCCCCGGCCAGGAAAATATTATTTTCCTGTCCCGGAGCAAATCGCACAAAAAGTCCAAATAAAATCACAGGCAGTAATATTAAGCACTGTAACATATAGAAAAATTAAAAACAGTACAATCGGGACGTAACGGTCATTTTTCCATTTTTCCCCACAGCGAAGCAAATCATCCAAAACGTTCAAATAAAATTACAGACAGTAATATATGTCTGTATATCTCCCAGAAAAATTAAAACAGTAGCTTGAGAAAATTTTTATTTTACCGTCTCGAAACAAATTACGTAAAACGACCAAATAAAATTTTAGCCTGTAAAACGTATTTGTATTTCATACAGAAAAACAAGAAACAGTAAAATAGGGACACGACGGTCTTTTACCCAAAAGCTTGAAAAACAGCAAACAGAACATTCGAGACATTTTTATAAAAATTGGGGTGTTACATAATGTTGATTGTGCCATAGTTATTAGATCAATGGGTGTTACAGTATACATTCTGCAAGGCAAAGAGACAACACAGTCTCCGGGTTTAGGTAAAGGTGAGTACATGGTTGTACTTGTTGCGTAATTTTGTTTTCTTGAGATTTGGTAGTACCTGTTTTGCACATGAGTTGTTTAGGACTTCTTACTATAGGTAAACCAAATTTTGGAGACATTTTTTTAAAAAAGGAGGGGAGTAATATAACACCCTTGGAAATATGTTAGACTTGTAAATGGTTACAGATGTAACCTAATACTTGCTTAACATGTCTGTTTATTCTTGTGGCCTTCTGAGCACATTTAGTCACTTTGCTGTAACTCTATGTGTGAAATATGCAATATCCTCCTTTTAGTCTGTTAGATTTGTATATGGTCATAGAGGTACCATAATACTTGTTTAACATGTTCGCTAAATTTTGTGATATTTTGAGTTAATTTAGGCAATTTGACGCAATAAAGAAGTTGAAAAGTGACCTAAAATGACTTAAAAAATAGTTTTAGAGGTGAAGTTGAGGGAAACAAATATGGACAATTTGTTTCTAAGTTATTAATGAGTTAAGAATGAGGAAGTTAAAGTTCGAAGGTAAACTGAGTTAATTTGGTATTTTTACGCATACTCGTTGTATGTTTTAATATTGAATTGCCTCTAGCAGATATTGAAAAATAAGATAATAGTAAAACAAGAAATTAGATGAAACCTATTATTTATTCAAGAATTATTAGAAGTTAGAAAACTTGAATTTGTATAATTTAAGTGTTCCTAACAGATAGGAAAGTATCAGATAACCTTAATGGTTATCCTTATAAAAGAAGTCATTTGACTGCTTTCTCTCCTCATGGCAGAAGCAAGTAAAAGAAAGAAAGAAAGAAGAGAAGAGAAATGGAGACCGAAGGAAGAAAAGAGAAAAGAGAAGAAAGAACAGAAGGAAGAAGAGAAGAAAAAGGAAAAAGGCAAGACCAAGGATGATCAACCAAGGTAGGGGTGTTTGTTTCTCTTCCTTTCCCCTTAACCTCCATTTTTCTTAGTTTGGGGTTTTATGGGGAAAAAGGGTTTCGGGGGAGAAAAGTGAGAATAGAGGTTAGATTCTTGCTCCTAAGGTTAAAATGAGTTAGATACTAGCTAGATTGGAGCTTGATTGATGGTTTGAAACTCTTAAGTTCTATAGTTTACTTTTGATTAGTTTAATGGAAAATAAGTTCAAGATTAGAGATTTGAGTTTGATTTATGAATAATTGATTTAATAGGTAGTTTGAGGTTTATAACATGATTAGAGACCCTTAGTGGTGATAGAAATCAAGTAGAAATTGAAATTGATGATGAATCCTTGATTTGGAATCTAGGTTCTGCAGAAACGAGTTCTGCAGAATTCTTTTTGATATACAGGCACTCAAGTGCCTGTGTTTGGGCGCCTCGTCCAGAGAGAATGTATTTGGAGCATCCAAGCGAGCGCTCAGGCGCTAGTTAGCAAGTGTCCAGGCGCGCATCGAGCGCCCAAGCGCTGAGGGATGGGCGCTTAAGCGCTCAAAACAGGATTGAACAATGAAAATTTTATGTAGAATTGAGCTACTCTAATGGTTTTAATTCCTTGTTCATGTTTTTTTTTTAAAGATTGTTGAGGTTCCAAAAAGAGTAAATTCTAAGCGTAAAGGAAAAATGTGATATTATGTAATGTTAATTTATATTGTATGCTATTTTAGATGAAAATAAGTATGAGTAAATTATGAAAAATGTGATTATGCATAAGATTTTTGTTTAAAGTGATATATTGTGATGCACTAATGTTGAATTAATGAGAAATATCTTAATGTACAATTGGATGAAGCATTATAATAAGATTATGTATCTTGAAAGAAATGTTGAAATGATATATTGTTTAGTAAAAGGAATTAGTTTACCATTTAAGTATGGATATTGAATGAAATTGATCAAGTTGTAAAACATTGAATATACCTTGTAGGGTATGAATGATATTGACAAGCATAATTTTGGAAGCGATATAAAAAGGAAGGTAAAGGTAGATTGAGCTTGAGTGAATCCCTCTCTACAAGCATGTAATGTAATGTATAAATGGAAAGTTGATGATTATGGTATTGCTTTCCTATTATGTAATGAAAAATATGATTAAGTAAAAGTTAAAGAAGGAAAGGTTTTTAATATTATGCATGTGTTGTTTTCAAACTTATTATTTGATGTTTCCATGTATTGTAAATTTATGGCTTGGACAAAAGGGCTCCAAGTGAGTTAAAAATGTTTGGTAGTGCATGGAACAAAAATGTGTCCTACCTACACAAAAAATAATACAAGGAACAAAAGGGCTTCCTGGGAACAATCAAATAACATGTACTTTTCTAAAATAAAGTTGTTTTGTAAAATCATATCACAAGCATCCTAGGGAACATCTTAGGCATATCCATGCATCACCATGCATTGCATAAAATTGATAATTATATGGACAGTTGTCTTATTTTTATTAAATGTGAAGATTAAGGATAAAAGCTGGTTAGAAAAGATCGAGATTAGTATTTAAAGGGAGTTAAGTGTTGTTCCTAGTATGATGATAAATGTTTAAGGTATATGATACTCAAATTGAATGTTATGTAATAAATGACTTATTTTGTAATTGAATGAACTATTTGCTTTGGGAAAGGGAAAAGACTGAGTTTTGACTTATGTCACCTTTCTAAATGATTAAGTACAATTGGATTTTAACCCCAAAGCAGCTGGATTTACCATGATATCATGATTTAAAATTTTACTATTGAGAATTATTAATTCTCACCCTATCTCTTTTTATGTTTTCCATGATAAATCTAGAGGAAGATCAAAGCAAGTGCAAGGCAAGTCGATGAAGATCAAGTTGTTAACGTAATAGTGGTGGTTATGTTATTATATTCATGGTTCTGTAATTAAATTATTATGATTAGATCTTTGTATAAGTTGTAATCTCAGACATATCAGATAAATTTTAATTTTTTTTAGTAAAAAATAAGTTTCTTGAGGTGTAAAATATCTTGCTCTCTTACTTTTGTAAAGGCTCTATATATTTACTCATTAAATAGATTTTCAATAGGTCAGAAATTACACTTAAGTTAGAAAGTGACATACAAATTATATTTACTTAGTATACATAAGTATACTACAATATTTAGAAATAGGGTGTCACAAAATATAATTGTTATTAGCCCCAAAATTGGTCTAAACTACTTAGTTAGTGGAAATAAATATGAAGATTTTGTTTCTAGGTCACAAATGTGTGGAAGATAGTGTAGTTAAAATTTGAGACTAATCAGAGTTAATTTGGTATTTTTAAGCATGTTGAGTATGTGTTTTAATACTAGATTAACTAGTAGCAGATATGAATAATTATGGAAATGGTGAAACACGATTTTTGATGAATCCTAGGATTTATTTTAAACTTGTTGGAAGCTACAAAACTTGATTTGTGAAAATATAAGTGTTCTTAGCATATCAAAAGTTTTAGTTAGTCACTTAAGTGACTAAATATCTACACGATTCAATTGTTTGTTGCTGCCTTGACATTATGTGTTTTTAAATGAGATATTTTCCCTCATTTCTCACCACTTTCATGGCTTCTAGTAAGAGAAACCAAGGGGAGAGCAATAAAAGGAGCAAAAGGAGGACAAGCATTAACCAAAGAGGATGAAGAAGGAAGTGGTGGAGAGGAGATGCTTAGTGACTTCATTTCTGGCCATTAAAGGTAGGGGAACTTTGTTTTTACTCATCTTTCCATTTTCTTCATCTTGTTTATGAGAGTGGGCTTGATGTGAGAATTAGGTTTTGAGTGTGATTTGGTGTTTTGGCTTGAATCTTGTTGGAGAACTTGAGGATGACTTATTTTTGAGTTGTTGGATGCATGGAGATGTATTTTCAGCCCTTAGATACCATTGGTTTCCATTTGAGTCAAAATGGAGTTTTAGGGTTGAAGTGGATGAATGATTCATGATAGCTTGATTGAGTGAAATTAAAGTTGTATAAGAGTTACAATCTATTAATGGATATCTTTTGATGTTGGAAATCACTTGGAATTGAGTTTTGAGTGATTGTATAAGGGTTTTGTTCTAATAGAACAGTAACCATATTATTCATAATTCTGTAGAAAACCCCTTGCATCACATCGTGACTCTGCCATGCCAAGGCGTGATAGTGGCAGAGAGCTATGCGTCACGGCGTGACTAAGAGCCATGTCAGGGTGTGAGTGGGCAGAGAGCTGGGCGCCGCGGCGTGTAAGAGCTGTGCTGAGGTGCGACTTCTAGACTTGTACAAGAATTGTTGTTTGATGCAATGAAGCTTCTTATTGTGTAGTTTCTTCTTTTATACTTCTTAATGAGTGATGAGACTCTAATAGGGGTATTTAATGAAGTGAGAAGGTGATAAATCAAATTGATTTGTAATATTAATTATGTGAATTAGACATGGTTTTATATATATATATATTTGTAACATCCCAAAATTGATATCCCGATATATTTTACACATACAAGGATAATCAATACTAGCTATGTCACTTCTAACGTTAAACCACAATTGCAAATCATAAAAAACATGCAAACTTTTATAGAGAGCCATGATTCACTAAAAGTTATATATATGTCATTGACTCAAGAGGCATATTGTAATACATAAGCTTTTACACACTAGATTGAGTATCATAAATACAAGCTTTAATCCAAAAACTTAATATAACAACACTATACTAGTCTTCCCGTCACTTCTTCACTCTTTTGGAAGAACTCACACCTGGTTTTACAAGGCAATACAATTAGGGTGAAAAATCACATCTCAATAGAAGTATTCCAAAACTAGTAGCTTAAACATTCATAAATATTACACATTTAAAGAAACAACACTTCAATCACAGAAGCACCTAACACTTCCCTCTCAGAAGTATGCAACTGCCCATACAATTGCATGTCATGAAGTTTTAATGAATGACGACAATAGTCCGTACAATTACCATGCTATGCCAAGTTATGTCTAGTGAATATGCCTATGCAATAACCAAAAATGAAATGAATAATGTATGATACCAAGTCCATGGCAATGTTATGAATGCATGTATCCTGAACAAAGAAATGGAAGTCCCAGCCATAACCTTGGACAAGCCCTGGAAGTCCATCCAGAAAAATAACACATCAAGTAGTGAAATCCATCAACTACTCGATCTTAATCAATCAATAAGGAAATCCATCCCTAGGATCACAACACATAAAAAAATATATATATATATATATATATATATATATATATTCAAGCTAAATTATTTCTCATAATTAACATAACAAACCACTCTTGCTTTATAACATTCTCACTTCACTAAATGCTCCTATTAGAGTCTCAATACTCATTAAGAAGTATAAAAGAAGAAACTAAACCTTTTCTAGGCTTTATTGCATCACATTTCAACTCCCCTTCAAGTTTGGAAGCTACGCCTAGGTGCCATCCTTCTATACCTAGACGTGAAGGTGGTATGGTAGCAGTCCTATAACTTCTAGGAAACCACGCCTAGGTGTAGCTTTGTCACGCCTAGGTGTGACCCTGCGACAGAGAATTCTGCAAAATTTAGCCACTGTTTCATTAAGGAACAATGGCCATTCCACCATCCAAAACTCCAAACCAAGTGGTTTCTAACACCACACAAGGTCCATAAACATGTTGTAACTCACATACAATTTTAACTTACTCCAAAATGGATCAATGAATCATTCATCATCCTAAAATCCTAAAACCCCTCTCTTAGCTTAAGTGAGGTTATGAGTGTTTAAGAGATGAAGAATCCATCACCAAGTATAGAACAACCCACAAACAAGCCATCCTCAAGTTCTACAACAAGAATCAAGCTAAGAACACCAAAAACAACACAAAACCTAAAACACTACATCAAGCCAAACTCATGAACAAGATGAAGAGCATAGGAAAATAAGCAAGTTAAGGTTTTCCCCTACCTCTAATGGCCAGAAACAAAGTCACTTAGCAGCTCCTTTCCACCACTAAGTTCTTCTTTCTCTTTGGTTGTTGTTGCTTCCCTTTGGTTTTCTCTCTTTGCTTTCCCTTTGCTCTTGCTTTTCTCTTTGCCTTTTCCTGCTTTTACGACCATGAGAAAGGATGAGAAATGAGATAAATATCTCATTGTGCAGCCTCAAATAGTCAACGCAGCAGAGAGGGAAACATGAAAGGCTTGGTCACTTAAGTGACCAAGCTGTAATCTCCCGATCTGCTAAGAATACTTGAATTTCACCAAATCCAATTTTCTCACTTCCAACAAGTTTAAAATAAATCTTAAGATTCGTCAAAAATCTTGTTTCACCATTTCCACATTTTTTCATATCTGTTGGGGGTCAATTCGACATTAAAACACACAACCAGTATGCCTAAAAATGTCAAACCAACTCCGATTAATCTCAAATTTTAATTGTAGCCCAGTTCACACATTTGTGACCTAGAAATAAAATCTCCACATTTCTTTCCATTAACTAAGTAATTTAAGCCATTTCCAGAGCTAAAAACGACTATTTGCCACACATAGCGTTATAACAAAGTGCCTAAACGTGCTCAGAATGTCATAAAACTTAACAAACATGATAATCAAGTATTAAGCTACCTCCGTAACTATATACAAGTCTATCATGTTTTCATAAGTGTTACAATATATATATATATATATATATATATATATATATATATATATATATATATATATATATATATATATTATGTTTGTGGTTGTTGAAGGATTTGATCATCACATTTGGGGATAATCTATACTAGTATGAAGTAGGATGATGCCCTCTGTATTATAGTGATGAGCTGAGGTGGGCCATATCCTTCTTCTTTACTACATGTTATCCTAGATGGAAAATATCTAAGGTGGGTTATATCCTCACTATTGGAGGTTCTCCTAGACCTTTGATAGTGTGAGAATGGACAACTCCTCGCTATTGGAGAGTAGTTGAAGATGGACTTTCCTTCTTTACTCTTGGAGATCTATGAAGCAAGGATTCTAGAGTGGTTGAGGTGGGTAATATCCTTTATATGTCTGATGAGTAGTTGAGGTGCGTCATATCCTTACTACACCTGAAGACTGCTGGACTTGGGTTCCAGTTCTTTTTCAAAACTTAGGAGGGATTCCTTTATTTTGTTCGAGACTCATGCATAACATGACATTACCATGGAATTGGATTCTCGTAAATGGTATCATAACATTATCTATATACATGTTTAGGTTATTGCATAGGCATGAACGTAAGGTACAATTTTGCATAGCATGACAATTGTATGGGCAGTTGCCACCATGACATTTAAATTCATGACATTGCAATTCTATGGGCAGTTGTGTATTCTTTATGAATGTATAAAATGCTAGTTTTGGAATACTTCTACTGAGAATTATGATTTCTCACCCCGTTTGTATTGTCATATAAATCTAGGTGCAAGCTCTTCAAAAGGAAAGAAGATGTATGAAGACTAGTATAGTTTATATGTTTTATATAGACAGAGATTGTATCTGTTATGCCTTAAGAGACTTAATTGTAACTGTGTACATAGTTTGTATTTATGAGAAATAATCACATTATGTATAAGCTCGATAGGTCGTGGCTCATAATTTCCTATATAATGATGTAATGTTATATTAGAAATATTTTAGTAGTTAGTAACATGCTTAGATCTAATTACCATTGTATAATAAAGATTATAATGTTGTTGTTAAATTTGGGATGTTACAGATATACCATTAATCTCGAAGCCACAAAGATGTGATAAGACCTCAAAAAGAGGTTTTGGTGGCCAATTATGAAAGGAGATATAGCGGATCAAGTGTCCAAATGTTTAGTTTTCCAAAAATTGAAAATAGAACGCCAAGATCCTCAGGACTTCTTCAATCCTTGGGAATTCTTAAATGAAAATGGGAAAGTATATCAATGGATATTATGATGGGATTGCCAAGGACCCTGTCTGCCCATGATGCCATTTAAGATATAGTGGATAGATTGATAAGTCTGCACACTTTCCAGCCATAAAGGCTAATTGGCCATTAGATAGATTGGCCCAATTATATCTCCAAGAAATAGTCAAATTGCATGGAATCCCCTCTACTATAATATCATATAGGGATCCTAGATTCACCTCTAGGTTTTGGGGTGCCTCGCAAAAGCTTTTGGTACAACAGATCATAAAACTAATTAAAATGATCAAGAACAGGATGTTAACAACCTAAAGTAGGTAGAAAAGTTATGCGGATGAAAGAAAAAGACCCTTGGAGTTCGATGAAGGAGAACATATGTTCCTCAGAGTCACTCCTACTGCAGGAGTTGAAAAGGGCGTGAAAAGAGCTCAGAGGGAAACAAATCCCATTAGTGAAGGTATTATGGGATAAAGGTGACTTAGAGGATGTCACGTGAGAGTTGGAAACCACAATGGTGCAAAGTTATCTAGAGCTTTTTGAATAAGATAAATCAATTTTTGAGGGCAAAATTTCTTTTAAAAAAATAAAGGAGAATTGTAACATTCTCTCCAACCCAATGGACGTAATCAGGGTTATAGTAGCTCAATAAAATTAGTGGAAGATGTTTGATAATTTTGATAATGATTTGGGATTGATTTGAACATAAATTTATAATACTAAATTTGAGAAATAGCTCAGAATTTAGCTTAAATAGCTAAATGGGTAGAAATAAACATGGAATAATTATTTCTAAGTCATAAAGGATTGGAATGAGTTTTTCTTAAATTCTGAAAGATTAAAGGAATTAGTTTGGTATTTTAATAACTATGAGATAGTGTTCAAAGATCAAACTAAACAAATAAGTAGCTTAGAAAATCATGAGATTATGAACAAATGTCAAATAGTGGATGAATATTAAATAAGAGGGTGAAGACAGATTAAATGGAACACTAGAAAGCTTCATAGTTCGATTCCATAAGGTTTAATTCAACCTAGGGATGAATAGTGAAGCTTAGTGTCGGGTAAAGGTGTATAATAAGATATATGGAAATATAAAGTTAGTAAATGAAGGAAATCCTAGAATTTTCAATAATACCTATGAAGGTTAGAAAATTCATTTCTAAAAGATTAAAGTATCTTTAGTAGACAAAATGTTTCCAACAGGATTTCACCTTTCCCCTTTAATTCCTATTCCTCAGTGCCTCTCTCCCTCATTTTCTCCCTTTTTTTTTCTCTCTTTTCACGCTCTCACTCTCGTCTCTCTCACATTATCTGGCTACTTCCATAAGAAAGAAGAAAAGAAAGAGGAAAGAAAGGAAGATCAATGAGGAAGAAAGGAGAATCAAGAAGACAAGGAAGATCAAGAGAAATAAAGATTCAAGGATAGAAAGAGGGAGCTTAGCAAAGGAGCTGAGGTAGGGGGCTTTCATTGCTGTTTCTTCCTTTGCCTTCCAAAGTTTTGAAAACTTGAGATTTGAATGATGATTTGTAATGAAAAATATGATTGTATGATGATTATGAGTTGAGAACTTGATTCTTTGATTTGATTCATGATGAGTTTTAAGATTTGAAAAATGAGTTTCATACCCATATTAAGATTAGATGTTTTATGAGTGATTTGGATGCATATTCATGATGATATGATGTTGATATTGATGTTTATTAGTTTGGTATGGGTTTGGATGACTTAAAAGCTCTATTTTCTACAAATTTGTACAAGGTAATCGATTACACAACCTTTATAATTGATTGCCAAGCTTCTGGAACTACGTGATAAAGTTCTGGGTAGTTGATAATCGATTACATAGCCTTTGTAATCACTTATCAGGATTCTGGATGAGTTGTAATCGATTACAACATCCTTGTAATCGATTACTAGGCCCCTAAATTGAGGTTTTTGGTTTGAAAAGATAGAAACAAAGTTGTTTATCCCCCGTAAGATTATGCATCCAAACAAATTGAGAAAATGATTTCATGATATGATCAAATCAAATGAAAATGATTAATGAGATTTATTATTCATGATGAGAATGTTTATCAAATGCATTTTTATTGTGTAACTTCCTCTTTTTAGCATGTTAGACTTGTATAAGGTTATAGAGGTAGTTTAATACATGCTTAATGTAACACCCCAAAATTTATCTATTTGACAGTAATGACAAAATTGTACTGTTTTACAATTTCTGTCTACTGTAAAAATATTTTGACTGTTCCATGACTTTATTTGATCGTTTTGTGTGATTTGCTCCGTGTCAGGAAAATAATAATTTTTGGGCCAGGAAAAATCTTTACGTATGTATTCAGAGCCGAAAATCTTCCTTCTCCCTTTCTTCTTCTTCCCCTTTCTCCCTTCTCCCCTCTCTCTTTTTTTTTTCTTTCTTTCTCTGTTTTTTCTTCATTCTGCCGAGAGAGAAGATAGAAATAGGGGGTGGGATGTAGAGGAAATTAAGGGAAAAGATTAACTTAAGTTTCTACATTGAAACTTATATCTGCTAAGGACACTCAAATTGTGCTAATTCAAGTTTTTCAGCTTCCAACAACTTTAGAATAAATCATAGGATTCATCTAAATTGTTGTTTCACCATTTTCATGATTTTCTATATCTGCTGGGGATTAATCCGGCATTAAAAGCACAACTTATATACCTAAAAATATCAAACTGACTCCAATTCTCTTGAAACTTTTACCACATCTTACTTAGCTTATTTGTGACCTAGAAATAAACTCTCTATGTTTATTTCCTTCAACTTAGCAACTTATGCTATTATCTGAGTCATTTTAAGCTACTTTTCAACTTCTGTGTTAAACAAAGTGCCTAAACAACTCAGTTTGTTACAAAACTTTACTGACATGCTAAACAAGTCAAATGCTACCTTTTGTAACCATTTACTAGTCTAACATATGTTTAAGGGTATTACACATGGAGTTTCAGTGGATATAGTGTCTGATAGAGATACTAGATTCACACCTGGTTTTGAAAGCCTTATAAGAAGGAGTTCAAAGCTAAGTTATGTTTTAGTACAGCTTACCATCCATAAGCATAGAGATCAAGAGCTTTAAGATAAGCAGATCTCGTCAAGAGAAGGTGGATGGGAGAAGCTGGTACTGAAAAAGGACTGCATGGAAGCAGAAGTTCCATGTGGAGTTTTGTTTAACCAGAATTGTTTACTTGAGGTGAGCAATTTTGGGGACAAAATTTTAAAAAGGAGGGGAGAAATGTAATACCCTTAAACACATGTTAGATTGGTAAATGGTTACCAAAGGTAGCGTTTCACTTGTTTAGCATGTCAGTCAAGTTTTGTGACAAACTGAGTTCATTTAGGCACTTAGTTGCAACACAGAAATTGAAAAGTAGCTTAAAATGACTCAAATAATAGCAACTTTTGCTAAGTTGAGGGAAATAAACATAGAGAGTTTATTTCTAGGTCACAAATAAGCCAAGTAAGATGTGGTTAAAGTTTCACGAGAATCAAAGTCAGTTTGGTATTTTTAGGCATACTGGTTGTGCGTTTTAATACTAAATGACTAGCAGCAGATATAAAAAATCATGAAAATGGTGAAACAACAATTTAGATGAATCCTATGATTTATTCTAAAGTTGTTGGAAGCTTGGAAACTTGAATTAGCATAATTCAAGTGTCCTTAGTAGATATAAGTTTCAATGTAGAAACTTAAGTTAATCTTTTCCCTTAATTCCCTCTGCATCCCACCCCTATTTCTCTCTTCTCTCTCAGCAGAGAACCGAAAAACAGAGAAAGAAAAGAAAGAAAAGGGAGAAAGGGGAGAAGAAGAAGGAGAAAGGGGAAGAAGGGAAAAAGAAGATCAAAGATCAAACTTCAGGATCAAGAGTCTTCAAGAGGTAAGGGGTTTTCTATTCATCTTTCTCCTATTTGATTTGTATTGAATAGGGTTAGGGTTTGAATAGAAATAGGGTTTTGAATGGCCAAATCATGATTCTTAACTTGGTTCTTGATTCCAAGGACTAGGTTAGGATAGTTTAAGCCTATAGAATGCTAGATGGTCATTTATGGCTCAAGAATAACCATAGAATCCATAGAAAATGGACTTTAAGAATAGTTGGAGTTATGTGATTCTGGACCTAGATTTATGCCCTAAGAGAATTCATAGGTTGTAAAAGAGTTACAACAAGTTTAAGGGCATAGATTAATGTTAGAAATCACTTAGAATCCATGAGAAAAAGTTTGGAAATTGGTTTTTTAACCAATTATGCAGAAAACACATTTTGCAAAATTGCTGTCACGCAGAGAGTGCCTAGGCGCCCACTATAGAGCACCTAGACACCCAGAGTTCAGAGAAGAATGATCGTGCAGCAGGGCGATGAGCGCCTAGACGCTATAGATATGGCGCCTAGACGCCTAGAGCATATTTCATCAGAATCTTTATTTTGATGTTTTCAAGTTCTAGAGTAAATGGAATCATTCATATATGTTTCCTAAAGTGTGTTAAGGGACAAATAGGAATATTTTCAAGTGGAAAATAGTTACCTATCAAGCATGAGAAAGCATAGGCCTTTAAACATCCTAAAGGAAAGGTTTGCTTTAGGTAAGGACATTGCACCTTAGGCAACTTAATGTTGCAATAGATATCACTCAAGATGTGAAGAGATAGTGCAATGAAGATAAGTATACTAGGATGAATAGTAGTATTCAATCTAGTAGAGAACGAGAAAGGTATGAACCTTAGAAGATCCAAGAATAGTGGATTACCTTAGGAAAGTACCTAGAACCTTTAGCAATAAACAAGTAAGAACCACTCTTGCATTAGATTCACTTGAGTGGAGACAAGATTGTGTATTAGTTCCAAGAAGGGAATGTTTAGGTACTAAGTCTCTAGTTAAGTGGGACTTTATGCATTGCTAAATACATAAGATGAATTGTGACTAAGAAGATGTCATAATCATACGGTATAGTAGAAATGTGCAATAACTCATGTATTAGCAAAGATGAGTTAAAAGTGCAAGATAAATGAAATTTACTTCCTTAGATACTAATGCAAGTATGGAAGTTAAGTTCTTAACCATTCCATAAATTTGGAAAAATTAAAGAGGTATTTGGAACTTTAAGCACACAAGTATAGTATAAGCTACTACTACAAGTGTGATAGAAAGGAAAACTAGATACAACCAGAATAAGTATGTTATACTTATCTAGATGCATGACTTACTTGCTTTAGTTAAAGTTGAGTTAATTATGCAAAGTTTTAGAGAAATGCTTATTTATTTCCTTAAGCAAGGATAGATGAGGCATTAGCTAAGATAGACTCTTTCACTAGGATGAGTTGAATCTATAGGAAAGTTAAGATGGTGGTTATGTAAGAGTTAAACATAACACTACGCTTTTCACACACTAGTTAGTTAATCTAGTATGTATGTGAAGAGATAGAACCTTAGTGCAACCAAGAAAAGTGGTTTGCCATAGGTAAGTACCTAACACCTCAGTAACATAGTGTTGCATTAGAAATCACTTAAGAGATATGAGTGATGAGGTGGAGTTTAGGTACAAGTATGAGAAATGGTTTGGTAATGTTTACCTAAGAATGTAACATTATATGGCGTGAGGTCATTTAGCTGAGAAGGTAAGGAATCAGAGAAGTTCCTAAGGGACAAGTATTTCTAACCAAGTGCTAAGGTTACATGTAGTATGAGGTTATAGATTCTCCTCATTACAAAGGGTAAACATAAGAAGCCAAAGTTCCTAGTAGAATATGCTTAGGTCGTAAAGGAACTAAGTATATAAGTATATATGTAAGTCTACGAATTGGTCAAGTAGTATCGATCTTAGTGAATATCCTTTGATGTTCATTCATGGAGGCAAAAGGAGATAGATGGGTGTCCGAAGGACTTTTGAGAAGGACATAACCCTGATGTCTCGATAGTGCCAAGGCCAAAGGAGATAAGTGGGAAATCCAAAGACGCTCTTTGAGCAAGGATGAAGCTCGAATTTCTCAGCATGCCAGGATATGTGTAATGTAAGGATGAGTTTTCCCTCTAATTACCACTGGATGATATACTGACTATTTCCTAGCAAACTTCCTTGTTTTCAAAATAAACTTTTACATGTATTTCAAAACAAAACCCTGCATTTGCATTTCATCCACATACTCTTAGGATTTCTTTAGGCATATTCATATTACATATCATTCTCATTACATTCACGGACAGTTGTATGGGCATTGTCCGTCACTGTTGGTATTTACAGCTGTATGGGCGTTGTATATATTAACAGTGTGTAGGCTATCAGTTGATATCACAATATAAGAAAGTGTGCAGATATGAGAAAAGAGGAGGAAGCTCCTAAGTTAGAATTATAGCATCTGTTATATAATTGTTATATACAATGTTATAGTTAGATGGTATTAGAATTACTTTTACTGAGAATGTTAATTCTCACCCCAGTTGTTATTCCATGTAAATCCATATGCAGGTACAGAGGTACAGACCCTGCTAAGGGTGAGAAGAGAAAACATGAAGACTAGAGTAGTTTTTATTGCTTTAAGTAGACAGAACTTATGTAATCAGTTTATATTTGTTCTGTAAGTTTTATGTTATATGTATTACAATAAGCCCTCTTGTGGCTAAGTTTGTACATAAGTTTAAGTTTTTCCGCAATCTCTCAAGGCTTTCTATAATTACTCAGTTGCGATTATGGGTATATGTTAGAATATAGTATGAGGAAGTGACGTTTCTAGTACCGTTATCTTTATATATCGTTGTGTAACTATGATATATCCAGATATCTGTATTAGGGTGTTACATTATGGTATCAGAGCAGTTCATCCTGTTGAGCTGGGGTATGGACTGACTATGCTTAGGCATAAGTAGTAGTTTAGTAGAAAGTTATGCATTCTTTTATCTCTTTTTGAGATATACAGATGGAATTGCATGACTAGCCTTAGGTATGTGTGCTAATAGCTACTGTCACACAAGTACATGATATTGAGCCTAGCTAACTCAATATGTAATGTTCTGTGTGTACAGGAAACTATGGAAACTACCAGGTGAACCTATGAGAAAGTCTCCAACATGAAAGTTGTTTAAAATATCATGTAGATTTAAGATCTATGGTTGGATGAAATTAAAAGAGATTGGATGGTGATTTTAGATGGTATGGCTGAATGGTTCCTTTTGAAGAACAAAGATGGAATTTTTTATTATTGTGAGGGAAAGACTTCTTAGACTTGGTTAAGGTAAAGAATGAAGTGAAAACACTTGGTTTCCCTTCCTATCAATTTCGTGGAGCTCCTTGGAAAATCCCTAAAAATCATAAACAAATCTTAAAATCAATAACAAGTAAAAGAATAGGTAAACCATGGTTCAAGCATGGCTTAGAAAATCAAAAGTAAAAGATTGGGTGAAGAAATATGAACTTTACCATTTTTGGTAGAAACTTGAAGCTTGGATTTGAAGCTCAAAATGAATGATTTGGTAAAAACTCATAACTAGAGATGTTCTTAGAATGGTGTTTAGGTTTAGGAAATGTGTTTAGATAAAATTTTAGAAGTGTGGAGACATGGTTCCTAGGTGTTGGCCGAAACTAAAGGAGACGAGAAATGGAGAGAAAGCTTTGATAACTTTGCTTCTTGAATTTGATCAATAATGATCAAGATGGAGTAATAATGGTCTTAAAACCATTCTATGCTCTTAAGCACTCACCAAAACCGTCCTCCCCTTCATGCATTCTCTTAAGAGTGCAAAGTGATCAATTATGATGCATATTGACCAAGACAAGTAATAATGGTCATAAAGCTTTTCTTTAGCTCCAAAATGAAGCACAAATTGTCTCCCCTCCATGCATGCATTCCATAATGTTGTCATCTTTTTCAAGCCGCCATTTAGAGCAATTTAAGCCATTGATTAGATCAATGGTTAGGATTAAGATAGACTTTTGATTAGAAGACTTAATCTAGGCTATTAGATCTTTTCCCTTAAAATTCTAGCCATTAGATCCATCTCCAAAAATAAAGGGTCAAGATTACTCCTTCTTACTTTTAATCCAAGGGTCATAATTAGTCATAGCCATTTTAGCAGACCAAATCTCTACCATTGATTAAATCCAAATCCAATGGTTATAAATGATCTATCTCCACCATTGATTTAATCCAAATCCAACGGTCATGAATGGTCCTAGCCACTTTATAAGATCAAATCTCTACCCTTGATTTAATTCTTCATCCAATGGTTGTAAATGGTCATAGCCATTTTATTAGACTAATCCTACACTGTTGATTAAATCGATGGTTGATATCAAAGTCTTCAATATTAGACTTGCTTCCTATTGGTCCGTCAAAAGAATTAAACTTGTTTCCTATTGGTCCATCAAAAGTTGTCATAACCACTATTGTTGACTTAAGCAGTATAATATTTATTTTTATCTGCTAAAACCCCACGAAAGAATATATTTACTGTATTTTTATCGTCCGATAATTAAATACAGTACAAAACATAGTATAAGAAATTTTCTAAAAACTGTTTCCAGATTCAAGTTTAGTAAGATCCCTTGTCTCCGTCTAAACAGTACAAATTTTTCTATACGTGGAAAAATTTTCATGTTTTGGGACTCACCCCGGGCCCACATAGGACCACGGGCCCACAAACAGCCCAAAAACAACCAGATAACCATAAAAATTTATAATCATCCACAAAAATCACAAATATTAGAAAACGTATAAAAATTAAATCAAATTGTTAAAAAAAATTAACAGTCAAGAGAAATAAATACTTAAAGATTTTCCCCGGCCTGAAAATTATTATTTTCTTGACACGGAGTAAATCACTCAAAACGATCAAATACGCTGATGGAATACTCAAAATAATTTTACAGTACATAGAAATCACTAAACAGTAGAATTCTGTTAACTGTCAAAATTACTGTCTAATAGATAGGAAATTTGGGGTGTTACAATACTCTCCCTCTAAAAAAAAATTTCGTCCTCGAAATTTAATAAACCTGATTTCACATTTTTAGAATAAATATGAATATTTCTCTTTTATCTTGTTTTCCAGTTTCCATGTTACATCTTCACTTATATCGTTCCAACCAATTTTAACCAATGAAATCTCTTTGTCTCGCGATCAATTTCTCCTGATCTAACAGATATCTCAGATTCCTATAATTATTGAAGATGTTAAATTTTACTCTATAAAGAAAGCATATCCATACTTCTAATACAAACACAACATCTACCAACTTCCATTCTAGCGTAGAATAACTTTTCTCAAGTGACTTCAATTTCCTAAAATCATACCCTACAACTCTTCTATTCTGCATAAGCGCATATCTTGAATTCCGATATAATGCGTCACTGTTCACCTCTAATGGTTCACTAGAATTAGACAAAACTAATACTAGAGAAGTACTTCAAACATATTTCAACTCTTAAAAATTCTCCTTGTATGCATTAGTCCATACAAACACTTAATTCTTTCAAGTAAGCTAGGTAAGAAGTCCTACGATCTAGAAATTTTCCAGTATTCCCATTATTGTGTTTGATTTTTCTTTCTGAAAAACTACTTCATCCTTTGAAGGATCCACCACGCTTCCACTACATCACTCTGATACTATGACATGGATATAAATAGGAATATCCTTTCTTGCAAAATATTCTTTCTTGCAAATTGTGATACATGAATAACATTATGGAAGATAGCAAACTATTTGATATGTTACTGGACATATCCAACAAAAAAATTTGATATTGCCCGATTTTCAGAAATGAATTTTCAGGAATACTAACACTTTATCGTGATAATCTCATAGGATATGGTCGGAAAATAACCAATCCGTTTTTAAAGATCAAATCTATTTATGAAAGAAATAAACAGAACAAACTAACACAAAAATTTGATCTATAACCACAATTTGAATAACTTGAGTAGCTCGATCGGCTAATAATAGAAACAGAAGTAAACAAATCAAAGGCTAACGAATAACTCTAACATATAATTGATCTATATAATCATATGCCATAAAGAATAGGTTAAAGAATCACCTTCTGCAGTACAGTCTCCCTTGTTTAGGTCTTCAGTTCAGAACACTTCCGTTAAATTCAGAGTAACAACTTTCTCTATTATTCGAGATTTTACTAACAGAAAACTCTGTTTTCAATGGAACACAATCTCTGGAAATGTGTCCAAACTTTCCACAAATTGTTTCCTTGACGTACAGTCCTTCATTAAGTACCTTCTTTCACATCACTTACTGCTTCTGGTTTCTCAATGGTCGTAAATACATTTCCCGTTGAAATCAATTACTTTCCTAATATCCCTAAGAAGAAATACCAGGTTCCAAAATTACGAAATCTTATATTCTAAGACTGATTCTCTTCCATCAGATCCTGAACTTCAAATTCCAGTTCCCGCTGTTCAGCGATTCTCTATTCCTGCAGTCACCCTTCCACATTGCTTTCGTAGTTGCAACTGCATTACTAGTAACATGTTCCGCTTCCACACACGTACGTTTACCACGAGCCATTTCCTTTCGGAAATCAAAAACACAAAGAACACAACACAAGCAAAATAGACCTAACCACAAACCCCAAAAGACTCAAACCGTGCTCTGATACCAACTAAATGTAACACCCTCCTTAGGGCATCACATTTCTGACTACCAACTCCCAATCTGAAAATGATTTCATAAAAGGTTTGAGTTATAAAAGGGTGAGTTTTAAAATTTCTTTTCATCAAAGACGGAAACATAAACTTACTGAAATCCATAAATATTACTGAAAATATATTTAATATACAATATTGACACCAATTAATATTTAACAATTTAAAGAGAAATATAAAACTAACAGAAAACTTTCTCTCTTTAACAGTAGCAAACCCTATGACGGGTCCTACTTAATAGCACGGTATAACACTAACGAGAAAACTTAACATACTTATTCCTTCTTGTATCCATCTGGATGCATCAGACATCTGTTCTATGTCAACACTGCACGCTATCAAATCTGGAATTGTCATTCTCTGATGTTGTCTCCGATCTCAGAGTATTTATCTCCCATATGTTTAAGACAACTCGTTCCATCTACTATTTAATTTTAATAATACAAACACAGCAAAACAATATAACAAAGAGGTGAGATCACCTACGCCAATACCAACATGGTAGCACAGAGATAACACAACAACATATCATACAGATATAGCATACCATCAACATTAATCAATTATCATCATCAAATCATTTACCAATTCAATTATCAATCAATATTTATGGTGATGCCCTCATCATTATCCAATTATCATCATCATCATCAAAGTATTCAAAACAATTGTCATAGCCAATATTTCTCAATTAATATATTATACAGATATAAATGCTCAAATTCATGCATGCGCACATAGACTCAATGTCCTACTCCATGGAGCTAATACTCAGCTCAGAGAAGTCGATCCGAAAAATCTGTCTGTACCAAAATGCCTCAGACCAAGTGCTATAATCCTCATTTTCATTTTTGCACATCTAGCATATACACGACAGTCTTTACGAGATCATGATTAAGAATAGTGTCTTGGTCAGGATCATCGGTGCGTTGCATCGGTTTAACCTACGGGAAGAAGCGCGACCAACCACCCGTGTAAGCAACCCGCACCCTGATGCCCCCAAGGTCAACAAGTGACTTACACTACGCACATCGCACCCACTCAAGAGGTGTACGTCTCTCCTAGGCAAATAGCCTCATACAGTCCCTCAGACCTTTCCAATACATGTTCAAAGCATCAATGCCAATCATAGGCAAAATTTATCATTTCATATTCAGGGTCCACACATTGGCCCATTCTCAGTTTAATTTCATAATCTCAAAATCAGGGTCCACACACTGGCCCAACAGTAATAATACTGTATTTTTAACAGCGAAATCATATTATCGCATTTTCATAGTCATAAAACACTTTTATCGTGTTTTCACAATCACACAACATTTCTGTTACGTTTTCACAATTACGTATTGATTTTTCAACGTTTTCTCAATCGCGTAAAAATATTTATATGTTACTCAAGTCATGTATTTTCCACCATTTTCACAATCGCGTAACTTAAAAATCATTCTTTTAAGTCGCGTAAATCATTTTTCATCATTTTCAAAATATTTAAACGCTTTCCAAATTGCGTAGAAATATTTCAACATTTTTTAAATTGCGTAGCTTAAAAAAATCACGTTTTTAAGGTACGTAAAACATTTTTCACCATTTTACAACCACGTAAAATATTCTTCAATATTCCAAACATTTTTTTGGACTTCCAAACAAATCAATATCATTTCTAACATCATTTTTCCATTACGAAAAATATTTCTTAACCTTCAAAAAATTCCATTTCCACTTTTCTCAAAATATTATGACTTTGTACTTCCTTTTCCATATTTTCTTACTCAAGAAAATCTTTTTCCACATTTCTTTACTCAAGAAGTCTTTTTCCACAATATAATCCACAAAAGAAATCCTTTTCCAAAATATAATCCACAAAATCACTTTTCTTTGATATAAATCAATGTTTCAAATCTTAAAATTTCACTAACGCTCTCCAAAACCCAAAGAATGAGTTACACGTTAGAAAATATCAAATCACTATTATATTCTCCATTTTTCTCAAATCAATTCTAAAATCAATCTCTTCAAAATAAATTGAGGTGTGTTTGAACCTCTCTTTTCCATTTACATACTGAAATTCATTTATCAAGTGATAAAACACTCTGATTCCCTTTCTAAAAATCCTTGTACTAAATCATTTTGTTCAAACATTTTGTTTCCACTTTGAAATCACTTTGTTTCATAAAACCAAAACTATTCCAATCTCTCAAAACACCGTAAAGTCTTTGGCCATTGAAGCCATCATATACTTTTCCTTTATAAAATCAAGGTATTCCCAAACCTTCAAAACCATGGTACTTGTTTTCAAATGGTCATCAAATATTTTTTCTTCTAAATTGATATGGTTTTACACAAACAAAACCATTAAAAATTCTTTACAAAAACAGTGAGTACTTGATCTTTGAAATCAAATCATTTGTTCATTTTCATTTTTCACTTTCTTTGCAAATCCTTAAGATCAACATTGCTATTTTCATTTAAAACTCATGTTTAGTAAAATGCTTAGAGACTTCTTACACAAAATAAATTAATAAAAATCCTTCTAAAACCGTGTTCATGTACTCTTTGAAAGATAAACCCTTTGTTTATTTTTCTTATTTTTCTAACCATCACATTTCATCATTCATGAAAATATTAATTTGTGACACCTATCTTGAGGTGACTTGGCCAAAATTCACCATTTTCTAGCGGCCAAAAATTAATTCCCTTGTTCTTGAAAAATTTTAACATAAACCCTCATCATGGGTATCAAAACCGGAGCCCTCTTCCTTTGGCCATTGAAGCCAAAATTTGATTTCTTTTCCATCATCTCATCATGGCATACATATACATAATTTCAACATATTCTCATCATGCATATTATAAGCATACCATATAAGCCATAAAATCATGCAAAGCATATTAAGCATAGGCAAATAATCAAAACATATAAACACCCACAAATTATTACATGACCATGGATATGAATCCTCACATGGATTCACCATTTATCAAATACACAAACTATCTCTCACCACTATACTTGGTTGGTGAGATGAATCTCCCTCTTGCCTCTTGAAGATCCTCAAAAGCTCCTTGTTTTGCTTCTCTTTCCAAGTCCTTCACCACCAAGGGTTTCTCAAAAACAAAACAAAACATATATTTATTAGTAAATCAAGCTTGAAAAAGATAAACCATGGATCAAACATGGCTTAGAACCTTGAAAATCAAAAGAAAAGTGAAGATTAATAAACTTCACCAATAAAGCTCCAATCTTTAGCTTGAAGAACAAGGTTGAAGATGAATGATTTAGAGAAAGTCTCCAACATGAAAGTTGTTTAAAATATCATGTAGATTTAAGATCTATAGTTGGATGAAATTAAAAGAGATTGGATGGTGATTTTAGATGATATGGCCGAATGGTTCCTCTTGAAGAACAAAGATGGAATTTTTGATTTTTGTGAGGGAAAGGCTTCTTAGACTTGGTTAAGGTAAAGAATGAAGTGAAAACACTTGGTTTCCCTTCCTATCAATTTTATGGAGCTCCTTGGAAAATCCCTAAAAATCATAAACAAATCTTAAAATCAATAACAAGTAAAAGAATAGGTAAACCATGGTTCAAGCATGGCTTAGAAAATCAAAACTAAAAGATTGGGTGAAGAAATATGAACTTTACCATAACTAGAGATGTTCTTAGAATGGTGTTTAGGTTTAGGAAATGTGTTTAGATAAAATTTTAGAAGTTTGGAGACATGGTTCCTAGGTGTTGGCCGAAACTAGAGGAGAAGAGAAATTGAGAGAAAGCTTTGATAACTTAGCTTCTTGAATTTGATCAAGATGGAGTAATAATGGTCTTGAAACCATTCTATGCTCTTAAGCACTCACCAAAACCGTCCCCCCTTCATGCATTCTCTTAAGAGTGCAAAGTGATCAATTATGATGCATATTGACCAAGACAAGTAATAATGGTCATAAAGCTTTTCTTTTGCTCCAAAATGAAGCACAAAACTGTCCCCCCCTCCATGCATGCATTCCATAATGTTGTCATCTTTTTCAAGCCACCATTTAGAGCAATTTAAGCCATTGATTACATCAATGGTTAGGATTAAGGTAGACTTTTGATTAGAAGACTTAATGTAGGCCATTAGATCTTTTTCCTTAAAATTCTAGCCATTAGATCCATCTCCAAAAATAAAGGGTCAAGATTACTCCTTTTTACTTTTAATCCAAGGGTCATAATTAGTCATAGCCATTTTAGCAGACCCAATCTCCACCATTGATTAAATCCAAATCCAATGGTTATAAATGATCCATCTCCACCGTTGATTTAATCCAAATCCAGCGGTCATGAATGGTCCTAGCCACTTTATAAGATCAAATCTCCACCTCTGATTTAATTCTTCATCCAAGGGTTGTAAATGGTCATAGCCATTTTATTAGACTAATCCTACACCGTTGATTAAATCGACGGTTGATATCAAAGTCTTCAATATTAGACTTGCTTCCTATTGGTCCGTCAAAAGAATTAAACTTGTTTCCTATTGGTCCATCAAAAGTTGTCATAACCACTATCGTTGACTTAAGCAGTATAATATTTATTTTTATTTGCTAAAACCCCACGAAAGAATATATTTACTGTATTTTTATCGCCCAATAATTAAATACAGTACAAAACACAGTACAAGAAATTTTCTAAAAACTGTTTCCAAATTCAGGTTTAGTAAGATCCCCTGTCTCCGTCTAAACAGTACAAATTTTTTTATAAGTTGAAAATTTTTTATGTTTTGGGACTCACCCCGGGCCCACATAGGACCATTGGGGCCCACAAATAGCCCAAAAACAACCAGATAACCATAAAAATTTATAATCATCCACAAAATCACAAATATTAGAAAACGTATAAAAATTAAATCAAATTGTTAAAAATAATTAACAGTCAAGAGAAATAAATTCTTAAAGATTTTTCCCAGCCTGAAAATTATTATTTTCTTGACACGGAGTAAATCACTCAAAACGATCAAATATGCTGACGGAATACTCAAAATAATTTTACAGTACACAGAAATCACTAAACAGTAGAATTCTATTAACTGTCAAAATTACTGTCTAATAGATAGGAAATTTGGGGTGTTACATATACTATTATGCATACTAGCATGCTTATCTTCATTGCACCATCTAATCACATCTTAAGTGATATCTAATACAGCACTAAGTTGCTTAAGGTGCTACTAAAGATTCTAGTGTTCAACTTTCTCAAAAACACCTCAAATCTTGCCTAGAAAGGCTGATTTTCAAGATTGCACAAACATGCATCATAACGTCTAAAATTCTGAATTTTTATGAGCACATAGCTCTTTCTAATATCTTTCCAATGCCACAAACCTTGCTTCATTTGGCTAAGTGTAGCCAAAGTTATGCGATATTTTGCAGAGACCAAAACAGGGCATTCTTTGATTTACCCGATTTTGACTTGACTTTAAACTGAAACTGGGAATAAACCACATATTGGAAAATTCTAAACTTTTTATGACATGAAGCCTTATGTCTTAGCTTTCAAATGGTACTAGTTTCATGTCCATACGACATCGGAGCAAGAAATTATGCAATCTGGTTTACTGACTGCCAGAATGCCTTTTTCTGCAGAATCTACCTTGGATTCAAACAGAAACTGTATTGATTGGCTTTGTGGAAAATTCTGAAATTTTTACCACAAGAAGCCTTATGTCTTAGCTTTCAAATGGCACTAGAATCAAGTGATTCTGATATCTACAGCCCAAGTTATGCAACAAACACTGCAGGCTGTTCAGAATTTTCCTATTTTGGTTTCAGGCCTCACGCCGCAGCGCCACACTCCCCATGCCACGGCGCCCATAACAGAAGCATGATTCTGCATAATTTTGCAGGGCGTAGTACTATTCCAATGGTCATTTGCACGGATTTTGGCCATTTCCAATCAGTTTCTAAGTGATTTTAAGTTCCTAACTAGTTCATTAACACTTAGGAAACATCAATCACCATTCTAAACCTCTTGATTTGGATTCTTGAACCAAAATCATGCATGCTTGACCCTAAACCCCAAAATGGGCATCAATGGTTTAAATGAATATTTCTTGGCTTCTAAATTCAGTTTATGACATGAACAAGTCATAATTGATCTAAGAAACATATCCATGCAAACCAAATACATCAAACTCATCTAGAACTCAATTTAGCATACTAGGTTGTTTATATGCATACATAGAGAAAATAGATGAGTAAATGCTCTAAACCCCTACCTCTTGAAGACTCTTGATCTTGAAGCTTGATCCTTGATCTTCTTCTCTTCCTTCTCCCTTTCTTCTTCTTCCCCTTTCTCCCTTCTCCCCTTTCTCTCTTTTCTTTCTTTCTTTCTCTGTTTTCTCTTCATTCTACCGAGAAAGAAGATAGAAATAGGGGGTGGGATGTAGAGGGAATTAAGGAAAAAGATTAACTTAAGTTTCTACACTGAAACTTATATCTGCTAAGGACACTCGAATTGTGCTAATTCAAGTTTTTCAGCTTCCAACAACTTTAGAATAAATCATAGGATTCATCTAAATTGTTGTTTCACAATTTTCATGATTTTCTATATCTGCTGGGGATCAATCCGATATTAAAAGCACAACCTGTATGCCTAAAAATACCAAACTGACTCCAATTCTCTTGAAACTTTTACCACATCTTACTTGGCTTATTTGTGACCTAGAAATATACTCTCTATGTTTATTTCCTTCAACTTAGCAACTTATGTTATTATCTGAGTCATTTTAAGCTACTTTTCAACTTTTGTGTTGCAACAAAGTGCCTAAACGAACTCAGTTTGTTACAAAACTTTACTGACATACTAAATAAGTCAAATGCTACCTTATAACCATTTACCAGTCTAACATGTGTTTAAGGGTATTACACATGGAGTTTCAGTGGATATAGTGTCTGATAGAGATACTAGATTCACACCTGGTTTTGAAAGCCTTATAAGAAGGAGTTCAAAGCTAAGTTATGTTTTAGTACAGCTTACCATCCATAAGCATAGAGATCAAGAGCTTTAAGATAAGCAGATCTCGTCAAGAGAAGGTGGATGGGAGAAGTTGGTATCTTGAAAAAGGACTGCATGGAAGCAGAAGTTCTATGTGGAGTTTTGTTTAACCAGAATTGTTTACTTGAGGTGAGCAATTTTGGGGACAAAATTTTAAAAAGGAGGGGAGAAATGTAATACCCTTAAACACATGTTAGATTGGTAAATGGTTACCAAAGGTAGCGTTTGACTTGTTTAGCATGCCAGTCAAGTTTTGTTACAAACTGAGTTCATTTAGGCACTTAGTTGCAACACAGAAGTTGAAAAGTAGCTTAAAATGACTCAGATAATAGCAACTTTTGCTAAGTTAAGGGAAACAAACATAGAGAGTTTATTTCTAGGTCACAAATAAGCCAAGTAAGATGTGGTTAAAGTTTCACGAGAATCAGAGTCAGTTTGATATTTTTAGGTATATTGGTTGTGCGTTTTAATACCGAATGACTAGCAACAGATATAAAAAATCATGAAAATGTGAAACAACAATTTAGATGAATCCTATGATTTATTCTAAAGTTGTTGGAAGCTGAGAAACTTGAATTAGCATGATTCAAGTGTCCTTAGCAGATATAAGTTTCAGTTTAGAAACTTAAGTTAATCTTTTTCCTTAATTCCCTCTGTGTCCCACCCCCTATTTCTCTCTTCTCTCTCGGCAGAGAACTGAAAAATAGAGAAAGAAAAGAAAGAAAAGGGAGAAAGGGGAGAAGAAAAAGGAGAAAAGGGAAGAAGGGAAGAAGAAGAGGAAGAAGATCAAGCATCAAGCTTCAGGATCAAGAGTCTTCAAGAGGTAAGGGGTTTGCTATTCATCTTTCTCCTATTTGATTTGTATTGAATAGGGTTAGGGTTTGAATAGAAATAGGGTTTTGAATGGCCAAATCGTGATTCTTAACTTGGTTCTTGATTCCAAGGACTAGGTTAGGATAGTTTAAGCCTAGAGAATGCTAGATGGTCATTTATGGCTCAAGAATAACCATAGAATCCATAGAAAATGGACTTTAAGAATAGTTGGAGTTATGTGATTCTGGACCTAGATTTATGCCCTAAGAGAATTCATAGGTTGTAAAAGAGTTACAACAAGTTTAAAGGCATAGATTAATGTTAGAAATCACTTAGAATCCATGAGAAAAGGATTGGAAATTGGTTTTTTAACCAATTATGCATAAAATGCATTCTGCAGAATTGCTGTCACGCGGAGAGCGCCTAGACGCCCAGAGTTCAGAGAAGAATGATCGTGCAGTAGGGCGATGAGTGCTTAGACACTATAGATATGGCACCTAGACGCTATAGATATGGCGCCTAGACGCCTAGAGCATATTTCATCAGAGTCTTTATTTTGATGTTTTCAAGTTCTAGAGTAAACGGAATCATTCATATATGTTTCCTAAAGTGTGTTAAGGCACAAATAGGAGTATTTTCAAGTGGAAAATAGTTACCTATCAAGCATGAGAAAGCATAAGCCTTTAAGCATCCTAAAGGAAAGGTTTGCTTTAGGTAAGGACATTGCACCTTAGGCAACTTAACGTTGCAATAGATATCACTCAAGATGTGAAGAGATAGTGCAATGAAGATAAGTATACTAGGATGAATAGTAGTATTCACTCTAGTAGAGAATGAGAAAGGTATGAACCTTAGAAGATTCAAGAATAGTGGATTACCTTAGGAAGGTACCTAGAACCTTTAGCAATAAAGAGCTGCAAGTAAGAACCATTCTTGCATTAGATTCACTTGAGTGGAGACAAGATTGTGTATTAGTTCCAAGAAGAGAATGTTTAGGTACTAAATCTCTAGTTAAGTGGGACTTTGTGCATTACTAAATACACAATAAGATGAATTGTGACTAAGAAGATGTCATAATCATAAGGTATAGTAGAAATGTGAATAACTCATGTATTAGCAAAGATGAGTTAGAAGTGCAAGATAAATGGAATTTACTTCCTTAGATACTAATGCAAGTATGGAAGTTAAGTTCTTAACCATTCCATGAGTTTGGAATAATTAAAGAGGTATCTGGAACCTTAAGCACACAAGTGTAGTATAAGCTACTACTAAAAGTGTGATGGAAGGGAAAATTGGATACAACCAAAATAAGTATGTTATACTTATCTAGATGCATGACTTACTTGCTTTAGTTAAAGTTGAGTTAATTATGTAAAGTTTTAGAGAAATGCTCATTTATTTCCTTAAGCAAGGGTAGATGAGGCATTTGCTCAGATAGACTCTTTCACTAGGATGAGTTGAGTCTATAGGAAAGTTAAGATGGTGGTTATGTAAGAGTTAAACATAACACTACGCTTTTCACACACTAGTTAGTTAATCTAGTATGTATGTGAAGAGATAGAACCTTAGTGCAACCAAGAAAAGTGGTTTGCCATAGGTAAGTACCTAACACCTCAGTAACATAGTGTTGCATTAGAAATCACTTAAGAGATATGAGTGATGAGGTGGAGTTTAGGTACAAGTATGAGAAATGGTTTGGTTATGTTTACCTAAGAATGTAACATTATATGGTGTGAGGTCATTTGGCTGAGAATGTAAGGAATCAGAGAAGTTCCTAAGGGGACAAGTATTTCTAACCAAGTGCTAAGGTTACATGTAGTATGAGGTTATAGATTCTCCTCATTACAAAGGGTAAACATAAGAAGCCAAAGTTCCTAGTAGAATATGCTTAGGTCGTAAAGGAACTAAGTATATAAGTATGTATGTAAGTCTACGAATTGGTCAAGTAGTATCGATCTTGGTGAATATCCTTTGATGTTCATTCATGGAGGCAAAAGGAGATAGATGGGTGTCCGAAGGACTTTTGAGAAGGACATAACCCTGATGTCTCGATAGTGCTAAGGCCAAAGGAGATAAGTGGGAAATCCAAAGACGCTCTTTAAAATACTGACTAGTTCCTAGCAAACTTCCTTGTTTTCAAAATAAACTTTTACATGTATTTCAAAACAAAACCCTGCATTTGCATTTCATCCACATACTCTTAGGTTTTCCTTAGGCATATTCATATTACATATCATTCTCATTGCATTCACGGACAGTTGTATGGGCATTGTCCGTCATTATTGGTATTTACAGCTATATGGGTGTTGTATATATTAACAGTGTGTAGGCTATCGGTTGATATCACACTATAAGAAAGTGTGCAGATATGAGAAAAGAGGAGGAAGCTCCTAAGTTAGAATTATAGCATCTATTATATAATTGTTATATACAATGTTATAGCTAGATGGTATTGGAATTGCTTTTACTGAGAATGTTAATTCTCACCCCAGTTGTTATTCCATGTAAATCCAGATGCAGGCACAGATACAGGTACAGAGGTACAGACCCTGCTAAGGGTGAGAAGAGAAAGCATAAAGACTAGAGTAGTTTTTATTGCTTTAAGTAGACAGAACTTATGTAATCAGTTTATATTTGTTCTGTAAGTTTTATGTTATATGTATTACAATAAGCCCTCTTGTGGCTAAGTTTGTATATGAGTTTAAGTTTTTTCGCAATCTCTCAAGGCTTTCTATAATTACTCAGTTGTGATTATGGATATATGTTAGAATATAGTATGAGGAAGTGACGTTTCTAGCACCGTTATCTTTATATATCGTTGTGTAACTATGATATATCCAGATATCTGTATTAGGGTGTTATAGGTCTCACAAAATGGCTAGGACTTTTTATGACCATTGGATGGAAAGTATGTAGAGAAGATCTTGACCTTCCAAATTTTAAGATGCATCTAATGGCTAGGATTTCAAGGAGGAAAGATCTAATGGCTTAGATTTAATCTTATAATTTAGAAGCTACATTTTGAAGCTACACAAAGATCAACCATTGATTTAATCAATGGCTATTGTTGTCTAAAATAGTGGCTAATATATTTAGACACACTTTGGTGCCCAAGGGGGGGAGGGAGGTCACAGCTGCACACTCTAATTAGGAGATCAATATCTATTTCTTCATTTCACTTTATCACTTCTTCATCTTTTCTCCAAATTTTCAAGAACTAACACACAAAGTTCTTTCACTTTTCTTTTTCTCTAGGTTCGGCCAAAGCACCCAAAATCACCTTTCATCACTCTATAATTCTAAACAACCACATATCTAGCATCCTTACACCAAATCAAGACACTTTCATGTTAGAAATTTCTCAAGATTCATTCATCTTCATTTTCCCTTCAAGCAAAGAACACAAAAAAATTATCTCCATTTCTTCTCCCAAAGCTCACGGCCTCTCTACCTTATACCACTCTCCACCCTTCAATAATTTACACCAACCATTTCTCTTGAATTCTTACTTTATTCTTGTAACACCCTAAATTTTATTTATTTTCTGATAAATATTCATTTTCTAATATTTGTGATTTTTGGAAATTTTTCTAGATTTTTCTGAGAACACGGAATATTTTAATATTATTCTTTATTTTGCGTGCAAACTGAGCGGAGCCGAAAAAATGAGATATTTTTTCCAAGAATCTTGATTTGTGCAAACGTCGACGGGGGATCTTACTAAACTCGAGGTTGGGCACAGTTTACGAGATTTTATGTTTTTCAAAAAAAAATTTAACAGATAAAATAATAATTGCTGTGTAAAATTTTATCTGCCGGACAATTAATACTGACTTCTATCAACTGTAACGATTGTCCATTGGATAATAACATGTATTAAAAAAAATCCTATCACATTATCCGAATGTAATCTACTTTAAGTTTAATCAAACTTACTTTAATTCAAATTTAATGTATTTTAATCAAAGCTTCTTTGAGAAGCTTTGACCACCAAATGACCAAGCTACCCTTGGCTTGTTGGGGAAGCTAATTTTTCCCCTTCCCTCTCTCCATTTGTCGCGGCATTCCCTTGCCCAAGGGGGAAAAATTTAACTCACACACACTTAACACACTTAGTCATTTTCACTCATTTTCATCTATCCACTTCTCTCTCTAACTTTCTTCTTCATATTTTCTCTACCTTTTCTCTTTTTCTCCTTCTTGGCTACGAAAATTGTAGCCCCTTGAGTGACCATTTTCTTTGATTTTTCTCTACATCAAGACCATTTCCATACTCACCTCAATCTCCTCTACTTTTTCTATTTAGAAATTTTCTTCAAAAATCCAACATTTCTTTCATTGTCTTCCAAGACAAAGCTTCAAGCTTTAAGGTAAAGTTTTCATTTTTCTTCTTCTTTCTCTTCATTTTCGTGTTCCATGGTCTCTTTGATGACCATGGACCTCTTCTTGTTCAACCCTTGATGTTGATTCATTGTCTTGAAATTCCTAGGGTCTTGGAAGCTCAAAACCGAAACCACCAAGGAGCAATAAGAGATCATTTTTGTGTTCTTCCTTTATGTAAGAGGGAGATTACCCACTTCAACCATTTTTGGTGGTAAGGGAACCTTTGTATGCTCACTTTGTTTGGTGATTTTGCATGTTATGTATTCTTGAAATTGGATTTATACTTGATTGATGATCTTGAATATATTGGATGTGTTGAAAATGCTTGATCATGTTAGGGTTGTTAAATGAAAAATTTGGAGTTTCCTACCCTAATATGATGCCACAGTTTTGACTAGGATTTAGGGATATAAATTGATTTTTGTATACAATACAATGAAGCTTAGGTGATTAAATGTTGGATGATAACATTAATATTAATGAATGGAAAATTTTAAGGGTTTAATAACCCAAAGTGAGGCCACAGTTTTGACTTGAATTTTGAGGGATTGGATTGGTTTAGTGTGCACTAAAATTTAAGTAATTAGATATCAAAAGACTAATGCATAAAATGTAAAGAAATTGGAAACTTGATGACCAAGTGAGGCCACGATAGAGAAAAATTAGGGGTTAAATGATGCTTTGATCAATCTCTAGAGATCAAGAATGTAGAGACTTGCATAATCCACAGTCAAGTGGAAGAATTAAATTGAGTAATTACTCTTGAGAGTGCCACGATTTTGAAGGATTATTTACCCTAAAATTTTCATAATTGACCAAAGCTTAAGACTTTGAAAATGAGGATCCATAATGTGGACTTGTGAAAATTGATGAACCATGAATACATATTGATGTGAGGATTGATTCTATGTTATTGTGAAATCCCTATGTGGGCTAAGTACTTATTGACTATGTACTTGAAGAATTCATGACATATTGATATTATGACATGAAAATATGCCATTGTGGTATGCTTATGATAAATGTAGCATTGATACATGATGTACATTGTGTCGTCATGCATATGTGTTGTCCGTTGGACATTGTTAGAAAGGCTATGTATGCCTAGGAGTTTGAATAACACCTATGTGCAGGTGCGAATAGACTAAGTGTAGGGTCATAGTGGTTGGCCCAGGGGGCGTCGGGGTGCGGGTGTCTCACAATAGACAGTGGTAGCTCCACTAGGGCCATGGGATAGACCGATGCAAACACACTGACGATCCAGACTGAAACGTTGTCCTATATCGCGATCAACTATTGAGGTGCCATGTATAAGCCATATTATGCAACTATTTTTATGTGGTGAGCACACTATTTTTAATGGCTAACGAGATACTGACATTACTCCTTGATCATTCACTCCAAAAATGTTTATGTCTAGCTCCATGGAGTAGGAATTTTTGTACCATTTTCATTGTGAACTGTCAGTCTCATAAATCATCGAGCATAAGCATTTATAATTGTGGAAAGTATCTATTATTATTATTGTAATAATTATTTGATTGCTTAGACTGTTGAATGTTGGAGATGTTATTGCTGTCTGCCTATTATTGATGATATTTATTGTTGTTCTACTCTTACTATTAATTTTCATTATTACTGTAACCGACATATGAGCTGTGTTATATGTGGGTGTCCAGTGCCGTTTCATTTTCTCGCTGCCATTTTGGTAATGAAAGCTGGGTGTCTCACCTCTTTCTATGTTTTCTGTATTTTTTGTATCTTTATCGGACTGTGTTCTGAGAAGACATTCATGAGGAAGAGAAGGAAACAACTGAGTTTCTGGGTTTCTGGCCACACTACGACTAAAACTGCTGAGGATGTCATCGTGACCACGCCGCTTTTTGGGGTACGTGAAGTTGACCTTTCGTAGGGGACCTGATTGCTAGCATCTGCATGTGCAGACGGACCGATGCGTGTACCGTGGGGAGCTGACGGTGTCATTAGCTTGGGGCCGCTATGACATTCTTGTTTTTGAGTTTTCTTCTTTTGTTATTTTAGAATTTTACCTACCCGTGCGGGATATGTGGACTAATATGTTCTACACCCCTCAAGAGGATTCTTTCCTCTCCATTGTTCGGGCTTCTGCCCGAAATTCAGTTGCTCCGATGGCAATCTCATCGAATGAAGAGGACCCTGAGGAGGACCCGGCTACGGTCCCTTCTCGTCAGTCTTAGGGGTAGATACTATAGGTAGCTACTGATGGCTAACTGTTTATCTTTTTGGGGAAGCCTGATGTTTTGCTAATATGGGTGTAAATTTGTAACTATCTTGGGTGGGTAAAGCCTTTACTTTTTGTATATTTTGTGATGTAACTAAAACAGACTGATGCATAATATATATATATATATATTGTGGATGTATAATTTCTAATTTTGTCTCAACTCTATTGTATTGATAATTATTATTATCTCCTTACCGTTATATTATCTCTTCATTGTTATTTACTGTAAAAAAATGCTTACAGATGTTTCAATACTTGACTATTTTATCATCCAAGAATACAAACTATTTAATCTTGTGTTAATAATGAACCGGGACTTAATTAATCACTACAGGTATTATTTTCTACAATTTATTATGTTTCTTCTTTTGTATTATGGTGTGACATTCCTTCTTTGTGACATTAAGAAAAATGGGCGTTACAATTCTAAGCAACTTTCATGTTGGAGACTTTCTCTAAATCATCCATCTTCAACCGTGATCTTCAAGCTCAAAGATCAAGAGCCTTTAGGTGAAGATTTGTGTTCTTCATCTTTCTTTCCTTTGGTAAGTTTCTAAGACCATATATTGATCCATGGTCTTTCTTATTCAAGCTTTAGGAACTAATATGCTATGTTTGATTTTATTTGTAAAAATCTTGTGATGTTGTTGAAAGACTTGTACAAGAAGCAAAGCAAGGAGCTTTGGAGGTTTCTCCAAGAGGTAAGAGGGAGATTACCCTCATCAACCATGTGTTAGTGGTGAGGAATGGATGTATGTGTGGTGAAAAATCCATAAGGATTATTTCACTTGTTTGTTTAAGAGCTTTCCATATTTATGGTTGTTTGGTGATTGATATGTTTGTTGCTTTGATAATATGCTTTAATATGTGTTTATGATGCATGATGATTTGTGTATGTAATTAAGATGTGAATTACATAACAAAGGAAAGTGTGTTAGTTCCAAAGAACCATAGAGGCATCATGGCCTCAAATTAATTTTTGGGAGCAAAAAATTCTAAGTATTTTACTAATTATGAGTTTTAGATAAAAGGGTAATAAGTTGGTGATTTTGAGGATTTGCAAAGAAAGTGGACATGAAAATGAACAAAGATTTTATGATGAAGCTATTTATGATTTTCGGCTAATATGCCAATGATTGGTAAATTAAGATTTTCATGATGGTAAAATTGAATGATTAGCAAGAAAAGGAAAAGAAAAGATATGATGGTTCCAATGACCATGTGGCTACAGTTTTAAAGGTTTGAAATGGTTTTACTTTATGTAGAATTATGATTTGGAAATGAAAAGTTAATTGATTTAGTACAAGGAATTTATAAAATGATTTAAGAAATGGAAGAGAAATACTTTGTCACTTGAGAGATAAAGATTTCGTTGATGAAAGAAAAGAGAGGTTGAAAGTGTTTGAACCTCCACTTATTTTGGAGAGGAAAAATTTTAGAATTGATTTGAGAATTATGGAGAATATAATGGTGACTTGAAATTTACTAACGTATAGCTCACTCTTTCGGTTTTGGAGTGCGTTAGGAAATTTTAAGCTAGAACATTGATTTAAATCAATGAAAAGGTGATTTTGTGGAATATATGGTGGAAAGGATTTCTTAAGTGAGAAAACATGGAAAATGAAGTTAGAAATTGTATTGATTTTCGGAAAGTCCAAAATGATATTTGGAATATTGAGAAATATTTTACGTAGTTGAAAAATGATGAGAAATGATTTATGCGACTTAAAAATATGATTTTTAAGCTACACGATTTTGAAAACGTTGGAAAATTGCTACGTGATTTGGAAAACGTGTAAATATTTTTATGCGATTGAGAAAACATTGAAAAATGGTTATGAGATTTGAAAACGTAACAAAAGTGTTACGCGATTGTGAAAATATGTTAAAAATAATACGCAATTTGAAAATACAGTAAAGATACTATAAAGAACTGATATGCAATGAGGCATATGATGCATTTGGGAATCCTTTTAATGATGAAATTGAGATGTGCAATGAGGCATATGATGAAATTGAGACATGCATTGAGGTATTCGTGCATTAAATAGAATTGCATTGAGATATTCGTGCATTGAACAAAATTGCATTGAGGTATTATTGCATTGAACGGAATATAGCTGATAGCTATTATGGCCCTTGTGGTTGAAGAAAGACTGGAGATTGTATGTGGGCTAAGGCTGGACAATTAACCAGAAAGACTGGAGATTGTCTGTGGGCTAAGGCTGGATAATGAACCAGAACATTCATCTCGAAATTGTGAAAACCTCCATGGAGTGGGAAAATTGGTCTAGTATGCATACACATGGTCAGTACATATATTGTTGTGGCATAATAAATATTTATATGATGTGACATCATCATTTTATATATTGAGGATATCTGTTATGATGAAATTGGTGCTGGTGATTTAACTGAGATATATGTTTATTGGAAATATGATGAATTGAGAACATGAATATAATTGTGATATTTGTATGTATGGAATGACTTTGTCATTCGAATCATTCTTTGCTACCGTACTGGTATTGATGAAAGGGGATCTCACCTCTTTGTTGTATTGTTTTATTGTGCTTGTATTGTTAAAATTTGTATAGTAGATGGAACACATTTCTTAGACTTGATTGGAGGTAAATATTCTGAGTTTGGTGACAACATCGAGGAGTAACCATCCCGGATTCTATGGTATGCAGTTTTGAGGAGGAACAAATATATGACGCATCAAGATGGATACAAGACGGAATAAGTATGTTGAGTTTTTCTCGTTAGTGTTTTCCGTGCTATTAAGTAACCATCTCGTTAGTGTTTGTTATTGTTTAAAATTGAGTCTGTAAGTGTTATGTTTCCTAAATAATTGTTAAATATTATGTAGTGTCAGTAATGTATATTAATCAATTTAAATCTATTTTTTTTAGTATTACCTACAAATGTCAGTAAGTTTATGTTTCTGTAAAAAGAAATTTTAAAATCCATAATTTAGAATTCAAACCTTTTATGAAATGATTTTCAAATTATGAGCTGGTAGTCAGAATTGTGATGCCCTACGGAGGGTGTTACACTTAACATGTCTGCTAAATTTTATGATGTTTTGAGTTAATTTAAGCACTTTGTTGCAACATAGAATGTGCAAAATGACTATTTTAACTCAGGAAAATAGCATAAAATGCCTAGTTAAAGAAAATAAATTTGAAAAATTTATTTTTAGGTCACAAATGTGTAGAAAATGATGTAATTAAATTTTGAGGATAAATAGAGTTAGTTTGATATTTTTAAGGACACTGAGTGAGTATTTAAATACTAGATTAACAAGTCGCAGATATAAAACATTAAGGAAAAAGGTGAAATAAGGATTAATATGAATCTTAGGATTTATTTTAATACTTTTGGAGGTTAGGAAACTTAATTTTGCAAGATCAAAGTATTCCTAAGATATATAAGTTTCAGCACAGCAATTTAAGTGCCTAGTTCCTATATACTATCTTGACTTTTCTCTCTTTATATTATCTCCCTTTTGCACAGTAGAAAAAACAAAAAATAGAGGAAAGAAAGGGAAGAAAAGAAGAGGGGAATTAGAGGGGAAGAAGAGGAAGGGAAAACCAAATAGGAAGATCAAAGAGAACTCCAAGCTTGAAGACAAGTGAGGTAGAGGGATTTTTCCTTCATTCTTCAACCTTTTCTTTTTCTTTGTTTTTGCTACATAATTTATACTTGATAAACTGAAAATGGGTACTGAGTTGAGATTTGATTTTCGTGGTTAATGTTGGACTTCAATGGTGGAAAATGGATTGTTTCTAGCTTGACTAGTGTATGATTGTTGTTTTTTATCCCTTAAACCTCTTTAAGTCTTCATGTGTTATAAGTTATAAAATGGGTATTTCATTGACGTAGGTTATGTGAGGGTAGATAAAAAAAGGGTTTATGAGGTAAATGATGTTTTCTTGGTTGGTTATGGTTTTCAATGACTATGTTAGGTTGGTTCATGACCTAACCTATGCTTGGATCGAGTGTATGAACCTAGGAACCTCCTTTGATAATTTGAGAGGGTCATGATGTTTCTTAAGTGTGGAATCTATCTTCAATGGTTGAAATGGTGGTTTATGACTTATTCTATATAAGTTTATGAGTTATGAACCTAGAAAAGTCTATAGGAACCTTTGAGGATGAGTTTGGGAAATGAGTTTTAGGTTGAAGGATGAAGCTTTAATCTATGCCTACATAAGCTAAAGTAGATGTATGAGGTTTATGACATGATTAAAGATCATGGTTGATGTTAGGAAACATCTAGGAATGCATTTGGAAGTGTTAGAAATTGATTAGAGAACCAATTATGCAGAACACATTTCTACAAGATTCTCTGACAGCCTATGGTGTTAATCGTATATCTTGAGCTATAAACATCGAAATGACTTGATTCTTATTCCATTTGAAATCTAAGAGACATGCAAAAATTAGCAAAAACAAGCTATATACATTAAATTTTAGATTTTTAGAATAACCCAATTAGCACTAGTTTTAGTTTAAAGTTGAGTCAAATTCTGCAGAAATAGGCAGACTGACAAATAGTAAACCAGATTGCATAACTTCTTGCTCCGTAGTCATATTTACATAAGACCACTGACATTTTGTGTAACAACCCGAACTTAATAGCCATAGTATAATCATCATTACACCACAGTTACTAAATTCAGGCCTGCTATCAAATTCAACGACGCATTTTCAAATATAACCTTTATGTGAATATAGAAAATATGAGCCACAAATGAATATATTTAATACACAACTCCAAAATTTTCCTCCAAAGAGAGTTACATTCCACATATATATGTATATACATAACAAAACTTACCAAGTACATACAATACATAAAACTTACTAAATTAATATATATATATATATATATATATATATATATATATATATATATATATATATATATACATATATGCAACTACCATATAAAGACTCGGTCTGGCCCAAGCGCAAACACCTGGAGAGAGATATCCTACACCTGATCCCCCTCGAGATTTCTCGCCAGAATCCCTAACGTACAAAGGCTCCATATGGGACATGGTTCTACTAACAGGAGTCCGAGTAGACGACACTATAGTCTCTTCTCTATAGGTGCGATGTAGATTACCCCACAACTCCTGAATAAGCATGACGAACTCCAAGTGTAGTGTAACCTCTATAGAAAAGAAAGGTTCCCTATCATGGGTCCTTCGAATAGATATAGCCACATCCCCTATATATCTAACGCTCTCAGTAGCCCAGTCAATGCACCACACATCTGTGCCATCAAGGAATTGTACTCTAACATAACCTAAGAAATCTCTCTTAGCAGCCATTGCCAACAAAACTGAACAACAGAAAGGTACAGTCTACCTTGCCTCTTTCTCAGTCTTCATCAAGTATATATATATATATATATATATATATATATATATATATATATATATATATATATAACAAAATAACATAATAAAGAGGTGAGATATCCAGCAACAATACCAACATGAAAATAACATAATAAAGAGGTGAAATATCCAACAACAATACCAACATGGCAGTAAAGAAACAGAAAATAATAGTAATGCCATTCTAAGCTCAATATATATATATAACAGAATAACATAATAAAGAGGTGAGATATGTAACGCCCCAATTTTTAGAAAATATTCTGAATGTACTGTTTGCTGTTTTTCATGCTTTTGTGTGAATGATCAGCTGTGTCCCTATTTTCTGTTCTCGATTTATGTATGAAAACAATTACGATAATACAGGCTCAAATTTTATTTGATCGTTTTACGTAATTTACTTCGAGACGGTAAAATAAAAATTTTTACGAACTCTTGTTTTAATTTTTTCGAAAGATATACTGACTATATATCTTCTTTGGATATTTTATTTGAACGTTTTGGACGATTACCTACGTTGTGGGAAAAAATAGGAAAATGACCGTTAGTCCCGAACGTCTTGTTTTTTTGTTTTTGTTGTTTTTAATTGTTTTCTTCTTGATTTAATGCACGAAAATACGTCTGTGATTTTATATGGACTTTTTGTGTGATTTGCTCGGCGGGAAAATAATATTTTTCCGGCCTGGGAAATCTTATTTTATTATTTAGAATTGGGGGATCTTACTTAACCCGATTCTGAATGAGACTAAAAATAATCTTTTAATTTTTAGGATTTAAGCTTGTCACAAATAAAATAATTTTATATTATTATAATATTATTTTATTAGTCAAGTATATTTTAGTGACATGAGTGGACCCGAAAATATTTTGCGGGACCCACAATTAGCGAACAGTTAGATCGGTAGCTTAGTTAATCATAGTTAGCGGTAGAACTTTCGAGCACAGTGACTCGACTACCATTTGACTCAGTGAGAAAATTAAATACAACTTTGTGTGACTCAGCATGTGAGTCACCAAGAGCTAACCAATAGGAAATAAGCTTGCTCACCAAGGCTTGATCTTGACCATTGATTCATCCAATGGCTTGGATGAAGCCAAGCAAGGTGCCCACCTTGCACCCCACTTGATGGCTACGGCCAAGAGGTCTTGGATGACCAAAATCACACTTCATCTTCATCACTTTTCTCTCTTCTCTCTCATCAAAACCCTAGCCACCATTCTTGTTCATTTTCTTCACCATTTTCGGCCAAGACCAATACTACACCATCCAACCATCAAAAAATTTTTCTAACCAAGTTTTCCTAACCTAAACACTATTCTAAGAACCTTTCTAGTTGGGAGTTTCTTTAAAATCTTCCATTTAGGGCTTGGAAATCAACCTTGAAAGTTTTACCTAGAAGGTGAAATTTCATGCTTTTCTTTTCTCTTTTCTTTTTCAAAGTTCGAAGCCATGATTTTTCCATGGTTTAGCTTCTTTTTCATGGTTAGTAACATGTAGATTTTGTTTGAGATTTCTAGGTAATTTTGGTGGTGAAAACCGTGACCTAGGAGGTGTGAAAGCAAGCCTTTTGTCTTCATTTAAGGTAAGAGGAAGACAATTCTTATCATCTCTTGATGGTGGTAAGAAGATGGAGCCATTTGTGATGTTTGTAGAATCCATAAGGATTCGGTGGTCATGTGTTAATTATGTGTGTATTTGTTAATTTTTGTGTTTGTTAGTAGTTTATGTGGTATTTGTTAGTAGCTTTCTTGTTTGATGATTGTAATAATTTTTGCATGTCTATTAGCTTTTGAATGCATGTCTATAAGCTTTAATTTAGGTTTTATATGTTAGAAAATATTTTGCATGTGTTAGAAAATACAATGCATGTGTTAGAATTGTATGATAAGGTATAGGATGTGAATAACATGTTTAAATTTGCATGAGTGTTCCAAAGAGCACATCCAATAGCTCACGGCAATGACAAGTTTGGAGGACCAAATGTTCTCTTGATTTTTCCTAAAGTGTAACTTAATTAACCTAGGAGAATCAAGAAAGTTTCAAATTGATTTGATCAAAGAAAATGTATTTAGAAATCAAATGGTAAAAACTTAGTATTTTGGGCCAACATGCCTAAAGGATTAATTTAACTTCTACTAATTATTTTCTAATATGATTTAATGAGCTTAGACAATATAATATATTTGATATGATTTGGAAGGTGAAAAACAATTTAGAAATCAAATGCAAAAGTTTTATGAAATTTGGCCAACATGCCACTATAGGTAATCATGATTTCTAAAACTTGATTCCAAACCTTTTTCAATCAAAAAGAGACAATACAAGTTAAGAAGAAATTTTCTATAATGGTTTTTGAAGAAACAAATTAAGTAGAATTAAGCTTAAAGGATTAAAACTAATAATTTTATCATTAGGAAGTAAAATACGATAAATTTGAGAAATTTTCTAACATATAGCTCACTTTAGGTTTTGAAGCATGTTAGAGATTTCAAAAAGAATTAAATGATATGGTTAAAAATTAGGTAAATGGAAATTTTATGGATAATTTAGTAAACCACTATTATGATATTCTAAACAAAAATCTTGTCAATTTTTAGTAAAAATGAACCAATAACATAGCAAAAATATCCAAAAGACAATATGCGGTATGAAAAATTACTCTCACGTAGTTTAAATGTACTAAGTACTATTTAAATACTGTTTAAACAGTAATTTTAAAGGCATTCGAATAAGAAAATGATTTGAAAATCCTACGCGATTGAGAAAACGTATTAAAAATGCTACGCGATTTTAAAAACAGAAAAATATCTTTACCCGATTTTTAAACGTTTGTAAAAAGCACGGAATTATGAAAACGCGATAAAATTTCTACGCGATTGACCGTTACTATATTTATTTTATCTTTGTCGGGAAAATGTGAACCCGTCTGATTATTTTTGAGGATCTTTATTTGTCGGGAAAATATGAACCCGTACGAGGCTTTTAAAAATTTATCTCTTTGTCGGGAAAATGTGAACCGTACGGGTTTTGAGAATTTATTTCTTTGTCGGGAAAATGTGAACCCGTACATGAGGTTTTCTATCTATGTGTGCCAAGTTTTTGGTGGATTAGTTGACGAGACGAATCACATCGTGTTGTCGATGAGATAAACGTAGTGTGGTTCATTGTTCTAATGAACTTGGAGACTTTAGTGTACGGGATCCCACATGTGGACGGTTGGTAGCTCCGGGCCGTGGTAAACCGATAGCACACTATGGTACTCAACACACACTATATTTAATCGAGATTTGTGAAATCTAGTAGTACATTTACTGTAGTGCCACAACGTGAGGACCGTGAACTACACCACGCTGGATGATGGATTCTGTGTCGTGGGGCTATAGACGCATAACGTGCACACAATGCAATAGTTGGTTGGGGCAGCCGTGGTGGTGCGATAGATTTTACGAATCATTCCTCTCTCTCGATACTTGTGTTTTCTTTAGCTCCATGGAGTAGGGTTTTGTCATATTGTTTATTTATCTCTATGTCTATTTATTTTCATCTTATCTATTTATTTCTATTTTAAGCTTGTTTATCGTATTTTATTTGTTTATTTTATCGGTTATTGCTTCTATATTTGGTTATTTTTATTATATCTTATCTGTTTATTCTTATCTTTCTTATTTTATCTGTGATGTTTTATCTGTGGTGTGATATATTGTTATGATATCTAAATTTTACTTCAATCTGTTATTATAATTGTTAAAGCTTTTCGTATTACATGAACTGTATATATGTTGATTGTCGTCTTCTTATTGGCCATGTTGTGATGATTTTATGTTATCTTACCTCTTTGTTATATGTATTTTCTGTTTATTTATTTTACGCGGTAAAGACTTTGAGGAAGAGAATCAGCCCCTTGAGATCTTGTACCCCGAGGAGGAGGAAGACCGGCAGGCAGACGATCAGTTTGACGATCAAGAACCATCCGATCATCCATATCCTCTGGATTGATTGTGAGGAATGGCAACGCCAGGATTTTTGGGGTTCGTAGAGCTAGTATTTCATGGAGGTTCTCTGGCTTGGCATCTACGAGGCGATCGTGATTCTGTGACATATGCAGGACGTGTGACCGTGATTCTACGTCAGCGATTTGATGGAGAGCCCATTATGACTACGACGTTATTTCTGCACTTAGAGTTACCCTTATCCATTAGGCGTTATTGGGGTGCTAAAAACCCTGAGCCTAGTGAGATAAGCATCGTATCGACTGCGCGATCCCGTTATCGCCGTGTGTCGAGACATCCGGGATATTTATCTCCTGATGATCATTTTCGGCCGAGAGTGATCCATCGAGGATTAGATAACCATGATGTTTTTTGGGCGCGTCTGCGTATGTACGTATATATATTAACTCTTTTATTGCTTTCTTTCTTTTTGTTTAAATATTTGTAGTCTTTGTTGTAAATTATTTGTACGACTTATAACTTAATCATATGTATATTATCAGTAATGATGATGTTTTTTTTATTTCGTATTTTCCACATTATCTTTTTATATCACATTTCTGTCTATCAGGAATTATTTTACAACCCGTAATAATATTTAACAAATGTTTCACAACTTGGGTAGATTTTATTTCTATTTCTTTTATTTTCTTTTATGTGTGACATCCTCAAAAGGAGTGTTACATTAGTTGGTATCAGAGCCCAAGTTAGAGTCTTTTGGGGTTGTGGTTGGGTCTGTTTTTGTTTGTGCTGTGTGATTCTCTGTGATCTTTGTGATTTATATCCTTTCGGAAATATCTAGAAGGATGTATCCAACTTTGTTTTGTTATGTTTGAAGAAAGAAGATGGCTGGTAGAGGCAGAGGACGTGCTAACGTGAATCGTGTTGAGGACCGATGTTGGTTCTTCTTGAGGCTATACGGAGATGGTGAAGTGATTACTCGAGCAAAATTTGAGAGCGACTCAATGAAGAAGATGCTACGGCCGATGCCCTAAATTTATCGAATTTAGGCGCCATAATCCGCCACGAGTTTAGAGGCGAGGTGGATCCGAAGAAAGCGAGTCAGTGAATGCAAGATTTAGAGAGAATCTTTGAGGGGATGAGATGCACAGATGAAAAGAAAGTAACTTATGCTATCTTTATCTTTGAGAGGAGATGCGAGAACATTGGTGGAGAGGAATCCGCCGAGTGTTGCAAGTGAAGGGACCGAGATCACACGGGAAGTGTTTTCTAATACTTTTCGGATAAGTATTTTCCTGCAAGTGCTAGGCATGCCAAGGAGATGGAATTTCTTGGGTTGCGACAGGGAAATATGACAGTGAATGAGTACGCCACAAAATTTGAAAGTTTGTCTCAATTTTCGGATTATGCTCAAAATCGACAAGATGAGGTATGGAAATGTCAGAAGTTTGAGTTCGGATTGAGAGTGGAATTGAAGCGGGGAGTGACATCTGTGAATATGAATCATTTTCATGCTTTAGTGGACGCATGTGCGCGACTTGAGGAGCTTGAACCGTCGCGAGATCAGAGGAATCAGAACTTTGGGCCGACAAGGTTTCAAAGAGTTGGAGGTAGCAATACAAATCGGTTTCTGCGTAAGCCGTATACTAGACCACAAGGAAGTCAGACTCAGCGACCGCCAGTTGGAGGGAGTGTACCTAGTGGTGGAGCAGGACAGAGAGTGGTGTTTACGCCGACGTGTTTTAAGTGCGGTAAGAAGGGCCATCTATCTCCAGATTGTACGATTAAAGGAACTGTCTGTTTTAACTATGGACACTGGGCATATGTCGAAGGATTGTACTCGACAGAGAAGAAACCTGTTGTTCGTCATGTTAAAGCTAATCAGCAAAAATCTGGAAATACTCAACCGAGATCCGGAGGCGAGTGTATACAATGATGGGATCTGAAGTTTCTCAATCGATGACCTTATTCAAGGAGAAGGTGACATTGGAGGTAACCTTCGATGTATTGTATGACTCGGGTGCTACACACTCGTTTATTGCCTATGATTGTGTGGAAAGACTGAAGTTGCCTGTGTCTTCTCTGAATGTTAAGTTGAGTGTATCTACGCCAACTGCTAAACCTATAGTTACTTCTAAGATCTGTTTAGATTGTCCTATTGTTGTGAAGGGTCGTTTGTTTTTGGTCAATTTGATTTGTTTGCCTCTTATTGAGATAGATGTAATTTTAGGGATGGACTGGTTATGTTCTAACCATATCCTTATAGATTGTGCAAAGAAAACTATAGTTTTTCCTAAGGAAGAAGAGTCTGGATTCTTAACTGCTGTTAAGGTCAAGTCTTTGTTGAGAGATGGAGCGCAGGGATATTTGGTATTGTCTTCTCTAGAAGTTAAGAATGAGAAGGATGTGAATACTATTCTTGTTGTCAACAATTTTCTGGACGTTTTTCCTGACGATGTACCTGGTTTACCGCCTGAGCGGGAGATCGAGTTCTCAATTGATTTAGTACCAGGAACAGGTCCTATCTCAATTGCACCGTATCGTATGTCGTCAGTAGAGTTGGGGGAGCTGAAGAAGCAATTAGGGGAACTGTTGGAGAAAGAATTTGTACGACCTAGCGTTTCCCCATGGGGTGCGCCAGTGCTTTTGGTCAAGAAGAAGGATGGAACTTCACGACTTTGTGTGGATTATCGGCAGTTGAACAAGGTGACTATCAAGAATAAATATCCGCTTCCAAGAATCGACGATTTGATGGATCAATTGAGAGGAGCTGTGATATTTTCCAAGATAGATTTGCGATCGGGTTATCACCAGATTCGTGTAAGAGGGGAGGATGTGCCGAAAACTGCTTTTCGAACTCGTTATGGACATTATGAGTATCAGGTAATGTCATTCGGGGTGACGAATGCTCCTGCCATATTTATGGATTATATGAACAGGATATTTCGTCCATATCTAGACAGATTTGTCGTTGTCTTTATCGATGACATTCTGATCTATTCTCGATCGAAGGAAGAGCATGCTGAACATCTGAATGTTGTTCTTCAGATTTTGAGGGAGAAGCAGCTGTATGCGAAATTGGCTAAGTGTGAGTTCTGGTTAGAAGAAGTCCAATTTCTTGGTCACGTAATTTCTAAAGAAGGTATTGCGGTGGACCCATCGAAAGTGGAGACTGTTTTACAGTGGGAAAGACCTAAGACGGTAACGGAAGTTCGAAGTTTTGTTGGACTTGCTGGTTATTATCGGAGATTTATCGAAGGTTTTTCCAAGATTGCTGGACCACTTACACAACTGACGAGGAAAAGTCAAGATGATACAAGAGAAGATGAGGACGGCGCAAAGCAGACAAAAGAGTTACGTAGATAAACGAAGACGATCTCTTGAATTTAAGGAGGGTGAGCATATATTTTTAAGAGTTACTCCTACGATTGGTGTCGGAAGAGTGATTAAGTCTAAGAAGCTTACTTAAGTTCATTGGGCCATATCAGATTATCCGACGTATTGGTCTGTAGCATATCATTGCTTTGCCGCCTTTTCTATCGAATTTGCATGACGTGTTTCATGTGTCTCAGTTACGGAAGTATATACCAGATCCGACACATGTTATACAACCAGATGACGTGCAGTTAAAGGAGAATTTGACTTACGAAACTTTACCTGTCAGGATTGGGGACAGAAAGGTAAAGCAGCTTCGAGGAAAGATGATTGAGCTAGTGAAAGCCATATGGAATGATATGACGGGTGAGGCTACCTGGGAGCTGGAAGATAAAATGAAGGATCAGTATCCTCATTTGTTTGGATGAACATCGAATTTCGAGGACGAAATTTTTATTTGTTGGGGAGAGTTGTAACGCCCCAATTTTTAGAAAATATTCGAATGTCTTGTTTTTGTTTTTCATGCTTTTGTGTGAATGACCGTTGTGTCCCTATTTTTTTACGTTCTCGATTTACGTATGAAAACAATTACGATAATCTGAGGCTCAAATTTTATTTGATCGTTTTACGTAATTTGCTTCGAGACGGTAAAATAAAAATTTTTCTCGAACTCTTGTTTTAATTTTTTTGAAAGATATACTGACTATATAATCTTCTTTGGATATTTTATTTGAACGTTTTGGACGATTACCTACGTTGTGGGAAAAAATGGGAAAATGACCGTTAGTCCCGAACGTCTTGTTTTTTCTTTGTTTTTAATTGTTTTCTTCTTGATTTAATGCACGAAAATACTTCATCTGTGATTTTATATGGACTTTTTGTGTGATTTGCTCGAGGCGGGAAAATAATATTTTTAGGTAGGAAATCTTATTTTATTATTTAGAATTGGGAGATCTTACTTAACCCGATTCTGAATGAGACTAAAAATAATCTTTTAATTTTTAGGATTTATTTGTCAAATAAAATAATTTTATATTATTATAATATTATTTTATTAGTCAAGTATATTTTAGTAATGTGGACCGAAAATATTTTGCGGGACCCACAATTAGCGAACGGTTAGATCGGTAGCTTAGTTAATCACCGTTAGCGGTAGAACTTTCGAGCAGTGACTCACTAGTGACTCGCAGAAAATTAAATACCTCTGTGTGACTCAGCATGTGAGTCACCAAGAGCTAACCAATAGGAAATAAGCTTGCTCACCAAGGCTTGATCTTGACCATTGATTCATCCAATGGCTTGGATGAAGCCAAGCAAGGTGCCCACCTTGCACCCCACTTGATGGCTACGGCCAAGAGGTCTTGGATGACCAAAATCACACTTCATCTTCATCACTTTTCTCTCTTCTCTCTCATCAAAACCCTAGCCACCATTCTTGTTCATTTTCTTCACCATTTTCGGCCAAGACCAATACTACACCATCCAACCATCAAAAAATTTTTCTAACCAAGTTTTCCTAACCTAAACACTATTCTAAGAACCTTTCTAGTTGGGAGTTTCTTTAAAATCTTCCATTTAGGGCTTGGAAATCAACCTTGAAAGTTTTACCTAGAAGGTGAAATTTCATGCTTTTCTTTTCTCTTTTCTTTTTCAAAGTTCGAAGCCATGATTTTTCCATGGTTTAGCTTCTTTTTCATGGTTAGTAACATGTAGATTTTGTTTGAGATTTCTAGGTAATTTTGGTGGTGAAAACCGTGACCTAGGAGGTGTGAAAGCAAGCCTTTTGTCTTCATTTAAGGTAAGAGGAAGACAATTCTTATCATCTCTTGATGGTGGTAAGAAGATGGAGCCATTTGTGATGTTTGTAGAATCCATAAGGATTCGGTGGTCATGTGTTAATTATGTGTGTATTTGTTAATTTTTGTGTTTGTTAGTAGTTTATGTGGTATTTGTTAGTAGCTTTCTTGTTTGATGATTGTAATAATTTTTGCATGTCTATTAGCTTTTGAATGCATGTCTATAAGCTTTAATTTAGGTTTTATATGTTAGAAAATATTTTGCATGTGTTAGAAAATACAATGCATGTGTTAGAATTGTATGATAAGGTATAGGATGTGAATAACATGTTTAAATTTGCATGAGTGTTCCAAAGAGCACATCCAATAGCTCACGGCAATGACAAGTTTGGAGGACCAAATGTTCTCTTGATTTTTCCTAAAGTGTAACTTAATTAACCTAGGAGAATCAAGAAAGTTTCAAATTGATTTGATCAAAGAAAATGTATTTAGAAATCAAATGGTAAAGACTTAGTATTTTGGGCCAACATGCCTAAAGGATTAATTTAACTTCTACTAATTATTTTCTAATATGATTTAATGAGCTTAGACAATATAATATATTTGATATGATTTGGAAGGTGAAAAACAATTTAGAAATCAAATGCAAAAGTTTTATGAAATTTGGCCAACATGCCACTATAGGTAATCATGATTTCTAAAACTTGATTCCAAACCTTTTTCAATCAAAAAGAGACAATACAAGTTAAGAAGAAATTTTCTATAATGGTTTTTGAAGAAACAAATTGAGTAGAATTAAGCTTAAAGGATTAAAACTAATAATTTTATCATTAGGAAGTAAAATACAGTAAATTTGAGAAATTTTCTAACATATAGCTCACTTTAGGTTTTGAAGCATGTTAGAGATTTCAAAAAGAATTAAATGATATGGTTAAAAATTAGGTAAATGGAAATTTTATGGATAATTTAGTAAACCATTATTATGATATTCTAAACAAAATACTGTCAATTTTTAGTAAAAATGAACCAATAAGATAGCAAAAATATCCAAAAGACAGTATGCGGTATGAAAAATTACTCTACGTAGTTTAAATGTACTAAGTACTATTTCTGTCTGTTTAAACAGTAATTTTAAAGGCATTCGAATAAGAAAATGATTTGAAAATCCTACGCGATTGAGAAAACGTATTAAAAATGCTACGCGATTTTAAAAACAGAAAAATATCTTTACCCGTTTTTTAAACGTTTGTAAAAATGATGGAATTATGAAAACACGATAAAATTTCTATGTGATTGACCGTTACTATATTTATTTTATGCTGTCGGGAAAATGTGAACCCGTACAGATTATTTTTGAGGATCTTTCGCTGTCAGGAAAATATGAACCCGTACAGGTTTTTGAGAATTTATTTCTTTGTCGGGAAAATGTGAACCCGTCATGAAGCTTTCTATCTATGTGTGCCAAGTTTTTGGTGGATTGGTTGACGAGGACGAATCACATCGTGTTGTCGATGAGATAAACGTAGTGTGGTTCATTGTTCTAATGAACTTGGAGACTTTAGTGTACGGGATCCCACATGTGAACAGTTGGTAGCTCCGTGGGCCGTGGTAAACCGATAGCACACTATGGTACTCAACACACACTATATTTAATCGAGATTTGTGAAATCTAGTAGTACATTTGCTGTAGTGCCACAACGTGAGACCGTGAACTACACCACGCCCGGATGATGGATTCTGTGTCGTGGGGCTATAGACGCAACGTGTGACAAGCAAGCAACAATAGTTGGGGGGCAGCCGTGGTGCGATAGATTTTACGAATCATTCCTCTCTCGATACTTGTATTTTCTTTAGCTCTATGGAGTAGGGTTTTGTCATATTGTTTATTTATCTCTATGTCTATTTATTTTCATCTTATCTATTTATTTCTATTTTAAGCTGTTTATCGTATTTTATTTGTTTATTTTATCGAGTTATTGCTTCTATATTTGGTTATTTTTATTATATCTTATCTGTTTATTCTTATCTTTCTTATTTTATACGTGATGTTTTATACGTGGTGTGATATATTGTTATGATATCTAAATTTTACTTCAATCAGTTATTATAATTGTTAAAGCTTTTCGTATTACATGAAGCGTATATATGTTGATTGTCGTCTTCTTATTGGCCATGTTGTGATGATTTTATGTTGTCTTACCTCTTTGTTATATGTATTTTCTGTTTATTTATTTTACGCGGTAAAGACTTTGAGGAAGAGGATCAGCCCCTTGAGATCTTGTACCCCGAGGAGGAGGAAGACCGGCAGGTAGACGATCAGTTTGACGATCAAAAACCATCCGATCATCCATATCCTCTGGATTGATTGTGAGGAATGGCAACGCCAGGATTTTTGGGGTTCGTAGAGCTAGTATTTCATGGAGGTTCTCTGGCTTGGCATCTACGAGGCGATCGTGATTCTGTGACATATGCAGGACGTGTGACCGTGATTCTACGTCAGCGATTTGATGGAGAGCCCATTATGACTACGACGTTATTTCTGCACTTAAAGTTACCCTTATCCATTAGGCGTTATTGGGGTGCTAAAAACCCTGAGCCTAGTGAGATAAGCATCGTATCGACTGTGCGATCCCGTTATCGCCGTGTGTCGAGACATTCGGGATATTTATCTCCTGATGATCATTTTCAGGCTGAGAGTGATCCATCAGAGGATTAGATAACCATGATGTTTTTTTGGGCGCGTCTGCGTATGTCTGTATATATATTAACACTTTTATTGCTTTCTTTACTGTTTTTGTTTAAATATTTGTAGTCTTTGTTGTAAATTATTTGTACAGCTTATAACTTAATCATATGTATATTATCGTAATGATGATGTTTTTTTTATTTCGTATTTTCCGCATTATCTTTTTATATCACATTTAAATCTATCAGGAATTATTTTACAACCCGTAATAATATTTAACAAATGTTTCACAACTTGGGTAGATTTTATTTCTATTTCTTTTATTTTCTTTTATGTGTGACATCCTCAAAAGGGGTGTTACATTAGTTGGTATCAGAGCCCAAGTTAGAGTCTTTTGGGGTTGTGGTTGGGTCTGTTTTTGTTTGTGCTGTGTGATTCTCTGTGATCTTTGTGATTTATATCCTTTCGAAAATATCTAGAAGGATGTATCCAACTTTGTTTTGTTATGTTTGAAGAAAGAAGATGGCTGGTAGGCGAGAGGACGTGCTAACGTGAATCGTGTTGAGGACCCGATGTTGGTTCTTCTTTGAGGCTATACTACAGATGGTGAAGTGATTACTCAACAAAATTTGAGAGCGACTCAACAAAGCAAGATGCTACGGTGATGCCCTAAATTTATCTGAATTTAGGCGCCATAATCCGCCACGGTTTAGAGGCGAGGTGGATCCGGAGAAAGCGAGTCGGTGGATGCAAGATTTAGAGAGAATCTTTGAGGGGATGAGATGCACTGAGATGAAAAGAAAGTAACTTATGTTTGTCTTTATCTTTGAGAGGAGATGCAGAACATTGGTGGAGAGGAATCCGCCGAGTGTTGCAAGCTGAAGGACTGAGATCACCTGGGAAGTGTTTTCTAATACTTTTCTGGATAAGTATTTTCCTGCAAGTGCTAGGCATGCCAAGGAGATGGAATTTCCTGGGTTGCGACAGGGAAATTGTTACCCAAGTGGCTTCAGTACTCAAGAGGGGGGGTGAATTGAGTAATTAAAGATTTTTCGCAAAAGCCTTAAACAAATAAATTATACTGAATTTAATTATTAAAAGTCGTGAATGAGATGAAGATAAGAAGAACAATTAATAATTAAATTGCAAGAATAAATAAAGTGCATAAAGATTAAGAGAAAGGGTAGAAAAGCAGGCACGATATTTATCCTGGTTCGACCACCAACCACTTGTGGCCTACGTCCAGTCCCCGAAACACAGTTCGAGATTTTTCACTATTCAACACAAGCTTAAAACAGGTGCTTGCAACCTTTACGTAACAGGGATACCTCACCCTATTTACTAGAGGGATACCTCACCCCCTTTGAAGGATACCTCACCTTCTTTACAACAAGGGATACCTCACCCTTTTACTAGAGGGATACCTCACCCTCACAAAATCACTAAGGGATACCTCACCCTTTTACAGAAGCAGAGAATAGATGAAAAATAAACTCTCACTTAGAGCGAGATATTACAAGTTGAAGTGCTAATAAGCTCTCTAAAGGGTATCTCAAGGTTTTGGCAAAGAGAGCACAGAAAAGAGAGAAAATAATGTAAAATTCGTTTTCAGCCAAGCAAAAAATAATTCAAGTGGTTGGGAGTTTTCAGAAGAGACCCAAGGTCTGTATTTATAGAGCAAAGAAAGCAACTAGCCGTTGGGTGCCAATTAAGAAACCATTAAAAGCAAATATGGCCGTTCTTTGCCATTTTTGAACGTTTCGTGAAAATCAATTTTGCGAACGGTATTCGAATACCTTATGAGGTATTCGAATGCCTCTTGCCAAAACTCTCTTAAAAAACTGATTAAGGTTGGGTTATTCGAATACCAGTTAAGGGTATTCGAATGCCTCATTTAAAAAGGTTCATTCTGAATCTAGGGTATTCGAATACCATATGGGGTATTCGAATGCCTCTGTTTTGGCACAGCAGGAAATATCAGTTTCGAAACAGGTTATTCGAATACCATAGATGGGTATTCGAATACCACTTTGAAAAACAGAAAACGTGTAAGCTTGAAAAACACTCTATTCGAATACCTATCAGGGTATTCGAATACCTCTGTTATAAAACCAGTTTTAAATGCTTTCAAATGACCAGAAAATGGTTGTTTAATTTTGGAAAAACAATTTTGAAAACATTTCTTTGCAATGCCAATTAATGAGATATCCAATGAGGCTTTTACAAGGATCCTAAGTCCTAAAGCTTATTCTTGAAGATCTTGGACTTGGTCTTCTCATCATCTTCATGTTTGTCTTCACGTTTGTTATCATCAAAACTATTGCTCATGATAGCTAGCCAATTACATTCTCCCCCTTTTTGATGATGACAAACTAACATTTGAGAAAAATATTAGTTCATATAAATTGGAATTCACAAAGTTAGTTTAGAGATACTTACTCCCCCTCTTTTTCATAAGAGGTGATTTTCATCAGAGATATGCGCAGCAGCTCCCCCTTACTTTTGGAATTCAATTTCTATTTTTGTTTTGACTTTTTCTCCCTGACTTTTCTCAAACAAAGACATTTAAACTTGTTCTCCCCCTTTTGTACATTTGATACCATTCTCCCCCTTTTGTCATGATCAAAAAGATGGGGCAAGTATTTTTCTCTCCCATTTTATCATATTAAACAATATATGCATGTCCTCAAGTTGAATGAATTTTGTCCATTTAAATTTATGCTTGAGGTAGTGTTCTCCCTACAACAAAATTCAGAGTGCTTTCATTGGTATCCATTAATGTTGGATCCATAGGGGTTAGTCAAACTCATAAGCCAATAAGCATTTAAAACAATGAGGCAAAAGCAGCAAATGATTCTCAAGGGCAAAAATATATTTATCGATTAATTTGGCCAAGAAATCACTTGTTTGATATCATTTGTTATCATTTGTTATTATGTTCATACCACTTTGATATCACTTGTTGTCAAAATGTAAAGCATTTACCACTTGTTTGATATCACTTGTCAAGATGTTCTAAGCATTTACTACTTGTTAACAAATTCTTATAAATCTGACATATGTCAATAAAAACATAGATGTTAAATATTTCATATACCACTTATTTCACTTGTTCGTATATCAAAACAATAGCCAATTACATTGAGCATATTTTAGAAAAAAAAGAGCAAGAACAAGCCAAGAAATATGCATTTAAGAACATCATGTAATTTTCATATAGGGCAAAAATGAAGGCTTGATGAAATAAGATTAAAGCATGTTATTCATAGTTGGAATATATTTTCATTGCATATGTATAAGAAAAGGAAACAGAAACGAAACAAAGAACACGTCGTAAAACTTGCTTTCAGTCATGTGGTATTCGAATACCTCTTGCCGTATTCGAATACCCATCAAATTTTATAAGCTCCTGAAAGAGCAAGTATTCGAATGCCTTGGAAGGTATTCGAATACTCAGATAGCATGTGACAAGTATGCGATAAAGACGTTTCGGGTTATTCAAATACACATTTGGGTATTCGAATGCCCCTGACTAATAAAACCACAAGAACTGCATCTTGATGTATGGTATTCGAATACCATGGGAGGGTATTCGAATAGACCTATCAGAAAAAACATGGATTTTCACGTACAGATGCAATAGTATTCGAATACCACAGGGAGGTATTCGAATAACTCAAACATAAAAGCATACATTTTGCATCCAGAAGGCATATTTGAGATAAGAAAGCTTACTTTTTCATGGAAATACTCATATGAATGCAAGTCCAAGCCTGATAGAGACAAGAAGGAGAGCTTGGAATTTATTATAGTCTTGTGCTTTAAAGCAACCATATTCAAAAATGCCGAAGTTAGCTCTTGGCTATCAAGCACACCTGCAACACAATTCAATTTTTGGTTTTTGGTACCCAAATTTTCTTGGGTCCTTGATTGTCAGTTTTGGGTATAGTGCCCTTAGGAACCCATACCATTTTGGTTCCAATTTTTGTATTGATATTTTTCCTTACATTGCATGTTGAAGCACTATGACCCTTCTTCCCACAATAGAAACATTTAACAAATGGGCTACATGAGATGCTAGAATTAACAAAATAATTTTTATAGGATTTGTGTTGATTATTCGGGTTATATCCTATTCCAGCCTTTTGAAAAACAACCCTTTGTTTTCTTAATAAAATATTTAAATTATCTCTTCCACATGTGAATTTGGCAAGGGTGTTCTTTAAATCTTCAATTTCATTTTCAAGCACATGACATGAAGAACAAGAATACGAAGTAGAAGCATGTGAAGAATGATATGAGCATGCATCAATTAATCCTAATGTCTCATTTTCAATTTTTAATTCCTCAATTTCTTTATTCAAAATTAGAATTTGATTTTCTAAAGAAGAGATAGTTTTCTTAGATAAAGAAATTAATTTTGTAAGCCTAATTGTTTCGTCATGCAATTCTTCAAAGGCATCTTGTAACTCATCATAAGAAGGAGATACGTCAGAATTTACCTCGTTGTCGCTTTCTTCTTCTTCTTCTTCTCCTTTCGCCATAAAACATAGATGGGCTTCTTCACTATCTGAGCTATCAGTGGAGTCCATATCGTTGTCATCCCATGCTATGTAGACTCTTCTTTCTTTAGAGGGTTTCTTTTCAACTTTCTTTGGAAATGGCGATCTTCTTTGAGTTCTCTTTTTCTTTAGGAACTTACCAAATTTTCTTACCAGAAGATTGAGATTTTGTTCATTTAGCTCAATGTTGTCCACGTCATCTCCATCGTCTTCTTCTTCATTTTTGATAGTGGAGGTGGTGGCTTTAAGCGCTATCCCCTTTTTCTTTTTATCGTTTTCTTCACTTTGGTCAAGCCTGTTGAGTTCTAATTCATGCTCGTGAAGCTTTCCAAAGAGGGCAGCCAGAGACATTGTTGACAAGTCCCTCGATTCTGAAATTGCTGTTACTTTGGGTTGCCAAATCCTGCTAAGACATCTCAACACTTTGTTAATCAGATCTTCGTTAGTAAAATTCTTTCCTAATGATGCAAGATGATTAACAATGTGGGTGAACCTCTTTTGCATTTCTTGAATGCTTTCTCCTTGGTTCATTGTAAATAGTTCATATTCGCGAGTTAGAGAATTGATTCTCGACCTCTTTACCTCACTAGTACCCTCATGGGTAACTTGTAAAGTGTCCCACATTTCTTTAGCAGTTTTGCAATTTGAAATTCTAAAAAATTCATCATGTCCCAAAGCTGAGGTAATGATGTTTTTGGCTACTAAGTTATTTTGAACTTTTCTTTTATCATCTTTAGACCAATCACTTCTAGGTGTCTCGGTTTTTACACCATTGACAACGCGTGTAGGTATAAATGTGCCATTTTCGACAGCATCCCACACATCTAGATCAATAGCCTCAATAAAGATTTTCATTCTTTCCTTCCAATATGCATAACCATCCCCATTGAAAAAGGGTGGTCGATTTATGGAAGTTGCTTCTGATAAAACATTTGATGAAGCCATGTACTCTTGAAGCGGCTAAGCTCTTTATACAAGAGTCTAGCTCTGATACCACTTGTTACCCAAGTGGCTTCAGTACTCAAGAGGGGGGGTGAATTGAGTAATTAAAGATTTTTCGCAAAAGCCTTAAACAAATAAATTATACTGAATTTAATTATTAAAAGTCGTGAATGAGATGAAGATAAGAAGAACAATTAATAATTAAATTGCAAGAATAAATAAAGTGCATAAAGATAAAGAGAAAGGGTAGAAAAGCAGGCACGATATTTATCCTGGTTCGACCACCAACCACTTGTGGCCTACGTCCAGTCCCCGAAACACAGTTCGAGATTTTTCACTATTCAACACAAGCTTAAAACAGGTGCTTGCAACCTTTACGTAACAGGGATACCTCACCCTATTTACTAGAGGGATACCTCACCCCCTTTGAAGGATACCTCACCTTCTTTACAACAAGGGATACCTCACCCTTTTACTAGAGGGATACCTCACCCTCACAAAATCACTAAGGGATACCTCACCCTTTTACAGAAGCAGAGAATAGATGAAAAATAAACTCTCACTTAGAGCAGATATTACAAGTTGAAGTGCTAATAAGCTCTCTAAAGGGTATCTCAAGGTTTTGGCAAAGAGAGCACAGAAAAGAGAGAAAATAATGTAAAATTCGTTTTCAGCCAAGCAAAAAATAATTCAAGTGGTTGGGAGTTTTCAGAAGAGACCCAAGGTCTGTATTTATAGAGCAAAGAAAGCAACTAGCCGTTGGGTGCCAATTAAGAAACCATTAAAAGCAAATATGGCCGTTGCTACCATTTTTGAACGTTTCGTGAAAATCAATTTTGCAGAACGGTATTCGAATACCTTATGAGGTATTCGAATGCCTCTTGCCAAAACTCTCTTAAAAAGCTGATTAAAATTTGGGTTATTCGAATACCAGTTAAGGGTATTCGAATGCCTCATTTAAAAAGGTTCATTCTGAATCTAGGGTATTCAAATACCATATGGGGTATTCGAATGCCTCTGTTTTGGCACAGCAGGAAATATCAGTTTCGAAACAGGTTATTTGAATACCATAGATGGGTATTCGAATACCACTTTGAAAAACAGAAAACGTGTAAGCTTGAAAAACACTCTATTCGAATACCTATCAAGGTATTCGAATACCTCTGTTATAAAACCAGTTTTAAATGCTTTCAAATGACCAGAAAATGGTTGTTTAATTTTGGAAAAACAATTTTGAAAACATTTCTTTGCAATGCCAATTAATGAGATATCCAATGAGGCTTTTACAAGGATCCTAAGTCCTAAAGCTTATTCTTGAAGATCTTGGACTTGGTCTTCTCATCATCTTCATGTTTGTCTTCACGTTTGTTATCATCAAAACTATTGCTCATGATAGCTAGCCAATTACAGAAATATGACAGTGAATGAGTACGCCACAAAATTTGAAAGTTTGTCTCAATTTTCGGATTATGCTCAAAATCGACAAGATGAGGTATGGAAATGTCGGAAGTTTGAGTCCGGACTGAGAGTGGAATTGAAGCGGGGAGTGACATCTCTGAATATGAATCATTTTCATGCTTTAGTGGACGCATGTGCGCGACTTGAGGAGCTTGAACCGTCGCGAGATCAGAGGAATCGGAACTTTGGGCCGACAAGGTTTCAAAGAGGTGGAGGTAGCAATACAAATCGGTTTCTGCATAAGCCGTATGCTAGACCACAAGGAAGTCAGACTCAGCGACCGCCAGTTGGAGGGAGTGTACCTAGTGGTGGAGCAGGACAGAGAGTGGTGTTTACGCCGACGTGTTTTAAGTGCGGTAAGAAGGGCCATCTATCTCCAGTTGTACGATTAAAGGAACTGTCTGTTTTAAGCGTGGACGGCTGGGCATATGTCGAAGGATTGTACTCGACGGAGAAGAAACACAACATTCGTCATGTTAAAGCTAATCAGCAAAAATGCGGAAATACTCAACCGAGATCCGGAGGCGAGTGTATACAATGATGGGATCTGAAGTTTCTCAATCGATGACCTTATTCAAGGAGAAGGTGACATTGGAGGTAACCTTCTGACTGTATTGTATGACTCGGGTGCTACACACTCGTTTATTGCCTATGATTGTGTGGAAAGACTGAAGTTGCTTGTGTCTTCTCTGAATGTTAAGTTGAGTGTATCTACGCCAACTGCTAAACCTGTAGTTACTTCTAAGATCTGTTTAGATTGTCCTATTGTTGTGAAGGGCCGTTTGTTTTTGGTCAATTTGATTTGTTTGCCTCTTATTGAGATAGATGTAATTTTTGGGATGGACTGGTTATGTTCTAACCATATCCTTATAGATTGTGCAAAGAAAACTATAGTTTTTCCTAAGGAAGAAGAGTCTGGATTCTTAAGCTTCTTTGTTAAGGTCAAGTCTTTGTTGAGAGATGGAGCGCTTGAGGATATTTGGTATTGTCTTCTCTAGAAGTTAAGAATGAGAAGGATGTGAATACTATTCTTGTTGTCAACAATTTTTACGGACGTTTTTCCTGACGATGTACTGGTTTACCGCCCGAGCGGGAGATCGAGTTCTCAATTGATTTAGTACCAGAACAGGTCCTATCTCAATTGCACCGTATCGTATGTCGTCAGTAGAGTTGGGGGAGCTGAAGAAGCAATTAGGGGAACTGTTGGAGAAAGAATTTGTACGACCTAGCGTTTCCCCATGGGGTGCGCCAGTGCTTTTGGTCAAGAAGAAGGATGGAACTTCACGACTTTGTGTGGATTATCGGCAGTTGAACAAGGTGACTATCAAGAATAAATATCCGCTTCCAAGAATCGACGATTTGATGGATCAATTGAGAGGAGCTGTGATATTTTCCACGATAGATTTGCGATCGGGTTATCACCAGATTCGTGTAAGAGGGGAGGATGTGCCGAAAACTGCTTTTCGAACTCGTTATGGACATTATGAGTATCAGGTAATGCCATTCGGGGTGACGAATGCTCCTGCCATATTTATGGATTATATGAACAGGATATTTCGTCCATATCTAGACAGATTTGTCATTGTCTTTATCGATGACATTCTGATCTATTCTCGATCGAAGGAAGAGCATGCTGAACATCTGAATGTTGTTCTTCAGATTTTGAGGGAGAAGCAGCTGTATACGAAATTGGCTAAGTGTGAGTTCTGGTTAGAAGAAGTCCAATTTCTTAGTCACGTAATTTCTAAAGAAGGTATTGCGGTGGACCCATCGAAAGTGGAGACTATTTTATTGTGGGAAAGACCTAAGACGGTAACGGAAGTTCGAAGTTTTGTTGGACTTGCTGGTTATTATCGGAGATTTATCGAAGGTTTTTCCAAGATTGCTGGACCACTTACACAACTGACGAGGAAAAGTCAAGATGATACAAGAGAAGATGAGGACGGCGCAAAGCAGACAAAAGAGTTACGTAGATAAACGAAGACGATCTCTTGAATTTAAGGAGGGTGAGCATATATTTTTAAGAGTTACTCCTACGACTGGTGTCGGAAGAGTGATTAAGTCTAAGAAGCTTACTCCTAAGTTCATTGGGCCATATCAGATTATCCGACGTATTGGTCCTGTAGCATATCAGATTGCTTTGCCACCTTTTCTATCGAATTTGCATGACGTGTTTCATGTGTCTCAGTTACGGAAGTATATACCAGATCCGACACATGTTATACAACCAGATGACGTGCAGTTAAAGGAGAATTTGACTTACGAAACTTTACCTGTCAGGATTGGGGACAGAAAGGTAAAGCAGCTTCGAGGAAAGATGATTGAGCTAGTGAAAGTCATATGGAATGATATGACGGGTGAGGCTACCTGGGAGCTGGAAGATAAAATGAAGGATCAGTATCCTCATTTCTTTGGATGAACATCGAATTTCGAGGACGAAATTTTTATTTGTTGGGGAGAGTTGTAACGCCCAATTTTTAGAAAATATTCGAATGTCTTGTTCTTTGTTTTTCATGCTTTTGTGTGAATGACCGTGTGTCCCTATTTTTACGTTCTCGATTTACGTATGAAAACAATTACGATAATACTGAGGCTCAAATTTTATTTGATCGTTTTACGTAATTTGCTTCGAGACTAAAATAAAAATTTTTCTCGAAGCCTCTTGTTTTAATTTTTGAAAGATATACACTATATAATCTTGTTGGATATTTTATTTGAACGTTTTGGACGATTACCTACGTTGTGGGAAAAAATGGGAAAATGACCGTTAGTCCCGAACATATTGTTTTTGCTGTTTTTACTGTTTTTAATTGTTTTCTTCTTGATTTAATGCCTGAAAATATTGTCTGTGATTTTATATGGACTTTTTGTGTGATTTGCTCCGAGGCAGGAAAATAATATTTTTCTCGGGCCGGGAAATCTTATTTTATTATTTAGAATTGGGGGATCTTACTTAACCCGATTCTGAATGAGACTAAAAATAATCTTTTAATTTTTAGGATTTAAGTCAAATAAAATAATTTTATATTATTATAATATTATTTTATTAGTCAAGTATATTTTAGTGACAAGTGGACGAAAATATTTTGCGGGACCCACAATTAGCGTAACGGTTAGATCGGTAGCTTAGTTAATCACCGTTAGCGGTAGAACTTTTCCGACAGCAGTGACTCAAACGGCCTAGTCGACTCGTGAGAAAATTAAATACACTTGTGTGACTCACAGCATGTGAGTCACCAAGAGCTAACCAATAGGAAATAAGCTTGCTCACCAAGGCTTGATCTTGACCATTGATTCATCCAATGGCTTGGATGAAGCCAAGCAAGGTGCCCACCTTGCACCCCACTTGATGGCTACGGCCAAGAGGTCTTGGATGACCAAAATCACACTTCATCTTCATCACTTTTCTCTCTTCTCTCTCATCAAAACCCTAGCCACCATTCTTGTTCATTTTCTTCACCATTTTCGGCCAAGACCAATACTACACCATCCAACCATCAAAAAATTTTTCTAACCAAGTTTTCCTAACCTAAACACTATTCTAAGAACCTTTCTAGTTGGGAGTTTCTTTAAAATCTTCCATTTAGGGCTTGAAATCAACCTTGAAAGTTTTACCTAGAAGGTGAAATTTCATGCTTTTCTTTTCTCTTTTCTTTTTCAAAGTTCTAAGCCATGATTTTTCCATGGTTTAGCTTCTTTTTCATGGTTAGTAACATGTAGATTTTGTTTGAGATTTCTAGGTAATTTTGGTGGTGAAAACCGTGACCTAGGAGGTGTGAAAGCAAGCCTTTTGTCTTCATTTAAGGTAAGAGGAAGACAATTCTTATCATCTCTTGATGGTGGTAAGAAGATGGAGCCATTTGTGATGTTTGTAGAATCCATAAGGATTCGGTGGTCATGTGTTAATTATGTGTGTATTTGTTAATTTTTGTGTTTGTTAGTAGTTTATGTGGTATTTGTTAGTAGCTTTCTTGTTTGATGATTGTAATAATTTTTGCATGTCTATTAGCTTTTGAATGCATGTCTATAAGCTTTAATTTAGGTTTTATATGTTAGAAAATATTTTGCATGTGTTAGAAAATACAATGCATGTGTTAGAATTGTATGATAAGGTATAGGATGTGAATAACATGTTTAAATTTGCATGAGTGTTCCAAAGAGCACATCCAATAGCTCACGGCAATGACAAGTTTGGAGGACCAAATGTTCTCTTGATTTTTCCTAAAGTGTAACTTAATTAACCTAGGAGAATCAAGAAAGTTTCAAATTGATTTGATCAAAGAAAATGTATTTAGAAATCAAATGGTAAAGACTTAGTATTTTGGGCCAACATGCCTAAAGGATTAATTTAACTTCTACTAATTATTTTCTAATATGATTTAATGAGCTTAGACAATATAATATATTTGATATGATTTGGAAGGTGAAAAACAATTTAGAAATCAAATGCAAAAGTTTTATGAAATTTGGCCAACATGCCACTATAGGTAATCATGATTTCTAAAACTTGATTCCAAACCTTTTTCAATCAAAAAGAGACAATACAAGTTAAGAAGAAATTTTCTATAATGGTTTTTGAAGAAACAAATTGAGTAGAATTAAGCTTAAAGGATTAAAACTAATAATTTTATCATTAGGAAGTAAAATACAGTAAATTTGAGAAATTTTCTAACATATAGCTCACTTTAGGTTTTGAAGCATGTTAGAGATTTCAAAAAGAATTAAATGATATGGTTAAAAATTAGGTAAATGGAAATTTTATGGATAATTTAGTAAACCATTATTATGATATTCTAAACAAAATACTGTCAATTTTTAGTAAAAATGAACCAATAAGATAGCAAAAATATCCAAAAGACAGTATGCGGTATGAAAAATTACTCTACGTAGTTTAAATGTACTAAGTACTATTTCTGTCTGTTTAAACAGTAATTTTAAAGGCATTCGAATAAGAAAATGATTTGAAAATCCTACGCGATTGAGAAAACGTATTAAAAATGCTACGCGATTTTAAAAACAGAAAAATATCTTTACCCGATTTTTAAACGTTTGTAAAAACGACGGAATTATGAAAACGCGATAAAATTTCTACGCGATTGACCGTTACTATATTTATTTTATCTTTGTCGGGAAAATGTGAACCCGCATGCATTATTTTTGAGGATCTTTCATTTGTCGGGAAAATGTGAACCCGTGTGTTTTTGAGAATTTATTTCTTTGTCGGGAAAATGTGAACCCGCATGTGCTTTCTATCTATGTGTGCCAAGTTTTTGGTGGATTGATTGACGAGACGAATCACATCGTGTTGTCGATGAGATAAACGTAGTGTGGTTCATTGTTCTAATGAACTTGGAGACTTTAGTGTACGGGATCCCACATGTGGACAGTTGGTAGCTCCGCTGGGCCGTGGTAAACCGATAGCACACTATGGTACTCAACACACACTATATTTAATCGAGATTTGTGAAATCTAGTAGTACATTTACCTGTAGTGCCACAACATGAGACCGTGAACTACACCACGCCTGGATGATGGATTCTTGTGTCGTGGGGCTATAGACGCAACGTGTGACAGCGCAATAGTTGGTGGGGCAGCCGTGGTACTGATAGATTTTACGAATCATTCCTCTCTCTGATACTTGTGTTTTCTTTAGCTCCATGGAGTAGGGTTTTGTCATATTGTTTATTTATCTCTATGTCTATTTATTTTCATCTTATCTATTTATTTCTATTTTAACTGTTTATCCGTATTTTATTTGTTTATTTTATCCGGTTATTGCTTCTATATTTGCTTATTTTTATTATATCTTATCTGTTTATTCTTATCTTCTTATTTTATCGTGATGTTTTATCGTGGTGTGATATATTGTTATGATATCTAAATTTTACTTCAATCAGTTATTATAATTGTTAAAGCTTTTCGTATTACATGAACTGTATATATGTTGATTGTCGTCTTCTTATTGGCCATGTTGTGATGATTTTATGTTGTCTTACCTCTTTGTTATATGTATTTTCTGTTTATTTATTTTACGCGGTAAAGACTTTGAGGAAGAGGATCAGCCCCTTGAGATCTTGTACCCCGAGGAGGAGGAAGACCGGCAGGCAGACGATCAGTTTGACGATCAAGAACCATCCGATCATCCATATCCTCTGGATTGATTGTGAGGAATGGCAACGCCAGGATTTTTGGGGTTCGTAGAGCTAGTATTTCATGGAGGTTCTCTGGCTTGGCATCTACGAGGCGATCGTGATTCTGTGAGATATGCAGGACGTGTGACCGTGATTCTACGTCAGCGATTTGATGGAGAGCCCATTATGACTACGACGTTATTTCTGCACTGAGTTACCCTTATCCATTAGGCGTTATTGGGGTGCTGAAAACCCTGAGCCTAGTGAGATAAGCATCGTATCGACTGCGCGATCCCGTTATCGCCGTGTGTCGAGACATCCGGATATTTATCTCCGATGATCATTTTCGGCCGAGAGTGATCCATCGAGGATTAGATAACCATGATGTTTTTTGGGCGCGTCTGCGTATGTCGTATATATATTAACTCTTTTATTGCTTTCTTTACTGTTTTTGTTTAAATATTTGTAGTCTTTGTTGTAAATTATTTATACAGCTTATAACTTAATCATATGTATATTATCAGTAATGATGATTTTTTTTTTATTTTGTATTTTCCGCATTATCTTTTTATATCACATTTCTGTCTATCAGGAATTATTTTACAACCCGTAATAATATTTAACAAATGTTTCACAACTTGGGTAGATTTTATTTCTATTTCTTTTATTTTCTTTTATGTGTGACATCCTCAAAAGGGGTGTTACAAGATATCTAGCAACAATACCAACATGGCAGTAAAGAAATAAGAAATGATAGTAATGTCATTCCAAGCTCAAAAGTACACATATAAATCATTATTTCATACAACAGGTAATTTAATAAATATTAAATAGATATGTCAATAAATATTTCAACAAATAAATCAACAGATAAATTCATAGATATGTAAATGCCATAATGAGTTGTCGACTGGCTATACATATGCACAATGTGGCCAATTTCCTACTCCATGGAGCTAAACACAATTTTGGAGAGAATGATCAAATAGACATGTCTGTATCTCGTTAGCCTCAAATCAAGTGCTTTAATATCAATAAATTACACAACATGGCTTATACAAGACATTCTTCACAAGATCGCGATATAGGACAGTGTCTCGGTCCGGATTGTCGGTGTGTTTGCATCGGTCTATCCCACGACACAAAGGAGCTACCAACTATCCATGATAGAACACCCGCGCCCCAATGCCCCCAAGGTTAACAAGTGACCTACACTAGTCTATTCACACCCGCGCTAAGGTGTAATTCTTCTTCTAGGCTCATACAGCCTTAACAAATAGTCCACTGGACTTTCACAATGCATGACCAATGATCCAATGCATGAACAATAATCAATCACATGATTTTTTTCATAAACAGGTTATCATTAAGCTCAACAGGATAATAATCCATCACATGATTCAAAATAGCCACTACTAGGCTTAACTTTCCAACATCTTTCACAAAGTTCATACTACTTTAATTTACGAAACCCTCTTTCTATTACCTTTAGAAAACTCTCTTAATTTAAATCCTCTACTTTATAAATCACTAAATCACTAAATTCATTAAGTTCTTAAACATTGTTTTAAAAACCCATTTTTAACCTCTTGGCCAAAAATCACTCTTGAATTAAGGTTGAAATATTATTTTTCTTCTTATCCATTTTATGAGTCCCTAATTATATTTCTAATCATCTAATTACTTAAGTTCAATCTTGATACCAAAAATATTGCCTTGGTTGCCCCACATGGCTGTGAACCCTAAGGGTCATTGGACCCCAAAAATTCTCTTCTTGTTTCATTATTATTTATCCTTAATCAATTCCTTTTTAGCCTAAGTTTCTAAGTTTCCAAATTACCATAAAACTTGTCTTGGATATCCCATTTTTCTTCTTTTTGGATGAGACCTCTCCCAAGGTTTCTAGTCCTAAAATTGTCATCATTTCGTCAATTGCTTATTACCTAATCTCTTAAGTCCCAAATTAATACCATGATTTTATGTTGGACCCTTAATTTAGGCCACTTGGTCATGAGCTACACCACAAAAGGAACAAAGATTCTTTTGCCTTTCATACATGTTTTAAAGCATCCAAAACATATCCATCAATAAATTTAACATTTCTAATCTAATAAGTCATACATATTATTCAAAGTAATAGAAATCAAATAAAACCAAATAATCACCAAGTATATAAATTATATAAATAAATGAGTGAATCCACACCTACACACAAGGTTCGTTCCCTCACCACCATGTGTGATTGAAGAGGATAATCTCCCTCTTACCTTAAGAGAAAACAAGAAAAGAAAACTCCTTGATGCTTCTTGAAGATTTCATCCTACACCACCACCAAAACCCTAGAAGATTCAAACCCACACAATCAACATCTAGAGCTTGAAGAAGAGAAGACCAATGACCAAGGAAATGGTCTTGAATCATGAAAAGAGAAGAGAAATGGAAGATCAAATATTTTACCTCAAAAGCTTCAAGTTAATGCTTGGAAGAAAATGATGAAAATGGAAGAACAAGGTAGTGACCACAACAAGGAAAAGCTTCCAAGTGATGAGTAGATTCAAGAACTAGAACTGGTTTGGAAAAACAAATATGGATGATGGGGAAAAGGGGTTGTGGCCATGAGAGTGGAGCGAAAATAGAGAAGAAAGGTAGAAACTTTTTGAGATGTAAAAGTGATGTGAATAGTTAAATGAAAGATGAAATTATGGTCATCTATCTCTCCAAAACCATGGGCCACTTCCAAGAGTGAGAAGGGAAAAGCTTCTCCAACAAGCCTTAATGGTAAACTTCTCCACTAAGTTTAGATGAAACTTCTTGAGGAAGCTTTGTTTTACTTTTTTGAAAAAGTCAAGGATGATGTCATCCATGTGATGTCATAAAGTGAACCTTCTAGAAAGATGACTTAAACTTTACTAAAAGCTATTATCCAATGGAGAAAAGTTACAGTTAATCAAAACCAGTATTTATTGTCCATTGGATAATAGGACGTACCTAGATTTTATCTATTAGATAAAATCTTGAAAAACAAAAATTTCGTAAACTGTGTCCGACTTTGGGTTTAGTAAGATCCCTGGCTCCGTTTCACAGTCCAAAATTTTTGGCTTCATAAAAATATTATTTGTTCCTGCCATGCTTATTGCGCACACAAAATGAGAGATATAATAAAATTATCAAAGTCACCCAAATAATTCACAAAAATTACAAATATTATGAAAAACATATATAATAGAAAATAAGCAATTTTCGGAGTGTTACATTTTGAAGCTAACATGTAAGGCTTTAAGAGGTAAAAAATTTAGAATTTTTTCACTCTTATTTTGTTCCCAGTTTCAATTTAAAGTCAAGTCAGAATTGAGTAAAACAATTAAGGCCCTATTTCAACTTCTGCGTTTTGTTGCATAACTTTGGCTACACTTAGCCAAATGAAGTGAGGTTTTTTGCTTTTGAAAGATATGGGATGAGGCTATTTTCTTATAAAATTTTAGAGTTTTTGAAGTTATGATGCATGTAACACCCTCCCCAGGGTATCACATTTCCGACTCCCAACTCATGTTCTGAAAAGAAGTTCATAAAAGGTTTGAGTTATAAAAGGTGAGTTTTAAAATTTCTTTTTCTTGCTGAAGACGGAAACATAATCTTACTGATATTTATAAGTCATACTGAAAATTAAATTTAAACTCTTTAATATACAATATTGACACTAATTAATATTTAACAATTTAAAGAGAAATATAAAACTAACAGACTCTCTTTTTTTTAACAGTAGCAAACCCCATCACGGGTCCTACTTAATAGCACGATACAACACTAACGATAAAAAAACTCTACATACGTATTCTGTTGTGTATCCATCTTGATGCATCAGACATCTGTTCTACATCTGTTCTTTGTCCTCAGACATCTCTTCTTTGTCAACACTGTAAGCTATCCAATCTGGAAAGGTCATTCTCTGATGTTGTCTCCAAACGCAGAGGTATTTGTCACCCGTTATGTCTAAGACAACTCGTTCCATCTATTATAGTTTTTACAACACCAAGTCCAACCACACAATATAACAAAGAGGTGAGATCACCTACGTCAATACCAACATGGCAGCACAGAGATAACACAACAACATATCATACATATATATCATACCATCAACATTAATCAATTATCATCATCAAATCATTTATCAATTCAATTATCATCATCATCATCCAAGTATTCAAAACAATTGTCATAGCCAATATTCCTCAATTAATATATCATACAGATATAAATGCTCATATTCATGCATGCGCACATAGACTCAATGTCCTACTCCATGGAGCTAATACTCAGTTCGGAGAAGTCGATCCGAAAGATCTGTTTGTACCAAAATGCCTCAGATCAAGTGCTATAATCCTCATTTTGATTTTTGCACATCTAGCATATACACGACAGTCTTTACGAGATCATAATTAAGAATAGTGTCTCAGTCAGGATCATCGGTGTGTTGCATCGGTCTAACCTACGGGAAGAAGCGCGACCAACCACCCGTGTAAGCAACCCGCACCCCGATGCCCCCAAGGTCAACAAGTGACTTACACTACGCATATCGCACCCACTCAAGAGGTGTACGTCTCTCCTAGGCAAATAGCCTCATACAGTCCCTCGGACCTTTCCAATGCATGTTCAATGCACCAATGCCAATGATAGGCAAAATTTATCATTTTCTCATACAGTGTTCATACACTAGTTCATGCATATAAAATGCACCAATACCAATCACAGGCAAAATTCACCATTTTCAATGTATGTTCAATGCATCAATGTCAATCACAGGCAGAATTTACTATTTCATATTCAGGGTCCATGCATTGGCCCATTCTCAGTTTAATTTCTTAATTTCAAAATTAGGGTCCACACACTGGCCCAACAGTAATCATACTGTATTTTTAACAGCGAAATCATATTATCGCATTTTTATAGTCACAAAACACTTTCGTCGTGTTTTCACAATCGCGCAACATTGTTGTTATGTTTTCACAATTTTGCAATGTTTCTGTTGCGTTTTCAAATCACGTAGTGAATTTTTTTTCAATGTTTTCTCAATCACGTAAAATCATTTACACATTACTCAAATCGCGTAGTGATTTTCCACCATTTTCACAATTGCGTATCTTAAAAATCATTCTTTTAAGTCGCATAAACCATTTTCCATCATTTTCAAAATATTTAAACACTTTTCCAAATTGCGTAGAAATATTTCAACATTTTTCAAATCGCGTAGCTTAAAAATCATGTTTTTAAGATACGTAAAATATTTTTCACCATTTTTCAATATTCCAAACATTATTTTGGACTTCCAAACAAATCAATATCATATCTAACATCATTTTTCCATTACGAAAAATATTTCTCAACCTTCAAAAATTCCATTTCCACTTTTCTCAAAATATTATGACTTTGTACTTCCTTTTCCATATTTTCTTACTCAAGAAAATCTTTTTCCACATTTCTTTACTCAAGAAGTCTTTTTCCACAATATAATCCACAAAAGAAATCCTTTTCCAAAATATAATCCACAAAATCACTTTTCTTTGATATAAATCAATGTTTCAAATCTTAAAATTTCACTAACGCTCTCCAAAACCCAAAGAATGAGTTACACGTTAGAAAATATCAAATCACTATTATATTCTCCATTTTTCTCAAATCAATTCTAAAATCAATCTCTTCAAAATAAATTGAGGAGTGTTTGAACCTCTCTTTTCCATTTACATACTTAAATTCATTTATCAAGTGATAAAACACTCTGATTCCCTTTCCAAAAATCCTTGTACTAAATCATTTTGTTCAAACATTTTGTTTCCACTTTGAAATCACTTTGTTTCATAAAACCAAAACTATTCCAATCTCTCAAGACACCGTGAAGTCTTTGGCCATTGAAGCCATCATATACTTTTCCTTTATAAAATCAAGGTATTCCCAAACCTTCAAAACTGTGGTACTTGTTTTCAAATGGTCATCAAATTTTTTCCTTCTAAATTGATATGGTTTTACACAAACAAAACCATTAAAAATTCTTTACAATAACCATGAGCACTTGGTCTTTGAAATCAAATCATTTGTTCATTTTCATTTTTCACTTTCTTTGCAAATCCTTAAAATCATCAACTCATTGCTCTTTTCATTTAAAACTCTTGTATAGTAAAATACTTAGAGACATTTTACACAAAATAAATCAATAAAAATCCTTCTAAAACCGTGTTCATGTACTCTTTGAAAAATAAACCCTTTGTTTATTTTCCTTATTTTTCTAAACATCTCATTTCATCATTCATGAAAATATTAATTTGTGACACCTATCTTAAGGTGTCTTGGTCAAAATTCACCATTTTCTAAGGACTAAAAATTAATTCCCTTGTTCTTAAAAATTTTCAACATAAACCCTCATCATGGGTATCAAAACCGTAGCCCTATTCCTTTGGCCATTGGAGCCAAAAATTGATTTCTTTTCCATCATCTCATCATGGCATACATATACATAATTTCAACATATTCTCATCATGCATATTATAAGCATACCATATTATCATTTTGCATGTTATAAGCATACCATATAAGCCATAAAATCATGAAAAGCATATCAAGCATAGGCAAATAATCAAAGCACATAAACACCCACAAATTATTACATGACCATGGATATGAATCCTCACTTGGATTCACCATCCATCAAATACACAAACCATCTCTCACCACCATACTTGGTTGGTAAGATGAATCTCCCTCTTACCTCTTGAAGATCCTCAAAAGCTCATTGTTTTGCTTCTCTTTCCAAGTCCTTCACCACCAAGGGCTTCTCAAATACAAAACAAAACATTTATTTATTAGTAAATCAAGCTTGAACAAGATAAACCATGGATCAAACATGGCTTAGAATCTTGAAAATCAAAAGAAAAGTGAAGATTAACAAACTTCACCAATAAAGCTCCAATCTCTAGCTTGAAGAACAAGGTTGAAGATGAATGATTTAGAGAAAGCCTCCAACATGAAAGTTGCTTAGAATATCATGTAGATTTAAGATCTATGGTTGGATGAAATTAAAAGAGATTGGATGGTGATTTTAGATGGTATGGCCAAATGGTTCCTCTTGAAGAACAAAGATGGAATTTTTGATTTTTGTGAGGGAAAGGCTTCTTAAACTTGGTTAAGGTAAAGAATGAAGTGAAAACACTTGGTTTTCCTTCCTATCAATTTCCTGGAGCTCCTTGGAAAATCCCTAAAAAATCATAAACAAATCTTAAAATCAATAAAAAGTAAAAGAATAGGTAAACCATGATTCAAGCATGGCTTATAAAATCAAAACTAAAAGATTGGGTGAAGAAACATGAACTTTACCATTTTTGGTAGAAACTTGAAGCTTGGATTTGAAACTCAAAATGAGTGATTTAGTGAAAACTCATAACTAGAGATGTTCTTAGAATGATGTAAGGATTCAAGAAATAAGGTTGGATAAAATTTTTGAGTGATGGAAGGTAATCTTAGAGTGCTTGGCCGAAACTTGAGGAGAAGAGAAATGGAGAGGAAATTTTTGATGAGCTTAGACTTTGGAATGATTAAGAATGACAATAATGATACAAATAATATAAACCAACAATTTTGGCCCCCCTTAAGAGTGCATGGCCATAGCTATGCTTGGAGAGAAAGAAGAGAATATTTTTGCTTTAGGAAAATGATCAATAATAATGTATAATTGATCAAGACATCTAATAATGTCATAAAGTTTTTCTTTAGCTCCAAAATGAAGCCCAAAACCGTCCCCCCTCCATGCATGCATTCCATAATGTTGTCATCTTTTTTAGGACACCATTTAGAGCAATTTAAGCCATTGATTAGATCAATGGTTAGGATTAAGGTAGACTTTTGATTAGAAGACTTAATCTAGGCCATTAGATCTTTCTCCTTGAAATTCTAGCCATTAGATGCATCTCCAAAAATGAAAGGTCAAGATTGCTCCTTCTTACTTTTAATCCAAGGGTCATAATTAGTCATAGCCATTTTAGAAGACCAAATCTCCACCATTGATTAAATCCAAATCCAATGGTCACAAATGATCCATCTCCACCATTGATTTAATCCAAATCCAACGGTCACAAATGGTCCTAGCCACTTTATAAGATCAAATCTCCACCCTTGATTAATTCTTCATCCAATGGTTGTAAATGGTCATAGCCATTTTATTAGACTAATCCTACACCGTTGATTAAATCGACGGTTGATATCAAAGTCTTCAATATTATACTTGCTTCCTATTGGTCCATCAAAAGCATTAAACTTCTTTCCTATTGGTCTGTCAAAAGTTATCATAACCATTATTGTTGACTTAAGCAGTATAATTTCTATTTTTATCTGCTAAAACCCCATGAAAGAATATATTTACTGTATTTTTATCGCCCAATAATTAAATACAGTACAAAACACAGCACAAGAAATTTTCTAAAAACTGTTTCTGGATTTAGGTTTAGTAAGATCCCCTGTCTCCATCTAAACAGTACAAATTTTTCTATACGTGAAAAAATTTTCATGTTTTGGGACTCACCCCGGGCCCATGTAGGATCATTGGGGCCCACAAACAGTCCAAAAACAACCAGATAACCATAAAAATTTATAATCATCCACAAAAATCACAAATATTAGAAAATGTATGAAAATTAAATCAGATTGTTAAAAATAATTAACAGTCAAGAGAAATAAATACTTAAAGATTTTTCTCCGGCCCGAAAATTATTATTTTCTTGGCACGAAGTAAATCACTCAAAACGATCAAATACGGTGATGGAATACTCAAAATAATTTTACAGTACACAAAAATCACTAAACAGTAGAATTCTGTTAACTGTCAAAATTACTGTCAACTATTTAGGAAGTTTGGGGTGTTACAATGCACATATGGTGCAATCATGAAAATCATCTTTTTGGGCAAAAATTGAGGTGTTTTTGAGATGGTTTGAACCTTAGAAACACTAATAGCTCCTTTAATAGTTAAAGTTAAGTTATGAAAGTGTAGTGAAAATGTGTTTGCTCCTTTATGGGTTAAACTTGAACTAGATGCTCCTTAATTGAGTAAAGTTGAGCTTGGATGGTGTGTATTCAATGTTTGCTCCCTTGTTTGACAAGGTTGAGTTATGAGCAAATACTAGAAACATAGAATTGTTTCCTTGTATGAAACTTGAACTGAAAGTCCTATGTTTGCTAGATTTTTCTCTTTCACTTGGTTAAAGGTAAACTTTGTGATGCTTCATGAGAAAAGTAAATTAATGGTTTTCAAAATAACCTTGTATGTTTGTTTTCAAACTTGATATTTACTATTTCCATGTATTTGGCTTGAGCAAAAAGGCTCCTAGTACTAGGGTTATGATATTAAAGGAGGTCAAGGAACAAAAGGGTTTCCTGTTACCTCATTCTACCCAGGGAAAATACAAGGAATAAAAGGATTTCCTAGAAATATGCAATTATCATGTATTTTCTAAAATAAAATCTGTATAACTTTGCATGTTTTGTTTTCAAACTTGTTACCTGTTATTTTCATGTATGATTGATCCTATGGCTTAAGTGAAAGGAGCTTCTAGTGCTAATGGGTATTAAGGGTTGTGAGGCAAGTTAGCTCACTTGTACTAAGTAGTATTAATGGGTTATGGCCCTACTACTCATAGGAAAATACAAGGTATAAAGGTTTTCCTGGAAATGTGCAACTAACATGGGTTTTCGAAAACAAAAAATCTTTTAAAAATATTGCATAAGCATACATTAGGGCTTTCCTTAGGCATAAACATAAATCATAATGCATTGCATAATGTAACATCCTCTTTTTACACATGTTAAACTTGTATAAGGTTACAGAGATATCTTAATACTTGTTTAACATATCTATTAAACTTTGTCGCAACACAGAATGTGCAAAATGGCTAATTTAACTAAGGAAAAATAGAATAAATGCTATATTAAAGGAAATGGATATGAAAGTTATTTGTGATTGGCCATTGACTAATGAAGAACTTGGTTTTGATGATAACAAACATGAAGATGTGACAAGATCTTGTCCAAGACCTTCAAGACTAGTTATAGGACTTAGACCATTATATAAAGGTATAAATGATTCACCTAAAGCTCAATAATTAACATTTTCAAAGAACTCAAATAGCTCACATATTCTTAAGGCTTCAAATTGGTTTTTGGTTTTCAAAGAAACAAATACAAAGTGCCCAAAAGCTTACTAGATCATTTGAGTCAATTGGCAATGTTTGAAAGCTATATGAAATGATTTTCTAAAGGCTTATTCAAATAACATCTTTTGTTATTCGAATAACCAATGTCAGAGAAGCCAAAAAAATCTCATCTGATTAAGGGTTATTCGAATAATGCCCTGTATTATTCGAATAATAGTTCAAAATTATCAAGGTAAGTAATGTATTATTCGAATAACGTAAGTGTTATTCGAATAACACATTTTTCTCATAAGCTTTTTCAAAATTACTTATTCAAATAACCATAGTGTTATTCGAATAACAAGTTCCAGAAACTAGTCTTTAAGTTATTATTTGAATAACATAAGTGTTATTTGAGTAACACATTCCAGAAGCAAAATTGCCCCTGAGCTATTTAAAGTCTTATTCGAATAACAAAGTTGTTATTCAAATAAGAACACGAACCAAAAGAGGAAATAACGGATAGTAAGTTTCCATTAATGCTCCCAACCACCCTCCAATGGCTCTATTCATAAATGTGCTTTAAATACAAGCTGTTGGGCATTTATGGGGGTTGATCAATCAAGCTGAAAATCTGAGTTGAACATTAATACAAGGTTCACTATCATTGTTCATCAATTCTCTGTTTTGGTCATTATCAAGTGAATCATTGATACCCGTAGGACTTCAAGTTGTATTATCCACTCTTGAGAGAGATTCCATTCATCTATATCCTTGTTTAATCTGTAAAGAAAGGGCGAGGCATCCCTCAAAGTTGTAAGGGTGAGGTATCCCATGGAAATAGAGACTCAAGCATAAGGGTGAGACATCCCAAGGTGTGTTAGTGCTCCATCTTGTAAAGGTTGTCAAGCACCTATTAGAAGCTTGAAGATATAGAGGAAATCTCAGGTGTTTACTTGAGGACTGGACGTAGGCCACAAGTAGATTAGTGGCTGAACCAGGATAAAGTTTTGTGTTTGTCTTCCTAAACTCATCTTCTCTATTTTTGCCCATTATTTTATTGAATATCTTGCATGTTATAGTACTTGGTTGAATTTCTTATAAGTGAGAGACCTCTATTCTATCTATCCATTCTTTTCTAATAAAACAATAGTTTCAAAGAAAATTAGTAATCAAGTATTTTACAAGAGATTTGCAAAAAAAATTTATAAACTCAATTCACCCCCCTCTTGAGTATTGAGGCCACTTGGTAACATTATTTCCTAGTCATAAATTTGTGAAAGAAGATGTGATTAAATTTTTACGGCAAATAGAGTCAGTTTGGTATTTTTAAGGATACCGAATGAGTATTTAAGTACTAGATTGAGGCACAATAGATATTAAAAATTATGAAAATGATGAAACAAAAATTTAAATGGATCTTATAATTTATTCTAAGGTTGTTGGAAGTTAGGAAACTTGATTTAGTAAGATCAAAGTGTTATTAATAGATATGAAGTTTAGCAAAATGACCATTTTGCCCTTAAAACTCATCTTTTAAAAGATGAGATTTCTCTCATCTTTCTCATTCTCTCTCATGGTTCTATAGAGGCAAAGAAAACAGAGAAAGAAAAGGGGAAATAAGGAAGGAAATTAGGAAAAAGATAGAGAAGGAAGAAATGGAAGAAGAAGAATAAAGGCTAAGATGGAGATTCATCTTCAAGCTTGAGGTAGGGTTTTTATTCCATCTTTTCTATTTTTTTCCTTAAGCTTGGAAAAATCTATGATTTGAGTGAAAAATTGAAAAGAAATAGATGAAGTGATTATTATGGTTTCAACTATGTTATGAAAACATGTTTTTCTTGTTGATTTTGAATGGATTTTGATGCTTGAAAAGTGGGTTGAAAACCATATTTGTTTGGTTTGATTTGTTGATCATTGATTGCTTTAATATTATAAATATTAAGTTGAGGAGTTGATATTTGATAGAGTTGAAGTTTGAATGTTGGAAGTTAATGGTTTTGAATGAGAATTTGTTAGAGTGGATTGTGTTTTTGGTTGCTGCTGGAAAAAGAAAGAGACACAGGGGAGCTGCGACACTCCAGGGAAGGAAGCCGCAACACTTTCCTCTCTGTTTACATGAAATTACTGTTGAGAAGTGGAGGCCGCGGCACTGAAGAATGGAAGCTGCGACCCTTTGTAAAAAACAAGCCAAAATGCTTGTTTTGATGGATTTTGCTATGTAATACATTATGTATTGTTATTAAATGATGTAATGGGATAGATTATGGTTTGATTAAGGATATGATGAGGGTGTAATATGAACTTTGATTTGTTTGATTGGGAAATTGATTTCCAATGTAATGTTCTGTTAAAATTGATAAAGTTAAAAGATGTGCATCAATGTTTATACTTTGTAAGAAATTAATGATCACCATGGTGATTAAGATGTTAAATGAGGAATTGAGCCATGATATGATATAATGTTGAGAAATATCATGATTTATACATGTTATTAGAAGATGGTGATGAGCATGATATTAGGAAGCAATATAAAAGAAAGGGCAAAGGTAGATGAAGTTGAATGAGTCCCTATCTACAAATATGTATAGTAATGTACAAATAGAAAGTCTAATGATTATGGTAATTGCTTCCCTAGTATATAAGAATAATTATGATTATGTATAAAGTAAAAGAATGAAAGGATTTTAATATTGCTGCATGTTTTGGCTTTCAAACTTGTTATTTGAGGTTTTCATGTATTGTAAATCTATGACTTGGACAAAAGGGCTCCAAGTGCTACAGTTAAAAATGTTTGGTAATGCAAGGAACAAAAGGCATCTTGCCTACCTAGAAAACAATACAAGGAACCAAAGGGCTTCTTAGAAATACTCAAATAACATGTGTTTTCTAAAACAAAATCTTTTAAGAATTATTGCCTAAGTATACTTTATGATTTCATTAGGCATAATCATACATCACCATGCATTGCATAAAATTAAAAATTATATGGGCAATTGTCTTGTTTTTATTAATTGTGGAGATTAAGGATAAAAGCTAGTTAGAAAATGTTGAGAGTAGTATTTAAAGTGAATTAAGTGTTATTCCTAGTATGATGATAAATGTTTAAATTAATTGTTGTGTTATAAATGAATTATTTTGTAATTGAATGAACATTCTACTTTGGGAAGGGAAACGACTGAGTTTTTGCTTATGTCACCTTTCTAATGATTAAGTGTAATTTGGTTTTTACCCCAAAGCAGCTGGATTTACTATGATGATATGATTTCAAATTTACTACTGAGAATTATTAATTCTCACCCCATTTTTGTTTTATGTTTTCCATGATAAATCTGGAAAATGATCAAAGTAAGTGCAAGGCAAGGCGATGAAGATTTTGTTGAGTTGTTAATGTAATAGTTTTGGTAATGATTCTGTAATTAAATTATTATGATTAGCTCTTTGTATAAGTTGTAATCTCAGACATATAAGATAGATTTCTAGTAAAGAGCAAGTTGTAAAGGCTCTGTATATTTACTCATTAAATAGATATTGAACAGGTCATAAATTACACTTAAGTTAGAAAGTGACATACTCAATTCTATTTACTTAGTATACTTAGGCTATACTATGGAATTTAGAATTAGGATGTTACATTTTGGTATCAAAGCAGTTCTTCTTGTCGAGCTGGGGAATGAACTGACTATGCTTTTGACAAAGCAATAAAATGTTTATGCTTTTGGAAATAACAACAGTTTGCTGTCGGGCTATTGTGATGGCCCCAGTTGTGTTGGAAAGTAATACCGCCAAGTGAGGGCACGTGTTTGTGAAAAATACTGATAATGATGTTTATATGTGTATTGTGAATCATATATCATGCATTGGAAAGCGTGTAAGCTTTGTTAGTAAAGGCAAGTTGCCTAGGAGTTGAATTTATACCTTTGTACGGGTGAGAATTACGTAGTTACAATCAATTATTGATCTTGGAGGTGTCAGGGCGCGGAATGTCATTTATGGCCAGATGGTAGCACCTCTACGCCGTGGTATCCAATGCAAATGCACTAACGATCTTGACAGAATTGCTACTCTTTTCATGGTTGGTTGAGAGTATCTTGTATAAGCCATTTTACACATTTGGATATGATATCTTGGCATATGAATTGGGGATGACAATATACAGATATGTACTCCCGATCTTTCTCTCCGAAATTGTGATTAGCTCCATGGAGTAGGAAGTGGTCTGTGTACATATGCATAGTTGGTCTGCATATTAATGTGATAATTATATTATCTGATATATTATTTGTGATGTGATAACATGATTCAATATGGTAACATTGTATTTGTATATTTACTATCATTTTCTATACTGTCATACTGGTATTGATGTAGGGGATCTCACCTCTTTGTTAGATTGTGTTGCTTTATTGTGTATGTTTAATGAAGATCGTGGAGATGACGAGGTAGGAAATTCTATTTTCCATACTTGATAGTTTTTCCTTGTATTTACTTTTATGGCAACGAGGCGTCAGGTGCTTGGTTTTGTTACAGTATAGTTTCATAGGGAAACTGATGCTTGGAGGTTTGAAATGGGTAATAAGCGTTTTGTGTATACCGGGGACTTGACTATGAATCTTAGTGGGACACGTGATGGAGTTCCAGTCATGTCAATGAATGTTTCCGTTCGTTTGGAGTTCTCGATGCCTATTCGAGAGCTTTGGGATGGTAGTATCTATACCCCACAAGAAGATTCAATGATGTTGTCTGCTAGGACACCAGCCCAGTGACCGATGTATCCGCCAGGATTCTTTGGTGATGATACTGAGGAGGAGGATCCTTCCGAGGGCCCAAATCCTTAGTCTTTAGGAGTTTTAGTTAAGCAGTTATGTTTTAATGTATATATGGTACATATTTATCTTTTGGAGTGGAATGTATTATTATAAATTATTTGTAAACAAGGTTTCAGTATCTATGTACATTATGGTGAGTTTTATTCAGCTACAATATAGTACTCATGTTTTATTTATTTTCAGTTATCTGCAAATGAAATTTTGAAATCAGTGCTTTTATAAGATTAATTTTATTACAACTTGGGCAAGTTATATTAGTATTAGTCTTAAATGTGACACCATATGGTGAGTGTTACATTTGGCCCTGAAGAAGAGAATCGTTTTTTGCCAAATGAGCATTAGTTTTAGTCATGTATGAATCAATTTTCACCATGAATTGCATGAACATGTCTTTCAACGTTGGCTTCCTTTCTTGCATAGGTGGCCTTGCTTGCGATAAGAAACCAGGAGCAAAAGGTGGTCTCTAAGGCAGATTAAACGATGCAAACCTAAGTGCAGGTTATCTCAAGTAATAAATTTCTTGGGAGTCCGAGGTCGATCCACAAGGAATTGATGAAGAAAAATTCTTTGAGATAAGCAAAGGCTTTGTCACAACAATAAAGATAATAAAACTTGTTCACAATTAAATTAAAGTACTTGCTTAGGCTAGGAGATCCACTTTTGGTAATAAATTAAGGACAAGATTAATTCTTTTTATAACTCAATTGAAATCCACGCACAACGGAGGTTCTAATCGAAAAATAAAACATTCAAAGTCCATTTAGAATTTTATACGTAGTTATATTATGGTTCCTTTAATTATTTATCAACACTAACACTTGTAAATGGGTTCAAGCATTCATTGTGCCAAACCACTTCTCTATAATGAATCAAGAACTCCACTTTACAAGGAGGTTTTCTAAATTGATTGGAAACAAAATACAACACATATAATGATCACTTGATAATATATCATTTAAGCACAACCAAGAAATTAATCTAACTTTATTTTATTACCAAAAGCTTCACCCCTTCACCCAAGCAAGATGAAAATTAGTTACCCATGAGCAAGAAGAAAGAAAAAGAGAAGAAGAAGAAGATGATCATAACTTCTATTTACAACAAAAGAAAATTTCAACTAATAAATAATATAATAACATGATCTTGATCTAGAACCAAGATTACCCTAATAGGCAGCCAAGGTTACCTTTTATAGAGCATCACAAGTAAACGATGACAATGAGTGGGACAATGAGTTGGTGGATAATTAAGGGGTAGGCGGATGATTAAGGAATAGGTGGATGATTGCAAAAAAATGCTTGTCTTCACTTGTATAAAATAATTTGGTGCCAACCTCGTGCTTGCCGATAGATTCTCGGAAAGTGGCCTTCACGAAAGTTGTAGGTCTTTGTCTTAACTATCAAATGCCCACTTGAACCATCCAATTTGGCCTCCTACAACCCAAGATATGACCCAATCATTGCAACTGCTCAGGCCCAATTTTAGCTCTTCTGTTCTGACTTGCAAGCCTAATATGACCTACTAGACCTCAGAATCTCGAAAAATGTTCTTCATGATAATTGTAGATTTAGGTCTTATAAAATTTCAGCCCATCATCATCCCTATAACCGGAGATATAGCTTGATGAGTACACAAAGGTCAAGCTGTTAGGATTAACACTCTAGTTCTTGCTTCAACTCCAATTTGAGTTATCCAAGCTTATGATATGGCTCTTGAGGTCTTCATGAAAGTTGTAGAAAATTGTCTTATCTTTCCAATGCCACCAGTTTCATCTCCATATAGCTCCTACAACTCAAATTCCAGACCAATCACTGTACACTGCTCGGGTTCTAGTGACAAAATCCATTTTTTGACTTCCAGGCCCAATTAGTTCCACTAGATGTCTGATTGAAACTGTGTGCTCTACATCAAAGTTGTAGAGCTTTCTCTTAAATTTCCTACAAGGTAAAAGTCATAATTTATAGACATCTAGAACTCAAAATATGGCTGAAATATAGAAATAGTGTAAAATCTTAACAATGTTGGAAAATATCAATTAAGCCTAATTTGAACCCAAACTTACAAAACATGACCAAGCTCAATCAATTCAGTATATGGAGAGTGTAAATGATTAAAAATGAGGGTTTATTAATGTATAAAATATGTGATTATCAAATTCTCTCACACTTAGCTTTTTGTTGTCTTGGGCAAAACACATAAGACCAAAGTTAGGAAACAAAGAAAAACGACACAGACTCAAAAGCTAAAAACTCTAAAAGACTCGATGAATCAAGAAGAGCAACTAGAAATTCAAGGGATCAAAGCATTAATGAACATTTCTTCACATCTCAACCAACAAGCAAGGAAACTTCAGTTGAAAAGAATGAATCAAGAATGATAGATCCTTACAGAATTCACTCTCAATCCCTCAAGTGTTTAAAAGATAAGTATTTCACTCTATTCAACCCATGAAAAATTTTACTACCATAATCTTGCTTATCTTTTACTTCTCCACTATTTAGAACACATGCACACACAAATTATGAGGATTGCATTCAAGGTTGTCATGGGATCAAGGTAAAAGAGGGTGGTAATATGGATTTGACAAGTTAAAAACCAAAGAGAATAAAAGAGCAAGAAAGTTGAGTTCAATTAACAAACATGAAAGTTTATCCCAACTCCACCTAATATAAATTCCCTTTACATATTCTTTTCCCTTCCCTTTTTACCTTGCTAACCCTTCTTTACACATTTACTTTTTTTTTAGATCATAAATATACACACACATTTTTTTCAATTAGCTACTCTTTCCTTTTTCACCAACCATTTTGCACACACACCCCCACACTTGTTCAAGAACTCATCCATTAACAAAACCAATGCTCTCTTATTCACCAAAGTCAGGTAAGAACATAGTTTTTCATTTAAGGCACATAATGAGCTAGAAACAATGAATAGTTAAATAATCTCAAAGGGGTTAGGCAAGGGAAAATAGGTCATTTCCAATGCCTTACGTTAGCAGGAATTAGAGAATTTCCAAGAAGTAATAAGAGTGCTTGATATCATATTGAGACAATAAGCTACTGAGCAATGCTGCCTATTTAGTTAAAGTAGTTATTTCAAGAAATATGCATCAATCATGTTTATGCATGCATATGAAAATGTAGCCATAAAAAGAATCAAAGCAAGTTCTAGAGTAACAATTCCATGAGTGAAAATCACACAAGAAAGAAGAGAATGGTACAAATGTTTAAACCATTCATTAATAGGCTCAAAATCTCATAAGGCATATTTCTATCATTATCAATCCACCATATCAACATTCATATCCAAGCATGTGATTTTTAAGACAGAAGACAATTTATTCAACCATGTTATGATCCCTGAATTTCAGTTGCTTTAAAGGATGAGAATTCATTCACTTGAATCATTCGAAGGAAATCAAATGATAAAACTTTGTTACTTCCACAAATCATCACAGAATAATTACTTCCCCAATCTAGATGAGTCTCAGGAGTAATTTACTTCAAAAGTAAAATTACTTCTTACTCTGTCATCCCTAATTGGTTTAACTGTAGGTTTCTGACATTCATATCACTAAACATACTTCCTAATTTAGATGCGTCTCATGAGTAAAATTACTCCTTACTCTGCCATCATTCATTGGTTTAGTAAGTTCATGACAATTATATCATACTTCCTATTTTTTTTTTGTGCTCAACTATCCTTCCCCCAACCAGATCACAACATTGGCTTCAATGTTAAAATATAGATGAGTAAAGGATAGAAGATATTACTTGTTGGAGAAATCTGACACAAATTTAAATAGAAACAAAGTACGATAAATAAAATCAAAGGTAAAGAAAAGTTATAAACGAAGTATCAGATTTGGCTTTCTTTTCATGCTGTTTCCCTCACTGCTTCTGTAACACCCCAAATTTCTTAACTATTTGACAGTAATTTTGACAGTTAACAGAATTCTACTGTTTAGTGAATTCTGTGTGCTGTAAAATTATTTTGATTATTCCGTAAGTATATTTGATCGTTTTGAGTAATTTACTCCATGTCAAGAAAATAATAATTTTTGAGCCAGAGAAAATCTTTATGTATTTATTTCTCTTGATTGTTAATTATTTTTAGCAATCTAACTTGATTTTCATATGTTTTCTAATATTTGTAATTTTTGTGGATGATTATGAAATTTTATATTTCTCTGATTGCATTTGGGTTGTCTGTGGGCCCAGGTGGCCTTATGTGGGCCCGAGGTAAGTCCCGAAAAGTGAAAATTTTTCTATGTATAGAAAAATTTGTACTGTTGAGATGGAGACAAGGGATCTTACCAAACCTGAATCCGAAAATAGTTTTAGAAATTTTTTTTTACTGTGTTTTGTACTGTTGTAACACCTACCGTAAGGTGCCACATTTATGTTACTTAATTACCAAATTACCCCCAAGTTATAAAATGTGATGTTGTGATAAAAATACGAGTTGTAAATTTTTTTCTTTCTTCTTTTATAACAATAAAATAAACTTAGCATAAATTAAAAATATTATACATCATCACACATAATTTACATCATCATACATTACAAACGTACTGTCAGGATTATTTATATACAGACCAAGTTCTCAAAGTAATTAAATATAATTGAAAACTCACTTACTGCCCAAGTCTTACTAAACAGTAGAACCCTCAGATGGGTCCTCCTCAGATTCCTCAGCAAGAAAGAATCCAGCATGACGCGAAGCCCTACGGACAGGTGTCCGAGCAGACGAGACAATACTAATTTCCGTTGGGACATAATATCTAGTATCCCAATGCTGCCTGATGGACAGTGGAAATTCAACATTTACATATATAGTTACGGAAAAGAACGGATCTCTACGAAACTCTTTGCTCATAATGACCGTCAGGTTTCCCTCATAAATTAGTCCCCTCTCATTGGGACTAGTCCTCCATGCTCCAGCTCCACCGTGGAACTACAATCTCACGTAACCGAAGAAACTTGACCGGGATGCCATCTTATCAAAACTCAACTTCCTCCACAGGAACCTGCTCTTCTTCACCCTCTTGTTCTATACCTTGCTCAACGTCTTTACCAAAAATAAATACAGTACAAAATAATATACAAAGGGGTAAGATCACCTACGCCATTACCAATATGGTACCACAGAGATAATACAAACAACATACCTCACAGATATATCATACCATAATTACAATTATACCATCAACATTATTTATCATAACAGATACAATAAATAATAATTACCATCATGCCATTAACATTATTATCATCTCACAATAGTTACCATAATGCCATCACATTATTATCATCATCATCATCCAAGTATTCCTCAACAAAACAATTGTCATAGCCAATATTCCTCAATTAATATATCATTCAAATATAAATGCTCAGATTCATGCATGCGCATATAGACTCAATTTCCTACTCCATGGAGCAAATACTCAGTTCGGAGAAATTGATCAGAAAGATTTGTCTGTACCAACATGCCTCAGACCAAGTGCCACATTTCTCATATGTGTTTGCACATCTAGCATACACACGACAGTCTTTACTAGATCTCGATTAAGAATAGTGTCTCGATCAGGATCATCGGTGCATTGCATCGGTCAAACTTACGGAAAGAAGAGCTACCAACTGTCCATGTAAGCAACCCGCACCCCGATGCCCCCCAAGGTCAACAAGTGACTTACACTACGCATATCGCACCCACTCAAGAGGTGTACGTCTCTCCTAGGCAAATAGCCTCATACAGTCCATCGAACCTTTCCAGTGCATGTTCAATGCACCAATGCCAATCATAGGCAAAAATTTGTATACAGTGTCCATACAATAGTTCATGCATAAAAATGCACCAATGCCAATCACAGGCAAAATTCATCATTTTCACATACAGTGTCCATCCATGGGTTCAACAGTAATCCTACTGTATATTTAATCGCAAATATCATATTATCGCATTTTCATAGTCGCGCACCACTTTTGTCACATTTTCACAATTTTGTAACATTTCTGTTACGTTTTCAAATCACATATAGATTTTTCAACGTTTTTATCAATTACGTAAAAATATTCCACCATTATTAAATCGCGTAGCGATTTTTCGACAACATCTCAAATGCGTAAAATATTTAAACGCTTTCCAAATTGCATAGAAATATTTCAACGTTTTTCAAATCGTGTGGAAATATTTAAACGTTTTTTAAATCGCGTAGCTTAAAAATCACGTTTTTAAGTTATGTAAATCATTTTTCACCATTTTTCAACTTTGTAAAATATTTCTCAACTTTCAAAAATTCAATTTCAACCTTTTTTCAAATAATATGACCTCTCACATTATTTTCCATATTTTCTTATTCAAGAAAATCTTTTTGCAATATATTTCATAATTTCACCATTCCATTGAATTAAATCAATGTTTCTAACTTTAAAATTTACTAACGCTCTCCAAAACCCAAAGGATGAATACACGTTAGAAAATCCCAAGTCACCAACGTATTCTTTATAATTCCAAATCAATCAATCCTCTTTAAAATAAATTGTGGTTCAAACACTTTCAACCTCTTTTTCCGATTCACATATCAAAATTCTATTTCTCAAGTGACAAAACACTCTGATTCCCTTTCCAAATTCCTTGTATTAAATCAAGTTATATTTCCACTTTGAAAATCACTTTGTTTCATTAAAATCAAGGCATTACAAGCCTTCAAAACCGTGGACATGGCCATTGAAACCATTCTTATATTTTTCCTTCTAAAACAACTAAGTTCCATTCTTGTTTTTACACAAAATAAATCAATAAAAATTCTTCTCAAAAATTGTGAACATTACTTCTTGAAAAACAAACCCTTTGTTTATTTTCCTTGTTTTTCTAATCATTCAATTTTATCATTCTTGAAAATATTAATTTGTGAACACCTATTTTGAGGTGTCTTAGCCGAAATTCACCATGGTCTTTGGAACAAAAAAAAATAATTTCTCCACTTCATAATTTCTTTAAACAAATCAATTTCCTTCTTCTTGAAAAATTTTAACAAGAAACCCTAAATTTTTTTTGTGTCAAAACCGTAGCCTCCCCTTGGCCATTGGAGCCAAAATTTCTTATTCCATCATACATCCATCATAATATATTCAATATATCTTCATCATGCATATCATAAGCATACCATATTCTCATCATGCATATTATAAGCATACCATATAAGTAATAAAATCATGCAAAGCATATCAAGTATAGGCAAATAATCAAAGCACATAAACACATACAAATTATTACATGACCATGGATATGAATCCTCACATGGATTCACCATCCATCAAATACACAACCATCTCTCACCACCATGCTTGGTTGGTGAGATGGATCTCCCTCTTACCTCTTGAATTTCCTCAAAAAGCTCCTTGCTTTGCACTTTGAACAAGATTTTCACCAACAAAAGTTTCTTGAACATAAAACAAACACAAAGAAAATTAGTATATTAAGCTTGAATAAGAGGAACCATGGATCAAGCATGGTTTAGAACATGAAAAAGAAAAAAAGAAATGAAGTTTTCCATAACTTCACCTTAAGAACCCTAGAACTTGCTCTTGGAAAAACTCCTTGAAGATGAAAGATTTAGAACTTGGTGTAAACTATAAAGTGTCTTAGAATAAGGTATAGATTCAAGAAATATGGTTGTTTGAAATTAAAGAGTGGTGGAAGGTGGAGTACGGTGTCTTGGCCATGAGCTATGTTTGGAGAGAAAGGAGAGAAAATTTTTGCTAAGCTTTGCGTTAGGAAAGTTCATGAATGATGAAGAATGATCAATAATGACCAAGGTGATCAATTATGGTCTTCAACTTGTGCTTTAGCTTCTAATGCAGCACCAAAAATCGTCCCCCCTCCATGCACTCTTCAAAGAGTGACCAATCTCCTAGCCATCATTTTAGGCAATCTTAACCATTAATTAGATCAATGGTTAGGATTTAATGTAGCTTCTAGGTTTAGGCTTAGATAGAAGACTTAATTTAGGCCATTGGATCTTTCCTCCTTGAAATCCTAGCCATTAGATGTATCTCCAAAATGAAGGGTCAAGATTGCTCCTTCAAACTTTACATCCAAGGGTTATAAATGGTCCTAGCCACTTTGTAAGACTAAATTTCAATTGTTGATTAAATCAAGATCAAGTCTCCACCATTGATTAAATCAATGGTAGATATCCAAGCCACTAATGTTGACTACGCAGTACAATATTTATTTTTATATATGTTATTGCCCTTCGAATAATATTTTTACTGTATTTTTATCACCTGATAATTAAATACGTTACAAAACACAGTAAAAGAAAATTTTTAAAACTATTTCCAGATTCAGGTTTTGTAAGATCCCCCGTCTTCATCTCAACAGTACGAATTTTTCTAGTTACAGAAAATTTTTTACCTTTCTGGACCCACGCAGGGCCCACATATGACCTCCCTGGGCCCACAGACGGCCCGCGGATAACACTAAAATAAACAGAGTAAGATGAAAATTTCATAATCACACACAAAATCACAAAAATTAGAAAATTCACAAATATCAAATTAGAAAACGTAAAATAATTAAGACTTTTCAGTAATAATTAAATTACGTAAAATTTTCCCCAACCCGAAAATTATTATTTTTCTGACACGGAGTAAATCACACAAAACGATCAAATGTTCTGACGGAATATTCAAAATAATTTTATAGTACAAAGAAATCACTAAACAGTAGAATTCTATTAACTGTCAAAATTACTGTCAACTAGTTAGGAAGTTTGGGGTGTTACAACTGTATTTAATTATCGGGCAATAAAAATACAATAAATATATTTTTTTGTGGGGTTATAGCAGATTAAAATAAATATTGTACTATTAAGTCATCATTAGTGGTTATGATAACTTTATGACGGACCAATAGGAAGTAAGTTTAATTTTGAAGCTTTGAATATCAACCGTCGATTTAATCAACGTTGGAGAATTAGTCTAATAAAATGGCTATGACTGTTTATAACCATTGGATGAAGAATTAATCAAGGGTGGAGATTTGGTCTTACAAAGTGGCTAGGACCATTTGTGACCATTGGATTTGGATTTAATCAACGGTGGAGATGGATCATTTATGACCATTGGATGTGGATTTAATTAATGGTAGAGATTTGGTCTTCTAAAATGGCTATGACTAATTATGACCCTTGGATTTAAAGTATGAAGGAGTAATCTTGACCCTTCATTTTTGGAGATACATCTAATGGCTAAGATTTCAAGGAGAAAAGATCTAATGGCCTAGATTAAGTCTTCTAACTTAAAGTTTACCTTAATCCTAACCATTGAATTAATCAATGGCTTAGAATGCTCTAAATGGTAGCTTGAAAAGATGATCACTTATTGATCACTTATTGAATGCATAATGAGAGGGGAGGATGGTTTTTGTGTGATAGTCTAAAGCTAAAGCAAGTTTGAAGACCATTATTAGCTATCTTGGTCATTATTGATCATTCTTGATCATTCTTGAACTTTCCTAAAGCAAAGCTCTTCAAAAATTTTCTCTCCTTTCTCTCCAAACTAAGCTCACGGCCATGGCACCATAATCTACCTTCCATCACTCAACAATTTTATCTAACCTTATTTCTTGAATCCTTACCTTATTTTAAGCAACTTTCATGTTGGAGACTTTCTCTAAATCATTCATCTTCAAGGACTTTCTTCAGGAACAAAGTTATAGGTTTTTTATGGTGAAGTGTAAAGAAACTTCATTTCTTCCCTCTTTTCATGTTCTAAGCCATGTTTGATCCATGGTTCCTCTTGTTCAAGCTTGATATGCTAATAAATATATGTTTTGTTGTGTGTTTAAGAAACCTTTGGTGGTAAAGGCCTTGGAAAAAGAAGCAAAATAAGGAGCTTTTGAGGATCTTCAAGAGGTAAGAAGGAGATCCATCTCACCAACCAAGTATGGTGGTGAGAGATGGCTTTGTATTTGATGGATGGTGAGTCCATGTAAGGATTCATATCCATGGTCATGTAATTATTTGTGGGTGTTTATGTGTTTCATTTATTTGTTCATGCTTTGTATGATTTGCAAGATTTATTGCTTTTGATTATGGCATGCTTGTGGTATATATGATGAAATATGTATATGTATGCCATGATGTGATGATGGAAAGGAAAACAATTTTGGTTCCAAAGAACCATAGAGGCACACGGCCTCAAGGACATTTTTGAATAAAAGTATTCTAAGTATTTTATTAATCACGAGTTTTAAATGAAAAGAGCAATGAGTTGATGATTTTAAGGATTTGCAAAGAAAATGAAAATGAAAATGAACAAATGAATTGGTTTTTAAGACTATGAGTCTCACAATTTTGAAGCAAAATTTTAATGATTTTGTTTGTGTAAAAACAAGAATGAAACTTAGTTGATTTAGAAAAAAAGAAATGATGGCTTCAATGGCCAAAGACTCCACGGTTTTTTTGGGAGATTGGAATAGTTTTGGTTTTATTAAACAAAGTGATTTCAAAGTGGAAACAAAGTGTTTGAACAAAGTGTTTTCGTACAAGAATTAAAGAAAATGGAAACAAGGTGTTTTGTTACTTGAAAGATGGAATTTCGTTATGAAAGACAAAAAGAGGTTGAAAGTGTTTGAACCTCAATTTATTTTGAAGAGAATTGATTTTATAATTGATTTGAGAAAAATGGAGAATATAATAGTGATTTGATATTTTCTAACGTGTAACTCATCCTTTGGGTTTTGGACAACATTAGTAAATTTTAAAGTTAGAAACATTGATTTAATTCAATGAAATGATGAGATTGTGGAATTTATTACAAAAAGGATTTCTTGAATATGAAAATGTGGAAAATGAAGTACGAAGTCATATTATTACGAAAAACGTTGAAATGGAATTTTTGAAGGTTGAGAAATATTTTTTGTAATGGAATTATGTTGAAAAATGATTTACGTAACTTAAAAATGTGATTTTTAAGCTACGCGATTTGAAAAATGTTAAAATATTTCTACGTGATTTGGAAAGCATTTAAATATTTCAAAAATGATGGAAAATGGTTTACGCGACTTAAAGTAAGTATACAATGCAGTAATAGTTTTCGTTCACTGTAAAGATGGGACAATTCTTTTTGTCCATTAGCGCTATAGAGCCTTGGTTCCAAGAACTGAGAATGTAGCACGTGGCTCTCTACAGAGCATAGCACACGAACTTTATTTACATACTGTGTGTGAAGATCTTTTTCTGAGTCTATGACAAGATGGGCATTTGCTCGGGACTTCTAATCGAATTAAAGACTAAGTACAATCGAAGTTTTTGCATTTTTTTTTGTCTCTTTTAACCTTGTTTTTTTCACTTTTTTTTTGAAGAAGATAATATATACATGTTGTTGTGATTGTGGCTCACATCTTCATCTGGTTTTATATCTAGTAATGGCTTAAATGCCTTTTATGAGTCGAGGATAAGTTTTCCATCTAATTTTCTTATAAATTAGCAAACAAAGTCTTTTAGTAGAGATGGTCTCCAAGTGTGATATGGTGCCGTGGAGGAAGAAGAAGAGAAGAGAAGAGAAATGCTTGAGAGAAAAAGTGAGAAGAGAAAAAGAAGAAAGAGAAAGTGTCTTAGAATTTTGAAATAAGAAATGAAGGTGATAAAGGGATAAACAAATTTTGGCTCCCCTAGAATTGCCTTTGCCTTGAAATAAGAGAGAAAGAGGGGGGGGGGATAGCTTCTTGCATGGATTGGGAAATTTCTAGGAAGTTTCCTTGAGAAACTTTGGTTTGATTTTGTAAAAAGTCAAGTTGATTAGACATAAAGCGGATTTCTAAATAAGGTGATAAGGATTTTTTTTACTACAAGCTATTACCTAATGGACAATTGTTATAGTTAACAGCAATCAGTATTTATTATCTAACGGATAATAAATTGCACAGTGATTTTTATTTATTAGGTAAAAATCTCAAAAAACATAAATCTCGTAAATTATGCCCGGCCTCGGGTTTAGTAAGATCTCCCATCGATGTTTCCACAGTTCAAGGTTTACCAGCCTCAGGGAAAATATTTCATTTTTCTGGCTCCACTCAGCGTGCACGTAAAATGAGGAATATATTAAAATATTCAACATTTCCAGAAAAATCCACAAAAATTCATAAAAATCATAAATATTATAAAATGACTATTTATCATGAAATTATCAATTTTAGGGGTTTTACACTTAGCTTGCATCAAGTTAGTACTTTTGGACTCTTCTTGCAATTGAGAAATCAACCAGTCAAATGTAAATGTAGTCAAACTCAATCTAATCAAAGATTAGGAAGAATTTCAACAAGATTGACAAGGAAGACATCAACATGGATTTTTCATGAAAATGGGGACAAAGCCTTCCAATAATGCCTAACAACAAGGACAAAACAATTAATAATGCATAGAGATAGGGCACAAATAATTACATTATATGGAGTTATCACTTAGTAGTTATAAAGGTTTAAACTATTGAAGATGTATATTGCCAGGATGAAAATTGCAACACTATACATGATAAAGATGAAACCACATATTCACACGGATGGAAGTCTTGGAAGATTTGGCAATCTTTTGCTTTTGCAATGTAAGGGAAGGAAGACACTCAAAGAATAAATAAATTAAGGGAATATCTAATATGGTTGAACTTTTAAGATAACGAGCAAAGCAGAGTATTAGTGTAGGAGTTGAATAAGACTATTGGGAGTTTATGTACTTATGTAACGTGGGAGGCGTTTAGGGAGACTTTCTTAAACAAGTATACAAGATAATAAAGAAGTGGAATATATTGGAACTAAGATAAGGGGGCATGTCCATTGTATAATATGAAGTGAAGTAAAGTTTGAAGAACTTTTCAAGTTTTCCTCCTATGTTAGGCTCAACCCAAACGAAAACTAGAAGTATATTAAGTTTGAATCTGAATTAAAGGGATAGAAAATAAGAGAATTGCCAGGCTTTTGAAGATCATTGAATCTAAGTTTCACAGGAAAAAAGGATTGGGAAAGGGGACGAAGAATGCGATTTTACACCCAATGAATCACAAGATGAAAATGAGCCAAAATTAAATGAGAACTATGAAACCTGAATGATCTAAGTATGGAAGAAGACAATATAATGACAAACCTTGTTTGTTGTGTCATGAATGTAATCAACTAGGGCATTATGTTGGCAGGCATCAGACATATATATTGTAAATACATAATAAAGAGCAAGTTTTCATATTGTGTAAAATGTCTAGTTCTCTTTTCTTTTATGTCAAAGGCTCTATATATCTATTTATTGATAATTGATATACAGGTTGTGTTTATGCTTAAGTTTAGAAGTGACATGCTTAATTCTATTTACTTGAGTATATTGATAGTATACTACAATACCTAGAATTAGGGAGTTACATACTGCATGTTTGATGACTTCGACGAGCAAAAAGATTTGACACTATAAATTGATTTTTATGGGTCTCCCATTGTGGAACTAGGTTGAATTGGATTTTGGATATACCTTAGATTATGCATCTAAACAAATTTGAGGAAATGATTTCATGATATGATCGAATCAAATGATTAATGAGATTTATTAGTCATGATGAGAATGTTTATCAAATGTAATTTTACTACATGTTTGATGACTTCAATGAGCAAAAATATTTCACACTATAAATTAATCTTTATGGGTCTCCCAACGTGGAACTAAGCTAAATTGGATTTTGGATATACCTTGTACTTAGGGTAAGCTTGGATAATGGTAAGAGAGAATATGAGAATTTCCCTCTTTACTAGAGTAATTGAGGTTGAGGAAGGCTTCCCTTTTTACCTGAGTCTCCCTAGTCATCAAGTGGTAGAGGAAGATCTCACTACTTGGGGTGATCCTAAATCTTAGATAGAGTGAGAAACGAAGAACCTCTCCCTATCCCAGACGAGAGATAGTGTGAGGAAGGATGATACCCTCCCTATCAAGGTAGTATGAGGACTTGACATCCCCTCTCTACCATGAGTCTAGATTGACGATAAGATGGTTCCTCTTTATTGGACAGAGATAGACATGGGCTAGTTACTCGGAGTAGCTTTGTGTGGCCAATGGATCATCATAAATAGGTTAATATGCACTAACCTGAAAGTAGGCTACTACTAAGTGAATGGTATTGTGAGGCTAGTACACCCTTCATACCTTTGATTTTAAGATGACACATATGTCTTGATGATTTGAGATATGAATCTTGAGAAATGAGATTCCTTGATATGATTTTGATAATCGATGATATAGATGAGATTTCTTGATATTTGATGAAATGATTTACGATTTGATGACTCGAGATTTGATGATATGGATTATGATTTAATGATATGAGATTTGACAATATGAATGATGATTTGAGACATGAATTTTGAGGAATGGATTTCTTGAAATGAACTTAAGATTTTGATAAGATTTGATGAGTAATTTGATCATTCAAATGATTTTCGATAAAGGATATAAAATGAACCTCTATTTCAAGAAGATAAAGCACTTGATTTGGCATTTGGCCACATTTCTATGGATTGATGATTATTCCTTTGAAATGGATTTTTCTCTAAAATAGCTAGAAGATGACACGATTTATAAATTACTAAGAATTTCATAATTCTCACCCCTTACTTCTATGATTTCCATGATGATTCCAGGCAGGACTAGGTAGCTAAGCAAGATGGAGTTTTGGCATGAAGAATTACTTCAGTTCCTTTGTTTAGATCTTCGTAATTATTTATAGTAAATTTTGTGCCATGAGACAATTTATGTATATGATGTACAAGGATGTTGATGACTCCATAGAATGTAGTTATTTGTGCCATATCTTTGTGCATTATTGATGGCTTTGTCCTTATTTGTGTGCATTGTTGAAAGACTTTAACCCCATTTTCATATGAAATCCATGTTAAGGTCTTTCTCTTTAATCTTGCTAAAATTCTTCCTAATCTTTAATTAGATTGAAGTTTGATTGCATTTGTATTTGACTGGTTGATTTCTCAACTACAGAATGGTCCCAAAGAGCCAAATTGATGAGAGCCAAGGCCTTACGTTGAAAGAGAAATCACAAGGCAAGCTCCAGTACATCACGTCGCAGCATTGGCAAGCTTACGTCGCGACATCCTACTCTCTGCCTGTGCACCTTGTCAACCAGAGACTTTAACGCTACAATGCAAGTGTAACACCCCTTGATTTAATAACCATGGCACAATCGTCATTATGCCACAGTCACAAAATCTAGACGTGCTACAACTCAATCCACACTAATTTTTAAAATTTGATCAATGTGCATATATAGAAAATACGAGCCTCGATATGAAATATATTTATATTTACTCATGTCCAAAATACAACATCAGTTTAAATAAGGTTACATTCCCACAATCTATGCGTAAAAGTAACATATAATAATATTAAATGTAAGTTTACGTAGAGTAACTACCATATAAAAGTTCAACCTCTCCCAAAGTCAAACATCTGAAGAGAAGGGTCCTATACTTGATCCTCCTCCGGATATCCAATAGATGAACTTCCCCCTTGAGTCATGTCATAATGCATAGGAACCTGAATAGGTGACACAATCGAAACCTCTCTAGGAAAGAGGTGACAATCATCCCACAACTCCCCAATGGGTATAGGGAACTCCACATGCATAAAAGTATGAAAAATGCTCGTAGCAGCTCCAGGATAATTACCACTCCAAATTAGGGTCACATCCCCTATGTACGTAAAATGCACCGCATCATGGTCGGAATGCCAGGCTTCCAAGCCTCCATGGAACTGTATCCACATGCAACTGAAGAAAGCTTGTCCAGATGCCATCGCAAAGAGACAAAAGTCAATCCTAAACTAAACTAAGCGAATTCAACTCGCTCTCTTCATAGTCTTTATCCAAACATAAGCATAACACAGTGTAATACAACAAAGAGGTGAGACACCCAGCATTCAATACTAATACGACAGTATGAAAATAGAACGGCGCATGACGCCCTTATAACATCACAGCACATATATATGTATATCAGTAGTAATAATAAAGTAAGCAATAAAAGGGAAACAACAATAATATCTCAGGTAATAAGCAGTTCATAAATCAGATAATTATTTCAACAATTAAAAAGAGACAATTTAATAGTTATGGACACTCATGATAGAAGAATTATAAGACAGACAATGCATAATGCATGACCTACCAAAATCCTACTCCATGGAGCTAGACATAAACATTCGGAGAGAATGATCAGGGAGTCATGTCAGTATCTCGTTAGCCTAAAAATAAAGTGCTTATCATAAAAATAATCTTTTGTGCAACATGGCTTATACATGGCACTCTCAACAAGATCACGATATAGGACAGTGTCTCAGTCCTGATCGTCGGTGTGTTTGCGTCGGTCTAGCCCATGGCCCCAGTGGAGCTACCACTGTCTATTGTGAGATACCCGCACCTCGACGCCCCCAATGCCAACAATATAACCTATACTTAGTCTACTCGCACTCGCACTAAGGTGTAATTTAATCTCCTAGGCATGCACAGCCTTAACAGCAGAGTCCAACGAACTTTCACAAATGCATGATGACTCAATGCATATCATGTATATTCATCAATAATATACTTCTCATGAAACATACCACAATTTAGTCAAATTAAACATCAACAAGTCTTTGGTCCCACACATGGACTCACAATAACATATCATCAAGTTTTCAAGAATAACATATAGTTGTTGCAATTCAACCCCAAGTTACATTTCCATTTCAAGACCTTTATCACTAAGCCTCTGTAGAGGAGTTCTCATCCAATTTTTATTTCTCTTGATTAACTAAGTTCTTTACTTTAATTAATTATGCTTACTGAGGAAATTTATCCAAAGTTCACTAAACCTCACACACTCTTGTTCTTTCCCTAAGTCTGAACTCACCCTAGATCATCAAGTAACTTTCTTTCTTTCGTCATTTCCATATTATGTATCCATGTTATTGTTAAGTACCTAATCACCTAAGCTTTAGCTTGATGCATAGTTTTCTAGACAACAAGCCCCTTGAGACTGTGACCTCCCAATGGCATGAATCCAAGGTTTTTCATTGCATTAATTAATTTCCTTACCACTTAATCGCCTAAGTTCCAATTTCCTCAAAATTAAATCTTGATCAACCAAAAACATGACCTCTTGGCCGCGAATCCATAGGGGCAAAGAACCCTACAATCATTAGATTCAATATTCATTTTCTCATTTCATCATTATAATTCCTCAATCAATCCATTTTTAACCTAAACTCCTAAGTTCCAAATCACCATTAATTTAGTCATAAGTTTTCCATTTCATTCATTTGCTCTTTAACTCTTAATCACCTAAGTTTCAATTCATACAAAAATCAAATTCAAACCCCCAAAATTTGTCCAAGGTCGTGACCTTCCCTAAATGGGGGGAAACCCTACATTCTTCCATACACCAAAATCAAGCAATCCAACATCATCAAGGCATTCGAAATAACCAACTTTTTCATATAAATCAAATAGGTACATAACATGAAAAATAAGTATATAAAGTGAGCAATCCATTATGGATTCCTCCATCAATAGCAACAAAGGTTCCCTCACTACCAATAAAGGTTAAAGTGAGTAAATCTCCCTCTTACCTATTAAAGACAACTCAAGAAAGCAAGTCTCTTGGTTCTCTCCTTGAAATTTCGTCCAAATCTCCAAGAAACCCTAGAATAAGCAAACTTTCATAATCACAAACCAAAGCTTGAAAAAAGGAGTCCTTGGTCACAAAGATGACCAAGGATTTCGAAAATGGAAAGAAAGAATAGAAAAGTTACAAGTTTTACCTTTAAAACTCCAAATCTTAAAGTTTTTTGGAAGATGACAGAAATAGTGGATCTAGGTGTTATCTACAAAAGAGAAAAGTTTTATGATGGTGAGAAGATGTACGAAACAAGGTTGTTTGAGGAAAAGAAGTAGAGGCCCAAAAATGGTTCTCTTGGCCGTGAAAGAGGAAGAAAGTAGAGAGGAAAATATGAGCTTTTTAGAGAGTGATTCCAACAAGAAAGAAGATCTTCAATGGAAGTGTAGATTCAAGCAAGGTTGAAGCTTGAAATCAAGCAAACATGGAGTGTGGAATGGTGTGGTGACCGTGAGGTAGGAAAAGAAGAAGAGAAGAGAAAATGAGAGAAAATGGAAAGTGGAGAGAGAAAGTGATAGGAAAGTGTTTTGAATTGAAAGTGAAGTGTGATAGGTGAAATGCAAAAAGTGACATTTTGCCACATTTTTCCCCATATTTCTGTGGAGCTACAAGGAGGGGGAAAAGAGAATTGGCTTCTCCAACAAGCCATGAGGAAGTTGCTAGGAAGCTTCCTTGAAGAGCTTTTGATTAAATAAATCATTCTTTTTGAAATAAAAGAGATTGGATGTGACATAAAGTGGATTTTCTTTAGATAAGGTGATAGAATTTCTACTACAAGCTATTACCCAATGGATAATTGTTACAAATAGCAAAGCTAGTATTAGTTGTCCGACAGATAATAAAATGTACAATGATTTTTATTTATCTGATAAAATTCTCAAAAATGTGAAACCTCGTAAACTATGTATGACCTCAGGTTTAGTAAGTTCCCCCATCGACGTTTTTACAGTTCATGGTTCTCGAGAAAAATATTTTATTTCTCCGGTTCCACTCAGTGCACACGTAAAATAAGAAATAATATTAAAATATTCCATGTTCTCAAAAAAATCCAGAAAAAATCACAAATATTATAAAACAATTATTTATCATGAAATTATAAATTTTGGGGTGTTACAGCAAGGAAGTGAACGTCGCAGCGCTGGTGCCCTAATTTTTGCGAGCCGCGGCGCGTGTTATGTAACGCCGCGACGTGAATAACAAAATTTGTAGACCTATAAATACCTTTTAAATAGATTTCACTATCTCTCTCAGACTCTCTGAGTTTTCTCTCTTTTCTTGGAGAACCCAGCAGCTAGATCTTCAATTATGGGCTGAAAGAGAGTTGAATGAACCAAGATCAAAGGTTTTTTTCATCTTAGAAGGAGATTCAAGCTTCAACGCTCACCCCATTGGGCTTCATCTTCTGTTCTTTCTTCGTTCTCTCTTCCTTTTATCTTGAATATGAATTTTTGTAATACATTTTTGTATTCAATGAGTAGCTAAGTTGTGTATAGGGTATTCTTTGGATCTCCCTATGAATATTAATTGATTTGTATTCTTTTGAGCTTATATGAATGATTTGGATTTTGTTTTATTATAATGTGCTTAATGATCTTACTTGTTTGATCAGCATTTAGGTGATTTGATGAAATCTAATGAGCCGAGACATAGGACTTTGGGTTTTAGATCATACATATGGTAAATGCATGTTCGATTTCACTGCAATGGCAGGGTAGATTCATTCGCTAATAGGATAGACATATACCTCTTAGCCATGTATAGTCATAGTTGAGAATCGATCTTAATGCTTGTTGTTTGCTCTGGTTCTCATGGATGCATAGTGAACTAGGTAAATGACATAGGGTTAATCGACCTAGACATAGGCTTTTAACTACGTTCGTTTCTCAAGATAACCTAATCTAATCATTTGTATTGCTTGAATGGATTGCATGTTATCAATTGAAATAGGGGGTGGAAAAGGATTCCCTATTCTTTCAACCATATCTTTAGCTTTTCTTTATGCTTTGTAATTTTTTTATCAACCCATTTTCCAATTTACGTTTGCTTGAATAGAATTAATTAAGTTGTATATTAATATTTAGCTTTGGAAGTTACCATAGTCCTTGTGAAGATGATCTTACTCATCATTTTTATTATTTGAATGACCCATGCACTTGCGGTACACAAAAAGTCTATAACAAGTTTTTGGCGCCTTTGCTGAGGGATTACAACTAATTTCTATATTGCTAATGTTGATATCGAGCTTTGTTAGTTCTAATTCAAGTCTTTTATTTAATTACATTTTGATTTAATATTTCATTCTTTTGTGAATAAGGTACCATCAATGATAGAAAACAATGATCATACGAGGCCTCCGAGGGAGTTTACTAACCCTCAAATGGAAAATCTCCAATCAAGTATCCGATGGCCTTCCATTCGCGCAAATATTTTTGAGATCAAACCGGCCATTACCCAAATGATTCATACATTTGTACAATTTGGCGGTTTGCTAAATGAAGATCCCAATGCACATATGTCAAACTTTATGGAGATCTACGACACCTTCAGGCATAATGGAGTCTCAGAAGATGCCATTTGCCTCAGGCTCTTTCCCTTCTCTCTTAGAGCCAAGAATTGGTTGCAGTATCTACCTGCAGGTAGGGGTGAAAATAGGCTAGGCGACCCGTCAAGGGCCTGTGGCTTGGCCTGTCTAAAGCCTGGCCTAGCCTGGCCTGGCCTGTTTACCAAATAAGTTAGGCTAAGGCTTTTTTAAAAGCTTGTTTAATTAAATAGGCCAGGCCTCAGGCCATGTAATAAGCCTGTTAGGCCTGACAGGCTAGCCTGTTTAATTATATATAATATAATATTATAATATTTATAATTATTAATTTATTGTAATATATTAATATTTTTTTAATTAAATTTTAATAAAAATTTAAAACAAAGACCTAACATCTTAGTCCACAGAATCAAATCAATTCTCAATCTCATTCTCATATTAGAAATAACCCTACCCATCGTCCTCCACTCCTCCTACCTACCCGCCGTCCTCCTACCCATCATCCTACTACCCATCGTCCTCCTACTTACCCTCCGTCCTCCTACCCATCATCCATAAGAGTGCAGAGACCGGACCATGACTCGCCAATCGCGATGCATGCCGTTGTCTTTGTCCACCATCGGAGTCGCCACTTCACCATCCACGACTGTGACGCTGTTGCTCCACCTCCACAAATATGTATCTGTCTCTAGCTCTCTGCCTCGTGCTCGTTCCGCTTCATAGTTACAGATCTAAGTAAATATGGAAAATTCATTAACAACTCACACTTATAGAAATGGAGAAGCACCCACGATTCCTATTTCCTTCTTTGAAATAGTTTATGAATATGATAAACCTATGAATCTCCACTTCTTGAAGCAAACATATAAATATGTAATGTACCCTTATTTAGTATTTTAAATACTTAAATGAACATTTTTATACCTCCATTTTCCTTAGACCTTTAATTAACCCATATAATCCATTTCCTCTCTTGCCCTAATGTAGTAATTGTCACTCTTGATTGTCTGTTATCTTGGAATTGCATTATTCTAGATTTCACACACCTCACTTTCACAATTTGTTTGATCGTGTTGAGGAAAATCTTGCATCACAAGTATGTTAGGATATTTTAATTCAATTTATCTGATGATATAATTTTCACGCAAGTCAAGAGTATGTGGTTCTAGATCTATTTTTTTGGGCTTTGCCTTGATGGAGAAATTTGTGTTGCTTGCCCTATTTCGTGAACTAACAAATCCTTCTTGGTTCGTGTCTGTTTCTTTTAAAGTCAGTTTTTGTTCTGTATAATATCAGTTTTGGGTAGTGTATACTCTTTCATGCATAACTTCAGCTACAAAGTCACAATCATGCACTTCTAGTTAGAGAGCTAAGACATAAGGTTTGTGGCTATAAAATTGTCAGATTTTATCTTTCTATTGGATGCCAGTTCGTTTCAAACTCAAACCTGATTCTACAAATTTTTCTTTGTCTGACAACGTGCAATGTCTGACCCATTACTTAGGCTATATAGCACGGAATCATGCACTGTTTATTTCTTTGGAATGCTAACATATAACACTTTTAACCATGAAAATTTCAGATTTTGATTCCTTTCCATTCAATGTCAATTTTCTTTGAAAATCAAGGTGCATGTGATCTTTGTATGTCAGCATGTAGTGCCACAATTGATTTTTTGGGTCTTTGAACTGATTGTTTAGAGTTTTTTTATTTCTTCTTTGGGTAATGTAATTTGTCTTGGTACTGAAATTTCATGTTTTTGTCTTTTCTTTATGTTCTTTGTTATTATGCTTTGTGTTATGTACTTTATGTTTTGTTATTGTTGCTTCTTTGCAAATACTTTTAGAGCCAAATTCACTGTGCATTTTATTGTGAACTGAGTCTTATTTTGTTGTGGATTGTGCTATTGATGCTCTGTATAAAAATATGATGATTTCTTCTGTTAGGTTTTTCTGTTGTTTGTGTTGCTTTTCTATCACTTTAGTGTATAGTAAATGTCAGAATTACAAAAATTTCTTTTAAATGAATGTTGGACTATGATAATGTTACTAGTACACCATTGCTAATTATCCTATTATATGTTCATGCGCTAAAGGGACAAGTCCGTATTTTATGCAACCAATATATAAGGGTAATCGATATATGATTTTTCAAAACTAGGATACAAAATAGGGAAAGAACAAACCTTGGAACCAAATGGGATTTTCATACATTCCTTTGGAATTTATTGTACTTGAGAGTTAAAAAGTTTGGCTCTTTGCAATGCATTCAGAAACTATATTTAGGATGAGCAGTTTAAGTCTCCTTTAACAATTGTGTTTACTTTATAAAATATATAAATAGGGTTTTTGGAGAAAATAGTGATTTATTTTCCAAAGTCCAAATATAATAGCTACATATTGAGCTCTAAGGAAAAACATCTTTCCTACTACTCTTGGAAGCATCTTTTCCCATATGATTTTGTTGTCACTTGTGCTTCTCATTTTATTTATTTATTTACTTTTAATTTTTGCTACAGATTATTGGTGGATTTCCTTTCACAACAGATATTGTACTTATTTGTGGAACTGGTTCAGAAAGCTCAAGAGTAGAAGAGCGTATCAGTAATCTTACAAGTTTTTTTCCACTTCTGGATAATGTTTGTCCAAAATATGGCATGTATATTTATGTACTTTCATGATAAAGAAGAACAAATTTAGTTCTTTACTTTGTTGTAAGAGTTGATCATTGCTCTGAAAAGCTGCTTCTTATATTGATGGACATTATAGGGGCTTATATAATTGTGTAGCTAATTTGTGTTAATCACTGTTATGGCTAAAAATTAGAAGATTACTTTGCTTTCAAATTCATTTCTTTTAGCTTTTGATTTGTCTCTTAGGATACTTTCATGTGTAAATATTATATATTTTTAAGAGAACTGAGCTACTCTTTACTAAAATATTATATATTATATACTCTTAAGATAAGGAACAAGTATTTGTTGCCTATTTGGAACTATGTAGCTATAATTTAATTAACCTATGATGAAACAGGCTTACATGATGTCTTCTCCATTTGAGAGTATTGAAATTATTTCATCTACTATTGAACCTGTTAATGACATTGACACCAATCAAAGTGCACTAACAATTTCAAGTCAACTTGAAGGCAACAATGAAAAAAGTGTAGTAACAAATTCAAGTCACCGTGATCAAGATCAAGAGGATGAGGATTGTGTCATTAAGAAGAAGAGGCCGAAAACATCATATGTTTAGAATGATTTTGATGAAGTTGAAGTTACTAGAGGTGCAAAGAAAGCTGGCTGCAAATATTATAAGCAAAAACTATCTATTAGCGGGAAGAGATATAGCACTAGCCATCTGAGGAGACATGCAGAGAGTTGCACTCAAAGAAGTTACAAATGGGTACATAAAAGAAGCAACAAATCATTCCATTTCAACCTTCAACTGGAACAAATCCATTTGTGAGTCTTGGTGTTAGGTACTCTAATGAGAAGATAAGGGAAATAATTGTCACTGCTATTATGGTCCATGAACATCCTTTTAACATTATTGAGGATGAAGTTTGGATGTGGGGCTTCCAATATGCAAATTCAGAATTTTAGAAAATGTCTCGTAAAATAGTAAAGGCTGATTGTTTAGCAATATATGAAGCAGAGAAGAGAAAATTAAAGGCATTGCTAAAAAGTGTGGGCAAGATCAACTTAACTATAGATATGTGGAAATCAAGTCATCAAGTTACTGAATATATGGTTATCACTGGCCATTTCATTGATGCGGGATGGAAACTACAAAAAAGAGTTTTGAGTTTTGTGAAAGTGCCTGCTCCAAGGCGTGGGATTGATGTGGCTGATACAATTTTTAAGTGTTTGAAAGCATGGGGGACTGAAAACAAAGTGTTTTCAGTATCAGTTGATAATGCTTCTTATAATGACTCATGCCTGAGGCATCTCAAAGACAACTTATCACTTATCACAAAGTTAGTCCTTGGTGGTGCTTTATTTCATGTTAGATGTTGTGCACACATATTAAATCTGTTGGTGCAAGATGGACTTAGTAGGATTAAGGATGTCATTTACAATATTCATAAAAGTGTGAAGTATATCAACTACAATGATTCAAGGTTAAAGGCTTTTTGTGATGTGGTTGAACAAAAGCGACTGAAAGAAAGGAAGCTTGTTTTGATTGTCCTACCAGATGGAATTCGACATTTTAGATGTTGTCCAGTGCTTTGAAATTTAAGATTGTCTTTCCAGCTTACAAAGAAAGAGAGCCACATTATGATTATGCACCTTCACATGAGGATTGGGAGAAAGTTGAAAAAGTTTGTAAACTTCTAGAAGTGTTTAATCTTACCACTCATATAATTTCAGCCAGTGAGTATCCTACTGCAAATTTGTATCTCGCAAAAGTATGGAGAGTGAAACAAGTAATTGATAATGCTGCGGAGGATGGAGATCTCTTCATGAGAGAAATGGCAGCTCATATGAAAATAAAATTTGATAAATATTGGGGGCAATGCAATCTATTGATGGCCATTGCGAGGGTTTTGGATCCTAGGTGCAAATTTCATATTGTTGATATATGTTTTCCTTTGATATATAAGCTTGAAGAAGCTGCCATGGAGAATGTGAACAAGGTGCAGACTTCATTGCAAGAATTATATAGTGAGTACATAACTTTGAGTATAGAAGAGTCATCCTCTAGTAAAGTAAATACTGCTAGTAGCAAGTCCTCATCCTCATCTGCGCCTAAATCTTCAATTATCAAGCCACCAAGTGCAAAATCAACACATGGCACCAAGTCTTACTTTTGGTCAATACTTGATTAATTATTAGCTTTTTGAATGTCCTAAAAGACTTCTTCATGGCCGTAGAAGTCCATGAAATTTGCCATCCAATTATTGTTTCAATTTTGTGACCATTTAAGCTTAGGTTAGTTTACTAATTCATCTAACTTAATAATTAATCAAGTAAACCATTTTTTTTGACTTATTACCATAGATTAATTATTAAGACTAGCCACTTTGAAACAAAAGAGATAGAATTGAATTGATAGCATGTTTCTCTTTTACCAAGCAAGCATAGCCATAGGAATTAGAAAGAATAGACACCAAACATTGACTAATTTTGTATAGCTTTTTCAATTATTGTTATTAGAAGAATGACCAAGTAAAATGAGTAAAGGAATTGGCCCCCTTTAGAGTGCATGGACGTAGCTTGCATGGAGGGAAAGAAGAAAATATTTTTGCTTTAGGAAAATGATCAATAATGATGTATAATTGATCAAAACATCTAATAATGACATAAAGTTTTTCTTTATCTCCAAAATGAAGCTCAAAAATCGTCCCCCCTTCTCTTGCTTCTTCAAAGTGTGACTAATTTCACAAGTCACCATCTTAAGCATTCTAGCCATTGATTAATTCAATGGTTAGGATTTTAGGTAGACTTTTGATTTTAGAAGACTTAATCTAGGCCATTGGATCTTTCTCCTTTAAATCTAAGCCATTAGATGTGTCTCCAAAAATTAAGGGTTAAGATTATTCCTTCTTACTTTTAATCCAAGGGTCATAATTAGTCTTTGTCACTTTTTAAGACTAAATCTTCACCATTGATTAAATTAACATCCAATGGTTATAAATGGTCCTTGTTATTTTACAAGACCAAATCTCCACCCTTGATTAATTCTTCATCCAATGGTCATAAATGGTCTTTGTCACTTTTTGAGACCAAATCTCTACCATTGATTAAATCCATATCCAATGGTCATAATTGATCTATCTCCACCATTGATTAAATCAAGATCAAGTCTTTACCGTTGATTAAATCGGTGGTTGATATTAAAGTCTTCAAATCTTAGATTTATTTCCTATTGGTCCACCAAAAATTGTCGCAATCACTAATGTTGACTTAGCAATATAATTTCTATTTTTATCTGCTAAAAACCCCATGAAAGAATATATTTACTGTATTATTTTTTTTTTACCGTCCGATAAATTAAATACAATACAAAACACAGTACAATAAAATTTTCTAAAACTGTTTCCAGATTCAGGTTTAGTAAGATCCCCTGTCTCCGTCTAAATAGTACAAATTTTTCTATGCGTAAAAAAAATTTCACTTTGCGGGACCCACCTGGGCCCACCTATGGCCACCTGGGCCCACATATAGTAGAAATATTCATAATCATCCACAAAAATCATAAATATTAGAAAACGCACAAATATCAAATCAGATTACGTAAAATAATTATCTAACGGTAAAAATTAAATTACGTAAAGTTTTCTCCGGCCCGAAAATTTTTATTTTCCTGACACGGAGTAAATCACTCAAAACGATCAAATATGCTGACGGAATAAACAAAATAATTTTACAGTGCACAGAAATTATTAAACAGTAAAATTCTGTTAACTGTCAAAATTACTGTTTAAGAGATACGGAAATTTTGGGGTGTTACACTTAACTTTTGCCAACTCGGCACCTCAGCTCTTAACTCTTGCCATTTAGGCACTATGGCACTCTACTATTGCCATCTCGGCACCTTGACCCTTAACTCTTGCCACTTAGGTACTATGGCATTCTACTATTGCCAACTTGCTTCTTAAATCTCTTATCACCTCTCTTGTGACATATGTGCAACTTTAAGTTGCTTAAAAAGCTAAACTCTTGATCTATGACAATCCATGTCTAATGGATGCACAACTTTTCTTTTATCTTTCCTTGTAGGCCATCAAGTTTTTCTCTCAAAGAAATACCCTCCCTAGTGCCTCAACACGTTCTACTAGGCATAACCAAAGGATTCTATCAACTAGGGATCACAAAACATCCAAAAACAACATTTTGGAGCTTCAAGGTCTCACGTCGCGGCACGACGTTGGCACCCCACGACGCCCTGCTCTCGGGTGCTAGTACTGGGCTAATTTCTAGTCTCACACTGTGACATGCCACTGCCTACGACGTTCTTAACAGAAACCAAATTCTACAGAATTCTGCAGAACTGTGGTACTGTTCCATTCATTTTTCTCTTGGATTTTGGCCATTTCTATCCAATCTCTTAGTGATTCTATGTCCTTAATCAGTTCTTTAACACATAGGAAACATCAAACACTAACTTAAACCTCTGAATTTGGATTATGGATCAAAATTCCTCATACTTTAACCTAAACCCCTCTTTGAGTACTTAGGATCTAAACATGAATAGCTTTTGTTTCTGGCTCGAATTCCTTGCATAAACAAGTCATAAACCTCATTTATAACTCATCCAAACAAGAAAACACCTACAACATCTCTAGAACTCAAAATGACACATTAAACCTCAAAAGGCCTAACATGGAAGATGAGAAAAAGATGAAGTTAGAGCTCAAGCACCCCTACCTCTTGCTAGATGAAGATCTTGAAGCCTTGATCCTTGTCTTGATCTTTCTCCTTTGATTTCCTTCTTTTTCCTTTTTTTCTCCCTTTCCTTTTTTCCTTCAGTTTCACTCTTCTCCTTTCTCTCTCTTTTTTGTTTTCTTTCTTTTTTTTCTTCTATTCTGGCTCCTTTCTACCGAGAGTAGCATTTTGCTACATATAGCAAAAATTTTCATACTGCTAAGAACACTTAGATTCCTCCAAATCTAGTATTCTAACTCCAACAGACTAGAAATAAATCCTAAGATTCTTTAAAAATCATGTTGTACATTTTCTCTATTTTTCCATATCTGTTGGGGGTAAATCTTGTATTAAAATGCACAACTACTATGCCTAAAAATACCAAATTAACTCCGATTACTCTGAAACTTTAACTACACCTTACTTAACTTATTTGTGACCTAAAAACAAATTATCTGAACTTGTTTCCCTTCAAATAACAGTTTATGCCATTTTCTGAGTCATTTTAGGCGACTTTTCACACTCAAGGTTGCAATAATATGCCTAAACTAACTCGGTTTGTCACCAAACTTGACTGACATGCTAGACAAGTAATATATTACCTTTGTAACTAATTACAAGCCTACCATGATTTTTCGGGATGTTACAAATAGTACAATAAAATAGTAAGCAGCATCAAGGTTAGATAATAAATAGTTTAATAATCCAGGCAGTCATAGTATCAATAAAAGAAATAGTTCTATAATCATATAAATAGATATCAAGTAAATATGTTGACTGACTATGCACATGCACAAAGTACCAAAATCCTACTCTATGGAGCTAAACATAATATTGGAGAGAATGATCAATGAGACATATATGTATCTCATCAGCCTCAAGTCAAGTGCTTCAATATCAACAAATTGCGCAACATGGCTTATACAAAACATTCTTCACAAGATCGCGATATAGGATAGTGTCTCGGTCTGGATTATCGGTGCGTTTACATTGGTCTGTCTCGTGATACAGAGGAGCTACTAATTGTCCATTGTGAGATACACGCACCCCGACGCCCTCAAGGTCAACAAGTGACCTACGCTAGTCTATTCGCACCTGCACTTAAGTGTGATTCATCTCTTAGGCATCAAGCCTTACAACAAAGTCCACCGGACTTTTACAATGCATGATGACTCAATGCATATTCATGTATATTCAACAATAACACACGTTTTCCATAATAACGCCATAATTGGCCAAATTAATTATTAACAAATCCTTGGTCCCACTTATGGACCCACAATAATACATTGTCTGATTCTCAATTGCGAAAGCAACTTTTAAGGTTTGATATAAAATTATGCTTTATCTTCAACGTTTTTCCTATTTAACCTCTCTATGGGAATTCTCTTACATTTTTCACCTAATCTTTGTTACTCAAATTAAACAAGTCATTTTATTTGTTCTAAATAAAACTCACTTAGGATAATTATTTTAAGTTCCTTAAAACCTCACTCACACTCATGTTCTTTCTTTGGCTGAAAATCACTCTAGGTTATTGGATAAAATTTCATTCTTTGTTCTTTCCATTTTATGAATCCCTAATCAACATCTAATTTTTTAATTAATTAAATTTCCATTTTAACACAAAATTTTGCCATTATTTACTCTATGGGGTCGTGAGCTCTAAGGGACTAGGAACCTAAATTTTCATTACTCCATTCATTATTAACCACTTGATTAGTTAGTCTCCCAATTTGTTAGAAAATTTTGATCATGGACACCCCATTTGTGGGTGTTTGGCTGTGAGCCTCAAACAAAAAGGCAAAGAGCCCTTGCTTTCCATACATGATTCCAATCCATCAAAATTATTTCGAAGGCATCAAGGTATACAATAACAACTAATAAAGTCATACAAGGTAAAACCAATACAAAAATCATCAAAGATCACCAAAAACCATACAACAAAGTGAGTAACCCTAACATGGATTCCTCACTACCAACACAAAATCCTCACCACCATGATAGGTTGAAAAGGATGATCTCCTTCTTACTTAAAGAAATAACAAGAAAAGCAAGCTCCTTTGTACTCTTGAAATTCGTCCACCACCACCAACAAAACCCTAGGATATTCAAACTCACATAATCAATAACCAAAGCTAAAAAAAAAGAGTCCTTGATCACCAAGGTGACCAAGAATTACAAAAAAGAGAACAGAAAATAGAAAAGTCAAGAACTTTACCTCAAAGCTTCAAGTTTTAGGGCTTTATGGAAGAAGGTGAAGATGGAAGTTCTATTACCAAGTGGCCTCAATACTCAAGAGGGGGTTGAATTGAGTATGTAAAAACTTTTTGTAAATCTTTCGCAAAACGTTTGAATATCAATTTTTGTTGAAGCTATTGGATGATTGAAGTGAATAGATAAATGAGATTAAATACTTCACTCACAAATTAAATAAGCCAAGATGGATAACATTCAAGCAAGCATATAAAATAAATGCACAAATGTAAAGAGATGAGTTTAGAAGATCAAACACAAGGTTTATCCTAGTTCAGCCACCAATCCACTTGTGGCCTACGTCCAGTCCTCAAGTAACCGCTAGAGATTTTCTACTATATCTTCAAGCTTCAACAGGTGCTTGACAACCTTTACAAACTAGAGCACTCACCACACCTTGGGATACCTCACCCTTTGTGCTTGAGCCTCAAAATAGGGATACCTCACCCTTTACAACCTTTGAGGGATGCCTTACCCTCTTTACACCTTTGAAGGATATCTCACATTCTTTTCAACAAGGGATACCTCACCCTTTTTCACTAGAGGGATACCTCACCCTTTTTTACTAGAGAAATACCTCACCCTCTTTACAAGATAAACAAAGTGTTTAAATAATAGAAACTCTCTCAAAGAGTAGATAATAGAAATTGAAGCTTATGGGTATAAAGAATTCACTCAACTAAAGCTCAAAAACAGAGTATGATTGTTGGGGATAGAGAAAACGTGAGTTCAATGCTTAAGAATGTTTTTCAGATTGATTGACCAACCCACATAAATGCCCAATAACTTAGATTTATAACCAAAAGTAAATAAGAGCCGTTGAGGGTAGATAGGAGCATTAAATGCTCCTCAAAAAGCTGTTTGAACGAGCTCTCAGACTTCCTAGATAATAGGTTAGTGATATTGCCTAACCGATTAGCAAAAAGGTGTAACATGTTAAAAAGAGAAAACTATTCACTAATCAATTAGTTAGACTGTCTAACCGGTTAGAAGAGTTTTTCTAATAGGTTATGTCTAATATAAGGTGAACCACATAGCTTTTAAAAACAACATTAACCAGTTAGTGAAATAGGTTAATCGGTTAGAAGCATCTAAAATTTGTTTCTGACTTGTAAACTAATCAATTAGAGAAATGTCTTAATCGGTTAGAAGCATTTAAAATTAGCTCCTGAGTTGTCAACTAATCAATTAGCTGGACATCCTAATTGGTTAGGATGTTAAAATAACCAACTCATGTATCTTCCAAAAAACTTACTAACCGATTAGCCTAAACTTCTAACAGGTTAGCATCACTACGAATGAAGAGGTAATACCTCTGTTTTGATAGATAACCGATTAGTCCATCTTCCTAATCGGTTAGGACATTTCTAAAAACACATTCTGACTTAATCAATAACTAATTAGGTGGAGTTCCTAACTGGTTAGGAGCTCTAAAAAAGACATTGAGTATTTAGCTCTTAAACAAGTCATTAACTTGCTAACCCATTAAAACATTTTCACAAGATTAAAACAAGATTATGCAAACCCATTTAAGTTAAGTGAAAAACCATTTGAATGAGCTTTGGAGTGAATTCTAAGTACCTTAACACAGTATCTAAGCCCTATATGCTATTCTTGAATATTCTTGGAGCTTGATCAACTGCACATCCATCCTTTCTTGTTTATAATCTTCAAAACCAATTTCTTGAAACAATACCAATCACAGATTCTAATGGTGGTCAGAAAAGAAAAAAGCTTCTAGGTGATGAGTAGAAGCAAGAAATAAGGTTGGTTGAGCAAGAAAGCTTGGATGATAAAAAAATGGTAGGTTTGGCCATGGGAATGGAGAGGAAATGTAAGCTTTTTGAAGATGGCTCCAACAAGAAAGAAAAGCCTTCAAATGAGATGTAGTTTCAAGCAAGGTGATTACTTGAAATTAATCAAACATGAAGGGTGGAAGAAGAGGTGTAGCCATGGACTTGGAGAGGAAAGGAAGTAGATGAAAATGTGAAAGGAGAAAAAGTGATAGAAAACTTTTTGAAATTTGAAAAGTGAAAGTGAATATGTGTTTTTGGTGAAAAGGTGATAATTTGTGTCACCGTTTTCCTTCTCATTGCCATAGAGCTTCAAGGGAAGAGAGAGAGAAGTGGGCTTCCTTGAGAAGCTTGGTGCAAAGCTTCCTTGAGAAGCTTTGTCCACTTTTTGAAAAAGTCAAAGTGATGATCTCATCTTGATAATGTCATTAAAGTGCTCTCTAGAAAAGATGACTAACACTCTACTAAAGTTATTATCCAGTAGACAAAGGTTACAATTAACAAAGCCAATATTTATTGTCCAACGAATAATAAAATGTACTGTGATTTTATTTATTAGATAAAATATCAAAAAATAAAAACTTCGTAAACTGTGTCCGGCCTCGGGATTAGTAAACTCCCCAGTCAACGTTTCCACAGTCCAAGATTTTCCAGCCTTAGGGAAAGTATTTTATTTTTTCGGGTCCGTTCAGCACTCACGTAAATTGAGAAATATATTAAAATAATCAACATCACCGAAATAATTCACAAAAATCACAAATATTATAAAATGACTATATCTCATGAAACAAGCAATTTTCAGGATGTTACAATCCCATTTCCATTCTGGAATAGTTAGGGGTTGTAGCATACCTGCTGGTCTTTGATGTTCAACCTTCGCCTTTTAACAAACAAGACAAGACGACACATGCTCAGTAACTTCTCTCTTCATTCCAGGCCACCAAAATAACCACTTCATATTTTGATACATTTTGGTCATTCCGAGATGTATACTCAACCTGCTGGTGTGAGCTTCATCGAGAATAGCCTTCCTAAGCTTGGGATCATACACAGATCTTACCTTTGAACTTTAGGACCCCATCAGGTCCTTCCTCGATCGTTGAGACATGACCTTGCTTCATTAGCTCTCTCTTATTTTGAAAAAATTGCTCATCTTCCTGCTTCTCTCGAATCTCTTCTAGCAAATCATTCAAAATAGTAATGTATTCAAACAAATTCTTTCTGGAGCTAATTCTACCGATAACCACATATCTCTAAACTGCTCTATTAATTCTTCCTCTTTGATCATCATGGTAGAGACACTAAGCATCTTCCTACTCAAAGCATCTACCACGACATTCACCTTTCCAAGATGATATTAAAATTGAAAATCGTAATCCTTCAAAAATTCCAAACATCTCCTTTGTCTCATGTTCAACTCCTTCTGATCAAACAAATACTTTAAACTCTTATGATCACTGAAGACATTGAATGTAGCCCCATACAGAAAATGCCTCCAAATCTTTAATGCAAAAACAACTGCGGCTAATTCCAAATCATGCGTTAGGTAATTCTTTTTAGGTACCTTCAATTGTATCAAAGCATATGTTACTACTTTTCTATTCTGCATCAGTACACATCCTAATCCTTGATAAAAAGCATCATAGTATATCTCAAAAGACTCATTTGGAATTGGTAGAATCAACACTGGTGTAGTAGTTAACATTTTCTTTAACTCTTGGAAACTCTTTTCACACGTATTTGTTCAAGCAAAAGCTTGATTCTTCCTCGTGAGTTGTGTAAGAGGTCCGGCTATCTTGGAAAAACCTTCAATAAATCTTCGATAATACCCTGCTAATCCAACAAAACTTCAAATCTCAGTCACTGTCTTTGGTCTTTCCCACTGAAAAATTGTCTCCACCTTTGCTGGATCCACAATTCCTTCCTTGGAAATCATGTGACCAAAAAACTGATCTTCTTCTAACCAAAATTCATATTTTGATAACTTTGCATACAATATCTTCTCCTTCAAAATCTGGAGAACTATACTGAGATGTTCAACATGTTCTTCCTGACTTTGAGAATAGATCAGAATGTCATCAATAAAAACAACGACAAATCTGTCTAGGTATGGATGAAAGATCATATTCATGTAATCCATGAATATTGAAGGAGCATTCGTCACTCCGAACGACATCACAAGATACTCATAGTGACCGTAGCACGTTCGAAAAGCAGTCTTGGGTACATCATCTACCTTGACACGAATTTGATGATAACTAGATCTCAGATCAATCTTGGAGAAAACAACTACTCCTTTCAATTGGTCCATTAAATCATTAATCCTTGGAAATGGATACTTATTCTTTATCATAACTTTATTCAACTAGCAGTAGTCCACACACAAATATGAAGCTCTATCCTTCTTCTTGACTAACAACAATGGAGCTCCCCATGGTGAAACACTAGGTCTCACAAACTATTTTTCCAACAGTTCCTCCAATTGCTTCTTTAACTCTACTAATTCTGATGGCGACATCTGGTATGGTGCAATCGAAATAGAACCACCTCCTGGCACAAGATCAATAGAAAACTTTATCTCTCTTTCCGGTGGTAATCCAGGCACATCATCAAGAAAAACTTTGGGAAACTCATTAACAACAAAAATAGCATTTACGTCCTTCTCACTCTTGACTTTTAAAGAAGACAACAACATGTATACTTAGGCTCCATCCCTCAATAAAGTTTCAACTTGATTGGTGGTCAAAAATCCAGAAATCTCATTCTTAGGAAATACTAAGGTCTTTTTAGAACAGTCTAATAAGATATGGTTAGAAGATAACTAATCCATTCTTAAGATTATAACTATTTCGATAAGAGGCAAACAAATTAAATCAACGGAAAAGACTCGATTATTAATAGTAATAGGGCAATTTAGGCATATTTTATAAGTACTAATAGGCTTGGCAGTTGGTGTAGAAACAATCCATTAGAAGCTCAAAGAAGATGTAACACCCCAAAATTTACTATTTTACAATAATGACTAAATTATACCATTTTATAATTTCTGTGTGCTATAAATTTATTTTGACTGTTTTGTGACTGTTTTTGATCGGTTTGTGTGATTTACTCAGAGTATACTAAATTATTCGGAGCCGAGGGAACTTACTAAACCCAAATCCGAGAGATACGTGTCTCAATCTTTTAATTTTTAGAATTTATCTATGAAATAAAAATATTCTATATTTTATTATTCATCGGACAATACTTATTGACTTGTGAGCAGTATGTTCTGTCTATTGGGTAATAATTTTTCTAACTATTGTACATTGGACAATAGCCTTTAGAGAAAGTTTTGATGACTTGTTTGTGAACTAATTAGAATACTTGAAGCTTGATGAAAACCAATAGAAAGTTATAACGCACTGAAAATTATTTATTTTATGATAAATATTTATTTTATAATATTTATGATTTTTTGGAATTTTTCTAGGATTATTTGAATTATCTGAATATTTTAATATTTTTCTTAATTTGCGTGTGCATTGACCGGAGCCGAGAAAATGAAATATTTTCCCTTGGGCTGGTAAACCTTGAACTGTAACACCTTCCGTAGGGCGTCACATTTTAAATAAAACATAAAACCAAATGAAATCATTTTATAAAAGCATTAAGTTTTAAAAGATAAATTTTAAAATATCTTTTCGCGGAAATATAAACTTACCAAAACTTATAAGTAAAACAGAAATTAGATTGAATTGATTAATACACATATTATATATGTCACAAAATATTCAACAACAATTTAAAACATAACATTTACAGACTCAGAGAAACAGTAGAAAACCCAATGAAGGTTACTACTAATAGCACGGTAACAACACTAACGAGAAAAACCCAACCTACATGTTCCGTTTCTCCACCAACTGCATCCTGTTGAAACTTGGAAGATTACACCTTGACGCCGTCACCATCTTCAGAACATAGCCTCCAGTAGGTCTAAGAAACTTCCTTCGTCTACTATACGAATTTAACAATAAAAACACAACAAGCAATACAGTAAAGAGGTGAGATCCCCTTTCACCAATACCAAGTCGGTAGCAAAGAATAATACGAATGACAAGGTCATTCCATACACACTGAGATAATACCAATATAGTCATGTTATCAATTTACAATTAATTTAAATAAGCATATATCATAATAAAATAAACTACAATAACATTACAAGGATAGATATAACAATTCATACAATATAAAATGCCATAACAGTAAATCATAACAGTATAAAATAACTATTAAATGCAATAACAACATATAATATCACAGATAAAAGATAATAATGTACAGATAAAATACAACATATAAACATATAATATCACAGATAAAAATATAATAAATAACAACACAGATACATGTGCAATATGACACAATCCTACTCCATGGAGCTAAAAACATACAGACATCAGAGAGCGAATGATCCTCAAAATCTATTAGTACCACGGCTGCCCAACCAAACTATTGTCTTTGTCACACGTTGCGTCTATAGCCCCACGTCACATGGAACCCATTGTCCAAGGCGTGGTGTAGTTCACGGTCTCACGTTGTGGCACTACAGGCAATATACTATTAGACTTTACAAGATCTCGATTAAGTATAGTGTGTGTCGAGTCCATTAGTGTGTCACCAGTTACCACGGCCCAGAAGAGCAACCAACTGTCCACATATGGAATTATGCACACTAATGTCTCCAAGTTCATTCAAAATCGAACCACACTACGCTCATCGCACCGACAATACGATGTGATTCACCTCGTCAATCAATCCACCAAAATTGGCATCAACTCAATAGATGTCCAGAAATATAGATTCTCAAAATACCCTCAAAGATAAAAATATACAGTAAGTCCCATCGGACAAATACTGTTCCAAAGCCTGTACGGGTTCACCTCATAGCCCGACAGCAGAAAAATATACAGAATACTCTCAATAGCATAAAATATAGAGTTTCGGTCAATCGCGTAGAAATTTTATCTCATTTTCACAATCTCATCATTTTTATAAACGTTTTTAAATCGCGTAAATTTATTTTTCTGTTTTTAAAATCGCGTAGAGTTTTTAATACGTTTTCTCAATTGCGTAAGATTTTTAAATCATTTTCTTGTCCGAATTCCTTAAAAATCACTATTTAAAATAAACAGAAATAATATTTAGCTCATTTAAACTACGTACAATATTTTCCATACCGCATACTATCTTTTGGACATCTTTTCTATCTTATTTGTCCGTTTTTAATAAAAATTGACAGTATTATGTATTAGAAAACTTATAATAATGGTTTCCTAATTTTTCTGTAAAAATTCTGTTTACTTAATTTTTAACCGTATAATTTAATTTTTTTAAAAACCACTAACATGCTTCAAAATATAATATGAGCCATATGTTAGCAATTTACAAAAGTTACTGTATTTTCTTCAAACAGTAAAATTATCAATTTTAGCTTCTTAAACTTAATTCTAATCAATTTATTTCTTCAAAACTTATTGTAATAAAATCCTTTTGGCATTTATTACTTAACCTTAGTTGAAAACAATTCTATAAATCAAAACACATTTAAATTTGGCATATTGGCCGAAAATCTTTCTATGCTTTATAATTCATTCCTAATTATTTCCATACATTTAATCTCTTATAAAACTCTTGATCTAGTTTATTTTTATTAAATTATCTAGTCAATAGTTAGAAAATAAATTTGGATCAAAAGTGTGTGGCATGTTGGCCAAATTTAATAAAGTCTTTGCATTTGATCTTTAAATTATTTTTCATCTTCTAAATCCATGTCAAATTTATTGTATTACCTAAATTTATTAAATCATTGTTTTAGAAAATGGTTTGGAAATTATTTTAGAAATCATAATTGCTTGGCTTTGGCATGTTGGCCGAAATACCTAATTTTATCCATTGATCCACAAATTCATTTTTCTTACTCTAAACAAATTGGTAACTTGTTAATTTTCCTAGGTTAATTAAATTCCACTTTTAGAAAATTGATGAGAACATTTTGGTTCTCCTCTTTGCCTTGAGGCCGTGAGCTTGGATTTGTGTTCTTTGGAACACTCATGCAAATCCTTGTATATTATTTACATGTTACAATAATTATCATGCATATATATATATATATATATACATACCATATACTAAAACAATTTTAAAACACATACAAAATATTAAAGCAATCATAAAACACATACAAAATATTAAAGCTATTAGACATGCTTGCACCCAAAATCAAACACAATTAGGAAAAACAATAAACAATCAAGTGAATGAATCCTTATGAATTCTTCACTACAAACACATACATTCCTCACCACCAACACATGGTTGATGAGGGTAATCTCCCTCTTACCTCTTGAAGAACCTCCAAAGCTCTTTGTATGCCTCCTTCAAGCAAATTTTCTCCACCAAGAGCTTTCTTGAAAAACAAAGAAAACATGCAATATTAATACCTAAGGCTCTAAACTAAAATAATCATGGATTAAAATCATGATTAGAACTTTAAAATGGATAGAAACATGAAGATTAAAGAATCCTACCTTCAAGGCTTCAAACTTGAATTTTGAAGATCAAGATAGAAAATGGATGATTTAAGCTTAGGTTTCAACTACAAAGTGTCTTGAAATGAAGTAAGGAAGTAAGAAATAAGGTAGTTTAAAATTATAGAAGAGTGAGTGATGGAAAAGGATGGGTAGGCCGTGAGGTTGGAGAAGAAAAAGAGAAGAAATATTTGAGAGATTTGCTTGTTTGATAGCTTTGGAGAAAAGATGAAGACTTTGATTAAATGAAATAAGTCTCCTATTTGCTATGCATGGCCGTGAATCACTTTGAGAGAAGGTGAGAATTATGTTTGGTTTTGCTCCCTCCAAATGCATGGTCGTAAATGCATAGGAATAAGAATGAATTGAATTGTTGAATATTGCCTTCCTAAAGGCATTGCATTGCCGTAGAAACATGAAGAGAAGCCACCAATGTGGACTTTGTCTCACTTGGTTAATTAAATGTAAGATAGCAAGAATTGAATGGTAATATTTGCTTCACCAAAAGCTTGCTTTGCCGTAGAAAGCAACATAGAAAAACCATCAATATTGACTAGTCTTTCTTTTATTCAATTTGGCTTTTTTTACATGCATTTCACAAAGTCTTCTACGTGAATTCACAAAGTGAATTGGCTATTTAGAGTAATTGTTTTTCTCCTTCACCGTAGACCAACAAACTTTAAGAAATCCAATATTTGTTTAAAAGCTTGCTTCCTATTGGTCCTTAAAGAGTCAAGCCATTATTCTTGACCAATTTCTATTGGTTGAATATCTATGAACTTGATTCCTATTGGTTGCTATTTTTGTTGACCAATTTCTATTGGTGCACACTGTATATTTTATAGTATACTTTAACTAATGAACAATAATTACTGTTTATAAAGTCAGTGTTTATTGTCTAATGGATAATAAAATATACATAGATTTTTATCTTACACTAACAGAGTAGCAATTATTATTGATCATTTTTTTTTCTACTGATTGCCCTTGATGAGTCATAAAGCGAGTCATCAAAGAGAAATTTCTAGAACATGTGACTCACTACGATGAGTCAGTATGATGAGTCATCGTGGAACTATCTAGAACGGGTGAGTCAGCATGGCGAGTCAGCGTAGATATTTTCTAGAGCAGGTGAGTCAGCATGGCGAGTCAGCGTAGATATTTTCAGAGCAGGTGAGTCAGCATGGCGAGTCATCATAGAAGCTTCTGGAACAGGTGACTCACTACGGTGAGTCACAGAGCGAGTCACCGCTTCTGGAACCTTCCGAATCTGGCTGAGTCATGGTGCTGAGGTGTCACGCCACGTGTCGAGTTTCTATTGGCCCGTTGCGATGAGTCATCATCCACTAGATATTTTTCAAGAAAAATATCATCCAACAGATAATAAAACATACCCCGATTTTATTTGTCAGATAAAATCGCAGGAAAATAAAACTTCAAAAACTGTCTCCGGTTTCGGTTTAGTAAGCTCCCCCGGCTCCGGATAATAATAAAATTTCCCCGGTCCAGAAAATTATTATTTTCCTGTCCCGGAGCAAATCACATAAAACACCCAAATAAAATTACAGACAGTAATATAAGACACTGTATCATACAGAAAAATTTAAAATAGTACATTCAGGACGTAATGGTCATTTTCCCATTTTTTCTCACAACCGAGCAAATCACTCAAAACACTCAAATAAAATTACAGATAGTATTATATATCTGTATTTCACACAGAAAAATTTAAAACAGTAATTTTGACAAAAATTTTATTTTACTGTCTCGAAGCAAATTACGCAAAACGACCAAATAAAATTAGAGCCTGTAAAATATACCTGCATTTCATACAGAAAATCAAGAAACAGTAAAATTGGGACACAACAATCATTTACACAAAAGCTTGAAAAACAGCAAACAGGACATTCGGAATATTTTTCCAAAAGTTTGGGTGTTACAACTCTCCCCTCCTAAAAAAAGAATTTCACCCCCGAAATTCGTAGCAGTCTCTGAACAATCATGGATACTACTCCTCCACTCTTGTCTTTTAGTTCCCACGTTGCATATCCGTTTACGTCATTCTAGATTTCCTCGACTAACGAAAACTCCTTGCATCGCGTGAAATATGGAGAACCACACTAAGATATTTAGCTTGTTCCTCATGATTTCAAGAATAGATCAGAATGTCGTTAATAAAGATAATGACAATTCTGTCTAAATAAGGACGAAAAATACTATCCACCACGCTTCCGCTGCGCCACTCTAATTAGTACCACTTGAAATTATCCCTGCCTTTGTACCGCTTCACTCTTTTTCCTTTGCTTTTAACAGGAAGTGCCTCACAAATCAAGTTCTCTTTTTCAACAATACTGTATTTGATACTTATGACATAATTTTAACTAAAAATATCCCTTCTTTTGCACTTGCAATACACAAAAGGACATTATAAAAATTTAGAAAGAAAAAGGTAGAGAAACTATTGGAATTGTTACCAGACATGTCCAACAAAGAATTTGACATTGCCTAATTTTAAGAATAAGTTTTCTGAGACACCAAAGTTTTACTAGAACAATCTATAGGATATGATTAAAAATAACCAATCCATTTATAAGATCACATCTATCTCGTGAAAGAGGTAGACAATTTAGATTAACAGAAAAGATTGTTTAAGAAACTGGATAGTAATAATGGATTTGGTAATAAAAGCAGAAATAGATAAGTCAAAAGGTAACGAAGATATTGATAGCTCTAATCAACCCAAACAGTCAATTAGTCATAAAAGAATGAGTTAAACCAAAAGTACATTTCCCGCATATTTCGCAATTGCGGCATATGAAAGATATCATGAAGGCATAGAAATAAGAGATGATAGAATCATTCATACCACCGAACCTATCCAATAGAAAAATTGATGTGGTCCGATGAATTTAGAAGTAAGCTTTTTAAGTTGAATAATTCAACTGATAAGTCTAACAGAGCATAGATGGTTCGAAAAATACCCAATCCACATTTTTAAATTGCGTCCGTTTTAAGAACGAAGCATACAAATTGAATCAACAGAAAAGATTCGATTATTTAATAGACTTAGGATGGTTTAAGTAACTCAAGTTCTTAACCACATGTTCTAGTAACAGAAGTAGAAACAATCAGGTCAAAAGATAATAAAGACACAGACAACTCTAATTGAACCACATAATTATATGCCATAGAGAAATAGGTTACTTTTGGAATTATACAGTATAGTTAAAGAATCACCTTTTTGTGATACAATCTTCTTTGTTTAAGTCCTCAGTCTAAAATGCTTTTGCTCCACTTGAAGAATCGTTGCTCCATTCTACTTAAGATGTCAAAGCACGTACGTTACTAATAGATGACTTCGTCTTTGGCGAGATACACTTTTTAGCAAAATGTCCGGGCATCCTACACTTGAAATAGATGATTCCTTTGATTGCACAACTCCTCGTTAGATGATCTTCCCCACACTTCTGACATTTTGGCGCAGATGTCACAGTCTGACCAAACCTGCTATCACTCGGCTCTCCTCCACAAGATTGTTGTTGTTGTTGACTTCCCGATGATCACGAATACGTTTTTCCACTAGAATTGCTTGGTCTTACGATTTCTCCTCCTTGAGAACCAATATGGTCCAACGTTACAAAATCTCGTATTCTAAGATCTATTCTGACTTTGTTCGATCCTAAACCTCGGCTATCGATCCTTGCTGCAGAGCAATCCTCTGATCATGTTGTACTGTTCCTTTAGCTGTTCTTTGCCTTGCTTTCATAGTTGCAGTCATATCGCCTGTCATCACGTCCTGCTTCCTCACGTGCACTTTTACTACGAGTCATCGCCTTTCTTCAAAGGCGAATAAATCATAATACAATGGAAACCGGATGTAACCATTTCAAAGAAACATTGTCTCCTTTCGGAGTCCAAGCACAAAGAGTCACACAACAAAAACAAGACAGACCTAACCACAAACCCCAAAAAGACTCTAACCGTGCTCTGATACCAACTAATGTAACACCTTCCGTAGGGCGTCACATTTTAAATAAAACATAAAACCAAATGAAATCATTTTATAAAAGCTTTAAGTTTTCAAAGATAAATTTTAAAATATCTTTTCGCGAAAATATAAACTTACCAAAACTTATAAGTAAAATAGAAATTAGATTGAATTGATTAATACACATATTATATGTCACAAAATATTCAACAACAATTTAAAACATAACATTTACAGACTCAGAGAAATAGTAGAAAACCCAATGAAGGTTACTACTAATAGCACGGTAACAACATTAACGAGAAAAACCCAACCTACATGTTCCGTTTCTCCACCAACTGCATCCTGTTGAAACTTGGAAGATTACACCTTGACGCCGTCACCATCTTCAGAACATAGCCTCCAGTAGGTCTAAGAAACTTCCTTCGTCTACTATACGAATTTAACAATAAAAACATAACAAGCAATACAGTAAAGAGGTGAGATCCCCTTTCACCAATACCAGTACGGTAACAAAGAATAATACGAATGACAAGGTCATTCCATACACACAGATAATACCAATATAGTCATGTTATCAATTTACAATTAATTTAAATAAGCATATATCATAATAAAATAAACTACAATAACATTACTAGGATAGATATAACAATTCATACAATATAAAATGTCATAACAGTAAATCATAACAATATAAAATAACTATTAAATGCAATAACAACATATAAATATATAATATCACAGATAAAAGATCACAGATAAAAATATAATAAATAACAACACAGATACATGTGCAATATGACACAATCCTACTCCATGGAGCTAAAAACATACAGACATCAGAGAGCGAATGATCCTCAAAATCTATTAGTACCACGGCTGCCCAACCAAACTATTGCGCTGTCATACGTTGCGTCTATAGCCCCACGTCACATGGAACCCATTGTCCAAGGCGTGGTGCAGTTCACGGTCTCACGTTGTGGCACTACAGGCAATGTACTATTAGACTTTACAAGATCTCGATTAAGTATAGTGTGTGTCGAGTCCATTAGCGTGTTACCAGTTACCACGGCCCAGAAGAGCAACTAACTGTCCACATATAGAATTATGCACACTAACGTCTCCAAGTTCATTCAAAATCGAACCACACTACGCTCATCGCACCGACAATACGATGTGATTCACCTCGTCAATCAATCCACCAAAATTGGCATCAACTCAATAGATGTCCAGAAATATAGATTCTCAAAATACCCTCAAAGATAAAAATATACAGTAAGTCCCACTGGACAAATACTGTTCCAAAGCCTGTACGGGTTCACCTCATAGCCCGACAGCAGAAAAATATACAGAATACTCTCAATAGTATAAAATATACAGTTTCGGTCAATCGCGTAGAAATTTTATCGCATTTTCACAATCTCGTCGTTTTTCTAAACGTTTTTAAATCGCGTAAATTTATTTTTCTGTTTTTAAAATCGCGTAGAGTTTTTAATACGTTTTCTCAATCGCGTAAGATTTTTAATTCATTTTCTTGTCTGAATTCCTTAAAAATCACTATTTAAAATAAACAAAAATAATATTTAGTACATTTAAACTACGTAGAATATTTTCCATACCGCATACTGTCTTTTGGACATCTTTTCTATCTTATTTGTCCATTTTTAATAAAAATTAACAGTATTATGTTTTAGAAAACTTATAATATTGGTTTCCTAATTTTTCTGTAAAAATTCTGTTTACTTAATCTTTAACCGTATCATTTAATTTTTTTGAAAACCACTAACATGCTTCAAAATATAATATGAGCCATATGTTAGCAATTTACAAAAGTTACTGTATTTTCTTCAAACAGTAAAATTATCAATTTTAGCTTCTTAAACTTAATTCTAATCAATTTATTTCTTCAAAACTTATTGTAGTAAAATCCTTTTGGCATTTATTACTTAACCTTAGTTGAAAACAATTCTATAAATCAAAACACATTTAAATTTGGCATATTGGCGAAAATCTTTCTATGCTTTATAATTCATTCCTAATTATTTCCATACATTTAATCTCTTATAAAACTCTTGATCTAGTTTATTTTTATTAAATTATCTAGTCAATAGTTAGAAAATAAATTTGGATCAAAAGTATGTGGCATGTTGGCCAAATTTAATAAAGTCTTTGCATTTGATCTCTAAATTATTTTTCATCTTCTAAATCCATGTCAAATTTATTGTAATACCTAAATTCATTAAATCATTGTTTTAGAAAATGGTTTGGAAATGATTTTAGAAATCATAATTGCTTGGCTTTGGCATGTTGGCGAAATACCTAATTTTATCCATTGATCCACAAATTCATTTTCTTTACTCTAAACAAATTGGTAACTTGTCAATTTTCCTAGGTTAATTAAATTCCACTTTTAGAAAATTGATGAGAACATTTTGGTTCTCCTCTTTGCCTTGAGGCCGTGAGCTTGGATTTGTGTTCTTTGGAACACTCATACAAATCCTTGTATATTATTTACATGTTACAATAATTATCATGCATATATATATATATATATACAAACCATATACTAAAACAATTTTAAAACACATACAAAATATTAAAGCAATCATAAAACACATACAAAATATTAAAGTTATTAGACATGCTTGCACCCAAAATCAAACACAATTAGGAAAAATAATAAACAATCAAGTGAATGAATCCTTATGAATTCTTCACTACAAACACATACATTCCTCTCCTCCAACACATGGTTGATGAGGGTAATCTCCCTCTTACATCTTGAAGAACCTCCAAAGCTCCTTGTATGCCTCCTTCAAGCAAATTTTCTCCACCAAGAGCTTTCTTGAAAAACAAAGAAAACATGCAATATTAATACCTAAGGCTCTAAACTAAAATAATCATGGATTAAAATCATGATTAGAACTTTAAAATGGATAGAAACATGAAGATTAAAGAATCCTACCTTCAAGGCTTCAAACTTGAATTTTGAAGATCAAGATAGAAAATGGATGATTTAAGCTTAGGTTTCAACTACAAAGTGTCTTGAAATGAAGTAAGGAAGTAAGAAATAAGGTAGTTTAAAATTATAGAAGAGTGAGTGATGGATAAGGATGGGTAGGCCGTGAGGTTGGAGAAGAAAAAGAGAAGAAATATTTGAGAGATTTGCTTGTTTGATAGCTTTGGAGAAAAGATGAAGACTTTGATTAAATGAAATAAGTCTCCTATTTGCTATGCATGGCCGTGAATCACTTTGAGAGAAGGTGAGAATTATGTTTGGTTTTGCTCCCTCTAAATGCATGGTCGTAAATGCATAGGAATAAGAATGAATTGAATTGTTGAATATTGCCTTCCTAAAGGCATTGCATTGTCATAGAAACATGAAGAGAAGCCACCAATGTGGACTTTGTCTCACTTGGTTAATTAAATGTAAGATAGCAAGAATTGAATGGTAATATTTGCTTCACCAAAAGCTTGCTTTGCCGTAGAAAGCAACAAAGAAAAGCCATCAATATTGACTAGTGTTCCTTTTATTCAATTTGGCTTTTTTTACATGCATTTCACAAAGTCTTCTACGTGAATTCACAAAGTGAATTGGCTATTTAGAGTAATTGTTTTTCTCCTTCACTGTAGACCAACAAACTTTAAGAAATCCAATATTTGTTTAAAAGCTAGCTTCCTATTGGTCCTTAAAGAGTGAAGCCATTATTCTTGACCAATTTCTATTGGTTGAATATCTACTAACTTGATTCCTATTGGTTGCTATTTTTGTTGACCAATTTCTATTAGTGCACACTGTATATTTTATAGTATACTTTAACCAATGAACAATAATTATTGTTTATAAAGTCAGTGTTTATTATCTAATGGATAATAAAATATACATAGATTTTTATCTTACACTAACAGAGTAGCAATTATTATTGATCATTTTTTTTCTACTGATTGCCTTGATGAGTCATAAAGGGAGTCATCAAAGAGAAATTTCTAGAACATGTGACTCACTACGATGAGTCAGTATGATGAGTCATCGTGGAACTATCAAGAACGGGTGAGTCAGCATGGCGAGTCAGCGTAGATATTTTCTAGAGCAGGTGAGTCAGCATGACGAGTCAGCATGCTGAGTCACTGACTGAGTCATCAACTGCATCATCAATGGTGAGTCACAGTGCTGAGTCATCAGCTGAGTCATCAATGATGAGTCACAGCGCTGAGTCAGCATGGTGAGTCATCATAGAAGCTTCTGGAACAGGTGACTCACTACGGTGAGTCACAGGGCGAGTCACCGCTTCTGGAACCTTCCGGAATCTGCTGAGTCATGGTGCTGAGGTGTCACGCCACGTGTCGAGTTTCTATTGGCCCGTTGCGATGAGTCATCATCCACTAGATATTTTTCAAGAAAAATATCATCCAGCAGATAATAAAACATACCCCGATTTTATTTGTCAGATAAAATCGCAGGAAAATAAAACTTCAAAAACTGTCTCCGGTTTCGGGTTTAGTAAGCTCCCCCGGCTCCGGATAATAATAAAATTTCCCCGGTCCAGAAAATTATTATTTTCCTGTCCCGGAGCAAATCACATAAAACACCCAAATAAAATCACAGACAGTAATATAAGACACTGTATCATACAGAAAAATTTAAAATAGTACATTCGGGACGTAATGGTCATTTTTTCATTTTTCCCCACAACCGAGCAAATCACTCAAAACACTCAAATAAAATTACAGACAGTATTATATATCTGTATTTCACACAGAAAAATTTAAAACAGTAATTTTGACAAAAATTTTATTTTACTGTCTCGAAGCAAATTACGCAAAATGACCAAATAAAATTAGAGCCTGTAAAATATACCTGTATTTCATACAGAAAATCAAGAAACAGTAAAATCAAGATACAACGGTCATTTACACAAAAGCTTGAAAAACAGCAAATAGGACATTTAGAATATTTTTCCAAAAGTTGGGGTGTTACATGAACTATGGAAATGTCGACGGAGGATCTTACTAAACCTGAGGCCTGGCATAGTTTACGAGGTTTACGTTTTATGAGATTTTTATCTGAAAAATAAAAATCATAGAGAAATTTTATGATCCATTGGACAATAAATACCGATTTTTGTTAACTGCAACTTCTGTCCACTAATAACAAATTTAATACAGTGTTAGTCATATTTTAGAGAACATTTTAATGATATCACAATGATGACATCATCACCATGACATCACTTTGACTTTTCAAAAAGTAGAAACTTGGCTTGTTGGAGAAGCTTGGAGGAAGCTTCTAAGAAATTTCCTCATGGCTTGTAGGAGAAGCCAAATCTCTCTTCCCACTCCTTGTAGCTCCACGGCAAAGTGGGGAAAAATGTGACAAAATATCACTTTTTCCATTTCACTTATCACACTTCACTTTCATTTCAAAATACTTTCCTATCACTTTCTCTCTCCGCTTTCCATTTTCTCTCATTTTCTCTTCTCTTCTTCTTCTCTTCTACCTCATGGTCATCACACCATTGCTACCTTCCATGATTACAAAATTTTCATCCACTCACATTTCCTAAATCTCCATTACATTCTAAACACTTCTCTAGTTGAAACCATTTCCAAAAGCTTCCATCTTCATCATCTTTCTTCAAGAGCAAAGCTTGAAGGTTTTGAGGTGAACTTTTGATCTTCACTTTTCTTCATTTTTGTGTTCAGGCTCTTTCTTATGACCATTGATTTACTCTTTTCAAAGCTTGGAATATTGATTTTGTGAGGTGAAAATTATAGGGTTTGTGGGAAGCTTGGACGAAATCTTCAAGAGCCATCAAGGAAGCATTTTTCTTGTCTTTTTCTTTGGTAAGAGGGAGAACATTCTCATCGACCACACATGGTGGTGGGGGATGAATTTTGGGTGTTGATGGTGGAGGATCCATGTGGTGATCTCTCCACTTGAATGTTTGTTTTCAATGATTTGTTGTTATGTGATTGTATGATGTTGTTGTATGAGGTTATTATATTATGTGTTATTGGTATTTTGTGATATGTTGAATACTTGAAATCATGCTTGAAAGATTAAGAACACCATGGTTCTTAATGTGAGACTCATGGCCTTGTGGCCTTAAAATGAGAACCAAAATGAGATTATTGCCCTAAATTGGAACTTGATGAGTTATTGGATGAAGTGATGAAAAATATGGACTTGAGACCTTAGGTGAGGTCATGACCAAGAGGAAAGAAAATAGGGAAAACTTATGACTAAATTGGTAATGACTCGGAACTTATGAGATTAGGTGAAAAAGGAGTTGATTGAGGAATCAGAACAATGGATTAAGAAGATGAAAATGAAATTCCTTGAACCTAGGGTACACGGTTAAGAAGATGGCAAAATGGAAGAATTGGATAAATCTTAAAGTAATTTGGAAATTTAGAAGAATTAGGTTAAAAGTGAGATAATTAAAGAATTGGAATAAATAAGCAAGAAGAGAAATTTTGAAACTTAAGAATATTAGTGTTTTCGGACATTTAGGGAAATCAAGAAGAAAAATTATAACTAAAGTAAAGCTTGAATAACCAAGTGACTTAATACTAAATTGAGAATTCATAAGATGGGAAAATAAAAGAAATAAGGACTTTAATATAATACTATAATGACTTATGATCTTTAAAAGGGGAATAAGTGTAAGTGAGACTTTGAGACTCATAAGACTTTAAATGAATAATTTTTTATTAATGATAAAGAGAATGTAAACTTGAATAGAGAAACAAGAATCGAAATGATAATGAAAACCATGAGGTTGAGATTAAATGATAATGTTATTATCACGCCCGCAAGTTAAATTTTGATATATTGATAATTACCATGAATTATGATGGTGTATGATCATGGATTGCATGACATTGATGATATTATGTATGCATGTGTGCATTGAGGCATCCATCATGCCTTGTGAAGTCAAGTGGACTGTTGTATGGCTGTATGAGCCAAGGAGTTGAATTATACCTTTGTGCGGATGCGATGGGCCTAGCGTAGGTCTTTATTGACCTTGGGGACGTCGGGGTGTAGGTGTTCATAATGGCCAGCTGGTAGCTCCCCTGGGCCGTGGACCAGACCTATGCAAATACACCGACAATCTAGACTGAGACACTCACCCTAATCAGGATTTGGTATAGAATGTCTTGTATAAAGCCTTGTTACGCAAACATTGATTTTATTGAAAGCACTTGATTTATGGCTAATAAGATACAAACATATCTTCTGATTATTCTCTCTGAAATATTTGTCTAGCTCCATGGAGTAGGAATTGAGTACATTCTGTACATGCATAGTGGGTCTGCATACCCTCATGACATTTTATATATGTTTATTTATTGATTGACTTATTGAACTGTTACATTATTCATATTATTATCACTGTCAATATTTGATATTATTGATTTTTGTAATTGGATGGTATTTCTATTTGTATTACACTGCCTACTGGTAATGATGTTGAATTTCTCATCTCTTTGTTATGTTGTGTTATTTCACTGCATATTCTGATTAATTAAAGAACAAGAAGGACTTGAAGAGGAACTACTCCCTCTTGATTTGTGATAGTTGTTGCACCAAGATGATGTCAAGACTGCATATTTTGGGTTATGTGCGCATGTATTTTCATGATGGAGCGGACGCGTGGTCAGTCAACTTGGCTAATGAGAGAATCACCTACACTGGAGATCTGACGCTGGTTTTTTGTGGGGATCTTTAACACCCCCATGTCTTATTTTTTTCTGTGTCTGTACAGTTAGTGTTTAACATACCTATCTAAGAATGGTGGGGTAACTTCCACTATACTCCTCATGAGGACAATGTTGTGTCCTCTGGGAGAATGCTTGTCCGTCAAGGTATACCTCCCACTGTGGTGATTTCTTCTGAGGAATCAAAAGAGGATCCCTCTGAGGACCCTATGGTTTAGGTAGGTAGGACTTGGGCTGGTCATGTCTTTTTGCTAGTCAGTCTTTATTGATCACCTATACATTTTTTAGTACGCATATGTATTTGGAGCGCCATTCTTTTTGTAAGTATTTTGTGGTATAGAATTGTATATGTTCTACATAAACTAGTTGATGTAAACACTTATGTATATGTGATAAATATGTATGCTTATTAATGATGCTTCATGATTTAATTGTTTGTTTGATCTGTGATTGGCAAGTAAAAGAATATTTTATGTCGAATATTATGGTTTTAATAATTATTGATTTTATAACTTTGGTTAAATTTATTCCATATTCCGTATTAATTTGATTTGAAATTTTGAATTTGTAAAGTCGTGACACTCTCCTCCTTCCAATGAGGTAAAGGGGGCAGTGGGTCACAAAAGTGGTCAACGAAAATGGCTAGACTAGTTAGCCATGAAACTAGATGACTTAAACTAAGTTAGCTTAAAGCCTAGGTAGTAAGTAAATGAAGCAAACTTAGTTTGTTACTCATTAGAGCTCATAGTTATAAGAATATTCTAGTACCTTCTAGAATATATCACTCACACCTAAGTAACTAAATGGTTAGCAATGGAACTAAGTGATCTAACTAAGTTAGCTTAAGTTAGTTAGGAACCAATTGAATCAAAACTTGGTTAGCCTTCCCCATTGAGTTCCATGGCCAAGAAGCTTCTTACACCATCTAGAATTAGGTGATTCACTTGCATGACTCTTAGGTCTAAACCAATAGAAAATTACATGATCAAAGCATGATCACTTGGTGACATTAGCCATGTGCTAATCATAATTGTTAGCAAAGTTTTTGGTTCTCCTTTTCCTATACACTTCCACGATAATCACTAGGGGAGAGAGGTATCCATTTCATTTCTATCTCATTTTGAGACAAAGAAGCCATTCTCTCCATTCTCTTACTTCTAAACTCAAACAAAAACTCCATTATTCCTCTTGGTGAAGCTTTCGTCCTCCACACCCAACACCAACATCCAATCTTCTAAAATTTCATCTAACTTCATTTCCTAAACCTAAACACCATTCTAAGAACTTTTCATGTTGTGAACTTAAGCTAGTTCCTCCATCTAGTGCTTGGAAATCAAGCTTGAGTTTTCTACTCTTAAAGCTTGTTAGGGTTTCCATTGAAGGCTACACGAAATTCTTGGAGAAAACAACTAAGAGGATTTTGTCTTCCTTAAGGTAAGAGGGAGATTAACCTCATCAACCATATGTTGGTGGTGAGAAAATGGAATTGTTTATGGTGAGAAATCCATAAGGATTTATTCACTTGTGTGGTTTAAGCTTTATTTTTGTGATGGTTTTGATTTGGTATGCTTTATAGCTTTGATAATATGCTTGTTTATGTGATTATGGAAGCATGTTGATTATTGTATAAAGTAGGATGTGATTCGCATGATGAGGAATTGTATGAAGGTTCCAAAGAACCCATGGAGGCTCATGGCCTCAACACCAAAAAGGGAGCAAAGTATTTTAAATTATTTTCCTAATCATGGATTAAATGATTTAATTATGAGAAATTGGATTAGAGGTTTTTACAAAGAATTATGTGATAGAAAAGGATTAAATATGATGTATAGAGCACAAATGGATTTTTGGCCAACATGCCAAGGTTTAGTGTTTTAGATCCAAAATTATTTTCCTAAGTGTAGACTTAGGTAATTAATTAACCAGAACTTAATTTAATGAATTTTTAAGAAGTAAAAAGAAAGTGGACTAAATGTTTAAGAATTAAATTAGCATAATTAAGTCTTGATGAGAAATAAAATTAAAAACTTAAAATTTGCTAACGTATAGCTCACTCTTTGGGTTTTGAAGTGCATTAGAAAATTTTGAGTTGTATGTCTAATTAAATCAAAGAAGTGAAATTTTTGTAAAGAATAGTAGAAAATATTACTTTAAGAATTTTTTGTAGGAAAATATTCTAAATAAGGTCAAAATGCCTACATTATGTAGAGAATTTTATAAATAAGTTTAGAAAGCTAAGATATATTTTACGCAAGTCAAAAATGGTAGAAAAATCTTACGCGATTTTAAAATGGTGATTTTTAAGCTACGCGATTGAGAAAATGATTTAAAATCACTACGCGATTGAGAAAATATTTAAAAATATCTACGCGATTTAGAAAACGTTTGAAAATATTTCTGTGATTGTAAAAAACGTTGGAAAATACTTATGCAATTTGAAAACATAAGAAAAATGTTTCACGATTGCGAAAATACGATAAAATATTTACGCTATTGGAAATAACGGCAATTTGCTATCAGGCTATTGTGGTGGGCCCAATTATGTGGGAAAGTGATACCGCCAAGAGATGGTGTGTGTATGTGAAATACTGTGAGAATAATGTTTGTATGTGTTTTTGGATCATACATCATGCATAGAAAAGTGTGACAACTTATTTGATTAAGGCTAGTTTGCCTAGGAGATTGAATTTACACCTTTGTGCGGGTGAGAATAGTGTAGTTATGATATTCAGTGATCTTAGAGACGTTGAGGTGTGGAATGTCATATATGGCCAGTTGGTAGCACCTCTGCGCCGTGGTATCCTGTGCAAACACACCAACGATCTTGATGGAGTTGCTATACTTTTCGTGATTGGTTGAGAGTGTCTTGTATTAGCCAAGTTGTGCACCATGATATGATATATTGGCACATGATTTAAGGCTAACGATATACAAACATATACTCCTTATCTTTCTCTCCGAAATTGTGATTAGCTCCATAGAGTAAGATTTGATCTTTGTGCATATGCATAATGGGTCAGCATATTGATATGATAATTATGCATATCGGATATATTACATGTGATGTGATAATATGACTGTATGTGATAATATTGTATCTGTACCATTTACTGTCATTGTCTATACTTCCTCATTGGTATTGATGTAGGAGATCTCACCTCTTTGCTGTGTTATATTTGTTTTATTGTATATGTTTGATGAAGACCAAGGAGACGAGGAAGTTAGTAATTCTGTTTACCACCAGTAATATATTTTGCTGTGTTTGTTTGTATGGTGGCGAGGCGTCCTGTTTTGGGTTTTGTTATAGTACAGTTCCATAGGGGAACTGACGCTTGGAGATTTGATTTTGATAATGAACGTTTTGTTTACACTGGGGACTTAACTTTAAACCTTAGTGGTACTAGGGATAGGACTCCTGCTCTGACGCAACATGCTTCTTTACGTCTTGAGTTCACTATGCCGATATGTGAGCTCTGGGGTTGTAGTTTCTATACGCCACAGGAGGATCCTATGTTATCGTCTGCTAGGACGCCAGCCCGGCATGTGTTGTATCCACCAAGGTTCTTTAGTGATGATACTAAGGAGGAGGATCCTTCAGAGAGCCCGAATCCTTAGTCTGGGTTTTTAGAGTTTATAGTTTAGTACTTTATGTTTTGTCATGTGTATTGTATATATTATCTTTTGGGAGTAAGTGTATACTTATGTAAATTATTTGTAAACAATGTTTCAATATGTATCTAAATTATGACAAGTTTATTTTCAGTTACGTTTTGTGTTTATGATTTTTATTTATTTTTAGTTATTCAACAAATGAAATTTTAAAATCAGTTTTTTACAAGATTAATCCTTTTACAACTTGAGTAAGTTATATTAGGATTAGTCTTAAATGTGATACCCTACGGTGGGTGTTACAGAAGACACAGGCAATCCCAAACGATCCACACAGTCATATGCAATAAATGAATGAGTTGCACCTGAATCATATAGTACATTTAAAAGATTACATGATATGACACCTTCTCCTTTGATAAGATCTTCAAGCTGGGAGGCTTCAGCTCTACTCATTGTATACACTCGCTCACCAACTTGCAGCTTAGTAGCACAAACCTTACTTACTGAAGGTTCCACCTTTGCTTGATCACAATCCCTCGAGATATGACCAAGCTTTCCACATTTAAAGCAGATTATCCCTCTGATTGTGTAGTCCTTTGTCATATGACCCTTTCCACACTTTAAACACTTCATTGGAGGTGCCACAGCCTGACCGAAACGATTGCTATTAGAACCTCCTCCACGTGGCTATTGTTGTTGTTGTTGACTTCCCAATGGTTGGGAATATGGTTTCTGCTGAAACCAGTTGTTGTTGTTGTTGTTTCCTCCTCTTTAGAACCTAGATGGTCCAAAGTTACGATTCCTTGTATCTCGATATGGTTCTAGTTCTTCAAGTGTACGATACATGTCCATCAAGGTTGAGAACTAATTCATTCTCATTGGCAGTACCCCTCACTTCAACTCAACTCTTAGACCTTCTTCAAACTTATGGCATTTCCACTCCTCATCTGGCTGGATTTGAAAATTCCGTGAGAAGTTTGACAAGATCTCAAACTTTGTAGCATACTCGCTAATCGTCATTCCACCTTGTCGTAGCCCAAGAAATTTTATCTCCTTGGCATGCCTTGTACTATCCGAGAAATATTTTTCTAGAAATACTTCACAGAATACCTCTCACGTAATTTCCCTTCCTTCTGCTTATAGTACTCTCCTAGTTGCTTTCCACCAATTTTCACTGTCTCCCATCAACATAAGTGTGGCATAGGTCACCTTGCGGTCGTCTGCACATCTCATCCCTTCAAAAATCTTTTCCAGCTCTTGGATCTTCAAATTTTCCTTTTCTGGATCAAACTTGCCTCTAAGCTATGGCGGATTGTTTCGACAAAACTCAGACAAATTCTGGGCATCAACATTTGCTTCTTGTTGTTGTGCAGCTCGTTGATTTTGTTCCACATTCATACGCGTACCTCTGCCACGAGACATAGCTTTCTTCACAAGCAACCAATCAAAACATAATAAGAGTCATATGTAACCTTTTGGAAACCAAACACAGAGAATCACACAACACAAGCAAAACAGAACTAACCACAAAAACCCAAAAGACTCTAATCAGGGCTCTGATACCAACTAATGTAACACCCGTTGTAGGGTATCACATTTAAGACTAATACTAATATAACTTACCTAAGTTGTAAAAGAATCAATCTTATAAAAATATTGATTTCAAAATTTCATTTGCGGATAACTGAAAATAAATAAAACCCATAAGTACAATATGTAACTAAATAAAACTCACCATAATATACATAGATACTTGATACCTTGTTAACAAATAATTTACATAAATACATTGTACTCCAAAAGATAAATATGTACAACATATACATCAAAACATAAACTGTTTAACTAGAACTTCTAAACACTAAGGATTTGGGCCCTCGGAAGGATCCTCCTCCTCCTCAGTATCATTAAAGAACCCCGACGAATACATCCGTCATCGGGTTGGCATCCTAGCAGATGACACCATTGATTCCTCTTGGAGGGTATAGACACTACCACCCCAAAGCTCTCGAATAAGCATCGACAATTCCAAACGAAGAGATACATTCATTAACATAACTGTAACCCCATCCCAAGTTCTACTAAGATTCAGAGTCAACTCCCCGATATACACAAAATGTTTATTGTTCATATCAAACCTCCATGCATCAGTTCCCCCATAGAACTGCACACTAACAAAACCCAATACTTGACGCCTTGTCATCATAAAAGTAAACAAAAGGAAAAATATCACATATAGAAAACAAAATTTCTTGCCTCTTCGCCTCCACGATCTTCATTAAACATACACAATAAAGCAGAATAACGTAACAAAGTGGTGAGATCCCCTACATCAATACTAGCATGGCAGTATAGAAAATGACAGTAAATATACAGATACAATATTAACACCTCGAATCATGTTATTACATCATAGATAATATTTCAGATAACATAATTGTCACATCAATATGCAAACTAACTATGCATATGTACACAGAACAATTCCTACTCCATGGAGCTAATCATAATTTCGGAGAGAAGGATCCGGAGTACATGTCTGTATATCATCAATCTCAGATCACGTGCCAAGATATCATATCAAAATGCACAAAATGGCTTATACAAGACATTCTCAACCAATCATGAAAAGAGTAGTAACTCCGTCGAGATTGTTGGTGTGTTTGCATCGGATACCACGGTGCAGAGGTGCTACCATCTGGCCTCAAATGATATTCCATGCCTCAACGCCTCCAAGATCAATAACTGATTGTAACTATGCAATTCTCACCTGCACAAAGGTGTAAATTAATCTCCTAGGCAACTTGCCTTTACCAAATAAATCTTACATGCTTTTTAATGCATGATGTATGATCCAAATACACATATAAACATTTTTATCACTGTTTTTCACAATCACATGCCATCACTTGGCGGTATCACTTTTCAACACAACCGGGCCCACCACAATAGCCCGGCAGCAAACTATTGTTATTTTCAATTGTGTAAATATTTTATCGCATTTTCACAATTGTATAACATTTTTCTTACGTTTTCAAATCGCGCAAGTATTTTCCAAAGTTTTTGCAATCGCAAAAATATTTTCAAATGTTTTCTAAATTGCATAGAGATTTTTAAATATTTTCTCAATCACGTAATAATTTTAAATCATTTTCTCAATCGCGTAGCTTAAAAATCACTATTTTGGAATCATGTAAGATTTTTCTAATATTTTTTAATTGCGTAAAATATTTCTTAGTTTTCTAAACTCATTTTTGAAACTTTTTACATAATGTAGGTATTTTGGCCTTATTTACAATATTTTTTCACTAAAAATCTTTGAAGTAATATTTTCTACTATTACCCACAAAATTACACTTCTTTGGTTTAATTAGATATTACAGCTCAAAATTTTGTAATGCGTTTCAAAACCCAAAGGGTGAGCTATACGTCAATAAATTTCAAGTTTTAATTTTATTTCTCACCATAACCTAATTACACTAAATTAATTCTAAAAATTAGTTCATTTTTTTTATCTCTAAAACCCATCAAATTGAGTTCTTGTTAATTAATTACCTAAGTCTACACTTGGGAAAATAATTTTGGATCTAGAATATCAAATCTTGGCATGTTGGCCAAAAATCCATTTGTGCTTCATAAATGATATTTATTTATTTTCTATCTCATTGTTCTTTGTAAAAACCTTTAATCTAATTTCTTGTCATTAAATCACTTAATCCATAATTAGTAAAATAATTTAGAACATTTTGCTCCAAAACTTGATGTTGAGGCTGTGAGCCTCTAGGGTTCTTTGGAACCTTCATACACTTCCTCATCATGTAAATCACATCCTACTATATATAATAATCAACATGCTTTCATAATTACATATTCACGCATATTATCAAAGCTATAAAGCATACCAATTAAAACATCACAAATAATGAAGGCTCAAACAATCAAGTGAATAAATCCTTATGGATTTTTCACCACAAACAATTCTATTTCCTCACCACTAACACATGGTTGATGAGGTTAATCTCCCTCTTACCTTTTTGTGATGCTTCCTAAGCTCCTTGCTTGTCCTCTTGAATCAATCATTCACCACCAAGAGGTTCTTAAAAACAAAAACAAATACAAATATATTAACATTTAAGGCTTGAATAAGAAGACCATAGATCAAAATATGGCCTAGAGCATGATGATGAAGCAAATAGTGAAGTTTCTATGAACTTCACCTTAAAACCTTAGAACTTGAGCTTTGAAAAAACTCGTTGAAGATAGATGATTTTGATCAAGACTTCAACTACAAAGTGTCTTGAAATTATGCAAGGATGCTAGAAGTAAGGTTGGTTAGAATTATTGAGGTTTGGAAGTGTGTTCTTGGCCTCTTGGTCGTGGGGTGTGTTGGAGAGAAAATGAGAGAGAAATTTTGAGTATTTTCTTGTTTGCTTTGGAGTGAATGAGTGAATAGTGAAAAGATAAATAAAAACACAAACTTTAACCCCAAAATGGAGTGCTTGGCCATGGAGTGCCTAGGAGGAGGAAGTAGCCGATTTGGCTTCCAAGCCACTAATCTTAATCACCAAGCATTCCTTCTATTGGTGCTTACTTAGTCAAGCCACTTTGTGAGACTTTCAAACAAGTAAACTTGATTCTAATTGGTTGGTCATAAAGCTAAGTAATGATGCTTCATGATTACCCTATGATATTTAGGTTATAAATATCTATCCATCTAGATATTTTCCAGTATGCTTTATCCAATGGTTAATAGCTATTGCTCATAAAGTCAATATCTATCGTCCATTGGATAATAAAACAACACAAAATCACTATAAAAGAAATTTTCAAAAATGGTTCTTGAGTTCGGGTTTAGTAAGCTCCCTCAGCCTCGCATTAACAGTATAAAATTTTCTGGCTCTAAAAAATTTTTACTTTTCCTGGCCTGCCTGGGCCCACATACAACCCAAACTAATATTAAAAGAATCATAATTTCATAAAATTCCACAAAAATTCTCAAAAATCACAAAAATTATTAAACTTATATTTATTTAGAAAAATGAAATTTGAGGTGTTACAGGTATTTCAAGGTGGAAATTACTACCTAGTTAATAAGAGGAAAATGTGAAACCTTAGGCAACCAATGGTTTGGGGAATGCCATAGGCTAACATCTAGTTTCTTGATCCATATGGGATTGATGTTATTATGATTTGTGATAATGATATGTTTGTGAAACATAGTTGAAATAAGTGATATACTTTTTATGTTTGTTGAGTAGTAAAGGTGAGTAATATCCTTACTACTTTTGTGATGCTATTATGTGATGGGAATGGCACATAGTGTGAGTATGCGAGTATTCGAAAATCAGTAGTAGGAAAACCTCATGGAGGAGGATAGTCATATTTAAGGGCATTGGTTATGAACTCGTGTAGGAGAGTATCCGATATGGCGTTAAATGTGTGTTATATATCACTCTGCATGTTTTTACACTCACTTGTTATTTCCACGTATCTATGAATGATATTTGAGATAGGAATAGTACACTCATTGTTGTGAGATGGAATAGTCCATTCATTTCCATGTAGTGTTAAATGGTTGGAGCCATACTACGTAGTGTTAAATGACCAAATGCCATACTACTCAAAAAATACAAGGAATGGAATTCCTGGAAATAGTCGAGTTTCGTGACATTTCACTAATACTATTTTACTTCATTGCATAATCATTATCTTAGGACATGTTAGGCATAAACATACAACATAACAAGCATTGCATTTACATAGTAATTGTACGGGCAGTAGTAACCTTAACCCATGATATGTACGATTATATGGACGATTGTATAATATCATTGATAATTGTTATAGTGAGGCAGTGGTCATAGCCACTAGAGTGATTTTAGTTGTAGCCACAGATGAGATAATGGTCATAGCCACTGGTGAGATAGTGGTAGTAGCCACAGTTATATTGTGTCTCTGTGATAGAGATGATGTTTTCGAGAGTGTGGTGATCACTTGAAAACTATTTGTGATAAATGAGTTTTCATGCAAACTTATAAAATGAGAATCTATTTTTGGAAGAAAAAGGACATGGTTTTGTCCTTTACCACCTTTCTAGTTTGTACAAATATGTGACATGAGTTTAGAAATGTGTTTTTTCCCGAAATGGATAGAATGATTGTGATGGCAAGTTTTATGAATTTATTTATTGAGAATATGTGATTCTCACCCTTTGTGTGTGTTTCCATGTTGATTCTAGGGAGGAAGACTTGTGGAAAGTGAAGTGCAAACAGGAGCTTTGAGTACTTAGCTTAGTGTAGCCAGGTTGTAATATCCCGAAAATTAATAATTTTATGATAAATAGTCATTTTATAATATTTATGATTTTTGTAAATTTTTCTAGATTTTTATGAGAATATGGAATATTTTAATATTATTTCTCATTTTACGTGCACGCTGAGCGGAGCTAGGAAAACGAGATATTTTTCTCAAGAACCTTGAACTGTGAAAATGTCAACGAGGGATCTTACTAAACCCGAGGTCAGACACGGTTTACGAGATTTCACGTTTTTTGATATTTTTATCTGATAAATAAAAAACACGGAATAATTTTATTATCCGTTGGACAATAAATATCAGTTCTTGTTAACTGTAATTTCTATCCACTGATAATAAATCTGATACAATGTTAGTCATATTTTAGAGAACACTTTAATGACATCATCATGGTGACATCATCACCATGACATCACTTTGACTTTTCAAAAGGAGGAAGCTTCCTAGAACCTTCCTTTTGGCTTGTTGGAGAAGCTTGGAGGAAGCTTCCTTGCACTTTCCTATTGGCTTCTTCAAGAAGCCACATTTCTTCTCTCCTCCTCTCCACTAAACAATTTTAGGGGCTCTTTGTGATCACACATTTTATTCCATGCATTTACACAAAATACACCTAATTATACATTTCATTCCATTTCTAATTTTGCTATCACTTTCTCTCTCTACACTTTTCTCTCAACCATTTTCTCCTCCTTCTCTCTAACTCCACGGCAATACTCATTTTCAGAGCCAAAATTTGTGCTTCTCACTTTACCATCTTCATTCCAATTTCAAACACACAAAAGCTACTACTTTCTCTCTCTATTTTCTCTCTCATCTTTTTCTCTTGTTCTCTTCTTCTCTTCCCTTTCCATTCCTACGGCCATGGAGGCTTGAAGGTGGCCAAACTCTTCACCTCACTTCATTCTACTACTCATTTGTTCATCTCATTATTCCTATTAAAGAGATCAAGCAAAAAGCTCTCACCTTTCTCCTTGGAGGCTCACGGCCTTATCCCTCAAATACACCCATCCATCTTCTTTGATTCCAACCAACCCTTGATCTTGAATCTAGACACCATTCTAAGCAACTTTTTTGTTGTGACCATCACCAAAATCTACCATTTTCATTTTGTTCCATCAAGTTTCAAAGTTGGAGGCTTTAAGGTAAAGTTCATAGCTTTTCTACCTTTTCTCCTTATTTTCATAATCCTTGATCTCTTAGGTGATCAAGGGTTCCTTTTCTAAGCTTTGATGATGATTTTGGTGAGTTTTGATGTCCTTAGGATTTTCTTGAAGGTGTAGTACGAAAATCTCCATAATGAACCAAGAGGCTTACTTTCTTGTATTGTCTTCAAGAGGTAAGAGGGAGATAATTCTCTTCAACCTATCTTGGTAGTGAGGAAACATTTTCTTTATGTTGTTGATGAGGAATCCATGTGGGATTGCTCTCTTAGTTGTGATGTTCTTCATTGATTTTGTGCTATTTTGACTTGTATGATTTATTGAATGTTATTATATGTCTTGATGACTATGTAAAAATATATTGGATTGCTTGGATTGTTATGTGAAGAGATTTTAGGGTTCTTTGCCCTTTTGGATTCACGGCCAACAGGCCACATTTTTGGGTGTTCAAGGTGTGGTTTTGTAAAGATGGGAACTTAGGCGATGAAAAGTTAAAAGGCAAATGAATAAAATGGAAAACTTTGGGTTCCTACCCATTGGGAGGCCCACGACCTCTTGAATAATTGTTAGGGTTCAAGATCTAAATTTGTAGCAACTTTGGAACTTGAGTAGTTTAATGAAAGTAACTAACAATATAGTGGAAAGATTGGTTAGATTCATACCATTGGGAGGCTCACGGCCTCTAGGAGATTTATTGGGTTAAGTTGTGATCTTTGTGCAACCTTGGGACTTAATTGATTAAATGATAAGTGATCAACATTGTGGTGAAAGAAAAAGGGTTAGACTTTGTTATAATGAGGCTCACAAATTCTTAAGGTAAAATGTCACAAAATGTGGTGCTAAAATAGAGACTTAGATGATTAGAAAGACTCGTTAAAAGTTCATAAAAGGAAAAGAATAAAGCATAAGACTTTATCTTATGGATTAGAATGATTTTGAACATAAGGGAAGAACAAGAGAGTTGTAAGACTTGCAAAACCTTAGAGTCATTTCAAGTGAGCATAATTGATTAGATTAAGGAACTTGATCAATCTAAAGGAATGAAGATTGAATGAGGACTACAAGAGAATCCCTCTAGAGAATGAATTCATAAGAGATGTTAATTAAAGTGAAACCCGAAATAAACTTCTAAAAGTGTGCTATCACTCTTGAGAAATTAATACTATGCTATTGTAAGTCCGTGTTTGGGACTAGAATTCTGTTGATGCTTATTTGGCCAAATTGTGGCGTGTTATGGAAAGTATACTATTATTGTTAAATATACATGATTGTGCATGGAGTAAACATACATTGAACATTTGCTCAGTCGGTGATTGTTAAAAGGCTGGATGAGCCTAAGAGTATGCATTGACTCAACATGCATTGAATATTTGCTCAGTCGATGACTGTTAAAAGGCTGTATGAGCCTATGAATGAGAATTGAATAAGTGAGATCCAGTGGAAGGATCTATGGGGGGCGTAAGGCGCGGTGTATACCGATTGCACGCATTATGGGCCCGACAAATCACTATCCTTTTGTGGTGAATGAACGAGAATTGAATAGTGTGATCTAGTGGAAGGATCTGATTGAGGACCGTGAGGCGCGGTAGTTCATTTAGTGATGATGTTATCACCTTATTATACCCATGGCCATGATAAACTGATTGCAACGCATCACGCGCCTGACAAGCATTATTCTCTTCGTGGTCTAGTGTAGACTGTCATTGAGGGGGGCAGATCTTCCAGAACGTTCATCTTTGAAATGGAATAGAAAATCTTAGTACCAAGTGCACATGCATTATGAGTCGGCATTGTGGGTCGGCATTGTGAGTAGGCATTTTGAGTCGGTATTGTGAGTCGGCATATCATTTGGTACTCATTTATATGATGATTATACTATTGTGTTATTGATGTCATGATTATCTAAAATGTTTTAATTGTTCATTATCTGAGATTTTGTTCTTGTTGTCTCTTATCATATGTGATTACTGCTGCTTAAATGTTATTGCTCTGCTATGTGGGCGCTCTGTGCCGTTCTGTTTCTTTACTGCCATAATTAGTAATATAAGTAGGATGTCTCACCTTTTTCCTGTATTCTTGTATTTCTATTATATATATTTGATAAAAGATCGTAAGGAAGATGAAAAGAGACCACACCCTTGTTGATTGGATGGGGTCTATTCATTATTTTCGAGATGGTGTCTGAACGAGATTTTCAGTTACGTACGGGTGCAACTTCATGGGGGCATTGATTCCTGACTTGTCGACTAAGACTCTGAGCGTCACATATATTTGGGGTTATGGCTTTGTCTGCTAGTAGTACCTATCCCAGGGTTACTACTTTCCCTTTTTGTGCTTTTGTACCCGTTACCTTTTATTTGAATATGTAAGTGCTATATTTCGTGTTATCAATGCTTTGTGTTAAAGATAAAAATATTATATGTGGAGTATGCTATTCTTAAAGTGGTTGTGCTTTAAAATGGTTGGGTACTAAATATGCATTCATTCGGGGCTTATATTTTCCATCTATGTATAAATGAAATATTTATTTTGAAAAGATTATTGTTGAGACTGTGACACACCTAGATTTAGGGACTATAGTGTAATGACGATTGTGCCATAATTATTAAATCTAGGGGTGTTACACAGGTAGTTTCTTTTGATATGATGTACATTTTGTATTTATGAGAAATAAAAATGTTGTGTATTTTATATATTCATTCGTGGCTCATATTTTCTATATAATGTTGTTATGTTATATTGGAAATTGCATAGCTGTAAAAGTAGCAGGTCTGAATCTAATGACTATTGCCCAAGTGGCTTCAATACTCAAGAGAGGGTGAATTGAGTATATAAAAACTTTTTGTAAATGCTTATAAAACAAATTTTATCGAAGCTAAATATTGAAAAGGGTATAAATATAAGTAAAAAGATTAAAAGCTTTAAGCGCAACAATTTAACAGATATGCAATGATATTAAATTGCAGAAAAATAAAGAGATAAAAATGAGAATAGCATGCATGATATTTATCCTAGTTCAATCACTAAACCACTTGTAACCTACGTCCAGTCCTCGAAACACAGTTTAAGATTTTTTACTATACATTCAGGCTTAAAACAAGTGCCTGCAACCTTTACAAACTTGAGCACTCCTCGCACCTTGGGATACCTCACCCTTGTGCTTAAGCCCCGACAACAGGGATACCTTACCCTTGTGCTTGAGCCTCGACAGCAGGGATACCTCACCCTTACAATTTCACTAAGGGATACCTCACCCTTTTACTGAGGGATACCTCACCCACACAATTTCACTAAGGGATACCTCACCCTTTTACAAAGAACCAAAATATAGATGAAGAGAAACTCTCACAAAGAGTAAGTGATACAATTTGAAGCACTAAGAAGCTCTTTATTAAAGAAAATTGAGAATCACATTTTAACCCCAGCAAAAAAATAATTCAGATTGTTCAGTGATCAATCAATTTTGAGCCATTCATCATTGCTTTATATTTGGCCTAATTGATGCTAATTGTGTCCAATATTATGTTTGTAGATGAGTTTTAGATGATTGGTCTTCATTGAGCTTAATTGTAAAAACTTCATTAATTTTTTGATTTTATCTCATTTTGACCTTTTTGTCTTGTACAGGCCATAACTTGGGCTACAAATATCGTATTTGGATGATCTTAGAGTCCACTGAAAGCTGAGATGAAGATCTACAATATAGTGTCTAATGAAATTTTTCTAATTCAGCTGGATTCAAGGCGAAATTGGGCCTCAAAGTTAGGACGCTGTTGCTGTCACAAAGCTTGGACCTTTCCTCAATGATTTGGGCCTAACTCTCTCAATTTAAGCCCAATTAAGGCAAATGATATGTCTCTGAAAAGCTTATTCAGAGGACTACAATTTGGGCCAAGGGTAGATTAGGAATAACATAAGAATTTTCAGTTACAAATAGGTTAAGGCAGATTTCGAATTGACCTTTTGGGAATTGTTGTTCAGTTTTAACAGATTTGAGCAGAAACCTTTTCTATCTTTTCATCTTCTCTATTTTCGTTTTTCCCTCTTATCTGCAGTTTCGTAATGGCCATGGAAGGCTAAAGCTCCAATCAATCCAAGGAATTCAATGATTATGGTTAGAGTTTTGATTTCTCTTGTTTAAATTATAAATTTTGTTGTGTTCTTCCCTCTTCTCCTTCTTCAATTGATTTCTGATTATGATTTCGAAATTGAAGTTAGAATTAGGGTTGATTAATCTGAATCTAATGGAGAATAGATCATCGATTGGTAATCTATGTTAATCCGAATTTGTTCCTGAATCAATCTTAATCAAGAATTGCGATTGTGATTCTGTTTTAGTTGATGAAATTCTAGGTGATTATCTAGTTGAATTCGAATTAACAAGAGGTGTAAGCAACAGAATTCCATTCTCTTTGAACAATGATTAATTCTGCCACATGAATTGAAGACCTTGGATTGGTGTTTCCTTATTTGAATTTTCTCAAAATTTGAATTCGTTTTCTGTTATTGTAATGAACAAAACCCCCTACTTATTGATAACTTCTAACATGCTTGAGAAATCCAAATTGGTCCTTGGGAGATGACCTAGGTTATGCACTATACTATATTCCATAAATCCTAGTCTATTTTGAGGCGAGTGCGACATCGCCGATCAAAATTTGGTGCCGTTGCCGGGGATCTATTTCCGATTTCTTAGGTTTATTAGGAATTCCTAATAGTTGCTAACTTCTCTGCATGCGTGATCAACTTTGCTGGAAATCCTTAAGTGCATTTTGCTGTTTTTCTGCTACTCTACTGATTCTACTACTGATTTTGCTATTGATTCTGCTACATTTTGCCTGCTGCATTCTGTTTCAGTATACATTACATTTTGTGCATGCCTGTTGCATTTCACAAGTTACTGTTCCATTGGCTCTTGTTTCATATGCTGCATAATTCACTTCTGCATTTGGTGTATAATTAACTCACGAAGTAATTTCTTTTCGCATAATTCTGCAGAATTCCATTCTTGTAACACCCTTGTGGGGATGTCACATATATAAAGAGAAATAAATAAAATCTACCCAAGTTGTAAAACATTTATTATGTATTAATATGGGTTGAAAAATAATTCCTGTTAAACAAAATATTATTAAATAAAATAATGCGGAAATATAAAGTAAACAGAACAACATCACTCATAATATATATATGGTCCAAGTTATAAGTTATACAAATAATTTACAACTACAACTACAAATATTTAAATAGAAACAGTAAAGAAAAATAGTAAAAAATCAATATATACATACGCAGACGCGCCCAAAAATACATCATAAATATTTAATCCTCTGATGGATCACTCTCCGGAAACTTATCAGAAGATAAATATCCAGGATGCCTCGACACTCGGTGGACATGAGACCGCGCAGTCGATACGAGAGTCATCTCACTAGGCTCAGTGGACACACCACCCCAGTAACGCCTAAGAGATAAAGGCAACTCTAAAAGCAGAAACACAGTAGTCATCATGACTGGCTCTCCATCAAACTCATGTCGTATGGACACAGTCAACCGTCCCACGTAAGTCACAGAGTCTCTGTCTCCCCTCAGATGCCAAGCTAACGATCCACCATGAAACTCGAGTGTCACAAATCCCAAAAATCCTGGCACCGCCATACCCAAACTAATCGGTCCAATGGATATGGATGATCAGATGGTTCTCGGTCTTCGTCTTGATCTTCGGCTTGTTGCTCTTCTTCTTCTTCCTCCGGGATACAAAATCTCAAGAGGCTGTTCCTCTTCTTCAAACTCTTTACCACATAAAATAAATATACAGAAAACACATACAATAAAGAGGTAAGACAAACTAAAATCATCACAACATGGCAAATAAGAAAACGACAAACAACAGATATACAATTCATGCAATATGAAAAGCTATAACATTAATTAATAACAGAATAGTATCATAACAACACATAATATCACAGATAAAATAATATCACGGATAAAATAAAGTAAGAAATAAACAATTATCATAACAATAACCAAATAAAATAGACAGATAAAATAAAATAATATCCCAGATATAACCATATATAATATGACACGATCCTACTTCATGGAGCTAAACACAAACAGATATCAGAGAGAGAATGACTCGCAAAATCTATTAGTACCACGGCTGCCCAACCAAACTATTGCGCTGTCACACTTTGCGTTTATAGCCCCACGTCATATGGAATCCATCATCCAAAGCATGGTGTAGTTCACGGTCTCACATAGTGGCACTACAGGCAATGTACTATTAGACTTTACGAAATCTCGATTAAAAATAGTGCGTGTCGAGTCCATTAGTGTGCTATCGGTTACCACGGCCCAGCGGAGCGACCGACTGTCCATATATGGAATCTCGTACACTAACGTCTCCAAGTTCATAAAGACAATGAACCACACTAACGTACTCCATGATTCACCTCATCAACCAATCCACCAAAAACTAGCATAATCTCAATTTACCAAGATATCCTTAAAGATAAAAAGATACAGTAAGTCCCACCAGACAAATACTGCTCCAAAGCCTGTACGGGTTCACCGCATAGCCCGACAGCAAAAAAGAGAAAAATAACAGAAAGTACCATTTTGGTCAATCGCATAGAAATTTTATCGCATTCTTCATAATCTCGTCGTTTTTACAAACGTTTTTAAAATCGCGTAAATTTATTTTTCTATTTTTAAAATCGCGTAGAGTTTTTAATACGTTTTCTCAATCGCGTAAGGTTTTTAAATCATTTTATGGTCCAAATCCCTTAAAATTACTGTTTAAATAGACAAAAATAATAATTAATACGTTTAAACTACATAAAATATTTTCAATACCGTATACTGTCTTTTGGACATCTTTCCTATCTTAATTGCCCATTTTTACTAAAAATTGACAGTATTTTGTTTAGAAAATTATAATAATGATTTCCTAATTTTTTCGTAAAAATTCTGTTTACTTAATTTTTATCGGTATAATTTAAACCTTTTGAAAACCACTAACATGCTTCAAAAATACAAGTATGAGCTATATGTTAGAATTTTTGAAAGTTCTGTATTTCTTTTTCGTATTTCTTTTCTAACAATAAAATCAATAGTTTTAATTGGTTAAACTTAATTCAATTCAATTTATTTCTTAAAAACTCATTTTAGAAAAATTCTTTTTAACATATATTGCATCTTTATACTTGGAAATGGTTTGGAATTGATTTTAGAAATTATGAATTCTTGGTTTGGCATGTTGGCCGAAATATATGATTGGATCATTTGATTTCTAAATTCATTTTCCTTGATCTAAACACTTCTATCTCTTGTTAATTTTCCTAGGTTAATTAAATTACACTTTAGGAAAATAATGAGAACATTTTGGTTCTCCTTTTGAGTCAATGGCCGTGAGCCTTAGGATTGTGTTCTTTGGAACACTCATGCCTTCCTTAGCATGTTATTCACATCCTATACATTATCATGCATTTCTAACACATGCAAATTATCAAAGCTTGTAGACATACAATTTAAAGCTTGTAGACATGCAACTACATACAAATTATTACAATTATCAAATAGGAAAGCTACTAACAACCACACAAACAAGCTACTAAATAACCACAAACAAGGAATCCTTATGGATTCTACAATCAACAATCAATTTTCCATTTTCTTACCACCACCCATGGATGATAAGATTTGTCTTCCTTTTACCTTAAATGAAGACAAAATATTCTTTCACTCCTCTTCTAGGTTTCGGTTTTCTCCTTCAAGTCACCTAACAAACTTAAACAAAATTCTACAAGTTACTAATCATAGAAAGAGAGCTTAAACCATGGAGAAATCATGGCTTAGAACTTTGAAAAAGAGTTTAGAAATAGAAAACTAGAAATTTCACCTTCTAGGTAAAATTTTCCAAGTTGGTTTCCAAGCTTCAAATGGAAGATTTTGCAAGAACTCTCAACTAGAGATGTTCTTAGGATTGTGTTTAGGTTTAGAAAACTTGGTTGGATAGAATTTTGGGTGGTTGGATGGTGTAGAACTAGGCTTGGCCGAATGGAGCTTCAAGAGAGCTTCAATGGTGTTTAGGGTTTTTGGAAGAGAGAGAAGAGAGAAAGTTGCATGAAGACAAAGTGATTTTGGTCTTCCAAAGGCCAAATGGCTGTGAACTTCACTCCATGTGTAACATCCCGAAGAATACCTATTTGGTCATAAATCATTATTTTATAATATTCTTGATTTTTAGGAAATTTTCTAGAATTTTTCAGAAATGACGAATATTTTAATATATTCCTCGTTTTGCGTGCACACTGGGCAGAGTTGGCAAAACGACTGTAACACTCCCAAAGTTGGAAAATTTTATTACAAATAGTTATTTTCTAATATTTGTGAATTATGTGAATTCTTTTAGAATTATCCGAGAATGACGAATATTTTAATATATTCTTCGTTTTACGTGAATATTGAGCAGAGTCGTGAAAACGACTGTAATGCTTCAAAAATTGGAAAATTATATGATGGATAGTCGTTTTATAATATTTGCAATTTTTGAGAATTTTCCAGGAATTTTTCGGAATCGTCGAATATTTTAATATATTCCTCGTTTTGCGTGCGCACTGAGCAGAACCAAGGAAACGCAATGTTTTCTCTGAGAACCTTGGATTATGGACATGTCGACGGGGGATCTTACTAAACCTGAGACTTGATACAGTTTACGAGGTTTCATAATTTTCGAGAAATTCTAACAGATAGAAATAAATCGATATAACGAAAAATTCATCTGTCAGATTAATTAAATACTGACTTCTGTCAACTGTAACTATTATCCATTGGATAATAGTATGTAATAAAAATCCTATCACATTATCCTAATGTAATCTACTTTATGTCAAATCTATCTACTTTAATTCAAATTTAATGGTTAAATAATCAAAGCTTCCTTAAGAAGCTTTGACCCAAACATTGACCCATGTGCTTTGGCTTCTCTTGGAAGCCAATTTTCACTCTCTCTTCTCTCTCTCTTTTCACGGCTGGTGGCAGCCCATGCAAGGCAAATAATTGCCTTTCATTTAGCTAATTTCTTCTACACTTTAATCATAATTTCAAGACACTTTCTCTCTCATCACTTCTTCTTCTTTCTTCTTCAACTTTTCTCTCCTCCTTCTCTCTTGCAACCACACGCCTAGCCCTCTCTTCATCACCCAAATCTTCACAAAAATTTCTTCTAATTACATTTCCTAAATCCTTTCACCATTCTAAACATCTTTTCTTCTTGGAGTTTCTTGAAAATCCTTCATTTTCATCATCTTCTTCAAGCTCCAACTTTGAGCATTTTGGGTAAGTTTCAAGACCACTCTCCCTCTCCTTCTATTTTCGTGATTATGGTCTCTTTAATGACCATCCATGGTTCATTTTCCAAGCCTTGATGTTGTTTTAACAAAGTTAAATTTTTAGGGTTTTTGGAGAAGTGCAATCCGAAAATTCAAGAAGCTTCCTTGGTGTTCTTCTTGTTTTCTACACATTGGTAAGAGGGAGACTACTCACTTCAACCACTTATGGTGGTGGGAAGACTTTGTGTGTGTGTTGATGGAGAAATCCATCCTTGTATGCTCTTTGTATGCTTGCTTGAATTATAAATTTTGTATGATTTAGTATTCTTGAATTTGATTGATACTTGATTATGCTCTTGAATATGTTTGATATATAAAATGTGCTTGATCATGTCAGGGTTGCTAAATGGAAAATTTGGAGTTTCCTACCTCAACATGGTGCCACGGTTTTGGCATGGAATCTTGGGCACTTGGATTGATTTTAATGAACTAAAAACCTAAGTGAACTAATGACAAGAAGTTAATACCTAAATGAGAAGGAAAGAATGGATTTGAAGACTTGAAATGGAAGAAGGTGATTTGGGATTCACTATTGGGAGGCTCACGGTTTTAGGCTAGGAAGTGTAGGTAAATTGTGATTTAATTATGACTAGGGTAAGACTTACGTTGATCAATGGATGGATGGAATTAAATGGAAGAAAATTTTGGAATGGAAACCACCATGAGGGCTACGATTTAGGGGCCAAGAAATTAGGACTTAGGTGAGCTAATTTAATAAGTAAACACCTTAAATGAATTAAAGGAATAACATGCAAGATGTTGGCTTAAAAGGATTTGAAATTGGAACCATTGTGAGGCCACGACCTCTAAGGTATTTTTGAGTGTAAGTATGTGATTTTGGTAAATTGAAAGCATAATGAATTAGGTAATTAAGAACCTATGTAATGGGATGGGAAATTGATAAGTTAGAAGAATTTGATAAAATCAAGACTTCATAAATCTTCAAGGACTAAGATTAAAAGCATCATGAGATTTAAGATAATTCTAATTGAGTGAAGAACATGAGAGTGTGAGGCCCTAGAACTTAAATAAATTGCAAGTTATGGGAAATTGAATTGCCTTGGAATGTTAAATTAATTTTATAAATTGATTTTGAACATGAACCTTGAAATAGGGAACAAATTCTAAGTTAGGGTCCATAATGAACCTAATGACTCATCAATTGACTTGATCCTTGTATTATGATGTTATGGGTCCATGTGAGTGGCCATTTGTATATTGATGCTTATATTGGCCTAATGTGGCATATTATGAAATCGTATGAGATTGTGGATCATACATGTTCATGCATAGTATCTTATGCATTGTGATTGTCCTTGTGGACTGTTGTAAGGCCAAGTTGCCTAGAAGATTGAACACACCTTAGTGCGGGTGCGAATAGACAAGTGTAGGTCGTGTTATGACCTCGGGGGCGTCGGGGTGCGGGTCCCTCACATGGACAGTTTAGAGCTCCTCTGTGCCGTGGGGCAAACCGATGCAAACACACCGACGATCCGGACTTGACACTGTCCTATATCGTGATCTAGTGTAGAATGTCTGTGCAATGCCATGATTATGCACGAGAAAATTTATTGATAGCACGGCCTCGCGGTAGGAGTCACGTACATGTCTCCCGATCTTTCTCTCCGATTGTTTGGGTTTAGCTCCATGGAGTAGGACTTTGGGAAAGCATGCATATGAACCATGATATATTGTCATTATTAATGTTTATTTCCTGTAACTGTGACTGATTTGATTATTGTTACTGTGATGATTGTCTGTTTGTTGTGTAAATTCTTGGAAATACTATTGTGATCTGTCTGCTATTGCCTGTTGTTGTTCTACTTTATTATAAATATCGTTGTTGTTATTCTTTCTTATTATTGCTTACAATTGAATTCTTTTATGATAAATTCCGCTGTTGCCGTTATAAAATATATGAACTGTATTGCTTTATGGGCGCTCTGCGCCATGTCGTTTTCTTACTGCCGCAATGGTAATGAAGGATGGGTGTCTCACCTCTTTCCTATATCTTTGTATGTCTGTTTTATACTTATATTGATAAAAGATCGTGAGGAAGATAAGGAGGGACCACACTTTGGTTGATTGGATTGGGCGTTTGGACAAGGTTTCTTCGGCTACGTACGAGTGCAGTTGCGTGGAGGCATTGATGCGACTTGTTGACCTGGGACTCGGCGTCTATGTGTATATGGGGTTGCGGCTTTGTCTGCTAGTAGTACCTATCCCTGGGTCACTACTTTTCCCCCTTTTTTGTGTTTTATTCCCGCTGTATTTTATTGGACTCTGTAATTATTATATTCTATGTCATCAGTGATTTGTGTAAATTGACTATATATATATATATAAGAGATATGATTTTATTTCAGTGGTTGTATCATGGCTTAAATATATTTATATTTCATTCGAGGCTCATATTTTCTACCTATGCAAATTGCCAAAAAAAAAATATAGACTCTTGAGAATTTAAGTTACTGTTATCGTGACTGTGACACACTTGGATTTAGTAACTGTGATGTAATGACGATTATGCTCTGGTTGCTACATCAAGGGGTGTTACATTAGGTGGTATTAGAGCAGTTCATCCTGTTGAGCCGGGGTATGGACTTGCTATGTTTAGGCATATTAGAATTTGGTCTGTTGTGCACTTCCTTGTCTCTTGTTTGAGATGATGGGAAAGGAATGCATGGCTTGCTGTAGGTTGAATGTTGATAGCTACTGTTATACAGTTGCATGATATTGAGGACTGGCCTACTCAATATGTAATGTTCTGTGTGTATAGGAAACTATGACTTCTCATAGGCGTACTATGTTAGGAAAGTAGGAATTCTTTTGTGAGGAGATCAAAAGGTTTTGGAAAAACCGATCTTCTGGAGAAAGAAATAGTTAGTGTAAACTAGATTCGAGAAGCAGTTTGGGAGTTGACGGTTTACGAGGGATTACGCTGTGGAAGCAGAATGAAGAAGTTCGAGCTGGAGATTGTTAGGTTGTATGGAATTGAACTTGTCTTGCTTGAATTGTATGAATTGTGTGACTCTTTGTATTTGGTTTTCATAGAGAGATAACATTGTTTGAAGTAATTTTTTTTTTTGTTGTAATTATGTCTGTCTTTAGAGAGATTCAATGGCTCGCAGTAGACATGCAAGGGCGGTGGCTCGTGACAGACGTACGTATACATGTGAGCGCGGGACAAGACAATAAGAGTATGGCCGCGATTTGCAGAAGAAAGGCAAATGGTAGCTAAGATGACAACTTACCAGGATCGAGGATCGTACAACAACGAGAGTTGGAAGTTGAGGTTCAGAATCTGTTGGAGGAAAGTCGACTTCGGGGCAAACGTGGACTACCTAGATTCCAAAGGAGGAATAATAGAAAAGTTAACCAGTTTAAGCGGAAACCATGCGCACGGGTATCAGGGAAACAACTACAACAACCAATTCCTGGACAAAGTACTAGTGGCGGTGTATCTATTCAGATCCCGACATCTTTGCCAAGATGTATGAAATGCGGAAAGGAACACTTCACGAGGGAGTGTAAGATCAAAGGGATAATATGTTTTAAATGTGGAAAGCCTGGACACGTCTCTCGCAACTGCGACCAAGCAAAGGCAAATTCTTGATCCAATTTGTAAAATTTGTAGAACCACAAGCGAAGCCGAAGAACTTATACCCTGGGAGGTGTTGAGACTTCAAAATTCGGAGATCTAAACCGTGGAAGTTATGCCTCAAATGACGATTCTGTAATCGTGCTGTATAATTCTAGGGGTAACCCTTCCTTTTACAATTTGTAACTTTATGGATCATTGGGATTCATCTGTATCTTTCCTATCTTCAACTTAAATTATTTCCATTTCTGTTACTAAGACTTGTCGTTGACACCTAAGTTTATGTAATCTATTCTATTTCTACTAAAGACTGAATCTTTCGTTGATCTATCTTGCTTACCTAAAATCATATCTAATTGAGCCCATGGTTCTAGAAATTGATTGGTCATTTCCCGATTATCACCTGCTAGAGCGTTTCGACCAACACCTTAGTGATTTTCGAAACTAAGGCTTTTGAGTTCGTAACAGCCAACAAAGTTGAAGCTTTGTGAGGGAAAAGAAATCCAAGGATACGTGTTACCTTTTATAGAGGACAAAAGAAAAGGGAATATGACTGTCACCATTGTAGTCAGTAAGTTTCTTGTGATGAACTACAGTGCTGTCAGTTAAGGAGAAGAATGGAACATCTCAGTGAGATGAGCACCATCGTCAAACGAACGAGATTATGATCAAAGGGTGAGTATCCTCAGAGAAAGATGTACGTCCTGGTCATCATTAAGTTCACGGGAGATTGAGAATGTCCCCGAAATGATTTCGAATGCGCTATGGGCATTATGGGTGCCTCGTGATGCCGTTCGGAATAACAAATCCTCTTGTCGTATTCATGAGTGACATGAATTGTATCTTTTGTCCTTACCTAGAACAGAATTGTCATTGTCATTAATGATGACATTCTGATCTATTCTCGAAAATATGGAGATACACGTTGGACATCTCGGCATAGTTTTCCTGACTTTAAAGGAGAGAGAGTAAATGCCAAAGTATCAGAGTACGGATTCTTAATTGAGAGGGTTCAGTTTTGGATCATGAAGTTCCAAACGGAGGGATTGTTGTGGATTCCCAAGAGATTGAAGAAGTTCTTCAAAAGGAAAAAAAAATCGGAGACCGTAACAGAGACACATAACTGGTGGGATTAGGTAGTTTTATCGAAGAAGACACATAGATTGAAGGAGTATCAATGGATCCTCCAAGATAGCCGGATATCTTGCTCAGTTTACAAGAAGAGAATCAAAACTTCTATGGACTAACGCGTGTGAAGAAAGGTTTTAAAGGTCGAGGAGACATTCGAATGCTTGTCAGATTTGGTTCTACCTAATCCCAGGAAACTGTTTGGAGAATTTTATGCTTCACAGTAAAATCTAGGATATGTGTTCATGCAAGGTTGGGAAGATTGTGACTTACACCTCAAGGTAGTTGAGGACACATTGAGAATTGCCTGACTCACGGTTTGGTGCTAGCCGTAGTTAAAATTTCTCTGAGAATATGGAGACACTTGCTACAATCAATGCCTTTAGCAATCACAAGGACCTAAAGTGTCCATTCGATAAAAAGGGGCTGAACATGAGACAGGAAAGGTGATTAGAGTTTTTGAAGGAGTATGACGTCTAGTTTCAGTGTCGTCCTGTCTGGGTCACTAATAAACCCATTCCAAAATTCTTTGGACTATATCAAATTTCGTTTCGGGTTTGGTTCAATAGCTTGTCAACAGATTCTGTCATCCTTTCTTTCTAAATCTCCATGATATCTCCCATATGTCACGATTGCAAAAGTATGTCACCGATCTAGCCACGTCATCAAACTAAGCCCGATGCAATTCAGAGAGAGTCTGACTTATGAGAAACTTCTCGTGAAGATTGAGAATAGAAGAATAAAGTAACGCAAAGATATAAAGATCGCGTTGGTAAGGGTGATCTAAATTGACGTAACTAGAGACACAATCTGAGGGTAAGAAAATAAGATGAAGAAACACGTTAATGTTTGATCTAAGGGATGAAAATTTCGAGGACGAAATTCCTTTTAGTAGGGGAGTGTTGTAACATCCCGAAGAATACCTATTTGGTCATAAATCATCATTTTATAATATTCTTGATTTTTAGGAATTTTTCTAGAATTTTTCAGAAACGACGAATATTTTAATATATTTTTCGTTTTGCGTGCACACTTGGGCGAGTTGGCAAAACGACTGTAACGCTCCCAAAGTTGGAAAATTTTATTACAAATAGTTATTTTCTAATATTTGTGAATTATGTGAATTCTTTTAGAATTATCCGAGAATGACGAATATTTTAATATATTCTTCGTTTTACGTGAATATTGAGCAGAGTCGTGAAAACGACTGTAATGCTTCAAAAATTGGAAAATTATGTGATGGATAGTCGTTTTATAATATTTGCAATTTTTGAGAATTTTCCGGGAATTTTCCGGAATCGTCAAATATTTTAATATATTCCTCGTTTTGCGTGCGCACTGAGCAGAACCAAGGAAACGCAATGTTTTCTCTGAGAACCTTGGATTATGGACATGTCGACGGGGGATCTTACTAAACCTGAGACTTGACACAGTTTACGAGGTTTCATAATTTTCGAGAAATTCTAACAGATAGAAATAAATCGATATAACAAAAAATTCATCTGTCAGATTAATTAAATACTGACTTCTGTCAACTGTAACTATTATCCATTGGATAATAGTGTGTAATAAAAATCCTATCACATTATCCTAATGTAATCTACTTTATGTCAAATCTATCTACTTTAATTCAAATTTAATGGTTAAATAATCAAAGCTTCCTTAAGAAGCTTTGACCCAAACATTGACCCATGTGCTTTGGCTTCTCTTGGAAGCCAATTTTCACTCTCTCTTCTCTCTCTCTTTTCACGGCTGGTGGCAGCCCATGCAAGGCAAATAATTGCCTTTCATTTAGCTAATTTCTTCTACACTTTAATCATAATTTCAAGACACTTTCTCTCTCATCACTTCTTCTTCTTTCTTCTTCAACTTTTCTCTCCTCCTCTCTCTCTAGCAACCACACGCCTAGCCCTCTCTTCATCACCCAATCTTCACAAAAATTTCTTCTAATTACATTTCCTAAATCCTTTCACCATTCTAAACATCTTTTCTTCTTGGAGTTTCTTGAAAATCCTTCATTTTCATCATCTTCTTCAAGCTCCAACTTTGAGCATTTTGGGTAAGTTTCAAGACCACTCTCCCTCTCCTTCTATTTTCGTGATTATGGTCTCTTTAATGACCATCCATGGTTCATTTTCCAAGCCTTGATGTTGTTTTAACAAAGTTGAATTTTTAGGGTTTTTGGAGAAGTGCAATCCGAAAATTCAAGAAGCTTCCTTGGTGTTCTTCTTGTTTTCTACACATTGGTAAGAGGAGACTACTCACTTCAACCACTTATGGTGGTGGGAAGACTTTGTGTGTGTGTTGATGGAGAAATCCATCCTTGTATGCTCTTTGTATGCTTGCTTGAATTATAAATTTTGTATGATTTAGTATTCTTGAATTTGATTGATACTTGATTATGCTCTTGAATATGTTTGATATATAAAAAAATGTGCTTGATCATGTTGGGGTTGCTAAATGGAAAATTTGGAGTTTCCTACCTCAACATGGTGCCACGGTTTTGGCATGGAATCTTGGGCACTTGGATTGATTTTAATGAACTAAAAACCTAAGTGAACTAATGACAAGAAGTTAATACCTAAAAGAGAAAGAAAGAATGGATTTGAAGACTTGAAATGGAAGAAGGTGATTTGGGATTCACTATTGGGAGGCTCACGGTTTTAGGATAGGAAGTGTAGGTAAATTGTGATTTAATTATGACTAGGGTAAGACTTACGTTGATCAATGGATGGATGGAATTAAATGGAAGAAAATTTTGGAATGGAAACCACCATGAGGGCTACGGTTTTGGGGCCAAGAAATTAGGACTTAGGTGAGCTAATTTAATAAGTAAACACCTTAAATGAATTAAAGGAATAACATGCAAGTTGTTGGCTTAAAAGGATTTGAAATTGGAACCATTGTGAGGCCACGGCCTCTAAGGTATTTTTGAGTGTAAGTATGTGATTTTGGTAAATTGAAAGCATAATGAATTAGGTAATTAAGAACCTATGTAATGGGATGGGAAATTGATAAGTTAGAAGAATTTGATAAAATCAAGACTTCATAAATCTTCAAGGACTAAGATTGAAAGCATCATGAGATTTAAGGTAATTCTAATTGAGTGAAGAACATGAGAGTGTGAGGCCCTAGAACTTAAATAAATTGCAAGTTATGGGAAATTGAATTGCCTTGGAATGTTAAATTAATTTTATAAATTGATTTTGAACATGAACCTTGAAATAGGGAACAAATTCTAAGTTAGGGTCCATAATGAACCTAATGACGCATCAATTGACTTGATCCTTGTATTATGATGTTATGGGTCCATGTGAGTGGCCATTTGTATATTGATGCTTATATTGGCCTAATGTGGCATATTATGGAATCGTATGAGATTGTGGATCATACATGTTCATGCATAGTATCTTATGCATTGTGATTGTCCTTGTGGACTGTTGTAAGGCCAAGTTGCCTAGGAGATTGAACACACCTTAGTGCGGGTGCGAATAGACAAGTGTGGGTCGTGTTATGACCTCGGGGGCGTCGGGGTGCGGGTCCCTCACATGGACAGTTTAGAGCTCCTCTGTGCCGTGGGGCAAACCGATGCAAACATGTAACACCCTAATACAGATATCCAGATATATCCTAGATAGACAGAGATATATAAAGATAACCAGTACTAGAGACGTCACTTCTATACTACATACTAACATATATCTATAATCACAACTGAGTAATTATAGAAAGCCTTGAGAGATTGCGGAAAAGCTTAAACTCATACATATATATATATATACATCTTAGCCACATAAGGGCTTTTGTAATACATATAACATAAAACTTACAGAACAAACATAAACTTATTACATAGTTCGCCTACTTAAAGCAATAAAACTATTCTAGTCTTCATGCTTTATCTTCTCATCCTTAGCGGGGTTTGCCTCTCGTACGAGCCTTTGCTTGTATCTCGAAATCCGCATCGGCACGTGCCGAACCTCGCATCTGGATTTACATGGAATAGCAACTGGGGTGAGAATTAACATTCTCAGTATAAGCAATTCCAATACCAGTTCTCTATAACATTGTATATAACAAAATATATAACAAATGCTATAATTCTAACTTAGGAGCTTGTCCTCTTTTCTCATAACTTAGGAGTTTCCTCCTCTATTCTCTTAACTTAGGAGTTTCCTCCTCTATTCTCTTAACTTAGGAGTTGCCTCCTCTTTTCTCATAACTTAAACACTTTCTAATAGTGTGATAACAATCAAGAGTGAACACACTGCTAATATGTACAGATGTATGGGCGCTGTATATACCAACAGTGACGGACAATGCCCATACAACTGTCCGTAAATGCAATGCTAATGATATGTAATGAATATGCCTAAGGAATCCTAAGTGCATGTGAATGAAATGCAAATGCAGAGTTTTGATTTGGAGCGAAGGAATTTGCTAGGAACTAGTCAAGTATATCATCTAGTGGTAAATAGAGGAAACCTCATCCTCACCTTACACGTATCCTGGCTCATTGAGAAATTCGGGCTTCATCCTTGCTCAAAGAGCGTCTCTGGATTTCCCACTTATCTCCTTAGGCCTTGGCACATCGAGACATCAGGGTTATGTCCTTCTCAAAAGTCCTTCGGACACCCAGCTATCTCCTTTTTGCCTTCATGATCAACATCAAAGGATACTCACTAGATCGATCCTACTTGACTAATTCATAGACTTTCGTACATACTTATATACTTAGTTCCTCTAAGAGCTAAGCATATTCTAGTCTTCTTATGTTTACCCCTTGTGATGAGGAGAATCTGTAACCTCATACTATATGTAACCTTAGCACTTGGTTAGGAATACTTGTTCCCTTAGGAACTTTCTCGATCCCTTACCTCCGGTGAATGACCTCACGTCATATAACGTTACATTCTCATGTAAACATTACTAAACTATGTCTCTTACTTGTACCTAAACTTCACCTCATCACTCCTTTCTCTTAAGTGATCTCTAATGCAACCTTACGTTGCTGAGGTGTTAGGTACTTACCTTTGGCGAACCACTAATCTTGGTTACCCTAAGGTCCTTTCTCTTCATCTTCACACTAGCTTAACTCTCTAGTGTGTGAAGAGCTTAGTGTTATGTTTATCTCTTACATAAACACCATCTTACTCTTTTCTATAGACTCAACTCATCCTAGTGAAAGAGTCTATCTTAACTAATGCCTCATCTAACCTTGCTTAAGGAACCGAGAGCATTTCTCTAAAACTTTGCATAATTAACTCAACTTTGTCTAAAGAGAGTAGTTCATGCATCTAACTTTCCTTTTCTATCACACTTCGGTAGTAGCGTATACTACACTTGTGTGCTAACATACTTATTCTAAACTCAACTTCCATGCTTTACTTGCATCTAAGGAAGTATCTTCTCTTTATCTTGTACTTCTAACTCATCTTAACTTATACTTGAGTTGTTGTACACATTTTGTTCTACTTTTCTGCTATGACATCTTCTTAGTCATAATTCCTCTTCTTGTGTATTTAACAATGTACTAAGTCTCACTTAACTTGAGACTAAGTACCTAAACGTCCCCTCCGTGGAACTCATACACAATCTTATCTCCACTCATGCAATCTAACTCTAGAGTGGCTCTTACTTGCAACTCTTTGTTGCTAAGCTTCTAGGTACCTTCCTAAGGTAATCCACTATTTTTGGATTTCCTAAGGTTCATACCTTTCTCATCATTCTCTACTAGAGTGAATACTATTATTCATCTCTATTGCACTATCTCATCACATCTTAAGTGATATCAGTTGCAACATTAAGTTGCCTAAAGTGCAATATCATTACTTAAAGCAAACCTTTCCTTTAGGATACTTAAAAGCCTATGCTTTCTCATACTTGATGGATAGATATTTTCCACTTGAAAATATTCCATCTTGTGCCTTAACACACTTAGGAAACATGTCTTAATGATTCCCTTAACTATGGCACCTCAAAGCATCCAAAAACCTCATTTTGGAGCTTCAGGATCTCATGCCGCGGCACAGCCTTCTCACGCCGCGGCGCCCTTCTCTCGCGGGCTACTGCTGGGCTAATTTTTAACCTCACGCCGCGGCATGCATCCTCCACGCCGCGGCATTCCCGCGAAACCCCTCGCGCTGCGGTGACTATCTCCACGCCGCGGCGCCATTGAGAACCCCGGTTCTGCGAATTCTACAACTGCGGGTTTTTGCTCTATTGATCATTTTGCTGATTCCAAGCCATCTCAATCCAAATTCTAAGTAATTCTAAGTCCCTAATCAATTCTTTAACATTTAGGAACATCAATTACTCTCTTAAATCTCTTAATTTGGATTATGGCTAGAATTCTCCATTCTTTAACTTAATACTCACTTTGTGATTCCAGGGTCTTCTTTCTTAAGTTGATGTTATAGACAAGTCATAAATGACCCAAGGAACACTTCTATGCAAGCCAAACTCTTCTAACATCTCTAAAACTCAAATTAGCATATTATGTATCTATATGCATACATGAGAATAGAGATGAATAAAAGCTCTAAACCCCTACCTCTTGAAGATTGAAGCCTTGAATCTTGAAGCTTGATCTTCCTCTTCCCTTCTTCTTCCCTTCTCTCCTCTCCCCTTTCTCTCTTTTCTTCTTTGGTTTTCGGTTCTCTTCTTCTCTGCCGAGGAGAACCAAATATAAAGGGGAAGGGACGTGCGAGGAATTACGAGAAAAGATTAATACCGAAACTTCTATCTCTATGGATACCCGAATCATGCTAATTCGAGTTTCCTGCTTCCAACAACCTTAGAATAAATCATAAGATTCATCTAAGTTGTTGTTTCTCTTTCTCATTATTTTCTATATCTATTGCTAGTCATTTGGTATTAAAATGCACAAACCGGTATGCCTCAAAATACCAAACCGACTCGTCTCTTGAAACTTTTGCCACATCTTACTTGGCTCATTTGTGACCTAGAAATAAACTCTCTATGTTTATTTCCTTCAACTTAGCAACTTATGCTATTATCTGAGTCATTTTAAGCCACTTTACAACTTCTGTGTTGCAACTAAGTGCCTAAATGAACTCAGTTTGTCACAAAACTTGACTGACATGCTAAACAAGTTAAATGCTACCTTTCGTAACCATTTACCAGTCTAACATGTACTTAAGGGTATTACAAAACACACCGACGATCCAGACTTGACACTGTCCTATATCGTGATCTAGTGTAGAATGTCTGTGCAATGCCATGATTATGCACGAGAAAATTTATTGATAGCACCGGCCTCGCGTCGAGTCACGTACATGTCTCTGATCTTTCTCTCCGATTTGTTTGGGTTTAGCTCCATGGAGTAGGACTTTGGGAAAGCATGCATATGAACCATGATATATCTGTCATTATTAATGTTTATTTCGTATGCTTGATGGTGATTTGATTATTGTTCTTGTGATGATTGTCTGTTTGTTGTGTAAATTCTTGGAAATACTATTGTGATCTGTCTGCTATTGCCTGTTGTTGTTCTACTTTACTATAAATATCGTTGTTGTTATTCATTCTTATTATTGCTTACAAATGCATTGCTTTTGTTATAAATTCCGTTGTTGCCATTGATAAATATATGAACTGTATTGCCTTATGGGCGCTCTGCGCCGTGTCGTTTTCTTACTGCCATAATGGTAATGAAGGATGGGTGTCTCACCTCTTTCCTATATCCTTGTTTGTCTGTTTTATACTTATATTGATAAAAGATCGTGAGGAAGATAAGGAGGGACCACACTTTGGTTGATTGGATTGGGCGTTTGGACAAGGTTTCTTCGGCTACGTACGAGTGCGAGTGCGATTGCGTGGAGGCATTGATGCGACTTATTGACCGGGACTCGAGCGGCGTCGTATGTGTATATGGGGTTGCGGCTTTGTCTGCTAGTAGTACCTATCCCTGGGTCACTACTTTTCCCCCTTTTTTGTGTTTTATTCCCGCTGTATTTTATTGGACTTTGTAATTATTATATTCTATGTCATCAGTGATTTATGTAAATTGACTATATATATATATATAAGAGATATGATTTTATTTCAGTGGTTGTATCATGGCTTGAATATATTTATATTTCATTCGAGGCTCATATTTTCTACCTATGCAAATTGCCAAAAAAAAAAATATAGACTCTTGAGAATTTAAGTTATTCTTGTTATCGTGTTGTGACACACTTGGATTTAGTAATGCTTGTGATGTAATGACGATTATGCTCTGGTTGCTACATCAAGGGGTGTTACATTAGGTGGTATTAGAGCGAGTTCATCTGTTGAGTTGGGGGTATGGACTTGCTATGTTTAGGCATATTAGAATTTGATATGTTGTGCACTTCCTTGTCTCTTGTTTGAGATGATGGGAAAGGAATGCATGGCTTGCTGTAGGTTGAATGTTGATAGCTACTGTTATACAGTTGCATGATATTGAGGACTGACCTACTCAATATGTAATGTTCTGTGTGTATAGGAAACTATGACTTCTCCTAGGCGTACTATGTTAGGAAAGTAGGAATTCTTTTGTGAGGAGATCAAAAGGTTTTGGAAAAACCGATCTTCTGGAGAAAGAAATAGTTAGTGTAAACTAGATTCGAGAAGCAGTTTGGGAGTTGACGGTTTACGAGGGATTACGCTGTGGAAGCAGAATGAAGAAGTTCGAGCTGGAGATTGTTAGGTTGTATGGAATTGAACTTGTCTTGCTTGAATTGTATGAATTGTGTGACTCTTTGTATTTGGTTTTCATAGAGAGATAACATTGTTTGAAGTAATTTTTTTTTGTTTGTTGTAATTATGTCTGTCTTCAGAGAGATTCAATGGCTCGCAGTAGACATGCAAGGGCGGTGGCTCGTGACAGACGTATACATGTGAGCGCGGGACAAGACAATAAGAGTATGGCCGCGACTGCAGAAGAAAGGCAAATGGTAGCTAAGATGACAACTTACCAGGATCAGAGGATCGTACAACAACGAGAGTTGGAAGTTGAGGTTCAGAATCTGTTGGAGGAAAGTCGACTTCGGGGCAAACGTGGACTACCTAGATTCCAAAGGAGGAATAATAGAAAAGTTAACCAGTTTAAGCGGAAACCATGCGCACGGGTATCAGGGAAACAACAACAACAACCAATTCCTGGACAAAGTACTAGTGGCGGTGTATCTATTCAGATCCCGACATCTTTGCCAAGATGTAAGAAATGTGAAAAGGAACACTTCACGAGGGAGTGTAAGATCAAAGGGATAATCTGTTTTAAATGTGGAAAGCCTGGACACGTCTCTCGCAACTGCGACCAAGCAAAGGCAAATTCTTGACCAATCTTTGTAAAAAATTTGTAGAACCACAAGCAGAAGCCAGAACTTATACCCTGGGAGGTGCTGAGACTTCAAAATTCGGAGATCTAAACCGTGGAAGTTATGCCTCAAATGACGATTCTGTAATCGTGCTGTATAATTCTAGGGGTAACCCTTCCTTTTACAATTTGTAACTTTATGGATCATTAGGATTCATCTGTATCTTTCCTATCTTCAACTTAAATTATTTCCATTTCTGTTACTAAGACTTGTCGTTGACACCTAAGTTTATGTAATCTATTCTATTTCTACTAAAGACTGAATCTTTCGTTGATCTATCTTGCTTACCTAAAATCATATCTAATTGAGCCCATGGTTCTAGAAATTGATTGGTCATTTCCCGATTATCACCTGCTAGAGCGTTTCGACCAACACCTTAGTGACTTTCGAAACTAAGGCTTTTGAGTTCGTAACAGCCAACAAAGTTGAAGCTTTGTGAGGGAAAAGAAATCCAAGGATACGTGTTACCTTTTATAGAGGACAAAAGAAAAGGGAATATGACTGTCACCATTGTAGTCAGTAAGTTTCTTGTGATGAACTACAGTGCTGTCAGTTAAGGAAAAGAATGGAACATCTCAGTGAGATGAGCACCATCGTCAAACGAACGAGATTATGATCAAAGGGTGAGTATCCTCAGAGAAAGATGTATGTCCTGGTCATCATTAAGTTCACGGGAGATTGAGAATGTCCCCGAAATGATTTCGAATGCGCTATGGGCATTATGGGTGCCTCGTGATGCCGTTCGGAATAACAAATCCTCTTGTCGTATTCATGAGTGACATGAATTGTATCTTTTGTCCTTACCTAGAACGAGAATTGTCATTGTCATTAATGATGACATTCGATCTATTCTCGAAAATATGGAGATACACGTTGGACATCTCGGCATAGTTTTCCGACTTTAAAGGAGAGAGAGTAAATGCCAAAGTATCGAGTACGGATTCTTAATTGAGAGGGTCGGTTTTGGATCATGAAGTTCCAAACGGAGGGATTGTTGTGGATTCCCAAGAGATTGAAGCAGTTCTTCAAAAGGAAAAAAAAATCGGAGACCGTAAAAGAGACATATAACTGGTGGGATTAGCTAGTTTTATCGAAGAAGACACATAGATTGAAGGAGTATCAATGGATCCTCCAAGATAGCCGGATATCTTGCTCAGTTTACAAGAAGAGAATCAAAACTTCTATGGACTAACGCGTGTGAAGAAAGGTTTTAAAGGTCGAGGAGACATTCGAATGCTTGTCAGATTTGGTTCTACCTAATCCCAGGAAACTGTTTGGAGAATTTTATGCTTCACAGTAAAATCTAGGATATGTGTTCATGCAAGGTTGGGAAGATTGTGACTTACACCTCAAGGTAGTTGAGGACACATTGAGAATTGCCTGACTCACGGTTTGGTGCTAGCCGTAGTTAAAATTTCTCTGAGAATATGGAGACACTTGCTACAATCAATGCCTTTAGCAATCACAAGGACCTGAAGTGTCCATTCGATAAAAAAAAAAGGGGCTGAACATGAGACGGGAAAGGTGATTAGAGTTTTTGAAGGAGTATGACGTCTAGTTTCAGTGTCGTCCTGTCTGGGTCACTAATAAACCCATTCCAAAATTCTTTGGACTATATCAAATTTCGTTTCGGGTTTAGTTCAATAGCTTGTCAACAGATTCTGTCATCCTTTCTTTCTAAATCTCCATGATATCTCCCATATGTCACGATTGCAAAAGTATGTCACCGATCCAGCCACGTCATCAAACTAAGCCCGATGCAATTCAGAGAGAGTCTGACTTATGAGAAACTTCTCGTGAAGATTGAGAATAGAAGAATAAAGCAACGCAAAGATATAAAGATCGCGTTGGTAAGGGTGATCTAAATTGACGTAACTAGAGACACAATCTGAGGGTAAGAAAATAAGATGAAGAAACACGTTAATGTTTGATCTAAGGGATGAAAATTTCGAGGACGAAATTCCTTTTAGTAGGGGAGTGTTGTAACATCCCGAAGAATACCTATTTGGTCATAAATCATCATTTTATAATATTCTTGATTTTTAGGAATTTTTCTAGAATTTTTCGGAAACGACGAATATTTTAATATATTCCTCGTTTTGCGTGCACACTGGGCAGAGTTGGCAAAACGACCGTAACGCTCCCAAAGTTGGAAAATTTTATTACAAATAGTTATTTTCTAATATTTGTGAATTATGTGAATTCTTTTAGAATTATCCGAGAATGACGAATATTTTAATATATTCTTCGTTTTACGTGAATATTGAGCTGAGTCGTGAAAACGACTGTAATGCTTCAAAAATTGGAAAATTATGTGATGGATAGTCGTTTTATAATATTTGCAATTTTTGAGAATTTTCCGGGAATTTTTCGGAATCGTCGAATATTTTAATATATTTCTCGTTTTGCGTGCGCACTGAGCAGAACCAAGGAAACGCAATGTTTTCTCTGAGAACCTTGGATTATGGACATGTCGACGGGGGATCTTACTAAACCTGAGACTTGACACAGTTTACGAGGTTTCATAATTTTCGAGAAATTCTAACAGATAGAAATAAATCGATATAACAAAAAATTCATCTGTCAGATTAATTAAATACTGACTTCTAATTGTAACTATTATCCATTGGATAATAGTGTGTAATAAAAATCCTATCACATTATCCTAATGTAATCTACTTTATGTCAAATCTATCTACTTTAATTCAAATTTAATGGTTAAATAATCAAAGCTTCCTTAAGAAGCTTTGACCCAAACATTGACCCATGTGCTTTGGCTTCTCTTGGAAGCCAATTTTCTCTCTCTTCTCTCTCTCTTTTCACGGCTGGTGGCAGCCCATGCAAGGCAAATAATTGCCTTTCATTTAGCTAATTTCTTCTACACTTTAATCATAATTTCAAGACACTTTCTCTCTCATCACTTCTTCTTCTTTCTTCTTCAACTTTTCTCTCCTCCTTCTCTCTAGCAACCACACGCCTAGCCCTCTCTTCATCACCCTAATCTTCACAAAAATTTCTTCTAATTACATTTCCTAAATCCTTTCACCATTCTAAACATCTTTTCTTCTTGGAGTTTCTTGAAAATCCTTCATTTTCATCATCTTCTTCAAGCTCCAACTTTGAGCATTTTGGGTAAGTTTCAAGACCACTCTCCCTCTCCTTCTATTTTTGTGATTATGGTCTCTTTAATGACCATCCATGGTTCATTTTCCAAGCCTTGATGTTGTTTTAACAAAGTTGAATTTTTAGGGTTTTTGGAGAAGTGCAATCCGAAAATTCAAGAAGCTTCCTTGGTGTTCTTCTTGTTTTCTACACATTGGTAAGAGGGAGACTACTCACTTCAACCACTTATGGTGGTGGGAAGACTTTGTGTGTGTGTTGATGGAGAAATCCATCCTTGTATGCTCTTTGTATGCTTGCTTGAATTATAAATTTTGTATGATTTAGTATTCTTGAATTTGATTGATACTTGATTATGCTCTTGAATATGTTTGATATATAAAATGTGCTTGATCATGTCGGGGTTGCTAAATGGAAAATTTGGAGTTTCCTACCTCAACATGGTGCCACGGTTTTGGCATGGAATCTTGGGCACTTGGATTGATTTTAATGAACTAAAAACCTAAGTGAACTAATGACAAGAAGTTAATACCTAAAAGAGAAAGAAAGAATGGATTTGAAGACTTGAAATGGAAGAAGGTGATTTGGGATTCACTATTGGGAGGCTCACGGTTTTAGGATAGGAAGTGTAGGTAAATTGTGATTTAATTATGACTAGGGTAAGACTTACGTTGATCAATGGATGGATGGAATTAAATGGAAGAAAATTTTGGAATGGAAACCACCATGAGGGCTACGGTTTTGGGGCCAAGAAATTAGGACTTAGGTGAGCTAATTTAATAAGTAAACACCTTAAATGAATTAAAGGAATAACATGCAAGTTGTTGGCTTAAAAGGATTTGAAATTGGAACCATTGTGAGGCCACGGCCTCTAAGGTATTTTTGAGTGTAAGTATGTGATTTTGGTAAATTGAAAGCATAATGAATTAGGTAATTAAGAACCTATGTAATGGGATGGGAAATTGATAAGTTAGAAGAATTTGATAAAATCAAGACTTCATAAATCTTCAAGGACTAAGATTGAAAGCATCATGAGATTTAAGGTAATTCTAATTGAGTGAAGAACATGAGAGTGTGAGGCCCTAGAACTTAAATAAATTGCAAGTTATGGGAAATTGAATTGCCTTGGAATGTTAAATTAATTTTATAAATTGATTTTGAACATGAACCTTGAAATAGGGAACAAATTCTAAGTTAGGGTCCATAATGAACCTAATGACGCATCAATTGACTTGATCCTTGTATTATGATGTTATGGGTCCATGTGAGTGGCCATTTGTATATTGATGCTTATATTGGCCTAATGTGGCATATTATGGAATCGTATGAGATTGTGGATCATACATGTTCATGCATAGTGTCTTATGCATTGTGATTGTCCTTGTGGACTGTTGTAAGGCCAAGTTGCCTAGGAGATTGAACACACCTTAGTGCGGGTGCGAATAGACAAGTGTGGGTCGTGTTATGACCTCGGGGCGTCGGGTGCGGGTCCCTCACATGGACAGTTTAGAGCTCCTGCGTGCCGTGGGGCAAACCGATGCAAACACACCGACGATCCGGACTTGACACTGTCCCTATATCGTGATCTAGTGTAGAATGTACGTGCAATGCCATGATTATGCACGAGAAAATTTATTGATAGCACCGGCCTCGGCGGTAGGAGTCATAGACATGTCTCCCGATCTTTCTCTCGACATTGTTTGGGTTTAGCTCCATGGAGTAGGACTTTGGGAAAGCATGCATATGAACCATGATATATTCTGTCATTATTAATGTTTATTTCCGTAATGCTTGTGGTGATTTGATTATTATTACTTGTGATGATTGTCTGTTTGTTGTGTAAATTCTTGGAAATACTATTGTGATCTCATCTGCTATTGCTGTTGTTGTTCTACTTTACTATAAATATCGTTGTTGTTATTCATTCTTATTATTGCTTACAAATGCATTGCTTTTGTTATAAATTCCTTTGTTGCCGTTGATAAATATATGAACTGTATTGCCTTATGGGCGCTGCTGCGTGGGTGTCGTTTTTCTTGCCATAATGGTAATGAAGGATGGGTGTCTCACCTCTTTCCTATATCCTTGTATGTCTGTTTTATACTTATATTGATAAAAGATCGCGAGGAAGATAAGGAGGGACCACACTTTGGTTGATTGGATTGGGCGTTTGGACAAGGTTTCTTCGGCTACGTACGAGTGTAGTTGCGTGGAGGCATTGATGCGACTTGTTATCTGGGACTCCAAGCGTCGTATGTGTATATGGGGTTGCGGCTTTGTGTCCGCTAGTAGTACCTATCCACGGGTCACTACTTTTCCCCCTTTTTGTGTTTTATTCATTGTATTTTATTGGACTCGTAATTATTATATTCTATGTCATCAGTGATTTGTGTAAATTGACTATATATATATATATAAGAGATATGATTTTATTTCAGTGGTTGTATCATGGCTTGAATATATTTATATTTCATTCGAGGCTCATATTTTCTACCAATGCAAATTGCCAAAAAAAAAATATAGACTCTTGAGAATTTAAGTTACTGTTATCATGACTGTGACACACTTGGATTTAGTAACTGTGATGCAATGACGATTATGCTCTGGTTGCTACATCAAGGGGTGTTACATTAGGTGGTATTAGAGCAGTTCATCCTGTTGAGCCGGGGTATGGACTTGCTATGTTTAGGCATATTAGAATTTGGTCTGTTGTGCACTTCCTTGTCTCTTGTTTGAGATGATGGGAAAGGAATGCATGGCTTGCTGTAGGTTGAATGTTGATAGCTACTGTTATACAGTTGCATGATATTGAGGACTGGCCTACTCAATATGTAATGTTCTGTGTGTATAGGAAACTATGACTTCTCCTAGGCGTACTATGTTAGGAAAGTAGGAATTCTTTTGTGAGGAGATCAAAAGGTTTTGGAAAAACCGATCTTCTGGAGAAAGAAATAGTTAGTGTAAACTAGATTCGAGAAGCAGTTTGGGAGTTGACTGCTTACGAGGGATTACGCTGTGGAAGCAGAATGAAGAAGTTCGAGTGGAGATTGTTAGGTTGTATGGAATTGAACTTGTCTTGCTTGAATTGTATGAATTGTGTGACTCTTTGTATTTGGTTTTCATAGAGAGATAACATTGTTTGAAGTAATTTTTTTTTTGTTTGTTGTAATTATGTCTGTCTTCAGAGAGATTCAATGGCTCGCAGTAGACATGCAAGGGCGGTGGCTCGTGACAGACGTATACATGTGAGCACGGGACAAGACAATAAGAGTATGGTCGCGACTGCAGAAGAAAGGCAAATGGTAGCTAAGATGACAACTTACCAGGATCAGAGGATCGTACAACAACGAGAGTTGGAAGTTGAGGTTCAGAATCTGTTGGAGGAAAGTCGACTTCGGGGCAAACGTGGACTACCTAGATTCCAAAGGAGGAATAATAGAAAAGTTAACCAGTTTAAGCGGAAACCATGCGCACGGGTATCAGGGAAACAACAACAACAACCAATTCTTGGACAAAGTACTAGTGGCGGTGTATCTATTCAGATCCCGACATCTTTGCCAAGATGTAAGAAATGTGAAAAAGGAACACTTCACGAGGGAGTGTAAGATCAAAGGGATAATCTGTTTTAAATGTGGAAAGCTGGACACGTCTCTCGCAAGCGCGACCAAGCAAAGGCAAATTCTTGATCAATCGTTGTAAAAATTTGTAGAACCCACGCGAAGCGAACTTATACCCGGGAGGTCTTTGAGACTTCAAAATTCGGAGATCTAAACCGTGGAAGTTATGCCTCAAATGACGATTCTCGTAATCGTCGTCTTTGTATAATTCTAGGGGTAACCCTTCCTTTTACAATTTGTAACTTTATGGATCATTAGGATTCATCCGTATCTTTCCTATCTTCAACTTAAATTATTTCCATTTCTGTTACTAAGACTTGTCGTTGACACCTAAGTTTATGTAATCTATTCTATTTCTACTAAAGACTGAATCTTTCGTTGATCTATCTTGCTTACCTAAAATCATATCTAATTGAGCCCATGGTTCTAGAAATTGATTGGTCATTTCCCGATTATCACCTGCTAGAGCGTTTCGACCAACACCTTAGTGACTTTCGAAACTAAGGCTTTTGAGTTCGTAACAGCCAACAAAGTTGAAGCTTTGTGAGGGGAAAAGAAATCCAAGGATACGTGTTACCTTTTATAGAGGACAAAAGAAAAGGGAATATGACTGTCACCATTGTAGTCAGTAAGTTTCTTGTGATGAACTACAGTGCTGTCAGTTAAGGAAAAGAATGGAACATCTCAGTGAGATGAGCACCATCGTCAAACGAACGAGATTATGATCAAAGGGTGAGTATCCTCAGAGAAAGATGTACGTCCTGGTCATCATTAAGTTCACGGGAGATTGAGAATGTCCCCGAAATGATTTCGAATGCGCTATGGGCATTATGGGTGCCTCGTGATGCCGTTCGGAATAACAAATCCTCTTGTCGTATTCATGAGTGACATGAATTGTATCTTTTGTCCTTACCTAGAACAGAATTGTCATTGTCATTAATGATGACATTCTGATCTATTCTCGAAAATATGGAGATACACGTTGGACATCTCGGCATAGTTTTCCTGACTTTAAAGGAGAGAGAGTAAATGCCAAAGTATCAGAGTACGGATTCTTAATTGAGAGGGTTCAGTTTTGGATCATGAAGTTCCAAACGGAGGGATTGTTGTGGATTCCCAAGAGATTGAAGCAGTTCTTCAAAAGGAAAAAAAAATCGGAGACCGTAAAAGAGACACATAACTGGTGGGATTAGCTAGTTTTATCGAAGAAGACACATAGATTGAAGGAGTATCAATGGATCCTCCAAGATAGCCGGATATCTTGCTCAGTTTACAAGAAGAGAATCAAAACTTCTATGGACTAACGCGTGTGAAGAAAGGTTTTAAAGGTCGAGGAGACATTCGAATGCTTGTCAGATTTGGTTCTACCTAATCCCAGGAAACTGTTTGGAGAATTTTATGCTTCACAGTAAAATCTAGGATATGTGTTCATGCAAGGTTGGGAAGATTGTGACTTACACCTCATGGTAGTTGAGGACACATTGAGAATTGCCTGACTCACGGTTTGGTGCTAGCCGTAGTTAAAATTTCTCTGAGAATATGGAGACACTTGCTACAATCAATGCCTTTAGCAATCACAAGGACCTAAAGTGTCCATTCGATAAAAAGGGGCTGAACATGAGACAGGAAAGGTGATTAGAGTTTTTGAAGGAGTATGACGTCTAGTTTCAGTGTCGTCCTGTCTGGGTCACTAATAAACCCATTCCAAAATTCTTTGGACTATATCAAATTTCGTTTCGGGTTTGGTTCAATAGCTTGTCAACAGATTCTGTCATCCTTTCTTTCTAAATCTCCATGATATCTCCCATATGTCACGATTGTAAAAGTATGTCACCGATCCAGCCACGTCATCAAACTAAGCCCGATGCAATTCAGAGAGAGTCTGACTTATGAGAAACTTCTCGTGAAGATTGAGAATAGAAGAATAAAGCAACGCAAAGATATAAAGATCGCGTTGGTAAGGGTGATCTAAATTGACGTAACTAGAGGCACAATCTGAGGGTAAGAAAATAAGATGAAGAAACACGTTAATGTTTGATCTAAGGGATGAAAATTTCGAGGACGAAATTCCTTTTAGTAGGGGAGTGTTGTAACATCCCGAAGAATACCTATTTGGTCATAAATCATCATTTTATAATATTCTTGATTTTTAGGAATTTTTCTAGAATTTTTCAGAAACGACGAATATTTTAATATATTCCTCGTTTTGCGTGCACACTGGGCAGAGTTGGCAAAACGACCGTAACGCTCCCAAACTTGGAAAATTTTATTACAAATAGTTATTTTCTAATATTTGTGAATTATGTGAATTCTTTTAGAATTATCCGAGAATGACGAATATTTTAATATATTCTTCGTTTTACGTGAATATTGAGCAGAGTCGTGAAAACGACTGTAATGCTTCAAAAATTGGAAAATTATGTGATGGATAGTCGTTTTATAATATTTGCAATTTTTGAGAATTTTCTGGGAATTTTTCGGAATCGTCGAATATTTTAATATATTTCTCATTTTGCGTGCGCACTGAGCAGAACCAAGGAAACGCAATGTTTTCTCTGAGAACCTTGGATTATGGACATGTCGACGGGGGATCTTACTAAACCTGAGACTTGACACAGTTTACGAGGTTTCATAATTTTCGAGAAATTCTAACAGATAGAAATAAATCGATATAACAAAAAATTCATCCGTCGATTAATTAAATACCGACTTCATTAATCGTAACTATTATCCATTGGATAATAGTGTGTAATAAAAATCCTATCACATTATCCTAATGTAATCTACTTTATGTCAAATCTATCTACTTTAATTCAAATTTAATGGTTAAATAATCAAAGCTTCCTTCCTTAAGAAGCTTTGACCCAAACATTGACCCATGTGCTTTGGCTTCTCTTGGAAGCCAATTTTCCTCTCTCTCTCTCTCTCTCTTTTCACGGCTGGTGGCAGCCCATGCAAGGCAAATAATTGCCTTTCATTTAGCTAATTTCTTCTACACTTTAATCATAATTTCAAGACACTTTCTCTCTCATCACTTCTTCTTCTTTCTTCTTCAACTTTTCTCTCCTCCTTCTCTCTAGCAACCACACGCCTAGCCCTCTCTTCATCACCCTAATCTTCACAAAAATTTCTTCTAATTACATTTCCTAAATCCTTTCACCATTCTAAACATCTTTTCTTCTTGGAGTTTCTTGAAAATCCTTCATTTTCATCATCTTCTTCAAGCTCCAACTTTGAGCATTTTGGGTAAGTTTCAAGACCACTCTCCCTCTCCTTCTATTTTTGTGATTATGGTCTCTTTAATGACCATCCATGGTTCATTTTCCAAGCCTTGATGTTGTTTTAACAAAGTTGAATTTTTAGGGTTTTTGGAGAAGTGCAATCCGAAAATTCAAGAAGCTTCCTTGGTGTTCTTCTTGTTTTCTACACATTGGTAAGAGGAGACTACTCACTTCAACCACTTATGGTGGTGGGAAGACTTTGTGTGTGTGTTGATGGAGAAATCCATCCTTGTATGCTCTTTGTATGCTTGCTTGAATTATAAATTTTGTATGATTTAGTATTCTTGAATTTGATTGATACTTGATTATGCTCTTGAATATGTTTGATATATAAAATGTGCTTGATCATGTCGGGGTTGCTAAATGGAAAATTTGGAGTTTCCTACCTCAACATGGTGCCACGGTTTTGGCATGGAATCTTGGGCACTTGGATTGATTTTAATGAACTAAAAACCTAAGTGAACTAATGACAAGAAGTTAATACCTAAAAGAGAAAGAAAGAATGGATTTGAAGACTTGAAATGGAAGAAGGTGATTTGGGATTCACTATTGGGAGGCTCACGGTTTTAGGATAGGAAGTGTAGGTAAATTGTGATTTAATTATGACTAGGGTAAGACTTACGTTGATCAATGGATGGATGGAATTAAATGGAAGAAAATTTTGGAATGGAAACCACCATGAGGGCTACGGTTTTGGGGCCAAGAAATTAGGACTTAGGTGAGCTAATTTAATAAGTAAACACCTTAAATGAATTAAAGGAATAACATGCAAGTTGTTGGCTTAAAAGGATTTGAAATTGGAACCATTGTGAGGCCACGGCCTCTAAGGTATTTTTGAGTGTAAGTATGTGATTTTGGTAAATTGAAAGCATAATGAATTAGGTAATTAAGAACCTATGTAATGGATGGGAAATTGATAAGTTAGAAGAATTTGATAAAATCAAGACTTCATAAATCTTCAAGGACTAAGATTGAAAGCATCATGAGATTTAAGGTAATTCTAATTGAGTGAAGAACATGAGAGTGTGAGGCCCTAGAACTTAAATAAATTGCAAGTTATGGGAAATTGAATTGCCTTGGAATGTTAAATTAATTTTATAAATTGATTTTGAACATGAACCTTGAAATAGGGAACAAATTCTAAGTTAGGGTCCATAATGAACCTAATGACGCATCAATTGACTTGATCCTTGTATTATGATGTTATGGGTCCATGTGAGTGGCCATTTGTATATTGATGCTTATATTGGCCTAATGTGGCATATTATGGAATCGTATGAGATTGTGGATCATACATGTTCATGCATAGTGTCTTATGCATTGTGATTGTCCTTGTGGACTGTTGTAAGGCCAAGTTGCCTAGGAGATTGAACACACCTTAGTGCGGGTGCGAATAGACAAGTGTGGGTCGTGTTATGACCTCGGGGGCGTCGGGGTGCGGGTCCCTCACATGGACAGTTTAGAGCTCCTCTGTGCCGTGGGGCAAACCGATGCAAACACACCGACGATCCGGACTTGACACTGTCCTATATCGTGATCTAGTGTAGAATGTCTGTGCAATGCCATGATTGTGCACGAGAAAATTTATTGATAGCACTGGCCTCGGCAGCCGAGTCACAGACATGTCTCCTGATCTTTCTCTCCGACTGTTTGGGTTTAGCTCCATGGAGTAGGACTTTGGGAAAGCATGCATATGAACCATGATATATTATGTCACTATCAATGTTTATTTCCTGTAACTGTGACTGATTTGATTATTGTTACTGTGATGATTGTCTGTTTGTTGTGTAAATTCTTGGAAATACTATTGTGATCTGTCTGCTATTGCCTGTTGTTGTTCTACTTTACTATAAATATCGTTGTTGTTATTCATTCTTATTATTGCTTACAAATGCATTGCTTTTGTTATAAATTCCGCTGTTGCCGTTGATAAATATATGAACTGTATTGCCTTATGGGCGCTCTGCGCCGTGTCGTTTTCTTACTGCCATAATGGTAATGAAGGATGGGTGTCTCACCTCTTTCCTATATCCTTGTATGTCTGTTTTATACTTATATTGATAAAAGATCGCGAGGAAGATAAGGAGGGACCACACTTTGGTTGATTGGATTGGGCGTTTGGACAAGGTTTCTTCGGCTACGTACGAGTGTAGTTGCGTGGAGGCATTGATGCCTGCCTTGTTGACTGGGACTCCGAGCGTCGTATGTGTATATGGGGTTGCGGCTTTGTCTGCTAGTAGTACCTATCCCTGGGTCACTACTTTTCCCCCTTTTTTGTGTTTTATTCCCGCTGTATTTTATTGGACTCGTAATTATTATATTCTATGTCATCGGTGATTTGTGTAAATTGACTATATATATATATATAAGAGATATGATTTTATTTCAGTGGTTGTATCATGGCTTGAATATATTTATATTTCATTCGAGGCTCATATTTTCTACCAATGCAAATTGCCAAAAAAAAAAAATATAGACTCTTGAGAATTTAAGTTACTGTTATCATGACTGTGACACACTTGGATTTAGTAACTGTGATGTAATGACGATTATGCTCTGGTTGCTACATCAAGGGGTGTTACACCATGCAAGGTGTAGCCTTGCTTGGCTTCATCCAAGCCTTTGGATGAATCAAAGATCAAGATTAAAACTTGGTTAGCAAGCTTAGCCCTCATTGGTTCGTCCTTGCCTTGTCATCCACCTTAGTCACTAACCTAGTCATTAGCTTAGTCACTAATTCGCTTAGTCACACACTTAGTCATCATGTTCTAGAGAATTCCTTCACTAATGATGCTTAATTAAGCTACTAAGTTAACTGTATTAGCTAAACGTGGGTCTCGCAAAACATTTTAGGGTCCACTATCATCTAATTATATCGACTAATAAAATAATATACAAAATTATTTTATTGGATGATTAAATCCTAAAAATTAAAAGATTAATTATCGTCTCATTCAATTGGGTTTAGTAAGATCCCCCCGGTCTGAATAATTAAAACAAGATTTCCCTACCGAAAAAATAATATTTTTTCCTATCCCAGAGCAAATCGCACAAAAGTCCAAATAAAATCACAGACAAGTAATATTGCTAATCGTAACATATAGAAAAATTAAAAACAAGTACAATCGGGACATAACGGTCATTTTTCCATTTTTTTTCCCACGACGAAGCAAATCATCCAAAACGTTTAAATAAAATTACAGACAAGTATTAATTGTATGTATATCACCGAGAAAAAATTAAAACAGTAGCTCGAGAAAATTTTTATTTTACGGTCTCAAGCAAAATACGTAAAACGATCAAATAAAATTTTAGCCTGTAAAACATATTTGTATTTCATACAAAAAAACAAGAAACAGTAAAATAGGGACATAACAGTCATTTACACAAAAGCTTGAAAAACAGCAAATAGAACATTCGGGACATTTTCTAAAAATTGGGGTGTTACAATTCTGCTGCATAATTTTGTTGTTTTGTTGTTCCAATTGTGTTTTTCTACTGCAACACACCATTGTTTGTTTTTTGGTATAAATCTGTTGCTTTCCATTTGCAGTTCACTGGATTTTCGTTTTTACTGTTCCATTGGATTGTTTACTATTCCATTGGATTTTTGCTGCATTTCATGACTCCTGTGAATATGCATTGCTTCACTCAACACAATTGATACTTCTGTTGTACAAATAACATATTCATCTACTGCAGAATCTCTTGCATGATCTGCTGAGCTGCATAGCCTGATTTGTGCATAACCTTGCTGCGGTTACTGTTCCATTGGTCTTCTTGCACCACATTCGGTTTTTGTATGTCATTTTGCTGCATTTGATCATCCATATACTTCATTATTAATATTTTAAAGTTCTCATCTTCATTCTTGAGTTTCACCTCCACTTTCACTTTTGGGTTTCACTTTGTCCCCATTTTTCTGAATCCAAAAAGGCACTAGTAGATAGGAATTGTACTTGCGATAGAGTCTTGAGCTGAAACTTGGCCCCCAAAGGTAAACCATCATTCTAAGCAAACAGATCCTAAAAGGATTATTCTTGCATAATTTGGCCAAAATCCATCGTTTGGTAGGGTTTTTGAGCAAATTTAGGTGAGACAATGGTATTTTTGTAATTTTTGGGTGAGCAAACATGCTCAGAATAAGCTGAAAATTGGTGGGTTGAAGGAAAATGGCCTTCTCCACAAGGCTCATGGCTTTGCCATTTGCAACACCCTGGTTTGTCCAAATCCTTCATTTAGACCACTTTTTCATTTTTTGAAGATTTTTTATTGCATTTTTAGTTCCATTTTAGTGTAGTTTTAAGTGTGTGGTGGTCTCATATTTTTTAAAAATCATTTGATAGGTCAATTAGATTTATTTTGGTGCATTTCTAGTGTTGGATACTCCATTTTGTTATTTTGTTGTTTTTGAGTTTTGCATGTTATATGACTAGGTCCAATCCTGGTTATTTGCATAATTTTGATCCTGAGATAGATAGGACTTTTCATACCTTGCATAGGTTCAATAGATTTGATTCTGCATTTGCTGAGCATATAGGAAGTAGTGATTCTTCATATACTTATCATACTAGTGATTCTGCTTCTGAATTTTCTGATTTTGCACTTTCTGTCACTGATCCATCCTTCAATTCTGATTCTACTGAGCATACTGAGATTATGGATAATAGAACCTTGAAGGAGCTGGCTACTCCTGATGTTACATATCAGTCTTTATGCATTTAGTATCCTGATGTTGATGTTCCATTTGAACTTAAATTTGGATTGATTCATTTGCTGCCTAAGTTCAATGGTCATGCAGGAGAAGATCCTCATAAGCACCTCAAGGAGTTCCACATTGTGTGTTCTACCATGAAGCCTCAAGGCATCTCTGAAGATCACATCAAACTTAGAGCATTCCCTTTCTCATTACAGGATGCTGCTAAAGACTAGCTGTATTACTTGCATCCAAGATCTGTCACTAGCTGGAATGATCTTAAGAGGCTATTTTTGGAGAAATTCTTTCCTGCATCAAGGGTTGCGTCAATTCGAAAAGAGATATGTGGCATCAGGCAGTTTGACAGAGAACCATTGTTTGAATATTGGGAAAGATTCAAGAAAATGTGTGCTAGTTGTCCTCACCATCAGATTAGTGATTAGTTACTAATCCAATATTTTTATGAAGGTTTGCTGCCTATGGATAGGAGCATGATTGATGCTGCTAGTGGAGGAGCATTGGTAGACAAGACTCCTATGGCTGCAAGAGCACTGATTGAGAATATGGCCACTAATTCCCAACAGTTTGGCACCAGAAGTAACTCAGTGGTATTGAGTAGAGGTGTCCACGAAATTGAAGCAACTTATGCTGCAGATCACAGGAAATTGGAAAGCAAAATTGATGACCTTGCATCCTTGGTGAGGCAATTGGCTGTGACTCAACATCAGCAACCTGCTGCAGTAGCTCCTGCCAGAGTGTGTGGCATTTGTATTTCTGCTGATCATTCCACAGATTCCTGTCCTACACTTCAGGAGGTTGACACTGATGGTACCCCACAGGCCTATGCTGCAAACATCTATAACAACAGGCCTTAGCAGCAGCAGCCACAACCGAGTTATGATCTGCCTTCCAACAGATATAACCCAGGCTGGAGAAATCATCCCAATCTGAGGTGGGGAAATAACTCTACACAGCCTGCCCCTACTCAATTTAGGCAGCAGCAGCAGCTACCTTTCCAGTCCACTACAGGACCTAGTAGACCATATTAGCCACCTTTCATGCAGCAGCAAAATATGCAGCAGCCAAATAATGCACCTCCTAAATCCGAGCCAACCTTGGAGGAATTGATGAAACAAATGGCAGTGAATAACTTGCAGTTCCAGCAGAGGACAGAAGCTACCATTCAGAATTTGGAGAATCAGATTGGCCAACTTGCAAGTTCTATGAACCAATTACAGTCACTAGATTCTGATAAACTTCCTGCACAAACTGTGGTGAATCCAAGAAATGTGAGTGCCATCACTCTAAGATCTGGTAAGACTGTTAATGCACTAAACTGTGGGTTGCAACATGAATTAGATAAGGAGAAGCAAGCCATACCAGAAATTCCATGTAGCAGCAAAAATAAAAACATAGATTCTGGCCCCATTCCTGTAGTTACTGCTGAGCAGTCCATCCCACTACCATTCTCTCAGAGAGTTTTGTAGCTTAAGAAGACCCATGAGACTGACACAGATAGGGAGATCTTGGAGACATTTTGGAAGGTTGAGGTGAACATTCCTCTCATTGAAGCAATCAAGCAAATTCCAAGATATGCCAAGTTTCTTAAGGATTTGTGTACTCATAGAAGGAGACTCAAGGGAAATGAGAAGATCAGCATGGGAAGAAATATGTCTGCACTTATACAGCCTACAATGCCCAAAAAATGCAAGGATCCTAGAATTTTTACAATTCCATGCACCATAAGCAGTAGCAAATTAGAAAATGCCATGTTGGATTTAGGTGCTTCAATTAATGTTATGCCTATGTCAATGTTCAACTCTCTTGCTCTTGGACCCTTACAGAATACAAGAGTCATCATTCAGTTGGCAAACAGGAGTAATGCATACCCTGCTGGACTCATTGAGGATGTCCTTGTTAGAGTAAATGATTTGATTTTTCCTGCAGACTTCTATATTCTAGATATGGATGGAGAATCCGAATCCAGCAAGGCTCCCATCATTCTTGGTAGACCTTTCCTCAAAACTGCCAGGACCAAAATTGATGTCCATGTAGGCACTTTTTCCATGGAGTTCGGAGATAATGTGGTTCGATTTAACATCTTGGATGCCATGAAGCACCCCATGGAAGAACATTCAGTTTTCCATATAGATTTGCTGGCTGATATAGTTGATGATAGCTTTTATGAGCTCTTTGCTGATGATCTTCTATTCTTTTCTGATTTTGTTGATACCTACACATATGATGCTTGTACTGTTTCAGGAATGTGCAGTGTCTGTACTGAGATTGCATCCTATTTACATGGTGATTCTGATACAGATATGGGGTCTGATCAATTAAATGGTGGTGCAGCTGCAGAATTAATGGAGCCAAAATGCAGTAGTTTGATTACAGCAAGTACCTCTGAATCAGATTTCGTTGGATTACAGGCTGTAAACACAGCTACTTCCACCAGAATCCTTCCATCTGTAGTGCAGCCACCTACACTGGAGCTTAAGCCACTCCTAGAGCATCTTAAGTATGCATACTTAGAGGAGGATAAGAAGCTACCAGTGATCATTTCTACTGCCCTCCATGCTGACCAGGAGGAGAGGCTGCTGCAAATATTGAGGAAGCATAAGAAAGCTATAGGTTGGACTTTGGTTGACCTTCCTGGCATTAGTCCTTCCATGTGCATGCACAGAATACTACTTGAGGATGGTGCTAAACCAGTGAGACAACCACAGAGGTGACTCAACCCTTTGATCCTGGATGTGGTGAAGAAAGAGGTGACTAAGCTTCTACAAGCAGGCATCATCTATCCTATCTCAGATAGTGCTTGGGTGAGTCCAGTTCAAGTGGTTCCAAAGAAATCAGGAATGACAGTAGTGAAGAATGATCGTGATGAGCTGATTCCTACTAGAGTGCAGAGTAGCTGGAGCGTTTGTATTGATTACAAGCGGCTCAACCAAGCGACAAGAAAGGACCATTTTCCTTTGCCCTTTATCGATCAGATGCTTGAGTGCCTGGCTGGAAAATCTTTCTACTGCTTTCTTGATGGCTTTTCGGGGTACTTCCAGATCCATATAGCACCAGAGGACCAGGAGAAGACCACCTTCATTTGCCCTTTTGGCACTTTTGCCTACAGGAGGATGCCTTTTGGCCTGTGCAATGCTCCTGGTACCTTCCAGCGATGCATGGTGAGTATCTTTACAGATTTTTTAGAGGATTGCATTGAGGTGTTTATGGATGATTTTACTGTTTATGGTTCCTCCTTTGATGCATGCTTGGACAGTTTGGATAGAGTTTTGCATAGGTGCATTGAGACTAACCTTGTTCTTAATTATGAGAAATGTCATTTTATGGTAGAACAAGGCATAGTCTTAGGCCATATCATCTCTTAGAAGGGTATAGAAGTAGATCCTACTAAAATTGATGTTATTTCCCAGTTACCTTACCCCTCTTGCGTGCGAGAGGTTCGTTCTTTTCTTGGCCATACAGGTTTCTACAGGCGGTTCATTCAAGATTTCAACAAAAAGGCCCTTCCGCTATCCAACTTGTTGCAGAAAGATGTTGTTTTTGATTTTGATGGCAAGTGCAGAGAGGCTTTTGATTGCCTCAAAGAAGCTTTTACCACCACTCCCATCATTCAGCCACCTTTGTGGACGCTTCCTTTTGAACTCATGTGTGATGCGTCTAACTACGCATTGGGAGCTGTCCTTGCACAGAGAGTTGGCAGACTTCCTCATGTCATTTCATATGCTTCTCGGACTTTAGATGCTGCACAGGCTAACTATACCACCACTGAGAAAGAGTTGCTTCCCATTGTATTTGCACTGGATAAGTTTAGATCATATTTGCTTGGCTCTAGAGTGGTTGTTTTTACTGATCATGCAACATTAAAATTCTTGTTGAAGAAGGCAGAATCGAAGCTGAGATTGATTAGATGGATGCTGCTTCTCCAGGAGTTTGATTTGGAGATTAGAGATAGGAGTGGCGTTGAGAATTTGGTGGCGGATCATTTGAGCAGGATAGAAGGAGTTGTTGACCCTTCTCCTATAAGAGATGACTTCCCGATGAGCAGCTCATGCAGCTGCATGATACCCCACTTTCTCCTTGGTTTGCTGATTTAGTTAATTACTTGGTTGCCTCTGTTTTTCCTTCTCATGCATCTAGATCACAGAAAACTAAACTTAAGAGTGATGCTAAATATTGTGTGTGGGATGATCCATATTTGTGGAAATTTTGTAGTGATCAGGTGATTCACAGATGCATACCTGACCATGAGATCCAGTCCGTTCTTCATTTCTATCATGCCTCTCCAGTTGGAGGTCACTTTGGACCATAGCGGACCGCTAGGAAGGTGCTGGATTCTGGATTCTACTGGCCTACCATTTTCAGAGATGCATATCAGGTTTTCAGTACTTGTAAGCAATTCCAGAGAGCAGGAGTGGCTATCACTCGTAGGCAGGAGATGCCCCAGTAGCCCATTCTGTTCTGCGAGGTTTTTGGTGTTTGGGGTATCGATTTTATGGGCCCTTTCCCTATTTTTTTTGGTTTCTCTTATATTGTGCTTGCGGTTGATTATGTTTCTAAATGGGTGGAAGCTAAGGCCACCAGGACTAATGATGCTCGAGTTGTTGTGGATTTTGTCCGGTCTAACATATTTTGCAGGTTTGGAGTGCCTCGAGCTATCATTAGTGACTAAGGGACTCATTTCTGTAACCAGACTTTGGTGGCTTTGTTTCAGAAGTATGGGGTCGTGCATAGAGTGTCTACTGCATATCATCCCCAAACTAACGGGCAGGCCGAGATTTCTAATAGAGCGATCAAGCAGATTTTGGAGAAGATGGTGCAGCCGAATAGGAAAGATTGGAGCCACCAGTTAGAAGATGCTCTTTGGGCTCATCGTACCGCTTACAAGACACCTATAGGGATGTCTCCTTTCAGGGTTGTCTTTGGTAAACCATGTCACCTTCCGGTGGAGATAGAGCATCGTGCATACTGGGCAGTGAAGAGTTATAACTTAGCATTTGACCAAGCAAGTTCAGAGAGGAAGCTTCAATTGCAACAGCTGGAAGAACTTCGCTTGGAGGCTTATGAGAATTCAAGGATCTATAAGGAAAAGACTAAGCATTTCCATGATAAGATGATTTCTAGAAAGGAGTTCTTCGTTGGCCAAAAGGTGCTTTTATTCAACTCTCGCCTTAAACTCATGCCCAGTAAGCTCCGTTCTAGGTGGGATGGTCCTTTTGTTGTCACTAGCATCTTTCCTTATGGTGCAGTAGAGATTTCGCATGCAGCCACCAATAAGAGTTTCAAGGTTAATGGCCACCATCTTAAGCCCTTTCTTGAGAGCCCCGCAAGCCCTGCAAGCCCAGCACCTGTAGAGGAACTCTCCTTGGCAAAGCCCACCTTTCCCCAAGTGCAAATCTTCCCACCATGATAAGGGTGTTTTCTTCCCTTACTCTTTTACTTCACATGTATATCTGTCTTTTGTTTTTGCTTTATGTTTCCATTGAGGACAATGTGTGATTTAAGTGTAGGGGAGGGAATTTTGCCGTTTCTATTTTGCTGTTCTGCTATTTTCTGTTTCTTGTTTTTGTTTTTTTTTTCTATTTTTGTTTCCATTTTGATATTTTGCATGCCTTTCATTGAATATCTTGGTTTGTACAGGTTATGAATAATTTCATCATTCTTAGTTAGAGGTTTCTTAACATGATGTGAATATTTTTCTTGCATTTTTTGGTTTAGCAAGCTGGCATTGAGAATTAAAGTGTTGCATCATTTGTGATAGGCTTGTCCTTGGTGAGATTTTGGACCTTATACATGGATGGATTGCATTATGCCATTCTTTTTTCTTTCTTGTATGATCTCACTCATGATTGTTGGTACTCTAGAACTTGACTTGATTCTTTTTGAAGCTCCTTGTTCATATGCATGTATTGAGATGATTGAGGCTTTCTTTCTTTGTTTAGCTACTTTGGCCAAATAGCCAACCTTGTATCATTTCCCTTTGATTACCCCCCTTGAGCCTAATTGCCTATTCTTTGCTTTAGCACATTTTATGCCTTTGTGAAAAACCATGATTTTACCGTACCTTAGGAAATGGGAGAGCATTGGTTCATTTCATTTGAGGAGCTCTTTTACTTGTAGGCAGTTGATAGTTCAAGTGTGGTGGTTATACAAAATTGATGTGTAATATGCATGCAAGGTTATAATAAAAAAAACAAAACAAAATGAAAAATAATAAATAAATAAATAAATAAAGAGAAGAAAAGAAAAGGAAGAATGAAATAAAAATAAAAAATAAAAAGAAAAAAAAATCGGTTCAAGAAAGGTGGTAAAAGCAAAAGAGAAAGGTGATCAAAGTAAGAGAATGTGCATTACTTGTCATTTGAGTTCCTCCTCATTACTCTTTTATTCTCTTAGGTACTTAACTTGCCATATCCATATTGTTCCTTCCCTTGCCTTGGCCTCATTACAACCTTGAATAAAGTCCTTTTGATCTTTATTTGCATGTGTTTCAAGTGGTGAAAATTAGAGACTTGTCAAGCTTATGGTAGTACTTGCTTTCATGGGTGCCTTGAATGTAAATACAATCCTAAACACTTGAGAGTAGAGTATGCCTAGTGAGGATCTTATCACTTTTGGTTCATCATTTGATTCGATTTGTCTTCTTGCTTGCTTGAGATGTTGAGAGATATATTCATGTTTGTCTTGATTCCTTGATACTTTGGATGTTTGAATCTTGATCACCACCTTGCATTCTTGCAATTCATTGGAAGGCATGTTGATTTTGTGTTCTTGTGGTGAAACCCCTTTTGGTTCAATTTTGAATTTTGCCCAGGAGTGCAAAGGTTCAAGTGTGGGGGATTTTGATCAATCAATTTTGAGCCATTCATTATTACTTTATATTTGGCCTAATTGATGCTAATTGTGTCCAATATTATGTTTGTAGATGAGTTTTAGGTGATTGGTCTTCATTGAGCTTAATTGTAAAAACTTCATTAATTTTCGGATTTTAGCTCATTTTGACCTTTCTGTCTTGTACAGGCCATAACTTGGGCTACAAATATCGTATTTAGATGATCTTGAAGTCCCCTGAAAGCTGAGATGAAGATCTACAATCTGGTGTCTAATGCAATTTTTCTAATTCAGCTGGATTCAAGGCAAAATTGGGCCTCAAAGTTAGGATGCTGTTGCTATCACAAAGCTTGGACCTTTCCTCAATGATTTGGGCCTAACTCTCTCAATTTAAGCCCAATTAAGGTAAATGATATGTCTATGAAAAGCTTATTCAGAGGGCTACAGTTTGGGCTAGGGGTAGATTAGGAATTACATAAGAATTTTCAGTTACAAATAGGTTAAGGCAGATTTCGAATTGACCTTTTGGGAATTGTTGTTCAGTTTTAACAGATTTGAGCAGAAACCTTTTCTATCTTTTCATCTTCTCTATTTTCATTTTTCCCTCTTATCTGCAGTTTCATAATGGCCATGGAAGGTTAAAGCTCTAATCAATACAAGGAATTCAATGATTGTGGTTAGAGTTTTGAGTTCTCTTGTTTAGATTATAAATTCTGTTGTGTTCTTCCCTCTTCTCCTTCTTCAATTGATTTCTGATTATGATTTCGAAATTGAAGTTAGAATTAGGGTTGATTAATCTGAATCTAATGGAGAATAGATCATCGATTGGTAATCTATGTTAATCCAAATTTGTTCCTGAATCAATCTTAATCAAGAATTGCGATTGTGATTCTGTTTTAGTTGATGAAATTCTAGGTGATTATCTAGTTGAATTCGAATTAACAAGAGGTGTAAGCAACAAAATTCCATTCTCTTTGAACAATGATTAATTCTGCCACATGAATTGAAGACCTTGGATTGGTGTTTCCTTAATTGAATTTTCTCAAAATTTGAATTCGTTTTCTATTATTGTAATGAACAAAACCCCCTACTTATTGATAACTTCTAACATGCTTGAGAAATCCGAATTGATCCTTGGGAGATGACCTAGGTTATGCACTATACTATATTCTATAAATCCTAGTCTATTTTGAGGCAAGTGCGACATTGCCGATCATTGAGCACCTTTCAGAAGTGACCCAATGTCACTATTTATAGAGCCTTTGAGGAAAAATAGCTGTTGGAGAAATTAAATCACTCATTAAATGAAAATATGGCTATTTCTTTCCATTTCAGAATCCCGTGGTTATTCAAATACCTTCTGAGTTATTCGTATAAATCATTTTGAAAAGCTTCGTAAAAACTAGTTTTGAAAAAGGTTATTCGAATACCTTGAGAATTATTCGAATACCTCTATTAAAAGAAGCTTTCTATAAAACAAGTCTATTCGAATACCTTGGGGTTTATTCGAATAGATCAATTAGAAAAACAGATTTTGGAAAGCTTTGTATTCGAATACCATATGTGCTATTCGAATAGCACTTTGAAAAATAGAAAAATGTATGAACATATTAAACCATTCTATTCAAATACCTTAGGGTATATTCGAATACCCCTGAATCAAAATCAGTTTTAAACACTTTTAAATATCCATAAAATAATTCTTTGGATTTGAAATATTAATTTTGAAAACATTTTAATCTTTGTAACCAAAACCAATGAGATATCCAAAATGTCTCCTTACAAAGATCCTAAGTCCTAAAGCTATTCTTGAACGTCTTGGACTTGGGCTTACCATCATCTTCATTCTGTTTGTTATCATAAAAAATATTATCTATGTCAGCTAGCCAATTACATTCTCTCCCTTTTTGATGATGACAAACTAATATTTTAGAAAAGAATTAGTTCAAGTGAATTGGTATTCACAAAGTTAATTTGACAAACTTACTCCCTTTTTTTTCGTAAGAGGTGATTTATATCAGAGATGTGTGCAGCAGCTTCCCCTTACTTTTGGAATCTAATTTCTTTTTTTGTTTTACCTGACTTTTACTTTTTCTCCCCCTGACTTTTCTGAAACAAGCAACTCAAACTATTTCTCTCGTTTTTGTCATGATAAAAAAGATGGGGCAAAATAAAGCATAGAGTTAAAGCAATATGATATTTATTCAGGTTTAACATTTGCACAACAGTAACAAATTAGCAAGATTTAAAAAATTCAGTAATGCATCCAATATCCTTGCTATTTTAGCAAATCAACCACTCAATATTCAACAAGGCAAACACAATGAGGCTCAAAACATATTTTTATTCATTGATAAAAAAAGCAGCCAATTACATTCACCAATTTCTTAGAATTCTGTCATAGATCAAGAGAATTATTTCACCTTGATGAAATATGCTATAGAGATCAGAGCATGTATAGAATTGATATTATCTACTTAATATGCAATGACAAAATTAGCAAGTTAATATCCAATTAGGCACTTTGTCAATGCTAAGCATACGTCTCATGTGAAGAAAGCATCTAATCGTTTAAGATCAAATAATCAACAAGTATCATATAATCCATAGCATACAGAATATCACAACAGCTTAGGGATAGAGATACTTTACTATCCTCAAGTTTGAATAAACTTAATCCATTTAAATGTTTGCTTGAGGTAGTTATCACCCTGCAACACAATTCAAAGGCTTTCTTTGGTATCCATCAATTTTGAATCCATAGAGGTTAGTCATTATGTCAAACTCATAAGAAAATAAGCATTCAAAACAATAAGGCAAAATAAATTTCATTTATCAGTTTAGCAAAGTACATATGTTCATCAAAAGAATAGTCAATTATATAATTGTATCAAAAAGACAAAACAACCATAAAATCAAAACAGAGATCAGGTCCGTAGACTTGGTTTTATGCCAAGGTTTATTCAAATAGCCCTTTGGTTATTCGAATAACCAGATTTAGATAAAAGCTCAGGTGAAGGCTTTATTCAAATAGGCTATGTATTATTTGAATACCGCAGATATAAAATATAAGAACTGTGGTTGCTGGTACGTAGTTTATTTGAATAAATTGAGTTTTATTCGAATAGAACTGTTATGCAACTCATATTCCTAAGCAACTAAGTGTGTTTATTCAAATAATCATAGGTTTATTCAAATAAATCTATTAGAAATACATCGCTAAGCACGTTCAGTGAAAGAATTTAAGAAGGAAAAGCATACCCAAAGATAGTGTACTTACAGAATATGTAACACCCTAATACCAATAACCTAGTACATCAGAATATACCTGGATAAGCAGTATTAGTTATGCTACTTCTAACTTAACATAATACTAATCCATATCATTTAAACAAATAATAATGGAGAGCCTTGTGGAAAACTAAAAGTTATACATATAACAATGCCACTAAAGGGCTCATTGTATACATAACTTCTTGTACACACTAAAAGCACGTAGATAAATACAAGCTTTAAACTAGAAAGTATAAAAACTATCTTTGTCTTCATACTTCTTCTTTTGCCTTTGGATGAACCTTCACTTGGATTTACATGGCAACAAACGGGGTGAGAAATCACATTTCTCAGTATAAGTATATCAAAACCAGCAGTTTAAACATTCAAAATGAATAAACCCAACTGAACTAATACTTTCTGCATAAGAAACAATTACAACTCTCTCTTTATGTAATGTTCTTAAGCGAACTATAATTCCATTCTGATAACCGAAACCACGATGATATCAAACAATCGCCCATACAATTATTTGAAATCATCGGCCAGACAACTGCCCATACAGCTGTCACCAATAACACAAAGTAACACATACACAACAATTACACAAATATATTCACAACTAACAAAATATTAAATAATGCAATGATAGAATGGTGTATGTTTATGCTCAAAGAAAAGTGTATGATAGTATTGGTGCAACGTCATGAATACTCAGCTATTCCCCCTAGGCACAGAGGAATTATGCCATGGTAACGTGTGGCCCCTTATAGCGTACTTTTAGGAACGAAGTCTGTTACCACAACACTTGACCTCCTACACCCTAGGCACAGAGGAATTCTTCCATGACAACATATGACCCCTTTTAGCCTACTGTTTAAGAAATAAGTCTGTTATCACAACACATGACCTCCTACACCACTAAGTGGATGCCTCCACTACCTGTTCTCTAGGGATAGCAAGCATATGCGAAGTGTGATGTGGGTGTAAATGCGGAGTTATGTCCTAACTTTAACATAACCACCACATGATCTCATGCTAAGTCCATCTTACATTACTAACTCCACCTCTTCTCTGTGGGAGCATTTCATGTACTACGACATTGAACCAATGCCAACTAGACTTAGTACATTGCTGTCTTTGCATTACTAACTCTCTTTAACTCTTTGAGAGCTCTTCATGCACTATGGCATTTACTCTTGCCAACTAGGGTCTTTGGCACTTAACTTTTGCCAACTCGGCACCTTGGCCCTTAACTCTTGCCACTTAGGCACTATGGTACTCTACTATTGTCATCTCGGCACCTTGGCCCTTAACTCTTGCCAGTTAGGCACTATGGCAGTCTGCTATTGCCATCTTGCTTCTTAAATCTCTTATCACCTCTCTTGTGACATCTGTGCAACTTTAAGTTGCTTGAGAAACTAAACTCTTGGTCTATGGCACTCCATATCCAACGGATGCACTCACTTTTCTTTTATCTCCCTTTGTATGCTACTAGGTCCTTCTCTTAAAGAAATAACCTCTCAAGTGTCTCAACAATCTTTACTAAGCATAAACAAAGGATCCTAACAACTAGGGATATCAAATCATCAAAATAACATCTTTGATGAAATCTGCTATGGACCCTTAAAAAGGCTAATTTTCATAAATGCACCAGAGGTACATCCTAACTTTAATGATTCTAAAATTTTATAGGCAAATAGCCTTATATCTTAGCTTTCAAATGCCTCTAGAATCAACTCATTTCGATATCGGTAGCTCGAGTTATGATAAAAACACTACAGACTATCAAAAATGAGTTTTCTCTTTGTTTCGGGTCTATTCGAATACCTCTGGTGGTATTCGAATACCACCCACGAAATTTCACTTTTTGGAGCTCTCTGTGATGCTTTATTCGAATACCAACCTTGGTATTTGAATACGGCACTGCAGAACAGCAATCCTGGAGCAGAAAACAACCGTGTTTCTTATTCTATTAATTATCCTATCATATCTCAATCCTCAAACATGGATTCTAAGTGATTTTCAATCTACCCATGATCTCCAACATACTAGAATCATCAAACTCACTTCAACTATAGAAACAAGAATCAAGCTTCAACCTTCACTAACCTTAATAAAAACCTATTTTTTATCATCAAGATTAACCAAGAACAAGATGAAGATGAGTAGGAAGAAGATGAAGTTAAACACCCCTACCTCTTGTTTTGGATGATGATCTTCAAGCTTTTCTTCTTATCTTTCTCTCCTTTCTTCCTTCGGTTTCTGCCTTCTCCTTTCTTTCTTTTCTTTTTTTGCTTCTTTTTCTCCCATTCAGCCGTGGGATATAAATGAAGAGGCAAAGTTTAACTTTGCTTCTTCTAGATAGGTACTAAAGTTCCCTATCTGCTATGAACACTTAGATTTCTTCAAATCTAAGTTTCTAACCTCCAACAAACTCAAAATAAATCCTAGAATTCATTAAAAATCATGTTGTACTTTTCTCTATTTTTTCATATCTGCTAAGGGTAAATTCAGTATTAAAATACACAACCAGTGTGCCTAAAATACCAAATTAACTTTGATTGTCTTGAAATTTTAACTACACCTTACTTAGCTTATTTGTGACCTAGAAACAAATTATCTAAACTTGTTTCCCTTTAAATAGCAGTTTATGCTATTTTCTGAGTCATTTTAGGCCACTTTCCACACTCTGTGTTGCAGCAAAGTGCCTAAACTAACTCTGTTTGTCACAAATCTTTACTGACATATCAAACAAGTTATGTGCTACCTTTGTACACATATAAAAGTCTAATATGCTTTTTTTCCTGTATGTTACATTCTCCTCTCCTTTTTAAAAATTTTATCCTCAAAATTTTGGTTTACCTCATGCAAAAAGTCACATACAACTCACACTTCAAACAAGTATAACCAAACCTTGAAGAAACAAAACCAAACACTTACCTTTCTCTGAATCCTTAGGCTGCATTGTCTCCTTGCCTTGCACGATGTAAACCTTTCCCGGAGCTGTGGGTTTACTATCGGGATGCACTCCTTCCCTTTGCGGACACTCCTTGGCAAAATGACCTGGCTGTCCACAATTATAGCACACTGACTGCCCTGCTAAACAAGGTCTATCACCATGCTACCTTCCACACTTAGGGCACTGACCCTTCTTTGACTCCACCTACTCTATTTTACCTTTTTCACCCCTTGTGAACTTTGACTCACTATGCTTCTTTTTTTGAGAACCTTGAGACTCTTGGCCCACTATAGGTCTCCTCTCACGTTTCTCTATTATTCGGCACTTGTTGACCAACAAAGAAAAATCTCTGATCTCCAAGGGCTCTACCACATCTCTGATATCAGCTCTCAGACCGGACTCGAATTTCACACATCTCCAGTTCTCATTCGAGTCATGTCTGAAATGATATGAAAACTTTGATAACTGCTCAAACTTGGCCTCATACTAGCCCACTGACATACTCCCCTATTCTAACCTCATAAATTCCACCTCCTTTGCATCACGCAAAGTTTGTGGAAAATACTTTCCCAAGAAAGTTGTTTTAAACATTTCCTAGGTCATCTGAGTTCCAGCAACTGCCATCACTCTTGTGGTACTCTTCCACCAATACTCTGCCTCTCCCTTCAGCCTAAAAGAGGCAAAAGAGACTTTTTGTTCATCAGTGCAGACCATCACCTGAAAAATCCTTTCTATCTCATTTAGCCACCCTTCCACTTTCACTAGGTCAAACTCACCATTAAAAGGTGAAGGGTTCATCTGTCTGAACGCTGCCAAGTCCTGGAAGTTCTGATTCCTTCCGACTGGTTCTTGCTGCACAGGCTGTACAAGTTGATTGGCTTCCAACCTCTCTATCATCCTTGTCATCACATTGGTCATAGCCACAACCGCATCGGCCATGTTGGGATCTTCAGGAGCTGTGTTCCCTGCTGCTCTGGTTCACTTCTTTGGTGCCATAGCTTCCTGCACACATCGACACAATTAATATTGAGCTGTAGTCTCAATATCATGTAACCATGCAACAGTAGCTAATAACCACCAACTCAAAGCAAAACATGCAATTCAAGCATCATATTAAACATATGAGACAAGAAATGCCTCGCACTTAGCAGAAAAACACTAAACGTGTCTAAGCCTAGTCAGTCCATACCCCGGCTCAACAGGAAGAACTGCTCTGATACCATAATGTAACACCCTAATACTAGTAACGTAGTATATCATAATATACTTGGATAAGCAGTATTAGTTATGCTACTTCTAACTAAACATAATACTAATCCATATCATTTAAACAAATAATAATGGAGAGCCTTGCGGAAAACTAAAAGTTATACATATAACATCGCCACTAAAAGGCTCATTGTATACATAACTTCTTGTACACACTAAAAGCACGTAGATAAATACAAGCTTTAAACTAGAAAGTATAAAAACTATCTTTGTCTTCATACTTCTTCTTCTTGCCTTTGGATGAACCTTCACCTAGATTTACATGACAACAAACGGGGTGAGAAATCATATTTCTTAGTATAAGTATACCAAAACCAGTAGTTTAAACATTCAAAATGAATAAACCCAACTGAACTAATACTTCCTGCATAAGAAACAATTACAACTCTCTCTTTGTGTAACGTTCTTAAGCGAACTATAATTCTGTTCTGATAATCGAAACCACGATGATATCAAACAACTGCCCATACAATTATTTGAAATCATCGGCTAGACAACTGCCCATACAGCTGTCACCAATAACACAGAGTGACACATACACAACAATTACACAAATATATTCACAACAAACAAAATATTAAATAATGCAATGATAGAATGATGTATATTTATGCTCAAAGAAAAGTGTATGATAGTATTGGTGCAATGTCATGAATACTCAGCTATTCCCCCTAGGCGTAGAGGAATTCTACCATGGTAACGTGTGACCCCTTATAGCCTACTTTTAGGAACGAAGTCTGTTACCACAACACTTGACCTCCTACACCCTAGGCGCAAAAGAATTCTGCCATGACAACATATGACCCCTTATAGCCTACTGTTTAGGAACGAAGTCTGGTATCACAACACATGACCTCCTACACCACTGAGTGGATGCCTCCACTACCTGTTCTCTAGGGATAGCAAGCATATGTGAAGTGTGATGTGGGTGTAAATGCGGAGTTATGTCCTAACTTTAACATAACCACCACATGATCTCATACTAAGTCCACCTTGCATTACTAACTCCACCTCTTCTCTGTGGGAGCATTTTATGCATTACGACATTGAACCAATGCCAACTAGACTTAGTACACTGCTGTCTTTGCATTACTAACTCTCTTTAACTCTTTGAGAGCTCTTCATGCACTATGGCATTTACTCTTGCCAACTAGGGTCTTTGGCACTTAACTTTTGCCAACTCGGCACCTTGGCCCTTAACTCTTGCCACTTAGGCACTATGGTACTCTACGATTGTCATCTCGGCACCTTGGCCCTTAACTCTTGCTAGTTAAGCACTATGGCACTCTGCTATTGCCATCTTGCTTCTTAAATCTCTTATCACCTCTCTTGTGACATCTGTACAACTTTGAGTTGCTTAAGAAACTAAACTCTTGGTCTATGGCACTCCATATCCAATGGATGCACTCACTTTTCTTTTATCTCCCTTTGTATGCTACTAGGTCTTTCTCTTAAAGAAATAACCTCTCAATTGTCTCAACAATCTTTACTAGGCATAAACAAATGATCCTAACAACTAGGGATTTCAAATCATCAAAATAACATCTTTGATGAAATCTGCTATGGACCCTTAAAAAGCTAATTTTCATAAATGCACCAGAGGTACATCCTAACTTCAATGATTCTAAAATTTTATAGGCAAATAGTCTTATGTCTTAGCTTTCAAATGGCTCTAGAATTAACTCATTTTGATATCGGTAGCTCGAGTTATGATAAAAACACTACAGGCTATCAGAAATGAGTTTTCTCTCTATTTCAGGTCGATTCGAATACCTCTGGTGGTATTCGAATACCACCCATGAAATTTCACTTTTTGGAGCTCTCTGTGATGCTTTATTCGAATACCAACCTTGGTATTTGAATACGGCACTGCAGAACAGCAATCTTAGAGTAGAAAATAGTCGTGTTTCTTGTTCTATTAATTATCCTATCATATCTCAATCCTCAAACATGGATTCTAAGTGATTTTCAATCTAACCATGATCTCCAACATACTAGAATCATCAAACTCACTTCAACTATAGAAACAAGAATCAAGCTTCAACCTTCACTAACCTCAATAAAAACCTATTTTTCCTCATCAAGATTAACCAAGGACAAGATAAAGATGAGTAGGAAGAAGATGAAGTTAAACACCCCTACCTCTTGTCTTGGATGATGATCTTCAAGCTTTCCTTCTTATCTTTCTCTCCTTTCTTCCTTCGATTTCTGCCTTCTCCTTTCTTTCTTTTCTTTTTTTGCTTTTTTTTCTGCCATTCAGCCATGGGATATAAATGAAGAGGCAAAGTCTAACTTTGCTTCTTCTAGATAGGTATTAAAGTTCCCTATCTGCTATGAACACTTAGATTTCTTCAAATCTAAGTTTCTAACCTCCAACAAACTCAAAATAAATCCTAGAATTCATTAAAAATTATGTTGTACTCTTTCTCTATTTTTTCATATCTGCTAAGGGTAAATTCGATATTAAAATGCACAACCACTGTGCCTTAAAATACCAAATTAACTTTGATTGTCTTGAAATTTTAACTACACCTTACTTAGCTTATTTGTGACCTAGAAACAAATTATCTAAACTTGTTTCCCTTTAAATAGCAGTTTATGCTATTTTCTGAGTCATTTAAGGCCACTTTCCATACTCTGTGTTGCAGCAAAGTGCCTAAACTAACTCTATTTGTCACAAATCTTCACTGACATATCAAACAAGTTATATGCTACCTTTGTACACATATAAAAGTCTAATATGTTTTTTTTTGGCATGTTACAGAATACATTATGGGATATTTTTATCCAAAGATTGCAAGTCGAAGCTTCATGAAAACAAGGAAGAGAGCTTAGAATTATTTCTGGTTTTGTGCTTGTTGTAGCCACTTTCAAAATGCCAAAGTCAGCTCTTGGCCTTCAAGCACACCTACAACATACTTCAATTTTTGGTTTTTGATACCCAAATTTTCTTGGGTCCTTGAGTGTTAGTTTTAGGTATAGTACCCTTAGGAACCCATATCATTTTAGTTCCAATTTTCGTGTTAATATTTTTCCTTGCATTATATGTTGATGCATTGTGTCCTTTCTTCCCACAATAAAAACATTTAATAAAAGGACTATTTGAAGTATTAGAATTAACAAAGAAATTTTTATAAAATTTTTGTTGTTTTTTTGGATTATATCCTATCTCGGGTTTTTGAAAGAACAACTCTTTGTTTTCCTAACAAAATATTTAAATTATCTCTTCCAAAGGTGAATTTAGCAAGAGTGTTCCTTAAGTCTTCAATTTTCTTTTCAAGAATATGACAAGATGAATAAGATGAAGATGCAGAAGCATGTGAAGTACAAGTTATGCATGCATCAATTAATCCCAAAGTTTCATTTTTAATTTTTAATTCTTCAATTTCTTTATTTAAAATAAGAATTTGATTTTCTAAAGAAATTATTTTCTTAGAAGAAGAGATTAATTTTGTGAGCCTTATTGATTTGTCATGCAATTGTTCAAAGGCATCTTGTAGTTCATCATAAGAAGGAGATAAGTCAAAGTTAGAAATTACCTCATTGTCGCTTTCTTCTTCTTCTTCTCTTTTGGCCACAAGACATAGATGAGCTTCTTCGCTATCTGAATTGTCAGTGGAGTCCATATCATTGTCATCCCATGCTATGTAGGCTTTTCTTTCTTTGGAGGGTTTCTTTTCAAATTTCTCCATTTTCTTTTCGAAAATTGAGCACTCCATCTTCATGTGTCCAAGTTTACCACACTCGTAGCAAGTTGGAATTGATGACGCTTTCTTTGAGTTCCCTTTTTCCTGAGAAATTTTCTAAATTTTCTTACCAAAAGGCTAAGGTTTTCTTCATTTAGTTTTATGCCTTCTGCATCATCATCATTATCATCACCATCATTAGTTGAGGAAGTGGCTTTGAGTGCAATTCCATTATTTTTCTTCTTATCATTTTTCTTCACTTTGATTAAGTCTATTTAACTCCAATTCATGCTCTTGAAGTTTTCCAAAAAGAGTCGCAAGAGTCATAGTTGCCAACTTTCTTGACTCTGAAATAGTTGTGACCTTAGGCTATCAAATCCTGCTAATGATACAAGATGATTTACAATGTGGGTGAACCTCTTTTGTATTTCTTGAATGCTTTCTTCTTGGTTCATTATAAATAATTCATATTCAAGAGTAAGAGAATTAATTCTCGACCTCTTAACTTCACTAGTATCCTCATGGGTAACTTATAAAGTGTCCCACATTTCTTTAGCAGTTTTGTAATTTGAAATTCTAAAAAATTCATCATACCCAAAACTGTGGTAATGATGTTTTGGCTCTTAAATTATATCAAACTTTTCTCTTGTCCTCAGTAGTCCATTCAATTCTTTGTTTTTCAATCTTTATACCATTGACCTCTCACATAGGTATAAATGCGTCGTTTTCGACAGCATCCAACACATCTAGATCAATAGCTTCGATGAAAATTTTCATTCTTTTCTTCCAATATGCATAACCATCCCCATTGAAAAAGGGTGGTCGGTTTATGGAAGTTCCTTTTGAAAAACAATTTGATGAAGCCATGAACTCTTGAAGTGGCTAAGATTTTTATATAAGAGTTTAGCTCTAATACCACTTATTACCCAAGTGGCTTCAGTACTCAAGAGGGGGGTGAATTGAGTATACAAAAACTTTTCGCAAATGCTTATAAAACAAATTTCATCGAAGCTAAATATTGAAAAGGGTATGAATATAAGTAAAAAGATTAAAAGCTTTACATGCAACAATTTAATAGATAGACAATGATAAATAAATTATAGACAAATAAAGAGATAAAGATGAGAAGAGCAGACACAATATTTATCCTGGTTCAGCTACTAAACCACTTGTGGCCTTCGTCTAGTCCTCGAAACACAGTTCGAGATTTTTTACTATACCTTCAAGCTTAAAACAGGTGCCTGCAACCTTTACAAACCTTAGCACTCCTCACACCTTGGATACCTCACCCTTGTGCTTGAGCCTCGACAGCAGGGATACCTCACCCTTGTGCTTGAGCCTTAACAGTAGGGATACCTCACCCTTGCAATTTCACTAAGGGATACCTCACCCTTTTACTGAAGGATAGCTCACCCTCGCAATTTTACTTAGGGATACCTCGCCCTTTTACAAAGAACTAGAATATAGATGAAGAGAAACTTTCACAAAGAGTAAGTAATACAATTTGAAGCGCTAAGAAGCTCTTTAATGATATCTCAAGTTTTTGGCGAAAAGAGCATAGGAAATTAAAGAAAATTGAGAATCATGTTTTAACCCCAGCAAAAAATAATTCAGATTGTTAAGCACCTTTCAGAAGTGACCCAAGGTCATTATTTATAGAGCCTTTGAGGAAAAATAGCCGTTGGAGCAATTAAATAACTCATTAAATGAAAATATGGTCATTTCTTTCCATTTCAGAATCCCGTGGTTATTCGAATACCTTCTGGGTTATTTGAATAACTCATTTTGAAAAGCTTTGTAAAAACCAGTTTTGAAAAAGGTTATTCGAATACCTTAACAGTTATTTGAATACCTCTATTAAAAGAAGCTTTCTGTGAAACAGGTCTATTCGAATACCATAGGGTTTATTCGAATAGATCAATTAGAAAAATAGATTTTGGAAAGCTCTGTATTTGAATATCATATGTGCTATTCGAATAGCACTTTGTAAAACAGAAAAACGTATAAACATATTAAACCATTCTATTCAAATACCTTAGGGTATATTCAAATACCCCTGAATCAAAATCAGTTTTAAACACTTTCAAATATCCAGAAAATGATTCTTTGGATTTGGAATATTAATTTTGAAAACATTTTAATCTTTGCAACCAAAACCAATGAGATATCCAAAAAGTCTCCTTACAAAGATCCTAAGCCCTAAAGCTATTCTTGAACGTCTTGGACTTGGTCTTACCATCATCTTCATCATGTTTGTTATCATCAAAATTATTATCCATGTCAGCTAGCCAATTACAATGACAGTGGTGATATACTATAGTTATTAAATTCGAGATGTTACACGTATGAGTGGGATATAAATCATGCATAAAAGAGACTAGAGTGTTTCGCCATGCTTCTATGATCGCAAATGGTTTTGCTAAAAAAGGTCAAATCATAAACATTTTTAACATCGGACAACCCATACCATACTAGTGATTGGCAAACATGTTATGCATTCAATTAGTTTTGACTTTTTCAATTACAGATGTAAAACATCATGTGCACAATGTAAAAAAATGAAAATTTTTCATTAACACCCATCAGTAATAGCTAAACTCAATGTATAATCATGATAATATGGTGATTATTACTGTTGTATGCTTTAAAAATCAAAATATGTTATACATTAAACAACATAATAACCAAAACAGATCCAAAACATGTTATGATATGTCACCCCCAAACCTAAGGGAAGTAGTGTCCCCACTATACAAAATAAATCACAGTAACATCAATATGAAAGAGAATGCCTAGTATGCATTAGAGCTACTCCTCTGCATCATCATCATCGTCCTCGTCCTACTGTTGTGGTGGAGGATCAACAACTACCTCCAAAGGGAACTCAAGAATGGGGAAGTCATCCATGGGATGCCCTATACGCTCCTTCATCCACCGGCGACTCTGAATAGTATAATGATATTGGCACATCTATAATGCTACCAAACATGCCATTTGGGTCTCCATTATTGTGCGACACTCTGCATCAGGTGGAGGGACTGCTCTAGGCTCTCGATGAGGATGAGCTTGTCTCTGTCTATAGGGTGCTAGGGCTAGAACCGCTCCCAACCGCTCAATAATGTAATCATTGAGAGGCTATTTGACATCAGTCAACTCCTCGTGCTCTTCCTATTGAACATAGGATCTAGTACATAGTGGATGGATAAGGGAAGGGAAGAAAAGGCTCTTGTACTCCCGCACTGATCTCTTAATCTGGTCATGTATGATCTAGGTGACATCTATGGAATGTTGATCAATGATGGCGTATATGAGGATCGCCCTATCTCTGGTCACCTCGGATAAGTTCCTAGATAGGAGAATACGGTGAAAGATGAAGTGGTATCACACATTTGCCTCTGGGGTGAGGTATGAGCATAGGAAATTCCATGGCCTCTGAGTCTGAACACTCACGTTCCAGACCACAGGCTAGTCTGGGTTGCAAATCTGGGCCATGACCACATTAAGATCTATGCCCTCTATGTAATACCCTTAAACACATGTTAAACTAGTGAATGGTTACCAAAGGTAGCATTTGACTTATTTAGCATGCCAGTAAAGTTTTGTGACAAACTAAGTTTGTTTAGGCATTTAGTTGCAATATAAAAGTTGAAAAGTAGCTTAAAATGACTTAGATAATAGCATAAGTTGCTAAGTTAAGGGAAATAAACATGGAGAGTTTGTTTCTAGGTCACAAATGAGCCAAGTAAGATGTGGTTAAAGTTTCAAGAGAATCAGAGTCAGTTTGGTATTTTTAAGCATACTGGTTGTGCATTTTAATATCGAATGACTAGCAGCAGATATAGAAAATGATGAAAATGGTGAAACAAAAATTTAGATGAATCCTATGATTTATTATAAAGTTGTTGGAAGTTGGAAAACTTGAATTAACATAATTCGAGTGTCCTTAGTAGATATAAGTTTTAGTGTAGAAACTTAAGTTAATCTTTTCTCTTAATTTCCTCCACGTCCCACCCCCTATTTCTATCTTCTCTCTCGGCAGAATGAAAGAAAAAATAGAGAAAGAAAGAAATAGAGGAGAAACAAAGGGGGAGAAAGGAGAAAAGGAAAGAAGGAGAGGAAGAAGATCAAGGATCAAGCTTCAAGATCAAGAGTCTTCAAGAGGTAGAGGTTTAATACTTCTACTCATCTACTTTCTCTATATTCTCTATGTATGCATATAAACAACCTAATTTGCTAAATGGAGTTCTAGAGATGCTAGTTGTGTTTGGTTTGCATGACTAGCCTTAGGTATATGTGCTAATAGCTACTGTCACACAGTTACATGATATTGAGCCTAGCTAACTCAATATGTATTGTACTGCGTGTACAGGAAACTATGACAACTACCAGGTGAACCTATGAGACTAGGAGTTTGGTAAGGAGAAGAAAACCAGAGCTCTTAGAGAAATGGCTGCTGTGTTGAGAGAGCACACTACCATCAGTAGAAGTCTATCAGAAGTGATACAATAGGACTCACTTAGTTAGTTGCGGGGACGAGAAGGAACTTATGAGAGATCAGTATGTCTCAGAGTTCAGGAAAGTTACTCTTTTGTTTTCAAGGGAGAGTTTAGTTCAGTTAGAGCCGGAATATGACTTCATGTGATGGAAGAGATCCTTGAGGTCATGTCGTACGCTGATGAACAGAAGGTGACCTTGCTTTGTAAGATTAGTAAGAGAAGCTGAAAGCTGATGAGATGAAGTAGAGAGGTTACTAGAGATGGTTGGTACTCGAACCACCTGAGAGGTGTTTAGAGTTACTTTCCTAAATAAGTATTATTCCCTTGAGTTATAAAAAGCAAAGGAATAGGAATTCCTAAAGTTAGAGCAAGGGGATATTACTGAAGACCAGAATGCGGAGCAATTCAAAGAATATCAGAAGTTCTTTTCTTATTTTACGTCCATTCCAGATAAAGACTGGAAGTGAGTAAAATTTGAAGTAGAGCTTGGAGAGGACATTAGAAGAGTTGTAATGCAAAAGGAGGTTAAGGACTTCTTCGCTCTAGTCAGTGAATGCAGAGTTGTAGAAGTAGATAATCTCAAAGCCTCGTTGGAACAAGAGTTAGAAGGTTCCTAAAGAGGAAAAGATCAAATGTTGAGATCAGTAAGGGTGCCTCTTGATCTCAATTTGTATCAGAGCTGCGCAGTGGATGCTTGGAGTAATGATAAGTATAAGTAGAGTGCTTTTAGATGAGTAACCCTGAGGAAAAAGGTAAATCAAGCTTCAAGTCACTAAGATGTGCTAGATGTGGTAAGATACATGGATGTAGACCGTACTTGACGGGTAATCCATGTGCTGCATAAGTGAGTAATCAGGACATCGTAAGGAGATGATTTTTGGACAAAAAGAAATGACAAAATCTTCCAGCTTAGTATGAGATGAGAACACATGTAAAGAGAAATCTTTCAAGGTGTATATAAGGAGAGAATAGATTTACTTTGTAGATCATGTTGATTTACTTATGAATCTAGTTTGCTTACCTTGTTGGTATGGTTTGGTTGTTTTAGAGAGACAAATGATATTTTGTTCTTGTTTAGTTGGTGTGTGAAACTGTGCCTTAAGTTAAAGGCAAGTTGAACAAAGGTATTATCAAGAATAAATGTCTTTGTCTAAGAGAAGGATGATCAGGTAGATCAGTTGAGAGAAGCTTTGAATTTTCTCAGAAGATGATCTAAGACTTAGTTGTCGTAGAAACAAAGTGAAGAAGAGCAGATCTTTGAGAGTTTTCTAGAATTTCGAAAGGACATAAAAAGTATGTCAAAGGTAGTTTTGGAAACTTTCGGAAAAGATGTGGTTAAGTGCCAAGTAAGCCGAAAGTCAGTTTTGGATTACTAGTGATACTGTTTAAGAGCCTTGTAATTTCTCAAGACAGAAATTGCAGAGAATTCTAGTAGAGTCTAAGTAGAGGTACAATGGGTAGAGTAGCCATTATATCCAAGAGCAGAAAATCTATCAGTGGATTTTCTCAGTTAGTGCTACCTAGTTTAGGCCAGTTAAGGTAGGTAGTACTTAGCAGTGGACTCTAATGGTGAGTTTGTATTCCAAGAGTTGAAGAGAAGGTTGATTACTACGTTAGTATTGGTAATTCCAAATTCCCGAGAGAACTTTGAGGTAGTCAGATATACTTCGAAGATGGGACTAGGGTGTGTTCGGATGCAATAGAGGTAGGTAGATGCCTACACATCAAGGCAATTAAATCTGCAAGAGAAGGACTACCTTAGATATGATTTGGAATTAGCCACAGTGGTGATTACCTTATAGTTTTAGAGACATAACTCATAAGGAGTCTAGTTAAAGGTGCTCAAATATCATGATAGCTTAAGACGCTTATTGATCAGAGGAAGCTGGACATGAAGCAGAATAGATGGATAGAGTTTTTCAAGGCTCATAACCTTGAGTTTTGATATCATTCGGGTAAGGCCAAAGTAGTGGTTGATGCACTAGGTAGGAAATTCCCATAGGTGTCTCAAATGATAGTCCAAGAGAGTGAATTTCTTGAGAGTTTTCGAGAATTTGAGTCTAACGATGACTATGATTCCAGATAGTCTCTTAGTGAGCAAGGTGGACATAGTAAGAGACCTAAAGACTCATATTTCTTTGAAGCACGGAAGGAGAATGAAGCTCTAAGGGACAAGTGTGAGCAGATCTTCAAAGGAACCCTAAAGGATTTGTTATGACTAAGAGGGAACGACGAAGTTTAGAGACAACTTTATTTTCCAAGAGGGTCAAAAATCAAGAAAGGAATTCTGGAGGAAGCTCACCGAGAAAGTATACCATCTATCAAGAGGTTACTAAGGTTTTCCAAGAGTTAAGGAAGATGTATGGTGACCTAGTATGTTAAAGAACATAATAGAATATGTTGAGTTGCAGGTAAAGGTGGTGAGATTAGGTAATATGCCCATCTCTTGCCAAGTACAGTTAGTTATTTTCTAGATAAGGTAGTTCAACTACTTTTGAAAAAAATAGTCAGGATTCATGGAGTTTTAGTGAATGTAGTGTCTGATAGAGATATTAGATTCACACTTGGTTTTGGAAGCCTTATAAGAAGGAGTTCAAAGCTAAGTTATGTTTTAGTACAGCTTACCATCCATAAGCATAGAGATCAAGAGCTTTAAGATGAGCAGGTCTCCTCAAGAGGTGGTTGGGAGAAGCTGGTACTGAAAAAGAACTGCGTGGAAGCATAAGTTCCATGTAGAGTTTTGTTTAACCAGAATTGTTTGCTTGAGGTGAGCAATTTTAGGGACAAAATTTTTAAAAAGGAGGGGAGAAATGTAATACCCTTAAACACATGTTAGACTGGTGAATGGTTACCAAAGGTAGCATTTGAATTGTTTAGCATGCCAATGAAGTTTTGTGACATACTGAGTTCGTTTAGGCACTTAGTTACAACACAAAAGTTGAAAAGTAGCTTAAAATAACTCAGATAATAGCATGAGTTGCTAAGTTGAGGGAAATAAACATAGAGAGTTTGTTTCTAGGTCACAAATGAGCCAAGTAAGATGTGGTTAATGTTTCAAGAGAATCAGAGTCAGTTTGGCATTTTTAGGCATAGTGGTTATGCATTTTAATACTGAATGACTAGTTGTAGATATAGAAAATGACGAAAATGGTGAAACAATAATTTAGATGAATCCTATGATTTATTATAAAGTTGTTGGAAGCTGGAAAACTTGAATTAACATAATTCGGGTGTCCTTAGCAGATATAAGTTTCAGTGTAAAAACTTAAGTTAATTTTTTCCCTTAATTTCCTCCACGTCCCACCCCCTATTTCTATCTTCTCTCTCGATAGAATGAAAAAAAAAACAAACAAAGAAAGAAATGGAGGAGAAACGAAGGGGGAAAAAGGAGAAAGGGGAAGATGGAGAGAAAGAAGATCAAGGATCAAGCTTTAAGATTAAGAGTCTTCAAGAGGTATGGGTTTAAGACTTCTACTCATCTACTTTCTCTATATTCTCTATGTATGCATATAAACAACCTAATATGCTAAATGGAGTTCTACAGATGCTAGTTGTGTTTGGTTTGCTTGGATATGTTTCTTAGATCAATTATGACTTGTTCATGTCATAAAATGAATTCAGAAACCTAGAAATATTCATTTAAACCATTGATGCCCATTTTGGGGTTTAGGGTCAAGCATGCATGATTTTGGTTCAAGAATCTAAATCAAGAGGTTTAGAATGGTGATTAATGTTTCCTAAGTGTTAATGAACTAGTTAAGAACTTAGAATCACTTAGAAACTGATTAGAAATAGCCAAAATCCATGCAAATGAGCATCGTGCTTCTGTTAAGGGCACCACGGCGTGGGGAGTATGGCGCCGTGGCGTGAGACCTGAAAATCAGAATAGGAAAATTCTAAACAGCCTGCAGTATTTGTTGCATAACTTGGGCTGTAGATATCGGATTAACCTGATTCTAGTGCCATTTTAAAGCTAAGACATAAGGCTTCATCTGATAAAAATTTCAGAATTTTTGAGCAAGCCAATTAGTACCAGTTTCTATTTGAATCTAAGGCAAATTCTATAAAAAAAGGCATTCTGGCAGCCAGTAAACCAGATTGCATAATTTTTTGCTCCAACGTCATATGGACATGAAACCAGTGCCATTTTCAAGATAAAATGAAGGGCTTATTGCTTGTAAAAATTGTGGAATTTTCTCACTTGTGGTTTGTTCCCAGTTAGAATTTAAAGTCAAGTCAAAATCGGGTGAATCAGAGAATAACCTATTTTGGCTCCTACAAAATATCACATAACTTTGGTTACATTTAGCCAAATGAGGAAAGGTTTGTGGCATTACAAAGATATGAGGGAAAGCTAGTTGTCCCTAAAATTTGAGAATTTCTGAAATTATGATGCACAATTGGTGCACTTATGAAAAATAGCCTTTTTTAAGTGAAAATTGAGGTGTTTTTGAGAAAGTTGGACACTAGAAACTTTAGTAGCACCTTAGGCAACTTAATGTTGCATTGGATATCACTTAAGATGTGATGAGATGATGCAATGAAGACAAGTATACTAGTATGCATAATAGTATTCACTCTAGTAGAGAATGAGAAAGGTATGAACCTTAGGATATCCAAGAGTAGTGGATTATCTTGGGAAGATACCTAAGACCTTAAACAACGTAGAATTATAAGTAAGAACCACTCTTGAGTTAGATTGCTTGAGTGGAAAAGAGATAAGTTTGTGTATTAGTTCCAAGAAGGGAATGTTTATGTACTAAGTCTCTAGTTAAGTGAGACCTTATGCATTGTAGAATACACAATAGAATGAATATTGACTTGTAAGCTTGTTACATTCATTAAGTATGCAAAGTTGTAGTGAAATGCTCATCATTTCCTTAAGTAAGGTTGAATGAGGCATTAGCTAAGATAGACTCTTTCACTAGGATGAATTGAGTCTATAGGAAAGTTAAAATGGTGTTTATGTAAGAGATAAATATAACACTATGCTTTTCATACACTAGTTAGTTAATCTAGTATGCATGTGAAGAGTAAGAAACTTAGTGCTACCAAGATTAGTGGTTTGCCATAGGTGAGTACCTAACACCTTAGCAACATAGTGTTGCGTTAGAAAGCACTTAAGAGATATGAGTGATGAGGTGAAGTTTAGGTATAAGTATGAGAAATAGTCTGGTAATGTTTACCTGAGAATGTAACATTATATGACGCGAGGTCATTTAGCTAAGAAGGTAAGGAATCAGAGAAGTTCCTAAGGGTACAAGTATTTCTAACCAAGTGCTAAGGTTACATGTAGTATGAGGTTACAGATTCTTCTCATTACAAAAGGTAAACATAAGAAGCCAAAGTTCCTAGTAGAATATGCTTAGGTCGTAAAGGAACTAAGTATATAAGTAGGTATATAAGTCTACGAATTGGTTCATTCATGGAGACAAAATGAGATAGATGGGTGTCTGAAGGACTTTTGAGAAGGACATAACCCTGATGTCTCGACAGTGCCAAGGCCAAAGGAGATAAGTGGGAAATCCAAAGACACTCTTTGAGCAAGGATGGAGCCCGAATTTCTCAGCGTGCTAGGATATGTGTAATGTGAGGATGAGCTTTTCCTCTATTTACCACTGGATGATATACTGAACTAGTTGTGGATGCATGTGTCTTGAAGCATGTCAATTAGTTTTTGATGATAACAAAGCCAAAGATGAAGATCAAGTGCAAAAGAGAAACCAAGATCAAAGAAAGAAATTAAGAGGTTCTTAGATATAGGCATTAGAATATCAATGTTAAATTGTCTCAAGGTATCTCAAATGGTTGTTCAAATATGACTTTAATCAATATGTTTTTCAAAGTTCACTTTCTAAAAAGAGGTTGTCTTTAATCTTGAATCATGCCAAACAAAGTTCAATATTGTTCAAATCCATGTTTTCTAAAGTTAGGAATAACATGAATCCTCTTTCAGGCTTGAAAAATGAGTTTAAAGTGTAATGTAATCAATTACACATGTGTGGTTATCGATTACAAGCTAAACAGAAGCCTTGTAATCGATTACATCATCCATGTAATCGATTACCAGAAAGTTAGAGGGCGTGTAATCGATTTCACACATGCTGGTAATTGATTACCATATGCCCAGAAAGGCAAGAACACGTTCAAAACAGCCATGTAATCGATTACATCAATATTGTAATCGATTACCATCAAGTCAGAGGGCGTGTAATCGATTACACAAGTCTTGTAATCGATTACCACAAACTTAGAAAGCCAAGAACACGTTCTAACTACCATGTAATCGATTATCAGAGTCTTGTAATCGATTACCAGTGTTCGGATATGCCCAACGGCTATATTAGGTACATTAAATGCTTGGATTTAATCACCCTCAACGGCTCTTTAACTACATATCTCTTTAAATATAGAAGTTGGGGCATTATTGATGGTTCTTCTTGAACCTGAAACATCTTAGCATCACATCAAAACGAGAATCAATCTTTGAATCCATTTCTTGCTCTGTTTTTGTGAAAAACATAAGATATCTTTTGAGAGCATTCTTAGAGCTTCAATTTGTATCATTTACTCTAGTGAGAGTTTCATTCAATCAACCTTGATTGCTTTGTAAGAGAAGGTGAGGTATCCCTCCAAATTGTAAAGGGTGAGGCATCCCTTTGTTTGAAAAGGCTCAAGCTCAAGGGTGAGGCATCCTAAGGAGTTGAGTGCTCAAGTTTGTAAAGGTTGTCAAGCACCTATTGAAGCTTGAAGATATAGTAGAAAATCTCAAGTTATTGCTTGAGGACTGGACATAGGTCACAAGTGGATTGGTGGCCGAACCAGGATAAACTATTGTGTTTGATTCTCTAAACCCTTCTTTTTACATTTGTGCATTGCTTATATTCCTGCTTGTTCACTTCCCTCTTGGTTAATTATTGAGCAATATCTATCGTTCTTATCTATTCATTCATTTTAAATAGTCAATAGCTTCAATGAAATTCAATAATAAAGTGTTTTGTGAAAGAATTGCAAACTTGTTTTATAAACTCAATTCACCCCCCTCTTGAGTATTGAAGCCACTTTGCAACAAGTGGTATCAGAGCTAGACTCTTGTATAAAGAGCTTAGCCGCTTCAAGAGTAAATATGGCTTCAAATGGTTTTTCTAATGAGGGTTCTTCTATAAATAGGCCTCCTTTTTTCAATGGAGATGGTTATGCATATTGGAAAGAAATGTTGAAGATTTTTATTGAAGCTATTGATATTGATGTGTAGGATGCTGTCAAAAATGGTCCTTTTGTCCCCACACGTCTAGTTGATGGTGTTAGAACAAATATACCAAGAAATGAACGGACCGATGATGACAATAAAAAGGTTGAATACAACTTGAGAGCCAAGAATATCATTACTACCTTTTTAGGGTATGATGAATTCTTTAGGATGTCAAATTGTAAGACCGCTCAAGAAATGTGGGATACATTGCAAGTAACCCATAAAGGAACAAGTGAGGTGAAAAGATCTAGAATAAATACACTCACCCATGAATATGAATTGTTTAGAATGGATCAAGGGGAAAGTATTTAAGATATGCAAAAATGATTCACTAATATAGTTAATCATCTTGCTTCATTGGGAAAAACTTTTGCCAATGAAGATCTTATTAACAAAGTTTTGAGATGCTTGAGCAAGAGTTGGCAACCCAAAGTGACGGCCATATTGGAGTCAAGAAATCTTGCTATAATGACCTTGGTCACCTTCTTTGGAAAGCTTCAAGAGCATGAGTTAAAGCTAAATCGACTAAATCAAAATGAGGAGTAAGATAAGAAGAAAAAGGGGATTGCTCTCAAAGCCACTTCCTCCTCAATTGAATATGAAGATGAAGATGATGGAAATGATCTTGACAATATTGAGATGAATGAAGAAAATTTCAGTCTCCTTGTGAAGAAGTTTGGAAGGTTTCTCAAGAAGAAAGGAAATCAAAGAAGGCCTCCTTTTCCTCCTAAGAAGTCATATCAAAAGGGAGAAAGAACTTCATCCACTCCAACTTGCTATGAATGTGGAAAACCGGGATACATAAAGATGGAATGTCCAATTTTTCAAGGAAAGAAAATGAAGGAGAACTTACATTGCATGGGAAGATAACGATATGCATTCCACTGATGATTCGGAGGATGAGAAAGCTCATCTTTGCCTAATGGCAAATGGAGAAGAAGAAGAAGAAAGTGAAACCGAGGTAATCTCATCTAATCTTGAACTATCTCCTTCATATAGTGAATTGCAAGATGCATTTCAAGAATTGCATGATGAATCCATGAGACTTACTAAAATGGCTTTAACTTTGAACAAAACAATCTCCTTAATGACTAACAAATTTCTATTTTAACTAAAGAGATTGAAGAACTTAAAGTTGAAAATAAGACTCTTGGACTTATTGATGCTAACTCATCATGCATGATTTGTTTTTCACATGATAATGCACCCACACCCTTAACTTGTTCTTCATGTAAAACACTTGAAAATGAAATTGAGGACTTGAAAAATACTTTTGCAAAATTTACATTGGGAAGGGATAATTTGAATATATTACTAGGGAAACAAAGGTGTGTTTTTCAAAAAGTTGGTTTGGGATATAATCCAAATAACCATAAAAAATTTTACAATAATTTCTTTGTTCCATCTAGAACATCAAGTACCCCCTTTATCAAATGCTTTCATTGTAGAAAAAAGGGACATAGTGCATCTATATGTAATGCTAGAAAGAAAAGAAACACCAAAGTAGGAACTAAAATGGTTTGGGTTCCTAAGGGTACCGTGCCTATTTCTAACACACAAGGATCCAAGACAATTTGGGGACCAACTGTTAAAACTTGAAAGTGTGTTGTAGGTGTGCTCGAAGTCCAAAAGCTCAAGTTGGTACCTTGATAGTGGATACTCCAAGCACATGACCGGTGATTGTAACACCCACCGTAGGGTACCACATTTAAATATTATTATTATCGAATTACTCCCAAGTTCAAAAATTGTGATGTTATAATAAAAATACGAGTTGTAAAATTTCTTGATGCTGATAAAATAAACTTAGCAAAAAATAAAAATATTACAACATCATCACAAATAATATACATCATATATACACAAGTCTTAGTACTATCATACTTAAATATTTACAGACCAGGTTCTCAAAGTATTTGAACATTATTCAAAACTAACATATTGCCCAAGCATTACTAAGCAGCAGAACCTTTAGACGGGTCCTCCTCAGATTCTTCAATAGGTAGGAATCCGACTAGACATGACTTCCTACGAATAGGTGTCCGTGTAACATCTCAAAAATTGATAATTTTAGGATAAATAATCATTTAACAATATTTGGGATTTTTAGGAATTTTTTCAAATTTTTCTGAGGACGTTGAATATTTTAAAATATTTCTCATTTTCTGTGTACATCGAGCAGACTCTGGAAAATGACTGTAGCGCTCTGAAAGTTGAACAATTTTATGACAAATATTAATTTTACAATATTTGTGATTTTTGAGAATTTTCTGGAATTTTTTCAGAAATGTCGAATATTTTAATGTATTTCTCGTTTTGCGTATGCACTGAGCGGAGCTAGGAAAATGAAATATTTTTCCTGAGAACCTTGAACTATAGAAACGTCGACGGGGGATCTTACTAAACCTGAGGTCGGACACAGTTTACAAGGTTTCACGTTTTTCAAGAAATTTAACAAACGAAATAATAAAACGCTGTGTAAATTTCATCTGTCAGATAAATTAATACTGACTTCTGTCGACTATAATTATTATCCATTGGATAATAGCATGCATTAGAAATCCTATCACCTTATCCCAATACAATTCACTTTATGTCAAATCAGTCTCACTTTAATTCAAATTTTGAATCTCCTTTATGAAGCTTCTTCTAGAAGCTTTGGCCAAATGACCAAATAACCCACTCTAGTTGCATGGAAAGGACAAAACACTCCCTCCCACACTCTCATAGGGCTACGGTTGGCAGCCCATTTGGAGCCAAATTTGGTCAAGCTTCTACTACACACTTAACACTCAAACCCTAATTCACTTTAACCTACCACTTTCTCTCTCTTCACTTCATCTTCTTCATCTTTTCTCCCCTTCTCTCTACCTCCACCCTAGCCACGAAATTGCAGCCACCACATCCACCATTTTTGTTCATCTTTTCTCCTCTCCAAGCTCATTTCTACACTTGCCCTCACTTCCTCTACCTTCTTTGTGTAGAAAGTTTCTTCATTTTCCATTCCTATCTCCATTTTCTCTCCACCTCTTCTCTTCTTCCTCTTCTTGAATCCGAAAATGGAAGCCCACTAATGGCCATGATTCTTCATCTTTTTGTTTCACCAAGACCATTTCTAGACTTCTCTCACCCTCCTCTACACTTTCTCTTTAGAAAATCTCTTCAAAAATCCAACCTTTCTACCTCTCCTTCTCCAAATCCGAAAATCACTCTTCCTTGGATGACCAAGCTTTTTTATTTTTCTCTTTACTAAACACTTTTTTATACTCACCTTCATCTTCCCTACAAGTTTCATTTAGAAGGCTTGCTCAAAATCCAACCTTGTCTCCATTGTCTTCTAAGGTAAAGATTCTTGATTTCTCTCCTATTTCTTCTCGTTTTCGTTTTCCTTGGTTACTATGTGACCGAGGGCTTCTCTTTTTGAGCATTGATGTGTGATGTGAGTGATTTTGAACACTCTAGGGTTCTTGGGTGAGTGGAATCCGAAAATCACCAAAAAAGAAATCTCAAGGAGCTCAAGCTTAAGGCTTTAGGTAAAGTTCTTCACATTCACTTCTCAATTTCATTTTCCTTGGTCACCTATGTGACCAAGGATCATTCTTTTCAATCCTTAGTTGGTGATTATGGAAATTTGACCACTTTATGGTTCTCTTGAAGGTGGAGTCCGAATTTGTAAATCAAGGAGCCAAGGAGTTATTTTCTTGAATTGTCTCCTCTAGGTAAGAGGGAGATAACTCACTTCAACCACTTATGGTGGTGAGGGAACTTTGTATGTATATTGATGGAGAATTCCATCCTTGTATGCTTACTTGAATTGTAAAAATTTGTATGATATAGTGTTCTTGAATTTGATTAATGCTTGAATTGTATTCTTGAATATGTTTGATGTGTTAAATATGCTTGATCAAGTTAAGGTTGTTAAATGGAAAATATGGAGTTTCCTACCTTGACTTGATGCCACGGTTTTGAGATGATTCTTGATTGATAAATTTGTTTTGTACATAATAAAAGGAAGCTATGAAATTGAATGTTAAATGATGATAATAAAAACTTATGAATATGAAGTTCCAAGGGTTTACTACCCCACATGAAGCCACGGTTTTGGTCTTGATAAAGAGGCAATGGGATTAAGTTTGATGAACTAAATGTAAGTGAACTAGTATTAAGAAAACTTATGCATAAAAGTGGAAAGAAAAAAATTGGACGTTGGATACCTATGAAGCCACGGTTTTGGCATTGAACTTTTGGCAATTGGATTGATCTTAATGAACTAAAATTTAAATGAATTGATAATGATGACCTAGTACCAAAAAAAAAAAAGGAAAGAAAATTTGAAATTTAGAGGACTTATGAAACCACGGTTTGGACCTTGGAAATTTGGGAATTGAATGGATCTTGTGAGGAATAGAATTTGAGTGATTAAGTATCAAGTAACTAATGCTTAATGTGGTGAAGAATTGAAACTTTGATGACAAATGATGGCCACGATTTTGGCTTAAAATCATAAGGAATTGAAATGACTTTGATAAATCAAAATTTAAATAAATTGATATTAAGAAGTTAATACATAAATTGGAAAGAAATTAGATCTTTGAGGACTTGAAGGGCCACGATTTGGACCCATGATAATGAGAGTTTGGATTGAGTTAGTAAGCAATAAAGCTTGTGTAATTGAACACTAAAGAATTTATAATCGTAGTGGAGTTGATTATGAAAAACTTAAAGTTTAAATGATACCTTTGTGCATCTTTGGAGATTAGGAGTTTAAAGACATGAAAAATCCCTAATGTGGATATGATGATAATTGATAAACTATGAATACCTAATAATGTTGAGGAATTGGATTGATCCCATGTAAAATAAAAAAAAAACTAAGTGATTGGTATCAAGAGACTAGAGCATAACGCGAGAAGGAATTTAGAACCTTGAGGGCTTGTGAGGCTATGATTTCGAAGGTTAGTTAACCTAAAGGTTTGCGTAATTGATCAAGACTTAGATTCGTGGAATGGTTAAACCCTTAGTGGGAAATAGTGGTTTTGGTAAGCAATAATATATATTAATATTGAGATTTAACTCTATGTGTTGTGAGTCCCTATGAAGGGTTATATACTTGTTGGTTTAATCCTCGATGAGAAATGACATGTTGATGTTGGTGAATGCTTATTTGCCATTGAGGCGTCGTATATGATATATGTATCATTGAGAATGAATATATACCGTTGTGGTGTTGTATATGTTGAATGCATCATTGATAAACATACATAATTGGACATTGAGTCATCATGCATATGTAATTTGATAAAGGCTATATACTGCTGTGGTATTGTATATGATGAAAGCATCATTGATAAACATACATGACTGGATATTGCATCGTCATACATATGTATTGTACATGATGAATGAATCATTAATAAACATACATGACTGGACATTGCTTCGTCATGCGTATGTATACCTAAGAGTAGAATAACACCTATGTGCGGATGCGAATAGACTAACCGTAGGTGTTTCCATATGTTGTTGGCCCCTGGGGGCATCGGGGTGCGGGTACCTCATCATGGACAGTTAAGAGCTCCTCTGTGGGGTAGACTGATGCAAACACACTGACGATCCGGACTGAGACGTTGTCCTATGTCGCGATCAACTGTTGAGGTGTCATGTATAAGCCATTGCGCAAACATTTTATGAGATAAAGCACACTGTATTTTAAGGCTAACGATATACTGGCAATACTCCTTGATCATTCACTCTGAAAAGGTTAATGTGTAGCTCCATAGAGTAGGATTTGGTATCATAATGCATTGTGCATCGTCCATTGTCAGTCTCATAACTTGTTGACCATGAAATGTTAAAGTATCTATTTTACTACTGTATATGATTTGTCTGATGATTTTGCTGATTTATTGGAAATCCTGTGATGATTTGCCTATTGAAATTGGTTATTGTCATTGCCTATTGCTGATCTACTTTTACTATAAAAGTGATTAATTCTTATCATTGCTTATAACTGAACTATTTGTTTTATAAATGTAAATGCATGAACTGTATTGCATCGTGGGCACTTTGTGCCTTGCTGTTTTCTTGCTGCCGTAGTGGTAAATGTAACGCCCCTTTTTGGGAGGGAATGTCACATTGTCAAATATAAATGTGGAAAATAAAATTAGTGAAATTAAGACCTGGTTCATTTTAGTTAAAGTTAATTTGTCCGATTCATTAGTGCGTGAATAAAAAGGTGGCATAAATTTTTGTTTGTTAATTAATAAAACGGAGTGACGAAATATGAATAATAGTAAAGAGTAAGACAGGAAATAAAACTTTCATCTGAATAACATGCATATATATATATATATATATGAATTGTGTTTTAGATACAAGCCTAGAATTTTCAAAAATCAAAACTATACCTGCCCAAAGGATCATACATATACATCCCCAAGATATCAGAATTTACAGCCCACCAAAAGTAAAAATCAAGCCCCCAAAATAAAACACTGGCAGCCATCAGCAGCTACCAGTAATGTCAGTCCCTCAGAGGAGGAGGGACCGTGTCAGGATCCTCAGCGGGGTCCTCCTTATCCGAGGAAACCTCCATGGGAACCACAGAGCCACGGGCAGGAGCCCAAGCAGTGGAATCAAAAGAGTCCTCCTGCGGGGTGTAGTAACGGTCACCCCACATCTCCCGGATGGGCAGATAAAACTCCAAGCCTAGGCTTACGTAGCAGGTAAAGATCAGCGTCGCATGTCATTTCCAGGCTAAAGCAATCGATACATCTCCCAGGTAGACACAGCGGTTGGAACTCAAGTTAATGTGCCAGCACTCTGGCCTTCCAAGGAAGGTCAGACGCACATCACCCAGAAATCCGCACATACGTGCCTCCATGCTCCACAACAGGTGCTAATCTCAATCGGGTTAGAAGCCGGGGAAATCGGGATCTTCAACCTCCTTGTCGTCGTCTTCGATAGATACAATATACGCACAGGCAGCAAATAACAGAAATACAGGAAAGAAGTAAGACATCCTACCATCATTACCAATTATAGCAGCAAGAAACCAATACGGTGCAACATGCCCATATAGCATTCCAAAATAATAATAATAATAATAGGCAATAAATACATCAGTAAGCAGGTAAACAGTTCCAGGCAGTTAATCGTCATAATAATAAATAAATAGTTCAAACCCATATAAAGCAGTAACTATCATATAGTGTAACATCTTATGATGCATATGCACACTGTACTCAATTTCCTACTCCATGGAGCTAGACTCAAACAGTCGGAGAGAAAGATCAGGAGACACGTCTGCAAATCGGCTGCCGAGGCCAAAGTGCTATAACTTAACAGTTTCTCCATGTGCACATACAGGCATTGTACAGATAGTCTACGCTAGATCACGATATAGGACAGTGTCTCGGTCCGGATCGTCGGTGCATTTGCATCGGTTTGCCCCACGGACATGAGAGCTACCAACTGCCCATTGCGAGGTACCCGCACCCTGATGACCCCAAGGTCGTAACATGACCTACACTAGTCTACTCGCACCCGCACTAAGGTGTGTTCAATCTCCTAAGCAACTTGGCCTTAACAACAGTCTATAGGACATTCACAATGCATAAAGACTCTATGCATGAACATGTATGATCATAATTACATATTATTCCACAATATGCCACAACTGGCCAAAGAGAGCATTAATACATCCTTGGTCACTCACATGGACTCACACTATCATAGCATTGAAATTAAACAGAATAAGACATTTTCAAGGTGTATTATGAATTCTAACTTAAAATTAATCTTTCTTACAAAGTTTGTCTCTACTTGAATTCTCATAATTAGTTAAATTCTCTAATGTAATATATTCTCTTGTTCTTACCCTAATTGAATTTACCTTAAGTTTTATGACAAGTTTCATTCTTAGTTCCTTAAAATTTATGAATCCCAAAGTATATTTAATTCTTCCAATTTGCTACTCTTCCAATCTATCACCTATGATTTAATCATTTAATTATCTAAGTTCCATGATTACTAAAATTGCCTAATTAAGCCCTAAAATGGCCCTAGAGGCCGTGACCTCCCTAGAGGATTCAATTCCCAATTCTTCCATTCCATTGATTTTATATTACACACTTGATTAACTAATACTTTCACTTATTATAATTTGTTCACAAAGAACTCATCTTCTAAACCCCAAAACCATGGCCTCCCAAGAGAAAATCCCATATCAATTTCTTCCATTTCATGTCATCCAATCCATTCCAATATACATATACGCATCAACAATCAATTCAACAACATAAACCAATTTCAAACAACATGTAAACATACTAGTCATACAATCAAAGAATAACCCTCATTAGGGTTTTCTCACAATCAACCACAAACAAGGTTCATAGATGCTAATAGAGGTTGAGGAGGAGAGTCTTCTTCTTGCAAAAGTGAAGAAATCAAGAGAAGCCTCCAAGAAATCCTTGCAAATTTCGGATTGGGTGCCACCAAAACCTTAGAAATTTCAACTTAGTTAAAATAACACAAAGGCTTGAGAAATGAAGTGTAGATGGTCACAAGGAGGACCTTGAAAACGAAAATGAAGAGAGGGAGTGAAGAGTCAAGAAACTTACCCAAAAACCCTAAGCTTGAAGCTTGAAAAAGATGGTGAAAATGGTGGATTTTCAAAATGCCACAAGCAAGAGAAGTGTTTAGGAAGTGGAGAGGATTAAGAAAATGGCGCTGGTTGAAAATTTTGTGAAGGATGAGGGTGAGGAAGGGCTGCTGGCCATAGCACTCTAGAGAGAAGGAGGAGAAAAAAATTTTAATGAAGAAGAAGAAGAAGAAGAAGAAGAGAGAGAAGTGCTTTAGGTTAAGTTTTGAAATTACTCAAATGTAATTAATTAAATGAAAAGCAATTCTTCACCCCCCCCAAAATGGTTCCAGCCGTGCATGAAGAGAGAGAGAGGAGAGGAAGGTGGCTGCATTTGCATGGGGAAAGAGGGAAAGGAAATTTCCAAGAAGCTTCCTCCAAGCTTACAAGGGAAGTTTCGCACGTTTCACGGTAAAGTGAAAGCAAGGTGGTCTCCTAATTAAGCACACTAACACAGATGAATATTTATGCTGTCAGTATTATTTTTCCCCCAGTGTAGAAGAGTTACAGATGATGAAAATAATATTTTATTACCCATCGGATGATTTTACGATTCCGCGACCCCATTTATCGGGTAAAAATATCGAAAAATGTAAACCTCGTAAATTATGCCCGACCTCAAGTTTAGTAAGATCCCCCGTCGACATGTCCATAATTTAGAGTTTACCAGCCACAGGAAAAATATTGCATCTTCTCAGCTCCGCTCAGTGTGTACGGAAAACGAGGAATATAATAAAATATTCATCATTTTCGAAAAATTCCACAAAAATTCACATAATTCACAAATATTTGAAAATGACTATTCATAATAAAATAATTGATTTCTGGAGCGTTACACTGACATCATCAGGTTTCTGCTCAGTATGCACGTAAAACGAGAAATATATTAAAATATTCGTAGTTTCCGAAAAATTTCAGAAAAATTCCTAAAATCTAGAATATCAGAAAATGATCATTGATGATTAAACAAACAATTTTTAGGGTGTTACAACACTCCCCCACTAAAACAAATTTCGTCCTCGAAATTTACGTACCTAAGAATAGTTGTGAGTGTTGCTACCTCATCTTGTCTTCTAGTTCCCAAGTTGCGTCACCAGTTACTTCATTCCAGATCACCTTTACCAATGAAATCTCCTTGCCTCTAAGTTGCTTTATCCATCGATCCTCGATTCTCACAGGAAGCGTCTCATTGGTCAAGTTCTCTTTTAATTATACTGTGTCCGGTGCTATGACATGACTCGGGTCAGGTAGATATTTATGCAGTTGTGACACATGGAAGACATTGTGTATGTTGGAAAGAAAAGGGGGTAAAGCTATCTGGTAGGCTACTGGACCTATCCGGCGAAGAATTTGGTAAGGTCCAAGAAATTTTGGAGTGAGTTTTTTAGATTTCAAAGCCCGGCCGACCCCAGTCGTAGGTGTCACTTTCAAGAATACATGCTCATCTTCCTCAAACTCGAGAGGCTTTCTCTTCTTATCCGCATAACTCTTTTGCCGGCTCTGAGCAGTCTTCATCTTCTCTTGAATCATTTTGACCTTCTCCGTTGTCTGTTGAATGATATCCGGTCCAAACGTGAGACGCTCACCGTCTTGGTACCAACATAATGGTGTCCGACACCGTCGTCCATAGAGAGCTTTATAGGGTGCCATCTCTATACTAAAATGGTAACTGTTGTTGTAGGTGAATTCTATCAATGGCAAGATTTCATCCTAACATCAAGTTTGTTCTATAGTACAAGCTCTAAGCAAGTCTTCTAAAGATTGGATTGTTCTTTCTGATTGACCATCGGTTTGTGGGTGGTACGCCGAACTCAGATGTACCTTTGTTCCCAGCGATGCCTGTAGACTCTGCCAGAATTTTGAAGTAAATCTCGGATCCCTATTCGAAATAATGCTCGTAGGCACACCATGCAGTTTAACGATCTCTCCAATATACAGCTGAGTCAGCTTCTCCAGATTGTACTTTATGTTAATCGGGAGGAAATGAGCTGACTTTGTCAGTCGATCCACTATCACCCAAATCGAGTCGTGTCCTCTTCTTGTCCTTAGCAAACTCACAACAAAATCCATTGCAATGTTGTCACATTTCCATTCAGGAATAGACAATGGTTGTAGCAATCCTGTAGGTCTTTGATGTTCCACTTTGGCTTTCTGACAGACTAGACAAGTCGATACGCATCTAGTGACGTCACTCTTCATTCCGTGCCACCAGAACAACTTCTTCAAGTCTTGGCACGTCATTGTTATGCCCGGGTGCATATTCAACAGGCTGGTGTGAGCATGATCCACGATACACTGTTTAAGCTCTTGGTCACGGGGAATGCAGACTCTACCTCGAAATCTCAGAACTCCATCCGTTCCTTCCTCGAATTCCGTTTCCTTGCCTTGCCTCATCAGCTCTCTCACTTCTTGTAAGAATTCATCGACCTTCTGCTTTTCCCGTATGTCCTCCATTAGCTCGCTTGAGATGGTGACCATATTTATACAGATCCTTCCTGGTTTCAACTCTACAAATGACCAAACATCTCTAAATTGTTCGATGAGTTCTTTTTACTTGATCATCAGGGCAGAAGCACTGATAGACTTTCTACTCAAGGCGTTTGCCACGACATTCGGTTTGCCAGGGTGGTACAACAACTGAAAATCATAGTCGTTTAGGAATTCTAACCATCTTTGCTGCCTCATGTTCAGCTCCTTCTGATCATACAAGTACTTCAAGCTTTTGTGATCACTGAAGATGTTGAATGTCGCTCCATAGAGGAAATGCCTCCATATCTTCAGAGCAAAAACCACAGCTGCTAGTTCCAAATCATGTGTCGGGTAGTTCTTCTCATGGACTCGCAACTGTCGCGAAGCGTAAGGTACCACTCTTCTATGTTGCATAAGAACAAACCCCAATCCCTAGTATGAAGCGTCACAGTACACCTCGAATGGCTCATTCGGATCAGGCAGCACTAATACTGGTGAGGTGGTTAGCCGTTTCTTCAACTCTTAGAAACCTTGCTCGCAGCTATCAGTCCATTCAAAAGCTTGGTTCTTCTTTGTTAGCTGAGTGAGCAGTCCAGCAACACTTCTATGAACCTTCTGTAGTATCGGCCAAACCCACAAAGCTACGAATCTCCGTCCCTGACTTCGGCCATTCCTATTGTAGCACTACCTCCACTTTTGATGGGTCCACTGCAATCCCTTCCTTCGAGATCACATGGCCTAAAAACTTAACCTCATCTAACCAAAACTCACACTTCGACAGCTTGGCGTACAGTTCCTTCTCCTTCAGAATCTGGAGAACTATGCTGAGGTGTTCAGCATGATCTTCCCGATCCAGGGAATATATCAAAATATCATCAATGAAGACGACAACAAACTTGTCCAAATAAGGACGAAAGATCCTGTTCATGTAGTCCATGAAGATAGCTGGTGCATTCGTTACACCAAACGACATCACAAGGTATTCGTAATGACCGTATCGGGTATGAAAAGCAGTCTTGGGTATGTCCTCTATTTTCACTCTTATCTGATGATATCCAGATCTTAGATCGATCTTCGAAAACATCGTTGCTCCCTTCAGTTGGTCCATTAAGTCGTCAATTCTTGGGAGTGGATATTTGTTCTTGATCGTCAGCTTGTTTAACTACCTATAGTCCACACACAATCTTGAGGTACCGTCCTTCTTCCGAACCAACAATACTGGTGCTGCCCAGGGCGATACACCCGGTCTGACAAACTGTTTCTCCAAAAGCTCCTCTAGTTGTTTCTTAAGTTACGCATTCATGTTGGCGACATCCGATAAGGTGCTATAGACACGGGACCAGCTCCCGGTACAAGGTCAATAGCAAACTCTATCTCGCGCGTCGGTGGTAAACCAGGTACATCTTCTGGAAAGACTTCAGAAAACTCCCTCACTACTGGAATAGCACTTAGGTCAGCCTCACTCTCGACTTTCAAAGAAGACAGTAGCATGTATCCTTGAGCTGCTTCTTTCAAGAAAGCTCGCACTTGGTTAGTCGTCAAGTATCTAGAATCCTATCCACAGGGAAAACTATGATTTTTCTAGAGCAATCTAATACCACATGGTTGGAAGACAACCAGTCCATCCCTAGGATTATATCTAGTTGTGAAAGAGGTAAACAGATCAAATCGACCGAAAAGATTCGACCTTCAACAATTAGGGGACACTTCAAACAGACTTTGGTAGTAACTACCGGTTTGTCAATAGGGGTTGAGACAGTCAAATCAAAAGGTAGGGTAGACATTGGCAAGTCAAGTCGTTGCACACAGTCATATGATATGAAAGAATGGGTTGCCCCAGTGTCATATAGTACTCTTAAAAGATTACCTTCTATGGTGCCTTCCCCTTGAATCAAGTTTTCGGATTCGGAGGCTTCAGCTCCGCTCATGGTGTAGACTCGACCTCCGGCTTGCTGTTTCTTGGCTCGAGTTGCATTGACTGAAGGTTCAGCCTTTGTCTGGTTGCAGTCTCTAGACATGTGACCCGGTTTGCCACATCTGAAGCAGATGAATCCCTTGATGGTGCACTCTCTCGTGGGATGATCTTTCTCACACTTTAGGCATTTGGAGGGATATGCCACATCCTGACCAGTCCGGTTCCTAGTAGAACCTCCACCAGAACTTCCATCGGTTCGTTGTTGACTTCCCGTTGGTCGGGAGTAGGGCTTCTTCTGGAAATGGTTCGAATCATTGCCTCCACCTCTCTGGAACCTTGCAAGCCCAAAGTTCTTGCTCCTTGAATCTCTAGCTTGTTCCAAGGCCTCCACTTCACAGCATGTGTCCAACAGCTCCGAGAACACTTTAATTTTCAGGGTGATCACAGCTTTCTTCACTTCGTACCTCAATCCTTCGGTGAACTTCCAACACATCCAAGGTTCATCTGGTTGATGCTGAAAATGAGTTGAAAACTTCTCCAAGTTCTCAAATTTGGCTGCACATTCACTAATGGTCATGTTCCCTTACCTCAAGTTGAGGAATTCCATCTCCTTTGCGTGTCTCGCGCTTGCAGGAAAGTACTTATCCAAGAATTTGTCCTTGAACAAGTCCCACGTGATGTCGCGTCCCTCGGCCTCCAGTACTCTCTGAATTCCGTTCCACCAATCTTCGGCGTTGCCGCCAAGCATGAAGGTAGCATAGTTCACCTTCTTGTCTTCGGCACAGTTCATGCCACGGAAGACTTTCTCCAGTTCTTTGATCTACAAACTAGCTTTGTCCGGATCAAATTCTCCCTTGAATTATGGAGGGTTGTGATGACGAAATTCCGCCAAGTTCTGCGCATTGGCAGTCGCTTCGAGCTGTTGTGCAGCTCTCTCTTGTTGCTGAGCAGCATGTTCATTCTGTTGCGCGATGACTTCTGCCATCCTCTGCATTGCTTCTATAGCAGCTGCCATTTCTCTGCCTTTTGCCATCCTGCTTTTCTCTTAAATCAGATTAACTGAAAAACACAAGGAAAGTTGGATATATTCATTCAGAATACCAATCACAGAGATTCACACAGCACAAACAAGACAGACTCACACATAAGACCCAAAGAGACATAAACCAAGGCTCTGATACTAACTTAATGTAATGCCTCTTTTTGGGAGGGAATGTCACATTGTCAAATATAAATGTGGAATATAAAGTTCGTGAAATTAAGACCAGTTCATTTTAGTTAAAGTTAATTTGTCCAATTCATTAGTACGTGAGTAAAAAGGTGGCATAATTTTTTTTTTTGTTAATTAATAAAACAGAGTGACGAAATATGAATAACAGTAAAGAGTAAGACAGGAAATAAAACTCTCATCTGAATAACATGCATATATATATCAATTGTGTTTTAGATAAAGCCTGGAATTTCCAAAAAGCAAAACTATACCTGCCCAAAGGATCATACATATACATCCCCAAGATATCAGAATTTACAGCCCACCAAAAGTAAAAATCAGGCCCCCAAAATAAAACACCGGCAGCCATCAACAGCTACCAGTAATGTCAGTCCCTCAGAGGAGGAGGTGTCGAGAAGCTGTGGTCCTCCTCATCCGAGGAAACCTCCATGGGAACCACGAAAAGAAAAGTAAGACAGAAATAAAACTCTATCCGAATAATATATATATATATATATATATATATATATATATATATATATCAGTTGTGTTTTAGATACAAGCCTGGAATTTTCAAAAATCAAAACTATACCTGCCCAAAGGATCATACATATACATCCCCAAGATATCAGAATTTACAGCCCACCAAAAGTAAAAATCAGGCCCCCAAAATAAAACACCGGCAGCCATCAACAGCTACCAGTAATGTCAGTCCCTCAGAGGAGGAGGGACCGTGTCAGGATCCTAAGCAGGGTCCTCCTCATCCGAGGAAACCTCCATGGGAACCACAGAGCCACGGGCAGGAGCCCGAGCAATGGAATCAAAACAGTCCTCCTGCGAGGTGTAGTAACGGTCACCCCACATCTCCCGGATAGGCAAATAAAACTCCAAGCGTAGGCTTACGCAGCAGGTAAAGATCGGCGTCGCATGTCGTCTCTAGGATAAAGCAATTGATACATCTCCCAAGTAGACACAGCGGTCGGAACTCAAGTTAATGTGCCAGCACTTTGACCCTCCAAGGAAGGTCAGACGCACATCACCCAGAAATCTGCGCATATGTGCCTCTGTGCTCCACAATAGGTGCTAATCTCGATCGGGCCAGAAGCCAGGGAAATCGGGAGCTTCAACCTCCTTGTCGTCGTCTTCGATAGATACAATATACGCATATGCAACAAATAACAGAAATACAGGAAAGAGGTAAGACATCCTACCATCATTACCAATTATAGCAGCCAGAAACTAATACGGTGCAACGCGCCCATATAGCATTCCAAAATAATAATAATAATAATAGGTTGTAAATACATCAGTAAGCAGATAAACAGTTCCAGGCAGTCAGTCGTCATAATAATAAATAAATAGTTCAAATCCACATAAAGCAGTAACTATCATATAGTGTAACATCTCATGATGCATATACACACTGTACTCAATTTCCTACTCCATGGAGCTAGACTCAAACAGTCAGAGAGAAAGATCAGGAGACACGTCTGCAACTCAGCTGCCGAGGCCAAAGTGCTATAACTCAACAGTTTCTCCACGTGCACATACAGGCATTGTACAGACAGTCTACGCTAGATCACGATATAGGACAGTGTCTCGGTCTGGATCGTCGGTGCATTTGCATCAGTTTGCCCCACGGACAGGAGAGCTACCAACTGCCCATTGCGAGATACCCGCACCTCCACGCTCCCAAGGTCATAACATGACCTACACTAGTCTACTCGCACCCGCACTAAGGTGTGTTCAATCTCCTAGGCAACTTGGCCTTAACAACAGTCCATAGGATATTCACAATGCATAAAGACTCTATGCATGAACATGTATGATCTTAATTACATATTATTCCACAATATTCAACAATTGGCCAAAGAGAGCATCAATACATCCTTGGTCACTCACATGGACTCACACTATCATAGCATTGAAATTAAACTGAATAGGACATTTTCAAGGTGTATTATGAATTCTTACTTAAAATTAATCTTTCTTACAGAGTTTGTCTCTACTTGAATTCTCATAATTAGTTAAATTCTTTAATGTAATTTATTCTCTTGTTCTTACCCTAATTGAATTTATCTTAAGTTTTATGACAAGTTTCAATCTTAGTTCCTTAAAATTTATGAATCCCAAAGTATATTTAATTCTTCCAATTTGCTACTCTTCCAATCTATCACCTATGATTTAATCATTTAATTATCTAAGTTCCAAGATTACTAAAATTGCCTAATTAAGCCCCAAAATGGCCCTAGAGGCCGTGGCCTCCCTAGAGGATTCAATTCCCAATTTTTCCATTCCATTGATTTTATATTACACACTTGATTAATTAATACATTCACTTGTTATAATTTGTTCACAAAGAACTCATCTTCTAAACCTCAAAACCGTGGCCTCCCAAGAGAAAATCCCACATCAATTTCTTCCATTTCATGTCATCCAATCCATTCCAATATACAAATACACATCAACAATCAATTCAACAACATAAACCAATTTCAAACAACATGTAAACATACTAGTCATACAATCAAAGAATAACCCTCATTAGGGTTTTCTCACAATCAACCACAAACAAGGTTCACAGATGCTAATAGAGGTTGAGGAGGAGTGTCTTCCCCTCACAAAAGTGAAGAAATCAAGAGAAGCCTCCAAGAAATCCTTGCAAATTTCGGATTGGGTGCCACCAAAACCTTAGAAATTTCAACTTAGTTAAAATAGCACAAAGGCTTGAGAAATGAAGTGTAGATGATCACAAGGAGGACCTTGAAAACAAAAATGAAGTGAGGGAGTGAAGAGTCTAGAAACTTACCCAAAAACCCTAAGCTTGAAGCTTGAAGAAGATGGTGAAAATGGTGGATTTTCAAAATGCCACAAGCAAGAGAAGTGTTTAGGAAGCGGAGAGGATTAAGAAAATTGCGTTGGTTGAAAATTTTGTGAAGGATGAGGGTGAGGAAGGGCTGCTGGCCGTAGCACTCTAGAGAGAAGGAGGAGAAAAAATTTTTAATGAAGAAGAAGAAGAAGAAGAAGAGAGAGAAGTGCTTTAGGTTAAGTTTTGAAATTACTCAAATGTAATTAATTAAATGAAAAGCAATTCTCCCCCCCCCCCAAAATGGTTCCAGTCGTGCATGAAGAGAGAGAGGAGAGGGAGGTGGCTGCATTTGCATGGGAAAAGAGGGAAAGGAAATTTCCAAGAAGCTTCCTCCAAGCTTACAAGGGAAGTTTCGCACGTTTCACAATATAGTGAAAGTAAGGTGACCTCCTAATTAAGCACACTAACACAGATGAATATTTATACTGTCAATATTATTTTTTCCCCAGTGTAGAAGAGTTACAGATGATGAAAATAATATTTTATTACCCATCGGATGATTTTACGATTCCGCAACCCCATTTATCGGGTAAAAACCTCGAAAAATGTAAACCTCGTAAATTACGCCCGATCTCAAGTTTAGTAAGATCCCTCGTCGACATGTCCACAATTTAGAGTTGATCAGCCATAGGGAAAATATTGCATCTTCCCGGTTCCGCTCAGTGCGCACGCAAAATGAGAAATATATTAAAATATTTATCGTTTTCGAAAAATTCCTGAAAAATTCACATAATTCACAAATATTTGAAAATGACTATTCATAATAAAATAATTGATTTCCGGAGCGTTACACTGACATCAGCAGGTTTCTGCTCAGCGTGCATGTAAAACGAAAAATATATTAAAATATTCATCGTTTCCGAAAAATTCCAGAAAAATTCTTAAAAATCTATAATATTATAAAATGATCATTGATGATTAAACAAACACTTTTTAGGGTGTTACAACACTCCTCCACTAAAAGAAATTTCGTCCTCGATATTTACGTACCTCAGAATAATTGTGGGTGTTGCTACCTCATCTTGTCTTCTAGTTCCCAGGTTACGTCACCAGTTGCTTCATTCCAGATCACCTTTACTAATGGAATCTCCTTGCCTCTAAGTTGCTTTATCCGTCGATCATCGATTCTCACAGGAAGCGTCTCATAGGTGAAGTTCGCTTTTAGTTGTACTGTGTCCGGTGCTATGACATGACTCAGGTCAGGTAGATATTTACACAGTTGTGACACATGGAAGACATTGTGTATGTTGGAAAGAAAAAGGGGTAAAGCTATCTGGTAGGCTACTGGACCTATCTGGCGAAGAATTTGGTAAGGTCCAACAAATTTTGGAGTAAGTTTACTAGATTTCAAAGCCCGGCCGACCCCAGTCGTAGGTGTGACTTTCAAGAATACATGCTCACCTTCCTCAAATTCGAGAGGCTTTCTCCTCTTATCCGCATAACTCTTTTGCCGGCTCTGAGCAGTCTTCATCTTCTCTTGAATTATTTTGACCTTCTCCATTCTCTGTTGAATGATATCCAGTCCAATCGTGAGACGCTCACCGTCTTGGTACCAACATAATGGTGTCCGACACCGTCGTCCATAGAGAGCTTCATAGGGTGCCATCCCTATACTAGAATGGTAACTGTTGTTGTAGGTGAATACTATCAATGGCAAGATTTCATCCTAACATCCAGTCTGTTCTATGCTCTAAGCAAGTCTTCTAAAGATTGGATCGTTCTTTCTGATTGACCATCGGTTTGTGGGTGGTACGCCGAACTCAGACGTAACTTTGTTCCCAACGATGCCTATAGACTTAGCCATAATTTTGAAGTAAATCTCGGATCCCTATCCGAAACAATGCTCATAGGCACACCATGCAGTCTAACGATCTCTCTAATATACAGCTGAGTCAGCTTCTCTAGACTGTATTTTATGTTGATCGGGAGGAAATGAGCCGACTTTGTGAGTTGATCCACTATCACCCAAATCGAGTCGTGTCCTCTTCTTATCCTTGGCAAACCCACAACAAAATCCATTGCAATGCTATCCCATTTCCATTCAGGAATAGACAATGGTTGCAGTAATCCTGCAGGTCTTTGATGTTCCACTTTGGCTTTCTGACAGGCTAGACAAGTCGATACGCATCTTGTGACATAATTCTTCATTCCGTGCCACCAGAACAACTTCTTCAAGTCTTGGTACATCTTTGTTATGCCCTGGTGCATATTCAGCAGGCTGGTGTGAGCATGATCCACGATATACTGTTTAAGCTCTTGGTCACGGGGAATGCAGACTCTACCTCGAAATCTCAGAACTCCATATGTTCCTTCCTCAAATTCCGTTTCCTTGCCTTGCCTCATCAGCTCTCTCACTTCTTGTAAGAATTCATCGACCTTCTGCTTTTCTCGTATGTCCTCCATTAGCTCACTTGAGACGGTGACCATATTCATACAGATCCTTCCTGGTTTCAACTCTACAAATGACCAAACATCTCTAAACTGTTCGATGAGTTCTTTTTCCTTGATCATCAGGGCAGAAGCACTGATAGTCTTTCTACTCAAGGTGTTTGCCATGACATTCACTTTGCCAGGGTGGTACAACAACTAAAAATCATAGTCTTTTAGGAATTCTAACCATCTTCGCTGCCTCATGTTCAGCTCCTTCTGATCATACAAGTACTTCAAGCTTTTGTGATCACTGAAGATGTTGAATGTCGCTCCATAGAGGAAATGCCTCCATATCTTCAGAGCAAAAACCACAGCTGCTAGTTCCAAATCATGTGTCGGGTAGTTCTTCTCATGGACTCGCAACTGTCGCGAAGCGTAAGGTACCACTCTTCTATGTTGCATAAGAACAAACCCCAATCCCTAGTATGAAGCGTCACAGTACACCTCGAATGGCTCATTCGGATCAGGCAGCACTAATACTGGTGAGGTGGTTAGCCGTTTCTTCAACTCTTAGAAACCTTGCTCGCAGCTATCAGTCCATTCAAAAGCTTGGTTCTTCTTTGTTAGCTGAGTGAGCGGTCCAGCAATTTTGGAAAACCCTTCCACGAACCTTCTGTAGTATTCGGCCAAACCCATGAAGCTACGAATCTCCATCACTGAATTCGGTTGTTCCAATTGTAGCACTGCCTCCACTTTTGATGGGTCCACTGCAATCCCTTCCTTCGAGATCACATGGCCTAAAAACTTAACCTCATCTAACCAAAACTCACACTTCGACAACTTGGCGTACAGTTCCTTCTCCTTCAGAATCTGGAGAACTATGCTGAGATGTTCAGCAAGATCCTCCCGATCCTGGGAATATATCAAAATATCATCGATGAAGACGACAACAAACTTGTTCAAATAAGGATGAAAGATCCTGTTCATGTAGTCCATGAAGATAGCCGATGCATTCGTTACACCAAACGGCATCACAAGGTATTCGTAATGATTGTATCGGTTACGGAAAGTAGTCTTGGGTATGTCCTCCATTTTCACTCTTATCTGATGGTATCTAGATCTTAGATCGATCTTCGAAAACATCGCTGCTCCCTTCAGTTGGTCCATTAAGTCGTCAATTCTTGGGAGTGGATTTTTGTTCTTGATCATCAGCTTGTTTAACTGCCTATAGTCCACACACAATCTTGAGGTACCGTCCTTCTTCCGAACTAACAATACTGGTGCTGCCCAGGGCGATACACCCGGTCTGACAAACTGTTTCTCCAAAAGCTCCTCTAGTTGTTTCTTAAGTTCTGCCAATTCTGTTGGCGACATCCGATAAGGTGCTATAGACACGGGACCAGCTCCCGGTACAAGGTCAATAGCAAACTCTATCTCGCGCGTCGGTGGTAAACCAGGTACATCTTCTGGAAAGACTTCAGAAAACTCCCTCACTACTGGAATAGCACTTAGGTCAGCCTCGCTCTCGACTTTCAAAGAAGACAGTAGCATGTATCCTTGAGCTCCTTCTTTCAGGAAAGCTCGCACTTGGTTGGCCGTCAAGTATCTAGAATCTTCATCCACAGGGAAAACTATGGTTTTTCTAGAGCAATCTAATAGAACATGGTTGGAAGACAACCAGTCCATCCCTAGGATTATATCTAGTTGTGAAAGAGGTAAACAGATCAAATCGACCGAAAAGATTCGACCTTCAACAATTAGGGGACACTTCAAACAGACTTTGGTAGTAACTACCGGTTTGTCAGTAGGGGTTGAGACAGTCAAATCAAAAGGTAGGGTAGACATTGGCAAGTCAAGTCGTAGCACACAGCCATATGATATGAAAGAATGTGTTGCCCTAGAGTCATATAGTACTCTTAAAAGATTACCTTCTATGGTGCCTTCCCCTTGAATCAAGTCTTCGGATTCGGAGGCTTCAGCTCTACTCATGGTGTAGACTCGACCTCCGGCTTGCGGTTTCTTGGCTCGAGTTGCATTGACTGAAGGTTCAGCCTTTGCTTGGTTGCAGTCTCTAGACATGTGACCCGGTTTACCACATCTGAAGCAGATGAATCCCTTGATGGTGCACTCTCTCGTGGGATGATCTTTCTCACACTTTAGGCATTTGGAGGGATATGCCACATCCTGACCAATCCGGTTCCCAGTAGAACCTCCACCAGAACTTCCACCGGTTCATTGTTGACTTCCCGTTGGTCGGGAGTAGGGCTTCTTCTGGAAACGGTTCGAATCATTGCCTCCACCTCTCTAGAACCTTACAGGCCCAAAGTTCTTGCTCCTCGAATCTCTAGCTTGTTCCAAGGCCTCCACTTCACAGCATGTGTCCAACAGCTCCGAGAACACTTTAATTTTCAGGGTGATCACAGCTTTCTTCACTTTGTACCTCAGTCCTTCGGTGAACTTCCAACACTTCCAAGCTTCATTTGGTTGATGCTGAAAATGAGTTGAAAACTTCTCCAAGTTCTCATATTTGGCCTTATATTCACTAATGGTCATGTTCCCTTGCCTCAGGTTGAGGAATTCCATCTCCTTGATTGTCTCGCGCTTGTAGGAAAGTACTTATCCAAGAATTTGTCCTTGAACAAGTCCCACGTGATGTCACGTCCCTCGGCCTCCAGTACTCTTTGAATTCCATTCCACTAATCTTCGCCGTTGCCGACAAGCATGAAGGTAGCATAGTTCACCTTCTTGTCTTCGGCACAGTTCATGCCATGGAAGACTTTCTCCAGTTCTTTGATCCACAAACTAGCTTTGTCCAGATCAAATTCTCCCTTGAATTGTGGAGGGTTGTGACGAAGAAATTCCGCCAAGTTTTGCGTATCGGCAGTCGCTTCGAGCTGTTGTGCAGCTCTATCTTGTTGTTGAGTAGCATGTTCATTCTGTTGCGCGATGACTTCTGCCATCCACTGCATTGCTTCTATAGCAGCTGCCATTTCTCCGCCTCTTGCCATCCCACTTTTCTCTTAAATCAGATTAACTAAAAAACACAAGGAAAGTTAGTTGTATTCATTCAGAATACCAATCACAGAGATTCTCACAGCGCAAACAAGACAGACTCACACACAAGACCCAAAGAGACATAAACTGGGGCTCTAATATCAACTTGATGTAATGCCCCTTTTTGGGAGGGAATGTTACATTGTCAAATATAAATGCAGAATATAAAATTCGTGAAATTAAGACCCAGTTCATTTTAGTTAAAGTTAATTTGTCCGATTCATTAGTACGTGAGAAAAAAGGTGGCATAAATTTTTTTTTGGTTAATTAATAAAACGGAGTGACGAAATATGAATAACAGTAAAGAGTAAGACATGAAATAAAACTCTCATCTGAATAACATACATACATACATATATATATATATATACATATATATATATATATATATATATATCAATTGTGTTTTAGATACAAGCCTGGAATTTCCAAAAAGCAAAATTATACCTGCCCAAAGGATCATACATATACATCCCCAAGATATCAGAATTTACAACCCACCAAAAGTAAGAATCAGGCCCCCAAAATAAAACACTAGCAGCCGTCAACAGCTACCAGTAATGTCAGTCCCTCAGAGGAGGAGGGACCGTGTCAGGATCCTCAGCGGGGTCCACCTCATCCGACAAAACCTCCATGGGAACCACAGAGCCACGGGCAGGAGCCCGAGCTGTGGAATCAAAAAAGTCCTCCTGCGGGGTGTAGTAACGGTCACCCCACATCTCCCGGATGGGCAGATAAAACTCCAAGCGTAGGCTTACGTAGCAGGTAAAGATCGGCGTCGCATGTCGTCTCCAGGCTAAAGCAATCGATACATCGCCCAGGTAGACACAGCGGTAGGAACTCAAGTTAATGTACCAGCACTCTGGCCCTCCAAGGAAGGTCAAACACACATCACCCAAAAATTCGCGCATACGTGCCTCCATGCTCCACAATAGGTGCTAATCTCGATCGGGCCAGAAGCCGGGGAAATCAGGAGCTTCAACCTCCTTGTTGTTGTCTTCGATAGATACAATATACGCACAGGCAGCAAATAACAGAAATGCAGGAAAGAGGTAAGACATCCTACCATCATTACCAATTATAGCAGCCAGAAACCAATACGGCGCAACGCGCCCATATAGCATTCTAAAATAATAATAATAATAATAATAATAATAATAATAATAATAATAATAATAATAATAATAATAATAGGTCAGTAAATACATCAAGAAGGTGTAAACAGTTTCAGGCAGTCAGTCGTCATAATAATAAATAAGCAGTTCAAATCCACAAAAAGCAGTAACTATCATATAGTGTAACATCTCATGATGCATATGCACACTGTACTCAATTTCCTATTCTATGGAGCTAGACTCAAACAGTCAGAGAGAAAGATCAGGAGACACGTCTGCAACTCGGCTGCCGAGGCCAAAGTGCTATAACTCAACAGTTTCTCCACGTGCACATACAAGCATTGTACAGACAGTCTACGCAAGATCACGATATAGGATAGTGTCTCGGTTCGGATCGTCGGTGCGTTTGCATCGGTTTGCCCCACGGACAGGAGAGCTACCAACTGCCCATTGCGAGATACCCGCACCTCCACGCTCCCAAGGTCATAACATGACCTACACTAGTCTACTCGCACCCGCACTAAGGTGTGTTCAATCTCCTAGGCAACTTGGCCTTAACAACAGTCCATAGGATATTCACAATGCATAAAGACTCTATGCATGAACATGTATGATCTTAATTACATATTATTCCACAATATTCAACAATTGGCCAAAGAGAGCATCAATACATCCTTGGTCACTCACATGGACTCACACTATCATAGCATTGAAATTAAAAAGAATAATACATTTTCAAGGTGTATTATGAATTCTTACTTAAAATTAATCTTTCTTACAAAGTTTGTCTCTACTTGAATTCTCATAATTAGTTAAATTCTCTAATGTAATTTATTCTCTTGTTCTTACCCTAATAGAATTTACCTTAAGTTTTATGACAAGTTTCATTCTTAGTTCCTTAAAATTTATGAATCCCAAAGTATATTTAATTCTTCCAATTTGCTACTCTTCCAATCTATCACCTATGATTTAATCATTTAATTATCTCAGTTCCAAGATTACTAAACTTGCCTAATTAAGCCCCCAAAATAGCCCTAGAGGCCGTGGCCTCCCTAGAGGATTCAATTCCCAATTTTTCTATTCCATTGATTTTATATTACACACTTGATTAATTAATACATTCACTTGTTATAATTTATTCACAAAGAACTCATCTTTTAAACCCCAAAACCGTGGCCTCCCAAGAGAAAATCCCACATCAATTTCTTCCATTTCATGTCATCCAATCCATTCCAATATACAAATACACATCAACAATCAATTCAACAACATAAACCAATTTCAAACAACATGTAAACATACTAGTCATACAATCAAAGAATAACCCTCATTAAAGTTTTCTCACAATCAACCACAAACAAGGTTCCTAGATGCTAATAGAGGTTGAGGAGGAGTGTCTTCCTCTTATAAAAGTGAAGAAATCAAGAGAAGCCTCCAAGAAATCCTTGCAAATTTCGGATTGGGTGCCACAAAACCCTAGAAATTTCAACTTAGTTAAAATAGGACAAAGGCTTTTGAAATGAAGTGTAGATGGTCACAAGGAGGACCTTGAAAATGAAAATGAAGAGAGGGAGTGAAGAGTCAAGAAACTTACCCAAAAACCCTAAGCTTGAAGCTTGAAGAAGATGGTGAAAATGGTGGATTTTCAAAAGGCCACAAGCAAGAGAAGTGTTTAGGAAGTGGAGAGGATTAAGAAAATGGAGTTGGTTGAAAATTTTGTGAAGGATGATGGTGAGGAAGGGCTGCTGGCCATAGCACTCTAGCTAGAAGGAGGAGAAAAAAATTTTAATGAAGAAGAAGAAGAAGAAGAGAGAGAAGTGCTTTAGGTTAAGTTTTGAAATTACTCAAATGTAATTAATTAAATGAAAAGCAATTCTCCCCCCCCCCAAAATGGTTCCAGCCGTGCATGAAGAGAGAGAGGAGAGGGAGGTGGCTACATTTGCATGGGAAAAGAGGGAAAGGAAATTTCCAAGAAGCTTCCTCCAAGCTTACAAGGGAAGTTTTACATGTTTCACAATAAAGTGAAAGTAAGGTGGCCTCCTAATTAAGCACACTAACACAGATGAATATTTATATTGTCAGTATTATTTTTCTCCCAGTGTAGAAGAGTTATAGATGATGAAAATAATATTTTATTGCCCATCGGATGATTTTACGGTTCTGCGAACCCATTTATCGGGTAAAAATCTCGAAAAATATAAACCTCATAAATTGTGCCCGGCCTCAAGTTTAGTAAGATCTTCCGTCGACATGTCCACAATTTAGAGTTTACCAGCTACAGGGAAAATATTGCATCTTCCCGGGTCCGCTCAGTGCGTACGCAAAACGAGGAATATATTAAATATTCGTCATTTTCGAAAAATTCTAGAAAAATTCACATAATTCACAAATATTTAAAAATGACTATTCATAATAAAATAATTGATTTCTGGAGCGTTACACTGACATCAACAGGTTTCTGCTCAGTATGCACACAAAACGAAGAATATATCAAAATATTCGTTATTTCCGAAAAATTCTAGAAAAATTCCTAAAAGTCTAGAATATTATAAAATGATCATTGATGATTAAATAAATACTTTTTAGGGTGTTACAGTAATGAAAGATGGGTGTCTTACCTCTTTCTTATATTACCCTGTTCTATGTCAAATTAGATAAAAACAGTGAAATGTGCGGGTGGACTCGATTAGTTGTACTTGAGGATCGATTTCTACTTCCTGGTGATGACGTCCCCAACACCCTACATGTTTCGCACATGGATACAGTTTCTCCAAGGCTCGGAAGCCTGACACTTCGAACGTGAAGCGGGACTTGTCGTATACGTGGGAGATGTAACCCTGGTGCAGTATGGAGATGAACCCGGCGATGGGACTAACATCGCCTATGTTACATTACGTGTGGAGTTCCCTATACCCATTGGTGAAATGTGGGATAACCGTTATCTCTTCCCTAGAGAGGTTTCGGTTATGACATAGGTTCATACTTCTTTTCCTTTGGAGATATCGCAAGGGCGAGTCTTATCCGTCAGAGATGCTGAGGAAGATCAAGTGTAGGATCTTTCCATTCATGTGTTCGACTTCGGCGAAGGCCAAACCTTCATTTGGTAGTTTATGTTATGTAATGAAAGGTTTAAATATGATATTGTGTAATTCTACTTTATGCATTAATTTTAGATATATATAATCTTGTATCAAATGATGTTGTATCCGTTGATGAGTCAATATATTTATATCTCATTCGAGGCTCGTATCTTCTACTTATGCATAGACGCGAAAATAAACTCGCTAATTTTGAAACTACTGTTATCGTGACTGTGACACGCCTGGATCTAGTAACTGTGGTGTAATGACAATTGCGCTGCAGTTGTCATATTTAGGTGTGTTACAGTCCGCGCAGACGACATAATACTAATCTCCGTTGGGACATGAAACCTACCGCCTCAATATCGTCTAATTGATAGTGGAAATTCAACATGTATATATATGGTTACAAAAAAGAACGAGTCTCCATGAAAAATCCTACTCATGATAACCGTCAAAAGTCCCTGATAAATGAGTCCCTCCTCATTAGGACTCAACCTCCAAGCACCAGCTCCACCGTGGAAATGTAGTCGTACGTACCCAAAGAAACTTGACCGGGATACCATCTGATCAAAACTCAGCTTCCTCTACAGGAATCTGCTTCTCTTCACCCTCTTGTTCAATCCCTTGTTTAGTGTCTTTATAATATAAATATAGTACAAAATAGGCATACAAAGAGGTGAGATCACCTACGCCAATACCAACATGGTAGCATGGAGATAACACAAACAACACACCATACAGATATATCATATTATAATTACAATCATGCCATCAACATCATTTATCATCCCAACAGTTGAAATAAACAATAATTACGATCATGCCCTCAACAATATCTAAATATTCAACAATTCAATTATCATAACTAATAATTACAATAATGCCCTCAACAATATCCAAGTATTCAATAATTCAATTATCATAAATGATAATTATGATAATGCCCTCAACATTATCCAAATATCCAACAGTACAATTATCATAACTAATATTTCTCAATTAATATATCACAAAGATATAGATATTCAGATTATGCATGTGCACAAAGACTCAATTTCCTACTCCATGGAGCTAATACTCAAGTCGGAGAAATTGATCCAATAGATCTGTCTGTACCAACATGCCTCAGACCACGTGCCACTATTCTCATTAGTGTTTGCACATCTAGCATATACACGACAGTCTTTAATAGATCTTGATTAAGAATAGTGTCTCGGTCAGGATCATCGGTGCGTTGCATCGGTCTAACCCCCAGTACAAAAGAGTTACCAACTGCCCATTGTGAGCAACCCGTGCCCTGGTGCCTCCAAAGTTAACAAGTGACTTACACTACTCATATCGCACTCACTCAAGAGGTGTACGTCTCTCCTAGGCAAAATAGTCTTATCCAATCCATCGGACCTTTTTAATGCATATACAATGCACCATTCTCAGTTCAAATTCATAATTCATATTGAGGGTCCATACACTGGCCCATTTTCAGTTCAAATTCATAATCTCGTAATTTCTCATACAGTGTCCATACATTGGTCCAACTGTAATCCTACTGTATATTCAATCTCAAAATCATATTATCACATTTTCATAGTCACGCAACACTTTTGTCACGTTTTCCCAATCAAGCAACATTTCTGTCGCGTTTTCAAAATCACTTAGTGATTTTCCATCGTTTTCTCAATCACGTAAAATATTTCATCATTTTTCAATCACGTAGCGATTTTTTAATAATATTTAAATTGCGTAAAAATATTTAAACGCTTTCCAAATCGTGTAGAAATATTTAAACATTTTTCAAATCGCGTAGCTTAAAAATCACGTTTTTAAGTTACGAAAAGCACTTTTCACCATTTTTCCGCTACGTAAAATATTTTTCAACTTTCAAAAATTCCATTTCAACCTTTCTCAAAATAATATGACTTCTCACATTATTTTTCGCATTTTCTTACTCAAGAAAATATTTTTCGCAACATATTCCACAAATTCACCATTTCATTGAATTAAATCAATGTTCCTAACTTAAAATTTCCTAACGCGCTCCAAAGCCCAAAGGATGAGTTATACGTTAGAAACTTTCAAGTTACCAACGTATTTTCCATAATTCATGAATCAATTCTAAAAAAAATCCTCTTTAAAATGAATTGAGGTTCAAACACTTTCAACCTCTCTTTTCCATTTATATACGAAAATTCCATTTCTCAAGTGACAAAACACTTTGTTTCCATTTCTTTAATCCTTGTACTAGATCAATTCTATTTCTACTTTGAAATCATTTTGTTTCATAAAACCAAGGCATTACAAGCCTTCAAAACCATGGTACATGGCCATTGAAACCATCAAATATTTTTTCTTCTAAATCAACTAAGTTCCATTCATGTTTTTACACAAACAAAACCATTAAAATTCCTCCAAAAATTGTGAGACTCTTGTTCTTTGAAACTAATCCATCTTTTCTTTTTCCTTTCCTTTCTAATTATTCAATTTTACCATTCATGAAAATTTTAGTTTGGAAACACCTATTTTGAGGTATTGAGGCTGAAATCCTCATGGTCATTGGAACCAAAATTCCTTTTCCATTCCAACAATTTTTATGGCATACCATAAAAGTAATAAAAATCATACTAATCATGCAAGCACAAATAAATCATGCAAAGCACATAAACCACATAAACACCTACAAATAATTACACAACCATGGATATGAATCATCACATGGATTCACCATCCACCAAATACAATTTCATCTCTCACCACCATACTTGGTTGGTGAGATGGATCTCCCTTTTACCTCTTGAAGAACCTCAAAAGCTCCTTGCTTTGCTTATTGAACAAGTGATTCACCACCAAAGGTTTCTTAAACACAAAACAAAACATATATTTATTAGCATATTAAGCTTGAACAAGGTAAACCATGGATCAAACATGGCTTAGAACATGAAAAAGAGATAAGAAGTGAAGTTTCCTTACACTTTACCTTAAAAACCCTAGAACTTTACTCTTGAAGAAAGTCCTTGAAGATGATGGATTTAGAACTTAGTGTATACTACAATGTGTCTTAGATTGAGGTATAGATTCAAGAAGTAAGGTTGTTTAAAATTTTTGAGTGATGGAAGGTGGTCTTGGGTGCCTTGGCCGAAACTAGCATGAAGAGAAATGGAGAGAAAAGTTTGAAGAGCTTAAGCTTTTGGAATGATCAAGAATGATCAATAATGGTCTTCAAACCCTGCTATAGCCTTAAGGCCATCACAAAACCGTCCCCCCCTTCTTGCGCTCTCAAAGAGTGACCAATTTCACTAGCCACCATTTTAAGCATTCTTAGCCATTGATTAGATCAATGGTCAATATTAATATAGATTTTAAGTATAGCCTCTAGATTAGAAGACTTAATCTAGGCTATTAGATCTTTCTCCTTGAAATCCTAGCCATTAGATCTATTTCCAAAATGAAGGGTCAAGATCACCTCTTCATACTTTACATCCAATGGTCATAAATGGTCTTAACCATTTTATAAGACCAAATATCCACCGTTGATTAAATCAATGGTGGATATCCAAAGACTTCAACATTAAGCTTGTTTCCTATTGGTCCGTCATAAAGCTGTCATAACCACTAATGTTGACTAAGCAGTATAATATTTATTTTTATCTGGTATTACCCTTCGAACAATATTTTTACTATATTTTTATTACCTGATAATTAAATACAGTACAAAACACAGTAAAAGAAAATTTTTAGAACTATTTTCAGATTCAGGTTTAGTAAGATTCCTCGTCTCCATCTCAACAGTACAAAATTTTCTGGCTGCGAATTTTTTTTTACTTTTCCAGGCCCACGTATAGTCCCCCTAGGCCCACAAATAGCCCAAGAATTTTTTTTAAAGCAAATGGTTTGCAAAAGCATCACTCTAAAGGCAGACATCCTAACTATGTTGGCACCCCTACCAATATTAATCATTTGCAGCAAACCATAAATATATTAATAAAGAAAAAAAGAATACAAAAAAAAACATGGGGGGACATGAACCGAACCCATGAAAGAGTTACAAATTCTTAAATCTATAGCTAGTAACAAGTTCCTATTTTTAAAGAAATCTTCTACAATGAATGAAGGAATTGAATTCCACCAAACAAAACCAGAAATAGAAGAGCCATGACAAGCAAGTTTGTCTGCACAAGCATTCCCCTCTCTATAAATGTGAGAGCAAGAGAATCTCATTTGCTTGGATAAGATTAAACAATTCTTCCATCTGTTTTGTAGTTGCCAAGGAACAATATTTATATTGCTGAAAGCAGAAACAACCAATTGAGAGTCACATTCAAGCCAAAGGTTAAACCAACGGTTTTTAAAAGCTATCTCTATAGCTAGAATAGCTGCTAATAATTTAGCAAAAAGGGCAATTTTAATACCAAGATTAGAAGCAAAATAGCCAAGAGAAGCAGCTCTACTGTCTCTAAAAATACCACCACAGCTGGCTGGACCAAGGCACCCTTTGGCAGCATCATCAACATTGCATTTTGTCACATAACAAGAAGGAGGAGACCAAGAAACTTCCTTAACAACAGGCATTTTCTTCTGATGAGAAGCAACCTTAAAGGCTTGAAGGATCATTAATTCTGTTACTGATGAAGACAAGCTGCCATCACTCGAGTTACCAAAGAGAGAAACATTAGCCACAATTAAACCAATGGCTGATTGCACAGAAATATTTTTGTTGTGGAATCTAGCCCTATTTATGCAGAACCAAATAGCCCAAAGAATGAAAATGATGGCAGCTAGGACAACATCTCGGGCTTGAGAGCTCCAACCTCTGCTGCACAATGAAAGGACAGAAAGAAAGCTGGAACAATCCATATGCATATTAATAATGTTGCCAAACCAGCTCCAAATATGCTTTGCAAAATTGCACTCTAGAAACAGATGATGAGTGGTTTCAGCTGCATGACCACAAAGACAACAAACAGAAACGACAGTACACCCTTTAGACCAAAGTTTGTCATCAGTTGGCATTTTGTCATGAATAATTCTCCATAACAAAAATGATTTAGAAGGAGGAATGCATTTACTCCATATGTGCTTAGCCCAAGGAACAACATTTTCTATGGGATTTTGAAAAGAGTGAGCATCCTTAAAACTTAATTTACCAGAGTCAGATTTAGTCTAGATCAGAGAATCATGACAAGACTGAAAAGGAATGATAACCTGTTGAATTTCTGATTTCAAAATGGGAAACTTGAAAACCAGATCACTAGGAATTGACCACCTACCATTGTCAATGAAATCCTTAACTTTTGATTTCAGAGAGCTATGCAAAGCAGCATGAACACTAATTATATCCACAATTGGACTAGATAACGAGGGATCAGTCCAAAAATTAATAGTAGCCCCATTGCCAAGCTGCCACAAGGAATGTTCTTGAATGATATGAATAAATGACTTAATACCACACCAGATCGAAGAAGAAATATGATAACTAATGATTTATTTTTCCTGAAGGCTCTAGCTTTCAAAAGAGTAGTCCATTGCTCATTAGAAGAAAGAAATTCCCAACCCAACTTAAGCATACCTGCAGCATTGATAGACTTAATGGACCTTATGCCAAGGCCACCCTCCAACACAGGTTTACAAACTTTGATCCAAGCTACTGTAACCAACTTCCTATTATTTATCTCCTAACCAAACAAAATTTCGAATCCAACTATCCATCATTTTAATGAGATTAGCAGGCCAAGCATAGACCTTGAAGCTATAAAATAGCATACCTTGAATAATTGACTTAACCAATAAAATTCTCCCCATCAAAGACAGCAAAGATCCTTTCCAAGAGGTAAGTTTACTTTTAATTCTATCAGCAATAGGCATTAAGTGAACACGTTTGGGCCTTCCCTTAAATAAGGGCACCCCAAGATAAGTGAAAGGAAGACAACCAACATTGAAACCAAGAATTGAAGAAATACCATCTGATCTGGAAGTTGTACCCAAATAGAATTTAGACTTTTCATTGCTAACAACCTGACCAGAAGCTTGCTCATAATCCTTGAACAGGTTCATTAAATTGAGAAGATTCCTTTTAGTAGCTCTGCAGAAAACTAGTACATCATCAGCATACAATATATGACTAGGCATCGCAACACCTCTGGGACCAGACATGAGTTGTAACTGACCATCCATGACCAGTTTTGTTATACCTCGACTTAACACTTCCTCAGTAAGACAAAAGAGAATAGGAGATAAGGGATCACCTTGCCGAACCCCTCTCTTACAATTGAAGAAACCAACAGCCTTGCCATTAATTGAAAGAGAGAGTTTAGCTGAGTGTAACATCTGGCTAATCCAATTACAGAACTTGTCATCAAAACCAAAAGAATGAAGCACTTGAATAAGGAAATTCCAGTCTAAGGTATCAAAAGCTTTTTTAATATCAATCTTTATAGCAACTTGTCCACCATAAGATTTTTTATCAATTAAATTAATGGCTTCAGAAGCAGTGCAAATACAATCAGCAATCTGCCTCCCTTTAACAAAGCCTCTTTGGTTTTTAGAAATAATCCTAGAGGCAACTGTAGCTAGTCTATCAGCCAACACCTTGGTTATAATTTTGAACTGAAAATTAGCTAATACAATAGGCCTATATTGCTCAATCCTATCTGCCTCAAAGACCTTAGGAATCAAGACAACAACATTAGAATTCAAATTTGGAAGTAGCCAACCTTGCTGAAAAAATTGAAGAACAACATTATGAACATCTTGAGCAATTATATCCCAGTATTGATGAAAGAAAAAACCACCAAACCCATCAGGACCAGGAGCACTATTGCCATTTAAAGAAAAAACAGCAGCTTTAACTTCTTCCAATGAGGGAAGATTAGTGAGCATAACATTATCTTGATGAGTAACCATAGAAGGAATGACATTTTGAATAAGATCATTAGGCTGACAAGCATTCCCAGAAGCAAACAAATCCATATAATATTCCAAAATGTGCTTCTCAATATCATCAGATTTATCCAAAACCTGATCACCCTTTTTCAAAACAGAGATTTGCTTTGTAACAGACCTGATTTTAGCAGATCTATGGAAGAATTCAGTGTTCCTATCACCCTGCAAATGCCAATCAAGCCTAGACTTCTTCATCCAGAAATCTTCTTCATAGCTTAAAGCCTGCTGCAACAATAATTGAGCTTCTTTTTCCTGTTTTATTAACTCATCTGAACCTCCATTAAGATTAATCAGCTCTTGAATTTTGTCCACATTAGATAAGGCAGAACTGACATTTTTATGGACATCCCCAAAAACATTTTTATTCCAATCTTTGAGCTTAACTTTTAACAATTTTAATTTTTGGGATAAGATATGCATTGGACAGCCAACAACAGTAGTTTTCCAAACATCTTTAATAATGTTTATGCAAGATGGATGCCTAGACCACATTTTCATGAATTTAAAAGATGAAGTGTGCTTCCTATTAACCATGTTCATTTTAAGCATGATAGGAAAATGGTCTGACTGACTACGAGTTAAGGTGTTATAAGCTACACTACTCCAATGATTGATCCAATCAGAATTACAAATTGATCTATCTAGTCTTCGCTCAGTATAATTACTGCCAACTCTACCATTAGACCATGTGTAAGAAGAGCCCCGAGTAGGAAGATGGATCCGATGATTAGAATCAGACTAGTTCCTAAAGTCATCACAAGAAATTCGAGAGGGCAGATTTTTAGCTCTATGTTCATGAGCTCCCAAGACAGCATTAAAATCTCCTATAAAACACCAAGGAGCTTTTTAAGAATGTTGTAACCTCTCCAAATTAATCTAGAGATCTCTCCTGGCAATATAAGTAACAGCAGCATATATAGCTAAGATATAAATCAGATGATTACCAACACCAACCGAAAAAGAGACATGTTGCTTTGAACAAGCAACAATGGTAGGAGAAAAAGAATTTGTACAAAGGCACCACAGATTAGAGGGAAAATTGCCCTTATTGTTTTCAGCAAAAATCTTCATATTCAAACTATTAATGAAACTATAAGGAACCTGATCAGAAGTAATCCATGGTTCAGACACAAAAATAAAATCCGATTTATGCATACTACAGAGCTTTTTAAGAAAAGACCTTGTGTCATGGTTACCAAGGCCCCTAAGATTCCAATAAAGAATTTTCAACATTGATCACCATGAGTAATACCTCCCCTAGATCGGGTTGCATAACCACTAGACTTTTATATTTGAAAATTTTTCTTCCTAAGTTTCTTTCTCTGTGACTTAGACAAGACTTTAGAAAAACCTTGATTATCCAACAAATTTTCGACCTCAGCAAGATATTTACTTGGATTTCCTTCAGCGTTATTCCCAGAATCACAGGAAGATTCTTGATTTTCTATAGAATCATCTACTTCATCATCATTGATTCCACTCCAGAATTTACTCACAGTATGCAAATCCTTGTTAACATTCGGGTTAGGATGAACCAAAGGAGTCTCAAAATTATTTGGCTCAATCAGATCTGCCACCTTATCTGAAACTTCAGTATTGTTATCATTAACAGGAAGGGTGGTCGAGACATGATCAACATCATTCTGAATAGAAAATCATGGTTAGAGCCATTTATAGAAAGGTCATCATGTAAAGCAAGATCCAGATTAGTATTGACATCAACTTCTATAACAGGAGAATGATTAAAATCAAGTAACAAATCCCAACAAAGGATTGGGATCATGAAGATCAGCATTAAAGTTTTGCTGAGAAGTATTCTTAATAGAAACCGGATGCACCTCCTCTTCAGCAACATTATCCAATGCTTCCTCTTCTTGAATTAACACATTTTCTTGATTATCAAGATTATTAACCTCGACATCCTTTGTAGAAGGTTCAGCAGAATTCTTATTCAAAACCTCTGGAGTATTAAGATTATCCAGTCCCTTATCTTTTGGGATAAATTTCATAGTTGGTTTTTTTGGACCCCCATAAATATTATTCCCTCTCAGAATTTGATGATCTTTGGACTGGCCTTGCACCTTCTTACTATTTTTAGTACATATGTCTAATGAGTGACTAATAATTTTGTAAGAAGTGCAGAAAGACGGCAGCTTTTCATATTGAATACCAACGAAGAAAGCAAAACCCTGCCTCTCAACCAGAACTTGATCTCGCAGATCACAAGCAAGGTCAATGTCCACCAAAACACGCGCATAATAACCAAGAGTTTTGTTGATTGTAGTATCATCCAAAGACAAAGGAACACCAATAGCTCTGGCAATAGCAAACAATATCTTTGGTCTCCAATATTCTTGAGGAAGGCCATGAATCCTTATCCAGCACTGTGTGTTCGTCTGTTTAACCATTGAAGGGTTAAAATCAGGAGACCATGAGAATAAACGTAAGATTCCAGGCTCTAAATTCCACGAACCAGAGGAGCAAATCTTGTGCAAATCCTCAACTGAAGAAAAAGAAAATTCAAAAAAACCCTTTCCAATTGGTACCATTCTCCAATGACCAATTGGATTCCAAAGTCTGGATAACTTGGCACGCAGGTCACCATATTTCAGGGGAGTATCACCTTTGGACAGCATTAATCTCCCATAAAGATTTGTTTTGCAAGAATCCAAACCTGCACGATATTCATCTTCAGGAATTTGTACTGCAAGATCACCACCCTTTAAGCAAGGAACCGATAATTGACTCAAAGGGATGTCACATGCATTATTCAACGCTTGTGCAAAAGTTTTCGTTCGAGGAGGCAGGAGAGAAGAGGATTTGGAAGAAACATGAGAAGAACCGGAGTCAAGAAAACTCCAAGGAATGAATGGCTTGGCAGTGGACATTGCAAAAACCATGCAAATCAAAGATTACACGTGAAGAAACCCTAGCAGAGCAAACTAGGGTTTACGGCCCATAAAGGTAGATTGAGGTTGAGTAAAATCCACAAACAACCCAAGCATAATATTAAAATAATCAGAGAAATATAAAAAATTCATAATCATCCACAAAATCATAAAAATTATAAAACTTATGAAAATCAAATCAGATTACGTAAAATAATTAAGACTTAACAGTAATAATTAAATTACATAAGATTTTCCCTAGCCCGAAAATTATTATTTTCTTGACATGGAGTAAATCACATAAAACAATCCAATGTATTCACGAAATACTCAAAATAATTTTACAGTACACATAAATCGCTAAATAGTAAAATTCTGTTAACTGTCAAAATTACTGTCAAATAATTAGGTAATTTGGGGTGTTACAACTCTCCCCCTCTAAAAAGAAGTTTCGTCCTCGAAACTTGATAAACTTGATTTCACATCCTCAGAATAAATATGGATATTACTCTTTTATCTTTTCTTCCAGTTCCCATGTAGCTTCACCACTTACGTCGTTCCAAACTATTTTAACCAATGAAATTTTCTTACCTCAAAGTTACTTCGTCTTTCGATCCTCAATCTTGACTGGAAATGTTTCATAGGTTAAATTATCCTTCCGTTTTACTGTGTCTGGCTCAATAACATGGGTAGGATCAGGAATATATTTCCGTAGTTGTGATACGTGAAATACATTGTGAAGATTTGATAGTAAAGGTGGTAATGCAATCTGATAAGCTACCGGACCTACTCGACGGAGTATCTAATATGACCCGATAAACTTTAGAGTGAGCTTCCTTGATTTAAGCACTCGTCCAACTCCAGTCATAGGTGTCACTCGCAGAAATACATGGTCACCTTCTTCAAACTCAAGTGGTCTTCTCCTTTTATCCGCATAACTCTTTTGTCGAGTCTGAGTTGTCTTCATCTTGTCTTGAATCATCTTCACTTTCTCAGTTGTCTGTTGTACAAATTTTGGTCCTACAATAGCACTTTCACCATCATGATACCAACACAATGGTGTTCTGCATCGTCTCCCATACAATGCCTCATAGGGTGCCATCCCTATGCTCGAATGAAAATTGTTGTTGTACGTGAACTCTATCAATGGCAAAAATTCATCCCAACCTCTAGTTTGTTCTAGAACACAAGCTCTCAACAAGTCCTCCAATGACTAAATTGTTCTTTCTGATTGACCATCTGTCTGTGGATGGTAAGCAGAACTCAAAAGTAGCTTTGTTCCTATAGCTTCTTGAAAACTATTCCAAAATCTCGACTTAAATCTCAGATCTCGATCTGAAATAATACTGGATGGTACACCATGAAGTCTAATAATCTCATTGATGTATACTTGGGCCAAATTTTCCATTGAGTACTTAATATTAATCGGTAAAAAGTGCGCTGACTTTATAAGCCGATCAACAATTATCCAGATAGAATCATGACCTTTCCGAGTCTTTGGTAGTCCTGTTACGAAATCCATTGCTATATCATCCCATTTCCATTCAGGAATAGGCAAAGGTTGCAACATTCCCAATGGTCTTTGGTGTTTCACCTTAGCCTTATGACAAACTAAACAGGATGATACATATTCAGTGACATCCTTCTTCATTCCTTGCCACCAATATAGCTGCTTCAAATCTTGATACATCTTTGTGGCTCCTGGATGCATACTCAACTTACTCCTGTGAGCTTCATCCAAAATTAATCTCCTAAGTTCTGGATCGTTTGGCACACAAACTCTTCCTTTAAATTTTAGAATTCCATCAGCACCTTCGCTAAATTCCAACACCGCTTCTTCGCTTCTTGCTTCTTTTGCTTCTTGCAAATACTGGTCACTGTTTTGTCCTTCTCGTATTCTATCCATCAAATCATTTGAAATGGTGATCATGTTTAAACACATCTTCCCCGATGTCAATTTCATAGATAAATGCATATCTCGAAATTCTTCTATCAGTTCCTTCTCCTTAATCATCATAACAGAAGCACTAAGCATTTTCATACTTAAAGCATCTGCTACGGCATTCTTTTCCAGGATAGTACTGTAACTGAAAGTCATAGTCCTTCAGAAACTCTAGCAAATGCCTTTGTCTCATGTTTAACTCCTTTTGGTCAAACAGATACTTCAAACTTTTATGATCACTAAAAATAGTGAATGTTGCCCCATAGAGAAAATGTCTCCACACTTTCAAAGCAAACACTACAACTGCTAATTCCAAATCATGAGTCGGATAATTCCTCTCATGCACTTTCAACTGCCTTGAAGCATAAGCAACCACCTTACGGTTCTGTATAAGTACACAACCTAATCCTTGGTACGAAGCATCACAATATACTTCGAAAGGTTCGTCTGGATCAGGTAGACTCAAAACTGGTAAAGTAGTCAGTCGTCTTTTCAACTCCTGAAAACTTTCTTCGCATGCATCAGTCCATACAAACGGTTGATTCTTTTGTGTAAGTTAGGTAAGAGGTCATGCTATCTTAGAAAATCCCTCAATAAACCGTCGATAGTAACCGGCTAATCTGACAAAACTACAAATTTTTGATACAGTCTTCGGCCTTTCCCATTCCAAAACCGTCTCCACCTTTGAAGCATCAACTTTAATTCCTTCCTTAGATATCACGTGTCCCAAAAATTAAACTTCGCTTAACCAAAATTCACATTTGGACAACTTGGCATATAACTTATTCTCCTTCAAAATCTGGAGAACCACTCTGAGATGTTCAACATGTTCCTCCTGACTTCGAGAATAAATCAAAATATCATCTATAAAGACAACAACAAACTTATCCAAGTACGAATGGAAAATTCTGTTCATAAAGTCCATGAATATAGCAGGCACTTTGTCACACCGAACGACATCACTTGATACTTGTAATGCCCATAACGAGTCCGAAACGCAGTTTTGGGAATATCCTCCGCCCTCACACGAATCTGGTGATAACCAAAACGTAAATCAATCTTGGAAAATACTGCAACTCCTACAATTGATCCATCAGATCATCAATTCTTGGAAGTGGCTATTTATTCTTAATCGTAATCTTGTTCAATTGTCGGTAGTCTACACATAGACGTAAAGTCCCATCCTTCTTCTTTACCAATAATACTGGAGTTCCCCATGGTGACACACTTGGTCTCACAAATTGTTTCTCCAATAAATCTTCCAGCTGTTTCTTAAGCTCTGCCAATTTTACCGGCAACATCCGATAGGGCGCTATAGATGGTCCAGCTCCAGGTACTAAATCAATAGCAAACTCAATTTCTCTTTCTGATGGTAGTCCAGGTATATCTTCAAGAAATTCATTCACAACGAAAATATTCTTCAAAACATCTTCACAGTGAACCTCCAAGGAAGACATCAATAAAAACCCCTGATCTCCTTCCTTCAAATAAGCTTATACTTGAGTAGCTGTTTGGAATCTAGGATCCTTAGCCTCAGGAAATACTAGTGTCTTATTCGAACAATCAATTAGGATATGGTTAGAAGACAACTAATTTATTCCTAAGATTACATTAATCTTGGATAGAGGCAAACATATCAAATCAACATGAAAGATTCTATTCCTAACACAAGCAGGGCAATTCAAACATACTTTTGTAGTTATCACAGGCTTATCAGTAGGAGTAGAAACACTCAAATCATAAGGCAATGTAGTCACAGTCAATCCCAAATGCTCCACACAATCACATGCAATAAAAGAATGTGTTGCTCCCAAATCATAGAGTACGGTTAAAGGATTACCTTCGATAGCACATTCCTCCATAATTAAGTCCTCAGATTTTGTGACTTCTTTCCCGCTCATGATATACACTCGACCACCCGCATGTGGCCTCGCGGTACGAACATTCCCCACTGATGGTTCCACCTTCAACTGATTACATTCCCTGGAGAAATGTCCAGGTTTCCCACATCTATAACAAATAACTCCTTTATGCTGACAATCCTTGGTTAGATGGTCCTTCCCACACTTGAAACATTTATACATAGAAGTTCTAGCTTGACTTGCCTTACTGCCACCAGAACTTCGTCCAACAGATTATCGTCGGTTATGACCTCCTATCGGCTTGGCATACGGTTTCTGCTGAAAATGATTTCCACCACTACTCTTTCCCTTTTGGAACCGTGCAGGTCCAAAGTTCTTATTTCTCACCGCACGCTGTTGATCAATCTCCTCAACCTTATGACACTTATCCAACAATTCTGGAAATTATTCAATTCCCAAGGTTGCTATGTAATATCCCAAAAATTTATAATTTTAAGATAAATAATCATTTTACAATATTTAGAATTTTTAGAAATTTTTCTGAATTTTTCAGAGTACGTGGAATATTATAATATTATTTTTCATTTTGCGTGCACATTGGGCAGAGTTGGGAAAACAATTGTAACGTTTCGAAAGTTAGAAAATTTTGTGACGAATAGTCGTTTTATAATATTTGTGATTTATGGGAAATTTTCTAGAATTTCTCGGAGACGTTGAAAATTTTAATATATTTCTCATTTTACGTGTACATTGAGCAGACTCTGGAAAATGACTGTAGCACTTCAAAAGTTGAAAAATTTTATGACGAATATTCATTTTACAATATTTGTGATTTTTGAGAATTTTTTGGAATTTTTCTGGAAACGTTAAATATTTTGATATATTCTTCGTTTTGCGTGTGCACTGAGCGGAGCCGGGAAAATGAAATATTTTTTCCGAGAACCTTAAAACTATGGAAACATCGACAGGGGATCTTACTAAACCTGAGGCTGGACACAGTTTACAAGGTTTCACATTTCTCGAGAAATTTAACAGACGAAATAACAAAATGCTGTGTAAATTTCATCAGTCAGATAAATTAATACTGACTTCTGTCGACTGTAACTATTATGCATTGGATAATAGCATGCATTAGAAACCCTATCACATTATCCCAATGTAATCCACTTTATGTCAAATCAATCTCACTTTAATTCAAATTTGTGTACTTTTTCAAAGCTTCTTTGAGAAGCTTTGACCACTAAATGACCCAATTACCCTTGGCTTGCATGAGAAGCCAAATTTTTTTCCTCACTCTCCTCTATTCAGCAGCCCACTCATGCCAAGGAGGGCAAAAATGTGACTCATCCACACTTAACCTAAACCCACCAAACCCTAATTCACTTTACCTATCACTTTCTCTCTCTTCACTTCATCTTCTTCATCTTTTTCTCCTCCTTCTCTCTACCTCCACCATGAGCACGAAAATGGCAGCCCCTCCTCCTCCATTTTTGTTCATCTTTTCTCCTCTCCAAGCCCATTTCTACACTTGCCTTCAACTCCTCTACCTTCTTTGTGTAGAAAGTTTCTCCATTTTCCATTTCTACTTCCATTTTCTCTCCACCTCTTCTCTTCTTCCTCCTCTTGAATCCGAAAATGGCAGCCACCACCATCATTGTTTCTCTTCACTTTTCTCTCCATAAACACCATTTCTATACTTCTCTCAACCTCCTCTACACTTTCTCTTTAGGAAATCTCTTCAAAAATCCAACCTTTCTACCTCTCCTCCTCCAAATCCGAAAATCACCCTTCCATGGATGACCAAGCTTTTTGATTTTTCTCTTCACTAAACACATTTATACACTCATCTTCATCTTCTCTACAAGTTCCATTTAGAAGGTTTGCTCAAAATCCAACCTTGTCTCCATTGTCTTCCAAGGTAAAGATTCTTGATTTCTCTCCATTTTCTTCTCATTTTTGTTTTCCTTGGTTGCTATGTGACCAAGGGCTTCTCTTTTTGAGCATTGATGTGTGATTTAAGTGAATTTGAACACTCTAGGGTTCCTGGGAGAGTGGAATCCGAAAATCACCAAAAAGGAATCTCAAGGAGTTCAAGCTTAAGGCTTTAGGTAAAGTTCTTCCAATTCACCTCTCAATTTCATTTTCCTTGGTTACCTATGTGACCAAGGATCATTCTTTTCAAGCTTTAGTTTGTAAATATGAGAATTTGACCACTTTATGGTTCTCTTGAAGGTGGAATCTGAAATTTACAAATCAAGGAACCAAGGAGTTGTTTTCTTGCATTGTCTCCTCTAGGTAAGAGGGAGACTACTCACTTCAACCACTTATGGTGGTGAGGAGACTTTGTATGTGTGTTGATGGAGAAATCCATCCTTGTATGCTTGCTTGAATTATAAATTTTGTATGATTTAGTATTCTTGAATTTGATTGATACTTGATTATACTCTTGAATATGTTTGATATATTAATTATGCTTGATCATGTTGGGGTTGCTAAATGGAAAATTTGGAGTTTCCTACTTCAACATTGTTAGCCATGACAACCATCACCCAAGAGGGGGGGTGAATTGGGTGATTACAAATTTAATGCAACTTTGAGAAATTAAGCATTTTGAATCACCAAGTAATAAATGCAGCGGAATAAATTTAACAAATGTGCAACTATTAGAGATTTCACAAAAATCACTTAGGCTATAGGATAAATCAAACAAATAAGCTAGATATCAAATTCAACTCAAGCATATATAATTGAAGCACAAATGTAAATGAGATAGAGTTGAGAAGATCAAACACAAGATTTATCCTGGTTCAGCCACCAATCCACTTGTGGCCTACGTCCAGTCCTCAAGCAATCACTCGAGATTTTCCACTATATCTTCAAGCTTCAACAGGTGCTTGACAACCTTTACAAAATTGAGCACTCAACTCCTTGGGATGCCTTACCCTTGAGCTTGAGCCTTTTCAAACAAAGGGATGCCTCACCCTCTTTACTAACAAGGGATACCTCACCCTTATAACTTTGAGGGATACCTCACCCTCTTTACAAACAAGGAATACCTCACCCTCTTACAATGATCTCAAGATGAAGAGAAAGATTAGAAACTCTCACAAGAGTAGATATATAACTTGAAGAACAAAGTATGGATGATAAGAAACTCTCTCAAGAGTAGATAATACAACTTAAAGCTCTATGGGTATCAAGGATTCACACTTTAAAGCTAAAAGTATGATTTTGATGATTTAAGGATCAAGTATAGTGTTCTTATGTTTCTTAAGATGTAAATGCTTCAAATATCACTTATATTTAGAGCCCAAATGATAAAATAGCCGTTGGTAGTGTTTAGAAATTATTTTTTATGAAAACTAGCCGTTTATAGCCGTTAGAAACATTTCTGGGCACTTGATAATCGATTACACACTTCTGGTAATCGATTACACGGCTTCTGTCAACGTTGTAATCGATTACAGGACTTGTGTAATTGATTACAACATTTCTGATTTTGAAAACTGACTTTAAAAGGTTATAACTACTTCATTTCTTATCCGATTAAAGCAAATGACCAGTCATTGGAAAGATCTTTGAGTCTATTTTCAAACGAAATAAGTTTCACAACAAAAATCAAAGTATTTTGAGAGTTATGATCAAAATATTGACCAAAGGTCAGTTTTTCAAAACTCAAACTTGACTATATTTTATAGTTTAAAGCAAATGGTCATAACTTCTTCATTTCTTATCCGTTTAAGGTAAATGACCACTTATTGGAAAGATATCTCAGTCTATTTTCATATGAAATAAGTTTCATAACAAAACTCAAAGTATTTTGAAAGTTATGATCAAAATAGTAACTAAATGTCAGTTTTTTAAACACAAATTTGGCTATTTTTCAAAGGTTTGAACTACCACCAAGACTAACTTTCAAAAACAATTTGTTGGCCATTAAAACATGTAAGAAACACTTTTTAAAGATGTTAAAACATATTTGAGCTTAGTGTGATTCCTTTTTACCTTTACACAAGATCTAAGTCCTATAAGCTATTCTTGAAGAACCTTGGGACTTCGTCTTTTGCCATCATCAATTCTTGATGTAATCCAAGCTTCCAAAAATTTCTTCTCTTCAAATCTTGTAAATTGCTTGGAACATCTTTATCATTCTCATTCTTCTTGAGTTGAGCATAGTTGTGATCTTTTGCTTTCTAGTTGCAATGCTCACTCTTGGTACTTGGACTATCCTACAAAGTATTACTCACTTAAAACAAGTATAGTTAGTCCAAATTCATAACTTAATATCTTAATATGCATGATTCATAAATGTATAACTCTAATTAGTCTAACATGCATATAAGAATGTTGCATATATCTCATTGCATGATTATTAAGTGAAGTATAACTAAATAAAGTACATAATCATGCATGATCCAATATATCTCTTTTAAGCACATATATGTAACATGATCAATATTCTTTTGTGATGCATTTGTCATCTATAAAGCACATCTATCAAGCATAAACATCATTCTTTTTATCTTGTATTTGTCATCATCAAAACTTAACATATTAAATCATTGGGGCAAACTTATTTCCACAATCTCCCCCTTTTTGATGGTGACAAATCACCAAAGAAAAATATGTTGAGAAATATAGAATAATAGATATTTATGTAAGCATATCAAACAATAAGTACAAGAACATATTTTTCATTCCAATTTTCTCTCCCCCTATTTGACATCAACAAAAAGGCTTAGGAAGGAAAAATAATATTGTCTTTCCCCCTATAGATAGAACTAATGTTGCCAAAAAGAGTTGGATTATCAAAATAAAAAAAAAACTTCTTTAAGTTATTCAAAACATAATTGTCTCCCTTTATTTGATTCTACACATGATTCAAGAATAGAGAGATGAAACAAGCATGCTTTCAAGATATAAAAGATTATTTATGCAAAGCTTGTCATATTTTGGTACATCAACATTTAGCACATGATAGCAATGAGCTTAAGAAATTATGTCTTGCATACCACATGATAAATAAGTACCACTTGATATCACTTGTTAGGAGTTACAAAATATTCATGTAAGATCATGGAATTGAGGTTTTCAAATGAAAGATCATACAATTTGTCACATATCAAGCATTTCTCAATGAAAGAATCAAAAGATATAAAGTTTAAGAATGTTTACCTTCTTTCATTGATAGAGGGAAAGACAATAAGAGATGATCTTTGTTGACATGTTGATAGTATTAACAATAAAACACTTCATGCCAAATAAGGATGTAAGCCAAGAGATATAAGCAACAATTTAAGAACTAGGCTCCCCCTCAAAATATGCATATTATCAAAATATCAAATATAATAGTTTAACATAGTTATGCATATGTTCTTAGTCAACAAGGATATGGAAGAAGGATATGTAAGATAAGCTCTCCCTTATTGAAGCACAAGATAGATAAAATGAAATATGTATGCCAAGATCATGTAAGCATATTACCATAAAGTAAAGCAAGGCAAAAAGATACTTATTCTTAATCCATCAATCAAAAATCATTTTAAAACTTCTCCCCCTTTCAAAAAGAATTTTGTAAGACCACATTATATTTTCAAAAGCATTTTAGAAGAGTAGAAGGGTTTTATATTGAAACCACATATTCTTTTCAAGACAAGAGCATGATTCTCATAGGTGTTATACTACAAAGAAACCATAAATCAAGAGAATCATTGATATCAAACATTCACATTGAGGAAATATGCTATAGGGATCAAAGTATGTATAGTACTAATATCATCCACCCTATATGCAATGACAAAAATTAGCAAGTTAATATCCAATTAAGAACTTTGTCAATATGAAGCATACTTCTCATGTAAGGAAAGCATTAAATCATTTAAGATCAATTTATCAACAAGTATCATATAATCCATAATATATATAATACCACAATAGCTTAGGGATAGAGATACTTATTGAGAGAGTGATACTTCTTTAGAATGTTCTTCATTTATTTGTCCTTTGAGTTTGAGCTTTCTTCCATTGCGTATTCCATTCCATTGTACTTGAAGAAAGTCTCGTCATGTTCCTCTTCACTCAAGTCTTCTCTTTATCCATTTATGCTTGACATTTCAATATTTGATGACTATATTTGAAGCACATAGAGACACTTCCAAAGCTAACTCTAAAAGTTCTCTAAAACATAGGTTAGCATCAAATATCATTAAGCTCATTTACAAGCATAATTTAGGTTGATATACAATGTAAAACATGTACCATATTATCAACCATGCAATGTTAGCTCTTACAAGAATAAAGGAAGAACATATGCACTTGAATCCAAAAGCATAGTTTAAGCATTTTGAAAGCAAGATTCAAGTTTATTAAGAAAAGCTTGATCATCAAAATATAAATAAACAATTTGATACCTTGTCCTTAGTAATCAAGGAAACTCTTTTTCTTACCCATTGCTTCCCTTTTGGTGTTTTGAACTTTACAAGTTTCATATTTTGTACTTGAGAAACTTTGGTTGAAGTTGTAACACCCTAATACAGATATCCAGATATATCCTAGATAGACAGTGATATATAAAGATAACTAGTACTAGAGATGTCACTTCTATACTACATACTAACATATATCTATAATCACAACTGAGTAATTATAGAAAGCCTTGAGAGATTGCGGAAAAACTTAAACTCATACATATACATATACAAACTTAGCCATATGAGGCCTATTGTAATACATATAAAATAAAACTTACAGAACAAACATAAACTGATACATAAGTTCTGTCTACTTAAAGCAATAAAAACTACTCTAGTCTTCATGCTTTATCTTCTCATCCTTAGCAGGGTTTGTACCTCTGTACCTGTGCCTTTGCCTGCACCTGCATCTGAGCCCACATCTGGATTTACATGGAATAGCAACTGGGGTGAGAATTAACATTCTCAGTAAAAGCAATTCCAATACCAGTTCTCTATAACATTGTATATAACAAATATATAACAAATGTTATAATTCTAACTTAGGAGCTTTCTCCCCTTTCCTCATAACTATTTCTATCTTAGGAGCTTTCTCCTCTTTTCTTATAACTTAGGAGTTTCCTCCTCTTTTCTCATAACTTAGGAGTTTCCTCCTCTTTTCTCATAACTTAGGAGTTTCCTCCTCTTTTCTCATAACTGCACACTTTCTTATAGTGTGATATCAACCGATAGCCTACACACTGTTAATACATACAACGCCCATACAGCTGTACATACCAACAGTGACGGACAATGCCCATACAGCTGTCCGTGAATGCAATGATAATGATATGCAATATGAATATGCCTAAGGAATCCTAAAGCATGTGAATGAAATGCAAATGCAAAAGTCTATTCTAAGAACAAGGAAGTTTGCTAGGAATTAGTCAGTATATCATCTAGTGGTAATTAGAGGGAAAACTCATCCTCACATTACACATATCCTGGCACACTGAGAAATTCGGGCTTCATCCTTGCTCAAAGAGCGTCTTTGGATTTCCCACTTATCTCCTTTGGCCTTGGCACTATCGAGATATCAGGGTTATGTCCTTCTCAAAAGTTCTTCGGACACCCATCTATCTTCTTTTTGCCTCCATGAATAAACATCAAAGGATATCCACTAGATCGATACTACTTAACTAATTCATAGACTTTTATTCATACTTATATACTTAGTTCCTCTTTGATCTAAGCATATTCTTCTAATAACTTTGGCTTCTTATGTTTACCCTTTGCAATGAGGAGAATCTGTAACTTCATACTATATGTAACCTTAGCACTTGGTTAGCAATACTTGTCCCCTAAGAAACTTCTCTGATTCCTTACCTTCTGGCTAAATGACCTCACGTCATATAACGTTACATTCTCAGGTAAACAATACCAGTTTATTTCTTATACTCATACCTAAACTCCACCTCATCACTCCTATCTCTTAAGTGATCTCTAACGCAACACTATGCTGTTGAGGTGTAAGGTACTTACCTATGGCAACCACTAGTCTTAGTTGCACTAAGGTTCTTTCTCTTCACATACATACTAGCTTAACTGACTAGTGTGTGAAAAGCTTAGTGTTATGTCTAACTCTTACATAAACACCATCTTACTTTCCTATAGACTCAACTCATCCTAGTGAAAGAGTCTATCTTAACTAATGCCTCAACTATCCTTGCTTAAGGACATAATGAGCATCTCTCTAAAACTTTGCATAATTAACTCAACTTTAACTAAAGTGAGTAATTCATGCATCTAACTTTCCTTTCTATCACACTTCTGGTAGTAGCTTATACTACACTTGTGTGCTAACATACATATTCTAGTTGTATCTAGCTTTCCCTTCTATCACACGTCTGGTAGTAGCTTATACTACTACACTTGTGTGCTTAAGGTTCCAGATACCTCTTTAACTATTCCAAACTCATGGAATGCTTAAGAACTTTACTTCCACACTTTGGTTAGTATCTAAGGAAGTAAATTCTCTTTATCTTGCATTTCTAACTCATCTTTACTAATACATGAGTTATTGCACATTTATGCTCTATCTTATGAATATGACATCTTCTTAGTCATATATCATCTTATTGTGTATTTAGCAATGCACCAAGTCTCACTTAACTAGAGACTTAGTACCTAAACGTTCCCTCTTTGGAACTAATACACAATCTTGTCTCCACTCAAGTAACTCTAATGCAAGAGTGGTTCTTACTTGCAACTCTTTGTTGCCTAAGGTTCTAGGTACCTTCCTAAGGTAATCCACTATTCTTGGATCTCCTAAGGTTCATACCTTTCTCATTCTCTACTAGAGTGCATACTAATACACTTATCTTCATTGCACCATCTCATCACATCTTAAGTGATATCTAATGCAACACTAAGTTGCCTAAGATGCAATGTCATTACTTAAAGCAAACCTTTCCTTTAGGATGCTTAAATGCCTATGCTTTCTCATTCTTGATGGGTAAGTATTTTCCACTTGAAAATATCCCCCTTTATGCCTTATTACACTTAGGAAACATAAACATATGGATCCATTAAAGGCAATATATCTAATAGTGAGAAAAACCATTTTTCATGGTTCTGGGCAGCACGCCGCGGCATCCCTCTCTCAACGCCGCGGCGCCCGTAGCTGAAAACGTGATTTCTGGCTCTTCACGCCGCCGCGCCACTAAGCCATGCCGCAGCGCCTATAGCAGAACCCAGATTCTGCATAATTCTGCAGCTACGGGTTTGCTGTTCTTTTAATCATTTTCTTGGATTTTGGCCATTTCTTACCAACTTCTAAGTGATTCTAGGTTCCTAACTAGTTCCTTAACCATTAGGAATCATCAATCACTAATTTAAACCTCATAATTTGGATTATGGCTCAAAATCCTTCATTCTATGGCCTATGGCTTACTTTGTGAATCAAGGGTCTAAATGAGTTGTTCTAAGTTCCCAACTTAATCTTATGCTATGAACAAGTCATAAATGACCAAAGAAACACGTCTATGCAAGCCAAACACATCTAACATCTCTAGAACTCAATTTGGCATATTATGTTGTTTATATGCATACATAGAGAAAGAGATGAATAAAGGCTTTAAACCCCTACCTCTTGAAGACTTGAAGCCTTGAACCTTGAAGCTTGATCTTCTTCCTCTCCTTCTTCCCTTCTTCCCCTTTCTCCTTCTTCTTCTCCCCTTTTCTTTTTTTCTTTTTTGGTTTTCGGTTCTGCCGAGGGAGAAGGGAGATATAAGGGGGTGGGATGTGGAGGTAATTACGGGAAAAGATTAACTTAAGTTTCTACATCGAAACTTATATCTGCTATGGACACCCGAATTATACTAATTCGAGTTTCCCTGCTTCTAACAACTTTAGAATAAATCATAAGATTCATCTAAATTGTTGTTTCACAATTCTCATCATTTTCTATATCTGCTAGGGATCAATCTGGCATTAAAAGCACAACCTACATGCCTAAAAATACTAAACTGACTATGATTCTCTTGAAACTTTTACCACATCTTACTTGGCTTATTTGTGACCTAGAAATAAACTCTCTATGTTTATTTCTCTTAACTTAGCAACTTATGCTATTATCTGAGTCATTTTAAGCCACTTTACAACTTCTATGTTGCAACTAAGTGCCTAAATGAACTCAGATTGTCACAAAACTTTACTGACATGCTAAACAAGTCAAATGCTACCTTCGGTAACCATTTACCAGTCTAACATGTGTTTAAGGGTATTACAGAAGTCATCTTCCTTCTTTGACCAAAACTTCTACCAATGGGCTTTAGAAGCATTCCCCTTGATGATTCCTTCTTCACTTGACCAATTTGTCCATCCTTTTGAGAAATTTTCTGCATAATTGAAATACTAGGAGGACATTTTGGTACCCACTTCATCTTGGATCCTTGAATGTTAGTACTAGGGCCTTTAAGGTCTTTAGGAACCCATACCATACTATTTCTCATATAAGTATTTCTTCTATAATTGCATAAATGAGAAATATGTCCTAGATGACCACTGTCACACCCTAATAGGGATGTCACATTTTCGAACAATAATAATAACCTCTACCCAAGTTATAAATTATTACGTAATATATAATAATATAAGCTGTAAAAATATTTTTTTTTAACATTATATTATAAAATAAACAGAACATAAAATAAAACAAACTATTACATACACACCATAATTATACATATGATTTTGTGTTTAATAGGTACAAATAATTTACATATTATAAACTAGTTAATTAAAACAGCAAACTGTCTGGTTTAAAGCAAACCATAAACTAGCCCAAGCATAACACTAGAAGTTCTGATCCTCCGAAGAATCCTCCTCGGGAAGTTTATCGGAAGACGAGAAATACTGCGGTAATATCATACCACGTACTGCAATCAATCCATATGATATGGATGATCTCAAGGTTCACCGTCCTCGAAGCCCGGTCACTCGGTTCTTTGCTCCTCGTTGTATTGACAATCCAACGGTTGCTCCCCTTCCACTTCCTCAACGACTTTACGGAACATAAATAATAATACTGAGAAAATATATGCAAAGAGGTGAGACAATCTACATCATTACCAGCATAGCAGTAAGAAAACGACAAAACATACAGATATAGCAGTTAAAGCAACAAAATCATGTTAGCACAATATATATCATATCTCAATCAAGTATAAATGTCACAGATGCAAAATATCATAAATCAAATTATAATTATTCACACAGTGATGCAGATTAAATATGCCATGTACTCAAGACTCATTCCTACTCCATGGAGCTAAACACAAACATCAGAGAGAATGATCCGGTAGACATGTCGCGCACATCGGCTCCCTCAACCGCTATTACACACCTCGACGTGCTAAATTACACGTCAAATACGTCGTGTAAATACACACATCAAATACGTCGTGTGAATGACACACAATCAAATACGTCGTGTGAATAGTACACGATCAAACACGTCGTGTACATCCAGCATAGTACCGAGACGGTCCCCAATAGATCCCGATTAAGAATAGTATTTGTCGAGATCGCTAGTGTGTGTTTTTCGATTACCACGGCCCAGAGGAGCTACCAAGCGTGTCACATGTGGAATCTACCGCACACTAACGCCTCCAAGTTCTCCACATGAACACACTACGCCTATCACACCCGCAATACGGTGTAATTCATCTCGTCGATCAATCGTCAATTTCAACCAAATTGACATACCACTCTATGTATGTAATGATCCATAATTACAAAAATACCCTCAGTATCACCATGAATCATAATTACATAAATATCCTCATTGTCATCATAATTACGAAATACCCTTCATAAAAAAAAATAGTATGTCTCCACTTGACAATACTATTTCCTAACGTGTCCGGGTCCACCACTTTTTGACCCGACGGTAAAAATTTTGTTTCCATAAGTCGCGTAAATATTTTATCCCATTTTCACAATTACGTCACATTTTACAGACGTTTTTCAATCACGTAAATATTTTTCAACGTTTTCTCAATCGCATAACATTTTTAAATCATTTTTCTCAATCGCGTAGTTTAAAAATCACCATTTTAAATACGCGTAAGCTATTTCTACTATTTTTCACTTTGTATAAAATATTTCTTGACATTCCAAATTAAATTTTTTAAACTTTCCAAACTAAAAACATTATTTGAATATTATATTCTATTTTTCTTACAAAAATTACTCTAAGTAATAATTTCGAAGCGTTTTTCCCAAAAATTTGATTTTAATAAATTCTTCTATAGTTAATTTTATTCTTTAACTACGTAAAATATTTCCTTGCTTTCTAAATGACATTTTGAAACATTCTTCAATACTTGCTCATTTTTAATCAATTTTGACAGCATTTCGTTTAGAAAATCCACTAAATGATATTTTTTACGTTTTCTTTTTAAAAATTCATTTATTTTATTATAACCATAAAATACACTTTGAAAATTGCTAACATATTTTAAAACTCAAAGGTAAGTATTTTTCAAGTATCTAAAATTTATTTCTTTTCTATACTAGACTTCTAATAAAAATTTGTTTACTTATTTATTTCTTGAAAATCCATTGTAAATGAATTCTTTTTAGGTTAACTAACTAGTTTACACTTAGAAAATAATTTTTGGATCAATTAAACATTAAAAGTGTATTTTGGCGAAAATCACCACTTTTATACAAACCATATTTAAAATTATTTTTCATCCATTAAATCATTGAAAAATCCTTTAACTTAATTAAATCAATTAGGTTATTCTTTTAGAAAATGGTTGAGAACATATTGGTTCTCTTTTCATAGTCAAAACCATAAGCTCTTCATCTTGTGTTCTTTGGAACACTTTTGCAAATCTCAACATATTTGCACATCCAACAATAATTATCATAGATCTATGAACATATACATATATTTATGAACACATACCATATATTAAAGCAATAATAAAACACATACCAAATATCAAAGCTATAAACATGCTTGCATGCATAATAAATCACAAATAGAAAAGACAATAAACATGCACACAAAATTAATCACAACTAGAAAAGACAATAAACATGCACACAAAATTAATCACAAAACAAACAACCAAGTGAATGAATCCTTATGGATTCTTCACCACAATTACATCCATTTTCTCACCACCACACATGGTTGATGAGATTAAATCTCCTCTTACCTATAAGGAAGACAAGATCTCCTTGGACTCCTCCTTAGAAATTTTTGTGTAGCTTCAAGAAAAATCCTAACAAGCTTAAACAAATTATAAAGTCATAAACTATGGATGAAAAAGATAAACCATGGATCAATCATGGCTTAGAACATCAAAAATAAAATTAGAAACAAGAAACAAGAATTTTCACCTTATAGGAAAGAAACTTCAAAGTGATTTTCCAAGCTCCAAATGGATGATTTAGCAAAAACTCACAACTAGAGATGTTCTTAGAATATGGTTTAGATTTAGAAAATGAAGTTGGATGCAATTTTTGATGGATGGAAGTGTATTGAAGAGGCTTGACCGAATGGTAGAGAAAATGGGAACTTAGGAATTTTCTTTGGTGTTCTTTGGGTAGGAGAGAAAAGAGTGAGAGATAAGAAAGATAGAATGATTGAAATGAAGATGATAAAGTGAATAATTCCCCTCCCCCAAAAATGCATGGTCGTAGAGCATCAAACAAAAGCTAACCACCTTTTTGACAATTTTGGCTTAATTATTAGCCTTTGATGACTTGGATTGAATGACTAAGCTTTTAGCAACTTCTTGGTTGCTTCCTTGTTGAATTTTGAGTGCATAATTCATGCATAAGGCCGAAAATGCTATAGGAGAATCAATCAATTTTGATTGATTTTTAATAACTTATTTATGCTTAAATCCTCCTAGTTATGTTTAATTAAAAATTAGCTAGGTTCCTTTATTATTTAGTTAATCATCTATTTATTTAGAAACACTAATCTCCTTCTTAATTATACTAGACTATAATATGGTAAAAATTAATTAGGTTTTAGTCCATTTAAATATCACTCAAACCCCTTTAGATTAACTTAATTAAGTTTTAGACTAATTATTCAATTAAGTTAGGTTTTAAACTAACTAATCTACTACGTCTAATCATTTTTGTAGATTTTTAACCTTTTGGTTTAGAATTTTACAAGCCTTTTATGTGGGTAAATTTTTCCTAAAAGTGGGGCCCACAAACCCAAACGTGGGTCCCACAAAGCAAATGTGGGTCCCACAAGGCAAACGTGGGTCCCACAGATTTTTCTGCACGATAAATATTTTTATTATACAGAAAAATTCTAAAAATTAAAAGATTGATATATGTATTATTCGGATTGAGTTTAGTAAGATCGCCCAGCTCCAAATAATCAAACAAGATTTTCCCCGGCCCGAAAATTATTATTTTCTTGACTCGGAGCAAATCACACGAAACAATCAAATACAGTTACGAAATAGTCAAATTAATTTTATAACACACAGAAATTAGAAAATAGTACAATAAGGGCAAAATCGTAATTAATCAAAAATTGGGGTGTTACAACTCTCCCCCACTAACAGAAATTTCGTCCCCGAAATTTATCGTACCTTAGAAAAGATGTGGGTATTGCTCCCTCATTTTGTCTTCTAGCTCCCAAGTAGCATCTCCCGTTATCTCATTCCATATAACCTTTACCAAAACAATCATCTTCCCTCGAAGCTGCTTCACTCTCCTGTCCTCAATCTTAACAGGAAGTGTCTCATACGTCAAATTATCTTTCAGTTGTACTTCATCAGGTTGAATGACATGTATTGGATCAGGAATATATTTTCTCAACTGAGACACATGGAATACATTATGAAGATTGGATAGAAAAGGTGGTAAAGCTATTTGGTAGGCTACAAGACCTATCCGACGAATGATTTGATAAGGTCCAATAAATTTAGGAGTGAGTTTTCTGAATTTGATAACTCTTCCGACACCAGTCGTAGGTGTTACACGCAAAAACACATGCTCACCTTCTTCAAATTCAAGAGGTCTTCTCCGTTTATCAAAGCATAACTTTTTCATGCTACTCGAGTCGTCCGCATTTTCTCCTGAATCATCTTCACCTTCTCCGTAGTTTGTTGCACAAGATCAGGTCCAATGGTCATACTTTCCCCATCTTGATACCAACACAAAGGTGTTCGGCATCGTCGCCCATAAAGTGCTTCATAGGGTGCCATCCCTATACTTGAGTGAAAACTATTATTGTAGGTGAATTCTATCAAAGACAGAAATTCATCCCAACTTCCTTGTTGTTCCAACACACAAGCACGCAATAGATCTTCCAGTGATTGAATAGTCCTCTCCGTTTGACCATCATGCGGATGATAAGAGAACTCAGACGTAACTTAGTCCCCATGGCTTCTTGTAAGCTTCGCCAAAACCTTGACGTAAACCTCGGGTCTCTATCAGAAACTATACTTGAGGGTACACCGTGAAGTCTAACAATTTCACTAATGTACACCTGGGTTAATCGTTCCAACGAATACTTAATATTGATCGGCAAGAAGTGTGCTGACTTCGTAAGCCTATCAACTATAACCCATATAGAATCATGACCCTTCTTAGTTCTTGGCAATCCGGTGACAAAATCCATTGAGATACTATCCCATTTCCACTCAGGAATAGTTAAAGGTTGTAACATACCGGCTGGTCTTTGATGTTCCACTTTTGCTTTTTGACAAACCAGACAAGACGCCACACGTTCCGCAACATCTCTCTTCATCCTTGGCCACCAAAACATCCGCTTTAAATCTTGATACATCTTTGTCATCCCCGGATGCATACTCAATCTACTAGCATGAGCTTCGTCCAAAATCGCTTGCTTCAGCTCGGGATCATTAGGTATACAAATCCTTCCTTTAAATCTTAAGATTCCATCAGATCCTTCCTCAACCGTCGCCTTATGACCTTGCTTCAAAAATTCTTTCTCATTCAACAAATATGGATCCTTATCCTGTTTTTCTTTGATTTCTTCCATCAAGTCATTCAAAATAATAACTTTACTTAGACGAATCCTTCCTGGTGCCAATTCCACTGACAACCGTAAATCTCTAAACTGATTGATCAATTCTTCCTCCTTTATCATCATGGTAGAAACACTGATCACCTTTCTACTTAAGGCATCCGCCACCACATTCGCCTTTCCGGATGGTATTGAAGTTGGAAATCATAGTCCTTCAAGAACTCCAACCATCGCCTCGCCTCATGTTCAATTCCTTTTGATTGAACAGTATTTTAAACTCTTGTGATCACCGAAGACATTGAACACAGCTCCATACGAGAAAATGTCTCCACACTTTCAACGCAAAAACCACTGCAGCGAGTTCCAAATCGTGCGTTGGATAGTTCCTCTCATGAACCTTCAGCTGTCTGGAAGCATAAGCTACCACATTTCTGTTCTGCATCAACACGCATCCTAACCCTTGGTAAGAAGCGTCACAATACACCTCAAAAGCCTCGTTAGGATCCGGCAAAATCAATCTTGGTGCAGTCGTCAATCTCTTCTTTAACTCTTGAAAACTTGCCTCACATTCTTTCGTCCAATCAAAAACTTGACTCTTCCTTGTGAGTTGCGTAAGAGGTCCAACTATCTTAGAAAAACCTTCAATGAACCTCCGATAATATCCGGCCAATCCAACAAAACTCCGAATCTCGGTTACCGTCTTCGGCCTCTCCCATTGCAAAATAGTTTCTATTTTCGATGGGTCCACTGCAATACCTTCCTTGGAAATTACGTGACCCAAAAATTGAACTTCTTCTAACCAAAATTCACACTTTGCCAATTTTGCATACAGCTTCTTGTCCTTCAAAATTTGGAGAACTATACTAAGATGTTCAGCATGCTCTTCCTTATTTTGGGAATAGATTAGAATGTCATCGATAAAAACAACGACAAATCTGTCTAGGTATGGACGAAAAATCCTATTCATATAGTCCATGAATATTGCAGGAGCATTCGTCACTCCGAACGGCATCACCTGATACTCATAATGCCCGTAACGAGTTCGAAAAGCGGTCTTAGGTATATCATCTACCTTGACACGAACCGATGATAACTCGATCGCAGATCTATTTTAGAGAAAATAGTTGCTCCTTTCAGGTGGTCCATCAAATCATCGATCCTTGGAAGTGGGTATTTGTTCTTTATCGTGACCTTGTTCAGCTGACGATAGTCTACGCAAAGACGAGAAGTTCCATCCTTCTTCTTGACTAGTAATACTGGCGCTCCCCACGGTGAAACACTCGGTCGCACAAACTGCTTTTCCAACAATTCCTCCAATTGCTTCTTCAATTCCACCAATTCTGATGGCGACATCCTATATGGTGCAATTGAAATAGGACCTGCTCCTGGTACCAAATCAATAGCAAACTCGATTTCTCTTTGCGGTGGTAAGCCAGGTACATCATCAGGAAAAACTTCTGAAAACTCATTCACGATTGGAATAGCATTCACATCTTTTTCACTCTTGACCTCCAAAGAAGACAGCAGCATGTATCCTTGAGCTCCGTCCCTCAACAAAGATTTGACTTTGACGGCAGTTAAAAATCCAGAATCCTCATCCTTAGGAAAAACTAGGGTTTTATTGGCACAATCTAATAGGATATGGTTAGAAGATAACCAATCCATTCCTAATATTATATCTATTTCAACAAGAGGTAAGCAAATTAAATTGACCGAAAAGACTCGATCATTTATGGTAATAGGACAGTTCAAACATACTTTAGATGTAACAACAGGCTTGGCAGTTGGTGTAGAAACAATCAATTGAAAACTCAAAGAAGACACAGGCAATTTCAACCGATCCACACAGTCATACGCAATAAATGAATGCGTCGCACCTGAATCATATAGTACAGTCAAAAGATTACCTGCTACGACACCTTCCCCCTGAATAAGATCTTGAGACTGAGAAGCCTCGGCCCGCTCATCGTGTACACTCGCCCTCCGGTCGCGGTGAGTAGCACGAACATTGCTCACCACCGGCTTCCTTTCGTCGGTTACATTCCCTAGAAACATGTCGGGCTTTCCACACTTGAAAGCAGATTGGCCCTTTGATTGAACAGTCTCTAGATATGTGGCCACTCTTTCCACATTTAAAACATCTTGGCGTAAACGCCACGTTTGTACCAACTTTGTTGCCACTAGAACTTCCGCCGATAGATGGACGTTGAGGTTGATTCCCCGGTGGTCTCGAATACGGCTTGCGCTGAAACCGGTTGTTATTGTTGTTGTTGTTGCCTCCTCTTTGGAACCTCGTTGGTCCAAAGTTACGATTCCTTGGATCACGTGATGGCTCCAACTCCTCGAGTCGTACACATGTGTCCACCAAAGCATGGCTGGTTCATCCTTAAGGGTAGCACTCCTCGCTTCAACTCTACCCTCAGCCCTTCCTCAAACTTACGACATTTCCACGTATCATTCTGTCGAGTTTGAGCATAGTCTGAGAACTGAGACAAGCTCTCAAATTTAGAAGCATATTCATTGACAGTCATGTTGCCCTGACGTAAACCAAGAAATTCCATCTCCTTGGCATGTTGAGCACTGGCAGGAAAGTACTTTTCCAGAAATACCTCACAGAATACCTCCCAGGTAATTTCAGTTCCCTCAGCTTGTAGTAAGCGTCGGGTTCCTCTCCACCGTTCTCGGCATCCCTCTCAGCATAAATGTAGCATTCGTCACCTTTCGATCATTAGCGCACCCCATTCCTTCAAATATCTTTTCGAGATCTTGGATCCAAAGACTCGCTTTCTCGGATTAAATTCACCTCGAATCTGCGGCGGGTTATTGCGTCTAAACTCGAGACAAGTTTAGAGCATCGCGATCGCATCTTCTTTGTTGAGCTGCTCGTTCATTTTGTTGCGTAATCACCTCGCCATACTGCGCATAGCCTCGAGCCTACAATCATTGGGTCAACATTACGGTTCATGTTTGCACGTGTTCCTCTTCCGCCGAGACATCTTTTTCTTCAATCAAACAAGACAAAACAAAGTCAGATGTATCCTTTCGGACACCAATCACGAGAGAATCACACAACACAAGCAAAAATAGACCCAACCACAACCCCAAAAGACTCTAACTTGGGCTCTGATACCAACTTAAATGTCACACCCTAATAGGGATGTCACATTTTCGAACAATAATAATAACCTCTACCCAAGTTATAAATTATTACGTAATATATAATAATATAAGTTGTAAAAATATTTTTTTTTTAACATTATATTATAAAATAAACAGAACATAAAATAAAACAAACTATTACATACACACCATAATTATACATATGATTTTGTGTTTAATAGGTACAAATAATTTACATATTATAAACTAGTTAATTAAAACGAAGAACCGTCTCGGTTTAAAGCAAACCATAAACTAGCCCAAGCATAACACTAGAAGTTCTGATCCTCCGAAGAATCCTCCTCGGGAAGTTTATCGGAAGACAGAAATACTCTGGTAATATCATACCACGCTGCAATCAATCCATATGATATGGATGATCTCAAGGTTCACCGTCCTCGAACTGGTCACTCGGTTGCTGCTCCTCGTTGTATTGACAATCCAACAGTTGCTCCCCTTCCACTTCCTCAACGACTTTACGGAACATAAATAATAATACAGAAAATATATGCAAAGAGGTGAGACAATCTACATCATTACCAGCATAGCAGTAAGAAAACGACAAAACATACAGATATAGCAGTTAAAGCAACAAAATCATGTTAGCACAATATATATCATATCTCAATCAAGTATAAATGTCACAGATGCAAAATATCATAAATCAAATTATAATTATTCACACAGTGATGCAGATTAAATATGCCATGTACTCAGACTCATTCCTACTCCATGGAGCTAAACACAAACATCAGAGAGAATGATCCGGTAGACATGTCCGCACATCAGGCTGCCTCAACCAGCTATTACACAGTCAAATACGTCGTGTAAATAGCACACGATCAAATACGTCGTGTGAATGACACACAGTCAAATACGTCGTGTGAATGAATAGTACACGTCGTGTGAATAGTACGTCAAACACGTCGTGTACATCCAAGCATAGTACCAGACAGTCCCCAATAGATCCTGATTAAGAATAGTATTTGTCGAGATCGCTAGTGTGTGTTTTTCAGTTACCACGGCCCAGAGGAGCTACCAACTGTCCACATGTGGAATCTACTGCACACTAACGCCTCCAAGTTCTCCACATGAACACACTACGCCTATCACACCCGCAATACGGTGTAATTCATCTCGTCAGTCAATCGTCAATTTCAACCAAATTGACATACCACTCTATGTATGTAATGATCCATAATTACAAAAATACCCTCAGTATCACCATGAATCATAATTACATAAATATCCTCATTGTCATCATAATTACAGAAATACCCTTCATAAAAAAAAACAGTATGTCTCCACTTGACAATACTATTTCCTAACGTGTCCGGGTCCACCACTTTGACCCGACAGTAAAAATTTACTGTTTTCATAAGTCGCGTAAATATTTTATCCCATTTTCACAATTACGTCACATTTTACAGGCGTTTTTCAATCACGTAAATATTTTTCAACGTTTTCTCAATCGCATAACATTTTTAAATCATTTTCTCAATCGCGTAGTTTAAAAATCACCATTTTAAATACGCGTAAGCTATTTCTACTATTTTTCATTTGTATAAAATATTTCTTGACATTCCAAATTAAATTTTTAAACTTTCCAAACTAAAAACATTATTTGAATATTATATTCTATTTTTCTTACAAAAATTACTCTAAGTAATAATTTTTCGACGTTTTTCCCAAAAATTTGATTTTAATAAATTCTTCTATAGTTAATTTTATTCTTTAACTACGTAAAATATTTCCTTGCTTTCTAAATGACATTTTGAAACATTCTTCAATACTTGCTCATTTTTAATCAATTTTGACAGCATTTCGTTTAGAAAATCCACTAAATGATATTTTCTACGTTTTCTTTTTAAAAATTCATTTATTTTATTATAACCATAAAATACACTTTGAAAATTGCTAACATATTTTAAAACTCAAAGGTAAGTATTTTTCAAGTATCTAAAATTTATTTCTTTTCTATACTAGACTTCTAATAAAAATTTGTTTACTTATTTATTTCTTGAAAATCCATTGTAAATGAATTCTTTTTAGGTTAACTAACTAGTTTACACTTAGAAAATAATTTTTGGATCAATTAAACATTAAAAGTGTATTTTGGCGAAAATCACCACTTTTATACAAACCATATTTAAAATTATTTTTCATCCATTAAATCATTGAAAAATCCTTTAACTTAATTAAATCAATTAGGTTATTCTTTTAGAAAATGGTTGAGAACATATTGGTTCTCTTTTCATAGTCAAAACCATAAGCTCTTCATCTTGTGTTCTTTGGAACACTTTTGCAAATCTCAACATATTTGCACATCCAACAATAATTATCATAGATCTATGAACATATACATATATTTATGAACACATACCATATATTAAAGCAATAATAAAACACATACCAAATATCAAAGCTATAAACATGCTTGCATGCATAATAAATCACAAATAGAAAAGACAATAAACATGCACACAAAATTAATCACAACTAGAAAAGACAATAAACATGCACACAAAATTAATCACAAAACAAACAACCAAGTGAATGAATCCTTATGGATTCTTCACCACAATTACATCCATTTTCTCACCACCACACATGGTTGATGAGATTAAATCTCCTCTTACCTATAAGGAAGACAAGATCTCCTTGGACTCCTCCTTAGAAATTTTTGTGTAGCTTCAAGAAAAATCCTAACAAGCTTAAACAAATTATAAAGTCATAAACTATGGATGAAAAAGATAAACCATGGATCAATCATGGCTTAGAACATCAAAAATAAAATTAGAAACAAGAAACAAGAATTTTCACCTTATAGGAAAGAAACTTCAAAGTGATTTTCCAAGCTCCAAATGGATGATTTAGCAAAAACTCACAACTAGAGATGTTCTTAGAATATGGTTTAGATTTAGAAAATGAAGTTGGATGCAATTTTTGATGGATGGAAGTGTATTGAAGAGGCTTGACCGAATGGTAGAGAAAATGGGAACTTAGGAATTTTCTTTGGTGTTCTTTGGGTAGGAGAGAAAAGAGTGAGAGATAAGAAAGATAGAATGATTGAAATGAAGATGATAAAGTGAATAATTCCCTCCCCAAAAATGCATGGTCGTAGAGCATCAAACAAAAGCTAACCACCTTTTTGACAATTTTGGCTTAATTATTAGCCTTTGATGACTTGGATTGAATGACTAAGCTTTTAGCAACTTCTTGGTTGCTTCCTTGTTGAATTTTGAGTGCATAATTCATGCATAAGGCCGAAAATGCTATAGGAGAATCAATCAATTTTGATTGATTTTTAATAACTTATTTATGCTTAAATCCTCCTAGTTATGTTTAATTAAAAATTAGCTAGGTTCCTTTATTATTTAGTTAATCATCTATTTATTTAGAAACACTAATCTCCTTCTTAATTATACTAGACTATAATATGGTAAAAATTAATTAGGTTTTAGTCCATTTAAATATCACTCAAACCCCTTTAGATTAACTTAATTAAGTTTTAGACTAATTATTCAATTAAGTTAGGTTTTAAACTAACTAATCTACTACGTCTAATCATTTTTGTAGATTTTTAACCTTTTGGTTTAGAATTTTACAGGCCTTTTATGTGGGTAAATTTTTCCTAAAAATGGGGCCCACAAACCCAAACGTGGGTCCCACAAAGCAAATGTGGGTCCCACAAGGCAAACGTGGGTCCCACAGATTTTTCTGCACGATAAATATTTTTATTATACAAAAAAATTCTAAAAATTAAAAGATTGATATATGTATTATTCGGATTGAGTTTAGTAAGATCGCCCAGCTCCAAATAATCAAACAAGATTTTCTCCTACCGAAAATTATTATTTTCTTGACTCTGGAGCAAATCACACGAAACAATCAAATACAGTTACGAAATAGTCAAATTAATTTTATAACACACAGAAATTAGAAAACAGTACAATAAGGGTAAAATCGTAATTAACCAAAAATTGGGGTGTTACAACCACAAAAATTGCAAACAATTGAATTTAATGATGACTTGGTCCTTTGAAGATCATTTTTGAAAAACATAAGCCTTTTGTTGTTTTTATACTCTATTTCATTTTTGTCACATGCCTTACTTGAATTTTTATGTGGAATAACATCAATTTTATTCCCATTAACAAGCATAGAATGTAAGCAATTAGAATCATTAGCTTTGACAAATTCGGAATATAAGTCCTCAACATGATTTTCTAAATTAATACACTTTTATAAGAAGTTGAGGTTTCACATTTCAAAGGCATTTCCTCATCAAGAAAAGCATATTCATTTTTCAAAGTCTCAATATCATTTTCAATGGAGGAAATGTTTTCCAAACAAGATAAGTTTTTATTTTCTAAAATCAACAAGCCATCATATATTTCATCATATGCACATTGTAACTTATAATAAGAAGGACTGTAATCTAGTTTAGCATCATTTACCTCAAAGTCCTTTTTAGCCATATAGGAATTAATCTCAATTTCTAGCATGCTTGGCTCTTTAAGAGAATCACCTTTCTCATTATTGTCCATCAAGGATTCAAGAACATCTTCTTTCTCAATTTTGTTTTGCATTTCCTCTTCTTCAAATTGAGCACCATCATCATCAAGAGGCATTGAGCTCATTTTCTTGCTTTGAACATGTTTGAGGATATTTTTCAATGTTGTCTTCCTCAGAGGTTTTTGCTCTTCTTGCTCTCTATATGCAACTTTATACAAGAAATCATTGTTAGCAAGATAAATAGAATTAAGAGCATCCAATATATCTTTAGCACTAGAGCAACTCTTAATTTTATCATAAGCATTATCATTTAAACTATTTCTTAAGATTTGCATTGCTCTAATGTTCAAGGAAAAACATTTCTTATTATAGGCATTCCAAGAATATTTTGATTTGCAAGTAAATCCATCAAGTACAATATCCCATAAATCAAGATCAATAGATTGCATATAAATTTCCATTCTAGCTTTCCAATAAACAAAATTCACACCATCGAAGAATGGTGGTTTATCAATTTCAAAACTATTCATTTTGAAAAGCTTTTAATGGTTGCCAACAAATAAGGATCTTTAACTCCAAGCGGTTAAGCTTTTACCAGAGCACGAAGCTCTGATATCACTTGTTAGCCATGACAACCATCACCCAAGAGGGGGGGTGAATTGGGTGATTACAAATTTTAATGCAACTTTGAGAAATTAAGCATTTTGAATCACCAAGTAATAAATGCAGCGGAATAAATTTAACAAATGTGCAACTATTAGAGATTTCACAAAAATCACTTAGGCTATAAGATAAATCAAGCAAATAAGCTAGATATCAAATTCAACTCAAGCATATATAATTGAAGCACAAATGTAAATGAGATAGAGTTGAGAAGATCAAACACAAGATTTATCCTGGTTCAGCCACCAATCCACTTGTGGCCTACGTCCAGTCCTCAAGCAATCACTCGAGATTTTCCACTATATCTTCAAGCTTCAACAGGTGCTTGACAACCTTTACAAAATTGAGCACTCAACTCCTTGGGATGCCTCACCCTTGAGCTTGAGCCTTTTCAAACAAAGGGATGCCTCACCCTTTACAATTTGGAGGGATGCCTCACCCTCTTTACCAACAAGGGATACCTCACCCTTATAACTTTGAGGGATACCTCACCCTCTTTACAAACAAGGGATACCTCACCCTTTTCTCTAGAGGGATACCTCACCCTCTTACAATGATCTCAAGATGAAGAGAAAGATTAGAAACTCTCACAAGAGTAGATATATAACTTGAAGAACAAAGTATGGATGATAAGAAACTCTCTCAAGAGTAGATAATACAACTTGAAGCTCTATGGGTATCAAGGATTCACACTTTAAAGCTAAAAGTATGATTTTTATGATTTAAGGATCAAGTATAGTGTTCTTGTGTTTCTTAAGATGTAAATGCTTGAAATATCACTTATATATAAAGCCCAAATGATAAAATAGTCGTTGGTAGTGTTTAGAAATGATTTTTTATGAAAACTAGCCATTTATAGTCGTTAGAAACATTTCTGGGTACTTGGTAATCAATTACACACTTCTGGTAATCGATTACACGGCTTCTGTCAACGTTGTAATCGATTACAGGACTTGTGTAATCGATTACAGCATTTCTGGTTTTGAAAACTGACTTTAAAAGGCCATAACTACTTCATTTCTTATCCGATTAAAGCAACTGACCAGTCATTGGAAAGATCTTTGAGTCTATTTTCAAATGAAATAAGTTTCACAACAAAAATCAAAGTATTTTGAGAGTTATGATCAAAATATTGACCAAAGGTCAGTTTTTCAAAACTCAAACTTGACTATATTATATAGTTTAAAGCAAATGGTCATAACTTCTTCATTTCTTATCTGTTTAAGGTAAATGACCACTTATTGGAAAGATATTTGAGTCTATTTTCATATGAAATAATTTTTATAACAAAACTCAAAGTATTTTGAAAGTTATGATCTAAATAGTAATTGAATGTCAGTTTTTCAAAACACAAACTTGGCTATTTTTCAAAGGTTTGAACTACCATCAAGACTAACTTTCAAAAATAGTTTGTTGGCCATTAAAACATGTAAGAAACACTTTTTAAAGATGTTAAAACATATTTGAGCTTAGTGTGATTCCTTTTTACCTTTACACAAGATTTAAGTCCTATAAGCTATTCTTGAAGAACCTTGGGACTTCGTCTTTTGCCATCATCAATTCTTGATGTAATCCAAGCTTCCAAAAATTTCTTCTCTTCAAATCTTGTAAATTGCTTGGAACATCTTTATCATTCTCATTCTTCTTGAGTTGAGCATAGTTGTGATCTTTTGCTTTCTAGTTGCAATGCTCACTCTTGGTACTTGGACTATCTTACAAAGTATTACTCATTTAAAACAAGCATAGTTAGTCCAAATTCATAACTTAATATCTTAATATGCATGATTCATAAATGTATAAATCTAATTAGTCTAACATGCATATAAGAATGTTGCATATATCTCATTGCATGACTATTAAGTGAAGTATAACTAAATAAAGTACATAATCATGCATGATCCAATATATCTCTTTTAAGCACATATATGTAACATGATCAATATTCTTTGTGATGCATTTGTCATCTATGAAGCACATCTATCAAGCATAAACATCATTCTTTTTATCTTGTATTAGTCATCATCAAAACTTAACGTATTAAATCATTGGGGCAAACTTATTTCCACAAACATGGTGCCACGGTTTTGACTAGAAGTTAGGGGTGAAAATTGGTTTTGTATACAAGTGAAATAAGACTTATGTAATCAAAGGTTGAATGATGGTATTAACACAAATGAATGGAGGACCTTGAGAGTTTAATACCCAAGAGGGGTGCCACGGTTTTGGTCTTGGTAAAGAGACAAATGGATTAATTTTGATGAACTAAATTTAAGTGAATTAGTGTTAAGAAAACTAATGTATAAAAGTGGAAAGAAAAATTGGATAATGGACATCATGAAGCCATGGTTTTGGCATTGAATCTTGGCCACTTGGATTGATTTTAATGAACCAAAAACTTAAGTGAATTAATAACAAGAAGTTAATACCTAAAAGAGAAGGAAAGATTGGACATTGAAGATTCATTGATGGCCACGGTTTTAGCTTGAGCAATAAGGCAAATGGAATGACCTTGATACATTAAACTTAAGAAAATTGATCTTAAGGAATTAATACACAAATGAGAAATAAAAAGTGGAACTTAGAAGACCTATGAAGCCATGGTTTTGGCATGGACCTTAGGCAATTAAATTAATCTTGTGAGAAATGGAAATTGAGTAATTAAGTATTAAGTAATTAACACATGATATGTGAAAGAATGAAATTTTGAGGATTTAGGAAGGCCACGGTTTTAGCTTGGAGATTGAGGAATTAGAGATTTACCTAATCCTTGATAAAGCAAAGGAATTAAATTGAGTAATAGCATTTGAGAAGACCATAGTTTAAAGGGTTATCTACCCTAACCTCTTCATAATTGACCAAAAACTTAAGATTTTGAAAATAAGTATCCCTAATAGGGACATTATGGTATGTGATAAACCATGAGTACTTAATGATGATGATAAATTGAATTAATCTCGTATGGAATCAAAACTAAATGATTGGCATCAAGAGACTAGTGAATAATATGGAGAGGAATTTAGAACCTTGAAGGCATATGAGACCAAAGTTTCTAAGGGTTAGTTGACCTTAAGATGGCATAATTGACTAGAACAAGGAACTTGATCAATTTAATAGAATGATGTTAATGATAAACCATAATATATATATGGATATTGAAATTTAACTCTATGTGTTGTGAATCCCTATGAAGAGCTATGTGTTTCTTGATTTAATTCTCGATAAGATATGATATGTTGATACTGAGAATGACTACATACCGTTGTGGTAGTGTATATGATGAATGCATCATTGATGAACATACACGATTGGACATTGTGTCGTCATGCATATGTCTTGTCCGTTGGACATTGTTGTAAGGCGGTGTATGCCTAGGAGATTGAACACACCTTTGTGCGGGTGCGAATAGACTAGTGTAGGTGCCATATGGTTGTTGGCCCTGGGGGCATCGGGGTGCGGGTTCCTCACATGGACAGTTATGAGCTCCTCTGTGCCGTGGGGTAGACTGATGCAAACACACCGACGATCCGGACCGAGACGCTGTCCTATATCGCGATCAACTGTTGAGGTGCCATGTATAAGCCATTGCACAAACTTTTATGAGATGAAGCACACTGTATTTTAAGGCTAACGATATACTGGCATTACTCCTTGATCTTTCTCTCCGACTGTTTATGTCTAGCTCCATGGAGTAGGAATTGTCGTATCATAATGCATTGTGCATCGTTCATTGTCGGTCTCATAAACTGTTGAGCATGAACACCTATGAATGTGAAGATAACTGTTGTACTTCTGTAAATGATTATCTGATTATTGTGCTGATTCCTGGAAATACTATTGTGATCTGCCTGCTATTGCTTGCTGTTGTTCTACCTTTACTATAAATATCACTGTTATTATTGACTCTGATTATTGTTTAAAATTGAATTACTTTTATTATAAATGCCGTTATTGCTATTGATGAATATATGAACTGTATTGCTTGGTGGGCGCTTTGCGCCGTGCTGTTTTCTTACTGCCAATAGTGGTAATGAAAGACGGGTGTCTCACCTCTTTCCTATATTTGTGCATTTCTGTTTTATATTTATATTTGATAAAAGATCGTGAGGAAGATAAAGAGGGACCACACCTTGGTTGATTGGCTTGAGCGTCTGGACAAGATTTCTTCAACTACGTAAGAGTGCAGCCGTGTAGAGGCATTGATGCCTGTCGTGTCAACTGGGACGCCGTGCGTCATGTACATATGGGGTTGCGGCATTGTCTGCTGGTAGTACCCATCCCTGGGTTACTACTTTTCCCCCTTTAGTGTTTTTATTCCCGCTGTATTTTATTGGACTCTGTAATTATTGTTGGTGTATGCCCTAGTGGCCAATACATTTTGTTTGTATTTATATACATTATATTATGTTATTTTATATGAGGCATTTCATTTATTGTGTTCTTTTTGGTAGACATAATAAAGTCCTTAGAATAGTAAGTTTGATACCATAGGACATCAAGTGGATGACTTGATCGTGAGATCCTATTGGATAAAACACTATTCTTAAATGTCCCTAGTCAAGTATTATTGTTAATTAGGACAACAATAATACATTGAGGCTAGTATGTGCGTAGACTGATGACCACATCTCACGGGTCATGGATATGAGATATCAAGTCTACACATGGATACATATTAGAGTAATGATGTATTGGACAAACCCGCCATGAGAACGCTACGTGGATCGTTACGTGAGTGTCATAAGTGATTCTCATAGTGATAATGGTGTATGTGGTCCTTTGACCTGAAATCACTACGATTCCTACATGAGGAGTTATGAGTTTTAATGCCATCAAACGTCATCTGTAACAAGATGATCATAACGTTGGTTATTAGACATGCCGCAATACATGTGGAGGAATGTGAGTGACCTAGATGGGATTTGTCCCTCCTACATAACAGGAGCGATATCTTCGGGCCCCCTGATTGAGTGAGACTACGAAATGCATGGCCATGCTCAAATGAGTCAATATGAGATATTGATCTTATTTGTTATTACTATGTCTACTCGGGAATCAGGAAACTGAAGATTGAACTAAACAAGGGTGACACATTCCATGCCTTGTGTTCAATCTGGATATCTGGACAAAGGGACTAAACTACACGGAAACATTGGTCACAGATAAGTTATGTCAAATCACTGACATTCTCATTACTTGTGTAGCAGTGATGTGTTGCTAGATACCGCTCACTGTTTGTAATATTAAAATGAGATTTTAATATTACTACCAACGTCATGAGAACCTGCAGGGTCGCACACTGAGAACAGACTAAATTGGAGTAATCAGAATCCAAGTTGGACTCGGATTCAACTGTGGGCCTAACTCATGACAGATGGGTTTAGGGTTGCACCACTTACCTTGCTACTGCTCACACTCACTTAAGGTAGCCTTTGTTATAAATAATAGTGCTAAGGGGGCTGCTACTAGGTTACATCACAACCCTAGCCGCACCTACAGAAAGTGAGTGAGAGATAGTGAGGTCTTCTTCTCCTCTCTTCACAGCTAGCACTACGAAAACAGAGGCGTGACTCCTTTTGCAAGTCTGTTCGTGTGGATACCGCAGAAACATCGTCGCTATTACGGTGTTGGTGATTCACCTCGCTTGTGTCTATCACGCTTCAAGAGGTAAAAACTTAAAAACTCGGATTATGGATTTTTCGCATGGATCCTGAGAGGGAATTCTGTTATTCCGCTGCGAGACTTTTGATCCGTAAATTCCCAACAATTATTATATTCTATGTCATCAGTGATTTGTGTAAATTGACTATAATATATATATATATATAATATATATATATATATATATATATATATATATATATATATATATATATATATATATAAGGAATATGATTTTATTTTAGTGGTTGTATTATGGGTTGAATATATTTATATTTCATTCAAGGCTCGTATTTTCTACTTATGCAGATTGTCAAAAAAAAATATAGACTCTTGAGGATTTAAATTACTGTTATCATGACTGTGACACACTTGGATTTAGTAGCTATGGTGTAATGACGATTACGCTCCGGTTGTTATATTTAGGTGCATTACATGCTACAGCTCACTTAATGTCAAGTTTCAATCCTTCTTCAAATTTTCTACACTTCCAATCCTCATCCAGGTGCATCTGAAAATACCTCAAAAACTTAGACAAGCTTTCGAATTTTGCAGCATACTCACTTATAGACATCACCCCTTGTCTCAAACTAAGGAATTCCATCTCCTTAGCATGACGAACACTTGCTAGAAAATACTTTCCCAAAAACTTTTGTTTAAAGAGTTGACATGTTATAACTCTTCCCTCAGCTTGTAACAATCTTCGGGCTCCTGCCCACCAGTCTTCTCCATCTCCAACTAACACAAAAGTCACAAAAGTAAGCTTCTGTTCATCGGTACAACCCATACCTTCAAATATCTTTTCGTGTTCTTTGATCCATAGATTAGCTTTCTCTGGGTCAAATTCTCCACGAAACTTTGGTGGATTGTTTCTATGAAATTCCGACAAACTATGAGCATCCTTAGTTGCCCTTTGGTTTTGCTGTACAACGACATCGGTCATTCATTGCAATGTTGCTACAGCAGCAGCCATGTTCTGATTGTCATTGCTAACATCTCCAAATCCTGCTCTAGTATTGACATGTCCTCTTCCTTGTCCAGCCATTTCGTTCTCTCTAAATCAAATTGGACAGCACAAAGAAGAGTTAAAGCCAATCTTTAAACAATATTGCTTTTTTTTTCAGAAAACAATCACAGAGAATCACACAACACAAACAAGACAGACCTAACCACAAACCCCAAAAAGACTCTGATGCCAACTAACGTAACACCCACCGTAGGGTGCCACATTTAAACGTTATTATTATCGAATTACCCCTAAGTTCATAAATTGTGATGTTATAATAAAAATATGAGTTGTAAAATTTCTTGATGTTGATAAAATAAACTTAGCAAAAAATAAAAATATTACAACATCATCACAAATAATTTACATCATATATACACAAGTCTTAGTACTGTCATACTTAAAAATTTACAGACCAGGTTCTCAAAGTATTTGAACATTATTCAAAACTAACATATTTCCCAAGCATTACTAAGCAGTAGAACCCTCAGACGGGTCCTCCTCAGATTGCTCAGCAAGTAGGAATCTGACAGAACACGACGTCCTACGAACAGGTATCCACGCAGACGACATAATATTAATCTCCATTGGGACGTGAAACCTACTGCCCCAATATCATCTAATTGATAGCGAAAATTCAACATGTACATATATGGTTACAGAAAAGAACGAGTCTCCATGAAAAATCCTACTCATGATGACTGTCAAAAGTCCCTGATAAATGAGTCCCTCCTTATTGGGACTCAACCTCCAAGCACTAGCTCCACCGTGGAACTGTAGTCATACATACCCAAAGAAACTTGACCGGGATGCCATCCGATCAAAACTCAGCTTCCTCTACAGGAATTTGCTCCTCTTCATCCTCTTGTTCAATTCCTTGTTTAGCGTCTTTACAATATAAATACAGTACAAAATAGGCATACAAAGAGGTGAGATCACCTACGCCAATACCAACATGGTAGCATGGAGATAACACAAACAACACACCATACAGATACATCATATCATAATTACAATCATGCCATCAGCATCATTTATCATCCCAACAGATGAAATAAATAATAATTACGATCATGCCCTCAAGGGTGGAAGGTTTGGACCAGGCGCGTGATGCGAGAAACAGAAACTTTGGGCCAATTTGGTCCCAAAGAGGAGGAAGTAGTAGTGCTGGCCATTACCAGAAGAAGCCTTGTTCCAGACCACCTGGAAATCAACAACAAAGACCACAAGGTGGAAGCCCAAGTGGAAGCCCTAGAAGAACTGGTCAAACTGCGGCGTCTACGCCCAAATGCCTGAAGTGCGTGAAGGAGCACCATATAAGAGACTGCACTATCAAGGGGATCATCTGCTTCAGATGCGAGAAACCTGGACACATTTCTCGTGATTGCAACCAACCTAAAGCTGAACCTACTGTCTATGCTGCATGGACTACGAAACCAGAAGTTGGAGGAAGAGTTTACACCCTGAGTGGTGCTGAGGCCTCCGAATCTGAAGACCTTATATAAGGAGAAGGTCTCATAGAGGGTAATCCTTTAACTATACTGTATGACTTTGGTGTAACTCATTCTTTTATTTCATATGATTGTGTGAAAAGGCTTGGTTTACATGTGTCTTCTTTACCTTTTGACTTAACTGTTTCAACTCCCATTGCTAAACCTGTCATTACCACCAAAGTCTGTTTGAATTGTCCATTGATTGTTGAAGGTCGAATCTTTTCTGTTGATTTGATCTGTTTGCCATTATCTCAATTAGATGTGATATTAGGAATGGATTGGTTATCTGTCAACCATGTCCTGTTAGATTGTTCTAGAAAAACCATAGTTTTCCCTTTGGATGAGAATTCTAGATTTTTGACGGCCAACCAAGTGAAAGCTTTCTTGAAAGAAGGAGCTCGGGGATACATGTTGTTGTCTTCTTTGAAAGTCAAGAATGAGGTAGATGTGGATGCAATCTCAGTGGTTCGGGAGTTTCCTGAAGTTTTTCCTGAAGATATACCTGGTTTGCCACCGGAGTGGGAAATCAAATTTGCCATTGACCTTGTACCTAGAGCTGGTCCTATTTCCATAGCACATTACTGTATGTCGCCAGCGGAGCTAGCTGAGCTCAAGGAGCAACTGGAAGAGCTTTTGGAAAAGCAATTCGTTAGACCCAACGTATCACCTTGGGGAGCACCGGTGTTACTGGTCAAGAAGAAGGACGGTACCTCAAGATTGTGTGTGGACTATTGTCAATTAAACAAGGTCATAATCAAGAACAAGTATCCACTGCCAAGGATAGATGACTTGATGGATCAGTTGAAGGGAGCAGCCGTATTTTCTAAGATCGATTTATGATCAAGCTATCATCAGATCAGAGTGAAAGTGGAAGACATTCCTAAAACAGCTTTTCGCACTCGTTATGGACATTACGAGTATTTGGTAATGCCTTTTGGCGTGACTAATGCACCTGTTGTATTCATGGACTATATGAATAAGATCTTTCATCCTTACTAAGACAGATTCATCATTGTCTTCATCGACGATATCTTGATCTATTCACAGAATCAAGAGGACCATGCAGAACATCTCAGTATAGTTCTTCAGACTTTGAAGGAAAAAGAGTTGTACGCTAAGTTGGCAAAGTGCGAATTCTGGTTGGATGAGGTGAAATTCTTGGGCCATGTGATTTCAAAGGAAGGAATTGTTGTAGACCCATCGAAAGTAGAAGCTATTTTGCAATGGCAAAGGCCAAAGACGGTGACAGAAATCTGAAGCCTTGTTGGATTAGCCAGATATTACCGGAGGTTCATTGAAGGATTCTCTAAGATTGCCGGACCTCTCACTCAACTCACGAGGAAGAGTCAAGCTTTTGAATGGATGGAAGCTTGCGAGGAAAGCTTCTAAGAGCTAAAGAGGCGACTAACTACTTCACCTGTGTTAGTTCTGCCTGATCCAAGTGAATCGTTTGAAGTGTATTGTGACATTTCATATCAGGGATTAGGATGCATGCTTATGCAAGGCAAAAAGGTGGTGGCTTATGCCTTGAGACAACTGCGAGTGCATGAGAAGAACTACCCAACGTATGACTTGGAGTTAGCTATTGTAGTATTTGCTTTGAAGATATGGAGACATTATCTTTATGGAGCAACATTCAACATCTTCAGCGATCACAAGAGCTTGAAATACATGTATGATAAAAAAGAGTTGAACATGAGACAACGAAGATGGTTAGAATTCCTGAAAGACTATGACTTCCAACTTCAGTATCACCCTGGAAAGGCAAATGTTATGGTCGATGCTTTAAGTAGGAAGACGATCAGTGTTTTTACCATGATGATCAGAGAGAAAGATTTAATAGAGCAATTCAGAGACATATGGTCTTTTGTAGAGCTAATGCCAGGAAAGATCTGCATGAATATGGTCACTATCTCAAATGATTTAATAGATGATATCTGAGAGAAGCAGAAGGTTGACAAGTTCTTGCAAGAGGAAAGAGACCTAATGAGGCAGGGCGGTGTGTCAACATTAGAGGAAGGAAGTGAATGAATTTTAAGATTCCAAGGTAGAGTCTGTGTGCCTAAAGATGAGGAACTCAGGAAGTACATTCTTGAACATACTCATACAAGTAAGTTGAGTATGCATCCTGGAATGACCAAGATGTACCAAGATTTGAAGAAATTGTTTTGGTAGTATGGGATGAAAAAAGATATTGCTAGATGTGTATCTTCTTGTTTGGTTTGCCAGAAAACGAAGATTGAGCATCAAAGATCATCTGGAATGTTGCAACCTTTGACTATTCCTAAGTGGAAATGGGATAGCATTGCCATGAACTTTGTCATCGGATTACCAAGGATAAGAAAATAATATGACTCAATATGGGTAATTATTGATCGACTCACAAAGTCAGCGCATTTCTTGCCGATCAACATAAGATATTCATTGGAGATATTAACTCAGTTATACATTGGTGAAATTGTCAGACTACATGGGGTGCCCACAAGCATTATTTCTAACAGAGATTTGAGATTTACATCACAGTTTTGGCAGAGTCTTCAAGAAGCAATGGGGACAAAACTACATCTGAGTTCTTCATATCACCCTCAAACTAATGGACAATCAGAAAGAACAATCCGATCATTGGAAGATCTGTTGAGAGCTTGTGTTATAGATCAAACTGGAAGTTGGGATGGAATTTTACCATTGGTAGAATTTACCTACAACAACAATTATCACTCAAGTATAGGGATGGCTCCCTATGAAGCTCTATATGGACAGAGGTGTAGAACACCATTATGTTGGTATCTAGATGGAGCGCGGCTAACAGTTGGACTTGATCTTATTGAGCAGACAACTGAGAAGGTTAAGATGATTCAGGAGAAGATGCGAACAGCTCAAAGTCGACAAAAGAGTTATGTGGACAAAAGAATAAAGCCTCTTGAATTTGAGGAAGGAGAGCATGTGTTCCTGAAAGTCACGCCTACGAATGGGGTCGACCGAGTTCTCAAATCTAGAAAGCTCACACCAAAATTCCTTAGACCTTATCAAATTTTTTGTCGAGCAGGTCCTGTTGCTTACCAAATAGCTTTACCCCCTTTTCTCTCAAATCTCCATAATGTCTTTCATGTGTCACAACTCCAAAAATACATTCCAAGCCCTGATCATGTCATAGCACCTGATTCAGTACAATTAAAGAAGAACTTGACTTATGAAACAACTCTTGTGAAGATTGAGGATAAGAGAATAAAGCAACTCAGAGGGAAAGACATTTCATTGGTGAAAGTGGTTTGGAACGAGACAACCGGTGATGCGACTTGGGAGCTAGAAGATAAAATAAAGAAGCAGTACCCAGAATTGTTTTAAGGTACGAAAATTTCGAGGACGAAATTCTTATTTGTTGGGGAGAGTTGTAACACCCTAAATTTTAATTATTTTGTGATAAATACTCATTTTCTAATATTTGTGATTTTTAGGAATTTTTCTGGATTTTTATGAAAATATGAAATATTTTAATATTATTCTTTGTCTTGCGTGCAAATTGAGCGGAGCCGAGAAAATGAAATACATTTCCCAAGAACCTTGATCTGTGGAAACATCGATGGGAGATCTTACTAAACCCAAGGTTGGACACAATTTACGAGATTTCACGTTTTTTGAGGAATTTTAATAGATAAAATAATAAAATGCTATGTAAATTCCATCTGTCAGAAAAATTAATACTGACTTCTGTCGACTGTAGTAATTGTCCATTGGACAATAACATGTATCAAAAACCCTATCATATTATCTTAATGTAATCTATTTTATGTCTAATCAAGCTCACTTTAATTCAAATTAGTGTACCCTAATTAAGAAGCTTCTTTGAGAAGCTTTGGCCAAATGACAACCTTGCCCTTGGCTTGTTGAGGAAGCTAAAAATTTTCCCTCTTCTCTCTCCAATTGCCGCGGCACACACCTTGCCCAAGGGGGGGCATTTGGTTCCTACACACTTCACACACTTAGTCATTTTCACCTATCCACTTCTCTCTCTAACCTTTTCTTCTTCATCTTTCTCCTCTTTCTCTTTTCTTCCTCTTCTCCATACGAAATTGCAGCCTCTATTTCTTTCCATTTTTCTTCACTTTTCTCTTCACCAAGATCATTTCTACACTCACCCTAACCACCTCTACATCTTTCATTTAGAAAGTTTCTCCATTGTCTTCCAAGGTAAAGCTCCTTACTTTGAGGTAAAGTTTTCATCTTTCTTCTCTTTTCTCTTCATTTTCGTGTTCCATGGTCTCTTTGATGACCATGGATCCATTCTTTTTTCAACCATTGGGGTTGATTCATTGTCTTGAAAATCCTAGGGTTTTGAAGGCTCAAAACCGAAATCACCAAGGAGTTAGAAGGTGACCATTTTCATGATTCTTCCTTAGGTAAGAGGGAGATTACTCACTTCAACCAATTTTTGATGGTGAGGGAACCTTGTGTGTTTGTTGATGGAGAAATCTATCTTTGTATGTTCACTTTATTTAGTGATTTTGCATGTTTATATACTCTTGATTTGGATTGATGCTTGATTGGTAATTTTGAACATATTGGATGTGTTAAATATGCTTGATCATGTTAGGGTTGCTAAATGGAAAATCTAGAGTTTCCTACCCTAATATGGTGCCATGGTTTTGACTAGAATTTAGGGGTGTAAAATTGTTTTTGTGCACAAATAAATTAAACTTATATAATTAAATGTTGAATGATAACATTGAAGCTAATGAATGGAAAGTTTTAAGGGTTTAATACCCTAAAAGGGAGACCACGGTTTTGGATTGAAACCATAAGAAATTGGATTGATTTTGGTGAACTAAAATTTAAATGATTGGAAATGAAGGAACTAAGGTATAAAATGGAAAAAAATTTGGAACTTGGAAACCTAGTGAGGCTACGGTTTTAGAGGGAAAACCTTGAGGTTAAATGATGCATTGGTGCATCTTTTGAGACTAAGAATTAGAGACATGCATAATCCTTAATGAAGTGGAAGAATTAAAATGGAATAATGACACTTTAGAAAGCGACGGTTTTGAAGGGGCATTTACCCTAAAATTTTCATAATTGACTTAAGTGTAAGACTTTCCAAATGTGGATCCATAATGTGGACTTGTGTTGTAACACCCTCCGTAGGGCATCACATTTCCGACTAAAAACTTATATTTACAACCTGAAAATCATTTAACAAAAGGCTCTGAGTTCAAAAATTTGGATTGTTAAAATCACTTTTTGTTGATAATATAAACTTACCGAAAATATACGTAATACAGAAAATAGACTGAACTAATAATACATATGTTAATTATACTATATAATATTAAACAACATTTAAAACATAATTTACAGACTCAAGGAACAGTAGCAAAACCCAATGACGGGTACTACTAATAGCACGGTAACAAAACTAATAGAGAAAAACCCAACATACATGTTCTGTTTCTCCACCACACTGCATCCTGTTGAAACTGAGAAGGTCACTCCTCGATGCCGTCACCGACCATAGAACATTGCCTCCAAAAGTCTAAGAAACTTGCTTCGCCTACTATACGAATTTAAATAATACAAACACAACAAAATAATACAGTAAAGAGGTGAAATCCCCTTTCACCAATACCAGTACGGCGGCAAAGAATGATACGAATGACAAAGTCATTTCATACACACAAATATCACAAGTATAATCATGTTAACAAATTATCCGTATATTCAGAAAACATATATCACAACAATATAAACATCAACAATATATCAACAATAGATATCCATAATAAACATATATAATGATTATGCCACCATGAAATGTACCTCGATAATGCCACAACAATATGTACACAAACTATGCATATGCACAATGCATCATATTCCTACTCCATGGAGCTAAACAGTTTCGGATATGAATGGTCCAGAAGATCTGCCATCCATAATGACAGTCTAAGCTAGACGCGAGACATAAATAGTGTTTGTCGGGACAATACGCCAGTGCGTTGCAACGGTACATCATGGCCAGGCATATAATATGACAAATAGGTCACTATGAATAACCGCGCCCTGATGTCCCCAGTAGATCACCCACCTGGATCACACTATCCAGCTCTCATTCACTCCTAAACAACAAAAGCCATCACAGCCATCGACTATGCATACTAACTCAATGCGTATATATGAACCATAATTACATAAATACCCTTGGTCTCAATATTCCAAAATATAGTACGTCCCACCTGACAGTACTATTTCTCAATCAATATTCCAAAATACAGTACGTCCCACCTGATAGTACCATTTCTCAACCTGTCTGGGTCCACCACTTTGGCCCGACAATTAAACTCGTTGTTTTAGTCAATCACGTAGAGATTTTTTCGCATTTTCACAATTTTGTTGTTTTTACAAACATTTTTAAATCGCGTAAATATATTTTGCTATTTTTAAAATCATGTACTGTTTTTAAATCGTTTTCTCAATCGCATAAGATTTTTAAATCATTTTCTTGATCGAAAAGCTTTAAAATCATTATTTTAAAACCGCGTAAGCTATTTTTAATACTTTTAAACTACGTAGAATATTTTCCTTACATTATAAATATATTGTGAAATTCTTTGCTTTATTCGTTCATTTTTTGTAAATTATGACAGTATTTTGTCCAGAAAATCTATAAAATATATTTTCTACGTTTTCCTTTAAAAAATCCCTTTATTTAGTTTATAATTATAAAATACACTTTGAAAATTACTATCATACTTTAAAATTCAAAGGTAAATATTTTTCAAGGGTTTTGTTTATTTCTCTTTGACATCATATTACTAATAAAAATTTGTTTACTTCTTTAAGTCTTGAAAATCCATTGCAAATGTATTCTTTTTAGTTTGAACAACTAGTCTACACTTAGAAAACAAATTTCAGATTAAGTACATATTAAAAAGACATGTTGGTCGAATTCATCATTTCATGTATAAATCATGTTTAAATTATTTTCTATCCACTAGATTATTGTAAAATCCATTCAATTAAGTTTTCATTAAATTAATTTCATAAGTCCACACTTTTAAACTAGTTTTGAATTAAAAACATCATAAGTAGGCATGTTAGCCCAAAAATCATTCTATGCATTAAAATCTTATTTAATTATTTCTCATCATTTAATCTCTTAAAAAAATTCTTAATCCAATTTATTATCATTAAAATCATTCTCTTTATATTTCTAAATTTATTAAGTTGAGTTCCCCTTTATTAAATTACATAATCTACTCTTAGAAAATCATTTAGAACAAAAGTGTCTTAAATTGGCATGTTGGCCGAAATTCACTATGTTTAAATCATTTTTAATTTATCTTTTCCTAATTAAGTTCTTGTGAAAATCATTACTAATTAAATTTATTAATTCTTGCTTTAGAAAATAGTTGAGAACATTTTGGTTCTCTTTGGGATAGTGAAAACCGTGAGCTATATGTGTTCTTTGGAACACTCATGCAAATCTTTAACATATTATTCATATCCTATAATAACTATCATGCATCTATGAGCACATACCATATATTAAAGCAATCATAAAACACATACCATATATTTTAAAGCTATAGATATGCTTGCACACAAAATCAATCACAAATAGGAAAACTTTAAACAATCAAGTGAATGAATCCTTATGGATTCTTCACCACAAACACATCCATTCCTCACCACCAACACATGGCTGATGAGGGTAATCTCCCTCTTACCTCTTGATGAAACTTCCAAAGCTCCTTGGATGTCCTCTTGTTGTCTCCTTCAAGATGAACTTCAACCACCAAGTGCTTCTTGAAAATCAAAGAAAACGTGAAATATTAATATCTAAGGCTTAAACAAGAAAAACCATGGATCAAAATATGGTTTAGAACTTTGAATCTATGATTAGAAGAGGATATCAAGAATTTCACCCTTTATTCTTCAAACTTAGATCTTAGAAAAAGTGCTTGAAGATGGATGATTTGGAAGATGGTCTTAACATGAAAGTTGTAACACCCCTTGATGTAGCGACTGGAGCATAATCGTCATTACACCACAGTTACTAGATCTAGGCGTGTCACAGTCATGATAACAGTAATTTAAATTCTCAAGAGTCTATATATTATTTTTTTTTTTGAATTTGCATAGGTATACATAAGTAGAAAATATGAGCCCCGAATGAGATATAAGTATATTGACTCATCAACGGATACAACATCATTTAATACAAAATTATACATATCCAAAATTGATGCATGAAGTAAAATTACATAATATCAAATCTAAACCTTTCCTCGCATAACGTACACTACCAAATAAAGGTTTGGCCTTCGCCGAAGTCGAACACGTGAATGGAAAGATCCTGCACTTGATCTTCCTCGGCATCTTGGACAGATAAGACTCGCCCTTGCGATATCTCCAAAGGAAAAGGAGTACGAACCTGTGACATAACCGAAACTTCTCTAGGGAAGAGACGACGGTTATCCCACATTTCCCCAAGGGATATAGGGAACTCCACACGTAACGGAACATAGGCGATGTTAGTCCCATTGCCGGGTTCATCTCCGCACTGCACCAGGGTTACGTCTCCTACGTATACGACGAGTCCTGCCTCACGTTCACAGTGCCAGGCTTCCGAACCTTGGAGAAATTGTATCCATGTGCGGAACATGTAGGGTGTTGGAGACGTCATCATTAGGGAGTAGAAATCAATCCTCAAGTACAACTAATTGAGTCCGCTCGCACTTTTTGCTGCTCTTATCAAATTTTGACATAGAATAGGGTAACACAAGAAAGAGGTGAGACACCCATCCTTCATTACCATTGCGGCAGTAAGAAAATGACACGGCGCAGAGCGCCCATAAAACAATACAGTTCATATATCTATTAACGGCAACAACATAATTTATAATAAAAGCAATTCAATTGTAAGCAATAATAAGAATTAATAATAACAACGATATTTACAGTAAAGTAGAACAACAGCAAACAATAGCAGACAGATCACAATAGTATTTCCAAAAATCAGCACAATAATCAGATAATCATTTTCAGAAGTGCAACAGTTATCTTCACATTCACAGGTGTTCATGCTCAACAATTTATGAGACCGACAATGGATGATGCACAATGCATTATGATACCACAATTCCTACTCCATGGAGCTAGACTCAATCAAGCGGAGAGAAAGATCAGGAGACATGTCTGTAACTCGGCTGCCGAGGCCAGTGCTATCAATAAATTTTCTCATGCGCAAATCATGGCATTGTACAAGCATTCTACACTAGATCACGATATAGGACAGTGTCAAGTCCGGATCGTCGGTGTGTTTGCATCGGTTTGCCCCACGGCACAGAGGAGCTCTAAACTGTCCATGTGGAGGACCCGCACCCCAACGCCCCCGAGGTCATAACACGACCCACACTTATCTATTCGCACCCGCACTAAGGTGTGTTCAATCTCCTAGGCAACTTGGCCTTACAACAGTCCACAAGACATTCACAATGCATAAGATACTATGCATGCACATGTATGATTCACAATTTCATACAATTCCATAATATGCCGCATTAGGCCAACGTAAGCATCAATATATAAATGGTCACTCACACGGACCCATAACATCATAATATCAATATCAAGTCAATTGATGTGTCCTTAGGTTCATTATGAATCCTAACTTAGAATTTGTTTCCCTATTTCAAGGTTCATGTTCAAAATCAATTTATAAAATTAATTTAGCCTTCCAAGGCAATTCAATTTCCCATAACTTGTAATTTATTTAAGTTCTTGGGCCTCACACTCTCATGTTCTTCACTCAATTAGAATTACCTCAAATCTCATGATGCTTTCAATCTTAGTCCTTGAAGATTTATGAAGTCTTGATTTTATCAAATTCTTCTAACTTATTAATTTCCCATTCCATCACATAGGTTCCTAATTATCTAATTCATTATGCTTCCAATTTACCAAAATCACATACTTACACTCAAAAATACCTTAGAGGTCGTGGCCTCACAATGGTTCCAATTTCAAATTCTTTTAAGCCAACATCTTGCATGTTATTCCTTTAATTCATTTAAGGTGTTTACTTATTAAATTAGCTCACCAAGAACCCTAATTCCTTGGCCTCAAAACCGTAGCCATCCCCTAGGCTTCAACTCCAAGTTTTTCTTCCACTAAATTCCATCTTGTTGCTTAATTAATCCTCATCTTATGCTTGTTACATATTAACCACAATTTATCCAATTTTTCCACCCCAAAACCGTGACCTCCCCATGGTGAATCCCAAATCACCTTCTTCCATTTCAAGTCTTCAAATCCATTCTTTCCTTCTCTTTTAGGTATTAACTTCTTGTCATTAGTTCACTTAGGTTTTTTTTTTTTTTAGTTCATTAAAATCAATCCAAGTACCCAAGATTCAATGCCAAAACCGTGGCACCATGTTGAGGTAGGAAACTCCAATTTTCCATTTAGCAACCCCAACATGATCAAGCACAATTTATATATCAAACATATTCAAGAACATAATCAAGCATCAATCAAATTCAAGAATATTAAATCATACAAAATTTATAATTCAAGCAAGCATACAAAGAGCATACAAGGATGGATTTCTCCATCAACACACATACAAAGTCTTCTCACCACCATAAGTGGTTGAAGTGAGTAGTCTCCCTCTTACCTAAAGGAAGAACACAAAAACAATCTCCTATGGCTTCTTGGTGAATTTCGGTTTTGGGTCTTCAAGAACCCTAATTTTTCAAGCATCAAAAATCAACATTAATAGTTGAAAATAATGGATCTTTGGTCTCCATTGAGATCCTAGATCACGAAATTAAGGAGAAAGAGGAAGAGAAGTGAAAGCTTTACCTCAAAGTTAGAAGCTTTGCCTTGTATGACAATGGAGGAAAAATGAGCTTTTGAAGAAAACCCCTCAAATAGAAGTTGTAGAGGAGGTTGGGAGGAGTCTAGAAATGGTGTTTATAAAGAGAAAAGTGAAGAGAAATAATGGTGGTGGTGGCTGGAATTTTCGTGATGAAGAGGAGGAAGAAGAGAGAGAAGGAAGAGAAAAATGGAGGTGAAGATAGAAAATGAAGAAACTTTCTAAAGAGAAAGTGTAGAGGAGATGGAGACAAGTGAAGAAATGAGCTTGGTGAAGAGAAAAGATGAAGGAAAATGGTGAGGGAGGGGCTGCAATTTCGTGGTTGAGGAGGAGGTGTAGAGAGAAGGAGGAGAAAAGATGAAGAAGATGAAGTGAAGAGAGAGAAAGTGATAGGTAAAGTGAATTAGGGTTTGGTGGTTTTAGGTTAAGTGTGGATGAGTTACATTTTTGCCCTCCTTGGCATGAGTGGGCTGCTGAATAGAGGAGAGAGTGAGGAGAAAAAATTGGCTTCTCATGCAAGCCAAGGGTAATTGGGTCATTTGGTGGTCAAAGCTTCTCAAAGAAGCTTTGAAAAAGTACACAAATTTGAATTAAAGTGAGATTGATTTGACATAAAGTGGATTGCATTAGGATAATGTGATAGGATTTCTAATGCATGCTATTATCCAATGGATAATAGTTACAGTTGACAGAAGTCAGTATTTAATTTATCTGACAGATGAATTTTTCGTTGTATTGATTTAATTGTATTTGTAAAGATTTCTCAAAAATTGCAAAACCTCGTAAACTGTGTCAAGTCCCGGGTTTAGTAAGATCCCCTGTCGACTTATCCATAGTCCAAAGTTCGCAGAGAAAACATCGCGTTTTAGGTTCGGTCGTAGCAAGCACGTAAAACGAGGAATATACTGTAATATTCGACGTTTCCAGAAAATTCCCAGAAAATTCTCAAAAATTGCAAATATTATAAAACGACTATCCATCATATAAATTTTTAATTTTTAAAGCATTACAGTCATTTTCACGACTCTGCTCAATGTTCACGCAAAACGAGGAATATATTAAAATATTCATCGTTCCCGGATAATTCCGAAAAAATTCACATAAATCACAAATATTGGAAAATGACTATTCATGGTGAAATAATCAATTTCCGGAGTGTTACACTGGTCTCAGCAATTCTCAGCCCAGTGTGCACGCAAAACGAGGAATATATTAAAATATTCGATGGTTCCGGAAAAATCCAGAAAAATTCTAGAAAATCCCAAATATTGTAAAATGATCATTTATTATGAAATTATTAATTTTCGGGATGTTACAAAAGTTCCTTAGAATTGCATGGAGATTCAAGATCTATGGTTGTTTAGAATTATTGAAGCTTGGAAGGTGATTTTGTGGGGGTTGGCCATGAGCTTCCATAGAGAGGAAAGGTGAGAGTTATGTGTTTGGCTTTGAAAGAACTCCTTGAAAATAGGTGATTTTGATCAAGACTCCAACTACAAAGTGTCTTGAAACAAGGTAAGGATTCAAGATATATGGTTGGTGTAAATTATTGAAGAGTGATGGTAGAACCAAGGCCTCTTGGCCGTGAGCTTGGAGAAGAAAAAGATAGGAGTTTCTGTGTTCTTTGCTTGATAGCAAAATGGAAATGAATGAATCTTGAGAAATTCCTAATATGAAAGTGTCTTGGATCAATGAGAGGATTTAAGAATTGATATTGGTAGAAATTATAGAAGTTTGGAGAGTGGTTCTTGAGTGCTTGGCCAAATCCATGGAGGAGAGAAAATGAGAGATTTTTGGTTGCTTGTTCTTGGTTCTTTGGAGAAAAGGATGTGTAAGAGAGCAAGTGAGATAAATGGGTGAAGGTTGTCTTCCATTTGGGTGCTATAGCCGTGGAGTACAAGGAGAGAAAATGAGTGAGAGCTTCTTGCCAAAAATTGCAAATGAATCAAAGCCTTCCAATTTATAGACTTCATGAAAAAGATGAAGACTTAAGATAGTTTTTGGTATACTGTAAGCAATGAACAATAATTACTGCTTATAAAGTCAGTGTCTATTGTCCAATGGATAATAAAATATACCTAGATTTTTCTCTTGTTCTAGTTGGGTAGCAACTATTGTTGATCATTTTCTACTGATTGCCCTTGATGAGTCACAGAGCGAGTCATCAAAGAGAAGTTTCTAGAACATGTGACTCACTACGATGAGTCAGCATGATGAGTCAGCGTAGATATTTCTAGAACAGGTGAGTCAGCATGGCGAGTCATCAGCTGAGTCACTAGCTGAGTCAGCAATGATGAGTCATAGCGTTGAGTCAGCATGGTGAGTCGTCAGGGAACCTTATGGAATGTGTGACTCACTGCGGCGAGTCACAGGGTGAGTTAGCATTTCTACAACCTTCTAGAATGTGGCGAGTCATCGCTTCTAGAATGTGGCGAGTCACTGCTTCTAGAACATGGCGAGTCACCGCATCTGGAAGCTTCCTGAATATGCTGAGTCACAGGTACTGAGGTGTCACGCCACATGTCGAGTTTCTATTAGTCTTTCGTGATGAGTCACAGCCACCAACTTTGACCGACTCCTTACTGGTCCACGTGTAAAGCACTTGATGACTAAGCGCGTGATGATGCATTTTCTAGAGTCTTCTAGAACAGTCTGGAACATATGAGTCACTAGGCTAGTCACCAAACGATGAGCCATCGTCTAGAACATTCTAGAGTGGGTGACTAGGCTTGCGTCTAGAATCATCCACTAGATATTTTCCAAGAGAGATATTATCCAATGGATAATAAAACATACCCCGATTTTATTTGTCAGATAAAATCGTAGGGAAACAAAATTTCAAAAACTGTTTCCGGTTTCGGGTTTAATAAGATCTCCTGGCTCCGAATCAACAGTACAAAGCTTTCTGGCTAATAAAAATTTTTATTTTTCCGAGCCCGCATACAGCCCAAAATATCAGAAATATATTAAACATTCAAAATATACCAAAATATCAAAAATATAATATAATATTCAAAATATCTCAAAATATCTTAAAATATCTTAAAATATCTCAAAATATCTAAAATATAATAAAATATTCAAAATATCTTAAAATATCTAAAATATATTAAAATATTCAAAATATCCGAAATATCACAAAAATTCACAAAATCGAATAATTGTAAAACTCATGAAAATCAAATCGAGATAAGTAAAAATAATTAAGGATTGAGAGAAAGAAATAAAATACGAAGTCTTATATGCACAATCCAAAAATAATATTAAAATAATCAAAAACGTAAAAAACTCCCAAAAATTCCTAAAAATCATAAAATTAACAGAAGTCGAGTCGGATTACTCAAAATAATTCGGAATCGACTAAAACAAATAAAATACGAATTCTTGGGGTGTTACATGTGTTAATTATGAATTATGATAACATGTTGATGTTGAAAAATGAATATATATGCTATGATGGTATTCTTATGATGAATGCATCATTGATAAACATACATGATGTACATTTAATCGTCATGCATATGTGTTGTCTGTTGGACATTATCTGTAAGACGGTGTATGCCTAGGAGTTGCATAACACCTATGTGCGGGTGTGAATAGACTAAGCGTAGGGTCAGAGTGGTTGGCCCTGGGGGCGTCGGGGTGCGGGTGTCTCACAATAGATAGTGGTAGCTCCACTGGGCCTGTGGGATAGACCGATGCAAACATACCGACGATCCAGACTGAGATGCTGTCTTATATCGCGATCAACTATTGAGGTGCCATGTATAAGCCATTTGCGCAACTATTTTATGAGATGACGCACACTGGTTTTAAGGCTAACAATATACTGGTATTACTCCTTGATCATTCACTTTGAAAATGTTAATGTCTAGCTCCATGGAGTAAAATTTTTAGTATCTTGTGCATTGTCAGTCTCATAATCCATTGAGCATGAGCATTTATAACGGTTCTTATTACTTTAATAATTGCCTGATTATCTGAACTATTGTTTGCCTGTTACCGCAATTATTACAATTAATTATTGTTATTATGCTTTTACTGTTAATTCCAATGTTGTTGTGATTAAATATGTAAATTGTGTTATATGTGGGCGTCTAGTGCCATTTTGTTTCCTTACTGCCTTATTAGTAATGAAAGTTGGGTGCCTCACCTCTTTCTCTATTTTTGTGTTTCCATATTTTGTCGATCTGTTTACTTTTAAGAAGACGAGCGTAAGGAAGAGGAAGCTCCTGAGTTTCCGGGTTTCTGGCCAAATTACGACTGAAGCTTATCGAGGATGATGTCATGCCCTCGTGGATTTTTGGGCTACACACGGATCATTTTTCACAGAGGTCCCAATTGCTGGCACATTAATGTATAGACGGATTGTTGCGTGTACCATGGAGAGCTGACGATGTCCTTGGCATGGGGTAGTTATGACGCCCCTATTTTTTATTTTCATGCTTTTGTCTGGTTAGAGTTTTATATGCCCGTTAGGGATATGTGGGCTGACACGTACTACACCCCACGTGATGACTCTTTTTTGTTCACTGCTCAGGCTCCTGCCCGTTGCTCTGTTGCCCTGATGGATGTTTCATTGGATGAAGAAGACCTTGAGGAGGACCCGACTATAGTCCTTTCTCGTCAGTCTTAGGGGCTGATACTATTGGTAGCTACTGATGGCTAACCGTTTATCTTTTTAGGAAGCCTAACATTTTGCTGTATATGATGGGGGTATATTTGTATAACTTTGGGTGTGTACATCTTTTGCCTTTTTGTATATTTTGGAATGTAACTAAACAGGTTGATGCATATAATCTATATATTGTGTATGTATGGTTTTTAATTCTGTGTCGATTCTATTGTACTTATATGTTATCATTATTTCCTTATTGTTGTATAAAAAGAAAAAAATTGTGTACATACATCCCAATATTCAACCATTTTACAATCCAAGAACGCAGATTATTTAATCAAGCATTAATTAATGAATCGGGTCTAAATTAATCAAAGCAATTAATATTTCCACAAATTTTTGTTTCGTTTCTTTATATTATGATGCGACGTCCCTTCTTCGCAGCATTAAGAAAAAGGAGCGTTACACGTAAGATTTTAACACTATTTTTCAATCTCGTGAAGCTTTTTTTGACTTTCTACACTTCATTTTGAAACTTCCCAAGTTTAATATAAAATTTAACTTTAATTCAAATATGTTCTTGCTAAAACTCCTCTAGAAAATATTTTTCTAATGTTTTTCCAAAACTTGTAATATTTTAATTTAATAAAATCTTTTCCCTTTGTTTTACTAAAAATCCTCTTAAATGAAATATTTTGAGTTTCCAATTTGCTTCTCAAATTTATTTTAAAACATCATTGCCGAAAATAACTCGATGATCTATAATAAAAGCTTTATCCATTTCTTTTTCCATTTACCTTCACTAAAACACTTTTAAATGAACTACTTAAAATTTCTAATCATCTTTTTAAACTCATTTCTTTTCTTACGGCTAAAAATCAATTCCTTTCCAATAATAAAACTTTGTTCACTTCCTTCTTCAACTTTTAAAAACTTAACTCATGTCCTTGTTACAAAATCAACCAAGTCCTCAATTAATAAAATATTTTGCCTTGGATACCCTATTTTAAGCGTGATAGCCGTGAGCCTCTATGGCCTTTGGAACCAAAATTTTTATCCATCACACATGATTTTCAAAGTATACAACATATTTCTATCATCAAATTTCTACTATAACCAATTCATGCATAATATCAAAGCTTTAAAATCACTTAAAGCAAATAAGCACAAACCACTAAATTTATACAAACAAGTGAATAAATCCTCACATGGATTTATCACATACAACACAAATTTTTGTTCCTCACTACCATTATTGGTTGATGAGGTTAATCTCCCTCTTACCTTAGATGATGATCAAAAAGCCCTCTTTGTTGCCTCCTTGGAGTGAACGTGCACCACCAAACACAAACCTTAGAAACTTTCAAACATACAAATATCACAAACAAAGCTTAGAACAAGATAACCATGGATCAAAAACATGGTTTAGAACTTTGAAAATAAATTTAGGAGTGAAAATCAAGAACTTCACCTATAAACCTTCAAACTTGAGCTTGAAGAAAAAGGTTGAAGATGGATGAATTTGAAGAAAGTCACAACACAAAAGTGTCTTAGAATGGTGTTTAGATTCAAGAAGTGAGGTTGGTTGAAATTATGGAAGATTGGAAGTGGGTTCTTGGTGCTTGGTCGTGAGCTCTTTGAGAGAAAAGGTGAAAATGTTTTTGTTTTAGCTTTTTGTTTTCTTGATAGAAATGGTAGGAAATGAACTAAATGTAGGAACTTAGTCTCCAAAACAAGTCTTGGCCATGGAACACCCTAGGAGGTGAGTGTCCAAGCTATTCCTCCTAGCTTTGCCTTCATTGGTTCATGGATGTGAGTCATGGCCAACATCTTTGACCACCACTAAGCTTAGCTTGTAAGCTTTCCTTCCATTGGTGCAAACAAGGTGAATCACATGGCTAGTCACACAATGAGTCACACAAGGTAAGTGAGTCACATGGTGATTCACACCATGAATCACCACACAAGGTGAGTCATAAGGTGATTCACTAAGTGAGTCACAAAAGAAACCTCTAAAAAAAATAACTAGCCTAAGTCTAGAATTGTCTAACCAGTTTTTTTACTGAGAGCTATTATCTAATGGACAAAGGCTATTGCGAGCAAAACTAATATTTATTGTCCAACTGACAATAGAATGTACTAAGATTTTATTTTCAAATAAAATCTCAGAAAAAGAAAAATTTTGAAAACTATTTCTGGTTTCGGATTTAGTAAGCTCCCCTAACCCCGCATTAGTAGTCCAAAATTTTTAGGCCCTGAAAATTTATTATTTTTTCGGTCCCTCTAAAAACACAATGGCAATCCAAAAATAATAATAAAATAATCAAAATAAATCAAACAATTCACAAAAATCACAAATTATAAAAATCATATATAACCGAAAAATAAGAAATTTCTGGGTATTACAACTGACTTGTGTTATTCGAATAGCCACAAGTCTATTCGAATAAAACCGTCTAGAAAGCATTTATAAACATATTTCAGGATGTGTTTTGAGAGGAGAAACTTACCCAATAATTGTGTACCTACAAAACAAATTATGTGATATCTCCTACGCTCAAGTCAGTAATTATTCAAAGGAAATAATTCAATGATAAAACAATAATCACAAGCATTCATTCATATGCATGATTGATCAAAATCTCAAGCTCAAGGATATTATCATAAAACATGTCATTTCAAACAAGGATCATACTTATCTATCATATTCAAGATATGTAGAGATATTTTCAAGATATAAGGCTAGAAAAGCATAACACAAGTTTCCACTTATCCAAAGATTGCAAGTCCAAGCTTCATGGAGACGAGGAAGAAAGCTTGGAATTATATATAGACTTTGTACTTGGAGCTGACACTTTCAAGATGCCAAAGTCAGCTCTTGGCCTTCAAGCACACTTACATACCTCAATTTTTTACTTTTGGTACCCAAATTTTTTTGGGTCCTTGTGTGTTGAATATTAATCCATTATGCTCTCATAAATATCAATTTTTCAATAGTATTTAAATTGAGCAAAACAAGTTAAATAAACAATTACCATTAAGAACATAGCCAATAACATGCTCACTTTCATGATATATAGATAATTTAAAGCATAGAAAGCATACATAGTTATAGAATACCCTATTTTCAAGAAATATGCAAGGTAGCGAGTAAAGGGTGAACAAGAATGAACATAATTATGTGCTATATATAATATTTAACTTTTACTAAGTACACATGATTCTATCCTTTGCCTAGGGCTTACAAGGAATATAACTCATATTCATTGTCTTTTTAAGTGAATATGCATAAGAGGTAAAAGTATTTGATACCTTGGCCTTGGTAATTAAGGAAACTTTTTTCCTTACCCATTGCTTCTCTTTTGGTATTTTGAACTTTGCAAGTTCCACATTATGCATGTGAGAAGTTTCAGTTAAAGAATCCTTGCCTTCATGACCAAGATGTCTACCATTGGCTTTTAGAAGCATTCTCCTTGATGACTCCTTTTTCCTTTGACTAATTAGTCTATCCTTCTGAGAAATTTTTTGCATAGTTGAAACACTAGGAGGACTTTTTAGTACCCACTTTATCTTGGGTCCTTTAATGTTAGTACTAAAACTTTTAAGACTTTTACCTACACCATGTTATTTCTTATATAAGAATTTCTTCTATAAATGCATAAATGAGAAATATGTCCTAGATGACCACAAAAATTGCAAACAATTGAATTTAATGATGATTTGGTCCTTTGAAGATCATCTTTGGAAAACTTGAGCCTTTTGTTGTTTTTTGCATTTTAAACTATTTTTACCATAAGCCTTGCTTGAATTTTCATGTAGAATAACATTAATTTGATTCTCATTAACAAACATAGAATGCAAGCAATTAGAATCATTAGCTTTGGCAAATTCAGAATATAAGTCCTCAACTTGATTTTCTAAAATAATGCACTTTTCACAAGAAGTTGAGGTTTCATATTTCAAAGACATTTCTCCATTAAGAAAAGTATATTCATTTTTTAAAGTTTCAATTTCATTTTCAATGGAGGAAATGTTTTCCAAACAAGATAAGTTTTTCTTTTATAAATTCAACATACCATCATACAATTCATCATATACACATTGTAACTCATAACAGGAAGGACTATAATCTAGTTTAACATTATTTACCTCAAAATCCTTTTTAGCCAAATAGGAAGTTGTCTTAATTTCTAGCATACTTGACTCTCTAGGGGAATCACCTTCTTCCACATAAATTTTGTTTTGCTTTACCTCTTGAAATTGAGCACTATAATCACCAAGAGGCATTTGGCTCCCTTCAACGGTTTGAACATCTATTTGAGGATGTTTTTCATGAAAAGCTTCCTTCAATGACTTTTGCTCTTCTTGCTTTTTATATACAACTTTATACACAAAATCATTATTAGCAATATAAAGAGCATCAAGGGTGTCTAAAATTTCTTTGGCACTAGAACAATTTTTAATTTTAGCATAAGCATCATCATTCAAACTACCTCTCAACATTTGCATTGCTCTAATGTTCAAGGAAAAACATTTCTTGTCATAACTATTCCAAGTTTGTTTTGATTTGCATGTAATTCCATTAAGCACAACATCCTATAAATCCAAATCAATAGATTGCATGTAAAACTCTATTCTAGCTTTCCAATAAACAAAATGCACACCATCAAAGAATGATGGTTTATCAATTTCAAAACCTTCCATTTAAAAAAATCTTTCAATGGTTGCCAACAAACAAAGATCTTTAACTCTAAGCAGTTAAGCTTTCAACAGAGCATTAAACTCTGATACCACTTGTTAGCCATGGCAACCATCATCTAAGAGGAGGTGAATTGGGTGATTACTATAACGCCCCTTTTTCTATAAGTACACGCGAAGAAGGGACATCACACTATAGTAGAATAATATGAAACATAAAGCGGAATAAATTAAAATTTTGAAATACAGAAAATAATAATTGTTTTTATGTTCATAAACCTGGTGATCTTTATATGGTTATTTAATTTCCTTTGCTATTGTCACAATATTCTTTTTTTTAATTATTATTATAAATTATTGTCATTAACGAGTAGAGTCAAAAAGACTTATTTAAAATCCACGACGTATAGAGATAATAATTAACATGGTCGCAATAAATAGAATTTTAACAATGTAAGATAACCCATACACAACATATGCATATATATAAATAAGCCTGTTTAATTATATTCCAATTGTACAAAAAGTAAAACATGTACCCACCCAAGTCATACAAATATACCTTAGCATGTACAGCAAGACGTCAGGCTTCCCAAAAAGATAGACGGTTAGCCATCAGTAGCTACCAATAGTATCAGTTCCTAAGACTGACGAGAAGGGACCGTAGCCGGGTCCTCCTTCGGGTCCTCTTTGTCCGAGGAAACATCCATTAGAGTGACAAAGCAACAGGCAGGAGCTCGAGCAGTGGACAAAAAGGAGTCATCACGCGGGGTGTAATATATATCAGCCCACATGTCCCTAACGGGCATGTAAAACTCCAGCCAAACAAAAACATGAAAATCTAAAATAGGGGCGTCATAACGACCCCATGCTAAAGACACTGTCAGCTCCCCATGGTACACACATCGGTCCGTTTGCACATTAATGTGCCAGTAGTCAGGTCCTCCATGAAAAACGATCCAAGTGTAGCCCAAAAATCTGCGGGGGCACAACGTCATCCTCAATCACTTCAATCATAGTCTGGCCAGAAGCTTGGAAACTCGGGGGCTTCCTTGTCTTCCTCACAAATGTCTTCTCAGAAGTACACAATCCGACATAATACAAAAAATAGAGAAAATACGGAAAGAGGTGAGACACCCAGCTTTCAGTACCAAAATGGCAGTATAAAAATGAAACGATGCTGGACACCCACATATAACACAGTCCATACATTTAATCACAGCAATATTAAAATCAACAATAAAAGCAGATCAACAATAATTAAGTGTAATAATTGCAATAACAGGCAATAGCAGTAATATTTCCAACAAACAACAGTTTAGAAAAATCAGATGATTATCACAATAATAATAACAGTATGTTTGCAGTTATAAATGTTCATACTCAATGAGTTATGTGACTGACAAATTCACAATGCAAAAGGGGTACCAAAATTCCTACTCCATGCGCTAGACATAAATATTTTCGGAGTGAATGATCAAGGAGTAATACCAGTATATCGTTAGCCTTAAAATATAGTGTGCTTTATCTCATAAAAATATTTGCACAATTGGCTTATACATGGCACCTCGACAGTTGATCGCGACATAGAACAGCATCCTAGTCAGGATCATCAGTGTGTCGCTTTGGTCTATCCCACGGCCCCAGTGGAGCTACCACTGTCTATTGTGAGACACCCACACCCCGACGCCTCCAGGGTCAACAACATATGACCCTACGCTTAGTCTAATCGCACCCGCACAAGGGTGTTATTCAAACTCCTAGGCACACATAGCCTTTCTAATAATGTCCAACGGACAACACATATACATGATGATTCAATTTCAATCATGCATGTTCATTAATGATGCATTCATCATAGCATATCATAATGGTATATTTACATATATACACATACCTATTCATTTCTCGATATCATCACATCATGATATTCTCAAGCACATAATCAACAACAATTTGCCCACATAGGGTCCACAATAACATAGGATCAATTTCCATGTCAATACACATTTCAAGTTAATGAGTCCATTTAAAACCGTGGTCCCCTACATGTTTTTATCCTATTAATTCTTCCACTTTATTAAAGATTATGCATGTATCTAAATTCCTAAGTCCCCAAAGATTAATCAAGGCATTAATTAGCCCCTAATTTGTCTCTAAAAACCGTGGCCTTCAAGGGTCTTCAAAGTCCAATTCTTTCACCACATTATGCATTAGTTACTTATCATCAATTCACTTAATTTTTTTTTGTTCATCAAATTTAATCCATTCCCTCATTATTCAAGCCAAAACCGTGGCCATCATTAGGTCTTCAAGTCCAATGTTTATTTCCATTTTTATGCATTAGTTTCTTATTATTGGTTCACTTAAATTTTGATTCATCAAGATCAATCCAATTCCCTAATTACCTTCTAATGTCCAATTCATCAATCCTTCATCCAAGTCACAAATTTTCACCATCTTTCTCCTTCATGGTCGTGAGCCTCATAGAATTAGGGGTCTAGGTTTTCACTTCCCCATTGGTCCTTATCCACTCAATTAATACCATTCCATTTGGTCATAAGAATTTTAAGCAACAACACCCCACCAAGAGGGTGTTGGCCGTGAGCCACCTTGCACAAAGCAAGGGGCTTTTGTCTCAATTTCACTAATTCCAATCCAGCAAAATTATCACTATATCATCAAGAATAAATTTCATCCAACAAATCAAATAAAGTGATGAAAGTTTAAAGAATCAATAAATAAAAAGAAAACAATAAAATCAAAAGAGTAACCCATGTTAGGGTTTCTCACAAATCCTCTAACAAACAAGTTTCCAACCACCATTTTAGGTTGAATAGAGTGGTCTCCCTCTTACCAAAGAGGTGAACACGAAATGGTCTCCCAAGAAGCTCCTTGTGATTTCGGTTTTGGTTCTTCAAAACCCTAGAAAATCAATCTCAAAGAATCAATACCAAAGCTTGGAAAAGAAAGCATCCTTGACCATGGAAATGGTCTTGGAACACGAAAAGAAGAAGAGAAGGGAAGAAAGTAGTGACCTTTACCTTGAAGTTTCAAGCTTTGCTCTTGAGGAAAAATGGTGAAAATGAATGATTTTGAAGTGGAGTATGAAAAGGAAAAGCTTTAGAATGATGAAGAGAAGCTAGAAATGGAAGTGGTGAAGTAAGAAAGCAAAAATGGTGAATGGTGAGGGGCTGCCGAAATGGAAGGGAAGAGAGGAAGAGAAAGTGGTTGAGAGAAAATGAAAAAGAAGAAAGTGAAGAGAGAGAAGTGAAGTTGTAAAATGAATTAGGGTTTGATGTGTTCAAGTGAGTAGTAAAATTGAGTCTCCTAGGCCCCAAAATGGGCTGCCAACCATAGCATCAAGAGAGAGTGAGAGGGAGTGTTTTGGCTTTTCCATGCAATTAGAGTGGGTAATTTGGTCATTTGAGGTCAAAGTTTCTAGAAGCTTGATTAGAATAACATTATATTTGAATCAAAGTAGATTTGATATGACATAAAATAGATTACATTAGGATAATGTGATAGAATTTTTGTTACATGCTAGTATCCAATGGACAATAGTTATAGTCGACAGAAGTTAGTATTAATTAATCTGACGAATAAAATTTATACAACGTTTTATTATTTTATCTGTTAAAATTTCTCAAAAAACGTGAAACCCCGTAAACCATGTCTAGCCTCGGGTTTAGTAAGATCTCCCGTTGACGTTTCCATAGATCAAGGTTCTCGGGAAAAATATTTCACTTTCCCAGCTCTGCTCAGCTTGCATGTAAAACGAGGAATAATATTAAAATATTCTGCATTTTCATAAAAATTTAGAAAATTCTAAAAAATCACAAATATTATAAAATGCACATTTATGATAAAAGAAATAAATTTTGGGGTGTTACAATTACAAATTTTTTAAAGCAACTTTGAGAAATTATGCATTTTCATATTTTTAATCAACACATGCAGCGATATAAGTTTAAAAAAGATATAACCATTGTAGATTACCCAAAGACAACTTGAGTTATGGGATAAAACAAGCAAATAAGCTAAATGTCAAATTCAACTCAAGCATATATAGTTAAACATAAATGTAAAGGAGATATAAACTCTTTAAAAACTTTTATCAAACACTTGAAAAACAATTTTATTTTAAGCTATTTATCGATTAAAATAAATGAATAGCGAAGATAAAAAAAATGTACTTGTAAACAAACAACCCACACAGGAAGTATTCGAGCAAATATATGAAATTAAAACACAAATATAAAGGAGTTTGAGTTTAGAGAAGCAAACATAATGATTTATCATGGTTCAACCACCTACCACTTGTGGCCTACATCTAGTCCTCAAGTAACCACTCAAGATTTTTCACTATCAATGCAAGCTTGAATAGGTGCTTGCTATCGTTACAGACTAGAGTGTTTCTCACACCTTGGGATACCTTACCCTTGTGCTTGAGCCTTAACTTCTAGGGATATCTCACCCTTACTGTAACACCCCTTTGGAGGATGTCACACATAAAAGAAAATAAAATAAATAGAAATAAAATCTACCCAAGTTGTGAAACATTTGTTAAATAGTATTACGGGTTATAAAATAATTCTTGATAGACAGAAATATGTAATAAAAAAATAATGCGAAAAATACAAAATAAAAAAAAACATCATCACTAATAATATACATATGGTTAAGTTATAAACTGTACAAATAATTTACAACTAAGACTACAACTATTTAAACAAAAACAGTAAAGAAAGCAATAAAAGAGTTAATATATACAGACATACGCTGACGCGCCCAAAAAAAAACATCATGGTTATCTAATCCTCAGATGGATCACTCTCGGTCTGAAAATGATCATCGGGAGATAGATATCCCGGATATCTCGACACACGGCGATAACGGGATCGCGCAGTCGATACGATGCTTATCTCACTAGGCTCAGGGTTTTCAGCACCCCAATAACGCCTAATGGATAAGGGTAACTCTAAGTGCAGAAATAACGTCGTAGTCATAATAGGCTCTCCATCAAACTGATGACGTAAAATCACGGTCATACGTCCTGCATATGTAATGAAGCACGATCTCCTCGTAAATGCCAAGCCAGATCACCTCCATGAAATACCAGCTCTATGAATCCCAAAAATATCGGCGTCGCCATCCCTCACAATCAATCCAGAGGATATGGATGATCGGATGGTTCTTGATCGTAAAACTGATCGTCTGCTTGCTGACCTTCCTCTTCCTCAGGGTACACGATCTCAAGAGGCTGTTCCTCTTCTTCCTCTTCAAACTCTTTACCGTATAAAATAAACAGACAAGAGACACATACAATAAAGAGGTAAGACAACATAAAATCATCACAACATGGCCAATAAGAAGACGACAAATAACAATTATACAGTTCATACAATACGAAAAAAACTATAACAGTAATAATAATGGAATAGAGTACATATTAGATATCCTAGTGTTTCAGAACATCACAGATATAACACAAATAAAGCAAACCACATAGATAAATCAATCTCACAGATAAAATAAGACAAGAAATGGACAACTAACATAAAAATTATCAGATAATTATAAATAGAGAAAATGTAAAAAAAAAACATCCAAGATATTACCAGATAAAGATAAATAGAGAAAATGGAATATTATCCAAGATATAATCAAATACACCAAAACACAACCCTACTCCATGGAGCTAAACCCAAACAGATATCAGAGAGAATGACTTGCAAAATCTATTAGTACCACGGCTGCCCAACCAACTATTACGCGGTCACACGTTGCGTCAATAGCCTACGAGACGGGAATCCACCATCCGGGCGTAGTATAGTTCACGTCTGCCGTTGTGGCACTATAGGCAATGTACTACTAGACTTTACAAACCTCGATTAAATATAGTGAATGTCGAGTACATTAGTGTGCTATCGGTTTACCACGGCCCAACGGAGCTACCAACGTGTCACATGTGGGATCCCGTACACTAAAGTCTCCAAGTTCATTAGAATAATGAACCACACTACGTTTATCGCATCGACAACACGATGTGATTCGTCTCAGTCAACCAAAACACCAAAAAAATTGGTATAAAGACAAAACATAATTCCAAATATATGAAATTATGAAAATGCCCTCAAGATAAAAATATGCCCTCAATGGCAAAAGCACAGACGGGTTCACTTTTTCCCGACAATAAATAACCTCAACAACTGACGGGTTCACATTTTCCCGACAAACGAAAAATAAATATAGTAACGGTCAATCGCGTAGAAATTTTATCGCGTTTTTGAAATCTCGTCGTTTTTACAAACGTTTAAAAATCGGGTAAAGATATTTTTCTGTTTTTAAAATCGCGTAGCATTTTTAATACGTTTTCTCAATCGCGTAGGATTTTTAAATCATTTTCTTATTCAAATGCCTTTAAAATTACTGTTTAAACAAAAGAAATAGTACTTAGTACATTTAAACTACGTAGAATAATTTTTCATACCGCATATCTTGTCTTTTAGATATTTTTGCTATCTTATTGGTTCATTTTTACTAAAAATTGATGTATTTTGTTTAGAATATCATAATAATGGTTTCCTAATTTATCCATAAAATTTCCATTTACCTAATTTTTAACCATTTCATTTAATTCTTTTTTAAATCTCTAACATGCTTCAAAACCAAAAGTGAGCTATATGTTAGAAAATTTCTTAACATTACTGTATTTCCTTTCTAATGATAAAATTATGAACTTTTAATCCTTTAGACTTACTTCTAATCAATTGGTTCCTTCAAAAATCATTATAGAAAATTTCTTCTTAACTTGTATTGTTTCTTTTTAATTGAAAAAGGTTTAGAATCAAGTTTTAGAAATCATGATTACCTATATTTGCATGTTGGCCAAATTTTGTAAAACTTTTTCATTTGATTTCTAAATCATGTCAAAGGTATTATCTTATCTAAGTTTATTAAATCATGTTATAAAGTAATGATTTTAAATCAAATAAATCCTTTAGGCATGTTGGCCCAAAATTTACTAAATCTTTACCATTTGATTTCTAAATTCCTTTTCTTTGATCAAAACAATTTGAAACCTTCTTATTTCTCCTAATTAATTAAGTTGCACTTTAGGAAAAATGAAGAGAACATTTTGGTCCTCACACTTTGTCATTGCCGTGAGCTATTGGATGTGTTCTTTGGAACACTCATGCTAATTTACACATGTTATTCACATCCTATACTTTATCATACAATTCTAACACATGCATTATATTTCTAACACATGCAAAAATATTTTCTAACACATACAACCTAAATTAAAGCTTGTAGACATGCTTTCAAAAGCTAATAGACATGCAAAATTATTACAATCATCAAACAAGAAAGCTAATAACAATTACCACATAAACTACTAGCAACCACAAAAATTAACAAATACACACATAATTAACACATGACCACCGAATCCTTATGGATTCTACAAACATCACAAATGGCTCCATCTTCTTACCACCATCAAGAGATGATAAGAATTGTCTTCCTCTTACCTTAAATGAAGACAAAAGGCTTGCTTTCACACCTCCTAGGTCACGGTTTTCACCACCAAAAATACCTAGAAATCTCAAACAAAATCTACATGTTACTAACCATGAAAAAGAAGCTAAACCATGGAAAAATCATGGCTTAGAACTTTGAAAAAGAAGAGAGAAAAGAAAAGCATGAAATTTCACCTTCTAGGTAAAACTTTCAAGGTTGGTTTCCAAGCCCTAGATGGAAGAATTTGAAGAAACTCCCAACTACAAAGGTTCTTAGAATAGTGTTTAGGTTAAGGAAACTTGGTTAGAAAAATTTTTGGATGGTTGGATGGTGTAGTTTGTGTTTTGGCCGAATGGAAGGAGAAAAAGAACAACAATGGTGGCTAGGGTTCTTGATGAGAGAGAAGAGAGAAAAGCAAGGAAGACAAAGTGATTTTTGGTCCTTCCTCCTTCACTTGGCCGTAGCTCTCTAAGGGCATGCAAGGTGGCTCCTTGCTTGGCTTCATCCAAGCCATTGGATGAATCAAAGGCCAAGATCAAGCCTTGGTGAGCAAGCTTGATTCCCATTGGTTGGTTCCCGGTGACTCACATGCTGAGTCACACAGCGTATTAAATGCTCTGCTGAGTCAGCTAGCTGAGTCACTGTTCTGGAAAGTTCTACAGCTTACGGTGATTAATTAAGCTACCGATCCAACCGTTCTGCTAATTGTGGGTCCCGCAAAATATTTAGGGTCCATTGTCACTAAATTATCTATGACTAATAAAATAATATTATAATCATATAAAATTATTTTATTTGACAGTTAAATCCTAAAAATTAAAAGATTATTTTTAGTCTCATTCAGAATCGGGTTAAGTAAGATCCCTGTCACACCCTAATAGGGATGTCACATTTTCGAACAATAATAATAACCTCTACCCAAGTTATAAATTATTACGTAATATATAATAATATAAGTCAGTAAAATATTTTTTTTAACATTATATTATAAAATAAACAGAACATAAAATAAAACAAACTATTACATACACACCATAATTATACATATGATTTTGTGTTTAATAGGTACAAATAATTTACATATTATAAACTAGTTAATTAAAAGAACCGTCATAATCGGTTTAAAGCAAACCATAAACTAGCCCAAGCATAACACTAGAAGTTCGATCCTCCGAAGAATCCTCCTCGGGAAGTTTATCGGAAGACGTAAATACTCTGGTAACATCATACCACGCCTGCAATCAATCCATATGATATGGATGATCTCGAGGTTCACCGTCCTCGTCGCTCCTCGGTCACTCGGTTCTCGTCCACTTTGACTCCTCGTTGTATTGACAATCCAACAGTTGCTCCCCTTCCACTTCCTCAACGACTTTACTGAACATAAAAATAATAAGTGATGAGATTAAAAATATATGCAAAGAGGTGAGACAATCTACATCATTACGGCAACCGTCAGATAGCAAAGAAGAAAACGACAAAACATACGAAGATATAGCGAGTTAAAGCAACAAAATCATGTTAGCACAACATATATCATATCTCAATCAAGTATAAATGTCACGGATGCAAAATATCATAAATCAAATTATAATTATTCACACGGTGATGAGATTAAATATGCCATGTACTCGACTCATTCCTACTCCATGGATTCGTTTCGTAAATCTCCATCAAAAAGTGTAGCGTCAAAAATTTTTAACAATCACGGTCTAATACGTATGAATTTTAACCCTTTAGACTTACTTCTAATCAATTGGTTCCTTCATAAATCATTAACGAAAACGATCTTAACTCGTTAGTGAGCTTTTATTGTTTAGAAACTCATGCGAATTAAATGCTTGACGGATCACCTCCATGGAATACAAATTAAGTTCATTAAATCCAGTTAATCTATTCAATGTTGGCCCAAAATCAAACACAAACATCGAGAGAGAATGATCCAGGTAGACATGTCCGCACATCAGCTGCCTCAACCAGCTATTACACGGTCAATCAATCCAAATACGTCGTGTAAATAGCACACGTTCCTCTTCTTCACTCTTCAAATCTTTACCGTATATAATAAATACGTCGTGTGAATGACACACATACAATAAAAAGCTATACAAATACGTCGTGTGAATAGTACACGATCAAACACGTCGTGTACATCCAGCTTTCCAAGCATAGTACATTAGAGCGGTCCAAGATAAAATCAAATACACCATGGAAACACAAATAGATAGAACTTTGAAAAAGATATCGATTAAGAATAGTATTTGTCGAGATCGCTAGTGTGTGTTTTTCAAGATTACCACAAACCTCGATTAAAGTATGAGCTACCATCCGTCCACATGTGGAAATCTCAACCGCACACTAACGCCTCCAAGTTCTCCACATGAACACACTACGCCTATCACACCCGCAATACGGTGTAATTCATCTCGTCGACAGAATCAATCGTCAATTTCAACCAAATTGACATACCACTTTATGTATGTAATGATCCATAATTACAAAAATACCCTCGTATCACCATGAATCATAATTACATAAATATCCTCATTGTCATCATAATTACATAAATACCCTTCGTATGAAAAAAAGCTTAGAAAAAAAAAAATCAGTATGTCTCCACTTGACAATACTATTTCCTAACGTGTCCATTTTAGAAGGGTCCACCACTTTGACCCGAGAAAGATTCTCCTAATCGGTAAAAATTTTTGTTTCCATAAGTCGCGTAAATATTTTATCCCATTTTCACAATTACGTCACATTTTACAGACGTTTTTCAATCACGTAAATATTTTTCAACGTTTTCTCAATCGCATAACATTTTTAAATCATTTTCTCAATCGCGTAGTTTAAAAATCACCATTTTAAATACGCGTAAGCTATTTCTACTATTTTTCACCGTATAAAATATTTCTTGACATTCCAAATTAAATTTTTTAAACTTTCCAAACTAAAAACATTATTTGAATACTATATTCTATTTTTCTTACAAAAATTACTCTAAGTAATAATTTCGACGTTTTTCCCAAAAATTTAATTTTAATAAATTCTTCTATAGTTAATTTTATTCTTTAACTACGTAAAATATTTCCTTGCTTTCTAAATGACATTTTGAAACATTCTTCAATACTTGCTCATTTTTAATCAATTTTGACAAAGATTTCGTTTAGAAAATCCACTAAATGATATTTTCTACGTTTTTTTAAAATTCATTTATTTTATTATAACCATAAAATACACTTTGAAAATTGCTAACATATTTTAAAAATCAAAGGTAAGTATTTTTCAAGTATCTAAAATTTATTTATTTTCTATACTAGACTTCTAATAAAAATTTGTTTACTTATTTATTTCTTGAAAATCCATTGTAAATGAATTCTTTTTAGGTTAACTAACTAGTTTACACTTAGAAAATAATTTTTGGATCAATTAAACATTAAAAGTGTATTTTGGCCGAAAATCACCACTTTTATACAAACCATATTTAAAATTATTTTTCATCCATTAAATCATTGAAAAATCTTTAACTTAATTAAATCAATTAGGTTATTCTTTTAGAAAATGGTTGAGAACATATTGGTTCTCTTTTCATAGTCAAAACCATAAGCTCTTCATCTTGTGTTCTTTGGAACACTTTTGCAAATCTCAACATATTTGCACATCCAACAATAATTATCATAGATCTATGAACATATACATATATTTATGAACACATACCCTATATTAAAGCAATAATAAAACACATACCAAATATCAAAGCTATAAACATGCAAAGGTAAGTATTTTTGCATGCATAATAAATCACAAATAGAAAAGACAATAAACATGCACACAAAATTAATCACAACTAGAAAAGACAATAAACATGCACACAAAATTAATCACAACTAGAAAAGACAATAAACATGCACACAAAATTAATCACAAAACAAACAACCAAGTGAATGAATCCTTATGGATTCTTCACCACAATTACATCCATTTTCTCACCACCACACATGGTTGATGAGATTAAATCTCCTCTTACCTATAAGGAAGACAAGATCTCCTTGGACTCCTCCTTAGAAATTTTTGTGTAGCTTCAAGAAAAATCCTAACAAGCTTAAACAAATTATAAAGTCATAAACTATGGATGAAAAAGATAAACCATGGATCAATCATGGCTTAGAACATCAAAAATAAAATTAGAAACAAGAAACAAGAATTTTCACCTTATAGGAAAGAAACTTCAAAGTGATTTTCCAAGCTCCAAATGGATGATTTAGCAAAAACTCACAACTAGAGATGTTCTTAGAATATGGTTTAGATTTAGAAAATGAAGTTGGATGCAATTTTTGATGGATGGAAGTGTATTGAAGAGGCTTGACCGAATGGTAGAGAAAATGGGAACTTAGGAATTTTCTTTGGTGTTCTTTGGGTAGGAGAGAAAAGAGTGAGAGATAAGAAAGATAGAATGATTGAAATGAAGATGATAAAGTGAATAATTCCCCTCCCCAAAAATGCATGGTTGTAGAGCATCAAACAAAAGCTAACCACAACCTTTTTGACAATTTTGGCTTAATTATTAGCCTTTGATGACTTGGATTGAATGACTAAGCTTTTAGCAACTTCTTGGTTGCTTCCTTGTTGAATTTTGAGTGCATAATTCATGCATAAGGCCGAAAATGCTATAGGAGAATCAATCAATTTTGATTGATTTTTAATAACTTATTTATGCTTAAATCCTCCTAGTTATGTTTAATTAAAAATTAGTGGGTTCCTTTATTATTTAGTTAATCATCTATTTATTTAGAAACACTAATCTCCTTCTTAATTATACTAGACTATAATATGGTAAAAATTAATTAGGTTTTAGTCCATTTAAATATCACTCAAACCCCTTTAGATTAACTTAATTAAGTTTTAGACTAATTATTCAATTAAGTTAGGTTTTAAACTAACTAATCTACTAAGTCTAATCATTTTTGTAGATTTTTAACCTTTTGGTTTAGAATTTTACAAGCCTTTTATGTTGGTAAATTTTTTCCTAAAAGTGGGGCCCACAAACCCAAACGTGGGTCCCACAAAGCAAATGTGGGTCCCACAAGCCAAAGCGTGGGTCCCACAAATTTTTCTGCACGATAAATATTTTTATTATACAGAAAAATTCTAAAAATTAAAAGATTGATATATGTATTATTCGGATTGGGTTTAGTAAGATCGCCCAGCTCCAAATAATCAAACAAGATTTTCTCCCAGCCCAAAAATTATTATTTTCTTGACTTGGAGCAAATCACACGAAACATCAAATACAGTTACGAAATAGTCAAATTAATTTTATAACACACAGAAATCAGAAAACAGTACAATAGGGGCAAAATCGTAATTAACCAAAAATTAGGGTGTTACAATCCCCCAATTCTAAATAATAAGATAAGATTTTCCCCGGCCCGGAAAATATTATTTTCCTGCCTCGGAGCAAATCACACAAAAAGTCCATATAAAATTACAGATAGTATTTTCAGGCATTAAATCAAGAAGAAAACAATTAAAACAGACAAAAAGAAAACAAGACGTTTGGGACGTAACGGTCATTTTTCCATTTTTTCCCACAACGTAGGTAATCGTCCAAAACGTTCAAATAAAATATCCAAATTTGTATTATTTAGTTGTATATCTTTCGAGAAAAATTAATACAAGAGCTCGAGAAAAATTTTTATTTTACGAGTCTCGAAGCAAATTACATAAAACGGTCAAATAAAATTTGAACTCAGTATTATCGTAATTGTTTTCATACATAAATCGAGAACAGAAAAATAGGGACACAGCGGTCATTCATACAAAAGCATGAAAAACAGAAAACAGTACATTCAGAATATTTTCTAAAAATTGGGGCGTTACACTTACAATTTCTTTGAGGGATACCTCACCCTTGTTATAATTTCTCAGAGAAATACCTCACCCTCGTTACAAAAAATCAAAGAGTAGAAGAAGGAAGAACCTCTATCAAGAGTATATATTACAAATTGAAGCACTATGGAGCTCTTTTAGGATATCTCAATTTTTGGCAAAAAGAGCACAGAAAATAGTAAAAATATGAATCACAAATTAAAGCTAGAAAGAATTATTTCAGATAGTTGGGTGTGTGTAAAAGATTACCTAAAATCATGTATTTATAGTATTTTTGAGAAAATAGCCGTTGGGTATCATTTAATATCACATTAAATGCATAAAAAAATAGTCATTACATGTTTCTGGGCGTGTTTATTCGAATAAGAGTCTTATTCGAATATCCCATTTATAGCACACTAGGAAATATTTTCTAGAACTTATTATTTGAATAAAGCTTGAGGTATTCGAATAAATCTACAAAAACAAGTTCTGGAATGTTTTTTGGGGTGTTTTTATTCGAATAAATACATGTTTATTTGAATAAATCACTCTAGTTTTGAAATATGAATTTAAATGGTCATAACTTCCTCATTTCTCATCTATTTAAAGCAAATGATCACTCATTGGAAAGATATTTGAGTCTATTTTCAAATGAAACAAGTTTTAGAACAAAAATCAAAGTATTTTAAAAGTTATGATCAAAAGAGTAACCAAAAGTTAATTTTTCAAAACTCAAACTTAGCTATTTTTCATAGTTTTGAACTACCATCATAACTAGCTTTTCAAAACTTGTTTGTTGGGTATTTTAGCATATGAAAAATCATTTGTAAAGATTTAAAAATATATTTGAGATATCTAAAAGGCTTCTTACATAAAGACCCTAAGTTCTATAAGCTATACCATTTAATCTTTCTTTGAACTTGGTCTTTCACACGTCTTTATTGTTATCAAAACCTTCATGAGATAGGCATGCACATTCTCCTTGAGTTGAACATAATTGAGATCTTTGTTTTCTTGTTGCAATGCTCACTCTTGGTACTTAGACTATCCTACAATATATTGCTCACTTAAAATATAATTAGTCCAAACTCATAATTCAATATCTTCATATAACCTATTAAGTACTGTAACACCCTGAAAATTTGTAATTTTATGATAAATAGTCATTTTATAATATTTGTAATTTTTGTGAATTTTTCTGAGAACGTAGAATATTTTAATATTATTCTTCATTTTGCGTGCACACTGAGCAGAGCTAGGGAAATGAGATATTTTCCCCGAGGACCTTGATCTGTGGAAACGACGACGGGGGATCTTACTAAACCCGAGGTTAGACACGATTTATGAAATTTTATGTTTTTTAAGATTTTTATCTGATAAATAAAAATCATTATACATTTTATTATCTGTTAGACAATTAATACTGGCTTTGCTATCTGTGACAATTATCCATTAAATAATAGCTTGTAGTAAAAATCCTTATCACCCTATCTAAAATCTACTTTGTGTCACATCCATTAGCTTTATTTCAAAAGAAAGATTAATTTAATCAAAGCTTAGTAAGGGAAGCTTCCAAGAAATTTCCCCAAATAACACATTTCTCTCTCTTCCCTCCGCACTCTCTCCATAACAGATGCACTCCTTGGGGGAGCCAAAAATTGTTTTCTCACATTTACCACTTCATTCCCATTACAAAACACAAAAACACCTAACACCTTTCTCTTTCTTTCTTTTCTCTTTTCTCATTTTCTTCAAGCATTCGTTCTTCTTCTCTTCTTCCTCCTCCACAACACACCCACACATTGGAGATCATCTCCATTTGTTTGCTACACACATCACATTTCTAACTTCCTTCCACCATTCTATGGCTCTTCTTTTTGGTGGTCATTCACAAGTTCTTCCTTTCCCATTTTCCACAATTGATGCTAAAGCTTGAAGCTTTTGAGGTAAAGTCCTCAACTTTCTTCTCTTTTCTTCTTATTTTCATTTTTCTTGGTCATCCATGTGACTAAGAACTCATCTTTCCATGGTTTGAGTGAACATTTTGAAAGTTGCTCACCCTAGGATTTTCTTGAAAGTGGAAAACAAAAATCAAGAACAAAATAGGCTTGCATCCTTGTGTTGTCTTCAATAGGTAAGAGGGAGATAATCCTCTTCAACCAATCTTGATAGTAAGGAGATGTCTTATGTGTTCTTGTTGATGAAGGAATCCATGTGGGATTACTCTCTTTGTTATATTGTATTATTTTCATGATTTTGTGGTTGTTTGAATTATTTAAATCTATGGACTAGCATTGTGTATTTGATGACTTTGAATCTATTGATTATTATTTTGTACCTTGATGACCATGAATCATATTTTGGATTGTTTGGAAATGAATGAGAAGCCTTGAAAATGAATGGGCCAAGGTTCTGCATAAACGAATTCTGCAGAATCCTTACTGATGCACGAGCGCTCAGGCATTGGAGCTTGAACGATCAAGCGTCCAACGTCTAGAATGACTTACAGAAACATAGCTCAGTGAGCGCTCAAGCGCTATGTGTTGAGCGCTCAGGCGCTGGAGACCTGGCGCCCAAGCACCCACAATAGAGTTGGTCAAAATATTATGAGAAGATAATTATGACTCTAATAACTAATATGTTATAGTTAAACTTGTTGGGAATTTGCGGATCAAAAGTCTCGCAGCGGAATAACAGAATTCCCTTACAGGATCCATGCGAAAAATCCATAATCCGAGTTCTTAAATTTTTACCTCTTGAAGCGTGATAGACACAAGCGAGGTGAATCACCAACACCGTAATAGCGACGATGTTTCTGCGGTATCCACACGAACAGACTTGCAAAAGGAGTCACGCCTCTGTTTTCGTAGTGCTAGCTGTGAAGAGAGGAGAAGAAGACCTCACTATCTCTCACTCACTTTCTGTAGGTGCGGCTAGGGTTGTGATGTAACCTAGTAGCAGCCCCCTTAGCAGTATTATTTATAACAAAGGCTGCCTTAAGTGAGTGTGAGCAGAGTAGCAAGGTAAGTGGTGCAACCCTAAACCCATCTGTCATGAGTTAGGCCCACAATTGAATCCGAGTCCAACTTGGATTACGATTACTCAATTTAGTCTGTTCTAAGTGTGCGACCTGCAGGTTCTCATGACGTTGGTAGTAATATTAAAATCTCATTTTAATATTACAAACGATGAGCGGTATCTAGCAACATATCACTGCTACCCAAGTAATGAGAATGTCGGTGATTTGACATAACCTATCCGTGACTAATGTTTAGTGTAGTTTAGTCCCTTTGTCCGGATATCCAGATTGAACACAAGGCATGGAATGTGTCACCCTTGTTTAGTTCAATCTTCGGTTTCTACGATTCCAGAGTAGACATAGTAATAACAAATAAGATCAATATCTCATATTGACTCATTTGAGCATGGCCATGCATTTCGTAGTCTCACTCAATCGGGGGCCGAAGATATCGCTCTGTTATGTAGGAGGGACAAATCCCATATAGGTCACTCACATTCCTCCACATGTATTGCGGCATGTCTAATAACCAACGTTATAATCATCTTGTTACAGATGACGTTTGATGGCATTAAAACACACAACTCCTCATGTAGGAATAGTAGTGATTTCAGGTCAAAGGACCATATACACCATTATCACTATGAGAATCGCTTATGACACTCACGTAACGATCCACGTAGCGTTCTCATGGCGGGTCTGTCAAATACATCATTACTCTAATATGTATCCATGTGTAGACTTGATATCTCATATCCAAGACCCGTGAGATGTGGTCATCAGTCTACACACATACTAGCCTCAATGTATTATTGTTGTCCTAATTAACAATAATACTTGACTAGGGACATTTAAGAATAGTGTTTTATCCAATAGGATCTCACGATCAAGTCATCCACTTGATGTCCTATGGTATCAAACTTACTATTCTAAGGACTTTATTATGTCTACCAAAAAGAACACAATAAATGAAATGCCTCATATAAAATAACATAATATAATGTATGTAAATACAAACAAAATGTATTGGCCACTAGGGCATACACCAACAAAACTAAAGTAAATAACTTGATTTGTTAAGAGAATTTCTCTAGAGAGAGAGATTTTATAAGAATTGTTAATTTAAAGTGAAATTCCATAATGAACCTTAAGGAGTGTTTTACCACGTTGAGAACTTAATGCTATGTTACTTTGGGTCTATGAGTGGGACTAAGGAACTATTGATGTTTAAGTCAGACAAATTGTGATATGTTATGGATAAGTATATTATTGTTTAATATACGTCGATATTGTTAGTGTTTATCTTGGCCAAAGTGTTGCATGTTTTGAGAAGTATATTATTGATGAATATACATGATATGCATTGAGTCATCATGCATTTGTGAAAGTCCATTGGACTCTATTGACAAGGCAGTGCATGCCTAGGAGATTGAATTACACTTTAGTGTAGGTGCGAGTAGACTAAGTGTTGGTCATATTATTGGCCTTGGGGGCGTCGGGGTGCGGGTGTCTCACAATAGATAGTGGTAGCTCCACTAGGACCGTGGGATAGATCGATGCAAACACACCGACGATCCAGACCGAGACACTGTCCTATATCTTGATCTTGTTGAGAGTGCCATGTATAAGCCATGTTGTACAAAATATTATTTTTCTGATAAGCACTTTATTTATAGGCTAACGAGATACTGGCATGACTCCCTGATCATTCTCTCTAAATGTTTATGTCTAGCTCCATGGAGTAGGATTTTGGTACCATATGCATTATGCATTGTCGGTCTCATATTCATTACGGCATAAGTGTCCATTACTATGAAATTATCTTTTTTAATGTTGAAATAATTATCTGATTGATGAACTGCTTACTGCCTGAGATATTATTGTTGTTTCCTTTTTGTAGCCTATTTTCATTATTGCTGCTTATATATATATATAAAGTGTATCGGGTGAGAGGAATGTTTATTGTGAGAGGGTGAGAGGAGTGACTCTTGACCACTGGATCTTACATGAATAGTTAAGATTAAAACATAAATGCATGTGACTTTTTTAAGTGGTCACATGACCTTTAAGTAACTTTTAATCTTGACCATCCATGTATGGTTGTATGGTCAAGATTTACTCCTCTCACCCTCTCACAATAAACACTCCTTTCACTGGATATGTCCCCTATATATATATATATATATATATATATATATATATATATATATATATATATATATATATATATATATATATATATATATATATATATGTTGTGATGTGGGCGCCCTGCTCCATTCTGTTTTCTTACTATCATATTGGTATTGAATGTTGGGTGTCTCATCTCTTTCCTGTATCTCTGTATTTCAGTTTATTTATATGCTTTTGAGAAGACATACGTGAAGAAGGGGAAGCGCTTGAGTTCCCTAGCTTCTGGCCTGACTACAACTAGTGCTTGCTTGAAGATGTTGTCTTGTCCACGTAGATTTCTGGTTTATGTGAGGATGACCTTCCATGGAGGTCCTGACTGTTGGCATATGAACCTGTGCATAGACCGTTGCATTTATCATGGGGACTTGATGGTGTTGTTAGCTTGGGGTCGCTATGACCCGCTTGTTTTTTATTTTACTACTTTTGTTCATTTGGAGTTTTACCTACCTGTCTAAGATTTGTGGGACGATCTCTATTACACCCCACATAAGGATTCATTCCTATCCACTGCTCGAGCCTCTGCTCAAAATTCGGTCACTTCGATGATGATTTCATATGACGAGGAAGACCCAGAGGAAGATCCAACTACGGTTCTTTCTCGTCAGCCTTAGGGGGCTGGTACTGTCGGTGGCTACTGATGGCTATCCATATATCTTTTTGGGAAGCTTGATGTTTTGCCATTTTTGATGGGCTGTATATTTGTAAGCATCTTGGGGTGGGTAAAGCTTTTGCTTTCACATGTGGATGTATGGCTTTTCTTTCATGTTGATTTATCCTGTAACTATATTCTCTCACAAAAAAAAAAGAATTTACATGTACCCAATTACTATACATTTATGATTGAAGAAGGCTTAATTATATATAAAAATGAATCGGGTCTTAATTCATGATTTATTATTTTTTGCATTTTTATTTCTTTTTATTATGGTGTGACATTCCCTTTTCTTCTAGAAAAAGGGGCGTTACACTAGTTTGGTATCAAAGCCCCGGTTTAAGTTTTCTTTTGGGTCTTGTGGTTTGGACTGTCTTATTTGTGCTGTGTGATTCTCTGTGTTTAGTATTTCGAAAGGATGCATCCAATTTTTTCCTGTGTTTTGTATAGTTTGATTTGAAAATAGATATGGCTCATAGAATGGATATGACTACAGCGATAGAGGCGATTCAAAAGATGGCTGAAGCCATGTTGCAATAAAGCCAGCAGACTGCTCAACAGCAAGAGAGAGCTGCATAACAGTTGGAAGCTATTGCAGATGCTCAAAACTTGGCTGAATTTCGTCATAACAACCCTTCTCAATTCAAGGGAGAATTTGATCCGGAGAAGGCTATTCTTTGGATCAAAGAGCTGGAGAAAGTCTTTAGAGGCATGAACTGTGCCAATGATAAGAAGGTGACTTATGCTGCGTTTATGTTAGTTGGGGACGCAGAAGACTAGTGGATTAGAGAACAGAGATTACTGGAAACTGAAAGTCGAGAAATTACTTGGGAGGCATTCAAAGAGAAATTCTTGGAGAAATATTTCCCTGCAAGTGCCAAATATGCTAAAGAGATGGAGTTCCTTAGTCTGAGACAAGGGAACATGATGGTCAGTGAATACGCTGCAAAGTTTGAAAGCTTGTCCAAATTCTCAACTTATTTCCAACACCAGCCAAATGAGGTGTGGAAATGTCAGAAGTTTGAAGAAGGTTTGAGGCATGATATGAAGAGAGCTGTTATAACATTGAGGATTAACCAATTTTCGAAGCTGCTTGATACGTGTCGTCAGGTAGAAGACCTAGACCAAGTGCAGGACACGAGGAACTGCAACTTTGGGCCTTTTCGATCCCAGAGGGGAGGCAGCAGCAGTGCTAATCGCTATCAGAGAAAGCCTTATTCAAGACCACCTGGTAATCAATAACAACACTCACAATGTGGAAGTCTTGGTGGGAGTCCTGGTAGAACTGGTCAGACTATAGCGTCTACGCCAAGATGTTTAAAGTGCAGAAAGGAGCACTACACGAGGGATTGCACAATTAAATGAGTAATTTGCTTTAGTTGTGGGAAGCCTAAACATGTTTCCTGTGACTGCAACCAAGCCAAGGCGGAGCCTTTAGTCAATACTACTAGTGCTGCGAAATCACAAGCTAGAGGTAGAGTTTATACCCTGAGTGGAGTTGAGGCCTCTAAATCCAAAGATCTAATACAGGGAGAAGGTATCCTAGAGGGTAATCTTTAACTGTACTGTATGACTCTGGGGCAACCCATTCTTTCATTTCCTATGACTGTGTGAAACGACTTTGTTTACCTGTGTCTTATTTGCCTTTTGACTTGACTGTTTCAACCCCTACAGCTAAACTTGTTGTTACTACCAAAGTCTGTTTAAAGTATCCTTTAATTATTGAAGGTCGGATCTTTTCTATTGATTTAATCTGTTTACCTATTTCCTAATTAGACATAATCTTAGGAATGGATTGATTGTCTTCTAACCATGTCTTGTTATATTGTTCTAGTAAAACTATAGTTTTCTCTGTGGATGAAAATTCTAGATTTTTGACGGCCAACCAAGTAAAAACTTTCTCAAAAGAAGGAACTCAAGGATACATGTTATTATCTTCTTTAAAAGTTGAGAATGAGGCAGATGTGAATGCAATTCCAATGGTTAGAGAGTTTCCCGAAGTCTTTCCTGAAAATGTACCTGGTTTACCACCACAGCGGGAGATCGAATTCACCATTGACCTTGTACCTGGATCTGATCCTATTTCTATAGCACCCTACCGAATGTCACCAGTAGAATTAGTTGAACTCAAGAAGCAATTGGAAGAACTCTTGGAGAAGTAATTTGTTAGACCTAGCATGTCCCCGTGGGGAGCACTAATATTACTAGTCAAGAAGAAGGATGGTACTTCACGATTGTTTGTGGACTATCGCCAGTTGAATAAAGTCACGATCAAGAATAAGTATCCACTTTCAAGGATAGATGACTTGATGGATCAACTGAAGGGAGCAACAGTGTTTTCTAAGATTGATATGCGACCAGGCTATCATCTGATTAAAGTAAAGGTGGAGGATATTCCCAAAACAGCTTTTTGTACCCATTATGGTCACTATGAGTACTTGGTGATGCCTTTTGGAGTGATGAATGCACTGCTATATTCATGGGCTATATGAATAGGATCTTTCATCCTTATTTGGACAGGTTCATTGTTGTCTTCATCAACAATATCCTAATCTACTCTCAAAATCAGGAGGATCATGTTGAACACCTTAGTATAATTCTTCAGATTCTAAAGGAGAAGGAATTGTACGCCAAGCTATCAAAGTATGAATTCTAGCTGGACGAGGTCAATTTTTTAGGCCATGTGATCTCAAAGGAAGGAATTGCAGTAGACCTATTGAAAGTGAAAGTTGTTCTGCAACGGGAAAGGCCGAAAACAGTGATGAAAATTCAGAGCTTTGTGGGATTAGCTGGATATTACTGGAGATTCATTGAAGGATTCTCTAAGATAGCTGGACCTCTCACTCAACTCACAAGGAAGAATCAAGCTTTTGAGTGGACGGATGCTTGCGAAGAAAGTTTTCAAGAGCTAAAAAGGAGACTGACTACTTCACCAGCGTTAGTTCTGCCTGATCCAAGTGGACCATTCGAAGTTAATTGTGATGCTTCATACCAAGGATTAGGGTGTGTGCTTATGCAAAGTGGAAAAGTGGTGGCTTATGCTTCAAGATAGTTGCGAGTACATGAGAAGAACTACCCAACACATGACTTGGAATTAGCAACTGTTGTATTCTCTTTGAAGATATAGAGGCATTTTCTTTATGGAGCAACGTTCAACATCTATAGTGACCACAAGAGCTTGAAGTATTTGTATGATCAGAAGGAGTTGAATATGAGATAGCGAAGGTGGTTGGAATTCCTAAAAGATTATGATTTTCAACTGTAGTATCACCCTAGAAAGGCAAATGTTATGGCAGATGCCTTAAATAGGAAAATGATCAGTGTTTCTGCTATGATGATCAAAGAAAGGGATTTGATAGAACAATTCAGAGATATATGGTCTTTTGTGGAATTGACACCAGGAAAAATTTGTATAAACATGGTCACAATCTCAAATGACTTGATGGAAGATATTTGAGAAAAGCAAAAAGTTGACAAGTTCTTACCAGAAGAAAAGGAGCTGATGAAGCAAGGCTGTGCAACAACATTAGAGGAAGGAAATGATGGAATCTTAAGATTCATAGGTAGAGTATACGTGCCTAAGGATCAAGAACTCAAGAAGTATATACTCGAACATGCTCACACGAGTCAGTTGAGTATGCACCTAGGAATAACCAAGATGTACCAAGATTTGAAAAAGCTATTTTGGTGGCACGAAATAAAGAGAGATATTGCCAGATGTGTGTCTTCCTATCTCATTTGTCAGAAAGCGAAGGTTGAGCATCAGAGACCGTCTGGAATGTTACAACCCCTAGCTATTCCCGAATAGAAGTGGGATAGTATTGCAATGGACTTTGTGGTTGGATTGCCAAAGACCAGAAAGGGTTACAATTCGATATGGGTAATTGTGGATCGACTCACAAAATCAACCTATTTCTTACCAATCAACATAAGGTATTCATTGGAGAAGCTAACCTAACTGTACATCGGTGAAATTGTCATACTGTAGGGTGTGCCTACCAGTATCATTTCTGATGGAGATCCAAGGTTCACATCAAATTTTTTGCAAAGTCTTCAAGAAGCAATGGGAACAAAGCTACATTTAAGTTTTGCATATTATCCCCAAACTGATGGTCAGTTAGAGAGGGCAATTCAATCATTGGAAGACTTACTAAGGGCTTGTGCTTTGGAACAAACTGGAAGTTAGGATGAAGTTTTACCATTGGTAGAGTTCACCTACAACAACAGTTATCATTCAAGCATAGGGATGACACCCTATGAGGCTCTATATAGGCGAAGGTGTAAAACACCTTTGTATTGGTACCAGGATGGAGAGCGACTTAGTATTGGACCTGATCTTATACACTAGACAACTGAAAAGGTCAAGATGATTTAGGAGAAGATGAGGACGGCTCAGAGTCAACAAAAGAGCTATGTAGACAAAAAGAGAAAGCTTCTTGAGTTTGAGGAAGGCGAGTATATGTTTTTGAAAGTCACGCCTACGACTAGGGTCGGCCGAGTTCTTAAGTCTAGAAAACTTGCTCCTAAATTCCTTGGACCTTACCAAATTCTTTGCCGGATAGGTCCAATGGCTTACTAAATAGCTTTACCACCTTTTCTTTCCAATCTTCACAATGTCTTTCATGTGTCATAACTTCGAAAATTTCGAGCCCTGATCATGTCATAGCACCTGACATGGTGCAATTAAAAGAAAACTTAACTTATGAGATGACTCTTGTAAGGATATAACATAAGAGGATGAAGCAACTCAAAGGGAAAGACATCCCGTTGGTAAAAATGATCTTGAACGAAACAACCGGAGATGCAACTTGGGAGTTAGAAGACAAGATGAGGGAGTAATACCCACAACTATTCTAAGGTATAAAAATTTTGAGGACGAAATTTCTATTTGAAAGGGAGAGTTGTAACACCCCGAAAATTTGTAATTTTATAATAAATAGTCATTTTATAATATTTGTGATTCTTGTGAAATTTTCTAGATTTTTCTGAGAACATGGAATATTTTAATATTATTTCTCATTTTACATGCACACTGAGCAAAACCGGGGAAATGAGATATTTTTCCCGAGGACCTTGATCGGTGGAAACGTCGATGGGGGATCTTACGAAACTTGAGGGTGGACACGATTTACGAGATTTTATATTTTTCGAGATTTTTATCTGATAAATAAAAATTGTTGTACATTTTATTATCTGTTGGACAATTAATACTGGCTTTGCTATCTGTAACAGTTGTCCATTGGATAATAGCTTGTAGTAAAAATCCTTATCACCTTATCTAAAATCTACTTTGTGTCACATCCATTAGCTTTATTTCAAAAGAAAGATTAATTTAATCAAAGCTTAGTAAGGGAAGCTTCCAAGAAATTTCCCCAAATAACACATTTCTCTCTCTTCCCTTCCCACTCTCTCCATGACAGATGCACTCCTTGGGGGAGCCAAAAATTGTTTTTTCACATTTACCACTTCATTCCCATTACAAAACTCAAAAACACCTAACACCTTTCTCTTTCTTTCTTTTCTTTCTTCTCATTTTCTTCAAGCATTCTTTCTTCTCCTCTTCTTCCTCCTCCACAACACACCCACACATTGGAGATCATCTCCATTTGTTTGCTACACACATCACATTTCTAACTTCCTTCCACCATTCTATGGCTCTTCTTTTTGGTGGTCATTCACAAGTTCTTCCTCTCCCATTTTCTACCATTGAAGCTAAAGCTTGAAGCTTTTGAGGTAAAGTCCTTAATTTCTTCTCTTTTCTTCTCATTTTTGTTTTTCTCGGTCACCTACGTGACTAGGAACTCATCTTTCCATGGTTTGAGTGAACATTTTGAAAGTTGCTCACCCTAGGATTTTCTTGAAGGTGGAAAACAAAAATCAAGAACAAAAGGGGCTTGCATCCTTGTGTTGTCTTCAATAGTGTGTTATTGTTGATGAGGGAATCCATGTGGAATTACTCTCTTTGTTATATTGTATTATTTTTATGATTTTGTGGTTGTTTGAATTATTTGAACTAGCATTGTGTATTTGATTACTATGAATCTATTGATTGTTATTTTGTACCTTGATGACCATGAATCGTATTTTGGATTGTTTAAAAATGATTGAGAAGCCTTAAAAATGAATGAGCCAAGGTTCTACAGAAACGAATTCTACAGAATCCTTGCTGATGCACGAGCGCTCAGGCGCTCAACCGGTGCTCAGGCGCTGGAGCTTGAATGCTCAAGCGCCTAACGTCCCGAATGACTTCCAGAAACGTAGTTCAGTGAGTGCTCAAGCGCTGCGTGTTGAGTGCTCAAGCTCTCAATTAGCGCTCAGACGTTGGAGACCTGGCGCTCAGGGCAGTGTTGGTCAAAATATTGCGAGAAGATAATTATGACTCCAATAACTGATATGTTATAGTTAAATCACTACAACAAAAAACCCTTTTAGTGGCCATTATTTAGCAGCCATTAACTTATTGCCGGTAATTCTTTTTCTTGTATGAAATTCTCCCGGCAAATATTTATTAGCCACTAATAAACCATATTTAGTGGCAATTAGGCACAATGGCTAGGAAAAAGGATACAATTTATGCGGCAAGCAAACATATTTCCCTCTCTTTCACAAATTTTTTGCTGCGAACAAACACATTTCCCTTTTCTTCTCTACTTGTACTCTCTCTCAACAATGAGAATTTGCCCAAACTGTGACCCTCTTCCAACCCAGTCACCACCGTGAGACCACCTCTGCAACGCCTCAGCCGCGTTACCTTACTCTGCACCAGATCTAACACTAGCCTCTGTCCAGCAGATCACTGCCAGCCACCTCTGCCCTAAACACAATGAGCCACAACCCGGAACAGAGGCACCACCATCAAGCAATCCGCAACTCGTGAACGTCCTTATCAGTGCCAGAAACCGCTATCCTCGACTGAGCCAGCATCACCAAACCTGCGAGTCGTGCAGATCTGCCACCGTTTGCAACAACCTCGGCCAAACTCAGGGCCTCAGCCGCTCCTCCACCGCGAACCAGGAAAGATCACAGAGCCCAGCACGACCGTGCGTCCTTACCGGAGCTACGCGCGCCAGCCAACCCAGCCGTGGATCCAAATCCACGAACCCAACAGGTTTCACCGCTCCATCTCCCGAACCCAAACCCATTCTCCCCCTCCTTGCGTCTGCGTTTTCTGCTTCCAGAATAGTCTCTTCATTTTTTTATCAATTATTCAAACCATTGATATCTTCTATAAATCTCCTGTCAAGCTCTTTAAATTTGTTTTACTATTCGAAGTTATTATGATGAAGGATATTAAATTACGCCTCAGAGGTCCAATATATTGAGCAACATTTCCTTTTTTATGTTTTAACTAACTGTTATAATAAAGTCACATGTTTAAGAAAACAACTAATTATAAAGTATTTGCCAATCTCTCAAGTTGAACGGGTCTCACTGCATAATAATCATCTTGGGAGATAGTGAGAAACTAAATTGAAAAACTATTTGCTTAATTTTGTTTACGAGAATCACTTCTTGACTGAAAACTCTGCAGCATTTTGATTATAAGTTTTTATTAAACTTAAAAATAAGTAAATCCAAATAGGCATATCCCATTACTTTCATAATCTGCACCACAAAGGTGGAGCAGCTTGATAGCTTTGGTTTTACAACTACCCACTATCCCATTATCGTTTGTGTTGTATCATGTCTATTAGAGAGGAAGGCTAGATGGAATAATCTAGAAAGTTTTATAGAATAATCGAAGAATCGTAATGTGGAAGGTTAATAGATTTAATGGTAGCAGTCAGTCAATAAGGCTCCCCTTTGTATTTATCCCGGCCTATTTGCATATTCTTTCTTATCACTATCAATTCTCCAAATAGGAACTTGATTCCTTTTATCCAAGATCTAACCCACCTTCTTATGTAAGCCTTACACCTCCGTTCACACTTTGAAACCCTTCCAAAAGATATATGGTTGACTTCAAGTATAAATGTCAGCATACTCTACATTTTAATAGAGGCGTTAAGTCCATACTCCATTGAGAAGCCTATTTAGTCTCTATAATGAATATCATGTCTTTCTTCCTTTTTTTCTTATGTTTATTTAATTGCCTTTTTTTTTTGTTCATGGGCAGTAGCTCATCCGATAGCATTCTCATCCTTTTTCACTTACACTTACTTCCTAAGAAGCTTATATCAATTCTTTTTTTTCTCTGTTTTTATTTTCCTTTATATCTCAATCATGCCTACAATCTAATTTAATTATACTTGTTGTTTGACACTTGATCCAATTCTAATGTTTTGCAAATTTATGCAGGAATAATTCAAGCAAACTTGCTTTGAGTAACATGGATGAGACTACTGGTTGAGAACTTGCACTAGTTACAACACCGAGTAACCATACCAGCCAAGCGCCAGATCGCAGAATGGTTTGTTCCTCAGCTCTACTAATTTCAATTGCTTATCATTCTTGAGTTTGCAACTCGTCTTTCTTTATTTGTACACAACATAATCAACAAGATCTATGATGACTTAGTATGATTTTCTTCCCACATAATTAGGCTATAGATACACTTTCACACTGGTCCTCAAGATTGTTGTTCTCTTTTGCTGCTTTTGATTCTTGTGTTGTTTTTCTTTTCTTTTCTTTTCTTTGAGTAGACTTTCATTTTATACACAAAAGCTTATGATTGGGAATCGATTCTAACCTTTGAGTAACCTTTATGTAGTTCTGTTATATAAGTGTCTTAAGGATATGCACTACACAAAAAACTGATACTGATGTTAGATATTAATTTATCTTGTACTAATTCTCTGTTTTAAGTGCTTCTAAACTAACTCATCTTCTGTGCTGAGAAGCCAGCATTGTCCGTAGCCGTACAATATGGAACTTCCAAAATTAATATTGAAACATCATGTGGCGAGTGAACTTATCAGTAAAAAAAGTTTAGATCAAACAAGACAGTTTAATTTATCCTGATGTATATATTAAGAACCGAGAAAAGCCAAGCAGAATAATGTAGCTAGTTAGAGCAACATATACGTCAAGTGCTAATTTATGAGTTGCTTTTGGTAAGAGTGGTTTTGTTTTAACTTTTTATAGGTTCTGACGCAACTAAAGTTAATTAGTAGAGTTGACTTTGTCCACATGCCAATGTTACTGGGAAGTGGGAACCAACTTCAGGCTCTCTCAATTAAGTTAGATATACTAACTTGGATAATTTGATTGCATTTCCCTGGAAAGAAACTTAGGAAAACTTAATTTTGGTTAGTGAGTTTTTGTGTTTTTATTTTTAAATATCTATTGTATAACAATGTTCAGTTAAAACTAAGCTTTAGGATATACTATAGCTTCATTTAGTAGTACAAGTAGAAGTGCAGTTCCTTTCTTTGAATTCTCACTCTCAAACTATGGCCAGACATATTTGCAGGTAGTTTTTCTTATGTTTTCCATTTTTTTGGGGGGTGGGGGGTTATTATTTTGAAGAAAAAACTTCGAATCGAAGTAGTTGTCGGAAAATAATACGGTCTCTCCATTTCAAGGACACGGTTGGCTATTGATGCAAACACATGGGATGAGTACAAGAATCACAATGAAATAGACTAATATCTATTGTGCTTGTATTCTGATATGTGTTGTTTGTTATGCTGTAATTGGTACTGCTATACTGGTTCATGTGACAAATTTGTTTAATCATAAGATCTGCATGTTTTCAAATTCTAGTGTAGACCCAGCTGCTGCTGGATTATAGGTTACCTCATATGGGAAGCTAAAAATTCTTGATATCCTTGATTGGTAAGTAGAAACTACTTGATGTTGAATTTTTATCTGATATGTATGTTAATGTTTACTGGTTTACTAATAAATATGTTAATTTTTATTAACTTGTCAATAACCAAAGAATTGAACACTAAGCCACTGACAATGTAAAAACATAGCATAGAGTCTAAAAGCCTATTCGTGTTGATTTTGACTGGGGATTCCAGGAAGGCAGACAATGGGGTCGTGGTCGTAGTGGTGGCCAGGTGACCTGCTGTGCCGTTGTTTCCTATGGCTGTTTTTGTTATTGTCTGACATAAACTTCTGTTTTTTTTCTTTTTCCTTAATTTGTGCAGGTGCGTGACGAATATCGCACTGATTATGATCCTGATATCCTTCTATTTGTTTGACATAAATTTGTCTGCAATTTGTGTCCTTGTATGAATTATATGCTTGATTTTCTCCGCTACAAAACAATGAAAATAATACTGTTTTAATAGAGTACAACTACATAAATGTGGCAATTCTTAAAAGTTCAGAATATTAATATAACTAATATGGTTCATTAATGATTAACGTGCAATAAACATATAGAATCGAGTTTTGCCTTAGTGAGCTGTTAAAATTTCTTTAATTATGTTGACTTAACTTATTGCTTAATATTCTAGAATGGAATTTGCTTTTGATTAAGTATATCCCCACATTTTCAAAATAAAGAAAATGTTACTGCTGCTAAGATTTTAGTATATTCTAATTCTAACTCTTAGCGAACTATGAATACTCTCGTACCTTCAGTTGATCTTGAACCATAAATTTTACTGCAACATTATTCTTGAAGAATGAGATGCACTAGTTTTTATCTGTTTTCTTCTATCCTTTTGATTGATTGGATTATTGGAGCGACAAGTTATTATACTAGTCTCCTTTTAGTTTCCTTAATTCCACATACGTAGAGGTGGTTATGGAAAGTTGGTTCAGAAAGAGTTAGAAGTACAAAGGCAGCTTGTAGATTACGGTGCTGGTTCTTTGGGCTCTTTTCCACCAGTTATGCCAACTTCCTGTAAGTGACTCCAAACTATTTTTTACACAGATCTTCAGCTGCTAGGACTGTCTCTGGCTCAACATTTCACCTGTTTTGAAATCACTATAAATTTGGTTCATGTATTTTTTTTTCTTTTCCAGATTTCAATATTATGTGGTGACTTGTCCACCTACTTGACTTTTAAGATATGATAAGTAACACTGACTGGAAAGTGCATCAAATTACTTTACCAAAAAAAAAAAAAGTGCATCAAATTATGGACAAATGTCACCAACCCATTAAGCCATACCTATGTTTACATTGCTAATTGGGCCTAACATTGTGGCTATCTCTGAGTAAATATGCAGCACATGAGGCAGGCTAAATCTGCATCCTATTTATTGTGCAGTATGAAAAAATGGCACAAAGTGATGCCTTCAATAGCCAATAACACCTATATTGTATTTCTCGTCCTATTGATTTAAGTTTCCAGTTATCTAAGTCAGAAGTTCAATTTGTACTGTTTTAGATTTAATTTGTAAGTTTTAGTATAACGTAAATGCCATTGTGGATAACTAAGTTAGATCTGGAAGTAGCTATTGAATATAATGTGCATTAAAAAATTGCAATGATTTTTACAAGTTTCTTTGCTTATCATAAATATTCTGAATCTTATGGTGGTGGTTTCTTTTGCATTTTTGTTCATCATTCAGTTGAATATTGTCTTTAGTTTATTAGACACCAAATATGCTGTAAATCTTAATACTGTATGACAGGGCAGAGTACCAACATGTGCTAGTCTCATGGTAAACCAGCCTCCTATTTTTTTTGTCTAGGCAGTTATAAGCAGAGGAGAGTTTGGCGCTTTAGGACCTGATGGTAACTGCTGGCCCCGGATGGCTGGCATGGTACCTTCTGATGATGATGATGAGGTACTTTATTTATTTTTGTGGTTGTTTACTCATTATCATCTTTTATTTTATTTTTTTTATTAATTTTTTCCTTAAACTTTTCAAAAACTATATTTCACTATTTATTCTTGCTATGCAACTTGTTTAGTTTGACTGGGAAGGAGATTTACCTCTGAGGTATCAACAAAAGGATCTTATTATATATGAAATGCATGTGCGAGGGTTCACAAAGCATCAGTCAAGCAAGACCAAGTTCCCCAATACATATCTTGGTGTAATGGAGAAGCTTGACCACTTAAAGGTGAAGTTTCTTATCTTTTTCTAAAATAATTAAAAGAGTTCCTTGGGACATTTCTTTCTACCAGCGGATATTATGTGAAAAAAGTCCAGTATCTTGTTAAAACTTAGAAGTTATAGCTTCAATAATTTAATTTCTTTGCTGAAAATAATTGTTGGTTTCTATATGTGTCATTGTGTGGATTGAAAAAAGAAATTCATCAAAAGAGGAAAATTACATAGAAGAAGATAAGGTGACCTCTAAAAGGAAGTAATATTAAATCAAATAAACAATGCCTGCCAATCCGTCCTTTTATCTGCATGAGGTATACCCTTGAGTGGCCTTGACAAAAAGCCTTGAACCAAATACCAAAAAGAAATCATAATATGATGCAGTTGGGCAAGAAGTTTGAGTGCCTCCACTTTGCTGAATGGAAGGGTTGATTCCTAGTTCAACAGATTTCCTAATGGCAATTGAGAGATCAAGCAAGATGCTTCATCTTCAGTTCATTCAACCAAATTCCATCAAAATCTATTCTTTAATCCCATCTGTAAATCAGACAATCAGGATGGCAAAGAATACGCTTGCTGCACATTAGCAACAAGCACATCACCTTGCAATGTGACAGAATTAGACTGTGGACGTGCAAAAAACAAGATAGGATCAACTGATGATAAATGTGTAGGTAACATTGTTAATGGCAAAAAGATAGATATAGAACTATGACTATTTAAGAACAGGGCATTAATGTGTGTAACTAAATATAATAACTTGCAGAGGTATCAAGGAATTTGAATAGAAAACAAGAGAGGGCAGAGGACATACTTTTGTGATCAGGATTGAGAACAGAACACTCAAGAGCATTAGATCCATCCGGGCAATAACAGGAAAATTGATATTGAGTTGTATCATTCATCCCGCAAGTTCCTTTACTTTCCAGGCACATGTTAAGCATTCTTGAGCATCTGCAACAGTATAGTTCACCTCAAACCCATTCTTGATCATTTCTTGTATATCTTGATGAGTTTTCATGTTAATTCACTTAATTGTGTGATCATTTTGGTTAAGAAAAATTAAGGAACTTATCTATAAGTTATCAGGACTAAAAACACTAGCTAAAGAATAAAGTTCTGAAATTCTAGATAATATGTCCAAGGTTGACAGACATTAGATCAGTTTTCTTTTGAAATTTTTTGAAAGGATTGCTTTTGTCTTTAATTAGTTATTTCTCTATTCTATTTATTAGCCTCAACAAGAAAAAAAAATAATCTTCCTGTTGTAAAAAAATTATGTTTGGAGGTAATCTATTGCAGGTAATTTTTCTCCATTTCAAGGACACAATTGACTATTGATGCAAACACATGGGATGAGTACAAGAATCACAATGAAATAGACTAATATCTATTGTGCTTGTATTCTGATATGTGTTGTTTGTTATGCTGTAATTGGAGGTTTATATATAAAATTCATTCTCTAAGCTATAATTTCTACTCTCAGGGTCTCATAAGTGGCTCTGCTGAATTGAGGGAGCAGGCAGCATTGGGAGTTGGTGTCTTGATGACCAGTGAACAATTATTCAAGGAGTTTGTCATACCAATAATGTATTTAGAAACATCTGTATGTTATGATTTAAGTTCTTTAAGGATAAATATTATTATCACTAAAATTTTTGTTATTGACATTGAAATTTCACTTTGAATGACAAATAGACATAATATTTTTCGACAATATTAATAGTTAAGAAAAACCTCTTTAAATTTTGTCAAATCTTAAAAGGCAAATAAGCATAACATCTCCCGACAATAGTAATTGTTGGCATAAGTTTTACTAGTTGTCAAATGCATTGGGTTAATGAATCTTGAAATAGTTTTAGTAGCCATAATAATTGTTGATAAAATGCACATTTTTTTTCGACAATAAATGGGTCTTTACTGGCAATAACAAAGACTGCTAAAGACATTGAGAAGGCAAACTTAGAGATAGTTTTAGCGGCCATTACAATTGTCGTAAAAAGGCACATTTTTTTCGGCAATAAAATATTTTATTACCGGTAATAACAAAGGCCATTAAAAGACACCAAAGAAGGCAAACCTTGAGCCAGTTTTAGTGGCCATTGCAATTGCCGTTAAAAGGAACACATTTTCCTGGCAATAAAACGAGTCTTTACCGGCAATAACAAAGGTCGTTAAAAGACATCAAAGAAGGCAAACCTGGAGACAGTTTTAGCGGCCATTACAATTGCCGGTAAAGGACACACTTTTTCCTGGCAATAAAATGGTCTTTACCGACAATAATAAAGGCTGTTAAAGACATCAAGAAGTGAGATCTGGGGACATTTTTAGTGGCCATTATAATTGTCGGTAATTAATGGCCGCTAAAAGACTAACCTTTACCGGCCATAAAAAGGATATTTACCGGCACTCAGTGTAATGGTCGGTAAAACCTTTGCCGACACTGGATACAGTGGCAATTAATTAATTGCCGGTAAAGGTTTTTGCGGCAATTTTTATTGACGCTAAAAGTCATTTTTATGGCCGCTAAAAATCTTTTTTGTTGTAGTGAATTAAAGTAAATAGCTTAATTTATTAAGAGAATTCCTCTAGAGAGAGAGATTTTATAAGAATTGTTAATCTAAAGTGAAATTCCATAATGAACCTTAAGGAGTGTTTTACCACCTTGAGAACTTAATGCTATGTTACTTTGGGTCCATGAGTGGGACTAGGGAACTATTGATGTTTAAGTTGGACAAATTGTGATATGTTATGGATAAATATATTATTGTTGAATATACATGGATATTATTGGTGTTTATCTTGGCCAAAGTATGGCATGTTATGAGAAGTATATTATTGATGAATATAAATGATATGCATTGAGTCATCATGCATTTATGGAAGTCTGTTGGACTCTATTGTCAAGGTGGTGTATGCATAAGAGATTAAATTACACCTTAGTGCGGGTGTGAGTAGACTAAGTGTAGGTCATATTGTTGGCCTTGGGGGCATCGGGGTGCGGATGTCTCACAATAGGCAGTGGTAGCTCTACTGGGGCCGTGGGATAGACCGATGCAAATACACCGATGATCCAATCTGAGACACTGTCCTATATCGCGATCTTATTGAGAGTGCCATGTATAAGCCATGTTGCGCAAAATATTATTTTTCTAATAAGCACTTTATTTATAGGCTAACGAGATACTGGTATGAGTCCTTGATTATTCTCTCCGAATGTTTATGTCTAGCTCCATGAAGTAGGATTTTGGTACCATATGCATTCTGCGTTGTCGATCTCATTTTCATTATGGAATAAGTGTCCATAACTGTGAAATTATCTCTTTTAATATTGAAATAATTATCTAATTGATGAACTGCTTACTGCTTGAGATATTATTGTTGTTTCCCTTTTATAACCTATTTTCATTATTACTGCTGATATATATATATATATATATATATATATATATATATATATATATATATATATATATATGTTGTGATGTGGGCACCCTGCGTCGTTCTGTTTTCTTACTATCATATTGTTATTGAATGCTGGGTGTCCCACCTCTTTCCTGTATCTCTGTATTTCTGTTTATTTATATGCTTTTGAGATGACATCCGTGAAGAAAGGGAATCGCCAGAGTTCCCTGGTTTCTGGCCTGACTACGACTAGTGCTTGCTTGAAGATGTCGTCTCATCCACGTAGATTTCTGGGTTATGCGAGGATGACCTTCCACAGAGGTCCTGACTGTTGGCATTTAAACCTGCGCAAGGACCATTGCATTTATCATGGGGACTTGACGGTGTCGTTAGCTTGTGGTTGCTATGACCCGCCTGTTTTTTATTTTACTACTTTTGTTCATTTGGAGTTTTACCTACCTGTCCGAGATTTGTGGGATGATCTCTATTACACCCCATAGTAAGATTCATTCATATCCACTGCTCGAGCCTCTGCTCGAAATTCTATCGCTCCGATGATGATTTCATCTGACGAGGAAGACCCAAAGGAGGATCCGGCTACGGTTCCTTCTCGTCAGTCTTAGGGGACCAGTATTGTCGGTGGCTACTGATGACTATCCGTATATCTTTTTGGGAAGCCTGATGTTTTGCCATTTTTTATGGGCTGTATATTTGTAAACATCTTGGGGTAGGTAAAGCTTTTACTTTTTGTATACTTGATGATGTATTTAAACAGGCTTAATGCATATATATTTATATATATATAATATGTGGATGTATGGTTTTTCTTTCATGTCGATTTATCCTGTAACTATATTCATTATTATCACAAAAAAAAAAAGAATTTACATTTACCCAATTACTATACATTTACGATTGAAGAAGGCTTAATTATATATGAAAATGAACTGGGCCTTAATTCATGATTTATTATTTTCCACATTTTTATTTCTTTTTATTATGATGTGACATTTCCTCTTCTTCTAGAAAAAGAGGCGTTACAAGTACATCTATGTAGCACTTCATGAAATAGTCATACACATTCTCCTTGAACTAAACATAATTGAGATCTTTGCTTTCTTGTTGCAATGCTCACTCTTAGTACTTGGATTATCCTACAAAGTATTGCTCACTTAAAATATAGTTAGTCTAAACTCATAATTCAATATCTTCATATAATCTATTAAGTACATCTATGTAGCATAAGTATCATTCTTTTTATCATGTATTTGTCTTCATCAAAACTTAACATATTAAATCATTGGGGCAAACTTATTTCCACAACATGAATGGAACAGTGGGAATGCCGCGACATAGAGATACTTGCGCCGCAACGGACATGAACATTCAAACTCATGCTGCAACATACGCTACTCACGTCGTGGCATAAAAAAAATATTCCAACTCACGCCACAACATAAAGCAGACATGCTGTGTCATACAAGCATTAACGTCATTATACGCTTAAAAATCCCATCGTACGCCACGACATACAATAGCCACGCCACAGCGCAGGGACAAAAATGGTGCTTTTGCCTAGCAACACCCAGGGCAACACCAAGATCAGGTCATTAACATGCATTCTATACAAAAATCTAAACAGACACGCCCAAAAACAAAAAATAATAGCAAAAAAAAAAGATAAAAAGCAAAAAAAAATGAGAAAATTATACAATGAGCAAAATAAACTAAAATAAAACATAGCATACCTTGAAAAGAATGACAAGAGTGAAAATGAAGGGGTGGGAAGGTAGGAAATGCAAGAGAGACACTAAGAGAATGCTAGAAAATGACTGGAAATTAGAGGAAATGCGAGAAAAACAGAGAAAATGCAAAATGCCGCAACATATAATTCGTTCTGGTGCATCACACCGCGACTTGCACACGCCTGTGCCACGGCATGAATTCAAAATTCCCTCTTTTAATAAATAATTAAATTATTATTATTATTATTATTATTATTATTATTATTATTATTATTATTATTATTTAAACGAAGCACTTGCCATGCGACATACATGGTGCGTCGCAGAGTGGAGCTCTTGAGTTTTTGGCCCTGAGATTCCAAAGCCTAGTGTGCCACGGTGTGAGAAGGTGTACGCCGTAACATGAGGAGTTTGTCTGCAAAATTCTGTAGCAGACTCAATTCAGTAGCAATTTCTACTTCCTAGAGGTCTCTAGCACCTGCAAAATTAGTCTAAATGGTTAAGTTATAGTATGTATAACCAAAATATAACAAAACTACAAAATCAAACATACTAAATATGTAAGATAAAAACAAAAGGATAAGAATAATATTTATTCTAGTTCAGCCACTAAACCACTTGTGGCCTACGTTCAGTCCTCAAAATACTATCCGAGATTTTTCACTATCAATACAAGCTTAAATAAGCGCTTGCAACTGTTACAAACAAGAGGACTTTTCACACACAGGGAAACTCTACCCTTGTGCTAAAGCCTCACTTTTCAAGGATACCTCACCCTTACATAAACCTTTGAGGGATGCCTCACTCTCATTACAAAGAAGTAGAAAATAGATGAAGAGAAACTCTCATAAAGAGCAAATAATACAACTTGAAGCACTAAGAAGCTCTCTTAAGGATATCTCAAAGTTTTGGAGAAAAGAGCATAGGAAATATAAGAAAATTGTAAATCACGTGTTAAAGGAAGCAAAGATTGATTCAGATAGTTAGGCAGCTTGCAAAGGTGACCCAAGATCTCTATTTATAGAGTTCTTTGAAGAAAATAGATGTTTGAGCAATTAATTCTCCAATTAAATGCAAAGAGACATTGGCTGTTTGAAAATAAAGTATCATGTTTATTCGAATAACTTATGTGTTATTCGAATAACACTGATTGTAAAGCCTCGTGAAAACCAATTTTGATATAAGTTATTCAAATACCCTGAGAGTTATTCGAATAACTCTGTTTAAAAAACATTTCTGAGAAACAAGTCTATTCGAATAACTATATGGTTATTCGAATAGTTCATTTAGAAACACAAGTCCAGGAATGACTTTTATTTGAATAGCATAAGGGCTATTCGAATGATTTTTTTGAAAACAAAGGGATTAAGGGAATTTTAAACACATTTATTCAAATAACCCCTGATAACAAAAGTTTCTAATGACTTGGTTTATTCGAATAAAGAGGACTTTATTTGAATAACCATGTTGGAAAACATTTGTAAATACTTTGGAAAACTATCAAGATGATTATCAAAAACACCAAAACCTTTTAATTAAATGTCAGGGCTATTGTGAATATTGAGATTTAGTTTAAAAGCATTTTTATCCCTTCTTGCAAAAACAATGAGATATCCAAAGAGACTCCATACAAAAGACTCTAACCCTGTGTTTGGATGTTTTTTCATTAACGGAACGGAACGGAATAGGTGGGGATGGATCGGAAAGGAAAGGAATGGAATGGAACATAGTTCCCCCCTCTTTGTTTGGAAGATTCATTAACGGAACAGAACGGAACATGTGTTTCCCCTATTCCACCTCAATTTTGGGGGAACAAAAATTAGACATTTGGGGGAAGAGGGGGGAAATGATTTCTCACGTGTTCCGTTCCATTCCTATGTATTTTAAAACTTCCAAACACAAAAAATTATTCCTGTTCCCCTTATTTCCTTTCCGTTCCCCTCATTACCTATCATCCAAACATAGTGTAAGTCCTAAAGCTATTCTTGAAGAACTTGGACTTGGTCTTCCCATCATCTTCATGTTTATTATCATCAACACCAATCTTCAATGACTCGTAGCTAATCACATATTCCATAACATCATCCCTATCTATATATTCATATATGGATGTCAAATATAAAGCAAGGGAATTATCTATAAAACTAGAATGAAATGCATTATTATCTACTTGATCAATCATACCTATGTACGAGCATTCTTCACGATCATTTGGAAATTTCATGGCTTTGTAAATGTTAAAGGTTACCTTTTCATCATTGACTTGCATAGTAAGTTCACCTTTTTGCACATCAATCATAGTTTTACAGGTAGCTAGGAAAGGTCTCCGAAGAATTAAGGGTACATTACAGTCCTCCTCCATGTCTAGGATGATAAAATCAGCTGGGAATATAAACTTGTCTACCTTGACCAAGACATCTTCAATACTTCCCCTTGGATAATTGTAAGAGCAGTCAACTATTTGGAGGGTCACCAATGTTGGCTGGCATTCCTCTAAATCTAGCCTTTGGAAAATTGATAAGGGCATGAGATTTATACTTGCCCCCAAATCACATAGAGCCTGTCCAAGGAACTCATCTCCAATGATGCAAAGAATTGTGAAGCTTCCCGGATCCTTCAATTTAGGAGGTAGCTTATTTTGAAGAATGGCACTACATTCCTCTGATAGTGCCACTATTTCAAACTCACCCAATTTTCACTTTTTGATAGAATATCTTTCATAAACTTCACTTAACTTGGCATTTGTTCCAGTGCTTCAACAAAAGGAATGTTGATGTGTAACTTTTTGAAGACTTCTAAGAATTTCTTGAACTGTTCTTCTATATTTTCTTTAGCAAAGTGATTAGGGAATGACAAGGTAGGGGAGCTCTTGTCATTTTTCTTAAACTCCTCTTTCTTTGGCTTTTCTTTCTTCTCCTCTTCAACTTTGCTTCGAAATACCTCTTTCTCATTTGATTGTTCCAAAGCTTTGATTTTTGGATTGCCTTTGATTTCTTTACCACTTTAGAGAAAGATAGCTTTGCAATGTTCTTTTGAGTCACCCCTTGGATTGTTAATGGTGCCATTAGGATGTGACCCAATAGAACGGTTGTTTATTGCACTTGCCAGCTGCCCAACCTATGCCTCAAGTGCTCTTATTGAAGTTGTTTGGCTTTGAATAATGGAATCATTTTTATCCAAATGAGCATCTATCTTGGACATGTAGGAATTTATTTTGACCATCAGTTACATGAACGTGTCTTCCAATGATGGTTTCTTCTCCTACATGGGCTGCCTTGCTTTTAAGGAGAAACTAAGAGGATAATTTGGTGTCTCATTTGCAACAGATGAAGAGGATGCTCCTTAATTGTTGCTCCAAGAAAAATTAGGATGGTTTCTCTATCTTGGATTGTACTTATTCGAATAGGGGTTGTTTTGTTATAGGCGATAATTCCCCACACATTGAGCACTTTCTGAGAAGGAAAGACATTTATCACTTGCATGATTATCACCACACATGTCACACAGAACAAATGGGCTTTGATGATGGCTTGGTCCCAAACTATCTAGCTTGTTAGCAATTGCTGCCACTTGAGCTGATAATGAAGTAATGGCATCAACATCATGAACTCCTGCCACTTTCCTTGGAGTGTTTCTTACTGAAGGCCATTGGTAGCTATTGGAAGCCAATTCTTCTAATAATTGGAATGCATTATCAAAAGATTTGCTCAATAAAGAACCTCCAACAGCTACATTAACTATGGGATAGTGGTGTGGTAGCAATCCCTTATGAAAAGAATAGACTTGGTGCCATGGAGGTATCTCATAATGTTGACACCTTCAAAGAAGATCCTTGTATGGCTCCCAAGCTTCATACAAGGACTTAGACTCAGATAGGGTGAATGACGTGATGTCATTTGCCATTTCAATTGTCTTAGCTTGTGGAAAGTATTTATTCAAAAACTTGTTGCACATATCAGTCCAAGTAATAATTGATCATGCTGGTATAGATTATTGTTGGGAATTGCAGATATATCACACAGTGGAATAATAAAAATTCCCACCAAGGATCCATGCGAAAATGACTATAATTCGAGTTTTAAAAGAGTTTACTTCTTGAAGCGTGATAAAATTAAACGATGTGAATCACCAACACCATAATAGCAATGATGTGTCTGCGGTATCCACACGAACAAACTCATGAATGTCCAACGTCTGCAAAAGGAGTTCCACGTCTCTTACATAATGCTAGCTGCGAAGAGAAGAGAAGAAAAACTTGTCACTCTCTTACTCATTGGTTCTGTCAATTGAGGCTAGGGTTTGTAATGCATGCCTTAATAGCCCCTTAGCAGTGCTATTTATAATAGCTACTGCCTTATGCAAGTGAGAGCAGCAGTAGGTGAGTTGTGCAACCCTAGATTCATCTGTTATGAGTCCAACCCACGATTGAATCCCAGTCCAACTTGGATTCTAATTGCTCCAATTTAATCTGCTCCATGTATGCGACCTTATAGGTTCTCATGACATTGGTAGTAATATTAATATCCTATTTTAATATAATAAGCAATGAGTTGTATCTAGCAACATATCACTGCTACACAAGTAGTAAGAATGTCAATGATTTGACATAACCTTTCTGTGATCAATGTTACCGTGTAGTTTAGTCTATTTGTCCAGATATCTAGATTAAACACAAGGCATGGAACATGTCACCCTTGTATAGTTCAATCGTCCATTTCCTGATACTCGAGTAGATGTAGTAATCACAAATGAGATCAATATGTCATATTGACTCATTTGAGCATGACCATGTATTTTGTAGTCTCACTCAATCAGGGGGCCTGAAGATATCACTCCTGTTATGTAGGAGGGACAAATCCCATCTAGGTCACTTACATCCCTTCACATGATTCGCGGTAGATCTAATAATCAACTTTATAATCATCTTATTACATATAACATTTGATGGCATTAAAACATACAACTGCTCATGTAGGAATTGTAGTGATTTTATGTCAAAGGACCACATGCACCATTATCACTATGAGAATCACTTATGACACTCATGTAATGATCCACGTAGCATTCTCATGGCGGGTTTGTCCAATACATCATTACTCTAATATGTATCCATGTGAAGACTTGATATCTCAAATCCATGACCTATGAGATGTGACCATCAGTCTACGCATATATTAGTCTCAATGTAGTATTATCGTCTTTATTAACAATAATACTTGACTAAGGACATTTAAGAATAGTGTTCTATTTCTATCTGATAGGATCTCACGATCAGTTCATCCACTTGATGTCTTATGGCATCGAACTTACTATTCTAAGGACTTTATTATGTATATCATAAATAACACAATAAATGAAATGCCTCATATATTAAATAAATAGCATAATACAATGTATGTAAGACAGTCAAAATAAATTGGCCTCTAGGGTATATACTAACAATTGTAACCAACTCTTGGCTCTATCCCTAAGAGAAAATGGAAAAAGCCGTAGGCGAATGACATATTTAGAGACTTCATTGTGCTTGTATGTGTCACAAATCTCTAGGAAATTTGATAAGTGAGCATTGAGATCTTCACTTGACAAACTACCAAATTGCATTGAAGTTTGTATCATTTGAATAATGGTCAGTTTGATCTCAAAATTGTTGGTGTGGATGGAAGGTCGTCTTATGCTTGATTAGAGGTTCTCCATTTAAGGAGATGCAAACTCCCGCAAAGGCCTAGTGTGGTTATGATCATCCGTCATTGTGACTATACCTATAACAGAGAAAGAATGAAAACTTAAATTAAAATGAACTAAAAGAAACTTAAATTAGAACTAAGTAAGCTCATTGTCAATATTAGCAATATAGAAATAAAGTCATGTCCCAGGAACGGCGCCAAAAACTTGTTTTTGGCCCTTTTTTGTATCGCAAGTGCACGGGTCGCACAGGTAATAAAATGATAAGTAGGATATCATTCCTATAAGGACAAGGACTAAATCTAATGTTAAATATCAACTAATAGCTCAATTAATTCTATTCAAGAACATTTAATAAGGGAAAGATGTGTATATGATAATTATGAAGTCAAGACTTAAATGCAATAAATTTGGGAATAAAAGATAATGATTAGAGAATAGGGAATCCTTCTTCACCCTGTTATGACCTTTTGTGTACCGCAAGTGTACGGGTCGCGAAAGTAATATAATAATAAGAAAGATCGTCTCCACAAGGATAATGGATAATATCTAATGCCAACTATTAACCAATAGCTCAACGAATTCTATTCAAGCACATATAAATTAGTCAAAGTGTGTGTAGACAAAATTAGGCAAAAAAAAAATAATAATAAACTAGAAGTACAAGACAGTAATGAGAGCAAAGGGACTTCTTCTTCACCAACTACTTTACTTGACAACTTGTAACCATTTTAAGCAACAATGATACTAGTTTTGTTAGCCTAAGAAGCTACATTAGTTAAAAGCATATGTCTAGGTCATTTAATCCTATGCCATTTGCCTAGCCCACTATGTGTCCATGAGAACTAGAGCAAACAACATGCATTATGGTTGATTCTTAACAATGGCTATACATGGCTAATAGGTAAATATCTATCCTATTAACAAATTAATTCATCCCACCATTATAATGAAATTAAACATGCATCATCCACGTCTATGATCTAAAATCTAGATTCCTATGTCTAGGTCAAAAGATTTTATCAAATCACAATATATTGATGGCCAAATATCTATGGGCATTAAGAGGAACATGGATGAACAAAACCAAACATCATTATAAACTTAAAAGGTTATAAAGTTACCAATGTACATAGAAGGGTCCAAAGGAATCCCTAAAAACAACTTAGCTACCCATGGAATACAAAAATCTCAAGACAGATTTCCTACCCATGGCCTAGAGAAAGAGAGGAAGAGAGAAAAAGGAAAAATTCTATAATAAGATCTTGGGAGGCTTGATCCTCCTTGGATGATGATGGTTTTCCTTCTAAATCTCATCTAAGCCCTGAAAAATGACAAAAACGAGTCTTCTCTGTGTTCTGTCTCGTCTCCCACCTAACTCTCCTCAAAATATTTGATGAACCAGTATAAATAGACAAAGCTCGTGAACTTGCACCACGGCGTGACCATTGTTGCGCCACGGCATGAATGCCTATGTGGTTAAGTGAAACCAGTGCTGATAAACGCACGCCGCGGCGTTGCATCCTTTGCATTGCGACGCTCTAGCCTCTATCTTCAGTATGCGCTGTAGGTAGAGAGCGAGATGCCACAACGTGCTAAACCTTGCGCCACAGCGTAATAAGCTGGAATGCATGTTAAGCTTCCTTCTCCCATGCAAGGTGTTGATTTGCTTCATTTTATCAGTTTAGTGCCCATCCTGCAATAGAGAAGTCACTCAATTAATCAAAAGTGTAAATCTACTTAATTTAACAAAGAATAGACAGGATTTTGGCAAGATCAGAGAGGAAGACATTAACATGAATTTCAATTCAAAGTGAAGGAAAAGTATTCTAATCATGTCTAAGCACAAGGACTAAGGGATCAATGTACCACCAATATGAGGCACAAATAACTACATTTTATGGAGTTATCACACCCCCAAACCTAGATTTTTGCTAGTTCTCAAGCAAAAAAAAGCATGATTACACTTGTATTGACACAACATACATCAACATGCATCTGGCAACAAAAAATGAATTGTAATTTCAATTATTTTAAAACTAGCATGTGATGATTGCATAAAGCCTTAAAGAATGCCTATTCCTCACACTCCGCTTTACACATACATAATCTTTTTCATGCTGACAAGTAAAGCTTCCTAACATGCATAATAGATTTTCCACCATCAAGCAAACAAGACTTCATCAATTCAAATTACACTCATCCAAATAAGCTTATGGTCATACATATGGAAATGAATCAAAGAATCCAAAAGATTGTAATTCAACTCTCTCTCTACTAATGTAAATCATACATAACTGAGGATAAAAAAGGACTTAATTAGCTTGTAATGTAAGGCCGTGGTTCAGGGTTAAAGAACAAAAGGGAAAGGATAATAAACAAACATTGAGAAATAAAGAATATGAAATTTTAAGACTTGAGTCACTAAGTTACACAACAAGGGTGTGTAAAAAAAATTAAATAACTGGACTTTCTAGAACCACTCTTTTATTTGTTTTGCTATTTGGATTTATGATTTCTTCATTTTTATTTTCTTTTCTCATTCTTTTTCTTTTTCTCTTTTCTTTAACCAATTTCTTTCACATACATGGTTCCTTCAAATCACTTCTACATTGAAACAAGCACTTACACCCTTTAATCATAAAACTCAAGTCAAGAAATATCATATCATGCACTCAACAAACAATGATGGTTGGAGAAAGAATGCAATGTTTTCACATGCATTAGAATGGCTATATAGGGTTAGGAAAATGAAGGTAATGAAAAACATATAAGGCCAAACAAATACAAGGCTTCAAAGGGGACCTATAGATATTAACTTGGCTGCTTTCACCTTTTTGGCGCTTTGGGGGCATGTTGGTAGCAGAATTAGAGTACCTGATTCTGTCAAAAAGAGGTTTGCAATGAAAACAATGAAATATGTGAATAACAAACACAAAGTATTTAAAATGAAAACAAATCATGGTGGTACATAAAAAGCATGGTAAAAAGAACAAAAAAATGTACCCACCAAGGCAAAAAGAGGAATATAATTAAAATATGTAAGAGTTAAGCAAATAGGAAGGCAACACTGCAGCGTTCACTTTGAGGGCAACGGTGCCAAAAGATCATGCCGCGGTGCGCATGAACTTTCTGAAAAAGAAATTCATGCACACAACAATTGTAACGCCTCTTTTTCTCAATACTCACAAAGAAGGAACGTCACACCATAGTAAAGCGAAACATGAAACGAAATAATTTAAACCGCAAAAAATAGTAATTATTTTTAAACTCACGGACCCAGTTCATTTTATGGTTATTTAAATTCCTTCACAAATGTCACTATTTTTTTTTGTTAAATCATATCATTACCAAGTAAAGTCAAAAGAGTTAGTTTAAGAATCCATTACATATAGAGATAATAATTAAAACAGTCGCAATAAAGAAACCGACGTAAGTTAACCATACACATTATATATATATATATATATATATATGGGACATATCTAGTGAGATGAGTTTTTATTGTGAGAGGATGAGAGGAGTAAATCTTGACCATACAACCATACATGGATGGTCAAGATTAAAAGTTACTTAAAGGTCATGTGACCACTTAAAAAAGTCACATGCATTTATGTTCTAATCTTGACCATTCATGTAAGATTCAATGGTCAATATTTACTCATCTCATCTCTTATAATAAAGATTCCTCTCACCGAGTAAGATCTATATATATATATATATATATATATATATATATATATATATATATATATATATATATTCATATCTATATGCATAAGCTTATTTAATTACATTTCAAAATATACAAAAAGCAAAAGCTTAACCCACCCAAGGTAGTCACAAATTTACATCCATCAATCTAGCAAAACGTCTGGCTCCCCCAAAAAGATAACGGATAGCCATCAGTAGCCACTGACAGAATCAGTCCCTAAGACTGACTAGAAGGAACCGTAGAAGGGTCCTCCTCAGGGTCTTCTTCGTCCGATGAAATGTCCATCAAAGCGATAGAGCAACGGGCAGGAGCCCGAGCAGTGGAAAGAAAAGAGTCATCACGTGGGGTGTAGTACATGTCAGCCCATATATCCCTTACGGGCATATAAAACTCTAACCAGACAAAAACATGAAAATCAAAAATAGGGGCATCATAACGACCCCATGCCAAGGACACAGTCAGCTCTCCATGGTACACGCAACGGTCCGTCTGCACGTTTATGTACCAGCAGTCAAGGCCTCCATGAAAAGTGATCTGTGTATAGCCCAAAAATCCACGAGGGTGCGACGTCATCCTCGATAAGCTTCAATCTCAGTCTGGCCAAAAGCCGGGAAACTCAAGAGCTTCCCCTTCTTCACACGTGTCTTCTCAGAAGTAAACAAACCGACATAAATAAAGGAAACACAGAAAGAGGTGAGACACCTAGCTTTTATTGCCAATATGGCAGTAAGAAAACAAAACGGCGCTGGAGGCCCACAGATAACACAATTTATACATTTGATAACAGCAATATTAAATTAACAGTGAAAGCAAAGAAACAACAATTAATTATAATAATTGCAATAACATGTAAACCACAGTAATATTCCTAGCAGTCAACAGTTCAAATAATCAGACAATTATTGTAGTAATAAGGGCAGTTATATTCATAGTTATAAATGTTCATGCTCAATGAATCATGAGACTGACAGTTCACAATGCACAAGGCACCAAAAATCCTACTCCATGGAGTTAGACATTAACATTTTTCGGAGTGAATGATCAAGGAGTAATGTCAGTATATCATTAGCCTTAAAAATATAGTGTGCTTCATCTCATAAAAAACATTTGCGCAATTGGCTTATAGATGGCACCTCAACAGTTGATCGCGATATAGGACAACGTCTCAGTCAGGATCGTCGGTGTGTCGCATCGGTCTATCCCACGACCCCAGTGGAGCTATCACTGTCTATTGTGAGACATCCGTACCCCGGCGCCCCCGGGGCCAACCACTATGACCCTATGCATAGTCTACTCGCACCCGCACATATGTGTTATTCAAACTCTTAGGCATACATCGCCTTTCTAACAATGTCCAACGGACAACACATATGCATGACGACTCAATTTCAATCATGCATGTTCATCAATGATGCATTCATCATAAGCATACCACAATGGTATTTATATATATATACATACATATTCACTTCTCAACATCATCACATCATGATATTCTCAAGTACATAATCAACAAGTGCTTAGCCCATAGAGGGGTCCACAATAGCATAGAGTCAATTTCCATGTCAATATATTTTTCTAATGTTCATCCACTATCCCAAGTCCACATTATGGATCCACATTTTCAAAGTCTTAAGTTTTAATTAATTATGAAAATTTTAAGTTACTTAACCCTTCAAAACCGTGGCCTTCTAAGTGTTATTATCCACTTTAATTCTTTCACTTCATTAAGAATTATACATGTCCCTAAGTCTTAGATTTCCAAAGATGCACCAAGGCATCATGTAGCCTCAAGGTTTTCTCTCTAAAACTGTGACCTTCAATGGTCTTCAAAGTTTAAATTTTTCACCACATTATGCATTAGTTAATTGATATCTAATCACTTAAATTTCATTTTACACAAAATCAATCTAAATCCTTAAATTCCAATACCAAAACCGTGGCATCAATTTGGGGTAATAAACCCCTAAAATTTTCCATTCATAAATTTTAATGTTATCATTCAACATCTAATTTCATAAGCTTTATGCATTTGTGTACAAAACAAATTCATAACCCGAAATTTCCATCCAAAATCCTGGCCATCATGTTAGGGTAGGAAACTCCAAATTTTCCATTTAGCAACCCTAACATGATCATGCATGTTTAACACTTCCAATTTACTCAAGAACACCAATCAAACATTAATCAAATCCAAGAACACATGAACAAGCAAAAATCATAAAACAACATGAACATACAAGAGTTCCCTCACCACCAAGATTGGTTGAAGTGAGTAATCTCACTCTTACGTAAGGAAGAATCACGAAAATGGTCTCCTTCAAGCTCCTTGAAGATTCGGTTTCAAGGCTCCAAGAAGCCTAGGATTTTCAAGAAAATGAACCAACATCAATGGTTGAAAAAGAATGGATCCATGGCCATCAAAGAGACCATGGAACACGAAAATGAAGAGAAAAGGGAAGAAAGATGAAAACTTTACCTCAAAGTTAAGAGCTTTGCCTTGGAAGACAATGGAGAAAGGTTATATTTTTGGAGAAATTTTCAAAAGAGAAAGTGTAGAGGAGATGAAGGTGAGTGTAGAAATGAGCTTGGTGAAGAGAAAAATCAAAGAGATTGGTCACCAATGGAGGCTGAAATTTTGGATGGGAGAAGGAGAGGTAGAGAGAAGGAAGAGGAAATAAAGAAGAAGAAGTTTAGAGAGAGAAGTGAATAGATGCATAATGAGTGAAATGGCTAAGTGTGTTAAGTCACATTTCCCTCCTTTGGGCATGGGTGAGCCACGACAATGAGAGGGGAGAGAGGGGGGAAATTTTGGCTTCTCATGCAAGCCAAGGGTAAGGTTGTCTTTTGGACAAAGCTTCTCAAAGAAGCGTACAAAATTTTGAATTAAAGTAAACTTGATTAGACATAAAGTAGATTGCATTAGGATAATGTGGTAGGATTTTTGACACATGTTATTATCCGATGGACAGTTACTATAGTTGACAGAAGTCAGTATTAATTTATTTGATGGATGAAATTTACACAACGTTTTGTCATTTTGTCTGTTAAATTTTCTTGAAAAACGTGAAACCTCTTAAACTGTGTCCAGCCTCGAGTTTAGTAAGATCCCCCATCGATGTTTCCACAGATCAAGGTTCTCAGGAAAAATATTTCATTTTTCCGGCTCCGCTCAGTTTGCACGTAAAACGATGAATAATATTAAAATATTTCATATTTTCAGAAAAATCTAGAAAAATTTCAAAAAATCACAAATATTAAAAAATGAATATTTATAATAAAATAAATAAATTTTGGGGTGTTACAACAATGCTAACCCCCTGAGCATGAAAAGCCCAGAATAACAACAAAAAGCAACCCACAATGCAAAAGAACTCACTTAGACTAACCCAAGCAAACTTCAAAAGGAGGGAAAAGTCAGATTTAATGGAAAACAAAACATGAAATAGAAGAGATAAGGGGAGAAAATGGGTAACCTAGAGAGAAAAATGAAGCGATAAATGAAGAATATGCAAGAAACCAAAAGGAAAAATGAGAGAAAGCGTGAGAGAGAAAGAGGAACCACCAGAGGGGTTGACAAGGGTTTGTGTTGATAACACAAACCCTAGCCTCTTTTTATGCAGGTAGCCAACATCACGTTATGTAACCCCAATGAAATGCACATTTCACTGAATTCATTTTCCTTTCATTTTTTTTTATAATGCACACCGTGACGTGAATCTTGGTGCGTCGCGGTGTTGCACTCGCAGCCTCCTTACCCTGATAATCCTGAGAGTATAATGTTGTGGTACAATATTGGGGCACCACAACATGAAGCTCTAAGGAATGGAACACTGATAAAGTAAGCCTAAAACGTCGGGGCGTATACTTGGAGCGTCGCGGCGTGAGGAGCTAGTCTGTAGAATTCTGCATCAAAAAGCATTTGGCAGCTACCTCTATTGACCAAAAGTCTCTACCACTTGCAAAAATAGTCTAGTTAGTTAAATCATCAAATGCATAACCAAAATATTATGAATATCAAAATCAAAGTTTGCAAACACTAGACTCAAAATGAACGAATTGAGAGCACATGTGGGTTATCTCAAAAAGGGGCCTTTTATAGTCGAGGCAGGACTTTCTCTAACTTTTCATGTTGGGGTAGCCAATGTGACAGAGGTTTTCCCTCTATCAAATTCTCCACCCAAGTAAGGCTTTAAGCGCTGGCCATTGACCTTAAAGGATGATTTGCCATCAAGATCCGCAACTTCAATTGCCCTATGGGCAAACACATTTACCACCTAGAACGGACCTGACCATATGGATTTAAGCTTTCTTGGAAAGAGCTTAAGCCTAGAGTTATAGAGTACGACTTATTGGCCTTGCTCAAATGTCTTTTGCACAATCTTCTTATCATGCCACCCCTTAACTTTCTCCTTATACAGTTTTGCATTCTCATAGGCTTGGAGCCTAAATTCATAAAGTTCATTGAGCTGCAATAACTTCTTGTCACCGGCAGCTTGCAAATCAAAATTCAGTTGTTTAATCGCCCAATAAGCATGATGCACGAGCTCGATGGGAAAATGACAAGCTTTTCCAAGCACAAGCTTGTATGGGGACATACTAATAGGGTTTTTATAAGCAGTTCTATATGCCCATAGCACATCATCAAGCCGTCTTGACCAATCCTTGCGGGAGGGAGACACAGCTTTCTCAAGTATTCTCTTGATTTTCTTATTGGATACCTCCGCTTGTCCACTTGTTTGAGGGTGTTAAGTTGTGGCAATCCAGTGAGTCACCCCATATTTGGCAAGGAGAGCCTCAAAATACATATTGTAGAAATATGACACTCCGTCACTGATAATGGCTCGAGGAGTACCAAAACGGGTGAAGATTTGTTTCTTCATAAGTTTATCACTACCTTAGAGTCATTGGTAGGAAATGCACTTGCTTTCACCCATTTGGACACGTAGTTCACTGCGACAAGAATGTACAGATTCCCATAGGAAGGAATGAAGGGGCCTATGAAGTCGATGCCCCAAACATAAAAAATTTCCACTTCGAGAATGAAATTGAGGGGCATCTCATTTCTCCTTAATATGTTCCCCAATTTCTGACATCTATCACACTTGCTAACATGGAAGTATGCATCCTTGAAGAGAGACGGCCAATACAAGCCAGATTGGAGTACCTTGGCTACTGTTTTGTCACCACTATAATGATCTCCATAAGGGGCTGTAACACCCCAACTTTTGGCTAAATTATGATTTTGCCCCAATTGTGTTGTTTTCTGTTTTCTGTGTGTTATAAAATTAATTTGACTATTTCGTTACTGTGTTTTAGTGTTTTGTGTGATTTACTTTGAGTCAAGAAAATAATAATTTTCGGGCCGAAGAAATTTTATTTTAATTATTCGACGCTGGGGGATCTTACTAAACCCAATTCCGAATAATACATGTATCAATCTTTTAATTTTTAGAATTTATCTGTACAATAAAATAATTTTATATTTTTATAATATTATTTTATTAGTCAGTACAAATAAAACAACCATGGACCCGAAAAAGTTTGTGGGACCCACGTTTAGAAAAGCAGTCAACGTTGATGGCTTGAATTATTTTAAGCCAATAGGAATTAGTCAACAAAGAAGGCTTGACTTAATTTGCACCATTGGATGAGAAGGTTTAGTTTTGAATATCAACCATTGATCTAATCAACGGTTGAGAAACAAGCTTAATAAGGAAGGCTTTGGATATCCACTGTTGATTTAATGTACGGTGGAGATTGGTCTCACAAAGTGGCTAGGATCATTTGTGACCATTGGATGGAAAGTATATAGAGAAGATCTTGACCCTCCATTTTTGAAGATGCATCTAATGGTTAGGATTACAAGGAGGAAGAGATCCAATGGTCCATATTCAACACTAGTTCTTGGAAATTTCTACTATGTTCTAGTACATAGCTTAACTATTTAGATTAATTAAACTAAATGAGATTAGTAATTTAATTAACATTCTACAACCACCATTAGCTAGGAACATTCAAGAACAAGTGATTAAGCTTTGCATGTGAGCCCTTAATGCAAGCTAGGGTTAGGATGGCTTCTTGGAAGTCAAACAAAGTGGCCACCTCCATTTGGAGAGTGCTCCACGGCTATGCACCCTAAAGGGGGCCAAAATGGTTGATTTCTATAACATTTGTATCATAATTGTCTTTCTATTCATCATCTTCTCCAAAACAAAACACAAAAACTCCATTCTCTTCTCCAAGAACACCATTCGGTCAACACTTAGAAGCCATGCCCCCAAGTTTCTAAAATTTCATCTAAACACATTTCCTAAACCTAAATACCATTCTAAGAACATCTTTAGTTATGAGTTTTCACAAAATCATTCATCTTGAGCTTCAAATTCAAGCTTCAAGTTTCTATCAAAAAAGGGAATTTTTCCATGGAGCTTCGCGAAATTGATAGGAAGGAAAACCAAGTATTTTCACTTCATTCTTTACCTTAACCAAGTCTAAGAAGCCTTTCCCTCACAAAAATCAAAAACTCCATATTCTCTTTCTTGGTGAGTTTTGGCCACCACCCTTACACCATACCTCTACCTTCCAATAATTTTAACCAACCTTATTTCTTGAATCCTTACATCAATCCAAGCATCTTTGTAGTTGAAGACTTTCTCTAAATCATCCATCTTCAACCTTGTTCTTCAAGCTAAAGATTGAAGCTTTATTGGTGAAGTGCATTAATCTTCACTTTTATTTTGATTTTCAAGGTTCTAACCATGATTCTAATTCATGGTTTTCTTATTCAAGTTTTATATATATTGATTATATATGTGTTTACTTTGATTTTTAAGAAGCTCTTGGTGGTGAAAGACTTATACAAGAAGCAAAGCAAGGAGCTTTGGAGGTTTCTTCAAGAGCTAAGAGGGAGATTACCCTCATCAACCATGTGTTGGTGGTGAGGAATGGATGTGTTTGTGGTGAAGAATCCATAAGGATTCATTCACTTGGTTGTTTATTATCTTTCCTAATTGTGTTTGATTTTGTGTGCAAGCATATCTATAGCTTTAATATTTTTGGATATGTTTATGATTGCTTTAATATATGGTATATGTTCATAGATGCATGATTATTATGGTAGGATATGAATAAAATGTTGAAGGATTGCATGAGTGTTCCAAAGAACACATATAGCACACGGTTTTCACTATCCCAAAGAGAACCAAAATGTTCTCAATTATTTTCTAAAGCAAGGATTAATAAATTTAATTAGTAATGATTTTCACAAGGACTTAGTTAGTAAAAGATAATTTAAAAATGATTTAAACATAGTGAATTTCGGCCAACATGCCAATTTAAGACACTTTTGATCTAAATTATTTTCTAAGAGTAGATTATGTAATTTAATTAAAGGGGAACTCAATTTAATAAATTTAGGAATATAAAAAGAATGATTTTAATGATAATAAATTGGATTAAGAGTTTTTATAAGAGATTAAATGATGAGAAACAATTAAATATGATTTTAATGCATAGAATGATTTTTGGCCAACATGCCTACTTATGATGTTTTTAATCCAAAACTATTTTAAGAGTGTGGACTTATGTAATTAATTTAATGAGAACTTAATTAAATGGATTTTACAATAATTTAGTGGATAGAAAATAATTTAAACATGATTTATACATGAAATGATGAATTCGGCCAGCGTGCCTTTTTAATGTGTACTTAATCCGAAATTTATTTTCTAAGTGTAGACTAGTTGTTTAACCTAAAAAGAATACATTTGCAATGGATTTTCAAGACTTAAAGATGTAAACAAATTTTTATTAGAAATATGATATCAAAGAAAAATAAACAAAACTCTTGAAAAATATTTACCTTTGAATTTTAAAGTATGATAGTAATTTTCAAAGTGTATTTTGTAATTATAAACTAAACAAAGGGATTTTTAAAGGAAAACGTAGAAAATATATTTTATAGATTTTCTAGACAAAATACTGTCACAATTTACTAAAAATGAACGAATAAAGGGAAGAATTTCACAATATATTTATAACATAAGGAAAATATTCTACGTAGTTTAAAAGTATTAAAAATAGCTTACGTAGTTTTAAAAATAAAGATTTTAAAGCTTTATGGCTAAGAAAATGATTTAAAAATCTTACGCAATTAAGAAAACAATTTAAAAACACTACGCGATTTCAAAAACAACAAAATATATTTACGCAATTTAAAAACATTTGTAAAAGTGACGCATTTGTGAAAACGTGATTAATTGGAACATCGAGTTTTACTGTCGAGCCAAAGTGGTGGACCCGGACATGTTGAGATATGGTACTGTCAAGTGGAGATGTATTGTATTTGAGATTATTGTCATTGAGGGCATTTGCGTAAATATGGGTTATAGTGCCATTGAGGGCATTCGTGTAAATATAATATTTTGAGACTAAGGGTATTCTTGTAATTATTGTTCTTATTCATGCGTTGGGAGTCATGTCAATTAGTTTGGAATTGGCGATTGATTGACGAGGTGAATTACATCGTGTTGTCGGTGTGATAAGCATAGTGTGGTTCATCGAGTGGACTTGGAGGCATTAGTGTGCGGAGTATTCCACATATGGACAGTTGGTCGCTCTCTGGGCCGTGGTAACTAGTAACACACTAGTGATCTCGACGCGCACTAACTTAATCGAGATCTTGTAAAGACTGTTTAGTACAATGCCTGTAGTGCATGACGTTTGATTGTGTACTACTACACGACGTTTGGATTGTGGACTATAGACACGATGTTAGACAGTGGAATAGTTTGGTTAGGCAGCCTGAGGTACTGATAGCTCTTTACAGGTCATTCTCTCTGATATCTGTGTCTAGCTCCATGGAGTAGGAACGAGTCGTATTACGTTTGCATGTGTCATGCATCATAACTTTATTAATTATGATATTGTAAAATACTGTTGTATTAAAATTTTTGTATTAAATTATATTATTATTTATGCTGTTATGTTATGCTTTATTGTATTAAACTGTGATATCTGTTGTACTATTGTTTTCTTATTTGCCATGCTGGTATTGATGTATGATTATCTCACCTCTTTATATGTATTATTTTTCTGTATTATTAATTATATTATAAAAGAGTTTGAGGAAGAGGAACAACCTCTAGATTGTGTGTATCCTGAGGAGGAGGAGGAGCAGCAGACGGGGGATCAGTTCGACAAGTGCGAACCTTCTGATCACCCATATCCTTTAGACTGACTTGTGAGTATGGCGTTGCCGGGATTTCTTGGTTTCGTGAGGCTAGAGTTTCACGAAGGTTCAGAGGCCTGGCATCTGCAAGAGGATCGAGGATCGGTGATCTACTTGGGACATTTGACTTTGTCCCTACAAGCAGAGTTTGATGTTGAGCCTGCTTTTACTACGACTTTGTATCTATAGTTAGAGATGCCGTTGGATCTGAGGCGTCACTGGGGAGGAATGTTCTGTATCCCTAGTGAGATCCGTATAGTATCGACAGCGCGGACTCTTGTCCGTAGAGCTGCGAGACATTCGGATTTTTTATCGTCCGATGATCCATCGGAGGGTTAGAAAATCTATGATGTGCACTTTGGCACTTTATGATGTTGTATTGTATAACAACTCTTTACTATTTTATTTAAATATTTTGTAGTTGTAAATTATTTGCTTAACTCAAAACAAAATCATATGTATATTATGTATGTGATAACAGTTTATTTTATTTCATGTTCCGTGTTATTTTATTTAAGGTTATTATGTATAAAACGAAAAATTTTATAACTTATATTAATTATTTATCAAATATTTTATAACTTGGGTAATATTTTATTTATTTTATTTTATTGCATCATAAATGTGACATCCCCACAAGGGTGTTACAGGGGCAACATGACATTGATTCAAAATTTGCTTAACTTCCTCCAAAGGTACACATCTTCTCAACATATGATCAGGGTACTGTTTAAACAGTAAAGGCTCAAAGATAGTGCCTAATATCATGCAAGAACTTCTTCCTCTGGTGAGAGGTGAGATTTGGAGGCATCATACCACCTACTAGGTAGTTCACAATGTCAGCATACCAAGGGTCTGGTTGAGTTATGACAGCAAAAAGCTGCTCATCTGGAAATGTCTCTTTGATTGTGATTGGTTCAACTTGATATTCCTCATTTTCTAATCTAGAAAGGTGATCAGCAACTTGATTCTCAGCCCCTTTCTTGTCACGAATTTCCAAGTCAAACTCTTGCAATAGTAGAACCCACCAAATCATCTGTGGCTTTGCATCCTTCTTGGACACCAAGTATTTAATCGCTTAGTGGTCCGCATAGACAATCACCTTAGCACCCACCAAATATGACCGAAACTTGTTGAATGCAAAAACAACCGCCAGAAGCTTCTTTTCTGTCGTGGTGCAGTTAAGTTATGCATCATTGAGAGTTTTGCTTACATAGTATATGGAGCGAAACACCATGTCCTTCCTCTGCCCCAAAACTGCACTAACAACATAGTCATTGGCATCGCACATTAGTTTAAAGGGCAACTCCCAATCAGGGGTGGTAATTACCGGAGCTGATACAAGTCTCTTTTTCAATTCCACAAATGCCTCATGACAAGATTCATCAAAGTTAAATTGGACATCCTTCTCCAATAAGTTGCAAAGTGGCTTAGAAATCTTAGAGAAGTCCTTTATGAATCTCCAGTAGAATCCAGTATGCCCCATGAAACTTCTGACTCCATTCACTGAGATTGGTGGCGGAAGTTTCTCAATCACTTTTATTTTCACTTTATCTACCTCCATTCCTTTGCACGACACTCTATGGCCAAGAACTATGCCTTTTTGAAACATGAAGTGACATTTCTCCTAGTTAAGCACCAAATTGGTCTCTTTGCATCTTTGCAGAACCAGAGCCAAGTTATTCAGGCAATCATCAAAAGAATCACCAAAGACTGAGAAGTCTTCCATGAACACTTCCAAGAACTTCTTAACCATATCTGTGAAGATTACCATCATGCATCTCTGGAAGGTTGCTGGTGCATTACACAAGCCAAATGGCATCCTCCTAAAAGCATATGTACCAAGGGGCAAGTGAATGTTGTCTTTTCTTGATCCTCAAAGGCTATAGCAATTTGATTGTACCCCGAGTATCCATCCAAAAAGCAATAGAAAGCACGCCCTGCCAACTTGTCTAGCGTCTGATCAATGAATGACAGAGGGAAGTGATCCTTTCTGATTATGGTATTCAGCTTCCTATAGTCCATACAAATTCGCCACCTCGTGACTATTCTGGTGGGAATTAAGTCATTGTTTTCATTGGCAACAACTGTCATGCCACCCTTTTTAGGCACACACTGAACAGGGCTTACCCAGGTGCTATCATAGATTGGGTATATGATTCCCCTATCTGATCACTTGATTGTCTCTTTTTTTACCACTTCATTCATAATGGGGTTCAGACGCATTTGGTACTCAATGATTAGATTGATGTCATCTTCCAGTAGAATTTCGTGTTTGCAGATGGTGGGACTAATGCCTTTAATGTCTGTAATAGTCCATCCTAACTGCCTTCTTGAACAACTTGGACTCTAGCTCTTCTGATAAAAGTGAGGAAATGATGACCAACAATGTGGATGATTTTCCCAAGTAAGAATATTTCAAGTGATCAAGTAATGGTTTGAGCTCCAACTTGGGTGGAGAGATGATAGAAGGCTGCAAAATCAGCTTGTTAGAGGAGATCTGCAATGGCTCAAAACTTGGTTTCCTGTAAAACTTAGCAGAATAGTAAAGCAGTTTAATACGTTTCCTAATATCATCCTTATCTATATGCTCATCATGGTATGTCAAAGTTAAAGCTAGGGAGTCATAAGAAAAATTAACATAAAATGCATCATTTACTACTTGATCAATCATACAAACATAAGAACATTCTTCTTGATCATCAGGAAATTTAATGGCCTTGTAAATGTTAAAAGTTACCTTCTCATCATTCACTTGCATAGTAAGCTCACCTTTGTTTACATCTATCATGGTCTTACTAGTTGCCAAGAAAGGCCACCCTAGAATTAACGGCACATTACAGTCCTCCTCCATATCAAGGATGACAAAGTCAACAGGGAAAATTAGCTTGTCCACCTTCACCAAAATATCCTCAATGATTCCCTTCAGGTATGTAAGAGTCCTATCAGCTAATTGCAAGGTCACAGAGGTGGGCTTCACTTCACCCAATTCCAACCGTTGGAAGATTGAGAAAGGCGTCAAATTAATGTTCACCCCCAAATCACACAAAGTTCTACCGTTAAAGTGTCTTCCAATTGTGCATGGTATGGTAAAGTTGCCCGAATCTTTCAAGTTTGGAGGTAGCTTGTTCTACAAGATAGCACTGTATTCCTCTATGAGTGCCATTGTTTCATAGTCTCCCAGCCTTCTCTTCTTGGATAAGATGTCCTTCATGAACTTCACGTAACTTGGCATTTGTTCTAATGCTTATGCAAATAGGATATTTATGTGAAGCTTCCTAAAGACTTCCAGAAATTTCTGGAATTGGGCATCCATCTTTTGTTTAGCCAATCTGTTGGGGAAAGATAGAGGCAAAGTATGAGGTTTAACATCCTTCTTCTTTTCCTCATCCTTCTTCTTTTGTTCTTCCTTATTCCCTTGGTCTTCCTTATATACGAGCTCCTCATCTTATGTCACCTCAGCATCATCCACAAGCAGCTTGGTTTTGGGATTTCCTTCGATGTCTTTTCCACTTCTCTGGGTAATAGCACTGTAGTATGGTGAATCCTTGGGATCACCTCTTGGATTGTTGACTGTGTCACTTGGAAAAGACCCCAAGGGCCTATTGTTTATAGCATTCGCCAATTAACCCACTTGGGTTTCCAGAGCTTTCATTGAAGTCATCTGGCTTTGAATCATTGCATCGTTCTTGGCCAAATGAGCATCAGTCTTTAACATATAAGAATCAAATTTGATCATGAACTATATAAACATGTCTTCAAGAGTAAGTTTCTTATCTTGCATAGGAGATCTTGACTGTAAAGAGGAACCAGGAGGATACGGTTATTGTTCATTACCAGCTGATGAAGATGATGCACTTTGATTGACTCTTTGTGAGGGGTTTAGATGATTTCTCCACCCTAGATTATAATGATGCAAATAAGGATTGTTTTGTAGTGGTTGATAGTTCCCAGCATATTGTGCACTCTCCAAGATGGAAGGGCACCTATCAATAGCATGATTATCACCACATCGATCACAAAGCACAAAAGGGCTCAAATGCGGACTTGCTCCCAAGCTATCCAACTTGCTAGCAATTATAGCCACTTGAGCAGCAAGTGAAGAAATTGCATCAATATCATGCACTCTGTAACATCCCCAATAACATGTGAGACTTGTAAAGGGTTACCAAGGTAGCTTAATACTAGTTTAACATCTTTGTAAAGTTTTATGACAAATTGAGTTAGTTTAGGCACTTTGCCGCAACACAGAATGTGGAAAGTGGCCTAAAATGACCTAAAAAATGACATAAATTACCTAGATAGGTGAAATAATTATGGATAAGTTATTTTTAAGTCATAAATGAGTTAAGAAAGTTGTAGTTAAAATTTGAAGGTAAATTGAGTTCGTTTGATATTTTTAAGCACACCGAGTACGTGTTTTGATACCAAATGGACTCAACGCAGATATAGAAAATTAAAGAAACTATGAAATAAATATTAAAGTAAATCTTAGAATTTATTTTAATATTTATGGAAGTTAGAAAACTTGAAATAATAAGATTAAAGTATTTTTAGGAGATATGAGTTTTGTGAAAGGGCAAAAATGCCCTTGAGGCTTGTTTTAGTTAAAAGTGAGATTTCCCTCACTCTTCGTTCTTCTCTCACGCGTAAAACAGAATCAGAAGACGCAGAAAAACAAAGGCAGAAGCGCAGTGGAGGAAGAGGGGAAAAATGGAAGGAAAAGAGAGGAATCAAAAAGGGAAGTCCAAGCTTGAGGTATGGGGTTTGCGGTCTTGGTTCTAATCTCTCTTCCTTTTATTTTCTGCATGTTTTTGGCAGCCCTATTTGTATGGGTTTAAGTGTTTGAATGTTGTTTTCATGTTTGTTTATTCAACTTTTAAGCTCAAAGATGACTTGTTCTTGATTTAGGAAGTATGGTGAAAAGGTTTATGCTCTTGATTTACTTTAGTTATGGATGAGATTAAAGTGTGATTGATGTCAGGGTATGGTTGTAGTGATAGAAATGGTTTAAGATCATGAGAAAGTTGGTTGGAATGAAGGTGCAGCAGTAGCACACTGTTGCTATTCTCTGGCAAGACGGCTGGAGCCTAGGCGCCTAGCGACCAGAGGCAATTCTCTGGTTGCTGTCCAGCCGTGAAATGAAGGGAAAAATATGAGATGCAATGCTATTTTGTGTCATTTTAAGTTGTTGTATATGAGGAGGAACATGAGAAATGCTGTGTAATGTATGATTTTGATTATGATTATTTGTGATTACATTTTATTGGTATAGTGTTAGAGATATATTATGATTTGATTATACTAGTGAGATTAGTTGAAGAGATATCAATGTTCTAATGTGCAATGAGATACCAATATGTTTCTTTTAAGGAAGGAATGAGCAATGTATGTATTTATAATGAAGGAGGTTATGTTTTCTCTTCATAGATGTCAAAGTTGGACCTATGATGCATTTAGTTCCAAAAATCAAGTTTAGTTGAAGTATAATAGGTCAAAATGTAATTTTGAGGTATTTTGAGTATTCTCTTACTTGAATGTGTTTTCAATGGTTATTTATGACTTATTTATGGTACGAGTTTGAATTAGAAACTTGAGGCTCTTCATGTGGACCTTTGAGGTACAAAGTGAGAAAAATGATATTTCCTTGCTTGAACGAGTCTAAATCTATGATTGATGACTTGAATTTAATGTTTAATGATCCTAACATGATTAGATACCATGATTAGGGATGAGAAACACTTAGAATCCGTGATTTGAGGATTAGAACTCGGTTAGAAACCAAAATCATGCATAACCCGAATTATGCAGAAAACAGGACAACATCGAGTAGTCTGTGATGTTTGTTGCATAATTTGAGCTACAGACATCGTATAGACTTGATTCTGGAGCCATTTGAAATCTAAGACATAAGGCTTCATGTAGTAAAAATTTTAGAATTATTAAGCAACCCAATTGGTCCCAGTTTTGATTTGAAATTGAGCCAAATTCTGCAGAAAAAGTAATCTGGCAGCTATTAAACCAGATTGCATAATTTCTTTCTCCGATGTTGTATTTATGTGAAACAAGTGCCATTTGAAAGGTAACACATAAGGCTATATGACTATTAAATTTCAGAATTATTGAGTTCTTAGTTTGTTCCCAGTTTCATTTCAAAGTCAGATCATTTTCAGATAAAACAAAGAATACCCTGTTTTAGCTTTTACATAATGTCGTATAACTTTGACTACATTTATCTAAATGAGGTGAGGTTTGTGGCATTTGAAAGATATGAGGGAAGACTATATTACTGTAAAATCTCAGAATTATTGACGTTAGTATGTGCATTTGGTGCACTCATGAAAAATAGCCTTTTTAGGCGAATTTAAGGGGGGTTTGAAAAAGTTTGGACCCTAGAAACTTTAGTAGCTTCTTTAATAGGTAAAGTTGAATTATGAAAGTGTAGTAGAAATGTGTTTTCTCCTTTATGGGTTAAATTGAATTAAACTCCTTTATTGAGCTTAGAATGAAATGTATGCATGATATTGATGTATAAATGTAACAGATTGAATGACTTATGAAGTAAATCATTATATGCACTTAGTATGGAATGAATGACATATGTGAATGATGTTGATGTTATAATACATTAAATATACCTTGTATGGTATGGATAAGGTTGATGAACACGATATTGGGAAGCAATATAAAAGAAAGGGTAAAGGTAGATGAGGTTGAATGAGTCTCTCTCTATTAGCATGTATGATAATGTATTAAGAAAAGTTTAATGATTATGGTAATTGCTTCCCTATTATGTAAAGAAAAGTATGATTATGTAAAAAGTGAAGGAAGGAAAGGTTTTAATACTGTTAGGAACCAGGTCTAGCCCAATCCTAAGCCCCTTCTATTCTACACCCGCAGGCCCAAGACCCATGTCACTCCAAATAAACCTTGAGGGGTTTATTCTTTGTTCTAGAAGGATGATTCAGCATTGCAATCCCGTAGAATAAGGAAGTAGTTATAGAAAGCGGAAATCTGTTATTATGCAGATCCAGATATATAGAGGGAATAGGGAATTAGGGAGGCATGGAAAGTTTTACATTGTGAATTGGGGTCTGGAATAGATATTCAGACTTGGGGGAGCTATAGCTCTTTATCTTTCTTGTAACTTCCTTCCTTTTATCATTCAATAACACAAAGAATCACAACATCCTCATCACCTTCTGCTCTTATATTTCTGTTGTCTGTTTACTGATAGGAAAAAAACCTATCAAATACTCTTGCATGTTTTGTTTTCAAACTTGTTATTTGATGTTTTCATGTATTATAAATTTATGCTTGGACAGAAGGGCTCTAAGTGGCTTGGACAAAAGGGTTCCAAATGCCAAAGTTATGAATGTTTGGTAGTGCAAGGAACAAAAGGGCGTCCTGCCTACCCAGAAAATAATACAAGGAAGCGTTCTCCTACATGGTTCTAGGTTTGGTCCCAATGAAGGGCTATAACCTGAAGGAGGGGATTCAATAATCCCAATGAAGGGTTGTAGTCCGAAGGAGGGGATTTAATACCGAGCCACCTTCAGGAGAAACAAAAGGCATGGTTCTAGGTTTGGTCCCAATGAAGGGCTATAACCTGAAGAAGGGGATTCAATAATCCCAATGAAGGGTTGTAGTCTGAAGGAGGGGATTTAATACCGAGCCATGTGAATATAACGGAATAGATTAACATAGCTTCCCGGGAGTTGGAGCTCTGGTTGGGGGTGTTACATTAAAAGATGCTTCCTGGAACAAAAGGGCTTTCGGGAACAAAAAGGCTTCCTGGAAATAATCAAATAACATGTGTTTTCTAAAATAAAATCTTTTCAAAGAATCATTATATGAGCATATTTTAGGATTCACATTAGGCATTATCATACATTACCATGCATTGCATAAAAATTGATGATTGTATGGGAAATCGTCTTGTTTTGATTCAATATGAAGAGTAAGGTTAAAATCTTATTATAAAAGGTTGATAGTAGTATTTAAAGGATTTAAGTGTTGTTTATAGTATGATGATAAATGTTTACGGTACATGTTGTTTAAGTTGTGATGTTGAATTGATTTGTTATGATATAAATGAATTATTTTGTAATTAAATGAACTGTCTGCTTTAGGAAGGGAAAGGACTAAGTTTTGGCTTATGCCACCTTTCCAAATGACTAAGTACAATTTACGCTTTACCCCAAAGTAGTTAGATTTATCATGATGTTACGATTTCAAACTTACTACTAAGAATCGTTAATTCTCACCCCGAACTCTTTATGTTTTTCGTGATAAATCTAGAGGAGGATTCAAGCAAGCGCAAGACAAGGAGATGAAGATTTGTTTATGTTGTTAATCTAATAGGTTGGTTATGTAATTATATTTATGGCTTTGTAAATAAATTGATGTAATTAATAGTGTAAATGTTTGTAATCTTAGACATCAAATAGATTTCTAGTAAAGAGCAAGTTTCCTGAGGTGTAAAATGTCTTGCTCTCTTATTTTCTTAAAGGCTTTATATATTTATTCGTTAAATAGATATTGAACAGGTTATTTATTACGCTAAAGTTAGGAAGTGACATACTAATTCTATTTACTTAATATACTTAGGGTATATTACAGTATTCAGAATTAGAGTGTTACACACTCTAGCTTCCTTCTTTAGAGTATTTCTTTCAGAAAGCCATTGGTAGCTATTTGCGGCTAAATCTTCAAGTAGTTGGAATACCTCATCAAAGGATTTACCAAGCAATGAACCACCCGCAGCTGCGTCCGCTAGTGGATAGGCAACATCCCTTTATGGAAGGAATAGATTTGATGCCATAGAGGAATCTCATGATGAGGACACCTTCTCAAAAGATCCTTGTATCTTTCCCATGCTTCATATAGGTGAACGAAGTAATGTCATTCACCATCTCCACAGTCTTGGCAGGTGGGAAATATTTATTCAGGAATTTGCCACACATGTCACTCCAAGTGCTTATGGATCTAGGTGGTAAAGATTGTAACCAACTCTTGGCTCTTTCTCTGAGAGAAAAAGGGAAAAGCCTTAGCCTAATGGCGTCTTCCGAGACTCCATTAAGCTTGAATGTGTCACAAATCTCCAGAAAATTTGTCAAGTGGCATTTGGATCTTCATTTGGTAACCTACTAAATTGCACCGACATCTGGATCATTTGAATGATGGCTAGTTTAATTTCAAAGTTGATGGCTTGGATAGGAGGTAGCCTTATGCTTGATTTCAAATTGTCTATTTGAGGAGTTGCAAACTCTCTCAAGGGCCTTGTATGATCATTGTTGCTAGCCATGGTATCGGTACCTAACACAATGCAAGAATGCAACTTCAATTAAAATGAACAAAAAGAAAACTTGAATTAGAACTAATTAAACTCATTTTCAATATTGGTAAAAATTAGAAATTAGTCGTTATCCCCGACAACAGTGCCAATAACTTGTTATGACCTTTTGTGTACCGTAAGTGTACGGGTCACGAAAGTAATATAATAATGAGAAAGATCATCTCCACAGGGATAATAGATAATATCTAATGCCAACTATTAACCAATAGCTTAACGAATTCTATTCAAGCGCATATAAATTAGTCAAAGTGTGTGTAGACAAAATTAGGGCTAAAAAAAATAATAAACTAGAAGTACAAGATAGTAACGAGAGCATAGGGACTCCTTCTTCACCAACTACTTTACTTGGCAACTTGCAACCATTTTAAGCAACAATGATACTAGTTTTGTCAGCCTAAGAAGCTACATTACTTAAAAGCCTATGTCTAGGTCATTTAACCCTATGTCATTTGCCTAGCCCACTATGTGTCCATGAGAACTAGAGCAAACAACATGCATTATGGTTGATTCTTAACAATGGTTATACATGGCTAATAGGTATATGTTTATCCTATTAACAAATAAATTCATCCCACCGTTAGAATGAAATTAAACATGCATCATCCGCGTCTATAATCTAAAATCTAGATTCATACGTCTAGTTCAAAAGATTTCATCAAATCACAATAAATGATGGCCAAACATGTAACATCCCAAAAAATATATGTTTAATTATAAATCATCATTTTATAATATTCTTGATTTTTAAAAATTTTTCTGGAATTTTTCAGAAGACGACGAATATTTTAATATATTCCTCGTTTTGCATGCACACTGAGCTGAGAATTGCTGAGGTCGGTGTAACGATCCGGAAATCATTTGTTTTACCACAAATATTCAATTTCTAATATTTGTGATTTATGAGAATTTTTCTAGAATTTTTCGGAAATGATGAATATTTTAATATATTTCTCGTTTTGCGCGAATATTGAGCAGAGTCGGGAAAATGACTGTAATGCTTCAAAAATTGAAAAATTATATGACGAATAATCGTTTTATAATATTTGTAATTTTTGAGAATTTTTTGGGAATTTTCCATAAACGTCGAATATTTTAGTGTATTCCTTGTTTTGCGTGCGCACTGAGCAGAACAAAGGAAACACGAAGTTTCTCCCGAGAACCTTGGACTATGGACATGTCGACAGGGGATCTTACTAAACCCGAGGCTGGACACAGTTTACGAGGTTCCACGTTTTTTGAGAAATTCAAACAGATAAAATAAAATAATACTGCGAAAAATTTATCTGTCAGATTAATTAAATACTGACTTCTGTCAACTGTAACTATTATCCATTGGATAATAGCATGTAATAAAAATCCTATCACATTATCCAAATGAAATCCACTTTATGTCTAATCAATCCACTTTAATTCAAATTTAATGTAAAATAATCAAAGCTTCTTTGAGAAGCTTTGACCAAACAATGACCCAAATGCCCTTAGCTTCCATGAGAAACCAACACACTCTCCCTCTCTCTCTCTCTATGCATGGCTGAATGCAGCCCAAAACAAGGGAAATTAGTTTGTTTCATTTATTCTTTTATCACATAATTTCCATAATTAACCAAAACACTTTCTCTCTCTACCCTTTCTTCCTTCTTCTTCATTTTGGTTTTCTCTTCCTTCTCTCTACCCTAAGCCATGGCCAGCAGCCCCTTCCCCCACTCAATCTTCACAAAAATTTTAACCAAGTACATTTTCTTAATCCTCTCATCATTCTAAACATCTTTCCTTCTTGGAGTTTCTTGAAAATCCACCATCTTCATCACTTTCTCCAAGCTTCAAGCTTTGAGCTTTTTGGGTAAGTTTCAAAACTTCTCTTCTCTTCTCTTCATTTTTGTGGTCATGGTCTCCTTGGTGGCCATCCATGCTTTTTTTTTTCAAGCAATGGTATTGATTTAACAAAGTTGGAATTTCTAGGGTTTCTTGGAGGAGCAATCCGAAATTTCAAGGAGCTTTCTTGGGATTTCTCTTGATTTCTTCATTTGGGCAAGAGGAAGACATTCCTTCTCAACCTCTCTTAGCATCTAGGAACCTTGATTGTGTTAGTTGTGGAAAAACCCTAAAGAGGGTTATTCTTTGATTTTGTAATTAGAATGTTTGTGTATTGATTTTATGTTGTTTATGCTATTAGATTGATTTGTTGTATATAATGGTATATTGGATGGGATTGGATGATTGAAAATGGAAGGAAAATATTTGAGAATCCCTCTTGGAGGGCTACGGTTTTGAGCTTGAAGAAGGGGTAATTTGTGAACAAATTTCGATGAGCATAAGACTTAAATTAATTGAGTGACAAAATGAAATCAATGGAAGAAAAACTTGAAATGGGAATTCCTAGGGAGGCTACGGTTTTGAGTCAAGGAAATTAGGGTTCTTGGTGAACTAATTTAATAAGTGGACAATTAAATGAATTAAGAGAATGGCATGTAATGTGATGACTTAAATGAATTTGGAATAGAAACACTTGTGAGGCCACGGCCTCTAAGGCCTTTTAGATGTAAATATGTAACCTTGGTAACTTGGAAGCATAAGTAATTATGCAATTAAAAGCCTATGTAATGAGATAGGGAATTAATAAATTAGAAGAATTTAATATAATCCAAGGTTTCATAAATCTTAAAAGACTAAGAGTGGGATAGTCATAAGACTTGAGGTAATGGCAGGTGAGTAAAGAACAAGAGAGTGTGAGGTCTAAGGACTTAAATAATTTACAAGTTGTAAGAAATTAAATTGCCTTGGGAGATTTAGTTAATTGTACAAATTGGATTGGACATGAACCTTGAAAAGGAAACAAATTCTAGGTTAGGATTCATAATGGACCTAAGAATGTACCAAATGATTTGATTTTTATATTATAATGTTATGGGTCCATGTGAGTGACCATTTGTATATTGATGCTTATTTTGGCCTATTGTGGCATATTATGGAATTGTATGAAATTGTGAATCAAACATGTTCATGCATAGAGTCTTATGCATTGTGAATGTCCTGTGGACTGTTGTAAGGCCAAGTTGCCTAGGAGATTGAACACACCTTTGTGCGGGTGCGAGTAGACTAGTGTGGGTCTTGTTATGACCTTGGGGGCGTCGGGGTGCGGGTCCTTCACAATGGGCAGTTGGTAGCTCCTCTGCCCGTGGGGCAAACTGATGCAAACGCACCGACGATCTGGACTTGACACTGTCCTATATCGTGATCGAGCGTGGACTGTCCGTACAATGCCTGATGTGCACGTGGAAAACAATTGATGTATAGCACTTTGGCCGTGGCAGCCGAGTTGCGGACACGTCTCCTGGTCTTTCTCTCTTTCTGTTTGAGTCTAGCTCCATGGAGTAGGAATTGGGAAAGCATGCATGTGCATCATGATATACTTTACTATTAATAATTACTACCTTATGTGAACTTGAGCTGTTGGTATCATTATAGTAATGAATATCTGCCTAGAATTGTTTATCTGTTTGCTGTCGGATTTATCGTTTAATATTTGGATATGTTGTTTGCAATTGCCATTGGGCGCGTTGCGCCGTTTTGTTTCTAGCTGCTACAATTGGTAATGATGGTAGGATGTCTTACCTCTTTCTTGTATCTCTATTACTTGCTGTATGTGCATATACTATATTGATCAAAGACGACGGCAGGAGGCGGAAGATCCCGACTTTCCCGGCTTCTGGCTTGACCAAGATTAACTTCTACTGAGACGATGGAGGCACGCATGTGCAGATTTCTGGGCGACGTGCGTCTGACCTTCCTCGGAGGGCTAGAGTGCTGGCACATCAACTTGAGTTCTGATCGTTGCGTCTACTTGGGTGACGTGTCGATTGCTTTGGCCTGGGGACGTCACGAGGCGCCGATTCTTACCTGCCACCTCAGCCTACGTCTGGAGTTTTATCTGCCCATTAGGGAGATGTGGGGTGACCGTTATTACACCCCACAGGAGGATTCTTTTGACTCTACTACTCGGGCTCCCGCCCGTGATTCCGTGGTTCCCATGGAGGTTTCCTCTGAAGAGGAGGATCCTGCTGAGGACCCGGAAACGGTTCCTCCTCCTCTGAGGGACTGACTTTCCTGGTAGCTACTGATGGCTACCAGTGTTTTATTTTGGGGGCCTGATGTATTATTTTGATGGGCTGTATATTTTGATATCTCTGGGGTATATTTGTATAATCCTTTGGGGGGTATAGTTTTGCTTTTTGGATATTTCTAGGGTTGTATTTAAAGTATAGTAAGGTTTAAAATATATATATATATATATATATATATATATATATATATATATATATATATATTGTACATGTTATTCAAATGTGGAATTTATTTTCTGTCTTATTTTTACTGTTGTTCAAGCTTCATCACATAGCTGTATTTATTAATTAACAAAAAAAAGAATAAAATATATACTGCCAGTTTCACTCATGTATAAAAGCAATCGAGCAAGTTAACTTTGAATTAAATAAACCAGGTCTTAATTGTTTAAAAAATTTATTTTCCGCATTTTCTTCTATTTGACAATGTGACGTTCCCTCCTAAAAAGGAGCGTTACACTAAGTTGGTATCAGAGCCCCGGTTTATGTTACTTTGGGTCTTGTGTGTGAGTCTATCTTACTTGTGCTGTGTGAATCTCTGTGATTGGTGTTTTGAATGAATCCCTCTAACTTTCCTTATGTTTTTAGTAATCTAATTAAAGAGAAAGGCAAGATGGCAAGAGGTGGAGAAATGGCAACTACTATAGAAGCGATGCAGAGGATGGCGGAAGTCATTGCACAACAGAATGAGCGTGCTGCTTAGCAACAAGAGAGAGATGCTCAACAGCTTGAGGCGACTGCCGATGCACAGAACATGGCAGAGTTTCGTCGCCACAACCCTCCACAATTCAAATAGGAATTTGATCTGGACAAGGCTAGTTTGTGGATCAAGGAGCTAGAGAAAGTCTTCTGTGGCATGAACTGTGCCGGAGACAAGAAGGTGAACTATGCTACCTTTATACTTGTGGGCAACACTGAAGATTGGTGGAACGACGCTCAGAGAGCATTGGAAGCCGAAGGAACTGACATCACGTAGGACGTGTTCAAGAACAAGTTCTTAGACAAATATTTTCTTGCAAATGCGAGACATGCGAAAGAGATGGAGTTCCTCAACCTGAGAGAAGGGAACATGACCGTCAGTGAATATGCAGCCAGATTTGAAAACCTGGAGAAGTTCTCAACCCACTACCAGCATCAGACTGATGAAGCCTGGAAATGTTGGAAATTCACTGAAGGACTGAGATATGAGATGAAGAAGGCCGTCATCACCCTGAAGATGAAGGTGTTTTCGGAATTGTTGGATACGTGCTGTGAAGTTGAAGCCTTGGAACAGGCTAGAGACTCGAGGAGCAAGAACTTTGGGCCTGCGAGGTTCCAAAGAGGTGGAGGCAGTGGTTCAAACCGCTTTCAAAAGAAGCCTTATTCCCGACCAACGGGAGGCCAGCAACAAACTGGTGGAAATTCTGGTGGAGGTTCTTCTGGGAACCGGACTGGTCAGAATGTGGCATATCCTTCCAAATGCCTAAAATGTGGGAAAGATCATCTCACGAGAGACTGCACAATCAAGGGGATCATCTGCTTCAGATGTGGCAAACCGGGCCACATGTCCAGAGACTGCAATCAAGCAACCGGGCCACATGTCCAGAGACTACAATCAAGGCTAAACCTTCAGTCAATGCGACTCGAGCCAAGAAACTGCAAGCCGGAGGTCGAGTTTACACTATGAGTGGAGCTGAAGCCTCCAAATCTGAAGACTTGATTCAAGGAGAAGGTGCTATAGAAGGTAATCTTTTAAAAGTACTGTATGACTCTAGGGTAACCCATTCTTTCATATCATATGACTGTGTGCTACGACTTGGCTTACCTGTGTCTGAACTACCTTTTGAATTGACTGTCTCAACCTCTACTGATAAACCGGTAGTTACTACCAAAGTCTGTTTGAAGTGTCCCTTAATTGTTCAAGGTCGAATCTTTTCTGTTGATTTGATTTGTTTACCTCTTTCACAACTAAATATAATACTAGGGATGGACTGGTTATCTTCCAACCATGATCTGTTAGATTGCTCTAGAAAAATCATAGTCTTTCCTGTGGATGAGAATTCTAGATACTTGACTGCCAACTAAGCACAAGCTTTCTTGAAAGCAAGAGCTCAGGGATACATGCTACTATCTACTTTAAAAGTCGAGAGCGAGGCTGATCTGAGTACTATTTCGGTGGTGAAGGAGTTTCCTAGAATCTTCCCCGAAGATGTACCTAGTTTACCATTGACATGTGAGATAGAGTTTGCTATTGACCTTGTACCGGGAGCTGGTCCCGTGTCTATAGCACCTTACCGAATGTCGCCAACGGAATTAGCAGAATTGAAGAAACTGCTAGAGGAGCTTTTGGAGAAATAGTTTGTCAGACCAAGTATGTCACCATGGGGAGCACCAGTGTTACTAGTTTGAAAGAAGGACGGTACCTCACGATTGTGTGTGGACTATAGACAGTTGAACAAGTTGATAATCAAGAACAAGTATCCACTCCCAAGAATCGATGACTTGATGGACCAACTGAAGGGAGCAGCGGTATTTTCGAAAATCGATTTGAGGTCTGGGTACCATCAAATAAGAGTGAAAACGGAGGATATACCCAAGACTGCTTTTCGTACCTGATACAGTCATTACGAATACCTTGTGATGCCGTTTGGCATGACGAATGCACCAGCTATCTTCATGGACTACATGAACAGAATCTTTCGTCCGTACTTAGACAAGTTTGTTGTCGTCTTCATTGATGACATCCTAATATATTCCCAGAATCAGGAGGATCATGCTGAACACCTCAGCATAGTTCTTCAGATTTTGAAGGAGAAAGAACTGTATGCCAAACTGTCGAAGTGTGAGTTTTGGCTTGATGAGGTGAAGTTTTTGGGCCATGTGATCTCGAAGGAAGGGATTGCAGTGGATCCGTCAAAAGTAGAGGCAGTGCTACAGTGGGAACAACCGAAGTCAGTGACAGAGGTTCGTAGCTTCGTGGGTTCAGCTGGATATTACCGAAGGTTCATAGAAGGGTTTTCCAAAATTGCTGGACCGCTCACTCAGCTAACGAAGAAGAATCAGACTTTTGAATGGACTGATAGCTACAAGCAGAGTTTCCAAGAATTGAAGAAACGGTTGGCTACCTCATAAGTATTGGTACTACCTGATCTGAATGAACCATTCGAGGTGTATTGTGATGCTTCGTACCAAGGATTGGGGTCTATTTTTATGCAACACAGAAGAGTGGTGGCCTATGCTTCGCGACAGTTGCGAGTGCATGAGAAGAATTACCTGACACATGATTTGGAGCTAGCAGCTATGGTTTTTGCCCTGAAGATATGGAGGCATTTCCTCTATGGAGCAACGTTCAACATCTTCAATGATCACAAGAGCCTGAAGTACTTGTACGATCAGAAGGAGCTGAACATGAGACAGCGAAGATGGTTAGAATTCCTGAAGGACTACGACTTTCAACTATTGTACCACCCTGGCAAGGCGAACGTCGTGGCTGACGCCTTAAGCAGAAAGACTATCAGTGCTTCTGCCCTGATGATCAAGGAGAAGGAGCTCATCAAACAGTTTAGAGATACTTGGTCATTTGTTAAGTTGGAACCCGGAAGGATTAGTATGAATATGGTTACCATCTCGAGTGAACTAATGGAGGACATACGAGAAAAATAAAAAGTCGACAAATTCTTGCAAGAAGTGAGAGAGCAAATGAAGCAAGGCAAGGAAACGGAATTCGAGGAAGGAACGGATGGAATTCTGAGATTTTGGGGTAGAGTCTGCATTCCTCGTGACCAAGAGCTTAAGCAGTATATTGTGGAACATGCTCACACCAGCATGTTGAATATGCATCCAGGCATAACGAAGATGTACCAAGACTTGAAGAAGTTATTCTGGTGGCATGGACTGAAGAGTGACGTTACTAGATGTGTATCGACTTGTCTAGTCTGTCAAAAAGCCAAAGTGGAGCATCAAAGACCTGCAGGATTGCTACAACCATTGTCTATTCCTGAATGGAAATAGGACAGCATTGCGATGGACTTTGTTGTGGGATTGCCAAGGACAAGAATAGGACATGACTCGATTTTGGTAATAGTCAATCGACTTACAAAATTGGCTCATTTCCTCCCGATTAACATAAAGTACAGTCTGGAGAAGCTGACCCGGTTGTATATTGGGGAAATTGTCAGACTACATGGTGTGCCCACGAGTATTGTTTCGGATAGGGATCCGAGATTTATTTCAAAATTTTGGCAGAGTCTACAGGCATCGTTGGGAACGAAATTACGTCTGAGTTCGACATACCACCCACAAACCGATGGTCAATTTGAAAGGACGATCCAATCTTTAGAAGATTTGCTTAGAGCTTGTATTATGGAACATACTGGAAGTTGGGATGAAGTTCTCCCATTGATAGAGTTCACCTACAACAACAGTTATCATTCGAGTATGGGGATGGCACCCTATGAAGCTCTGTATAGATGACGGTGTCGAACACCATTGTGTTGGTACCAAGACGGAGAGCGTCTCACGATTGGACCAGATATTATTCAACAAACGACTGAGAAGGTCAAAATGATCCAAGAAAAGATGAAGACTACTCAGAGCCGGCAGAAGAGCTATGCGGATAAGAGAAGGAAGCCTCTTGAGTTGGAAGAAGGTGAGCATGTGTTCTTGAAAGTCACACCCACGACTGGGGTCGGCCGGGCTTTGAAATCTAGAAAACTCACTCCAAAATTCCTTAGACCTTACCAAATCCTTCGTCGGATAGGTCCAGTAGCCTACCAAGTAGCCTTACCCCCTTTTCTTTCCAACATACACAATGTCTTCCATGTGTCACAGCTTCATAAATATTTGCCTGATCCAAGTCACGTCATAGCACCGGACACAGTACAGTTAAAAGAGAACTTAACCTCTGAGGCACCTCCTGCAAGAATCGAGGATCGACGGATAAAATAACTTAGAGGAAAGGAGATTCCATTGGTAAAAGTGATCTGGAATAAGACGACTAGTGATGCAACGTGGGAACTGGAAGACAAGATGAATGAGCAACATCTAGAACTATTTTGAGGTATGTAAATTTCGAGGACAAAATTCCTTTTAGTAGGGGAGTGTTGTAACATCCCAAAAAATATATGTTTAATTATAAATCATCATTTTATAATATTCTTGATTTTTAGAAATTTTTCTGGAATTTTTCGGAAGACGACGAATATTTTAATATATTCCTCATTTTGTGTGCATACTGAGCTGAGAATTGCTGAGGTCGGTATAACGCTCCGGAAATCATTTGTTTTACCACAAATAGTCATTTTCTAATATTTGTGATTTATGAGAATTTTTCTAGAATTTTTCGGAAATGATGAATATTTTAATATATTTTTCGTTTTACGTGAATATTGAGCAGAGTAGGAAAAACGAATGTAATGCTTCAAAAATTAGAAAATTATATGACGAATAGTCGTTTTATAATATTTGCAATTTTTGAGAATTTTCTAGGAATTTTTCGGAAACGTCAAATATTTTAGTGTATTTCTCGTTTTGCGTACGCACTGAGCAAAACCGGAGAAACGCGATGTTTCCTACGAGAACCTTGGACTATGGACATGTCGACGGGGTATCTTACTAAACCCGAGGCTGGACATAGTTTACGAGGTTCTACGTTTTTCGAGAAATTCAAACAGATAAAATAAAATAATACTACGAAAAATTTATCTGTCAGATTAATTAAATACTGACTTCTGTCAACTGTAGCTATTATCCATTGCATAATAGCATGTAATAAAAATCCTATCACATTATCCAAATGAAATCCACTTTATGTCTAATCAATTCACTTTAATTCAAATTTAATGTAAAATAATCAAAGCTTCTTTGAGAAGCTTTGACCAAACAATGACCCAAATGCCTTTAGCTTTCATGAGAAGCCAACACACTCTCCCTCTCTCTCTCTCTATGCACGGCCGAAAGCAGCCCAAAACAAGGGAAATTAGTTTGTTTCATTTATTCTTTTATCACATAATTTCCATAATTAACCAAAACACTTTCTCTCTCTACCCTTTCTTCCTTCTTCTTCATTTTGGTTTTCTCTTGCTTCTCTCTACCCTAAGCCATGGCCAGCAGCCCCTTCCCCCACTCAATCTTCACAAAAATTGTAACCAAGCACATTTTCTTAATCCTCTCATCATTCTAAACATCTTTCCTTCTTGGAGTTTCTTGAAAATCCACCATCTTCATCACTTTCTCCAAGCTTCAAGCTTTAAGCTTTTTGGGTAAGTTTCAAAACTTCTCTTCTCTTCTCTTCTCTTCATTTTCATGGTCATGGTCTCCTTGGTGACCATCCATGCTTTTTTTTCAAGCATTGGTGTTGATTTAACAAAGTTGGAATTTGTAGGGTTTCTTGGAGGAGCAATCTGAAATTTCAAGGAGCTTTCTTGGGATTTCTCTTGATTTCTTCATTTGGGTAAGAGGAAGACATTCGTCCTCAACATCTCTTAGCATCTAGGAACCTTGATTGTGTTGGTTGCGGAAAAACCCTAAAGAGGGTTATTCTTTGATTTTGTAATTAGAATGTTTGTGTATTGATTTTATGTTGTTTATGCTATTACATTGATTTGTTGTATATAATGGTATATTAGATGGGATTGGATGATTGAAAATGGAAGGAAAATATTTGAGAATCCCTCTTGGAGGGCTACGGTTTTGAGCTTGAAGAAAGGGTAATTTGTGAACAAATTTCGATGAGCATAAGACTTAAATTAATTGAGTGACAAAATGAAATCAATGGAAGAAAAACTTGAAATGGGAATTCCTAGAGAGGCTACGGTTTTGAGTCAAGGAAAATAGGGTTCTTGGTGAACTAATTTAATAAGTGGACAATTAAATGAATTAAGAGAATGACATGTAATGTGATGACTTAAATGAATTTGGAATAGAAACACTTGTGAGGCCACGGCTTCTAAGGCCTTTTAGATGTAAATATGTAACCTTGGTAACTTGGAAGCATAAGTAATTATGCAATTAAAAGCCTATGTAATGAGATAGGGAATTAATAAATTGGAAGAATTTAATATAATCAAGGGTTTCATAAATCTTAAAAGACTAAGAGTGAGATAGTCATAAGACTTGAGGTAATGGCAGGTGAGTAAAGAACAAGAGAGTGTGAGGTCTAAGGACTTAAATAATTTACAAGTTGTAAGAAATTAAATTGCCTTGGGAGATTTAGTTAATTGTACAAATTGGATTGGACATGAACCTTGAAAAGGGAAACAAATTCTAAGTTAGGATTCATAATGGACCTAAGAATGTACCAATTGATTTGATTTTTATATTATAATGTTATGGGTCCATGTGAGTGACCATTTGTATATTAATGCTTATTTTGGCCTATTGTGGCATATTATGGAATTGTATGAAATTGTGAATCAAACATGTTCATGCATAGAGTCTTATGCATTGTGAATGTCCTATGGACTGTTGTAAGGCCAAGTTGCCTAGGAGATTGAACACACCTTTGTGCGGGTGCGAGTAGACTAGTGTGGGTCTTGTTATGACTTTGGGGGCGTCGGGGTGCGGGTCCTTCACAATGGGCAGTTAGTAGCTCCTCTGCCCGTGGGGCAAACCGATGCAAACGCACCAACGATCCGGACTTGACACTGTCCTATATCGTGATCGAGCGTGGACTGTCCGTACAATGCCTGATGTGCACGTGGAAAACAATTGATGTATAGCACTTTGGCCGCGGCAGCCGAGTTGCGGACACGTCTCCTGATCTTTCTCTCTGACTGTTTGAGTCTAGCTCCATGGAGTAGGAATTGGGAAAGCATGCATGTGCATCATGATATACTTTACTATTAATAATTACTGCCTTATGTGAACTTGAGCTGTTGGTATCATTATAGTAATGAATATCTGCCTGGAATTGTTTATCTGTTTGCTGTTAGATTTACCATTTAATATTTGGATATGCTGTTTGGAATTGCCATTGGGCGCGTTGCACTGTTTTATTTCTAGCTGCTATAATTGGTAATGATGGTAGGATGTCTTACCTCTTTCTTGTATCTCTATTACTTGCTGTATGTGCGTATACTATATTGATCGAAGACGACGGCAAAGAGGCAGAAGATCCCGAGTTTCCCGGCTTCTAGCTTGACCAAGATTAACTTCTACTGAGACGATGGACGGACGCATGCGCGGATTTCTGGGCGACGTGCGCCTGACCTTCCTCGGAGGGCCAGAGTGCTAGCACATCAACCTAAGTTCTGATCGTTGCGTCTACATGGGTGACATGTCGATTGCTTTGGCCTGGAGACATCACGAGGCGCCGATTCTTACCTGCCACCTCGGCCTACGTCTAGAGTTTTATCTGCCCATTAGGGAGATGTGGGGTGACCGTTATTACACCCCACAGGAGGATTCTTTTGACTCTACTGCTCGGGCTCCCGCCCGTGGTTCCGTGGTTCCCATGGAGGTTTCCTCTGAAGAGGAGGATCCTGCTGAGGACCCGGAAACGGTTCCTCCTCCTCTGAGGGACTGACTTTCCTGGTAGCTACTGATGGCTACCAGTGTTTTATTTTGGGGGCCTGATGTATTATTTTGATGGGCTGTATATTTTGATATCTCTGGGGTATATTTGTATAATCCTTTGGGGCAGGTATAGTTTTGCTTTTTGGATATTTCCAGGCTTGTATTTAAAGTAAATATATATTAATTATATATATTTATATATATATATATATATATATATATATATATATATATATATATATATATATATATATATATATATATATATATATATATATATATGTACATGTTATTCAAATATGGAATTTATTTTCTGTCTTATTTTTACTGTCGTTCAAGCTTCATCACATAGCTGTATTTTTTAATTAACAAAAAAAAGAATAAAATATATACTACCAGTTTCACTCATGTATAAAAGCAATCGAGCAAGTTAACTTTGAATTAAATAAACTGGGTCTTAATTGTTTAAAAATTTTATTTTTCGTATTTTCTTCTATTTGACAATGTGGCGTTCCCTCCCAAAAAGGGGCATTACAAAACATCTATGGGCATTAAGAAGAACATGGATGAACAAAACTAAACATCATTATAAACTTAAAAGGTTACAAAGTCACCAATGTACATAAAAGGTTCTAAATGAATCCCTAAAACCAACTTAGCTACCCATGGAATCCGAAAATCTCAAGAGAGATTTCCTACCTATGGCCTAGAGAAGGAGAGGATAAAGAGAGATGAAGGAAAACTCTATAATGAGATCTTAGGAGTCTTGATCCTCCTTGGATGATGATGGTTTTCCTTCTAAATCTCTTCCAAGCCCTAAAAAATGATGAAAATTGGTCTTCTCTGCATTTTGTCTCATCTCCCACCTAACTCTCCTCAAAATATCTGATGAAATAATATAAATAGACAAAGCTCGTGAACTCGCGCCATGGCGTGACCATTGTTGCACCGCGACGTGAATGCCTACGTGGTTAAGTGAAACCAGTGTTGACAAACACGTGCCACGGCGTGACATCCTTTGCCCCGCAGCGCTCTAGCCTCTGTCTTCAGTATGCGCAGCAGGCAGAGAGCAAGATGCCGCAACAGGCTAAACCTTGCGTTGCGGCGTGATAAGCTGGAATGCATGTTAAGCTTCCTTCTGCCATGCAAGGTGTTGACTTGCTTCATTTTATCAGTTTAGAGCCCATCCTGCAATAGAGAAGTCGCTTAATTAATCATAAGTGTAAATCTACTTAATCCAAAAAGAATAGACAGGATTTTGGCAAGATTAGAGAGGAAGGCATTAACATGAATTTGAATTCAAAGTGAAGGAAAAGTCTTCCAATCATGTCTAAGCACAATGACTAAGGGATCAATGTACCACTAATATGGGGCGCAAATAACTACATTTTATGGATTTATCACTCCCCCTACTTCAATTTGTAATATGCAATCCTCTTAAGTAACATAAATGAAAGGGTTTTGTTAGCTTGAGAAACTAACTTATTTAAAAGCCTATGTTTTGGTCAATTAACCATGTTTCATTTGCCTACTTCACTATATTTCTATGAGAGCTAGTGCAAACTCCACTCACTAAGGACTATTCTCAAGCACTTGTTATGCATAACAAAGGGGTATATTTCTATCCCATAAGCTAATTAACGCACCCTACCATTAGAATGAAATTAAATATGCATCAACCATATCCATCATCTCAAATCTAAATCCCTATGTCTAGTTCAATAGATTAAATCAAATCACATTAAAAGTTAGCCAAACAGTCAAGAGCATTAAGAGAAATATGGTTAAACAAACTCATATAATCATTGTTAACTCAAGAAGTTACAAAATCACCAATATTCATGGAGGGATCCAAAGGAATCCCTAAATACTGCTTTGCTATCCATGAAACACGAAAATCTAACAACTGTAACGCCTATTTTTCTAGAAGAAGAGGGAACGTCACACCATAATAAAATGAAATAAAAATGCTGAAAATAATAAATCATGAATTAAGACCCGATTCATTTTAATATATAATTAAGCCTCTTCAATCATAAATGTATAGTAATTGGGTAAATGTAAATTTTTTTTTGGGTGATAGAATAATGAATATAGTTACAAAATAATTCAACATGAAAGAAAAACCATGCATCCATATATATATATATATATATATATATATATATATATATATATATATTTGCATTAAGCCTATTTAATTACATCATCAAGTATACAAAAAACAAAAGCTTTACCCACCCCAAGATGTTTACAAATATACAGCCTATCAAAAATGGCAAAACATCAGGTTTCCCAAAAAGATATATGGATAGCCATCAGTAGCCACCGATAGTACCAACCTCCTAAGACTGACGAGAAGGAACTGTAGCCGGATCCTCCTATGGGTCTTCCTCATCAGATGAAATCATCATCGGAGCGACTGAATTTCGAGCAGAGACTCGAGCAGTGGATAGGAATGAATCCTCCTGTTAGAGATCATCCCACAAATCTTAGACTGGTAGGTAAAACTCCAAATGAACAAAAGTAGTAAAATAAAAAACAGGCGAGTCATAGCGACCCCAAGCTAACGACACTGTCAAGTCCCCATGATAAATACAACGATCCGTGTGCAGGTTTATATGCCAACAATCAGGACCTCCGTGGAAGGTCATCCTCACATATCCTAGAAATCTACGTGGACGAGACGACATCTTCAAGCAAGCACTAGTCGTAGTTGAGCCAGAAGCCAAGGAACTCGGGCGCTTCCCCCTCTTCACGAACATCTTCTCAAAAGTAAATAAATAAAATAGAAATACAGGGATACAGGAAAAAGGTGAGACACTCAGCATTCAATACCAATATGGCAATAAGAAAACAGAACGGCGCAAGGCGCCCACATCACAACACATACATATATATATATATATATATCAGTAGCAATAATGAAAATAGATTATAAAAGGAAAATAATAATAATATCTCAGGCAAAAAGTAGTTCATCAATCAGATAATTATTTCAATATTAAAAGAGATAATTTCACAATTATGGACACTTACGCCAGAATGAATATGAGATTGACAATGCATAATGCATATGGTACCAAAATCCTACTCCATGGAGCTAGACATAAACATTTGGAGAGAATGATAAGAGAGTCATGCCAGTATCTCGTTAGCCTATAAATAAAGTGCTTATCAGAAAAATAATATTTTGCACAACATGGCTTATACATGGCACTCTCAACAAGATCGCGATATAGGACAGTGTCTCGGTTCGGATCATCAGTGTGTTTTTATCAGTCTATTCCACAGCCCCAGTAGAGCTACCACTATCTATTGTGAGACACCCGTACCCCGACGCCCCCAAGGCCAACAATATGACCTACACTTAATCTTCTTGCACCCGTACTAAGGTGTAATTCAATCTCCTAGGCATGCACCACCTTGACAATAGGGTCCAACAGACTCTCACAAATGCATGATGACTCAATGCATATCATGTATATTCATCAATAATATACTTCTCATAACATGCCACACTTTGGCCAAGATAAACACCAACAATATCCATGTATATTCAACAATAATATACTTATCCATAACATATCACAATTTGTCCAACTTAAACATCAATAGTTCCCTAGTCCCACTCATGGACCCAAAGTAACATATCATTAAGTTCTCAAGGTGGTAAAACACTCCTTAAGGTTCATTATGAAATTTCACTTTAGATTAACAATTCTTATAAAATATCTCTCTCTAGAGGAATTCTCTTAACAAATTAAGTTATTTACTTTAGTTTAACTATAACATATTAGTTATTGGAGTCATAACTATCTTCTCGCAATATTTTGACCAACTCTACCCTGGGCGCCAGGTCTCTAGCGCCTGAGTGCTAGTTAAGCGCCTGAGCGCTTAACACGCAGCGCTTGAGAGCTCACTGAGCTACATTTCTGGAAGTTATTCTAGACGTTAGGCGCTTGAGCATTCAAGCTCCAGTGCCTGAGCGCCGGTTGAGCGCCTGAGTGCTCGCTGCACAACGCCTAAGCACTCGTGCATCAACAAGGATTCTGCAAAATTCGTTTCTGCAGAACCTTGGCCCATTCATTTTCAAAGCTTCTCATTCATTTTTAAACAATCCAAAATATGATTCATAGTCATCCAGGTATAAAATAACAATCAATAGATTCATAATCTTCAAATACACAATGCTAGTCCATAGATTCATACAAATCAAACAACCAAAAAATCATGAAAATAACACAATATAACAAAATGAGTAATCCCACATGGATTCCCTCATCAACAATAACACATAAGAGATCTTGTTACTACCAAGATTGGTTAAAGAGTATTATCTCCCTCTTACCTATTGAAGACAACACAAAGATGCAAGCCCCTTTTGTTCTTGAATTTTGTTTTCCACTTTCAAGAAAATCCTAGGGTGAGCAATTTTCAAAATGTTCACTCAAACCATGGAAAGATGAGTTCTTGGTCATATAGGTGACCAAGAAAAATGAAAATAAGATGAAAAGAGAATAAAGTTGAGGACTTTACCTCAAAAGCTTCAAGCTTTAGCTTCAATGATGGAAAATGGGAGAGGAAGAACTTGTGAATGACCACCAAAGAGAAGAGCCTTAGAATGGTGGAAGGAAGTTAGAAATGTGATGTGTGTAGCAAACAAATGGAGATGGTCTCTAATGTGTGGGTGTGCCGTGGAGGAGGAAGAAGAGAAGAAGAAAGAATGCTTGAAGAAAATGAGAAGAGAGAAAAGAAAGAAAGGGAAAGGTGTTAGGTGTTTTTGTGTTTTGAAATGGGAATGAAATGGTAAATATGAGAAAATAATTTTTTAGCTCCCCTAAGGAATGCATCTGCCGTGGAGAGAGTGGGGAGGGAAGAGAGATAAATATGTTATTTGGGGAAATTTCTTGGAAGCTTCCCTTACTAAGCTTTGATTAAATTAATGTTTCTTTTGAAATAAAGCTAATGGATGTGACACAAAGTAGATTTTAGATAAGGTGATAAAGATTTTTACTACAAGCTATTATCCAATGGACAATTGTTACAGATAGCAAAGCCAATATCAATTGTCCAACAAATAATAAAATATACAATAATTTTTATTTATTAGATAAAAATCTCAAAAAACGTAAAACCTCGTAAACCATGTCCAGCCTCGGGTTTAGTAAGATCCCCCGTTGATGTTTTCACAGATCAAGGTCCTCGGGAAAAATATCTCATTTCCCCAACTCCACTCAGTGTATATGTAAAATGAGGAATAATATTAAAATATTCCACATTCTAAAAAATATCCAAAAAAATTCACAAAATTCACAAATATTATAAAATGACTATTTATCATAAAATTACAAATTTTCGGGATGTTACAACAACGATATTCATGTTCATGATGAAAAAAGAGAGGAAGTAAATGGAATAGGAAGAAGGCACAATGGTTGTGGTCCTTGATGGTTGAATCTTCCTCCTTGAAGAAGATGACCTCCAACTTAGCTACCTTTAGCTTCCTCTCAATCTCAAAATGAAATCCTAGCTACTGTTTTCTCTCTAACCAAAAAGCTCTCTTTTGTTGAATGCTTTAAAAATAGTATTTATAGGCCCAACAATTAGTTTCACGCCGTGTTGTAACACTCTCCACTGGGAGTTACATTTTAGACTAAACTTTAAAACTGAACATAAGTTATAAAAGATTTAATATTATAAAATACGAGTTTTAAAATTTCTTTTCACTGATAACATAAACTTACCAAATATTGCAAACTGAATAATACATATAATATATGTATACAACATGAATTACCAACAACATAAAAATAAATACATAAGACTTACATACTCAAAGGAAAAAGTAACAAACCACATGACGGGTCCTACTTAAAAGCATGGTAACAAACCCAATAAAGCTCAAAGCGCTTCGTGTCCAGATGGACACGACATGCATCGGTACCTCCACAAAACTGCATCTTAACAAAACCAAGAAGATCTCTGCTTCACCACCATCATGGTCTTTATAAAGCATAAACATAAAACAGAACAAACATGATAGTACAACAAAGGGGTGAGATCCCCAACATCGCATGCCAATATGGCAGTAAAGAAACGATTATAACAACAATGTCATTTAATACAAAAACAACAGATATAATCATGATATCAATTAATAGATCATTCAACAGATATATATTGCAATAACATGAATACTAACTATACCACAACAAGATGTTTACTGACTATACATATGCACAATGGACAGATATAATATACATAGCCACTTGTGGAGTTACCACGCCTCGATGCCCCCAAGATTATTCATAAATCTTCACTATGCAATTCCCACCCGCACTATGGTGTAATTCTTCTCCTAGTCATAAAACACAATCTAATTGATGACTCAATGCGTAGAAGATAATTATCAATAACATGATTTTTCATTAAAATAAGCCACCACTGGCCAAAATCATATACCAACATCTCCGGGCCTAATACGTCGATCTGACATCAAATTGCTGTTTTTCTCAATCACGAAGCACATTTATCGCATTTTCACAATCACATAACAATTTTGTTACATTTTCAAGTCACATAAACATTTTTCAATGTTTTCTCGATCGCATAAAAATTTTTAAACGTTTTCTCAATCACGTAGCTCAAAATCATCATTTTGAAACGCGTAAAGCTTTATCACTATTTTTCAATCGCGTAAAACTTTTATTGATTTTCTAAACTTAATTTTTGAGACTTTCCAAGTTTAATATAAAATTTGAACCTTAATTCTAATTTTTCTTACTAAAACTTATCTAAGTAATATTTTCTAACATTTTTTCCAAAATCTGCATTATTTTAATTTAATAAAACCTTTTCCATTACGTTTACTAAAAACTTTATTAAATAAAATTCTTTAAGTTTCAAACTATCATTCAAACTTATTTTCTATCATCATAGTCGAAAATCACTTTTGTCCAATGATAAAAATTTTGTTCATTTCCTTTTCCGTCTTATAAATCCTTAAATAAATTTCCTTGTCTTTCCCACATGATTCATAGCATGCAACATATTTCAATCATCATAATTCTACCATAGCAAATTCGTACATACTAAAAAAATTACATAATCACATATAGCCAATAAGCAACCATAGCAATCTCATGCATACTATCAACATCATATAATCACATATAGCCAAATAAGCACAAATCAATCAAAGCCATATAATTACTCATAACAAATAAGCTCACATATAGCAAGTAAGCATAAACCATTAAATTTACACAACGAAATGAATAAACCCTTATATGGATTTTTCACCACCAAACACAAATTCCATTTCTCACCACCAAGTTTGGTCGATGAGGTTAATCTCCCTCTTACCTTAGATGTTGATTAAAAAAAAACTCATTGTTATCTTCTTTGAGTAGACTTCTACCACCAAGTTTGCTCCTAGAAACCCTCAAACTTAGCTTAAAGAAAAAGGTTGAAGATGGATGAATTTGAAGAAAGTCACAACATCAAAGTGACTCCAAATGATGTCTAGCTTCAAGATATGTGATTGATTTAAATTAAACAAGGGTGAAGGGTGTTTATGGGGGTGTGGCCGTGAGACATAAAGGGAGAAAATATGATAGAGTTTAGTCTTTGTTTCTTACAAAAATGATAAGATAAACTTAAAAGATATTATACAACTCTTGTTGTCATCCAAGCATGTCCTAGAACCTTCCTTGGGCCGTGAGTCACCTAGTGCAAGGTGTCCAAACTTCTTTTCTAAGCTTCCTTCCCATTGGTTCATAAAGGTGAGTCAAAACTTCTTCATTAAGCTTCCTTTCCATTGGTTTAAATATAACACTCTGGAAATTGTTTATTTTGTGATATATATGATTTTTATAATATTTGTGATTTTTGAAAATTTTTACTAATTTTTTTGGATGATTGTGATTATTTTATTATTTCCTCATTTTGCAAGCCCGTTGAGCGGGCCAGAATAATTAAATATTCTGCTGAGGCTGGAAAACCTTGGATTGTGAAAACAGTGATGGGGAATCTAACTAAACTCGAAATTGGACATAGTTTACGAAGTTTTATTTTTTGTGATTTTATCTGATAAATAAAATCCTAGTGCGCTTTATTATCCATTGGGCAATGGAATACCGATTTTGTCAACTGTGACCCTTGTCCAATGGATAATAGCTTGTAGTAAAGTATCAGTGTTCTAGAATGTTCACTTTATGTGACATCATCAAGGTGACATCACTTTGATGATATCACTTTAACTTTTTCAAAAAGTTAAGGATTGGATTCTTGAAGAAGCTTTGTTTTTGGCTTCTTGAAGAAGCAGATTCCACCAAGCTTCTAGGAGAAGCTTCCCTCTCTCTCACTTTGGCAACCCCACGGTTTTGGGGGGGGGGGAACGACAAAGAAATTGTCAATTTTCACTTAAGGCATTCACTTTTCATTTAAAAGTTTTCTATCACTTTTTCTCTCTACATTTCCTTTCTCTCATCTCCATTTTCTCTCTTCACCTCCACGACCTCACACCATTTTTTACACCTCCATGCTTGCAAAAAATTCAAGCAACCACATTTCCATACACTACATCACATTCTAAGACCTTTTCTAGTTGGAACATACCCAGAAAGCTTACATCTTCATCATTCTTCTTCAAGCCCTAACTTAAAGTTCTAAGGTAAAGTTCTTGGCTTTTCTTTTCTTTTCTTTCTTGTTTTTCTTGGTCACCTATGTGACCAAGGACTCCTCTTTTCATGGTTTGAGTGAGGTTTGTAAAAGTTTGCTCACCTTAGGGTTCTGTTGAAGGTGGAGGATGAAAATTGCAACAAATGGATCAAGAGGCTTACTTTCTTGTGTTGTCTTCTATAGGTAAGAAGGAGAATATCCTCATTAACCACTCATGGTGGCGAGGGACAAAAATCTTAGGTTAAAAGTGGAGGATCCATATGTGGATCTCTTCACCTTATTGTTTGATTTTAATGATTTGTAACTATGTGTTGGTTTAATGTTATTGTTCATTATGTTGCTATTATGTGATATTATTAATTTGTGATAGTTGTATGCTTGAAAACATGTGACAAAAGACAAGGACTTTGTGTCCTTTTGAGGTGTGGCTCACGACCTTATGGCCTAGGATGATGATTCAAGATCAAACCTTGTATTAAAAAATGAAACTTAAGTAATCACTTGATGAGTTGATGAAAATTTCGGGGCCTTGAGACCTTTGGTGAGGGTCTAGGGCAAGAGGAGGCAAAATGGGGAAAATTATGATTAAAAGTAGTGGTGGGTTGGAATTTAGAAGGTTAGGTTAAAAATGGATTGATTGAGGATTAAAATGATGGAATGAGAAGATGAATATGAGGTCCCATGACCTTAGGGTTCACGACTATTGAGGTTATCCAAGATAAAACCTTGTATTAAAATGGAATTTTGGACACTTAAGTGATTAGATATTTAATTAGGGACTCATAAGATGGAAAAAGAAAAGAAAATGCAATTTTACCCTAAACACCAAGAGTGAATCTCTGCCAATTAAGGAAAATGAATGAAAGTGAGGTTTTGAGAATCATAAGACATTTAATTAAATAAATTGTATTATGAACAAAGAGAAGGACTAATCGAATTAGAGAAACAAGAATTAAAAGTGTAAGAGAGGTTTTAAGAAACATAAAATATTCATTTTAAGTGAATTTAATTAAAGACATAGAAGATAACTTTTTGAAGTAGAGTGATAAGCATTAGGTGAAGGAAAGGAAGATATATTCCCTAGTGAAGCTCAATAGGAGAAGTGTTGAAGTCGGGGTATAATTCTTACATGAACTTTGAAGGTCCAACATTTATTTTAAAATGGCAATAGAAATGTTCCTCGATTGAAAAACAATAATAAAACCTTATAAGACAATGGTATGTCCAAAATTGAAAATAAATGACAATTTTGTTATCGGGCCCACGAGTGGAACCTTGAATTGTTGATGACTGTTGTGGCCAATGATGGCTTATGATCATGAATTGCATGATATTGATAATTATGTATGTATGTGTGCATTGAGGCATTCATCATACTTTGTGAAAGTCTGATGGACTATTGATTAAAGTTGTATGAGCCTAGAAGATGAATTACACCTCAGTGCGGGTGCGATGGGCCTAGTGTAGGTCATTTGTTGACCTTGGGGGCGTCTGGGTGCGAGTTTTCAACAATAGTCAATTGGTAGCTCCACTGCGCCGTGGATCAGACTGATGTCACACACCGATAATCCAGACCGAGACACTCACCCCAATCACGATCCGGCATAAACTGTCTCGTATTAAGCCTAATGTATACATTGAGAAAATTATGATTTTTAGCGCTTGGGCCAAGGCTGCCGAGATGCAGACATGTTTATCTGGATCATTCTCTTCGAATATTTGTCTAGATCCATGGAGTAAGAAATTAGTATATTACGTACATTTGCATAGTTGGTTTGCATATCATTATGACATTTCATACTTGTTTAATTATCTAATATTTGATGAAATGATTACCTATTGAGTTATCTCTTGAATGATGTATTATGTTGATGATTAACTGATAGTATTATTTTGCCTATTGATAATTATGCTTGTTACTTGCTGTATTGGGACGATATTTCTGTTCGTATTATCTCCATGCTGCCATGATGGTATTGAGTGTAGGATTTCTCACCTCTTTATTGTGTCATTCTATTTTATATTTTTACTTAATAAAAGATCGTGAGGAAGAAGAGGGGGGACCACACCCTCATTATTTAGGCTGATTTACTGTATTCGCTATGGCGTCTGGACGAGAATTCTTTGGTTATGTACGGGTGCAACTTTATAGGGGGATTGATGCCTGGCACGTCGACTGGAACACCGAGTGCCTTACTTATCGAGGGGAGATGACTTTGATAAGGAGTAGTACCCATCTTGGGGTTACTACTCTCACCCTCAATGCTTTTATGCATGTGGAATTCTCTATGTCCATTAGAGAACTGTGGGGTAATCAGTATCGTACCCCTACAGAGGATTTTGTGGAGTCAACTACACGGACTCGCATTCAGCGTGACATGCCTCAACAAGGAGACCTGCCCGCGTTGGTTCTTAAGGAAGATCAAGTGGGGGACCTTACCCTCTAGGTGTTTATGGTTGGGCCAAGTCAATCTTTCATATGGTAGTGCATATGTTTTCTTTTATCGAGTATGTAAACATTGTGTTTGTGATAATGGTATCTTATGATACACACACACACACACACACACACACACACACACACATATATAGACACACACATACACACATACTCACACTTCAGGGGTCGTAACATTGGGAGTTGTGTGCTGACTATATTTAATTCGAGGCTCATATTTTATATCTACGCATAATAGAATATCTTTGGAAATCTGTTGTTGTCATGTAACACACTTGAATTTGGTAAATATATATATATATATATAGACACACACACACACACACATACTCACACTTCAGGGGTTATAACATTGGGAGTTGTGTGCTGACTATATTTGATTCGAGGCTCATATTTTATATCTACGCATAATGGAATATCTTTGGAAATCTGTTGTTGTCATGTAACACACTTGAATTTGGTAACTGCGGTGTAATGACGATTATGCTACGATTGTTTAAATTTTAAGGGTGTTACATTTAGGTGGTATCAGAGCAGTTCATCCTGTTGAGCTGGGGTATGGACTGACTAGGCTTAGACATGTTAAAGTGTCTCTGTGTGTTGTGCATTTCCTTGTCTCTTGGTTGAGTTGTTAGGTTAGGAATGCATGGCTTGCCATACGTTGAATGTTAGTAGCTACTGTTATACAATTACGTGATATTGAGGACTGATCAACTCGATATGCAATGTTCTGTGTGGACAGGAAACTATAACTTCACCTAGGCGTATTAGCGAAATAAGAATTCTTCTAGTAAGGAGTCTAGCTAGTATGACTGAACTCGTTTAGGGTTTGTTCACATCTATACCTTTTGTTGTGATACCTCTAGAGTTCCCGAGTTCAAGTTCTTTGGGTTATGGCTAAGTTGTCTTGTTTGAGTGATGTGATCCTTTGTGCTTGGCTTCCGAAATAGGCCATGTTGTTTGAAAGGGGTGCAATTTACTTTCGTTGTGTATTTGCTCATCCATTTTTGAAGAGAGGCAATGGCTTATGGTAGACCTACGCGTGTGAGGGCGAGATGTGACAATGAAGGATTGGCTGCAACTGCCGAAACAATGCAAAGGATGGCTGACGTAACCGTACAGCAAAATTAGAAGACCACTCAGTAGTAGGAAACGACAGTAGAGGTGCAGAATCTATCAAAGTTGGACTAGTCTCAGAATACCATACCCCGTAATTTTGGACTTTTTTGATTCCAAAAAGGGAGGAAGCATAACGCCAACCGATTCCAACGGAAAATGTATTCAAGACCATCGGGGAAGCAACAGCGACAACGAACATGTGGAAGGAGTGCTTGTAGCAGTAGACCCAGTCAGACCATGATAGCTTTACAATTATGTAAGAACTACGGAGGTGATCACGCAACAAAGGAGTAATTGGTTTCAAGTGCGAGAAAACCGGACACGTCTTCAAAAAAATTGTGCTTCATCAAAGACGAAGCCTTCTGTTTGTGATGCACGTGCTTCAAGACCTTAAGTTGAAGGGAAAGTTTACACCACGAGTGGAGCAGAAGTCTCCCAAACTGAAGATTTGACTAAGAGAGATTATACTACAAGAGACGATCCTTTGACTATGTTGCATAACTCAAGAGGCAGTCTGCTACTTTATGACTTATGAATGTGTGGGTTAATTAGAGTTATCGATGTCTTCATTACCTTTTGACTTATTTATTTCTGCTCCTATTACTAGACCTATTGTTACTATCCAGTTGCTTAAACCATCCTATTTCTGTTAAAAACCAGATCTTTTCTGGTAATTTAATCTATTTACCTTTTTCTCGAATAGATGTGACTTTAGGAATGGATTGGTTATTTCTAATCATATCCTGTTAGATCATTCCAATAAAACCTTAGTGTTTCTTAAAACTGAGATTTCTGGATTTTAACGACCAAGCAATTAAGACTCTAGTGAAGGAAGGAACCCAAGGATACAAGTTATTATCTTCTTTAGAGGTCAAAAGTGAGGAGAATGTGAATGTAATTCTTGTAGTCAATGAGTTCCTCATGACGAGCTCTAGCGCTATTAGTTAAGGAGAGGAATGGAACTTCTCTGTGATGTATGGACTATCGTCAATTGAACAAGATTACGATCGAGAATGAGTAATCTCGGAAGAAGATGGGTGATTTGATGGACCGGCTGAGGGGAGCCGCTATACACTCCAAGATTGATCTACGATCTGATTATCATCAAATTCACGTAAAAGTAAAGGATGTTCCCAAGATGACTTTTCAAACGCGTTACAGCCATTATAAACATCTCATGATGCCGTTCAGAGTAACAAATGCTCCTGTTGTATTCATGGACTACATGAATCGAGTCGTTTATTCTTATTTAGATAGATTTGTCGTTGTCTTTATCAACAACATTTTGATCTATTCTCGAAGTTGGGAGGAACATGCTGAATATCTCAGTATAGTTATCTAGATTTTGAAGGAGAAGAAGTTGTACACCAAATTATCAGAGTACGAATTCTAGTTGGAGGATGTTAAGTTTTTGGGGTCATGTAATTTCAAAGGAAGGAATTGCTATGGATCCATTGAAAGTTGAAACGATTCTTCAATGGGAAAGACCAAATATCATAACAGAAATTCGTAGCTTCGTGGGACTAACCAGATATTATTGAAGATTCATCGAAGGATTCTCCAAATAGCTGGACCTCTCACCCAACTTACGAAGAAGAATCAAGCCTTCGTGTGGACAAATGCATGTGGAGAAAGTTTCCAAGAATTGAAGAGACGACTGACTTCTTTGCCAGTGTTAGTTTTGCCTGATCCCAAGGAACCCTTTGAAGTGTTATGTGATACTTCGCACCAAGGTCTAGGATGTGTGCTCATGCAGAGTTGAAAAGTTATGGCTTACACCTCGAGGTAGTTGAGGGTGCATGAGGAGAATTACCCAACTTATGAATTGGAGTTAGCCACAGTTGTATTTGCTCTGAGGATATGGAGACACTTTATGTATAGAGCAATGCTCAACATCTTTAGCAATCACAAGAGCCTGAAGTATCTCTTTGACCAAAAGGAATTGAACATGAGACAGGGAAGGTGGCTAGAATTTTTGAAGGATTATGACTTCTAGTTTCAGTATCATCTTAGAAAAGCAAACGTCGTAGCATACGCTTTGAGCCAGAAGCTACTTAATATCTCTGTTATGATGGTCAAAGAGAAAGAATTAATAGAGCAATTCAGAGATATGTGGTTGTCATTGGAAATGACACCGGAGGAGGTATGTCTAGGTATGGTTACTATTTCGAATGATCTATTAGGAGAGATTCAAGAGAAGCAGAAAAGTAACCAATTTCTACAAGACGAAAGGAAGCTATTAAAGCAAGGCATGGTGTCAGAATTTAAGGAAGGTTCAACGAAATCCTGATGTTCATGGGTAAGGTCTGTATACTGAATGATTTAGAACTTAAGAAGTTAATTTTCAATGAAGCTCACACGAGTAAGTTGAGTATACACACTAGAATGACCAAGATGTATCAAGACCTAACACATATGTATTGGTAGCAAGGAATAAAGAGAGACGTTGCCAAGTATGCATCATCTTGTCTGAGTTACCAACAAACTCACTTCTAAATTCTTCGGACCATATCAAATTCCTGTTCGGATAGGTCTGGTAGCCTACCAACTAGTTTTACCACCCTTTCTTCCTAATCTTCATAATATCTTCCATGGGTCATAATTAGGAAAGTGTATTCCCGATCCAACCCATGTCATTGAACCAGATATTGTACAATTAAAAGAGGGTTTGACCTATGAAATACTTTCTGTAAAGATCAAGGATAGGAGAGCAAAACAACTCGGAGGCAAAGAGATTACATAGGTAAGGGTGATCTGAATTAACGTGGCTAGAGGCGCGACATGGGAGCTAGAGGATAAGGTGAAGGAGTTGTATCTACATCCATTTTAAGGAATAACAAATTTCGAGAACAAAATTTTTTTTAGAACGGGAGAGTTGTAACACCCCGAAAATTGTTTATTTTGTGATATATATGATTTTTATAATATTTTTTATTTTTGGGGATTTTTGCTAATTTTTCGAATGATTGTGATTATTTTATTATTTTCCTTATTTTGCATGCACATTGAGCAGGGCCAGAATAATTAAATATTCTACAGAGACCAAAAAACCTTAGACTGTGAAAACAGTGATGAGGGATCTAACTAAACCTGAAGCCGAACACAGTTTACGAAGTTTTTGTTTTTTGAGATTTTATCTAATAAATAAAATCCCAGTGCGCTTTATTATCTATTGGGCAATGGAATACCAGTTTTGTCAACTGTGACCCTTGTCCATTGGATGATAGCTTGTAGTAAAGTATTAGTGTTCTAGAATGTTCACTATATATGACATCATCAAGGTGACATCACTTTGACTTTTTCAAAAAGTTAAGGATTGGCTTCTTGAAGAAGCTTTGTTTTTGCCTTGTTGAAGAAGCCAATTCCACCAAACTTCTAGGAGAAGTTTCCCTCTCTCTCACTTAGGCAATCCCACGATTTGGGGGGGCGAATGACAAGGAAATGGTCATTTTTCACTTAAGGCATTTCACTTTTCATTCAAAAGTTTTCTATCACTTTCTCTCTCTACATTTCCTTTCTCTCACTTTTTCTCTCATCTCCATTTACTCTCTTCACCTCCACGGCCTCACAGCATTTTTTGCACCTCCATGCTTACAAAAAATTCAAGCAACCACATTTCCATACACTATATCACATTCTAAGACCTTTTCTAGTTGCAAGATACCCAAAAAGCTTACATCTTCATCATTCTTCTTCAAGCCCTAACTTGAAGTTCTAAGGTAAAGTTCTTAGCTTTTCTTTTCTTTTCTTGGCTTTTTCGTTTTTCTTGGTCACCTATGTGACCAAGGACTCCTCTTTTCATGGTTTAAGTGAGGATTGTAAAAGTTTGCTCATCTTAGGGTTCTCTTGAAGGTGGAGGATGAAAATTGCAACAAAGGGATCAAAAGGCTTGTTTTCTTGTGTTGTCTTCTATAGGTAAGAGGGAGAATATCCTCATCAACCACTCATGGAGACGAGGGATGAAAATCTTGGGTTGAAAGTGGAGGATCCATGTGTGGATCTCTTCACTTTATTGTTTGATTTTAATGATTTGTAACTATGTGTTGGTTTAATGTTATTGTTCATTATGTTGCTATTATGTGATATTAATAATTTGTGATAGTTTTATGCTTGAAAACATATGACAAAAGACAAGGACTTTATGTTCCTTTGAGGTGTGGCTCATGACCTTATGGCCTAGGATGATGATTCAAGATCAAACCTTGTATTAAAAAATGAAACTCAAGTAATCACTTGATGAGTTGATGAAGATTTCGGGACCTTGAGACCTTTGGTGAGGGCCTAGGGTAAGAGGAGGTAAAATGGGGAAAATTAGGTGGTGGGTTGGAATTTAGAAGGTTAGTTTGAAAATGGATTGATTAAGGATTAAAATGATGGAATGGGAAGATGAATATTAGGTCCCATGACCTTAGGGTTCACAGCTATTGAGGTTATCCAAGATAAAACCTTGTTTCAAAATGAAATTTTGGACATTGAAGTGATTAGATATTTAATTAGGGACTCATAAGATGGAAAGAGAAAAGAAAATACAATTTTACCCTAAACACCAAGAGTGAATCTCGGCCAATTAAGGAAAATGAGTGAAAGTGAGGTTTTGAGAATCATAAGACATTTAATTAAATAAATTGTATTAAGCATAAAGAGAAGGACTAATTGAATTAGAGAAACAAGAATCAGGAGTGTAAGAGAGGTTTTGAGAAACATAAAATATTCATTTTAAGTTAATTTTATTAAAGACAAAGAAGAGAACATTTTGAAGTAGAGTGATAAGGATTAGGTGAAGGATAGGAGGATATATTCCCTAGTGAAGCTCAATATGAGAAATGTTGAAGTTGGGGTGTAATTCTTACACGAACTTTAAAGGTCCAACATTTATTTTAAAATGGCAATATGTAACATCCCAAAAATTTATAATTTCAGGATAAATAATCATTTTAAATATATTGGGAAATTTTAGGAATTTTTTTGAATTTTCTGAGAACACGAAATATTTTAATATTATTCCTCGTTTTACGTGTGCACTGAGTCGAGCCGAGAAAATGAAATATTTTTCCCGATAACCTTGAACTATGGAAACATCGATGGGGGATCTTACTAAACCCGAGACTGGACACAGTTTACAAGGTTTCACATTTTTCAAAGAATTTTAACAGATAAAAATTATAATCGTTGTATCAATTTTATCTGTCAGATAAATTAATACTGACTTCGGTCAACTATAACTATTGCCTAATAAATAATAACATGTAATAAAAATCTTATCACACTGTTCAAAATTTACCTTGTATCATGTCCCTTTAGCTTTATTTTTAAAATAAAAGTTAAATTAATTCAAAAACCTATTTGGGGAAACTTCTAGGAAGCTTCCTCCCATTTTATTTTTCTCTCTCTTCCCTCCCCACTCTTCTTCTACGGTAGAGGCCCTTATTTTGGAGCCCATATTCATGTTCTCTTCTTCTCTTCTTTGTTTCTTCTTCTTCTTCTTCTTTTCTTCTTCCTCCTCCTCCACCGTCCACCCTCTCCACTCACCATTTTCATTCCTTGCTTCACCACTTCCATATCTAGCTTCTTCCATCATTCCAAGAGCATTTCCTTATGGCCATCCTTGGTTCTTCTTCTTCTTCTTCCTTCATTTTTCACCATTGGAGCTAAAGCTTGGAGCTTTTGAGGTAAAGTCTTCAACTTTCTTCTATCTTCTTCTTCTTTTTCGTTTTATTGGTCACCTATGTGGCCAAGGAGTCATTTTTCTATGGTTGGAGTAAACACATTGGGAATTTCTCACCCTAGGGTTTTTCTTGAAGGGGAAAACGAAAATCAAGAGCAAAAAGGGGAAAGCATTCTTGTGATTGCCTTCATTTAGGTAAGAGGGAGATAATCCTTTTCAACCAATCTTGGTAGTAAGGAAATGTCTTGTGTATTGTTGTTGATGAGAGAATCCATGTTGGATTTCCCTCTTTGTTATGTTGGGTTATTTCCATGAGGTTGTTGTTTGATTTGTGTGGATGTATGGATGTACATTGTGTGATTTGATGATCATGAACTCATATGCTGCTCTTTTGTAATTATATGTCATATATCTCCTTTTGGAATGGTTGAAAATTGATGAGGGATTTTGGATAATGAATGGGCCAGGGCTCTGCAGTAAACGAGTGCGTAACCCTCGTTAATGCACTAGCGCCTGTGCGCCGTATTTGTGCATAGAGCGCCTAGGCGCTTGTGCCCAGGAAGTTTTCCCTGTGACGCAGCCCGGCGAGCACTCAGGCGCTTCGTGGTCAGCGTCTAGGCGCTACAGACATGGTGCCTAGACGCTCAGAGCAGAACCAGTAAATAACTGTGAGATGAAGCTATGTGATTGGAGATGTGAATGTTGATGTGGGAATTTGAGATGGAGAGTTTTAAGGGTTGTTTAACTTAATTTGAAGCCACGGTTTTAGATTGAAACTACGAGGAAGTTAAATGAACTTAGTGAATTAAAAATTAAGTGGAGGATATCAAGAAATCAATGCATAACATGGGAGAAATTGAGGTTAGCAGTGGACTTTGGGAAGCCACGATTTTGATCATGAATTTTAGGAAGTTGGATTGACTTAGTGTAAAATGATAGTTAAGTGATGTTGAACATAGAGGAAGAACGAGAGGGTTGTGAGACTTGTAAAACCTACGAGTAAATTCTAATTGAGCATAAATGATTAGGGTAAGGAACTTGATCAACCTAAAGGAATGAGGCTTGAATAAGGGCTTTAAGAGAAGTTTCTCTAGAAAATAAATTTATAAGGGATGATAACTTGAGTAGAACTTTATAATAATCTCATAAAACTTATTAATGGTTGAATTGGCCTAATTGTGGCACATTATAGAAAACTGTGAGTTCCTATGTGGGACCAAGTTCTTGATGAAAATATGATATGATAATATTGAGAATGAATATATATATATATATATATATATATATATATATATATATGCCATTGTGGTATCTTGTATAAGATGAATGCATCATTGATGAGCATACATGATCATGAATTTTAGGAAGTTGGATTGACTTAGTGTAAAATGAGAGTTAAGTGATGTTGAACATAGAGGAAGAACGAGAGGGTTGTGAGACTTGTAAAACCTACGAGTAAATTCTAATTGAGCATAAATGATTAGGGTAAGGAACTTGATCAACCTAAAGGAATGAGGCTTGAATAAGGGCTTTAAGAGAAGTTTCTCTAGAAAATAAATTTATAAGGGATGATAACTTGAGTAGAACTTTATAATAATCTCATAAAACTTATTAATGGTTGAATTGGCCTAATTGTGGCACATTATAGAAAACTGTGAGTTCCTATGTGGGACCAAGTTCTTGATGAAAATATGATATGATAATATTGAGAATGATATATATATATATATATATATATATATATGCCATTGTGGTACTGTATAAGATGAATGCATCATTGATGAGCATACATGATTGGACATTGAGTCATCATGCATATATAATTTGATAAAGACCATATACCGTTGTGGTATTGTGTATGATGAAGGCATCATTGACAAACGTACATGACTGGACATTGTGTCGTCATGCGTATGTATTGTGCATGATGATTGAATCATTGATAAACATACATGACTGGACATTGTGTCGTCATGCGTATGTATACCTAAGAGTAGAATAACACCTATGTGCGGGTGCGAATAGACTAAGCGTAGGTGCCATATGTTGTTGGCCCTGGGGGCGTCGGGGTGCGGGTGCCTCACATGGATAGTTATGAGCTCTTCTGTGCCGTGGGGTAGACCGATGCAAACACACCGACGATCCGAACCGAGACGCTGTTCTATGTCGCGATCAACTGTTGAGGTGCCATGTATAAGCCATTGATGCGCAAATGTTTTTATGAGATGAAGCACACTATTATTAAGGCTAACGAGATACTGGCATTACTCCTTGATCATTCACTCTGAAAAGGTTAATGTTTAGCTCCATGGAGTAGGATTGGGTACCATAATGCATTGTGCATCGTTCATTGTCAGTTTCATAAATCATTGAGTATGAGCACTTATAATTGGGAAAAATACCAATTGCTATTACCATAACAATCATGTGATTGCTTGAACCGTTGACGGCGTTAGTGATAACTATTATTGCTATTTATTATTGATCTATTTTTACTATTGATTTTAATTATTATTGTGATTGGACTATTGCTCATTATCTGAGATGTTGTTGTTATCTCTATCTAAACTCTTAACTTTACTGCTACTATTGATAAATGTATGTGTTGTGATATTAATTGGGCGTCTTGCACCGTTTTATTTTCTTGCTGCCATATTGGTATTGAATGATGGGTATCTCACCTCTTTCTTGTAATTTCTGGTGTTTCTGTTATAAATATATATGTATATATATTTGATAAAAGATCGTGAAGAAGATGATGAGGAACCACACCTTGCCGATGGGGTTAGGAACCTAGACAACATTTCTTGGATTTTCGTAGGAGTGCAGTTGCGTGGAGGCATTGATGCCTGTCGTGTCAACTGGGATGCTGAGTGTCATATGCATGGGGTTGCGGCCTTGTCTGCTGGTAGTACCCATCCCTGGGTTACTGCTTCTCCCCTTTAGAGTTTTTATTTCCCGCTATATCTTATTTGACTCTGTAATCATTATATTTTACGTTGATAGTGATTCGTGTAAATTGGCTATGAGATATATATATATAAGGAATGTGATTTTATTTCAATGGTTGTATTAAGGGTTGAATATATTTATATTTCATTCATGGCTCGTATTTTCTACTTATGCATAAATGCGAAAAAACAAAAATGAACTCGTTAATTTTGAAACTGTTGTTATCATGACTGTGACACGCCTGGATTTAGCAACTGTGGTGTAGTGACGATTGCGCTGCAGTTGGTATATTTAGGTGCGTTACACTTGGGTGGTATCAGAGCAGTTCATCCTGTTGAGCCGGGGTATGGACTTGCTATGTTTAGGCATATTAGAATTTGGTCTGTTGTGCACTTCCTTGTCTCTTGATTGAGATGATGAGAAAGGAGTGTATGTGTAACGCCCCAATTTTTAGAAAATATTCTGAATGTACTGTTTTCTGTTTTTCATGCTTTTGTGTGAATGACCGTTGTGTCCCTATTTTTCTGTTCTCGATTTCTGTATGAAAACAATTATGATAATACTGGCTCAAATTTTATTTGATCGTTTTACGTAATTTGTTTGAGACGCAGTAAAATAAAAATTTTTCTCGAGCTCTTGTATTAATTTTTTGAAAGATATACAACTATATAATACCGCTGGATATTTTATTTGAAGCGTTTTGGACAATTACCTACGTTGTGGGAAAAATGGAGAAAATGACCGTTACGTCCCGAACGTACTATTTTTTGTCGTTTTTTTGTTTTTAATTGTTTTCTTCTTGATTTAATGCCCGAAAATACCGTCTGTGATTTTATATGGACTTTTTGTGTGATTTGCTCGAGGCAGGAAAATAATATTTTTCGGGCCGGGAAAATCTTATTTTATTATTTAGAATTGGGGGATCTTACTTAACCCGATTCTGAATGAGACTAAAAATAATCTTTTAATTTTTAGGATTTAATCGTCAAATAAAATAATTTTATATAATTATAATATTATTTTATTAGTCAAGATATTTTAGTAAAGTGGAACCGAAAATATTTTGCGGGACCCACAATTAGCAGTAAACGGTTAGATCGGTAGCTTAATTAATCACCGTAAGCGTGTAGAACTTTCCGAAGCAGGCTAACTCACTAGTCGACTCGTGAGAGAATTTAATGCAACTTTGTGTGACTAAGCAAGGTGAGTCACCATGAGCAACCAATAGGATTTAAGCTTGTTAAGCAAGATTTGATCTTGACCTTTGATGCATTCAATGGCTTGGATGAAGCCAAATCCATGCACATCCATTTGCACTTGAGTGCTACGGCCAAGAGGCCTTGGAAGACCAAAACTACACTTCATCTTCATCACTTTTCTCTCTTCTCTCTCTTCCAAGAACCCTAGCCTCCATTGTTGTTCTTCTTCCCTATCATTCGGCCAAGAGCCATTCCTAATCATCCAACCATCCAAAAATTTTTCTAACCAAGTTTCCTTAACCTAAACACTATTCTAAGAACCTTTCTAGTTGGAAGTTTCTTCAAAATCTTCCATTTAGGGCTTGGAAATCAACCTTGTAAATTTGACCTAGAAGGTGAAATATCATATTTTTCTTTTCTCTCTTCTTTTTCAAAGTTCTAAGCCATGATTTCTCCATGGTTTAGCTTCTTTTTCATGGTTAATAACATGTAGATTTTATTTGATATTTTTAGGTATTTGGTGGAGTGAAAACCGAACCATAGGAGGTGTGAAAGCTAATCATTTGTCTTCATTTAAGGTAAGAGGAAGACAATTCTTATCATCCCTTGATGGTGGTAAGAAGATGGATTGTTTGTAGAATCCATAAGGATTCGGTTGTGGTGTGTTTATTGATGTGTATTTGTTAATTTTTGTGGTTGCTAGTAGCTTAGGTGTTGTATGTTAGTAGCTTTCTTGTTTGGTGATTGTAATAATTTTGCATGTCTATTAGCTTTTGATTGTATGTCTATAAGCTTTAATTTAGGTTTTATGTGTTAGAAATATTTTGCATGTGTTAGAAATATAAATGCATGTGTTAGAATTGTATGATAAGGTATAAGATGTGAATAACATGTGTAAATTTGCATGAGTGTTCCAAAGAACACATTCCCTAGTTCACGGCAATGACAAAGTGTGAGGACCAAAATGTTCTCTTAATTTTTCCTAAAGTGTAACTTAATTAACCTAGGAGAATCAAGAAAGTTTCAAATTGATTTGATTAAAGAAAATGAACTTAGAAATCAAATGGTAAAGACTTAGTATTTTGGGCCAACATGCCTAAAGGATTAATTTAACTTTTACTAACTATTTTCTAATATGATTTAATGAGCTTAGACAATATAATATATTTGATATGATTTAGAAGGTGAAAAACAATTTAGAAATCAAATGCAAAAAATTTATGAAATTTGGCCAACATGCCACTATAGGTAATCATGATTTCTAAAACTTGATTCCAAACCTTTTTCAATCAAAAAGAGACAATACAAGTTAAGAAGAAATTTTCTATAATGATTTTTGAAGAAACAAATTGAGTAGAATTAAGCTTAAAGGATTAAAACTAGTAATTTTATCATTAGGAAGTAAAATACAGAAATTTTGAGAAATTTTCTAACATATGGCTCACTTAAGGTTTTGAAGCATGTTAGAGATTTCAAAAAGAATTAAATGATATGGTTAAAAATTAGGTAAATGGAAATTTTATGGATAATTTAGGAAACCATTATTATGATATTCTAAACAAAATACTGTCAATTTTTAGTAAAAATGAACCAATAAGATAGTAAAAATATCCTAAAGACAGTATGCGGTATGAAAAATTATTCTACGTAGTTTAAATGTACTAAGTACTATTTCTGTTGGTTTTAAACAGTAATTTTAAGGGCATTTGAATAAGAAAATGATTTAAAAATCCTACGCGATTGAGAAAACGTATTAAAAATGCTACGCGATTTTAAAAACAGAAAAATATCTTTACGCGATTTTTAAATGTTTGTAAAAATGACAGAATTATGAAAACGCGATAAAATTTCTACGCGATTGACCGTTACTATCTTTATACTGTCGGGAAAATGTGAACTCGTACAGATTATTTTTGAAAATCTTTCATTGTCGGGAAAATGTGAACCCGCACATGCTTTTGAAAATTTATATGCTGTCGGGAAAATGTGAACCCGTACAGGCTTTTGAGACTATATCTACTGTCGGGAAAATGTGAACCCGTACAGGCTTTCCATCTATTTGTTATGTGTGCCATGTATTTGGTGGATTAGTTGACGAGACGAATCACATCGTGTTGTCGATGCGATAAACGTAGTGTGGTTCATTGTTCTAATGAACTTGGAGACTTTAGTGTACGGGATCCCACATGTGGACAGTTGGTAGCTCATTGGGCCGGGCCGTGGTAAACCGATAGCACACTATGGTACTCAACACACACTATATTTAATCAAGATTTGTGAAATCTAGTAGTACATTTGCACTGTAGTGCCACAACGTGAGACCGTGAACTACACCACGCCTGGATTGATGGATTCTGTGTCGTGGGGCTATAGACGCAACGTGTGTGTGCCGCAATAGTTGGTGGGGCAGCCGTGGTACTATTAGATTTTGCGAGTCATTCCTCTCTCTGATACTTGTGTTTTCTTTAGCTCCATGGAGTAGGATTTTGTCATATTATTTATCTCTATGTCTATTTGTTTACATCTTATCTATTTATTGTTTATCTATATCTTATTTGTTTATTTTATCGATTCTTGTTACTATATTTGGTTATTATATCTTATCTGTTTATTCTTATCTTTCTTATTTTATCTCGTGAGGTTTTATACGTTATGATATATATTGTTATGATATCTAAATTTTACTTCAATTTGTTATTATAATTGTTAAAGCTTTATGTATTGCATGAACTGCATATATGTTGTTTGTCGTCTTCTTATTGGCCATGTTGTGATGATTTTATGTTGTCTTACCTCTTTGTTATATGTATTTTCTGTTTAATTATTTTACGCGGTAAAGACTTCGAGGAAGAGGATCAGCCTATTGAGATCGTGTACCCTGAGGAGGAGGAAGATCAGCAGGCAGACGACCAATTTTACGATCAAGAACCATCCGATCATCCATATCCTCTGGATTGATTGTGTGGGATGGCGACGCCAGGATTTTTAGGATTCATAGAGCTGGTATTTCATGGAGGTGCTCTGGCTTGCATCTATGAGGAGATCGTGATTCTGTGACATATGCAGGACGTGTGACCGTGATTCTACGTCAGCGATTTGATGGAGAGCCCATTATGACTACGACGTTATTTCTGCACTTAGAGTTACCCTTATCCATTAGGCGTTATTGGGGTGCTGAAAACCCTGAGCCTAGTGAGATAAGCATCGTATCGACTACGCGATCCCGTTATCGCCGTGTGTCGAGACATTCGGGATATTTATCTCCTGATGATCATTTTCAGGCTGAGAGTGATCCATCAGAGGATTAGATAACCATGATGTTTTTTTTGGACGCGTCAGCGTATGTCTGTATATATTAACTCTTTTATTGCTTCTTTACTATTTTTGTTTAAATATTTGTAGTCTTTGTTGTAAATTATTTGTACATCTTATAACTTAATCATATGTATATTAGTAGTGATGATGTTTTTTTTTATTTCGTATTTTTCCGCATTATCTTTTTATATCATATTTCTGTCTATCAGGAATTATTTTACAACCCGTATTAATATTTAACAAATGTTTCACAACTTGGGTAGATTTTATTTCTATTTCTTTTATTTTCTTTTATGTGTGACATCCTCCAAAGGGGTGTTACAGTATGGCTTGCCATAGGTTGAATGTTGATGGCTACTGTTATACAGTTGCATGATATTGAGGACTGGCCTACTCAATATGTAATGTTCTGTATGTACAGGAAACTATGACTTCACCTAAGCATACTGTGTTAGGAAAATAGGAATTCTTTTGTGAGGAGATCAAAGGATTTTGGAAAACCGATCTTCTGGAGAAAGAAATAATTGGTGTAAACTAGATTCGAGAAGCAGTTTGGAAGTTGACGGCTTACGAGGGACTACGTGGTGGAAGTGGAATGGAGAAATTCGAGCTAGAAAATGTTTGGATGTATGGGATTGAACTGTCTTGCTTGAATTGTGTGAACTGTGTGACTCTCTGTATTTGGTTTTCATAGGGAGATAACGCTATTTGAAATAATTATGTTTGTTTTGTTGTGTTATGTTTGTTTGTCCTCGAAGAGAGTCAATGGCTCGTGGCAGACGTATGCATGTGAGCGCAGGACACAACAATAGGGGTATGGCTGCGACTGCAAAAGAAAGGCAAATGATAGCTGAGATGACAATTCGTTAGGATCAGAGGGCCACGCAACAACGAGAATTGGAAGTTGAGGTTCAGAATCTGTTGGAGGAAAGTCGGCTTTGGGGCAACCTTGGACTGCCTAGATTCCAAAAGAGGAATAGTAGAAAAGTTAACCAGTTTAAGCGGAAACTATACGCACGGGTATCAGGGAAACAACAACAACAACCAACTCCTGGACAAAGTGCTAGTGGTAGTAAATCCAATCAGATCCCAACATCTTTACCGAAATGTATGAAATGCAGAAAGAACCACTTAGCAAAGGAATGTAAGACTACGAGGATGTTCTGTCGCAAATGCGGAAAGGAGCACCTAACGAGAGATTGCGCAATTGCAGGAGTCATCTGTTTTAAATGTGGAAGGTCTGGACACGTTTCCCACAACTGCGATCAAGCAAAGGCAAATTCTTCAATCAATGCTGCAAGCGCTGAGAAAACCACAAGCAGAAGCCAGAACTTATACCTTGGGTGGTGTCGAAACCTCGACATTTGGAGATCTAAACAAGGGAAGTTACACCTCAAATGACGATCCTGTAATCGTGCTGTATAATTCTGGGGGTAACCCTTCCTTTTACAATTTGTAACTGTATGGATCATTTGGATTCATCTGTATCTTTCTTATCTTCAACTTAAGTTATTTCTATTTCTGTTACTAAGACTTATCGTGGACACCTAAGTTGTGCAATCTATCCTATTTCTACTAAAGATCGAGTCTTTTGTTGACCTATCTCACTTACCTCAAATCATATCTGTTCGAGTTCATGATTTTAGAAGTTGATCAGTCATTTTCGGGTTATTATCTTCTAAAGTGTTCTGACCAACACCTTAGTGATTTTTGAAACTAAGACTTTTGAATTCGTAACGACTGACAAAGTCTAAAGCTTCATAAGGGAAAGGAGCTGAGGACACATGGAGATGCATTCCATAGGGGACCAAGAGTAAGTGGAATGTAAATGCCACTCTTGTAGTCGGAGAATTTTGCATGTTGAGCTACGATGCTGTCAGTTAAGGAGAAGGAATGGAACTTCTCGGTGATACAAGGACCATCGCCAGTTAAACAAGATTATGATCAAGGGTGAGTATTCTCAGAGGAAGGTAAATGATTTGATGGATCAGCGAGAAGGAAATCGTTGTTCTCTCCAAGAATCGATATACGTCATGGTCATCGATGGATTCGTGGGAATTGGGAATGTTCACAAAATGAATTTTCAAGCATGCTTTCGACATTATGGGTATTCTGTGATGTCAATCGGAGTGACAAACACTCCTACTGTATTCATGAACAACATGAATTGTATTTTCTATCCTTACCTAGAACAGAATTGTCGTTGTTATTAATGATGACATTCTGATCTATTCTCGAAGGTATGGGGAGATACGTCGGACATCTCGATATAGTTTTCTTGATTTGAAAGGAGAGAAAGTAATTGCCAAGGTAACAGAGTACGAATTCTCGTTTGAGGAGATATTTAGATGCTCATTAGTTTTGATTCTACTTAATCTCGAGAGACCGTTTGAAATACCTGGTGATACTTCACATCAAGGTTTGGGATGTGCGCTCATGCAAAGCTGGGAAGTTGTGGCTTACGCATCAAGGTAGTTGAGGGTGCGTGAGGAGAGTTACCTGATCTGTGACTTGTAATTGACCACTGTTGTATCCGCTCTGAGAATATGGAGACACTTTCTATATGGAGCAGAATTCAATGCCCTTAGTTGTCACAAGAACCTGAAGTTTTTATTCGATGAAAAGGAACCAAACACGAGGCAGAAAAGGTGACTAAAGATTTTAAGGGAACATGATCTCTAATTTTAGAGTCATCTTGGAAAAGAAAATGCCATGGCAGACGCTTTGAATCGGAAACTGCCTAATACCTTCATTATGATGGTCGAGAAGAAGGAATTAGTAGAGTAATTCGAGGACAGGTGGTTGTCATCGGAAATGACATTGGATAAGGTATGTTTAAATATAGTCGCTTTTTTGAATGATCTGTTCGGAAGGATTCGAAGTAGAATAGTGACCAATTTCCACAAGACAAGAAAAAGCTATTAAGGCAAGGCATGGTGTCAGAATATGAGGAAGAAACTCGACGGAATCTAAATGTTCATGAGTGATGGTTGCATACCAGATGATTCAGAACTTAAGGAGTTTATTCCCAATGAAACTCACGAGAATAAAACCGAGTTTGCACATCAAGGTATATAAAAATCTAGAACAGAAGTAATGGTAACAAGGGATGAAGAGAGGGACATTGCTAAACGTGCGTCATCTTGTCTAAGTTGCCAACAAAACTCACTCTTGAATTCTACGGACTATCCTAAATTCTTTTTCGGACTGGTTCAGTATCCATAATTAATCTTTGCCATCCCTTCTTTTTAAATCTTCATGAAGCCTTCCGTGTGTCATGATCACGAAAGTATATCCTTGGACCCAGCCATGTCATCGAACGGGACACAGTGTAATTAAGAGAAGGTTTGATCTATGAAAAACTTCTTGTGAAAATCGAGAACAGGAGACCAAAGCAACACGGGGGCAGGGAGATCCCGTTAGTAAGGGTGATTAGAATTGACGCGACTAGAAGCACGAGGTGAAAGTGGGAGAACAAGGTGACAGAATTGCGTCCATATTTACCCTAAGGAATGAAAATTTCGAGGACGAAATTTCTAATTGAAAAGGAGAGTTGTAACATCCCGAAAATTTATAATTTCAGGATAAATAATCATTTTACAATATTTGAAAATTTTAGGAATTTTTCTGGATTTTTTTGAGAACGCGAAATATTTTAATATTATTCTTCGTTTTGCGTGTGCACTGAGTCGAGCCGGGAAAATGAAATATTTTTCCCGATAACCTTGAACTATGGAAACGTCGACGGGGGATCTTACTAAACCCGAGACTAGACACAGTTTACAAGGTTTCACATTTTTCAAAGAATTTTAACAGATAAAAATTATAATCGTTGTATCAATTTTATCTGTCAGATAAATTAATACTGACTTCAGTCAACTATAACTATTGCCTAATAAATAATAACATGCAATAAAAATCTTATCACACTATTCAAAATTTACCTTGTATCATGTCGCTTTAGCTTTGTTTTCAAAATAAAAGTTAAATTAATTCAAAAACCTATTTGGGGAAACTTCTAGGAAGCTTCCTCCCATTTTATTTTTCTCTCTCTTCCCTCCCCACTCTTCTTCTACGGCAGAGGCCCTTATTTTGGAGCCCATATTCACGTTCTCTTCTTCTCTTCTTTGTTTCTTCTTCTTCTTCTTCTTTTCTTGTTCCTCCTCCTCCACCGTCCACCCTCTCCACTCACCATTTTCATTCCTTGCTTCACCACTTCCATATCTAGCTTCTTCCATCATTCCAAGAGCATTTCCTTGTGGCCATCCTTGGTTCTTCTTCTTCTTCTTCCTCCATTTTTCACCATTGGAGCTAAAGCTTGGAGCTTTTGAGGTAAAGTCTTCAACTTTCTTCTATCTTCTTCTTCTTTTTCATTTTATTGGTCACCTATGTGGCCAAGGAGTCATTATTCTATGGTTGGAGTAAACACATTGGAAATTTCTCACCCTAGGGTTTTTGTTGAATGGGAAAACGAAAATCAAGAGCAAAAAGGGGAAAGCATTCTTGTGATTGCCTTCATTTAGGTAAGAGGGAGATAATCCTCTTCAACCAGTAGTAAGGAAATGTCTTGTGTGTTGTTGTTGATGAGAGAATCCATGTTGGATTTCCCTCTTTGTTATGTTGGGTTATTTCCATGAGGTTGTTGTTTAATTTGTATGGATGTATGGATGTACATTGTGTGACTTGATGATCATGAACTCATATGCAGCTGTTTTGTAATTATATGTCATATATTTCCTTTTGGAATAGTTGAAAATTGATGAGGGATTTTGGATAATGAATGGGCCAGGGCTCTGCAGAAACGAATTTTGTAGAACCCCTATTAATGCACTAGCGCCCAGGCGCTGTGCATAGAGCGCCTAGGCGCTCTCTGCCCAGGAAGTTTTCCCTGTGACGCAGCCTGGCGAGCGCTCAGGCGCTTCGTGGTCAGCGTCTAGGCGCTACACCAGCGCCCAGGCGCTACAGACATGGCACCTAGGCGCCCAGAGCAGAACCAGTAAATAACTGTGAGATGAAGCTATGTGATTGGAGATGTGAATGTTGATGTGGGAATTTGAGATGGAGAGTTTTAAGGGTTGTTTAACTTAATTTGAAGCCACGGTTTTAGATTGAAACTACGAGGAAGTTGAATGAACATAGTGAATTAAAAATTAAGTGGAGGATATCAAGAAATCAATGCATAACAAGAGAGAAATTGAGGTTAGCAGTTGACTTTGGGAAGCCACGATTTTGATCATGAATTTTAGGAAGTTGGATTGTCTTAGTGTAAAATGAGAGTTAAGTGATTTTGAACATAGAGGAAGAACGAGAGGGTTGTGAGACTTGTAAAACCTGCGAGTAAATTCTAAGTGAGCATAAATGATTAGGGTAAGGAACTTGATCAACCGAAAGGAATGAGGCTTAAATAAGGGCTTTAAGAGAAGTTTCTCTAGAAAATAAATTTATAAGGGATGATAACTTGAGTAGAACTTTATAATAATCTCATAAAACTTATTAATGGTTGAATTGACCTAATTGTGGCACATTATGGAAAACTTTGAGTTCCTATGTGGGACCAAGTTCTTGATGAAGAATGAAATATATATGATATATATATATATATATATATATATATATATATATATATATGCCATTGTGGTATCTTGTATAAGATGAATGCATCATTGATGAGCATACATGATTGGACATTGAGTCATCATGCATATATAATTTGATAAAGACCATATACCATTGTGGTATTATGTATGATGAAGGCATCATTGACAAACGTACATGACTGGACATTGTGTCGTCATGCGTATGTATTGTGCATGATGATTGAATCATTGATAAACATACATGACTGGACATTGCGTAGTCATGCGTATGTATACCTAAGAGTAGAATAACACCTATGTGCGGGTGCGAATAGACTAAGCGTAGGTGCCATATATTGTTGGCCCTGGGGGTGTCGGGGTACGGGTGCCTCACATGGACAGTTATGAGCTCTTCTGTGCCGTGGGGTAGACCGATGTAAACACACTGACGATCCGGACCGAGACGCTGTCCTATGTCGCGATCAACTGTTGAGGTGCCATGTATAAGCCACTGATGCGCAAATGTTTTTATGAGATGAAGCACACTATTATTAAGGCTAACGAGATACTGGCATTACTCCTTGATCATTCACTCTGAAAAGGTTAATGTTTAGCTCCATGGAGTAGGATTGGGTACCATAATGCATTGTGCATCGTTCATTGTCAGTTTCATAAATCATTGAGCATGAGCACTTATAACTGGGAAAAATACCAATTGCTATTACCATAACAATCATGTGATTGCTTGAACCGTTGATGGCATTAGTGATAACTATTATTGCTATTTATTATTGATCTGTTTTTACTATTGATTTTAATTATTATTGTGATTGGACTATTGCTCATTATCTGAGATGTTGTTGTTATCTCTATCTAAACTCTTAACTTTACTGCTACTATTGATAAATGTGTTGTGATATTAATTGGGCGTCCTGCGCCATTTTATTTTCTTGCTGCCATATTGGTATTGAATGATGGGAATCTCACCTCTTTCTTGTAATTTCTGGTGTTTCTGTTATAAATATATATGTATATATATTTGATAAAAGATCGTGAAGAAGATGATGAGGAACCACACCTTGCCGATGGGGTTGGGAACCTAGACAACATTTCTTGTATTTTCGTAGGAGTGCAGCTGCGTGGAGGCATTGATGCCTGTCGTGTCAACTGGGACGCTGAGTGTCATATGCATGGGGTTGCGGCCTTGTCTGCTGGTAGTACCCATCCCTGGGTTACTGCTTCTCCCCTTTAGAGTTTTTATTTCCCGTTGTATCTTATTTGACTCTGTAATCAATATATTTTACGTTGATAGTGATTCGTGTAAATTGGCTATGAGATATATATATATATAAGGAATGTGATTTTATTTCAATGGTTGTATTAAGGGTTGAATATATTTATATTTCATTCATGGCTCGTATTTTCTACTTATGCATAAATGCGAAAAAACAAAAATGAACTCGTTAATTTTGAAACTACTGTTATCATGACTGTGACACGCTTGGATTTAGCAACTGTGGTGTAGTGACGATTGCGCTGCAGTTGGTATATTTAGGTGCGTTACACAATAGAAGTGTTCCTCGATTGAAAAACAATAATAAAACCCTATGAGACAATGGTATATCCAAAATTGAAAATGAATGACAATTTTGTCATCGAGCCCACCAGTGGAGCACCGAATTGTTGATGACTGTTGTGGCCAATGATTGCTTATGAACATGAATTGCATGGCATTGATAATTTTGTATATATGTGTGCATTGAGGCATTCATCATACTTTGTGAAAGTCCAATGGACTATTGATTAAGGCTATATGAGCCTAGGAGATGAATTACACCTCAGTGTGGGTGCGTTGGGCCTAGTGCAGGTCATTTGTTGACCCTAGGGGCATCGGGGTGCGGGTTTTCCACAATGGTCAGTTGGTAGCTCCCCTGCGTTATGGATCAAATTGATGTCACAGACCGACAATTCGGACCGAGACACTCATCCCAATCACGATCCAGCGTAGACTGTCTCATATTAAGCCTAATGTATACATTGAGAAAATTATGATTTTTAGCACTTGGGCCAAGGCTACCAAGATACAGACATTTTCTTTTGGATCATTCTCTCTGAAATATTTGTCTAGATCCATGGAGTAGGAAATTGGTATATTATGTACATTTGCATAGTTAGTCTGCATATCATTATGAAATTTCATACTTGTTTAATTATCTAATATTTGATGAAATGATTACCTATTGAATTATCTCTTGAATGATGTATTAAGTTGATAATTTACTGATAGTATTATGTTGCCTATTGATAATTGTGCTTTTTGCTTGCTGTATTGGGACGATATTTCTATTCATATTGTCTCCATGCTGCCTTGATGGTATTGAGTGTAGGAGTTCTCACCTCTTTATTGTGTCATTTTGTTTTATATTTGTACTTAATAAAAGATCGTGAGGAAGAAGAGGAGGGACCACACCCTCATTGTTTGGGTTAATTTATTGTATTCGCTATGACGTCTGGACGAGAATTCTTTGATTACGTGCGGGTGCAGCTTCATGGCGGCATTGATGCCTAGCGCGTCGACTGGGACACCGAGCGCCTTACTTATCAAGGGGAGGTGACTTTGATAAGGAGTAGTACCCATCTCGGGGTTACTACTCTCACCCTCAATGCTTTTGTGCATACAAAATTCTCTATACCCATTAAAGAACTATGGGTTAATCAGCATCGTACCCCTACAGAGGATTTTGTGGAGTTGACTACACAGACTCTTGTACATCGTGACTTGTGTAATACCCTTAAGTACATGTTAGACTGGTAAATGGTTACGAAAGGTAGCATTTAACTTGTTTAGCATGTCAGTCAAGTTTTGTGACAATCTGAGTTCATTTAGGCACTTAGTTGCAACATAAAAGTTGTAAAATGGCTTAAAATGACTCAGATAATAGCATAAGTTGCTAAGTTAAGAGAAATAAACATAGAGAGTTTATTTCTAGGTCACAAATAAGCCAAATAAGATGTGGTAAAAGTTTCAAGAGAATCAGAGTCAGTTTGGTATTTTTAGGCATACGAGGTTGTGCTTTTAATGCCGATTGATCCCTAGCAGAGATATAGAAAATAATGAGAAAAGAGAGAACAACTTAGATGAATCTTATGATTTATTCTAAGGTTGTTGGAAGCAGGGAAACTCGAATTAGCATGATTCGGGTATCCATAGTAGATAGAAGTTTCAGTATTAATCTTTTCCCGTAATTCCCTGCACGTCCCTTCCCCCTTTATATTTGGTTCTCCTCGGCAGAGAAGAAGAGAAACCGAAAACCAGAGAAGAAAAGAGAGAAAGGGGAGAGGAGAGAAGGGAAGAAGAAGGGAAGAGGAAGATCAAGCTTCAAGATTCAAGGCTTCAATCTTCAAGAGGTAGGGGTTTAGAGCTTTTATTCATCTCTATTCTCTATGTATGCATATAGATACATAATATGCTAATTTGAGTTTTAGAGATGTTAGAAGAGTTTGGCTTGCATAGAAGTGTTCCTTGGGTCATTTATGACTTGTCTATAACATCAACTTAAGAAAGAAGACCCTTGAATCACAAAGTGAGCCTTAAGTTAAAGAATGAAGAATTCTAGCCATAATCCAAATTAAGAGATTTAAGAGAGTAATTGATGTTCCTAACTGTTAAAGAATTGATTAGGGACTTAGAATTACTTAGAATTTGGATTGAGATGGCTTGGAATCAGCAGAAATGATCAATAGAGCAAACAAACCCGCTAGAACTAGTGCAGAACGGGGTTCTGCGATGGCGCCCGCGGCGTGGAGATAGTCACGCCCGCAGCGCGAGAGTTTTCGCCGGAATGCCGCGGCGTGGAGGAAGCATGCCGCGGCGTGAGGTTAAAAATTAGCCCAAAGTAGCCCTCGAGAGAAGGAGCCGCGGCGTGCAAATCTTGTCCGCGGCATGAGATCCTGAAGCTCCAAAATGATGTTTTTGGATGCTTTGAGGTGCCATAGTTAAGGGAATCATTAAGACATGTTTCCTAAGTGTGTTAAGGCACAAGATGGGATATTTTCAAGTGGAAAATATCTATCCATCAAGTATGAGAAAGCATAGGCTTTTAAGCATCCTAAAGGAAAGGTTTGCTTTAAGTAATGATATTGCACTTTAGGCAACTTAATGTTGCAACTGATATCACTTAAGATGTGATGAGATAGTGCAATAGAGATGAATAATAGTATTCACTCTAGTAGAGAATGATGAGAAAGGTATGAACCTTAGGAAATCCAAGAATAGTGGATTACCTTAGGAAGGTACCTAGAAGCTTAGGCAACAAAGAGTTGCAAGTAAGAGCCACTCTAGAGTTAGATTACATGAGTGGAGATAAGATTGTGTATGAGTTCCACAGAGGGGACGTTTAGGTACTTAGTCTCAAGTTAAGTGAGACTTAGTACATTGTTAAATACACAAGAAGAGGAATTATGACTAAGAAGATGTCATAAGCAGAAAGTAGAACAGAAATGTACAACAACTCAAGTATAAGCTAAGATGAGTTAGAAGTACAAGATAAAGATAGCAGAAAGTAGAACAGAAATGTACAACAACTCAAGTATAAGCTAAGATGAGTTAGAAGTACAAGATAAAGATAGCAGAAAGTAGAACAGAAATGTACAACAACTCAAGTATAAGCTAAGATGAGTTAGAAGTACAAGATAAAAAGAAGATACTTCCTTAGATGCAAGTAAAGCATGGAAGTTGAGTTTAGAATAAGTATGTTAGCACACAAGTGTAGTATACGCTACTACCAGAAGTGTGATAGAAAAGGAAAGTTAGATGCATGAACTACTCTCTTTAGACAAAGTTGAGTTAATTATGCAAAGTTTTAGAGAAATGCTCTCAGTTCCTTAAGCAAGGTTAGATGAGGCATTAGTTAAGATAGACTCTTTCACTAGGATGAGTTGAGTCTATAGAAAAGAGTAAGATGGTGTTTATGTAAGAGATAAACATAACACTAAGCTCTTCACACACTAGAGAGTTAAGCTAGTGTGAAGATGAAGAGAAAGGACCTTAGGGCAACCAAGATTAGTGGTTCGCCAAAGGTAAGTACCTAACACCTCAGCAACGTAAGGTTGCATTAGAGATCACTTAAGAGAAAGGAGTGATGAGGTGAAGTTTAGGTACAAGTAAGAGACATAGTTTAGTAATGTTTACCACGAGAATGTAACGTTATATGACGTGAGGTCATTCGGCCGGGAGGTAAGGGATCGAGAAGTTCCTAAGGGAACAAGTATTCCTAACCAAGTGCTAAGGTTACATATAGTATGAGGTTCAGATTCTCCTCATCACAAGGGTAAACATAAGAAGACTAGAATATGCTTAGCTCTGAGCGGAACTAAGTATATAAGTATGTACGAAAGTCTATGAATTAGTCAAGTAGGATCGATCTAGTGAGTATCCTTTGATGTTAATCATGAAGGCAAAAAGGAGATAGATGGGTGTCCGAAGGACTTTTGAGAAGGACATAACCCTGATGTCGCGATGTGCCAAGGCCTAAGGAGATAAGTGGGAAATCCAGAGACGCTCTTTGAACAAGGATGAAGCCCGAATTTCTCAATGAGCCAGGATACGTGTAAGATGAGGATGAGGTTTCCTCTATTTACCACTAGATGATATTGACTAGTTCCTAGCAAATTCCTTCGCTCCAAATCAAAACTCTGCATTTGCATTTCATTCACATACACTTAGGATTCCTTAGGCATATTCATTACATATCATTAGCATTGCATTTACGGACAGTTGTATGGGCATTGTCCGTCCCGTTGGTATGTATGGATGTATGGGCGCTGTATATATTAACAAAGTGTGTTGACTCTTAATTGTTATCACACTATTAGAAAGTGTATAAGTTATGAGAATAGAGGAGGAAACTCCTAAGTTATGAGAATAGAGGAGGAAACTCCTAAGTTATGAGAAAAGAGGACAAAGCTCCTAAGTTAGAATTATAGCTTTTGTTATATATTTTGTTATATACAATGTTATAGAAGCTGGTATTGGAATTGCTTTTACCGAGAATGTTAATTCTCACCCCGATTGCTATTCCATGTAAATCCGGATGCATGTGTTCGGATGCAGTGTGCAGTACCGATAAAGATAAGGTTGTGTACGAGAGATGCAAACCTTGCCAAGGATGAGAAGATAAAGCATGAAGACTAGAATAGTTTTTATTGCTTTAAGTAGACAGAACTTATGTAATAAGTTTATGTTTGTTCAGTAAGTTTTATGTTATATGTATTACAATAAGCCTCAGGTGGCTAAGTTTGTATATATATAAGTATGAGTTTAAGTTTTTCCGCAATCTCTCAAGGCTTTCTATAATTACTCAGTTGTGATTATAGATATATGTTAGTATGTAGTATAGAAGTGACATCTCTAGTACTGGTTATCTTTATATATCTCTGTCTATCTAGGATATATCTGGATATCTGTATTAGGGTGTTACAACTTTCCTCGACATGGGGACCTGACCGCGTTAGTTCCCGAGGAAGATCAAGTGGGGGACCTTATCCTCCTGGTGTTTGGGGTTGGGCCAGGTCAATCTTTCATATGGTAGTGAATATGTTTTCTTTTATCGATATATATATATATATATATATATATATATATATGCTCGTAACATTGGGGTTTGTAACCCCATCTTGGGGTTACTACTCTCACCTTCAATGCTTTTGTGCATGTGGAATTCTCTATGCCCATTAGAGAACTATGGGGTAATCAGCATCGTACCCCTATAGAGGATTTTGTGGAGTCGACTGCACGGACTCCCGTACATCGTGACTTGCCCTGACATGGGGACCTGCCCGCATTAGTTCCCGAGGAAGATCAAGTGGGGGACCTTATCCTTCAGGTGTTTGGGGTTAGGCTAGGTCAATCTTTCATATGGTAATGCATATGTTTTCTTTTATCGGGTATATATATATATATGTATATATAAGCTCGTAACATTAGGGGTTGTGTACTGACTATATTTTATTCGAGGCTCATATTTTATATCTACGTATAATGGAATATCTTTGGAAATCCGTTGTTGTCATGTAACACGCTTTACTTTGGTAACTGTTGTGTAATGACGATTATGCTACGTTTGTTTAAATTTTAAGGGTGTTATATTAAAGATGTTAGTCATGCAATGAGTCATGTAGTGAGTCATAACCACTATATTGGACTACAATCTCATTGGTCCAACAAGCAAGGTGAGTCACAAAGAGAAGCATCTAGAAGATATAACTAGGTTTGTGTCTAGAATCATCCAACTAGATCTTTCCCAGAAGTTATTATCCAATGGACAAAGGCTACTGCTAGCAAAACCAGTGGTTATTGTAAAATGGATAATAAAATGCACTTAGATTTTATTTGTCAAATAAAATCTCAGAAAAAAAAATTTCAAAAATTGTTTCCGGTTTCAGGTTTAGTAAGCTTCCCCAGCCCCACATTAATAGTCCAAAATTTTTTAGCCCCAAATTTTTTTTATTTTTCTGGCCCTGCTTCAAAGACACAGAAAGTTACAAATAATATTAAAATAATCAAAATAAATCAAACAATTCATAAAAATCGCAAAAATTATAAAAAGCACATATAGCTGAAAAATAAGAAATTTCAAGGTGTTACACGCGTCATGACACATCTTACATCGCAATGCATATTAATTTAGGTCACCACGCTATGGCATGAACTCCTCTGCATTGCGGCTGCTAGCCTCGAGTTTAAGTATGTAGCAGGGCTAATGCCACCACATCGCGACATGAACGTGCCTGCTGTAACACCCCAATTTTTAGAAAATATTCCGAATGTACTGTTTGCTGTTTTTCAAGCTTTTATGTGAATGACCGTTGTGTCCCTATTTTACTGTTTCTCGATTTCTGCATGAAATACAAATACGTTTATACAGGCTCAAATTTTATTTGGTCTTTTTACGTAATTTGTTCCGAGACGGTAAAATAAAAGTTTTTCCGAAGCACTTGTTTTAATTTTTCTAGAAGATATACTGAGACAATTAATACCGTCTGTAATTTTATTTGAACTTTTTGGATGATTAGCTACGTTGTGGGAAAAAATGGGAAAATGACCATTACGTCCCAAACGTCTCGTTTTTTTGTTTTTAATTGTTTTCTACTTGATTTAATGTCCAATATTACCGTCTGTGATTTTATATGGACTTTTTGTGTGATTTGCTCGAGGCAGAAAATAATATTTTTCCGGACCGGGAAATCTTATTTTATTATTTAGAATTGGGGATCTTACTAAACTCGATTTTGAATGAGACAGTAAATAATCTTTTAATTTTTAGATTTGATCACAAATAAAATAATTTTATAATATTATAATATTATTTTATTAGTCAAGATAATAAAATGACAAGTGGACCCAGGAAATGTTTTGCGGGACCCACAATTAGAGAATGGTTAGATCGGTAGCTTAATTAATCATCATTAGCAAGAGAACTTTCCGAACAAGTCGACTCACTAGTCGACTAAGTGGTAATTAATGAACAAAGTGTGATTAGGCTTGTGACTCATCAATAATCAACCAATAGGAGACAAGCTTGTTAAGCAAGTTTTAATCCTAGCCTTTGATGCAATCCATGGCTTGGATGAAGCCAACCATTTGGCCACCTTGCATGCATGAAGTCCACGGCCAATGTATGTTGGAAGACCATTCTTCACTTCATCTTTCTTGCTTTTCTCTCTTCTCTCTCATCCAAGAACCCTAGCCACCATTCTTGTTTCTTTCCTTCACCATTCGGCCAAGACAAGAACCATACCATCCAACCATCCAAATTTTCATCTAACCAAGTTTTCTAAACCTAAACACCATCCTAAGAACATCTCTAGTTGAGAATTTCTTCAAAATCTTCCATTTGGAGCTTGGAAACCAATCTTGAAAATTTTACCTAGAAGGTGAAATCTCATGCTTTTCTTTTCTCTCTTCTTTTTCAAAGTTCTAAGCCATGATTTATCCATGGTTTAGGTTCTTTTTCATGGTTAGTAACTTGTAGATTTTCGTTTGAGTTGCTAGGTACTTTGGTGGAGAAAACCGAACCCTAGGAGGAGTGAAAGAATACCATTTGTCTTCATTTAAGGTAAGAGGAAGACTAATCTTATCATCCCTTGGTGGTGGTAAGAAGATGGAGTAATTTGTGGTGTTTGTAGAATCCTTATGGATTCGGTGGTGATGTGGTTATTATGTGTGTATTTGTTAATTTTTGTGTTTGTTAGTAGTTATGTGGTGTTTGTTAGTAGCTTTCTTTGTTTGGTGATTGTAATAATTTTGCATGTCTATTAGCTTTAAATTGTATGTCTACAAGCTTTGATAATATTGCATGTGTTAGAATTGCATGATAAAGTATAGAATTGCATGATAATGTGTAGGATGTGAACAACATGTCAAGGAAATGCATGTGTGTTCCAAAGAACACTCCATGATGGCTCACGGCCACTAACAAAAATGGAGAACCAAAATGTTCTCTTAATTTTCTTAAAAGGTAATTAAATTAACCTAGGAGAATTGAGAAGGTTTCAAGTTGTTTAGATCAAGAAAAATGAATTTGGAAATCAAATGGCATAACCTTACATTTCCGGCCAACAAGTCTAATTTCAATACTTTGAATTCTAAAATTATTTTCTAAGGTAATGATTTAATCAATGTAGACAATACAAGAGATTTAACATGTATTTAGAAGGTGAAAAATAATTTGGAAATCAAATGCAAAGTTTTTATCAAATTCGGCCAACATGCCAAATTAGATATTCATGATTTCTAAAATTAATTCCAAGCTATTTTCAATCAAGAAGAAGTAATACAAGTGAAAGTAAATTTTCTACAATGAGTTTTAAAGAAATAAAGTGGTTAGAACTAAGTTTAAGAGGTTAATACTAATGATTTTTACTGTAAGAAGAAATACAGTAACTTTTGAAAATTTCTAACATATAGCTCATGCTGTATTTTGAAGTATGTTAGTAATTTTCAAAAGGATTAAGTATATGGTTTTAAAATTTTAATAAACAGAATTTTTACGGTAAAATTAGGAAACCATTAATATAATTTTCTAAGCAAAATACTGTCAATTTTTAGTAAAAATGGACAAATAAGATAGAAAAGATGTCCAAAAGACAGTATACGGTATGAAAAATATTATACGTAGCTTAAAAGTATTATTTATTATTTCTGTTTATTTAAATAGTAATTTTTAAGGAATTCGGTCAAGAAAATGATTTAAAAATCTTACGCGATTGAGAAAACGTATTAAAAATCCTACGCGATTTTGAAAACAGAAAAATATACTTACGCGATTTCAAAACGTCTGTAAAAACGATGAGATTGTGAAAACGCGATAAAATTTCTACACGATTGACCGTTACTGTATTTATTTATCGCTGTCAGGAAAATGTGAACCCGTACAGGCTTTTGAGGATTTTTCATTTGTCAGGAAAATGTGAACCCGCATAGGCTTTCTATATTTTCTGCCATTGAGGGCATATTATTATCTTGAGGGCATTTTCATAATTTCATATTTTTGGAATTATGTATTGTGTTTATGCCAAATTTTTGGTGTTTTGGTTGACGAGACAAATCACATCGTGTTGTCGATGCGATAAACGTAGTGTGGTTCATTGTTCTAATGAACTTGGAGACGTTAGTGTACGGGATCCCATATATGGACGAGTTGGTAGCTCCATTTGGGCCATGGTAAACCGATAGCACACTAATGGACTCGACACGCACTATATTTAATCGAGATTTGTAAAGTCTAGTAGTACATTTGCCTGTAGTGCCACAACGTGAGACCGTGAACTACACCACGCTGGATGATGGATTCTGTGTCGTGGGGCTATAAACGCAACGTGTGACAAAAGCAATAGTTGGTTGGGCAGCCGTGGTACTAATAGATTTTTACGAGTCATTCTCTCTGATATCTTTGTGTGTTTTTAGCTCCATGGAGTAGGGTGTGTTTTATATTTATTTATTGGGATCTATTTATTTATTTATTTTGTCTTACCTATTTATTTTGTCTTATCTGTTTATTATATTGATATTGATTTATTTGTTTCTTATTTTATTTTATCTGTGATGGTATATTGTTGGAATATTTGCATCTTTTGTTGGTATATGCCCTAGTGGCCAATACGTTTTGTTTGTATTTACATACATTATATTATGCTATTTTATATGAGGCATTTCATTTATTATGTTCTTTTTTTTGGTAAACATGATAAAGTCCTTAGAATAGTAAATTTGATACCATAGGACATCAAGTGGATGACTTGATCGTGAGATCCTATTGGATTATCCTAGTCAAGTATTATTGTTAATTAGGACAACAATAATGCTTTGAGACTAGTATGTGCGTAGACGATGACCACATCTCACGGGTCATGGATATGAGATATCAAGTCTACACATAGATACATATTAGAGTAATGATGTATTGGACAGATCCGCCATGAGAACGCTACGTGGATCGTTACGTGAGTGTCATAAGCAATTCTCATAGTGATAATGGTGTATGTGGTCCTTTGACCGAAATCACTACGATTCCTACATGAGGAGTTGTGTGTTTTAATGCCATCAAACGTCATCGTACAAGATGATTATAAAGTTGGTTATTAGACATACCGCGATACATGTGGAGGGATGTGAGTGACCTAGATGGGATTTGTCCCTCCTCCTACATAACAGGAGTGATATCTTCGGGCCCCCGATTGAGTGAGACTATGAAATGCATGGCCATGCTCAAATGATCAATATGAGATATTGATCTCATTTGTCATTACTATGTCTACTCGAAGATTGAACTAAACAAGGGTGACACGTTCCATGCCTTGTGTTCAATTTGGATTCCGGACAAAGGGACTAAACTACACCGGAAACATTGGTCACAGATATAGGTTATGTCAAATCACCGACATTCTCATTACTTGGGTAGCAGTGATGTGTTGCTAGATACCTCTCATCGTTTGTAATATTAAAATGAGATTTTAATATTACTACCAACGTCATGAGAACCTCGCAGGGTCGCACACTTAGAACAGACTAAATTGGAGTAATTAATCCAAGTTGGACTCGGATTCAATTGGCCTAACTCATGACGGATGGGTTTAGGGTTGCACCACTTACCTTTTGCTCACATCACTTAAGGGCCACTATTATAAATAGTACCGCTAAGGGGGCTGCTACTAGGTTACATCACAACCCTAGCCGCACCTACTAGAAAGTGAGTGAGAGATATGAGGTCTTCTTCTCCTCTCTTTAGCCTAGCACTTGAAATTGACTCCTTTTGCAAGTTTGTTCGTGTGGATACCGCAGAAACATCGTCGCTATTACGGTGTTGGTGATTCACCTCGCCAGGTTTGTCACGCTTCAAGAGGTAAAATTTTAAAAACCTCGGATTATGGATTTTTCGCATGGATCCTGTGAGGGAATTCTGTTATTCCGCTGCGAGACTTTGATCCGCAAATTCCCAACATCTTTTTGAATCTTTACACTACTCTGTTACTTATTAATGTTATAGCTTTTCATATTTCATGAACTGTATATCTGTTGTTTGTCGTCTTCTTATTTGCTATGTTTGTGGTGATTTTAGATTGTCTTACCTCTTTATTGTATGTGTTTCCTGTATATTTATTTTATGCGGTAAAGAGTTTGAGGAAGAAGAAGAGGAACAGCCTCTTGAGGTTCTGTACCCCGAGGAGGAGGATGATCAGCTAGTCGACGACTAGTTTTACGATCAAGAACCATCTGATCATCCATATCCATTGGATTGATTAGTTTTGGTATGGCAGTACCCGAATTTTTGGGGTTCGTGACGCTGGAGTTTCATGGTGGATCGCTATCGTGGCACATGAGAAGAGATAGAGACTCGGTGACGTATGCGGGACGGATGACGGTGACCCGACGCCATAGGTTTGATGGAGAGCCGATCATGACTACGACAGTGTTTCTACATTTAGAGTTACCTTTATCCATTAGGCGTCATTGGGGTGGGATATCCACTGAGCCTAGTGAGATGACACTCGTTTCGACGACGCGATCTCATTATCGCCGAGAGTCGAGGCATCCAGGATATTTGTCTCCTGATGATCATTTTCATGTTGAGAGTGATCCTTCAGAGGAGTAAATATGTTTGATGTTTTTTTTGGGCGCGTCTGCGTATGGATGTATATATTGACTCTTTTCTTGTTTTTATTTACTATTTCGTATAAATATTTGTAACTATAGTTGTAAATTATTTGTATAACTTATAACTTAGAACATATGTATATTATGAGCAATGTTTTCTGTTTATTTTAGGTTTTCGTAATATTTTATTTTTAATAATCTGTTTATCAGGAATTACTTTACGACCCATATTATTATGTAATGAATGGTTTATAACTTGGGTAGATTTTATTTGTTTATTTTATTTTTCTTTATAAGTGTGGCATCCCCAAAGGGGTGTTACACCTGCACCGCGGCTGAATTACTCCTTGTGATTTCTCTTCTAATGATGGTCCTAGTCTTCCACCAATTTGCTTGTTTGGAGCTCTTCCTACAATTGAGAATTCACTCTGGTTAATAACAGTTGCAAATCTATTTAATCACTTAAAGAATATGTGAGATTTTCTCAAGATTATATAGGAAGATATCAAAATTAAATTCGATGAACATGAGCCTAAAATCTTCCATTTATGCATAAGAACAAGGACTAAGCTATCTATAGAGCTTAGATATAAGGCACAAATAACTACATTTTATGGAGTTATGAAATACCCAATAATTTGACAAATGAGTCATTACCTCAACCAGAGGAGTCAATGATGTTCAATTCTCTCATGTTGACTAATGATAACTCCATGAAATGTAGTTATTTGTGTCTTTTCTTTGTGCTTTGTTGATTACTTAAGTCCTTATTATTATGCATATATGGAAGGTTTTTATGCTTATATTGGTCAATTTCAATCTTGATATCTTCCTATATGATCTTGAGCAAATTGTGCATATGCTTTAAGTGATTAAGTGGATTTGCAATTATTATTGATTTAGTGATTTCTCTATTGTAGGAAGGGCTTCAAACAAGTTGATATATGGAGCATTTGAGCCAAAACTAAAAGAGAAAGCCAAAAAAGCATCTTGGTAGTTGATGCCGCGACGTGGAGCATCCCCTGCATCATATAGAGAGCTACAAAAATTGAACGCCACTGCGCAAGGGATTGAATGTCGTGGCATGGTGACCTAATTTACACACGCGCTGCGGCGTTGGCTTGTTAATGTCGCGGCGTGACTCTGTTTTCTGAGCCTATAAATACTGTTTTATTAGATTTTTAAAGGAGAGTTTTTTTTTTCAATTTAGAGAAACAATGGCTAACGTTCCATTTTTGGGCTGAAAAGAGGCAAGGGAGCCAAGGTTGGAGGCCATCTTCTTCATGGAAGGAGAATCAAGCATCAAATATCATATCCATGATCTTCCTTCCTTCTTCCTTCTTTTTTCTCTTTTCTCTCTTCCATCTTCCATGAAGCTGATTTTTGTGATAGATTTCCTTATTTCATGATGTAGCTAAGTTGTATTAAGGGATAACTTCGAATCCTTCTATGAATATTAATGACTTTGTACTTTGAAAATATATTGATGTTTGATTTTGTTCAATTATATGGATCTTAATGCTCTTAATTGCTTGATCAGCTTTTAAGTGATTTGTTAAAATCTGATGAACCCAGACATAGGAATTTGGATTTGAGATCATATGTATGGTTGATGCATATTCGATTTCAATCAATTGGCTTGGATAAGTTGATTCGCTAATGGGATGGAAATATACCTATTAGCCATGTATAGCGAGTGTTTGAGAATAGATCTTAATGAGTGGAATTTGTGCTAGTTCTCATGAAAACATAGTGGATTAGACAAATAAAGCATGATTGATTGACTTAGACATAGGCTTTTAACTAAATTAGATTCTCAAGCTAACTTAACTAATACATTTGCGTTGCTTGTGAGGATTGCATATCATTAGTTGAAGTAGAGGGTGAAGGAGGATTCCCTAAAACTCTAAACATTATCTTTATTGCTTTATAGTCTTTAGAATTAGTTTTTATGCATTTTTCCTAATTTTTATGTTCTTGAATAGAACTAGCTAAACCATTGGTTGATATTTAGCATTGAAAGCCAATTATCCTTGAGGGAACGATCTCTTACTCAATAATTGTATTACTTGTGCTACCTGTACACTTGCGGCCTAATAAAGGGACAAACAACCAACAGAGAATGGAGCATAAACTTGATGAACTGACCAGTATTGTGTGGATTGTGAATAAAATTAAGATCAAAATCAGTTGCCAAGTCCTACAAAAAATATAAAAACCTTACAACTAGTTATAGTTAGCAAGGGTCAATCTACAAAGAACTAATTCAATTAACACTACAAATCGATTCCTAATTTAAACTCTAATTAACAATAAATAGTAAAATGGGATCTTGTTTGTTAAAACTAAGAATATAAATTGAATCTAAAGCAGCAACAGTAAACACGATTTGAATTACTAATTTAAAGGTATTGGTTAAAAGATAGAATCCACTTCTAGTTTTATATGACAATGCTAACCTACATATCCCTTATCACAACATGATCAATTATGTTTTTATGCTATTGTGAGATTAATTCTCTATTTTCCTTAGGTTTTGGGTAATTTAGCAAATACTCAAATTAAGTCCTAATCACTAGTTAGAATTAAGCCCTAATCACTAGTTAGCTATAAAGCAACCGCTCTTATACTTACCTAATGATTGCATTAAGATTTAGAAAACTAATCACCCTAAGGTCCAATCACACTCTGGGATTGAATTGCTCAGATCATATCTCACTAGTCCTACCATCGCAATTGCGCATAGCAATCCTGTGGCATCCCGGGGCCGACGAGGGCGGGGAGTGGATGTCGGTGCTAAGAGAAAGCATCAATGAGCGGCTTCTGGTATGCTTCAAGGAGAAGGGTCCCATGAATGAACTGAATACGCATCGGAATAAGAGAGATTCAGAGACTGTGCAGGTATGGGACTGCATAGTTGATGATGGCTTAAAAGAATTGATTAGGCGTAGCTATATCAACAAGTTGCAACTTCTTTTCAGAAGCCTTGAACATAAGAACTCCATGGTTAAGCGTGCTTGACCTGGAGCAATTGTGGGATGGGTGACCTCTTGAGAAGTTTCCTAGGATACGTGTGAGTGAGGACAAAGCACATTGAAAAGACCTGTGCTGGTTTGTGGAGACACTTGTCAATCCAGCAGGCCGTCCTGAATGTTACAAATGGTATCAGAGATGGGACGTTTCCCAATATGGTGTGGTTCGGGGATGAACCAAGCGGAAGTTGGTGGGCATATGGCGTCCTAAGGCTGACAAGGGCGTGGAGTAGATGCCGGTGCTAAGAGAATGCATCAATGAGTGGCTCCTGGCAAGCTTCTAAGCAAAGGGTCCCATGAATGAACTGAATACGCACCGAAATGAGAGAGATTCAAAGACTGTGCAGTCATTCCATAGGTAAGAGGGAGATAATCCTCTTCAACCTATCTTGGTGGTGAGGAAACGTTTGCTTGGTGTTGTTGATGAGGGAATCCAAGTAGGATTGCTCTCTTTGTTGTGTTATTTTTCATGATTTATTACTATTTTAATTTGTATGAATTTATTTCTTGTCATTGTATATCATGATGACTATGGACCATGTATTGGATTGCTTGAACTTAATAAGAAACCTTGAATTGGGATCAAGATTCTGCATAAATGAGTTCTGCAGAATCCTTGCTGATGCACGAGCACTCAAGCACTAGGGTTTGGACGCTTAGGCGTCCAATGCCCAGAAAAATTTCCTGTAACGCAGCTCGGTGATGGCTCAGGTGCTGTGTAGAGAGCGCCCAGGTGCTCAACCAGTTCTCAGGCGCTGAAGAGATGGTGCCTAGGTGCCCAGAGCAAAATCAGCCAGGTATATGTAAGATATACTAGGATTTCAGTATTATGATTTCAACATGTGGCATCCCGGGGCCGACGAGTGCGGGGAGTGGACGTCGGTGCTAAGAGAAAGCATCAATAAGCAGTTTCTGGCAGGCTTCTAGGCAAATGGTCCCATAAATGAACTGAATACGCATCGGAATGAGAGAGATTCAGAGACTGTGTAGGTATGGGACTGCATAGTTGAGGATGGCTTAAAGAAATTGATTAGGCGTAGCTATATCAATAAGTTGTAATTTTTTTTCAGGAGCCTAGAGCATAAGAACTCCATGGTTAAGCGTGCTTGACCTAGAGCAATTATGGGATGGGTGACATCCTGAGAAGTTTCCTAGGATGCATGTGAGTGAGGACAAAGCACGCTGAAAAGATCAATGTTAGTTTGTGGAGACACTCATCTATCATGCAGGTTGTCTCGGACATTACAAATCCTAGTTTTACCACTTTCGAAAATGGCAAAGAGTATAAAAACCTTTATACTAAATTAAGATTAGAAACATATGAATAAAAACACAACTATATTAATATAAAGGACTATGTAGGATTCATAAGATCAAAACTAGTGTTTCATCTTCCCTTAACCAAATAAGAAACTTAGCCATGCATGGCGAATTCAAAATCAAAAGAAAAATGAAAGAAAGACATAGTCAAGAATATAAGTGCGAAAGAAAACTGAGATCAAGTAGCTTCCAATGATCGAGGTTGATTGATCTCTGATGGCTCAAACCCGAATCTCCAATCTTTGATCGAATCTCCCTCTCTCTTATTCTTCGAATTCTCTTCAGTTGCTTGGTGGCTTAGATTCTAGTAGAATCCCCCTTTAGAACCCTGAGCAATCCTATTTATACCTTTGGGCCCATAGCTCATCATTAAGATTCGAAATTGACTTTTTGGGCCGAAGACACGGGTCGTGTCTGATGACATAACCCCCCGTGTCTTGGTCTGTTAGCATAATTTTCATGGGATTGAGCAGGCAAAGAAGGACACGACCCCCCATGTCTAGGGACACGGGCTATGTCTTCTGCCATGCATAAAATTGGATCCAATTGAGGTGCCAGAGAAAGACATGACCCCCCTGTGTCTGAGGACACGGACCGCGTCACTTGGTTTCTTCATGTTCAACCCTGATTCTTCACATATGATATTCTCTCCTTGCTTCTAGAGGTCATGTTGATCTCCTTGAGTCTTTAGCTTTCTCCTCAAGTGGATAGCAAGCTTGATTTGATGCTAATGGACTCCATCACTCAAAGATCTCCTAAAAAGCATAATTCAATTATGAGCGCATATAATCACACTTAAGCATAGTTTCACAATAAGTATCCAATTAAGCTTCATATCTAGAAACTTAGCTAAATGTTAACAATTAAGCACATATGGAGTCCAATTAGATCAAACCTAAGAAACTTAATGTAACACCCTTCTTTAGGAATTACATTTCAGACTAAAACATTATAAAATTAAACCCAAGTTATAAATGATTTAATATTGTAATATACGAGTTTTATTCTTGTCGCTGAACACCCGTTCTTAACAAAAATACAAATAACACAAAACATAATAAATTGAATAATATACATCTCATATACATAAATAACATAGAGTACTAACAACATAAAATATAAGACTTACATACTCAAAAATATAGGTACAACTACCATAAAAAAAATTTGATCTGGCCCAAGTCTAATCCTCCTCCGGATCCCCAACATACATATTCCCCAGTTGGGGCATGTCACGACGGATGAGGGTCCGAGCAAATGACACCACAGAGTCCTCTCTAGGGGTATAGTGACGGTCACCCCACAAACCTCTAATAGGCATAGAGAACTCTAGATGTATAGAAACATCAAAAGAAAACACAAGAATACTATGACGGGTCCTACTCAACGTTAGGGTCACATCCCGAACATAAATAACACGCTCCGTATCCAAGTTGATACGCCAGGTATCTGTGCCTCTGTGAAATTGAACTCTAACAAAATTGAAAATATTCCATCTCGACGCATTTTAGAACTTAGACAAATCACATTAAACAAAATCGAAGCGATCCTGCCTCATCTTCTTCATGGGCTTTATCAAATATAAACATAAAACACAATAATACAATAAAGAGGTGAGATCCCCTGCATCACATACCAACATGGTAGTAATGAAACAGTAAATGACAATAATGTCATACAAATACAGAATCAACAGATATAATCATGTTATCAATCAACAAATAATTCAACAGATATATATAAATATCATCAATATGCCAACTGACTATGCATATGCACAATGGACCAATTCCTACTCCATGGAGCTAAAACACAATTTTAGAGAGAATAAGCAGGAGTATATGTCTGCATATCGTTAGCCTCAAATCAAGTGCTAAAACAACTTCAGCACATGCAACAAGACTTATACAAGACACTCTTCACCAGATTAGGAATAGGAATAGTGAATAGCCAAGATCGTTGGTGCGCTGCTCAAACACCACGACCTAGAAGAGCTACCAACTGGCCATTTGTGGAATACCCGTACCCCAACGTCCCCAAGATTAGCAATTGACCTTCACTACCACAATTGTCACCCACACTATGGTGTAATTCAATCTTCTAGGCATACATCCTTAACAAACACAGTCTATATGACTTCTAATGTTTTCTGAATCATGTAAATTTTTTTAAACATTTTCTTAATCGTGTAGCTTAAAAATCATCATTTTTGAAACACATAAGGTTTTTTCACTATTTTTCACATTTATTGGCTTTCTAAACTTAATTTTGAGACTTTACATATTTAATATAAAACTTGAACCTTATTTCCAATATTTCCTTACTAAATTTCCTTTAAATGATATTTTCTACCATTTTTCACAAAATTTGCATTATTGTAATTTACTAGAAACTTCTTTCAATACCTTTACTAAAAATCCTCTTAAATAAAACACTCTAGGTTTCAAATTACTTTCAAACTCATAATCCACTCCATGGCAAAAAAATCCATTTCTTTCAAATTATAAAATCTTGCTCATTTTCCTTTTCCATCTTGAAATTCCTTAATTCAAATCCTTGTCACCTAATCATCTAAGTTCATAATTAATAAAATATTTTGGCTTTGGATACCCACTTAGGGCATAATGGCTGTGAGCCATGATGGTCATTGGGACCAAAAATTCTTTCCATTCCAACATGATTCATAACATGCAACATACTTCAATCACCAAATCATACTATAACAAGTCCATGCATAATATCAAAACCATAAAATCACAAAAAGTATATAAGCACAAATCAATAAATCCATACAACCAAGTGAATAAATCCTCACATGGATTTTTCACCCATAACATAAACTTCGTTCCTCACCACCATGATTGGTTGATGAGGTTAATTTCCCTCTTACCTTAGATGATGCTCAAAAGCTCCTTGTTGTTTCCTTTAAGATAACTTTCACCACCAAGTTGTTCTTGAAACAAAATAAACACACAAATATTAACATCTAAGGCTTGAACTGAGATGACCATAGATCAAGATCATGGTTTAGAACTTGAAAATGAAACAAGAAGTGAAGATTCAAGAACTTCACCTAAAAACCCTTAAACTTGAGCTTGAAGAAAATGTTTGAAGATGGATGAATTTGAAGATGATCACAACTGGAAGGTATCTTCAAAATGGTATCTAGGTTCAAGATATGATGTTGGTTTGAATTAACAAAGTTGGATAGTAACTTTTTGAGGGCTTGGCCGTGAGCTTCTAAGAGAGAAAGAGTGAGAGAGTTTTTGCTTTTTGGTTCTTGAAAATGAGATAGAAATGAACTAAATGAACTAAGTCTAGAATTTGCTCTCCAACCTTCCTTGCACATGCAAAAATCGTGAGTTTCTAGAGCAAGTGCATGGTGTCCAAGCTTCTTCATTAAGTTTCCTTCCTATTGGTTCATCAAGGTGAGTCACAAGGTGTGAGTCACATGGATGAATCACATGGCTAGTCACAAGATGAATCACTAGGTGGGTCACACAAAGGGAGTCATCTAAGCTTCTCCAATAAGCTTCCTTAATGACTTAACCTTTAAGCTTTCCTCCCATTGGTTCATGAACCATGAGTCATGGTCTTCAAGCTTGACTTGCCGTCTCATTAGTTCACAAAGTTGAGTCACAAAGAGAAGCATCTAGAGAAGATGACTAGGCTTATGTCTAGAATCATCCAACTAGATCTTTACCAGAAGCTATTATTTAATGGATAAATATTACTGCTAAAGAACCAGTGGTTATTGTCCAATAGATAATAAAACGTACCTAGATTTCATTTACAAATAAAATCTCAGAAAAATAAAAATTTTGAAAACTGTTTTCGGTTTCGAGTTTAGTAAGCTCCCCCGGTCCTGCATTAACAGTCCAAAATTTTTCGGCCCCCAATTTTTTTATTTTTTCGGCCTCGCTTCAAACACACAAAAAGTCCAGAAATAATAATGTAATAATCAAAATAATTCAAACAATTCACAAAAATTATAAAAATCACATATAACTGAAAAACAAGAAATTTCGAGGTGTAATAACTCTCTCCCTCTAAAAAGAATTTCGTCCTCGAAATTTATCATATCTTAAAATAAATACCGATATTGCTCTTTCATTTCGTCTTCTAGTTCTCAAGTTGCATTTCTAGTCACATCATTCTAGATCTTCAATGTAAACACAACGACAGCTAACTCCAAATCATACATAGGGTAATTCTTCTCATACACCTTCAATTTCCTTAAAGTATACGCAATAACCTTTCTATTCTACATAAGCACACAACCTAAACCCTAAAGTGAAGCATCACAAAATACTTTAAAAGGTTTGTTGGGATCAGGTATAACCAAAACTGGTGAAGTAGTCAATTGTCTTTTCAACTCTTGAAAACTTTCCTCACATGCATCACTCTATGCAAAAGCTTGATTCTTTCGTGTGAGCAGGGTAAGAGGTCCTGTGATCATGGAAAATTCCTCGATATATCTTCGATAATAACTGGCTAATCCCACAAAGTTAAGGATCTTCGTTATGGTCTTCAGTCTTTCCCATTGGAGAACTGTTTCAACTTTCGATGGATCCACCACAATTCCCTCTTTTAAAATTGCGTGACCTAAAAATTTGAACTTCCTCCAACCAGAACTCGCACTTTAACAACTTAGCGTACAACTTCTTCTCCTTCAGAATCTAGAGAACCATATTTAGATGCTCAGCATTTTCCTCCTAACTTCTAGAATAGATCAGAATGTCGTCAATAAAGACAATGACAAATCTGTCTAGATAAGGATGAAAGATCCTATTCATGTTATCCATGAATACGATAGAAGAATTCGTTACTCCGAACGACATCACAAGATATTCATAATGCCCAGAGAAAATAGCGTTATGGGCATCCCTTACTTTCACACGAATATGGTGATAACTAGAATGTAAATCCATCTTAGAGAAAACAACGGCTCCCTTCAGTTGATCCATCGAATCATTTATCCTAGAAAGTGGATACTTGTTCTTGATCATGACCTTATTCAACTAGCGATAATCTACACACAAATGAGAAATTCCATCCTTTTTCTTAACTAACAGCATTGGAGCTCCCCACAGTGATACACTTGGTCTCACAAACTGCTTTCCCAGTAGTTCCACCAGCAGCTTTTTGAGTTCAACTAACTTTGACAGTGACATCTTGTATGGTGCCATTGATATAGGACCAAGTCCTAGTAGAAGATCAATAGAAAATTTTATCTCTCTTTCCGATGGTAGTCTGGGTACATCATCAAGAAAACTTTGGGAAACTCATTGGCTACAGGAATAGCATTCACATCTTCCTCACTCTTGACCTCCAAAGAGGACTGCAACATGTATCATTGAGCTCCTTCCATTAAGGAAACCTTAACTTGGTTGGCCGTTAAAAATCCAGGAATCTCAATCTCAAGAAACACTAAAGTTTTATTGGAACAATTTGACAGGACATGGTTTGAAAATAACCAATCCATTCCTAAGATTATGTCAATTTATGAAAGAGGTAAACAAATCAAATCAACAGAAAATATTTGGTCTCTAATAGTAACAGGATAGTTTAAGCAAACTTGAGTAGTAACAACAGGTTTAGTAGTAGGAGTAGAAATAATCAGGTCAAAAGATAATGAAGACACAGATAACTCTATCGACTCACACAGTCATGGGCAATAAAAGAATGGGTCACCCCCGAGTCATATAGTATAGTTAAAACATTACCTTCTATGGCACAATCTCCTTTGACCAGATCTTCGGATTGGGAGGCTTCTACTCCACTCATAGTATAGACTCTCCCTCTTGCTTGAGGTTTTGAAGTACATAGATTGCTAACGGAAGGCTCCGTTTTTATTCGAATACAATCTCTTGAAACGTGTCCAAGCTTCCCGCACTTGAAACAGATTATTCCCTTGATCGTACACTCTTTTCTTATGTGACTTTTTCTACACTTCAAACTGAATGACGAAGATGCCACAAACTGACTGACTCTACTGTTACTAGAACTTCCTCCATAAGATTGTCGTTGATGTTGATTTTCAGGTGGTTATGAATACAATTTCTGCTGGAATCGATTAACATTGCTATTACTTCCCTTTTGGAACCGAGATGGTCCAAAGTTACGGGATCTCGTATCCCAAAACTGATCTAACTCTTCAATCCGACGACACTTATCCAACAAAGCTGGAAATTACTCTATTCCTAAAAGTAGAACTGCTTGCTTTAGATCATACCTCAAACCTTCTTCAAACTTCCAGCACTTCCACTCCTCATCGGGCTGGAATTGACAATACCGTGAGAATTTTGATAGGCTTTCAAACCTAGCAGCATATTTACTGACAGTCATTCTTCCTTGTTTTAGACAAAGGAACTTCATTTCCTTCGCATGCCTCGTATTGGTTGGAAAATACTTCTCCAGGAATTTGTTCCAAAATACTTCCCACGTGATCATCCTTCCTTTAGCTTCTAACAACTGTTGAGTTCCTGTCCACCAGTCTTCACTGTCAGCAACAAGCATGAAAGTAGTATAAGTTACCTTCCTTTCATTCGCGCATCCCATTCCTCTAAATATTTTTTCCAACTCCTTGATCCAAAGATTCGTTTTCTTTGGATCAAACTCGCCTTTAAACTGTGATGGATTATTGCAACAAAACTCTGACAAATTATAAGCATCGGTCGTAGCTTCCTACTGCTGAATAGCCCTCTGATTTTGTTGCACTATAACATCATCTATCCTCTGCATTGTTTCTACAGCTGTAATCATACTTTCATTATCACGTCCTATGTCCACATGTGCAACTCTATCATGAGCCATTTCTTCCCTTCGAAGTCAGACCAATCAAAACACAATGAAAACTAAATGTAACCACTTCAAACAAAATTGTCTCCCTTCGAAAACCAAACACAGAGAATCAGACAACACAAACAAGATAGACCTAACCACGAACTCAAAAGACTCCAACTCGGGCTCTAATACCAACTAATGTAACGTCTTTCTTTGGGAATTACATTTTAGACAAAAACATTATAAAATTAAACCCAAGTTATAAATAATTTAATATTGTAATATACGGGTTTTAAAATTTCTTTTCATTGATCACCCGATCTGAACAAAAATACAAATAACACAAAACATAATAAACTGAATAATATACATCTCATAAACATACATAACATAGAGTATTGACTACATAAAATATAAGACTTACATTATAACAACCTGTGTAACGCCCCTTTTTCTTACCTCACGAAGAAGGAATGTCACACCATAATAATTTGAAACATAAAACAGAATAAATTGTGAAAAATAATAATGAGTTTAAATCTCATAGACCCAGTTCATTTTTTAGATGTATAGGTTCCTTTCTAAATGACATTATATTCTTTTTATTTTTTTTTTGTCGATTGCATTATTACCAAGTAACGTCAAAAAGTTAATTCAAAGGTTCTTTTCATAGCGAGATGATAATTGAAATGGTCGTAGTGAAAACTGACATAAAGTAAACCATACATCCATACATAACACACACACACACACACACACACACATATATATATATATATATATATATATATATATATATATATATATATATATATATATATGCAATAGCCTGTTTAATTACATCATGATTTACATAAAAAGTAAAAGATGTACCCACCCGAGATGATACAGATATACACCCATCAAATATAGCAAAACGTCAGGCTTCCCCAAAAAGATAAACGGTTAGCTATCAGTAGCCACCGACAGTATCAGCCTCTAAGACTGATGAGAAAGAATCGAAGCAAGGTCCTCCTCATCCGATGAAATTGCCATCGGAGTGACCGAGTTTCGGGCAGAAGCCCAAACAATGGAGAGAAAAGAGTCCTCTTGTGGAGTATAATAAAGATCCTCCCACAAATCTTTGACAGGTAGGTAAAATTCTAGAAGAACAAAAGCAGTAAAATCGAAAACAGGCAGGTCATAGCGACCCCAAGCTAGAGACATTGTCAGCTCCCCATGATAAATGCATCGGTCCATCTGCACATTTATGTGCCAGCAATCGGGGCCTCCATGAAAAGTCACCCTAGTATACCCCAAAAATCGACGTGGGCATCACGACATCCTCAGCAAGCTCTAGTCATAGTATGGCCAAAAACCCAGAAACTCAGGTGTTTCCTTTTCTTCCTCACGAACCTCTTCTCAAAAGTACATAAATAAATAGGAATATCGAAATACAAAAAGAGGTGAGACACCCAGCTTTCATTACCAGAATGGCAGCAAGAAAACAGAACGACGTTGGACACCCATATAACATTACAGCATATATATTCATCAACAGTAATAATAAAATTGATAGTAAAAGCAGAATAACAGTAAATAATAATAAGAATTACAATAATAGGCAGGTAGCAATAATATCCCCAACAGTCAATAGTCTAAAGATCAGATAATTATTGCAGTAGTAAGATCATATATTTTCACAGTTATAAATGTTCATGCTCGATGGATTATGAGACTGACAATTCACAATGCATATGGTACCAAGTTCTTACTCCATGGAGCTAGACACTAATATTTTGGAGAGAATGATCAAGGAGTTATGTCAGTATCTCGATAGCCTAAAAATAGTGTGCTTCATCTCATAAAAGTATTTGCACAATTGGCTTATACATGGCACCTCAACAGTTAATTGTGATATAGGACAACATCTCGGTTTAGATCGTGGGTGTATTTGCATCAGTCTATCCCATGGCCCCAGTGGAGCTACCACTGTCTATTGTGAGACACCCGCACCCTGACGCCCCCAGGGTCAACCACTATGACCCTACGCTTAGTCTACTCGCACCCGCACATTGGTGTTATTCAATCTCCTAGGCATACATCGCCTTTCCAATAATGTCCAACTGATAACACATATGCATGACGACGCAATGTACATCATGTGTGTTTATTAATGATACATTTATCATAAGGCATACCACAATGGCATATGATCATTTCTCAATATCAACATGTCATAATTTTATCAAGTACTTAGTCCCACATAGCGACTCATAATAACATAGAACCAATTCTCAACATCAACATATATACTTACGATTCATCAATTATCACAATTTCATGTTATGGAATCCAACATTTCCAATGTCTTAAATCTTGATCAATTATGAGAATTTTAGGTTAAAGAACCCTTAACAACCGTGGCTCTCCTAAGAGTTATTACTCAATTTAATTCTTCGATCTCATTATGGATTATGTATACCTCTAAGTCCTTAATTTCCAAAAATGCACCAAGGCATCATTTGAACCCAAAATTTTCTCTAAAAATCGTGGCCTCCCTAGGTCTTCAAAGTTCCAATTCCTTTCCATTTTATGCATTAGTCACTTGATACCTAATCATTCAAATCTTATCTCACACAAAATCAATCCAATCCCTTAAAGTCCAAAGCCAAAACCGTGACCTCACATTAGTGTAGGAAACCCTCAAATTTTGTATTTATTAAACCTAACATTATTAAATATTCCAACATCCCTAATACATTCAAAATCATCATTTAATCATCAACCTCAATTAAGAACACATAAACATGCAAAATCATCAAATAAAGTAAGCATTCAAATATGGATTTCTCCATCAACAACCACACAAAGGTCTCCTCACTACCAATAATGACTGAAGTGAGTAATCTCCCTCTTACCTAAAGGAAGAACACGAAAATGGCCTCCTAGTTGCTTCTCGGTGGTTTCGGTTTTGGGGTCCAAAAACACTAGAAATTTCCAACACAAAGAAATAACACCAAGCTTAGAAAAAAAATGGATCTTTGGTCTCCAATGAAACCATAGAACACGAAAATGAAGAAAAAGAAAATAAAAAATGAAAACTTTACCTTAAAGTTTGAAGCTTGGTATTGGAAGACAATGGAGAAGACGATGGATTTTGAAGAAACTTTCCAAATAGAAGATGTAGAGGATGATGAGAGGAGTGTAGAAATGATATTGGTGAGGTGAAAAAGTGAAAAAAATGGTCACCAATGGGCTTCCAAAACTGTGAGTGAAGGAGAAGAAGAAGAGAGAAGTTGGAGAGAAATGAAGAAGAACTTGAAGAGAGAGAAAGTATTAGATGAAAATGTGATAATTTGAGTGAAAATGGGTCAAGTGTGGGAGCAAAATTGGGCAAGCAATGTCGTGGCAATGGGAGAGAGAGAAGGGGGAAAATTGCTTCCCCAACAAGCCAATGGCAACTTAGTCATTTGGTGGTCAAAGCTTCTCAAAGAAGCTTTGATTAAAATATAATATATTTGAATTAAAGTGGATTTGATTAGACATAAAGTGGATTACATTAGGATAATGTGATAGGGTTTTTAATACATGTTATCATCCAATGGACAACTGTTACAGTTGACAAAAGTCAGTATTAATTGTCTAGCGAATAAAATTACACAACAATTTATTATTCTGTCAGATAAAATTTCTTAAAAAATGTGAAATCTTGTAAATTATGTCTAGTCTTAGGTTTAGTAAGATCCCCCGTCGATGGTTCCACAGTTCAAGGTTCTTGGGAAAAATATCTCATTTTCCCGGCTCCGTTCAGTTTGCATGCAAAACGAGGAATAATATTAAAATATTATGCATTCTCAGAAAAATCTAGAAAAATTCTCAAAAATCACAAATATTAAAAAAATGAATATTTATAATAAAATAATAGAATTTTGGGGTGTTACAACCTGAACTTAATAGCTATAATAATCATCATTACACCATAGTTACTAAATTTAGGCCTGCTACTAAATTCAACGACGCATTTTCTAAGATAACCTTTATATGAATATAGAAATATAAGCCATGAATGAATATATTTAATACACAACTCCAAAAATTTCCTCCAAAGAGAGTTACATTCCATATATATATATATGTATATACATAACAAAACTTACCAAGTACATACAATACATAAAACTTACTAAATCAAAACATATATGCAACTACTATATAAAGACTCGATCTAGCCCAAGCGTAAACACCTGGAGAGAGATGTCTTGCACCTGATCCTCCTCGGGATTCTCACCAGAATCCCTAATGTACAAAGGCTCCATATGGGACATGGTTCTACTAACAGGAGTCTGAGTACACGACACTACAGACTTCTCTCTAGGGGTGCAAATTAGATTACCCTATAGCTCTTGAATAGACATGACAAACTCCAAGTGTAATGTAACAGCCAGAGAAAAAAAAGGTTCCCCATCACAGGTCCTTCAAACAAATATAGCCACGTCCCCTATATATCTGTCGCTCTCAACAGCCCAGTCGATACGACACCCATCCATGCCATCAAGGAATTGTACTCTAACATAACCCAAGAAATCTCTCCTAGCAGCCTTTGCCAACAAAACAGAACAACGGAAAGGTACAGTCTACCTCGCCTCCTTCTCAGTCTTCATTAAGCATATATATATATATATATATATATATATATATATATATATATATATATATATATATAAGAATAACATAATAAAGAGGTGAGACATCCAGCAATAATACCAACATGGCAGTAAAGAAATAGGAAAGACAGTGACACCATCCAGATGTAATAAGCAATAGGTACAAACATCAGTTGGCAAAATAATACTATCAGTTACTCATCAATTTAACAAATTATTTAAGAAAAAATCAAATAAATAATTATTTCATCAAGTATAAGATAATTGAATAGGTATAAAATGACATAGTGGTATGCAGACCAACTATGCATATGCACAATGTACTCATTCCCTACTCCTTGGAGCTAAACATAATTTCTCGGAGAGAATGATCTGGAAGACATGTCTGTATCTCGTCAGCCACAAAGTCAAGGGCTAAAAATTTCTTATTATAATCAAATTGCGCAACAGGGTTTTATACAAGACATTCTACACCAGATCGTGATTGGGGTGAGTGTCTCAGTATAGATCGTCAGTGTGTTTGCATCGGTCTGACCCACAGCTCAGTGGAGCTACCAACTGGTTATTGTGGAAAACTCGCATCCCGACGCCCCCAAGGTCAACCAATGACCTACACTAGGCCCATCGTGTAACACCCCAAATTTCCTAATTATTTGACAATAATTTTGATAGTTAACAAAATTCTACTATTAGTGATTTATGTGTACTATAAAATTATTTTGAGTATTTCGTGAATACATTTGATCATTTTGTGTGATTTATTCCGTGTCATGAAAAATAATAATTTTTGGGCCGGGGAAAATCTTACGTAATTTAATTATTACTGTTAAGTCTTAATTATTTTACGTAATCTGATTTGATTTTTGTAAGTTTTATAATTTTTATGATTTTATGGACGATTATGAAATTTTTATATTTCTATGATTATTTTTATATTTCCTTTAAATGATATTTTCTACTATTTTTCACAAAATTTACATTATTGTAATTTACTAAAAATCTTCTTAAATAAAACACTCCAGGTTTCAAATTACTTTCAAACTCATCTTCCACTCCATGGAAAAAAAATCCATTTCTTTGAAATTATAAAATCTTGCTCATTTTCCTTTTCCATCTTGAAATTCCTTAATTCAAATCCTTGTCACCTAATCATCTAAGTTCATAATTAATAAAATATTTTGGCTTTGAATACCCTACTTAGGGCATAATGGTCGTGAGTCATGATGGTCATTGGGACCAAAAATTCTTTCCATTAACATGATTCATAGCATGCAACATACTTCAATCACCAAATCATACTACAACAAGTCCATGCATAATATCAAATCCATGAAATCATATAAAGCACATAAGCATAAATCAGTAAATCCATACAGCCAAATGAATAAATGCTCACATGGATTTTTCACCCACAACACAAACTTTGTTCCTCACCACCATGATTGGTTGATGAGGTTAATCTCCCTCTTACTTTAGATGATGCTCAAAAGCTCCTTGTTGTTTCCTTTAAGATAAACTTTCACCACCAAGTTATCCTTAAAACAAAATAAACACACAAATATTAAAATCTAAGGCTTGAACTAAGATGACCATGGATCAAGATCATAGTTTAGAACTTGAAAATGTAACAAGAAGTGAAGATTCAAGAACTTTACCTAAAAACCCTTAAACTTGAGCTTGAAGAAAATGGTTGAATATGGATGAATTTAAAGATGATCACAACTAGAAAGTATCTCCAAATGGTATCTAGGTGCAAGATATGAGGTTGGTTTGAATTAACAAAGTTGGATAGTAACTTTTTGAGGGTTTGGCCATGAGCTTCTAAGAGAGAATGAGTGAGAGAGTTTTTGCTTTTTGGTTCTTGAAAATGAGATAGAAATGAACTAAATGAACTAAGTCTAGAATTTGCTCTCTAACCTTCCTTGCACATGCAAACACCTTGAGCTTCTAGAGCAAGTGCATGGTGTCCAAGCTTCTTCGTTAAGTTTCCTTCCTATTGGTTCATCATGGTAAGTCACAAGTTGTGAGTCACATGGATGAATCACATGGCTAGTCACAAGATGAATCACTAGGTGAGTCACATGGTGATTCACACAATGAGTCACCACACAAGGTGAGTCATTTAAGCTTCTCCAACAAGCTTTGTTCAAGACTTAGCCTTCAAGCTTTCCTCCCATTAGTTCATGAACCATAAGTCATGGTCTTCAAACTGGACTTGCCTTCTCATTGGTTCATAAAGTTGAGTCACAAAGAGAAGCATCTAGAGAAGATGACTAGGCTTTTGTCTAGAATCATCCAACTAGATCTTTATCAAAAGCTATTATCCAATGGACAAAGGTTACTGCTAAAGAACTAGTGGTTATTGTTCAATGGATAATAAAATGTACCTAGATTTCATTTGGGAATAAAATCTTCGAAAAAGAAAATTTTCAAAAACTGTTTCTGGTTTCGGGTTTAGTAAGCTCCCCCAGTCCCGCATTAACAATCCAAAATTTTTTGGCCCTGAAATTTTTTTATTTTTATGGCCCCGCTTCAAACACACAAAAAGTCCATAAATAATAATATACTAATCAAGATAATTCAAACAATTCAGAAAAAACACAAAAATCATAAAAATCACATATAACTGAAAAACAAGAAATTTTGGGGTGTTACACTTAAGATGTAGAAATAATCGACAGATCACTGACTTCTTTGTTGAGACAATTAGTAGTGGGACAACAATTACCTGTGCAGACTTCTGCAAGTGTATGTGGCATATGTTGTAGTTCATATCATCCCAGAGATGCAGAAAGCATATTCATCTTCATTTAAGGTAAGAGGAAGACTAAATCTTATCATCCTTGGGTGGTGGTAAGAAGATGGAGATTTGTATGTGATTGTTCCATGATTTCTAAAGCCAATTCCAAACTAGTTTCAATCAAAGAGATGTAACATACGTTAAAAGGAAATTTTTTTACAATGAGTTTTGAAGAAACAAATTGATTAGAATTAAGTTTAAGAAATTAAAACTAATAATTTTATTATTAGAAATGAAATACAGTAACTTTTGTAAATTCCTAACATATGGCTCATCTTATATTTTGAAGCATGTTAGTGGTTTTCAAAAGGGTTAAATTACACGGTTAAAAATTAAGTAAACAGAATTTTTACGAAAAAATTAGGAAACCATTATTATAATTTTCTAAACAAAATACTGTCAATTTTTATTAAAAATAGACAAATAAGATAAAAAAGATGTACAAATGAGAGTATATGTAACACCCCAAAATTTACTTTTCTACTATCAGAATTCATTCTAAAAATATTTATGATTTTCTGGAATTTTCTTGCAATTTTCTGAGAACGCGGAATATTTTAATATATTTCTCGTTTTACGTGTGTACTGAGCGGAACCGGAGAAATGAGGCATTTTCTCTGAGAACCTTGAACTATGGAAACGTCGACGGGGGATCTTACTAAACCCGAGGCCGGACACAGTTTACAAGGTTTCACATTTTTTGAGAAATCTTAACTAATGAAATAATAAAACACTATGAAGAATTTATCTGTCAGATTTGTTAATACTGACTTCAGCCAACTATAACTATTGTCCAATAAATAATAACATGTATTAAAAATATTATCACATTATTCAAAATCTAATTTTTGTATCACATCTATTAGTTTTAATTTCAAAAGAAAGATTAAATTTAATCCAAGCTTATTATGGGAAGCTTCCTAGCAATTTCCCTTGCAACACATTTTTCTCTCTCCCTTTTTCCACTCTTCTACGGCAGAAGCTACAAGGGGGAAGCCTAAATATTTCCCTTCCATTGTCTTCATATTTCACTCTCATTTCTCTACACCCAAATACCCATTTCTCTTTTTCTCTCTTCTCCTTCCTCTCCACCGTACACACACACACACCATCACATTGGAGACCAACTTCCTCATTTGCCAAACAAAATCACATTTTCTTGTTCCTTCCTCCATTCCAAGACTATTCTCATTGGTGGTTATCTTTTGGTTCCTCTTCTTCTTCTTCTTCCATTTCTCTTCCACCATTAAAGCTAAAGCTTGGAGCTTTAAGGTAAAGTCTTCAACTTTCTTCTATTTCCTTGCTATTTTCGTTTTCTCTTGGCCACCTTGGTGACCAAGAACCTATTTTTCATGGTTTGAGTGAACATTGTGGTGATCTCTCGCATTGGAGTTTTTCTTGAAGGAGGGAAAACGAAAATATAGGACAAGAAAGAGTGGCACATTGTGTTGTTTTCCAAATAGGTAAGAGGGAGATGATCCTCTTCAACCAATCTTGGTAGTAAGGGAATGTCTTGTGTGTGTATTGTTGCTGATTTTTAAATCCATGTATAAAGTTCTCTCATTTCTATGTTGTTCTTGATGATAATGTATTTGGTTGGGTTTGGATGATTCATTGATGTCTCTTGCATGATTTGAAGGTATATTTGAGTGTCTTGTTGATTAAATATGATGAGAAATGGTTTGGTTTGAGTTAGAGGACCTAAGAACTCTGTTTTTCTGTAAGTTTACGCGTGCTAATCGATTACACAAGGCTTGTAATCGATTACCAAGCTCTTAAAGATACAAAATCGTGATTAAAATGCGGTAATCGATTACATCCGGTGTGTAATCGATTCGACATGAGTTGTTTAGGTTGTAATCGATTACAAGAGGAGTGTAATCGATTACCAAACCTCTGATGTCACGAAATGGTGCTTCTGGGAATCACGTAATCGATTACAATTTGTGGGTAATCGATTACGGAGGTTCTATTCAATTGGTAATCGATTACCACGGTTGTGTAATCGATTACCAGCTTGAAGTTACGAAACGTGATTCTGGGAATCACGTAATCGATTACAATGAGATTGTAATCGATTACAGAGGTTTTGTTTCTCAGGTAATCGATTACAAGGGTGATGTAATCGATTACCAAGACCAAAAATGAGATTTTTGAGCTAGAAATGATTGAGATCATGGTTCTTTGTCCTTTGTAACTCAACCATAACCTAAAAACCCTGGATTCAAGGATTTTACTTTACTAAATTGTGATAGGAACGTGCATTCATATCAATAGAGAAGAAATGATTTTTGAATATGGAATTCTTTGATCCATGACATGGAAATTGTGGTATGTGTGTAATGAGGAATACATGTTGATGCTGAGAATTATTGATGTAGTACTCGATGAGATAAGAAATGATGATATGCCTTTGAGGCAATGTTTTTAATAGATATGTTGTTGATATGTCATGTTGTTCATTGAATAATGCTTATGTGCCATTGAGGCAATGCTGATGTTAAATGCATCATTGTTGAACATACATGATTGGACATTGTGTCATCATGTATGCGTTTTGTCTGTGGGACATTGTTGAGAAGGTTATATTGCCTAGGAGTTTGAATAACACCTTTGTGCGGGTGCGAATAGACTAAGCGTAGGTGTCATATGTTGTTGGCCCTGGGGGCGTCGAGGTATGGGTGTCTCACAATAGACAGTGGTAGCTCCGCTGGGCCCGTGGGATAGACCAATGCAACACACCGACGATCCTGCCTGAGACGTTGTCCTATGTCGCGATCAACTATTGAGGTGCCATGTGTGAGCCATTTTGCGCAAATGTTTTTATGAGATAAACACACTATATTTTTAAGGCTAACGATACACTGGCATTACTCCTTGATCATTCACTCCGAAAATGTTTATGTCTAGCTCCATGGAGTAGGAACTTTGGTACCCTTGTTGCATTGTGAGTTGTCAGTCATATGGTCCATTGAGCATTCATGATTGGATAATGTGTTTACTATTATGACTATGATATCTTTTTAATTCTTGGTAATACTAATGTTGCTAGTTGGCTATGGATGATGTTAACTACTGTTCCTTGTTGCTTTACTCTCATTAATTGCTTTCATGTATTACTATACTTGTACGTATAAATTGTGTCCTATGTGGGCGTTCGACACCGTTTATTTTCTTGCTGCCATGTTGGTACTGATAGTTGGGAGTCTCACCTCTTTCCTATATTTGTGCATTCCTATTTTACATTTATGTTTGATAAAAGATCGTGAGGAAGATAAAGAGGGACCATGCCTTGATTGATTGATTTGAGCATCTGGACAAGATTTCGTCGACTACGTAAGAGTGTAGCCGTGTGGTGGCATTGATGCCTGTCGTGTCAACTGGGGCGCCGTGTGTCATGTGCATATGGGGTTGCGGCCTTGTCTGCTGGTAGTATCCATCCCTGGGTTACTACTCCTCCCCTTTAATGTTTTTACTCCCGCTATATTTTATTTGACTCTGTAATTGTTATATTCTATGTTATCAGTGATTCGTATAAGTTGGCTATAAACTATATATATAAAGAACGTGATTTCATTCCAATGGTTGTATTAAGGGTTGAATACATTTATAATTCATTCATGACTCATATTTTCTACTTATGCATAAATGCGAAAAAGGAAAAGAAAAAAAAATTAAACTCTTAAATATGGAAACTACTGTTATCATGACTGTGACACACCTGGATGTAGTAACTGTGGTGTAATGGCGGGCGCTGCAGTTGGTATATTTAGGTGCGTTACACTTTGGTGGTATCAGAGCAGTTCATCCTGTTGAGCCGGGGTATGGACTTGCTATGTTTAGGCATATTAGAATTTGGTCTGTTGTGCACTTCCTTGTCTCTTGATTGAGATGATGGGAAAGGAATGCATGGCTTGCCGTAGGTTGAATGTTGATGGCTATTGTTATACAGTTGCATGATATTGAGGATTGGCCTACTCAATATGTAATGTTCTGTGTGTACAGGAAACTATGACTTCACCTAGGCATACTGTGTTAGGAAAATAGGATTTATTTTGTGAGGAGATCAGAAGGTTTTGGAAAATCGATCTTCTAGAGAAAGAAATAGTTGGTGTAAACTAGATTCGAGAAGTGGTTTGGAAGTTGATGGCTTACGAGGGATTACGCTGTGGAAGCGGAATGAAGAAGTTCGAGCTGGAGATTGTTCGGTTGTATGGAATTGAATTGGTCTTGTTTGAATTGTATGAATTGTATGACTCTTTGTATTTGGTTTTCATAGGGAGATAACATTGTTTGAAGTAATTTTTGTTTGATGTAATTATGTCCGTCTTCAGAGAGATTCAATGGCTCGCAGTAGACATGCAAGGGCGGTGGCTCGTGACAGACGTATACATGTGAGCGCGGGACAAGACCATAGGAGTATGGCTGTGACTGTCGAAGAAAGGCAAATGATAGCTGCGGTGACAACTTACCATGATCGGAGGGCCACGCAACAACGAGAATTGGAAGTTGAGGTTCAGAATCTGTTGGAGGACAGTCGGCTGTGGGGCAAACTTGGACTCCCTAGATTCCAAAAGAGGAATAACAGAAAAGTTAACCAGTTTAAGCAGAAACCATACGCACGGGTATCAGGGAAACAACAACAACTAACTTCTGGACAAAGTTCTAGCGGTGGTGTATCCAGTCAGACCCCGACATCCTTGGCAAGATGTATGAAATGCGGAAAGGAACACTTCACGAGTGTAAGATCAAAGGGATAATCTGTTTTAGATGTGGAAAGCCTGGACACGTCTCCCGCAACTGCGACCAAGCAAAGGAAAATTCTTCAGTCAATGCTATAAGGGCTGTAGAACCACAAGCAGAAGCCAGAACTTATACCCTGGGAGGTGCTGAGACTTCAAAATTCGGAGATCTAAACCGTGGAAGTTATACCTCAAACGATGATCCCATAGTCGTGCTGTATAATTCTGGGGGTAACCCCTCCTTTTACAATTTGTGACTGTATGGATCACTCGGATTCATCCTTATCTTTATTATCTTCGGCTTAGTTGTTTCCATTTCTGTTACTAAGACTTGTCGATGACACCTAAGTTGTGTAACCTATCCTATTTCTATTAAAGATCGAGTCTTTTGTTAACCTATCTTGCTTACCTCGAATCATATCTATTTGAGTTCATGATTTTAGAAATTGATTAGTAGTTTTCTGATTATTTGTCGGCTAGGTCGTTCCGATAAAAACCTTAGAGATTTTTGAAACTAAGACTTTTAAACTCGTAACGGCCAACATGGTCTAAGCCTCTTAAAAGAAAGGAACTTGAGGGTACATGTAATGTTTTCCGTAGAGGACCAAGAGTAAAGGGAATGTAAATGCCACTTTAATAGCCAAGAGTTCCGCATGTTGAGCTAAGATGCTGTCGGTCAAGGAGAAGAATAAAAATTTCTCGGTGATATGAGGACTATCGCCAGTTAAACAAGATTATGATCAAAGGTAAGTATTCTCGGAGGAAGGTGAATGATTTGATGGATCAGCGAGAAGGAAATCGTTGTTCTCTCCAAGATAGATGTATGTCCTGGTCACCGATGGATTCGTGGAAATAGAGGATGTCCCCAAGATGATTTTTCGAGTGTGCTTTTGACATTATGGGTATCCCGTGATGTCAATCGGAGTGACAAACGCTCATGTTGTATTCTTGGACAACATGAATTGTATTTTCTATCCTTACCTAGAACGGAATCGTCGTTGTCATTAATGATGACATTCTGACCTATTCTTGAAGATATGGGGAGATACGTTGGACATCTCGATATAGTTTTCCTAACTTTAAAGAAGGGGGAGTAAGCGCCAAAGTATCAAAGTGCGGATTCTCATTTAAGGAGGTTCCGTTTTGGATCATGAAATTCCAAATGGAAGAATTGTGTGGACTCACAAAAAGGTTGAAGCAGTTCCTCAAAAGGAAAGGTCAGAAACCGTGAAGGGGATTCATAGCTAGTGGGATTAGTTAGTTTTTATCGAGGGAGTATCGACAGATTCTCGAAGGTAGTAGGACAACTTGCTCCGATTACAGAAAGAGAATCAAAACTTTACGGACCATCACAGGCGGAGAAAGTTTTTCAAAGATTGAGGAAATATTTCGATTTCGACACTGCCCAATCCCAGTGAAACCTTCGAAGTGTTTTGTGATGCTTCACATCAAGGTTGGGATGCACTCATAAAAAGCTGGGGAGTTGAGGCTTGCGCCTTATGGTAGTTAAGAGTGCGTGAGGAGAGTACTCGATCCGTGACTTGTAATTGACCGCTGTCATATCTGCTCTGAGAATATAGAGACACTTTCTATATGGAGCAATATTCTGTGCCCTTCGCTGTCACAAGAACCTGCAGTATTTATTCGATGAGAAGGAACCAAACATGAGGCAGAGAAGTGACTAAAGATTTTGAAGGAACATGATCTCTAACTTTAGAGTCATCTCAGAAAAGAAAACGCCATGGCGGACGCTTTGAACCGGAAACTACCTAATACCTTCATTATGATGGTCGAGAAGAAGTAATTAGTAGAGTAATTCTAGGACAGGTGGCTGTCATTAGAAATGACACTGGAGGAGGTATGTCTAGATATAGTCGCTATTTCGAATGATCTGTTGGGAAGGATGCAAGAGAAGTAGAATAGTGACCAATTTCTACAAGACAAGGAGAGGCTATTAAGACGAAGCATGGTGTCGGAATGCGAGGAAGGAACTCGATGGAATCTTAATGTTCACAAGTGAAGGTTGCAATACCAGAGGATTCAGAACTTAAGGAGTTTATTCCCAATGAAACTCACGAGAGTAAACCGAGTTTGCACACCAGAGTGATCAAGGTATATCAAAATCTAAAACAGAAGTGATGGTAACAATGGATGAAGAAAGATGTTGCTAAATGCATGTCATCTTGTTTGGTCTGCCCGAAAACGAAGATTGAACATCAAAGACCAGTTGGACTATTACAACCCTTGACTATCCCAGAATGGAAATGGGATAGTATCGCCATGGACTTTGTTGTCAGGTTGCCAAGGACTAAGAAAGGAAATGACTCAATATGGGTATTTGTAGACCGGCTTGCAAAATCAGCTCACTTTTTGCCAACCAACATAAGATATCCATTGGAAAAGTTGAGTTGGATATATGTTAGTGAAATTGTTAGACTTCATGGTGTGCCCACAAGTATCATTTCCAGCAGAGATCCAAGGTTTACGTCTAAGTTCTGGAAGAGTTTCCAAGAAGTTATGGGAACGAAGTTATGATTGGGTTCGGCATACCATTTGCAGACTGATGGCTAATCAAAGAGGACAATCCAGTCATTAGAGGATCTGCTGAGAGCTTGTGCGATAGAGCAAACTGGAGATTGGGATGAAATCTTACCATTGGTGGAATTCACCTACAACAACAGTTACCATTCAAGTATAGGGATGGCGCCCTATGAGGCTCTATATGGGCGGAGGTGTCGGACGCCTCTGTGCCGATATCAAGATGGAGAACGGCTTGCCGTTGGACCTGAACTCATTCAGCAGACAACTGAGAAGGCTAAAATGATTCAGGAGCAGATGAAAATGGCTCAGAGTCGGCAGAAGAGTTATGCGGACAAAAGAAAGAAACCTCTTGAATTCGAAGAAGGAGAGCATATCTCCTCGAAAGTCACACCTACGACTGGGGTCGGTCGTATCCTCAAGCCTAGAAAACTCACTCTTAAATTCTACAGACTATCCTAAATTCTTTTTCGGACTGGTTCAGTATCCGTAACTAATCTTTGCTATCCTTTCTTTTAAATCTTCATGATATCTTCCGTATGTCATGATCACGAAAGTATATCCTTGGACCCAGCTATGTTATCAAACAGGACACAATACGATTGAAAGAGAGTCTAACCCATTGAATACTTCCTGTAAGATCGAGAGTAGGAGAGCAAAACCACAGGGAGGCAGGGAGATCACTTTGGTAATAATAATTTGAATTGACATGATTAGAAGCGCGATATGGAGGCCGAAAGATAAGGTGAAAAAAACAACATTGATATTTATCCTAAGGAATGGAAAATTTCGAGGACGAAATTCCTATTTGTTGGGGAGAGTTGTAACACCCCAAAATTTACTTTTCTACTATCAGAATTCATTCTAAAAATATTTATGATTTTCTGGAATTTTCTTGGAATTTTCTGAGAACACGAAATATTTAATATATTTCTCGTTTTACGTGTGTACTGAGCGGAACCGGAGAAATGAGGCATTTTCTCCGAGAACCTTGAACTATGGAAATGTCGACAGGGGATCTTACTAAACCTGAGGCCGGACACAGTTTATAAGATTTCACATTTTTCGAGAAATCTTAACTGATGAAATGATAAAACACTGTGAAGAATTTATCTATCAGATTTGTTAATACTGACTTCAGCCAACTATAACTATTGTCCAATAAATAATAACATGTATTAAAAATATTATCACATTATTCAAAATCTAATTTTAGTATCACATCTATTAGTTTTAATTTCAAAAGAAAGATTAAATTTAATCCAAGCTTATTATGGGAAGCTTCCTAGCAATTTCCCTTGCAACACATTTTTCTCTCTCCCTTTTTCCACTCTTCTACGACAGAAGCTACAAGGGGGAAACCTAAATATTTCCCTTCCATTGTCTTCATATTTCACTCTCATTTCTCTACACCCAAATACCCATTTCTCTTTTTCTCTCTTCTTCTTCCTCTCCACCGTACACACACACACACCATCACATTGGAGACCAACTTCATCATTTGCCAAACAAAATCACATTTTCTTGTTCCTTCCTCCATTCCAAGACTATTCTCATTGGTGGTTATCTTTTGGTTCCTCTTCTTCTTCTTCTTCCATTTCTCTTCCACCATTAAAGCTAAAGCTTGGAGCTTTAAGGTAAAGTCTTCAACTTTCTTCCATTTCCTTGCTATTTTCGTTTTCTCTTGGCCACCTTGGTGACCAAGAACCTATTTTTCATGGTTTGAGTGAACATTATGGTGATCACTCACATTGGAGTATTTCTTGAAGGAGGGAAAACGAAAATCTAGGACAAGAAAGAGTGGCACATAGTGTTGTTTTCCAAATAGGTAAGAGGGAGATGATCCTCTTCAACCAATCTTGGTAGTAAGGGAATGTCTTGTGTGTGTATGTTGTTGATTTTTAAATCCATGTATAAAGTTCTCTCATTTCTATGTTGTTCTTGATGATAATGTATTTGGTTGGGTTTGTATGATTCATTGATGTCTCTTGCATGATTTGAAGGTGTATTTGAGTGTCTTGTTGATTAAATATGATGAGAAATGGTTTGGTTTGAGTTAGAGGACCTGAGAACTCTGTTTTTCTGCAAGTTTACGCGTGGTAATCGATTACACGAGGCCTGTAATCGATTACCAAGCTCTTAAAGATACAAAATCGTGATTCTGAAAATCTGGTAATCGATTACATCTGGTGTGTAATCGATTACAGAGATTCTGTTTAGCTTGTAATCGATTACAAGAGGAGTGTAATCGATTACCAAGCCTCTAATGTCACAAAATGGTGCTTCTGGGAATCACGTAATCGATTACAATTTATGGGTAATCGATTACGGAGGTTCTGTTCAATTTGTAATCGATTACCACGGTTGTGTAATCGATTACCAGTGCCTTGAAGTTATGAAACGTGATTCTGGGAATCACGTAATCGATTACAATGAGATTGTAATCGATTACAGAGGTTCTGTTTCTCAGGTAATCGATTACAAGGGTGATGTAATCGATTACCAAGACCAAAAATGAGATTTTTGAGCTGGAAATGATTGAGATCATGGTTCTTTGTCCTTTGTAACTCAAACATAACCTAAAAACCATGGATTCAAGGATTTTACTTTACTAAATTGTGATAGGAACGTGCATTCATATCAATAGAGAATAATTGATTTTTGAATATGGAATTCTTGGATCCATGACATGGAAATTGTGATATGTGTGTAATAAGGAATACATGTTGATGCTGAGAATTATTGATGTAGTACTCGATGAGATAAGAAATGATGATATGCCTTTGAGGCAATGTTTTTAATAGATATGTTGTTGATATGTCATGTTGATCATTGAATAATGCTTATGTGCCATTGAGGCAATGCTGATGTTAAATGCATCATTGTTGAACATACATGATTGGACATTGTGTCATCATGCATGCGTTTTGTCTGTGGGACATTGTTGAGAAGGCTATGTTGCCTAGGAGTTTGAATAACACCATTGTACGGGTGCGAATAGACTAAGCGTAGGTGTCATATGTTGTTGGCCCTGGGGGCGTCGGGGTGTGGGTGTCTCACAATAGACAGTGGTAGCTTCGCTAGGGCCATGGGATAGACCAGTGCAACACACCGACGATCCTGCCTGAGACGCTGTCCTATGTCGCGATCAACTATTGAGGTGCCATGTGTGAGCCATTTTGAGCAAATGTTTTTATGAGATGAGCACACTATATTTTTAAGGCTAACGATACACTAGCATTACTCCTTGATCATTCACTCCGAAAATGTTTATGTCTAGCTCTATGGAGTAGGAACTTTGGTACCCTTGTTGCATTGTGAGTTGTCAGTCACATGGTCCATTGAGCATTCATGATTGGATAATGTGTTTACTATTATGACTATGATATCTTTTTGATTCTTGGTAATACTAATGTTGCTAGTTGGCTATGGATGATGTTAACTACTGTTCCTTGTTGCTTTACTCTCATTAATTGCTTTCATGTATTACTATACTTGTACGTATAAATTGTGTCCTATGTGGACGTTCGACACCGTTTATTTTCTTGCTGCCATGTTGGTATTGATAGTTGGGAGTCTCACCTCTTTCCTATATTTGTGCATTCCTGTTTTACATTTATGTTTGATAAAAGATCGTGAGGAAGATAAAGAGGGACCATGCCTTGATTGATTGATTTGAGCATCTGGACAAGATTTCATCGACTACGTAAGAGTGTAGCCGTGTGGTGGCATTGATGCCTGTCGTGTCAACTGGGGCGCCGTGTGTCATGTGCGTATGGGGTTGCAGCCTTGTCTGCTGGTAGTACCCATCCCTGGGTTACTACTCCTCCCCTTTAATATTTTTACTCCCGCTGTATTTTATTTGACTCTGTAGTTATTATATTCTATGTTATCAGTGATTCGTATAAGTTGGCTATAAACTATATATATAAAGAACGTGATTTCATTCCAATGGTTGTATTAAGGGTTAATACATTTATAATTCATTCATGGCTCATATTTTCTACTTATGCATAAATGCGAAAAAAGAAAAGAAAAGAAAAATTAAACTCTTAAATATGGAAACTACTGTTATCATGACTGTGACACACCTGGATGTAGTAACTGTGGTGTAATGGCAGGCGCTGCAGTTGGTATATTTAGGTTCGTTACAGTATACAGTATGAAAAATTATTCTACGTAGTTTAAACGTACTAAATTTTATTTCTGTTTATTTAAACAGTAATTTTTAAGGAAGTCGGATAAGAAAATGATTTAAAAATCTTACGCGATTGAGAAAACATTTGAAAAACTTTACGCGATTTTAAAAACAGCAAAATATATTTACGCGGTTTAAAAACATTTGTAAAAACGATGAAATTTTGAAAACGCGATAAAATTTCTACGCGATTGACAAAAACAACAATTTTTTACTGTCGGGCCAAAGTGGTGGACCCGGACAGATGGTGAAACAGTATTGCCAGGTAGGTGCATACTGTATATTTATGCGATTTGCCAGTGAGGGCATATTCATAATTTTTGCCAGTGGGGGCATATTTGGAATTTTGTTGCAGTATTGCCAGGTGGGTTCGTACTGTATATATTTGGAATTTTTATCTTGCATGGAGTCATGCCGATCTTGGTGGATTGATTGACGAGGTGAATAACATCGTGTTGTCGATGTAATAAGCTTAGTGTTGTTCAACTTGAATGAACTTGGAGACATTAGTGTGCAGATTATTCCATTTGTGGACAGTTGGTCGCTCCTCTAGGCCGTGGTAACTGGTAACACACTAATGGACTCGACACACACTATCCTTAATCAAGATCTTGTGAAATCTATTAGTGCACGCTTGTAGTGACACGACGTATGATAGTGTGCTACACCACTATGCTATTTCAGTGGGCTATAGACGCAACGTGAGACAGCGAAATAGTTATTGGGCAGTCGACGGTACTAATAGATTTTGCGGGTCGTTCTCTCTGATATCTGTGTTTTTTTTTAGCTCCATGGAGTAGGGTTGAGTTTCATTTCATATTTTTTTTATCTCATACATTTTAATACTATTTGTCTATAACTTTCTATTTATTTGTACCATTATTTATGTGTTTATTTCGTTTATCCGTATCACTATAGGTTGTTACTTTGAGTTCTGTATTATATTACATATGTGTTATCTTGTATTATAGAATGCTATATTATATGAACTGTTATACTTGTTGTATTATCGTTTTCTTATTTACCATGTTTGTGGTGATATAGATTGTCTTACCTCTTTATTGTATGTGTTTTTGTATTTTAAATTATATGGTAAAGAGTTTGAGGAAGAGGAACAGCCTCTTGAGTGTGAGTATCCCGAGGAGGAGGAAGATCAGCTAGCCGAGGATCAGTTCTACGATCAAGAACCATCTGATCATCCATACCCATTGGATTGATTGCTTGAGTATGGCGGTGCCAAGATTTCTGGGTTTTGTACGACTCGAGTTTCATAGTGGATCGACAGCCTGGCGTCTGCGTGAAGACAGAGACTCGGTGACTTATGTGGGACGGTTGACTGTGTCCCTACGTAATGAGTTTGATGGAGAACCAGTCATGACGACTACAGTGTTTTTGCATTTGGAGTTACCGTTATCTCTTAGGCGTTATTGGGGTGGTATGTTCACTGCGCCTAGTGAGATTAGCAGCGTGTCGACTGCACGGTCTCGTTTCCGCCGAGAGTCGAGGCATCCTGGATATTTATCTCCTGATGATCTTCTTGAGAGTGATCCTTCAGAGGGTTAAATATTCATGATGTGTACTTGGGCGCGTCTGCGTTTGTATATATAGACTGTTATGGCTTTTGTTTACTATTTCCGTCTAAATATTTTTGTTGTAAATTATTTGTATAACTTATGACCAAAACCCTATGTATATTATATGTGATGTTAGTTTGTTAATTTTATGTTTCTGCATTATTTTATTTAATAATATTCTGTTTAACAGGAAGAAATTTACAACCCGTATTATTATGTAACAAATGTTTTACAACTTGGGTAGATTTTATTTATTTTTCTTTTATTTTCTTTTCAAATATGACATCCCCATAAGGGTGTTACATCATATATCTGTTTCTCCTCAAAACTGCACACTAACCAGTCTGGAATGGTCACTCCTCGATGTTGTCACTGAACTCAGAATATCTACTTCCATTTACGTCTAAGAAACTCGTTCCATCTATTATTTAAATTTTAATAATACAAAACACAACAAAATAATATAACAAAGAGGTGAGATCACTTACGCCAATACCAACATGGTAGCATAGAGATAACACAAACAACATACCATACAGTTATATCATACCATAATTACAATTATGCCATCATCATAATGTATAAAATAACAATAATTACAATAATGCCATCAACATTATTTATCATCATCATCATCCAATATTCCTCAATTATTATATCACACAGATATAAATATTCAATATTTACGATAATGCCCTCAACATTATTCAGGTATTCAACAGTTCAATTATCATAACCAATACTCAATAATGATGCATATGTTATGCATGTGCACATAGACTCAATGTCTTACTCCATGGAGTTTTCACAATTTCAAGAAGAATGCTCTGGTTAATTACCCAGCCTTAGCCCAACAGACAAGTTGGCCCTGGGGGCGTCGAGGTGCGAGTGTTTCACAATGGGCAGTGGTAGTTCCATTGGGGTTGTGGGATAGACCGATGCAAACGTACCGACGATCTGGACTGAGACGTTGTCCTATATCGTGATCAACTATTGAGGTGACATGTATAAGTCATATTGCGCAAATGTTTTTATGTGATGAGCACACTTTTTTTAAAAGGCTAACGAGATACTAGCATTACTCCTTGATCATTCACTCTGAAAATGTTTATGTTTAACTCCATAGAGTAGGAACTTTTGGTACCATTTGCATTGTGAACTGTCAGTCGCATAATTCATTGAGCATGAATATTTATAATTGTGCAAAGTATCTGTTATTATTACTATAATAATTATTTGATTGCTTGGATTGTTGAATGTTGGAAATGTTGATGTTGTTCGCTTGTTATTAATGATACTTACTGTTATTTGTTGTTGTTCTATTTTTACTATCAATTTTAATCATTACCATATTTGGGTGCATGAACTGTGTTTATATGTGGGCGTCCAACGTCGTTTTGTTTTCTTACTGCCATTTTGGTACTGAAAACTGGGTGTCTCACCTCTTTCTGTACTTTCTATATTTTCTGTATCTTTGTCGAATTGTGTTTCTGAGAAGATGCTCGTGAGGAAGAAAAGGAAACAACTGAGTTTCTGGGTTTCTGGCCGCACTATGACTAGAGCTGTTGAGGATGTCGTCACGCCCACGCCACTTCTTGGGATACGTGAAGTTGACCTTCCATGAAGGACCAGACTACTGGCACTTACATGTGGAGACAGACCGATGCGTCTACCGCAGGGAGCTGACGGTGTCCTTATCTTGGGGTCGTTATGACACCCCTGTCTTTGATTTTCAGCTTTTGTTATTTTAGAATTTCACCTACCCGTGAGGGACATGTGGACTGATATGTTCTACACCCCTCAAGAGGACTCTTTCCTCTCCATTGCTCGGGCTTCTGCCTGGAACTCGGTCACTCCGATGGCAATTTCGTCGGATGATGAGGACCTTGAGGAGGACCCGGCTACAGTCCCTTCTCGTCAATCGTAGGGGCTGATACTATTCGGTGGCTACTGATGGCTAACCATTTATCTTTTTAGGAAAGCTTAATGTTTTGCCGTACTAGATGGGTGTATATTTGTATCTCTTTGGATGGGTACATATTTTGTTTTTTGTACAATTTGTAATGTAATTAAATAGGCTGATGCATTATATATATATATATATATATATATATATATATATATATATATATGAATGTTGTAAATGTATGGTCTTTAGTTTATGTTGATTTTATTGTATCGGGAGTTATTCTTACTTTTTCTATTACAACAAAAAAATGTAGTACGTATTTCGATGTACAATTATTTCCGCTATCGAGAATACAAACTATTTAATTTTGTGTTAATATTGAACTAGGACTTAATTAATCATTGTAACTAAAATTTTCGCAAATTTATTTCGTGTTTTTAGTATTATGGTGTGACGTTCCTTCTTCGCGACGTTAAGAACAAGGGGCATTACATGCATACTGGAATTCCTTTCTTTATATTACATGTCTTGCATGATCATTGTTTTCCCCAAAATGCTTATATATGTTTTGATGAAGATCATGTGTTTCCTGATAAACTTGAATCATGACTTAAAATGCTTAAACCATATTTTTGGATTCAAGTGCATATGTTGTAACGTCTTAGAACATATATATGGAATATATCAAGAAAAATCGTACTAGTTACGTCACTTACTACATTAACTAACTACTAATATATCTATAGCAACCATACAAATCATTATAGAAAGTCTTGAGAGAATACAAAAAATTTTAACCTTGTACATATATATATATACAACCTTAGCCACAGAAGGGCTTATTGTAATACATACCTCTGAATTTAACTACAAAGCAAATATAAACAATATACATAAGCTTTATCTAAACAAGAAACAAATAAAACTATATTGCACTAGTTCTTCTGTTTCTTGAACTTTTTACTCTATGACGATCCTTGACCTGCTTCTACCATGAAAATGTTGGGAATCGCAAATACATCACGCAGCGGAAAACATAATTCCCACCAAGGATCCATGTGAAAAATCCATAATTCGAGTTTTTAAAATTATTTATCTCTTGAAGCGTGATCAAAACAAGTGATGTGAATCACAAACATCGTAACAACGATGATGTATCTGTAGTATCCACATGAACAGATTCACGAACGTACAACATCCGCAAATAGGAGTCACACCTCTCTCACACAGTGCTAGCTGTGAGGAGAAGAGAAGAAACCTATCACTCTCTCACTCACCGTTTTGGTCAAGTGTGGCTAGGGTTTTTTAATGCCTCCTTGACAGCCCCTTAGTAGTGTTATTTATAATAGCTGACTGTCTTAAGTGAGTGAAAGCAATAGCAAGGTAAGCTGTGCAGCCCTAGACTCATCTGTTATGAGTCTAGCCCACAATTGAATCCAAGTCCAACTTAGATCCTAATTACTCCAATTTAGTCTGCTCTATGTGTGTGACCCTGCAAGTTCTCGTAATGATGACAGTAATATTAAAATCTCATTTTAATATTACAAGTAGTGAACGGTATCTAGCAATACATCGCTACCACCCAAGTAATGAGAATGTCTGTGATTTGACAAAACATTTCCATGACCAATGTTTCCATGTAGTTTAGTCTCTTTGTCCAGCTATCTACATTGTAATATGTCCAAGACCATGACCATGAAATGTGTCACCCTTATATAGTTCAATAATTTGTTTCCTAGTACTCGAGTAGACTTAATAACAACAAATGAGATCGATATCTTATATCGACTCCTTTGAGCATGGCTATGCATTTTGCAGTCTCACTCAATCAAGGGGCCCGAAGATATCACTCAAGATATGTAGGAGTGAAAAATCTCATCTAGATCACTCACATCCCTCTGCATGATTCGCGGTATATCCAACAACTAACTTTATAATCACCTTGTTATAGATGATGTTTACTGGCATTAAAACACACAACTCCTCATGTAGGAATCGTAGTGATTACAGGTCAAAGGATCACATAAACCATTGTCACTATGAGAATCGCTTATGACACTCATGTAACGATCCATGTAGCATTCTCATGGTGGGTTTGTCTAATACATTATTACTCTAATATGTACCCATGTGAAGACTTGATATCTCATATTCATGACCCGAGAAATGTGGCCATCAGTCTACACACATACTAGTCTCAATGCATTATTGTTATCTTAATTAACAATAATACTTGACAAGGGACATTTAAGAATAGTATTTTATCTACTAGGATCTCACAATCAAGTCATTCACTTGATGTCCTACGGCATCAAACATACTATTCTAAAGACTTTATTATGTTTATAAAAAGAATACAATAAATGAAATGCCTCATATATTAAAAAATAACATAATACAATATATGTAAATATAGACAAAATGTATCGGCCTCTAGGGCATACACCAATAGAAAACACAGAAAATGGGTGAGAACATAAAAATTCTCAGTAACAAACATATATTTCATGGCATAATAATTATGTAAACTACATACATAATTAAACTAAACTCAACCTTATACGATCGCACATACAACCGTATAACATTATCTATAATTACTATCATAGCAGTTTCCTCCACTATAACTGATAATTTCATAATATCTAAATGTATAGTCAAACTGATAGCCTACATACCGTTAACATAAGTAACTACCCATGCAATTGCTTATGTCATTAGCAACAGACAATTGCCCATATAACTGAACTGTAACTGCAAAGTTGACGATTTAACCCTACTTCTACTTGTTTATTCTAGGAAACTTTGGTTCCATGAACTCTTGCTAAGGTAGGAAGTGAACTTATCACATACAGGTTCTACTTGAGGCAAAGGAAAACTGTAATCCTTATTAACTATAAACTTGATCATAGACTCAATGCATCCTTGTGAAAGAGTCTATCTGAACTAATGCGTCTCTTCGACCTAACTTTTGGAGTCAAATGAGCACTTCTCTAATCATTGCACACTTAACTCAACACTACTGCAAGTGAGTAATTCATACATCAAGATAAGTAAACTATACCTCTCTCATTTGTATTCGGCTTTCCTTGCTATTGCATTACCTGCAGTGACCTGTGTCACACTAGAGTGCTTAAGGTTCCAAATCCCTATTTTAGGTAACTCATAACTCTTGAAATACCTAGCTACTTGATCTTCCATACTTAACTTAGTATTGAAGGAAGTAACTATCTTCCTACATATATCTTTAACTTAGCTATACTATTAGAAGGGTTAAATACGTTTCTGTTATACTTAATGAATATGACAAGCTTTCGAGTCATAGTGCATCGTATTATGTATTAAACAATGCATGAGATCTCACTTAACTAGAGAACTTAGTACACAATTGTTCCTGCTTAGGAACTAAACACAAAAACTTAACTCTACTTGAGTAAAACCAATTCAAGAGTGGTTAGTACTTGCAACACTTTGTTGCTTAAGGTTTTAGGTACCCTTCCAAAGTAATCCACTACTCTTGGATATCCTAAGGTTCATACTTTTACTAACTAACTAGAGTGAATGCTTAGTAATTCATTCTAGTAAACTCATATCTATTACACCATCTCATCACCTCTTGTGTAATATCCAATGCAACACTAAGTGCCTAGGGTGTTAGATACCTACCTATGGAAATCCTTAACTATTGGATGCACAAAGATCTAAACTTTCTCATCTATACTAAAGGGTTGTTTCTTCTTTGAAATATCCCTAAAAGTGTCTTAATACACTTAATAAAACATGAAAGAATGATCCCAACTAGTAAGGAACTTCAAAATATCAAGAATAACATTCTTGAAAAATCTTGGAACTCATGCCTAGGCATGACTTTCCCACGCCTAGGCGTGGCTTATGTCATGTCTCATGCCTAGGCTTCGTTTTACCACGCCAAGGTGTGGTGCTCTCTGCCTCGCCTGGACCAAAACTTGACCAGTCCACGCCTAGGCATAGAAAAGTTGTGCCTAGGTGTGACCATTCTGCAGAAATCGAAACATTGTTCCATTGGAACAATTCATGGATTTTGGCCACTCCAATTTAGTTTCTACGCGAGTTAAGGTTCCTAACAAGTTTACTAACCTATATGAAACATAAAACACTAATTGATTTCATAAAAAATGGATCCAAACATAAAATCACCCATCAAAACCCCAAAATCTACACTTTGAGCATTTTAGGTCCAAATGGATAGATTTTAGTTTCTACTCCAAACCCTTAGCATGAACAAGTCATAAACAATACTTATAACTCATCCAAGCAAGAAAATCACATAAAACACTTCTAGATCTCAATTTGACCTTTTAAGCACCAAAAGTTCATCAATGGTAAAAAGAGTTGAAGAAGATGAATAAGGACATAAAACTCTTACCTCTTGAAGACATGTTAATCCTCAAGCTTTAATGAAGATCTTGAAGCTTTGATCTTGCTCTTAGATCCTCCTTCAAGCTTTGATCCTCTTGCTTTTCACCCTTTCTCCCCCTTTCCTTTCCTTCTTTCTTTCCTTTCTTTGGTTTCTATTTTTCCTTTTCTCTTTTCTGGTTCCAGCTATAGGATAAGGGAGAATAAAAGGAAAAAAAGTATAATTTTGGCACTACCACCAAAAGCTGAAACTTTATATCTGCTAAGGACACCTGTATTTAGCTAAATCAAGTTTTTTAACTTCCAACAACTTTGAAATAAATATTGGGATTCATCAAAATTATTATTTCACCAATATCTTAATTTTCTATATCTACTGCTAATCAATTCGGTATTAAAACGTACAACTAGTATGCCTAAAAATATCAAACTAACACTGATTATTCTCAAATTTTAACCACACCTTATTCACCCTATTTGTGACTTAGAAACAAACTCTTTGTTGGGAATTGTGGATACATCATACAGAAGAAAACAAAATTCCCACTAAAGATCCATGCAAAAGAGCCATAATCCGAGTTTTTAAAATTATTTACCTCTTGAAGCGTGATCAAAACAAGTGGTGTGAATCACCAACACCATAACTGCGATGATGTCACTGAGGTATCCACATGAATAGACTTACGAATGTCCAATGTCTGCAAATAGGAGTCACGCCTCTCTCACACGATGCTAGCTGCGAAGAGAATAGAAGAAACCTGTAACATCCCAGGACTACCTGTAGGATTAATGAGTGTCTCCACAAACCAACACGAGTCTTTTCAGCGTGCTTTGTCCTCACTCACACGCATCCTAGAAAACTTCCCAGGAGGTCACCCATCCCATAATTGCTCCAGGTCAAGCACGCTTAACCATGGAGTTCTTATGTTCTAAGCTCCCAAAAAAAAGTTGTAACTTGTTGATATGGCTACGCCTAATCAATTCCTTTAAGCCATCCTCAACTATGTAGTCCCATACCTGTACAGTCTCTGAATCCCTCTCATTCCGGTGCTTATTCAGTTCATTCATGGGACCTTTCGACTAGAAGCCTGCCAGGAGCTGCTCCTTGTATGTGCTTCTCTTACACCGATGTCCACTCCCCGCCCTCGTCGGCTCCTGGACACCACATGCCCACCAACTTCCGCTTGGTTCGTCCCCGAACCACACCGTACTGGGAGAGGTCCCGTTTCTGATACCATTTGTAACATCCCGGCTGCTTGCAGGATTGACGAGTGTCTCCATAAACCAACACGAGTCTTTTTAGCGTGCTTTGTCCTCACTCACACGCATCCTAGGAAATATCCCAAGAGGTCACCTATCCCATAATTGCTCCTGGTCAAGCACGCTTAACCATAGAGTTCTTATGTTCTAAGCTCCCGAAAAGAAGTTACAACTTGTTGATATAGCTATGCCTAATCAATTCTTTTAAGTCATCCTCAACTATGCAGTCTCATACATGCACAGTCTCTGAATCCCTTTTATTCTGGTGCGTATTCAGTTGTTGGGAATTGCGAATCAAAATATCTTGCTGCGGAATAATAGAATTTCCTCACAGGATCCATGCGAAAAGTCTATAATTCGAGTTTTAAAAGTTTACCTCTTGAAGCGTGATAAACACAAGCGAGGTGAATCACCAACACCGTAATAGCGATGATGTTTCTGCAGTATCCACACGAACAGACTTGCAAAAGGGAGTCACGCCTCTATTTTGCAGTGCTAGCTGCGAATAGAAGAGAAGAACCTTTCACTATCTCTCACTCACTTTCTTAGGTGCGGCTAGGGTTGTGATGTAATGTACGTAGCAACCCCCTTAGCAGTACTATTTATAATAGTGGCTGCCTTAAGTGAGTGTGAGCAATAGCAAGGTAAGCTGTGCAACCCTAAACCCATCTGTCATGAGTTAGGCCCACAATTGAATCCAAGTCCAACTTAGATCCTTATTGCTCCAATTTAGTCTGCTCTAAGTGTGCGACCCTACAGGTTCTCATAACGTTGGTAGTAATATTAAAATCTCATTTTAATATTATAAATAGTGAGCGGTATCTAGCAACACATCACTACTACCCAAGTAATGAGAATGTCAATGATTTGACATAACTTATCCGTGATATCTAGATTGAACACAAGGCATGGAACATGTCACCCTTGTTTAGTTCAATCTTCAGTTTCCTGATTCTCGAGTAGACATAGTAATAACAAATGAGATCAATATCTCATATTAACTCATTAGAGCATGGCCATGCATTTCATAGTCTCATTCAATTAGGGGCCCCGAAGATATCACTCCTGTTATGTAGGAGGGACAAATCCCATCTAGGTCACTCACATCCCTCCACATGTATCGCAGTATGTCTAATAACCAACTTTATAATCATTTTGTTACAGATGACATTTGATGGCATTAAAACACACAACTCCTCATGTAGGAATCGTAGTGATTTCAGGTCAAAGGACCACATACACCATTATCACTATGAGAATCACTTATGACACTCACGTAACAATCCACGTAGCGTTCTCATGGCGGGTCTGTCCAATACATCATTACTCTAATATGTATCCATGTGTAGACTTGATATCTCATATCCATGACCCGTGAGATATGGTCATCAGTCTACGCACATACTAGTCTCAATGCATTATTATTGTCCTAATTAACAATAATACTTGACTAGGGACATTTAAGAATAGTATTTTATCCAATAGGATCTCACGATCAAGTCATCCACTTCATGTCCTATGGTATCAAACTTACTATTCTAAGGACTTTAATATGTATACCAAAAAGAACACAATAAATGAAATGCCTCATATATAAAAAATAACATAATACAATGTATGTAAATACAGACAAAATGTATTGGCCACTAGGGCATACACCAACATCAGTTCATTCATAGGACCATTCGCCTAGAAGCCTGCTAAGAACCACTCCTTGTACGTGTTTCTCTTACACCGATGTCCACTCCCTGCCCTCGTCGGCCCTCAGGACTGCTTGTAGGATTGATGAGTGTCTCTACAAACTAACATGAGTTTTTTCAGCGTACTTTGTCCTCACTCACACGCATTCTAAGAAACTTCCCAGGAGGTCACCCATCCCATAATTGCTCTAAGTTAAGCACGCTTAACCATGAAGTTCTTATGTTCTAAGCTCCCGAAAAGAAGTTGCAACTTGTTAATATGGCTACGCCTAATCAATTCCTTTAAGTCATCCTCAACTATGCAGTCCCATACATGCACAGTCTCTCAATTCCTCTCATTCCGGTGCGTATTCAGTTCATTCATGGGACCCTTCGCCTACAAGCCTGCCAAGAGCCACTCCTTGTACGTGTTTCTCTTACACCGGCATCCACTCCCCGCCCTCGTCGGCCCCCAAGACTGCCTGTAGGATTGATGAGTGTCTCCATAAACTAACATGAGTCTTTTCAGCGTGCTTTGTCCTCACTCACATGCATCCTAGGAAACTTCCCAAGAGGTCAGCCATCCCATAATTGCTCCAGGTCAAGCACACTTAACCATGAAGTTCTTATGTTCTAAGCTCCCGAAAAGAAGTTACAACTTGTTGATATGGCCATGCCTAATCAATTCCTTTAAGTCATCCTCAACTATGCAGTCCCATACCCTCTCATTCCGATGCGTATTCAGTTCATTCATGGGACCCTTTGCCTAGAAGCCTGCCAGGAGCCGCTCCTTGTACATGCTTCTCTTACACCAGCGTCCACTCCCCGCCCTGGTTGGCCCCGGGACATTACATGCCCACTAACTTCCGCTTGGTTCATCCCCGAACCATACCGTACTGAGAGAGGTCCCGTCTCTGATACCATCTGTAACATCCCTGGGACTGCCTATAGGATTGATGAGTGTCTCCACAAACCAACACGAGTCTTTTTAGCATGCTTCGTCCTCACTCACACGCATCCTAGGAAACTTCCCAAGAGGTCACCCATCCCATAATTACTCCAGGTCAAGCACGCTTAACCTTAGAGTTCTTATGTTCTAAGCTCCCAAAAAGAAGTTACAACTTGTTGATATGACTATGCCTAATCAATTCCTTTAAGCCATCCTCAACTATTCAGTCTCATACCTGCACAGTCTTTGGATCCCTCTCATTCCAGTGCGTATTCAGTTCATTCATGGGACCCTTTGCCTAGAAGCCTGCCAAGAGCCGCTCCTTGTACGTGCTTCTCTTACACCGTCGTCCACTCCCCACCCTCGTCGGCCCCGAGACACCACAAAACTTGTCACTCTCTCACTCACTGTTTCTGTTAAGTGTGGCCAGAGTTTGTAATACATGTCTTGACATTCCCTTAGTAGTACTATTTATAATAGCTTATTGCTTTAAGTGAGTGAAAGCAGTAGCAAGGTAAGCTATGCAACCCTAGACTCATATGTTATGAGTCCGGCCCACAATTGAATACGAGTCCAACTTAGATCCGTATTACTCCAATTTAGTCTGCTCTAAGCATGCGACCTTGCAGGTTTTCATGACGTTGACAGTAATATTAAAATCTCATTTTAATATTAGAAATAGTGAGCGGTATCTAATAACACATCACTGCTACTGAGTAATGAGAATGATAGTGATTTGACATAACCTTTTTGTGGTCAATGTTACCATGTAGTTTAGTCCTTTTTATCCAGATATCTAGATTGAACACAAGGCATGGAATGTGTCACCCTTGTATAGTTCAATCATTCATTTCTTGATACTCGAGTAGACTTAATAACAACAAATGAGATCGATATCTCATATGGACTAAATTGAGCATGGTCATACATTTCGCAGTCTCACTCAATCAGGGCCCCCGAAGACATTGCTCCTGTTATGTATGAGGGACAAATCCCATCTAGGTCACTCACATCTCTCCACGTGATTCACGGTATGTCCAATAACCAACTTTATAATCACCTTGTTACAGATGATGTCTGACGACATTAAAACATACAACTCCTAATGTAGGAATCGTAGTGATTTTAGGTTAATAGACCATATACACCATTGTCACTATGAGAATTGCTTATGACACTCACGTAACAATCCATGTAGCATTCTCATGGTGGGTCTGTCCAATACATTACTCTAATATATACCCATGTGAAGACTTGATATCTCATATCTATGACTCGTGAGATGTGGCCATCAGTCTACGCATATACTAGTATCAATGCATTATTATTGTCCTAATTAACAATAATACTTGACCAGAGACATTTAAGAATAGTATTTTATCCAATAGAATCTCACGATCAAGTCATTCACTTAATGTCCTACAGCATCAAACTTACTATTCTAAGGACTTTATTATGCTTATAAAAAAGAACACAATAAATAAAATGCCTCGTATATTAAAAAATAACATAATATAATATATATAAATACAAACAAAATGTATCGGCTCTATGGCATACACCAACACTCTTTAGGTTTATTTCCCTTAACTTAGCAATTTATGCTACTATCTAAGTCATTTTAAGCTACTTTTCAACTTATGGGTTGTAATTAAGTGCCTAAACGAACTCAGTTTGTCACAAAACTTAACTGACATGTTATACAAGTATAATAGTACCTTTGAGACCATATACAAGCCTAACATGTTTTCTAGGGATGTTACATTCTCCCCTCCTTTTTAAAATTTTGTACCCAAAATTACTCACCTTATGCAAACAACTCTGAGTAAACTCATTTTACATGGGATTTCAACTTCCAAGTAGTCCTTTCAGTACTAGCTTCTCCCCACCATACTCTCACCATAGGAAATCTGCTTACCTCTAAGCTCTTGGATTCCTCTTCCTATGGATGGTAAGTTGTACTAAAACTTAACTTTGTTCTGAACTTCTTTTACAAGGTTTCTCAAAAACTGAATGTGAACCTAGTATCTCTATCAGACACTACATTCACTGAGACTCACTGCAATCTATCTATCTCTTTCAAAAGTAGTTAGACTACTTAATCTAGAGGGTAACTAACTCTACTTGGTAAAAAGTTAGCAGATTACTCAATCTTTCCACCACTACTTAAAACACAACATATTCTGCTCTATCCTCTATTATACTAGGCCACCAAAACATCTTCCTTAACTCTTGAAACATCTTAGTAGCCCCGATAGATGGTATATTTACTTTTGTGAACTCCTCTTAGAATCCCTTCTTTGATTTCTTGACTCTCTTGGACTACAAAATTTGTCTCTAAACCTTGACATTCCATCTGTTGTCATACTAAAATCTTGTTGGGTTTCTAAGAAGATCTGTTCACTAGTGTCCCTTAGAGCTTTCTTCCTTCTTTTGAGCTTCTACAATTTGAGTCTTTAAGTCTTTTACTATGTCCACGTTACTCTTTGAGGGACTATATGGCATCATAGTTACCGTGAGACTCAAATCCCTGAAACTCTTAAGAAATTCGCTTTCTTGGACTATCAACTGGGACACTTGTAAGAATTTCCTACTTAATGCATCGGCCACTACATTGGCCTTACCCATATGATATATAACTCAAGGTTATAAACTTTGAAAAAACATCATCTATCTCTTATGCTTCATGTTCAGCTTCCTCTGATCAAACAAGCATCTTAGACTATTATGATCACTAAACACCTCGAACTAGACTCCTTATGAGTAAAATATTCAAGTATATAAGGCAAACACCATTGTGGCTAATTCCAAATCATACATAGGGTAGTTCTTCTAGTGCAAGTTTAACTGCCTCGATGCATAGGCATCTACTTACCTCTGTTGTATCAGAACACACCCTAGTCTCACCCTCGAAGCATCACTAACTACCTCAAAGTTCTCATGGGGATCTGGAATTACCAACACTAACGTAGTAGTCAACCTCTTCTTCAACTTTTGGAAACTATACTCGTAAGCTAGAATCCACTAAAACTAGTTAACCTAGTTAAGGTAGCACTAAAAGAGAAAGTCTACTAATAGACTTTCTAACCTCGGTCACAATGTAATTTAACCCATTATACCTTTGCTTAAACTTTGCTAGGGTTCTCTGCAATTTCTCCTTGAGAAATTACATAACACCATACATCATACCACTTATAACCAAAACTGACTCTTGGCTAATTTGGCACCCAACCTCTTTTCTATAAAAGTTTCCAAAACTATAGTAACATACTAACTATGTTCTTCCATAATCCTAGAAACAATTTTAGAGATAGTCTTTTTCTATTTCTAATTCTAAGACAACTAAATCTTAGATCAACTATACTTGAGGGTTATAGCTGAGGACACCCCAAAGCTCCCTAACAGGCATGAAAAACTCCAGGTGTATGGTAGTGTTCAAAGAAAAGAAAGGGACATCATCCCTAGTCCTACGAATGATTATAGAAACATCTCCATCATAATGGATGCGCTCCGAGTTACAGTCGATCTTCCAGGCACCTGACCCGCTGTGAAACAAAACACTTACATAGCCCAAAAAGCTTTAACCTGAAGCCATCACGAAGCAAAAGACTCATTTGACCAGAATCCAGGAAACGCAGGCTCATCCAGGCCTCGGTCTTTACAGAAATATAGATATAAAAACAGAATAACAAAGTAAAGAGGTGAGATATCCAACATCGTTACCAGTTATGGCAGTAAAGAAACATAAACGGTGCATAACGCCAAATAGTACAGTAAAACGGTAAGCAGCATCAAGATCAGATAATAAACAATTTAATAATCCAGGCATTCATAATATCAATAAAAGAAACAGTCACATAATCATATAATTAAATGCTAGGTAAATATGATGACTGACTATGCACATGTATAAGGTACCAAAAATCCTACTCCATGGAGCTAAACACAAGATTCAGAGAGACTGATCAAGGATACATGTTGTATCTCATCGGCCTCAAATCAAGTGCTTCAATATCAATAGAATTGCACAACATGGCTCATACAAGACATTCTTCACCACATCGCGATATAGGACAGTGTCTCGATTTGGATCGTCGGTGCATTTGCATCGATCTGTCTCGCGGTACAGAAGAGCTACCAAATGCCCATTGCGAGATACCCCCGATGTCCCCAAGGTCAACAAATGACCTACACTAGTCTATTCGCACCTGCACTAAGGTGTGATTCATCTCCTAGGCATAAAGCCTTACAACAAAGTCCACCGGACTTTCATAATGCATGATGACTCAATGCATATTCATGTATATTCAACAACAATACACTTTTCCATAATCACACCACAATTGGCCAATTTAATTACCAACAAAACTTTGGTCCCACTCATGGACTCACAACAACACATTATCCAATTCTCAATCTTGAAAACATACCTCTAAGGTTTATTATGAAATTACATCTTAGCTTCTATGTTTTTCCTATTAGGTCTCTATGGGAATTCTCTTGCATATTTCACCAAATCTTTATTAGTCAAATTAAACAAGTTCTTCACTTAATTCTAAACCTAATTCACTTAGGGTAGTTTAATTTGAGCTTCTCAATATCTCACTTACACTCATGTTCCTTCCTTAGCCAAAAATTTCTCTAAGTTATAGAATAAAATTCTAGTCTTTGTTCTTTCCATTTTATGAACCCCTAATCAACACCTAACCATCTCATTAATTTAGTTCCTATTTTAACATAAAATTTCCATTATTTTTCCTAAGAGATCGTGAGCTCTAAGGAAACTAGAAACCTACATTTTTTATTACTCCATTAATTATTAATCACTTGATTAGTTTATTTCCCAACTAGTTACAAAATTTTAACCGTGGACACCTCATTGGAGGGTGTTTGGCCATGAGTCTCAACAAAGATGGCAAAAGCCTTTGCTTTCCATCCATGATTCCAATCCATCAAGATCAATCCAAAGTCATCTATATATACAAATACAACCAACAAAATCATATAAGATAAAATCAATACAAAATCATACAACAAAGAAAGTAACCCTAACATGGGTTCCTCACAACCAACATATAAATAAGCTCCTCACTACCAAGATAGGTTGAAGTGGATGATCTCCCTCTTACCAAATGAAATAACAAGTAAAACAATCTCTTTGGTGCTCTTGAGATTTCGTCCACCACCATAAAAAACCCTAGGATGATCAAACTTTCACAATCAATAACCAAAACTTGAAAAAAGGAATCCTTGATCACCAAGGTGACCAAGGATCACGAAAAAGAGAAGAGAAAATGGAAAAGTCATGAACTTTACCTCAAAGCTTCAAACTTGAGGACTTTATGGAAGAAGATGAAAATGGTAGATTTAGGTGATGGTCACAAAAGAGAAAAGCTTCAAGATGATGAGAAGATGTAAGAAACAAGGTTGGTTGAGCAAGAAAATATGGATGGCCAAAAATAGTGGTTTGGTCGTGGAAGAGGAGAGAAAATGGAGAGGAAAGGTAAGCCTTTTGAAGATGGTTTCAACAAGAAAGAAAAATCTTCAAAGGAAAAGTAGCTTCAAGAAAATTGGTTGGCTTCAAATCAAACAAACATGGAGGGGAATGGGGTGGTGTTGTCGTGGAAAAGAGGAGGAAGAAGGAAGAGAAAAGTGTAAGAGAAAAAGGTGAGAGAAGAGAAATGTAGAGAAAGAAAGTGATAGAAAAGTTTGAGTAAAAGTGAAAATGTGTTTTGTAAAAAGATGACAACTTTCCTTGCCACTTTTCCCCCCAAAACTGTGGGGTCACATTGGAGAGGAGAGAAGGAGAAGCTTCCTCTAGAAGCTTGGTGCAAAGCTTCCTTGATAAGCTTTGTTAGCTTTTTGCAAAAGTCAAAGTGATGATGTCACTTTGATGATGTCATTAAAGTGCTTTTCTAGAAAAGATGATTAACACTCTACTAAAGCTATTATCCAGTGGACAAAATTTCCAGTTAACAAAACAAGTATTTATTGTCCAACAAATAATAAAACACACTGAGTATTTATTTTATCAGATAAAATCTTAAAAAGCGAAAACTTCGTAAACTATGCCTGGCCTTGAGTTTAGTAAGATCCCCCGTCGACGTTTCCACAGTTCAAGATTTTCCAGCATCGGGGAAAATATTTTATTTTCCCGGCTCCGCTCAGCGTGCACACAAATCAAAAAATATATTAAAATAATCAACATTTCTAGAAAAATCCACAAAAATTCAGAAAATTCACAAATATTATAAAATGAATATTTATCATGAAACAAACATTTTTCGGGGTGTTACACCTCATGTTATGGACAAAAAAACTTAACTGACTGCTTTATCTTTGGTAGAGTGTTTACCTCACTTTTCTACCTTACTTAACAAGATTTATTTGGTCTCACTACTTGCCTGATGTGGAGGGATTGGAGGGCTACTTCCTCTACACATTTGGTAAAGTGTTTTACTCACATCTTTACCCTCACAAGGTGCTTTTCTCGCTACCTTGTGTCACAACTCCATCCTTAGCAAAGAGCTTTGCTCAGTACTTTGCAAGGTCTAGGGGTTTAACTCACTTCCTTAGTTAGGATAATTGTGTTATGGTTAAGCTTTAACTATTAAAGGAACCATCTCTTGATTAATGCTTGATTACAACACAACTCAATGAGAAAAAAGAGCATTAATCAAAACTTGTATATTTAACCCAACTTTTACTACAAGAGGGTCAACTATGCCTCTATGATAAGGTTAACTTTCCTATCAAACTTGCATCTAGCTTACCTTACTATTCAGGTGGTATTCTAAGCCACATTATTGTGTTTAAGGTCCTAGACACCTCTTTTAAACAATTCCTAACTTTCAAAATGTTCAAAAGTTCTAACTTATAAATATATGCTAGGTGGTGATTTCTACTATGCAATACCTCTATGAGTGTCTTAACACTCTCTAGAAAACATATATGTAAAATCTCAACTAATAAGGAACTCAAATTCCACAAGATAAAAATCATGGAATTTGTTATCTATAGGCATTTAATTGCCCACTTTCTCAGGGCCTAAACGCTGACCTCCAGTACCAACCTACGTGGTTTCTAGACTTATCTACTTCTATAACACTTCTAATACCTTCTCTAAGTCCAACTTCAAATCTTACACACTTCTAGTTTTCATCTAGACTACTCATAAAATGAGAAAAGAACTTAGAACATTCTTTAAGTTGCTCCCCATACTAGTCCACAATAATATACCTCTTACTCAAGTCTCAGAAATTCTAATTCCTTTGCTCTTTTCAACCCTATGGAATACTACTTGTCTAAGAAAGTAACTCTAAACACCTCTTAGGTGATTCGAGTACTTAAAATCTCTAGTAACCTCTTAGCTTGATGTAACACCCCTTCGGAGGATGTCACACATAAAAGAAAATAAAATAAATAGAAATAAAATCTACCCAAGTTGTGAAACATTTGTTAAATAGTATTACGGGTTATAAAATAATTCTTGATAGACAGAAATATGTAATAAAAAAATAATGCGAAAAATACGAAATAAAAAAAACATCATCACTAATAATATACATATGGTTAAGTTATAAACTGTACAAATAATTTACAACTAAGACTACAACTATTTAAACAAAAACAAGTAAAGAAAGCAATAAAAAGAGTTAATATATACGTACATCTGTTGACGCGCCTAAAAAAAAAAAACATCATGGTTATCTAATCCTCAGATGGATCACTCTCGGTCTGAAAATGATCATCGGGAGATAGATATCCCGGATATCTCGACACACGGCGATAACGGGATCGCGCAGTCGATACGATGCTTATCTCACTAGGCTCAGGGTTTTCAGCACCCCAATAACGCCTAATGGATAAGGGTAACTCTAAGTGCAGAAATAACGTCGTAGTCATAATAGGCTCTCCATCAAACTGATGACGTAAAATCACGGTCATACGTCCTGCATATGTAACAGAAGCACGATCTCCTCGTAAATGCCAAGCCAGATCACCTCCATGAAATACCAGCTCTATGAATCCCAAAAATGCTGGCGTCGCCATCCCTCACAATCAATCCAGAGGATAGGGATGATCGGATGGTTCTTGATCGTAAAGCGATCGTACGCTTGCTGACCTTCCTCTTCCTCAGGGTACACGATCTCAAGAGGCTGTTCCTCTTCTTCCTCTTCAAACTCTTTACCGTATAAAATAAACAGACAAGAGACACATACAATAAAGAGATAAGACAACATAAAATCATCACAACATGGCCAATAAGAAGACGACAAATAATAATTATACAGTTCATACAATACGAAAAAAACTATAACAGTAATAATAATGGAATAGAGTACATATTAGATATCCTAGTGTTTCAGAACATCACAAATATAACACAAATAAAGCAAACCACATAGATAAATCAATCTCACAGATAAAATAAGACAAGAAATGGACAACTAACATAAAAATTATCAGATAATTATAAATAGAGAAAATGTAAAAAAAAAAACATCCAAGATATTACCGGATAAAGATAAATAGAGAAAATGGAATATTATCCAAGATATAATCAAATACACCAAAACACAACCCTACTCCATGGAGCTAAACCTAAACGAGATATCGAGAGAATGACTTGCAAAATCTATTAGTACCACGGCTGCCCAACCAACTATTACGCGGTCACACGTTGCGTCAATAGCCTACAGACTGGGAATCCACCATCCAGGCGTAGTATAGTTCACGGTCTCCCGTTGTGGCACTATAGGCAATGTACTACTAGACTTTACAAACCTCGATTAAATATAGTGAATGTCGAGTACATTAGTGTGCTATCGGTTTACCACGGCCCAGCGGAGCTACCAACTGTCCACATGTGGGATCCCGTACACTAAAGTCTCCAAGTTCATTAGAACAATGAACCACACTACGTTTATCGCATCGACAACACGATGTGATTCGTCTCGTCAACCAAAACACCAAAAAAATTGGTATAAAGACAAAACATAATTCCAAATATATGAAATTACGAAAATGCCCTCAAGATAAAAATATGCCCTCAATGGCAAAAGCCTGTACGGGTTCACTTTTTCCCGACAGCGAAATAACCTCAACAGCCTGTACGGGTTCACATTTTCCCGACAGCGAAAAATAAATATAGTAACGGTCAATCGCGTAGAAATTTTATCGCGTTTTTGAAATCTCGTCGTTTTTACAAACGTTTAAAAATCGGGTAAAGATATTTTTCTGTTTTTAAAATCGCGTAGCATTTTTAATACGTTTTCTCAATCGCGTAGGATTTTTAAATCATTTTCTTATTCAAATGCCTTTAAAATTACTGTTTAAACAAACAGAAATAGTACTTAGTACATTTAAACTACGTAGAATAATTTTTCATACCGCATACTGTCTTTTAGATATTTTTGCTATCTTATTGGTTCATTTTTACTAAAAATTGATAGTATTTTGTTTAGAATATCATAATAATGGTTTCCTAATTTATCCATAAAATTTCCATTTACCTAATTTTTAACCATTTCATTTAATTCTTTTTGAAATCTCTAACATGCTTCAAAACCAAAAGTGAGCTATATGTTAGAAAATTTCTTAACATTACTGTATTTCCTTTCTAATGATAAAATTATGAACTTTTAATCCTTTAGACTTACTTCTAATCAATTGGTTCCTTCAAAAATCATTATAGAAAATTTCTTCTTAACTTGTATTGTTTCTTTTTAATTGAAAAAGGTTTAGAATCAAGTTTTAGAAATCATGATTACCTATATTGGCATGTTGGCCAAATTTTGTAAAACTTTTTCATTTGATTTCTAAATCATGTCAAAGGTATTATCTTATCTAAGTTCATTAAATCATGTTATAAAGTAATGATTTTAAATCAAATAAATCCTTTAGGCATGTTGGCCCAAAATTTACTAAATCTTTACCATTTGATTTCTAAATTCCTTTTCTTTGATCAAAACAATTTGAAACCTTCTTATTTCTCCTAATTAATTAAGTTGCACTTTAGGAAAAATGAAGAGAACATTTTGGTCCTCACACTTTGTCATTGCCGTGAGCTATTGGATGTGTTCTTTGGAACACTCATGCTAATTTACACATGTTATTCACATCATATACTTTATCATACAATTCTAACACATGCATTATATTTCTAACACATGCAAAAATATTTTCTAACACATACAACCTAAATTAAAGCTTGTAGACATGCTTTCAAAAGCTAATAGACATGCAAAATTATTACAATCATCAAACAAGAAAGCTAATAACAATTACCACATAAACTACTAGCAACCACAAAAATTAACAAATACACACATAATTAACACATGACCACCGAATCCTTATGGATTCTACAAACATCACAAATGGCTCCATCTTCTTACCACCATCAAGAGATGATAAGAATTGTCTTCCTCTTACCTTAAATGAAGACAAAAGGCTTGCTTTCACACCTCCTAGGTCACGGTTTTCACCACCAAAAATACCTAGAAATCTCAAACAAAATCTACATGTTACTAACCATGAAAAAGAAGCTAAACCATGGAAAAATCATGGCTTAGAACTTTGAAAAAGAAGAGAGAAAAGAAAAGCATGAAATTTCACCTTCTAGGTAAAACTTTCAAGGTTGGTTTCCAAGCCCTAGATGGAAGAATTTGAAGAAACTCCCAACTACAAAGGTTCTTAGAATAGTGTTTAGGTTAAGGAAACTTGGTTAGAAAATTTTTTGGATGGTTGGATGGTGTAGTTTGTGTTTTGGCCGAATGGAAGGAGAAAAAGAACAACAATGGTGGCTAGGGTTCTTGATGAGAGAGAAGAGAGAAAAGCAAGGAAGACAAAGTGATTTTTGGTCCTTCCTCCTTCACTTGGCCGTAGCTCTCTAAGGGCATGCAAGGTGGCTCCTTGCTTGGCTTCATCCAAGCCATTGGATGAATCAAAGGCCAAGATCAAGCCTTGGTGAGCAAGCTTGATTCCCATTGGTTGGCTCCCGGTGACTCACATGCTGAGTCACACAACGTATTAAATGCTCTTCTTTGAGTCACTAGTGAGTCACTGTTTGAAAGTTCTACGACTTACGGTGATTAATTAAGCTACCGATCCAACCGTTTACGCTAATTGTGGGTCCACAAAAATATTTCGGGTCCCTTGTCACTAAATTATACTTGACTAATAAAATAATATTATAGTCATATAAAATTATTTTATTTGTGATTAAATCCTAAAAATTAAAAGATTATTTTTAGTCTCATTCAGAATCGGGTTAAGTAAGATCCCCCAATTCTAAATAATAAGATAAGATTTTCCCTGCCTAGAAAATATTATTTTCCCGCTCGAGCAAATCACACAAAAAGTCCATATAAAATTACGAGACAGTATTTTCGGGCATTAAATCAAGAAGAAAACAATTAAAAACACAAAAACAAATAAAAACAAGACGTTCGGGACGTAACGGTCATTTTCCCATTTTTTCCCACAACGTAGGTAATCGTCCAAAACGTTCAAATAAAATATCCAGCAGTATTATTTAGCTGTATATCTTTCAGAAAAATTAATACAGTAGCTCAGAAAAATTTTTATTTTACCGTCTCGAAGCAAATTACGTAAAACGGTCAAATAAAATTTGAACCTGTATTATCGTAATTGTTTTCATACAGAAATCGAGAACAGAAAAATAGGGACACAACGGTCATTCATACAAAAGCATGAAAAACAGAAAACAGTACATTCAGAATATTTTCTAAAAATTGGGGCGTTACACTTGACCCATCAGCTTTCGGTTTTTCCTACTAATTGGTAAGAAGTGAAGGACACTTGTCGTTCATCGGTGTATTCATGACCACAAAGATCTCTACTATCTCTTAAAGCCATATATCAACCCTAACTGAACTATAATCTCCATTGAAGAACAAAGGAGTAACTCTACTAAACTGCGAGGAACCCTGATTCCTCTTTAGTTGCTTATTATCCATCGACTTCCCTAACAAGTCCTTTTCTAACGTTTCTAATGGTATTCTACTAATGGCAGTCTGCTCTCTCATTATAGTAGCCATTTCTCTAAGAGCTCTGGTCTTTACCAATCTCCTAGTCTTATGGGTTCACCTAGTAGTTATCATAATTTCCTATTCACACAGATAACCATTAGCATCCATGCCTAAGGCAAGTCATACAATTCCATTTACATATCTCACTATGAGATAAAGGAATTCACAACACCCTACTAAACTACTGCTCATGCCTAAGTATAGTCAGTCTATACCCCAGCTCAATAGGATGAACTGCTCTGATACTATAATGTAACGTCCTAGGATAGATATCTGGATATATCTGGAATATATCAAGATAAACAGTAGTAGTTACGTCACTTACTACACAAACTAACTACTAATATATCTATAACAACCATACAAATCATTATAGAAAGCCTTGAGAGAATGCGAAAAATTTTAAACTTATACATACATATATATATATATATATATATATATATATATATATATATATATATATATATATATATATATATATATATATATATATATACAACCTTAGCGATAAAAGGGCTTATTGTAATGCATACCTCTGAATTTAACTACAAAGCAAATATAAATAATATACATAAGCTTTATCTAAACAAGAAACAAATAAAACTATACTACACTCGTTCTTTTGTTTCTTGAACTTCTTACTCTACGACGATCCTTGACTTGCTTCTACCATGAAAACACAGAAAAGGGGTGAGAACATAAAAATTCTCAGTAATAAACATATATTTCATGGCATAATAACTATGTAAACTGCATACATAATTAAACTAAACTCAACATTATACGATTGCTTATACAACCGTATAACATTATCTATAATTAGTATCATAGGAGTTTCTTCCACTATAACTGATAATTTCATAATATCTAGTGGTATAGCCAAACTGATAGCCTACATACCGTTAACATAAGCAATCACGCATACAATTGCTTATGTCATTAGCAATAGACAATTGCCCATACAACTGAACTGTAACTGTAAAGATGGCGATTTAACCCTACTTCTACTTATTCATTCTAAGAAACTCTGGTTCCACGAACTCTTGTTAAGGTAGGAAGTGAACTTATCACATACTGGTCCTACCTGAGACAAAGGAAAACTGTAATTGTTACTAAATGTAAACTTGATTATATACTCAACTCATCCTTGTGAAAGAGTCTATCTGAACTAATGCGTCGTTTCAACCTAACTTATGGAGTCAAATATACACTTCTTTGATCTTTGCACACTTAATTCAACTCTACTACAAGTAAGTAATTCATACATTGAGATAAGTAAACTATACCTCTCTTATTTGTATTTGGCTCTCCTTACTATTGCACTACCTGTAGTGACCTATGTCACACTAGAGTGCTTATGGTTCCAAATACTTGTTTTAAGTAACTCTTAACTCTTAGAATACTTAGCTACTTGATCTTCCATACTTAACTTAGTATTCAAGGAAGTAACTTTATCTTCAACTCAGTTATACTATTAGAAGAGCTAAACACGTTTCTGTTATACTCAATGAATATGACATGCTTTCGAGTCATAGTTCATCCTATTATGGATTAAACAATGCATGAGATCTCACTTAACTAGATAACTTAGTACATAACCATTCCCTCTTAGGAACTAAATACACAAACTTAACTCCACTTGAGTGAAACCAACTCAAGAGTGGTTTATACTTGCAACACTTTGTTGCTTAAGGTTCTAGGTACCCTTCCAAAGTAATCCACTACTTTTGGATATCCTAAGGTTCATTCCTTTACCAACTAGCTAGAGTGAATGCTACTAATTCATTCTAGTAAACTTGTATCTATTACATCATCTAATCACCTCTTATATGATATCCAACGCAACACTAAGTGCCGAGGGTGTTAGATACCTACCTATAGAAATCCATATCTATTGGATGCACAAAGATCTAAACTTTCTCATCAATACTAAAGGGTTGTTTCTTCTTTGAAATATCTCTAAAAATGTCTTAATACACTTAATAAAACATGAAAGAATGATCCTAACTAGTAGAGAACTTCAAAACATCAAGAATAACATTCTTGAAAAATCTTTGAACTCACGCCTAGGCGTGGCTTATGTTATGTCTCATGCCTAGGCTTTGTTTTATCATGCCTAGGCGTAGTGCTCTATAAAACCTGATTAGTTCACGCCTAGGCATGGAAAAGTTACTCCTAGGTGTGACTATTCTGCAGAAATCGAAACACTGTTCCATTAGAATAATTCATGGATTTTGGCCACTCCAATTTAGTTTCTAGGTGAGTTAAGGTTCCTAACAAGTTTACTAACTAATAGAAAATATGAAACACCGATTGATTTCATAAAAAATGGATCCAAACATAAAATCACCTATCAGAACCCCAAAATCTACAATTTGAGCATTTAGGTCCAAATGGATAGATTTTAGTTTCTATTCCAAACTCTTAGCATGAATAAGTCATAAACAATACTTATCACTCATCCAAGCAAGAAAATCACATAAAACACTTCTAGATCTCAATTTGACCTTTTCAGCACCAAAAGTGCATCAATGGTAAAAAAAGTGGAAGAAGATGAATAAGGACATAAAACCCCTACCTCTTGAAGACATGTTGATCCTTAAGCTTTAATGAAGATCTTAAAGCAATGATCTTGCTCTTAGATCCTCCTTCAAGCTTTGATCCTCTTGTTTTTCACCCTTTCTCCCCTTTTCCTTTCCTTCTTTCTTTCTTTTCTTTGGTTTTTGTTTTTCCTTTTCTCTTTTCTAGTTCCAGTTGTGGGATAAGGGAGAATAGAAGGAAGAAAAGTCCAATTTTGGCACTACCACCAAAAGTTAGAACTTTATATCTGCTAAGGAAACTTGAATTTAGCCAAATCAAGTTTTTCAACTTCCAATAACTTTAAAATAAATATTGGGATTTATCAAACTTATTGTTTCACTAATATCTTAATTTTCTATATCTGCTGCTGTAATGCACCTAAATCTAACAACCGTGGCCCAATCGTCATTGCACCACAGTTACTAAATCCAGGCATGTCACAGTGTCAACAAAAGTGTAATTTCAGACAAAAAGAAATTTGATTCCACATTTACGTATAAGTAGAAAATACGAGCCTCGGAATGAAACATATTTAGAAATCAGCCATTAAAACACAATCACTGGAAAAAAAAACATATTCCATATGTATAATATATTTGACCTTAACATAAGGCACTGATAACATACAATATAATACTTACATATTCAAATAAAATACGGTGGGAACAAAACACTAAAAGGGGAGTAGTAACCCTGGGGTAGGTACTACTATCAGACAAAGCCGCAACCCTATATACATATACGACGGTCGGAGTCCCAGTCGACAAGTCTGGCATCAATGCCCCCACGAAACAACACTCGTACGTAATCAAAGAAATATTATTTAGACGTCTAATCCCCTTGGCAGAGAAATACAGGAAAGAGATGAGATACCAAACATTCAATACCGATGTGGAAGCAAGAAAATGAAACGACGCAAGACGCCCAAATAACATCACAATGCATACCTTTATCAATAGTAGTAGTAAAAATAAGAATTTAGATAGAAACAACAATAACATCTCAGATAATGAACAATAAGGCAAATCAAATAATCATAACTTCATTTAAAGCAATAGTCCAATCACAATAATAATTAAAATTAACAGTAAAAGCAACAATGTCCAACAGCAGTAAGAATTGTCAACAGTAAACCAGTCAAATAATTACTATAGTAATAAAACAATTATTGATTCATAGTTACAAATGCTCATGCGCAATGAATTATGAGACTAACAGTTCACAAGGCAAATGGTACCAATATTCCTACTTCATGGAGCTAGACATAAACATTTTCGGAGTGAATGATCAAGGAGTAATGCTAGTATATCGTTAGCCTATAAAAACAGTGTGTTTCATCTCATAAAATATTTGCGCAACAATGGCTTATACATGGCACCTCAACCGTTGATCGCAATATAGGACAGCATCTCAATCCGGATCATCGGTGTGTTTGCATCGGTCTACCCCACGGCACAGAGGAGCTCATAATTGTCCATGTGAGGCACCTGCACCCCGACGCCCCCAGGGTCAACAACATATGACACCTACCCTTAGTCTATTCGCACCCGCACATAGGTGTTATTCAAACTCCTAGGCAACTTGGCCTTTCCAACAATGTCCAACGGATGACACATGCATGACGACACAATGTCCAATCATGTATATTTATCAATGATACGTTCATCATAAGCATATCACAATGGCATATATTCATATTTCAATATTAACATGTCATAATTTCATCAAGAGCTTGGCCCCACATAGGAACTAGTAATTTCATCAAATAATTCTCAATATCAATACATATATATGTCCATCATTGCACACATACCGAAATTTTCATGTTATGGATCCAAAAATTCTATTTTCAAAATCATTTCTCCATCATTGGTTTGGATGTAGAATCCTGTTGTATTTAAGTGAAATAAAATCCTCGAATCTGGGGTTAAGATTTATGTTTGAGTTACAAGGGATAAGAAACCATGTTTTCATCATTTTCAGCTCAAAAATCTCATTTTTGGGTCCTGGTAATCGATTACATGGATCTGGTAATCGATTACCAGCTTGGCAGAACCTCTGTAATCGATTACATAAAGGATGTAATCGATTACATAGCTTCCCAGAAACCCGATTGTAACTCCAGGAACCTGGTAATCGATTACACAGCTCTGGTAATCGATTACCAGCTGGACAGAACCTCCGTAATTGATTACAAACTGATTGTAATCGATTACATGATTCCTATAATCACGATTTTGCAATCCCAGAGGCTTGGTAATCGATTACACAATTCTGGCAATCGATTACAAGCTAGACAGAATCTCCATAATCGATTACAGACAAGATGTAATCGTTTATGTGATTCCCAGAATCAAGGTTTTGTAACTCCAAGGGCTTGGTAAGCAATTACAGGCATTGTGTAATCGATTACCATGCATAAACTTGCAGAAAAATGATCTTTAAGCCATCTAAACTCAAACAAAATCAATCCATAATATTTTGAACATCATATTAGCTCCAACATGCATCCAAAATCACATAAAGGAAATCAATAACTCATACAAATCAAACCAAATGCACCATTGTGAAAAGAAGAAAGAAAAACACATAATGAAGAGGGAAATCCACACATGGATCCCTCAATCAACAACAACATACAAGACATCTCCTTACTTTCAAGATTGGTTGAAGAAGATTATCTCCCTCTTACCTATTGAAGACAACCACAAGGATGCTAGCTCCTTTTTGTTCTTGATTTTCATTTTTAGCTTCAAGAAAACACTAATGTGAATGACTTCCACAATGTCCACTCAAATCATGGAAAGATGAGTTCTTGATCACATAGGTGACCAAGAAAAACGAAAATGAGAAGAAAATGGAAGAAAGGTGAAGGTTTTACCTCAAAAGCTTCAAGCTTTAGCTTCAATGGTGGAAAATGGAAGAAGAAGAAAAAGAACCAAAAAATGACCACCAAAGAGAATGGTCTTGGAATGGTGTAAGAAATCTAGAAATGTGATTGATTTAGCAAGCCATGGAGATTGTCTCCAAGAGGTGAGTGTACGGTGGAGAAGGAAGAAGAAAAGAGGAAGAGAAGAGTGCTTGAAGAAAATGAGAAGAGAAAGAGTGTTTAGAAAAATAGAAGTGAGGTAGTAAAAGTGAGAATGTGAGAGTGAATATTTGGCTCCCAAATGGCTTCTATCATGGAGTGAGTGGGGAGGGAAGAGAGAGAAATAGAAACATGTGTATTATTAGGAAGTTTCTAGGAAGCTCCCCTCTTTAAGCTCTTGTTAAATTAATCTTTCTTTTGAAAATAAAGCTAATTGATGTGACACAAAGTAGATTTTGGATAATGTGATAAGGTTTTTAATACATGTTATTATTTAGTAGACAATTGTTATAGTTGACCAAAGTCAGTATTAATTTATCTGACAGATAAAATTTACACAACGATTATTATTTTATCTGTTAAAATTTCTTAAAAAAAATGTAAAACCTCGTAAACTGTGTCTGGCCTCGAGTTTAGTAAGATCCCCCGTCGACGTTTCCATAGCTCAAGGTTCTCGGAAAAAATATCTCATTTTCCCAGGCCCGCTCATTTTGCACGCAAAATGAAGAATAATATTAAAATATTTCCCGCTCTCAGAAAAATACAGAAAAATTCTCAAAAATCACAAATATTATAAAAAAACTATTTATCCTAAAATTATTAATTTCCAAGATGTTACAACACTCCCCTTCAAATAGAAATTTCATCCTCGAAATTTTCATCCCTTAAAATAAACATGGATGTAATTCCTTCATCTTGCCTTCCAACTTTCACATCGCGCTTCTACTCGCGTCAATTCAGATCACCCTTACTAATGTGATCTCTATATCTTTATGTTGCTTTGTTCTCCTATCCTTGATCTTCACAAGAAGCTTCTCATAGATTAGACTCTTTCTGAACTGTACCGTGTTTAGTTTGATGACAAGGCTGAATCAGGGATATACTTTCGCAATCACGATATGTGGAAGATTTCACAAAGATTTAGAAAGAAAAGATGACAAAAATTAGTTGTTAGGCTACTAGACCAAATTCGAAATGGAATTTGATATAGTCCAAAGAATTTTGAGGTGAGTTTATTGGTAACCTATACAAGGCGATATATGTTTCGTAATGTCTCTCTCCATTCCTTACTACGAATACTTCTACTTTAAATCTTGGTATATCTTAGTCACTTTTCTAATTCTCTTAGATTTCTCCCAATAGATCATTCGAAATAATAACCATGTCCAGACATACTCCATCCGGTGCCATTTACAATGACAATCACATGTCCTTGAATTACTTCATTAATCCCTTCTTCTTAACCATCATAATGAAGATATTAAGTAGTTTATGGTTCAATGCGTTGGCCATGACGTTTGCTTTTCCAAGATGATACTAAAGCTAGAGGTCATACTTCTTCAAAACTTCTAGTCACCTTCTCTATCTCATGTTCAGTTCCTTTTCGTCGAATAGACACTTCAAGTGCTTGTGATTGTTAATGGCGTTGAATGTTGCTCCATATAGAAAGTGTCTCCGTAGTCTTAGAGCAATTATAATTGCGGCTAACTCTAAGCCATGAGTTGGTAATCCTCATCATGCACCATCGACTATCTCAAGGCGTAAGTCACAACTTCCCAACTTTGCATGAGCACACATCCTACACCTCAATGCGAAGTACCACAAAGTATTTCAAACGATTCTCCGAAATTAGGTAGAACCAATACTAGTGAGCATCCAGACATCTCCTCAATCCCTGAAAAACTTTTTTCACCTGTGTTAGTCCGTAGAAGTTTGATTCTCTTCTTGTAAACTACATAAGAGATCCCACTATCTAGGAGAGCTCATTGATGCTCCTTCGACAGAAACTAGCTAACCCGGTAAGTTACGAGGGTATCATGGTCTCCAGTTCTTCCCATTACAAGACTGCTTCAACTTTTGACGGACTCACAGCAATCCCTTCATTTGCATTCTCATGACTCAAAACTAAACCTCCTCAAACGAGAATTTCGCACTCTGATACTTTGGCATTTGCTCCTCCTCCTTTAAGGTCTGAAAAATTGGATCAAGGTGTCCAACGTGCCTATCCATACCTTCGAGAATAGATCAGAATGTCATCATTAATGTCAACGATGATTCTGTTCTAGGTAGGGATGAAAGATTTGATTCATGCAGTCTATGAATATAACAGGAGCAATTGTCACTCCGAACGACATTACGAGATACTCATAATGTCCAAAACGCATTCGAATTACCATTTTGGGAACATCCTCAAATTCCCACGAATTTAGAAATGACCAAAATGTACATCTATCTTGGAGAGAATAATGATTCCTTCATTGCTGATCCATTGAATTGTTCATCTTTCTCCAAGGACACTCATCCTTGATTGTAATCTTGTTCAATCAGCGACAGTCCTTATCTCACCGAGAAGTTCCATTATTCTTCTTAACTAACAGCACTGTAACTCCTCATACGAAACTCTTTGACTAGAAGAGTAACATTTATATTCCCCTTGCCTTTGTCCTCCAAGGAAGATATTAGCATGTATCCTCAGGTTCCTTTCCCTTACAAAGCTCCAACCTTATTGGCCGTTACGAATTTAAAAGTCTTGGTTTCGAAAACTACTAAGGTTTTTCATCGGGATGATCTAGTCGGATACGACTAGAAAATGATCGACCAATTCCAGAAATCATAAACTCTAATAGGTATAGCTTTAGGTATGCAAGTCAGATCAACAAAATATTCGACTTTTAGTAGAACAGGATGAAGTAAACAAACTTGGTTGTCAACAACTAATCTTGGTAATAGAGATAAAAGTAACTGGGTCAATGTCAATGAAAATATAGATGAATCCAAATGATCCTTATAGTTACAAATTGTAAAAGGAAGGGTTAACCCCAGAATTATACAGTACGATTACGGGATCGTCAATCGAGGTACAATTTCCATTGTTTAAATCTTCAAACTTAGAGGTCTCAGCACCTCCCAGGGTGTAAATTCTGGCTTCTGCTTGTGGTTCCACAGCCTTTGCAGCATTGAATGAAGAACTTGCCTTCGCTTGGTTGCAGTTGCGGGAAACATGTCCAGCATTTCCACATTTAAAGTAGATGATCCTTGCAATTATGCAGTCCTTTGTTAGGTGCTCCTTTTCGCACTTGAGACAGAACGTTCTCTTGGTGTTACATTCCTTGGTTGAGTGGTTCTTTCCGCATTTCTTACATTTTGGCAAAAATGTCGGGGTCTGATTGGATTTACTGCCACTAGCACTTTCCCCATGAGTCAGATGTGGTTGTCGCTCTCCTGACAATCGAGAGTATGGTTTCCGCTTGAACTGATTGGCCTTTCTATTATTCCTCTTGTGGAGTCTAGGCAGTCCAAGGTTATCCCAAGTCCGATTTTCCTTCAACCGATTTGGAACTTCAACTTCCAATCCTCGTCGTTGTGCGGTCCTCTGATCTTGGTGAGTTATCGCATTAACTCTCCCTTGCCTTTCTTCTGCAGTTGCAGTGGTACTTCCATCAGCTCGTACTGCACTCACATAAGTACATCCACCACGAGCCACTGTCCTCGTATATCTACCGCGAGTCACTGACTTTCTCTGAAAACGAACATAACACAACAAACAACATAATTATTTCAAACAACATTGTCTCCTTTCGGAAACCAAACACACAAAATCACACAATTCAAGCAAAACAAATTCGATTCATGGATCCTAACAATCTTCAACTCGAACTTCTTCATTATGCCTCCTATGGCACAAATTTTGCAAGTCGTTAACTTCCAAACAACTTCTCGGACCCAAATAACGCCAGTTATTCCTTTCTCCAGAAGATCAATTTTTCCAAAACTTCTTGATCTTCTTACAAAAAAGTTCCTATTTTTCCTAGTATAGTATGCCTAGGTGAAGTCACAGTTTCCTGTACACACAAAACATTGCATATTGAGTAGGCCAATCCTCAATATCATGCAACTATACAACAGTAGCTACAAACATTCAACCTACGGCAAGCCATGCATTCCTTTCCCATCATCTCAATCAAGAGACAAGGAAATGGACAACATACAAAAGTTCTGATATGCCTAAGCATAGCAAGTCCATACCCCGGCTTAACAGGATGAACTGCTCAGATACCACCTAGTGTAACGCACCTAAATCTAACAACCGCAGCCCAATCGTCATTGCACCACAGTTACTAAATCCAGGCATATCACAGTGTCAACAAAAGTGTAATTTCAGACAAAAAGAAATTTGATTCCACATTTACGTATAAGTAGAAAATAAGAGCCTCGGAATGAAACATATTTAGAAATCAGCCATTAAAACACAATCATTGAAAAAAAAACATATTCCATATATATAATGTATTTGTCCTTAACACAAAGCATTGATAACATACAATATAATACTTACATATTCAAATAAAATACGGCGGGAACAAAACACTAAAGGGGGAGTAGTAACCCTGGGGTAGGTACTACTAGCAGACAAAGCCGCAACCCCATTTACATATACGATGGTCGAAGTCCCAGTTGACAAGTTCGGCATCAATGCCCCCACGCAATAGCACTCGTACGTAATCGAAGAAATATTGTCCAGACGTCTACTCCCCTCGGCAGAGAGGTGGTCCCTCTTCATCTCCTTCACGATCTTTTATCAAACATAAATATAAAACAGAAATACAGAAATACAGGAAAGAGGTGAGATACTCAACATTCAATACCAATGTGGCAGCAAGAAAACGAAATGGCGCAAGACGCCCAAATAACATCACAACGCATACCTTTATCAACAGTAGTAGTAAAAATAAGAATTTAGATAGAAACAACAATAACATCTCAGATAATGAACAATAAGGCATTTCAAATAATCATAACTTCATTTAAAGCAATTGTCCAATCAAAATAATAATTAAAATTAATAGTAAAGCAATAATGTCCAACAGCAATAAGAATTGTCAACAGTAAACCAGTCAAATAATTATTACAGTAATAAAACAATTATTGATTCATAGTTACAAATGCTCATGCTTAATGAATTATGAGACTAACAGTTCATAATGCAAATGGTACCAAAATTCCTACTCCATGGAGCTAGACATAAACATTTTCAGAGTGAATGATCAAGGAGTAATGCCAGTATATCGTTAGCCTATAAAAACAGTGTGCTTCATCTCATAAAATATTTATGCAACAATGGCTTATACATGGCACCTCAACCGTTGATCACGATATAGGACCGCGTCTCGGTCCGGATCGTCAGTGTGTTTGCATCGGTCTACCCCACGACACAAAGGAGCTCATAATTGTCCATGTGAGGCACCTGCACCTCGACGCCCCCAGGGTCAACAACATATAACACCTACGCTTAGTCTATTCGCACCCACACATAGGTGTTATTCAAACTCCTAGGCAACTTGGCCTTTCCAACAATGTCCAATGGACGACACATGCATGATGACACAATGTCCAATCATGCATGTTTATCAATGATGTGTTCATTATAAGCATTCCACAATGGCATATATTCATATTTCAATATTAACATGTCATAATTTCATCAAGAGCTTGGGCCCACATAGGAACTAGCAATTTCATCAAATAATTCTCAATATCAATGCATATACATGTCCATCATTGCACACATACCGAAATTTTCATGTTATGGATCCAAAAATTCTATTTTCAAAATCATTTCTCCATCATTGGTTTGGATGTATAATCCTGTTGTATTTAAGTGAAATAAAATCCTTGAATCTGGGGTTTAAGATTTATGTTTGGGTTACAAGGGATAAGAAACCATGTTTTCATCATTTTCAGCCCAAAAATCTCATTTTTGGGTCCTGGTAATCGATTACATGGATCTAGTAATCGATTACCAGCTTGGTAGAACCTTTGTAATCGATTATATAAAGGATGTAATCGATTACATCCAGGAACCTCTGTAATCGATTATATAAAGGATGTAACTCCAGGAACCTAGTAATCGATTACACAGCTTCCCAGAAACCCGAATGTAACTCCAGGAACCGGGTAATCGATTACACATCTCTGGTAATCGATTACCAGCTGGACAGAACCTCCGTAATCGATTACAAACTGATTGTAATCGATTACGTGATTCCCAGAATCATGATTTTACAATCCTGAGGCTTGGTAATCGATTACATAGTTCTGGTAATCGATTACAAGCTAGACAGAATCTCTGTAATCGATTACAGACAAGATGTAATATATTATGTGATTCCCAAAATCACGGTGTAAGAAATCTAGAAATGTGATTGATTTAGCAAGCCATGGAGATTGTCTCCAAGAGGTGAGTGTACGGTGGAGAAGGAAGAAGAAAAGAGGAAGAGAAGAGTGCTTGAAGAAAATGAGAAGAGAAAGAGTGTTTAGAAAAATAGAAGTGAGGTAGTAAAAGTGAGAATGTGAGAGTGAATATTTGGCTCCCAAATGGCTTCTGCCGTGGAGTGAGTGGGAAGGGAAGAGAGAGAAAAAGAAACATGTGTATTATTAGGGAAGTTTCTAGGAAGTTTCCCTTTTTAAGCTCTTGTTAAATTAATCTTTCTTTTTAAAATAAAGCTAATTGATGTGACACAAAGTAGATTTTGGATAACGTGATAAGGTTTTTAATACATGTTATTATTTGGTAGACAATTGTTACAGTTGACCAAAGTCAGTATTAATTTATCTGACAGATAAAATTTACACAGCAATTATTATTTTATCTGTTAAAATTTCTCAAAAAAAATGTGAAACCTCGTAAACTGTGTTTGGACTCGGGTTTAGTAAGATCCCCCATTGACATTTCCACAGCTCAAGGTTCTCGGAAAAAATATCTCATTTTTCCGGGCATGCTCAATTTACACGCAAAATGAGATATAATATTAAAATATTCTGCGCTCTCAGAAAAATACAAAAAAATTCCTAAAAATCACAAATTTTATAAAATAACTATTTATCCTAAAATTATTAATTTCTGGGATGTTACAGTTGCTAGTCAATACGGCATTAAAACACACAAACAGTATGCCTAAAAATACCAAACTAACTCTGATTGTTGTCAAATTTTAATTACACCTTATTCACGTTATTTGTGACTTAGAAACAAACTCTCTAGGCTTATTTCTCTTAACTTAGTAATTTATGCTACTATCTGAGTCATTTTAGGCTACTTTTCAACTTTTAGATTTCAACTAAGTGTCTAAACGAACTCAGTTTGTCACAAAACTTAACTGACATGTTATACAAGTATAATAGTACCTTTGAGACTATATACAAGCCTAACATGTTTTCTTAGGATGTTATATATGTACTTTATGCATTCTTGTTAGAGCTAACATTGCATGGTTGTTTAGTGGTTTAACATCTATGAGAATCATGCTTTAGTTTTGAAAAGAGTTTCTAATTTGATGAAAAAGTTTTTTTAAAAGCAAAATCACTTATTATATTTGAAAGAAGTTTTTCAAGTTCCATATCATTGAGAATCAATTGAACTTGTTTTAAGACCTTGAAAGAATTTTCACCTCCTAATTGTCTTCAAACTTCAGAAATCATTGGATATGTACTATAAATGTAGTACTCTCTTCCTTTGCTTTGAAAATTTTTATTAAATCTTAAGAGAATGTTTAAGAAAGTTTCCTAATAAGTCTTTTGAAATATTCTATAGAGCCCATCTTGATACTTCAAAAATAAGCCTTGTTCTTCAAAGTGTTTTAATTTTTCAAGTCTCTTATTCAATGAGAAAGAGAGGATATGTACATTCAGATGTTCTTTTGACTTGGGTTTGATCTCTCTCAAGGAATATATGGTTTTAATATAAAACCTCTATACCCTTCTAAAATACTTTTGAAAATGTAATGTATTCTTGTAAAATTCTTTTTGAAAGGGGAAGAAGTTTTAAAATGATTTTTTATTGATGGATTAAGAATAAGTATCTTTTTTCTTGCTTTACTTTATGGTAATGTGCTTACATGGTGTTGGCATACATATTTCTCTTTATCCATCTTGTGCTTTAATGAGCGAGAGCCTAGCTTTTAAGTTTTTTATATCTCTTGTCTTACATCCTTGTTTGACATAAAGTGTTTTATTGCTATCATATGCAAAATGTTGATATACCAAAATATGACAAGTTTTGGATGAATAATCTTTTACATCTTGAAAATATGTTTGTTTTATCTCTCTATTCTTGAATCATAAGAAGAATCAAATAGGGGGAGATAAATATGTTTTTGAATTACTTGAAGAAGCTTTGGGTTTTGATGATCCTACTATTTTTGGCAACATGAGTTTTATCTATAGGGAGAGAAAAATATTATCTTTTCTTCCTAAACCTTTTCGTTGATGTCAAATAGGGGGAGTGAGAATTGGAAAGAAAAATATATTCTTGTGCTTATTGTTTGATATGCTTACACGAATATCTATTCTTCTATATTGCTCAACATATTTTTCTTTGGTGATTTGTGATCATAAAAAAGGGGGAGATTGTAGAAATAAGTTTGTCCCAACAGTTTAATATGTTAAGTTTTGATGATGACAAATACAAGACAATAAGAATTATGTTTATGCTACATAGATGTGCTTAATAGATTATATTGTATCATGCATGATTATGTACATTATTTATTTATATTTCACTTAATAATCATGAAATGAGATATGTATAGCATTTTTTATATAATATATCCAATAATGCTTTATATGAGTTATAATGAATTAATTTTGGATATGGCTCTATTTAAATGAAAATGTGCAAAGTATTATTTGTTGCATCCTATACAGAGCATATCTATTAGTAATCGATAAATGTCTTATTTGGATGTGTCTATGAAAGTCTTATATGCATGTTAGACAAACTAGAATTATATATTTATTAATCATGCATATGAAAATATTGAATTATGAATTTGGACTAATTATATTTGTTTAAGTGAGCAATACTATGTAGGATAGTCCAAGTACCAAGAGTGAGCATTGCAACAAGAAATCAAAAGATCACATTCATGCTCAACTCAAGAAGAATGCGAATGATAAGATGTTCTAAGCATTTGCAAGATTTGAAAAGAAGAAATTTGTGGAAGCTTGGATTACATCAAGAAGCTTAAGGACTAGAATTTGTATATTTTCCTTTTAGGCTTTCTCTTATGTAAAGTGACTGCGGGATTTAAGGATGCAAACCCAAGTGCAGGTTGTCTCAAGTAATAAATTTATCGGGAGTCCGAGGTCGATCCACAGGGAATTGATGAAGAAAAATTAATTGAGGTAAGAAAAGGATTTGTCATAACACCAAAAGTAATAAAAGATGTTCACAAATGAATTTAAGAACTTGCTTAGGTTAGGAGATCCATTCTTGGTAATAAATTAAAGGTAAGATTATTTCTCTTTTTAACTCAATTGAAATCCACACATAACGGAGGTTCCAATCGGAAAATATAACATTCAAAGTTCAATTATATATGTAATCATATTATGATTCCTTTAATTATCTACCAACATTTGTAAATGAGTTCAAGCATTCACAATGTCAATCCTATTGTCTACAATAAATCAAGATCTCCATTAACAAAGAAGGTTTCTAAATTGATTGGAAACAAAATACAACACATATAATGTCTATTTGATAATATATCATTTAAGCACAAGAAAATAGAATAATCTAACCTTATTTCATTACCAAGAGCTTCACTCTTTCATCCAAGCAAGATGAACATTTAGTTACTCATAGATAAGAAGAAAGAAGAGAGAAGAAGAGAAAGATGAACATAGCTTCAATTTAGAACAAGAGAAAATTACAACAAAGGAAAACAAAAAACAAGCATAACCACAACTTGTAAAAACCAAGCCTAACACCAAGTGCCCCACACTAAGTGCCCCCAATGGTTAGCCAATGTTGCCTTTTATAGAGAATTAGGGATACATAATGACAAGGGGGCTGATTAGGAGTAAGTGGATGAGTGGATGAATGAGTGGAAAATGCCAAATGGTGAGGATAAGAGTGAAAAATCATTGAGATTTCTTGTCTCCGAAATCATTCATTGCTTAAGTCATTGATTCCGTCATTTTCGAGCCAAGTGGTCTTCATGAAAGTTCTAGGAAAATGTCTAAGCTTTCCAACGGCTCTGGAATCACCCAAAAATTCGTCCTACAGCCCATGACCTAATTACTATAGACTGTTCAAGCCCAGTTTCAGCACCTCTATTTTGACTTTCAGACCCAATATCACCATCAAGGAGCCCGAATCAAGTTCTGTGTTCAACATGAAAGTTTTAGATCTGGGTCTTAACTTTCAAATGTCCAAATTTCAGCCCAAAATAATTCTTGCAGCCCAAGTTATGCTCTGATTACTGTACACTATTCAGGTTTCAGACACAAAACTCGTGTTCTGTCTTCCAAGCCCAATTAGCTCCACTAGATGTCTGATTGAGACTTTGAGCTCTTCATCAAAGTTGTAGAGCTCACTCTTATTTTTCCTACAAGGTAAAATTCATAATTATCAGACATTTAGAACTCAAGATATGGCCGAAATACAGAAACAACATAAGACCAAAATAGTGCTAAAAAATCAATTAAGTCCAATTTGAGTCCAAACTTACAAAACATAACTAGGCTTAATCAATTAAGTACATGGAGAGTGTAAATGACTAAAAATGAGGGTTTATTAATGTATAAAATATGTGATCATCAAATTCCCCCACACTTAGCTTTTTGCACTCCTGGGTAAAATACATAAGACCAAAGTTAGGAGACAAAGAAAAATAACACAGACTCAAAAGCTAAAAACTCTAAAAGACTCGATGAAGCAAGAAGAGTAACAAGAAATTCAAGGGATCAAAGCACAAATGAGGTAACATTTCTTCACATCTCAAACCAACAAGCAAGGAAACTTCAGTTGAAAAGAATGAATCAAGAATGATAGATCCTCGCAGAATTCACTCTCAATCTCTCAATTGTTTAAAAGGTAAGTATTTCACTCTATTCAACTCATGAACAATTGCACTACCATAAGCTTGCTTATCTTCTACTTCTCCGCTACTCAAAATGCATGCATACAAAATCAAGAGGACTTTATTCAAGGTTGTAATGGAGTCATGATAAAGGAGAGGGAATAATATGAAAAGATAAATACCAAAGAGAATAAAAGAGCATTATGGTACAGTTAGAGTGGAGAAAATGTTTGAGAACATTCATCATAGTGGACAATCACCAATATTTAACTAAGGTTTTGTTGAAGATCAATCCCAAATTGGTGAATTGAATTCATTGTTAGACTCGAACATTCTCCTTTTCTTCCTGTTGTTTCCAAGCATCCATCTTTATTCTGATAATCCTTTGATTGCAACGGTGGTCAATAATTTTTTTTTTTGATCATTTTGCACACACACCCCCACACTTGTTCAAGAACAAGGTCAATGCTCTCTTATTCCCTAAGGTTGGGTAAAAGCATGTTTTTTTTAAAGGATGAAATGAGCTTAAAACAAGGAATGGTCAAACAAGTTCAAAGGGGTTACACAATGGAAAGTATACAAGGATGGCTATTTGGTCAAAGTACCTATTTCAAAATGCCTCAATCATATTAATGTATGCATGTGAAAATGTAGCCTAAAAAAGAATCAAAGCAAGTTCTAGAGTAACAATTCCATGAGTGAAAATCACACAAGAAGGAAGAGAATGGTACAGATATTCAATCCATTCATCAATAGGCTCAAAATCTCACAAGGCATATTTCTATCATTCTCAATCCTTCATATCCAAGCTTGTGATTTTTAAGAAAGAAGACAATTTATGCTCAGTTCCAAGAATCCATTTGCTACTTCTACACAAAATAATTTTTTCCTCAACTAAGATGCGTCTCAAGAGTAATAAATTGTTTCCAAAATTTACTCCTTACTCTGCCATCCTTAATTGATTTTACTGCAAATAGGTTTCTGACAGTCATCTCACTAAACATACTTCCCAATTTAAATGCATCTCAGAAGTGAAATTACTTCTTACTCTGCCATCATTCATTGGTTTAGTAAGTCCATGACAATCATATCATACTTCCTAAAAAAGAAAAGAAAAAAAATTGGTAGTCAACTATCTTTCCCCCCCAATTAGATCACAACATTGTCCTCAATGTTAAAATATAGATGAGTAAAGGATAGAAGATATTACCTGTTGGAGAAATCTGACACAAATTTAAACAAAAACAAAGTACGATAAATAAAATCAAAAGTAAAGAAAAGCTATAAACGAAGTGTCAAATCTGGCTCCTTTTTCATCTTGTTTCCCTCTATGCCTCCTGCTGACCAATCTATCTGAGCTATTGCTGGATCAGGATCAAAGATTAAAGGTAAAGGAATTTTTTTTTTTGTGACTTCAAGAAAACCATCTGGGTAAAGAAGTTTAGAAACCCCTGAAGGACCCTGCTCAACGGATCGTCTATTCAAAACCAAAATACAGTAAAATCATACAAAAATAAAAGAAATATAATAGCAAATGATGACATACCTATATGTACAACTTTCATGTCGTATCTTTATACTGCGCGTCATGAATGCAGTAGTGGCATATCTTTATATTGTGTGTCACCAGTGCAGTAGACACTCACAAAATTTTTTTTTAAGGACCAGCGTGCAAAGGTCCACCCGAGTCAATGACGGGTCAGCCAAAGGCTGGGGCTCCACAACTAATTAAAGCCATGGTACTCCTTCCGGATTGCCCTTGTTCAAACTTTTTGTTTTCTTCTTTTTTTTATTTTTTTTCTTTTCATTTTTTTTAAAACATAAAGAAGAAGAAGATTATATGTACAGATTGTTGTGCATATGGCTCACATCTGCCTCTGGTTTAACGTCCAGTAACGGCTTAAACGCATTCTATGAGTCGAGGATAAGCTTCCTATCCAATTTTCTTATAAATTGACAAACAGGGTCTTTTAAAGTCAAATTCCCAAGACTGTAGCGTTTTTCTTCATCCTTGAAGAGATTCCACAAATTAAGAATTTCACGATGCACCAATCCACAAGAATGCGTCTCAAGAGTCAATAAGATATCATCTAATGACTCCTTACTCAGTCCATTCTTAATGAAGAAAATTTTATCTTCTCTGTTTGCGGAAACCATCCCCAAAGAACATCATCGCTCGTTACAATCCCATCGCTCACATTTGAGATAGACTTGCAACTTTTTTGCTCTTTTCCTTTTAGAATATGAACTTCTTCTAAGACTTGGCATGTATGAGTCAAATGAAATTGAAGACTCACTTGCTAATCGGACCTTTACTTCAATTATCTAGCGTACATCTTCTGGCATACCTTTGTGCATTAACAGTCTCAATATTTCACATCAAACTTTGTAAATTTTTTTCAGAGCATTTTGAGGGAGGGAAGGAAAATGTTTTCTCAGGTTTGAAAGAATGACATCCATTTTAAAGGAGAAGAAGGATTCAATTATTTTGGGAAACTGAAAAACAAACCAACCTAAGAGTCACGGAGTACCGTATCTGCCACTTAACCGGCAACACAAAGAACTCATCAACTTGGTTTTTTCAGAAATGGTTTGAGCCTTTATCCATTGACTTTAAACACATTACCATTCCTAGGATTCACAATATCTACGGCCCCATGAGGATACACGTGTTTGACAACAAAAGGACCACTCCACCTAGATCTCAATTTTCCAGGGAATAGGTGCAGGTGAGAATCATAAAGCAGAACTTTTTGACAAATTTCAAAAGATTTTCTCAAAATTGTCTTGACTGTGGATTTTATTGGATTTGTCTTTTGACAATTTTCACAACTTTTACAAAAAGTATAGCTGTCCTTAAATAAAGTGGGCTAATAAAATCTGCACTGTAAGATTTTTGCAGCCATTTTTTGAAGAAAAGTGACCTCTACATGTTTCTGAGTGACAAAATTTAATGACTGTACCTACCTCACTGTCGGGCACACATCTCCGAAAGATTTGGTCAGGACAATATTTGAACAAGTATGGGTCATCCCAATAAAAATTTTCACCTCTATCAAAAATTTCCTTCTATCTTGGTGCGTCCATTAAGGCGACATCTTTCCTTCTTGTTCTTCAGAAAGAGACGAGGAAATTACTACAGGAAAGCTTTGCTTTTCTCCCAAAAATATGTACTTCAACCCAGCAGGTAATGGCTTTAGTTCCAGTGTGGGTACTTCTTCATAGGCATTATCATTCATGGGTTTTAGCTCTTCAAATCTTGGCTTCCATCCCTTGTACTCCATTGCCTGTGTACAATCAAGTAAAGAACATATTTTAGAGATGTCATCTTCTAATTGCATGCCTGAATCCAATGAATTGACTAAACAAATTTCTAATGGGTCAGAAGAACTCTTTGTTTGAAGATGATCATCTATAATGGCTTCAATTCCTTCAACTTCCTCCTTTTCATCAAGGACTTCCTGTGGTTGCTTGCATATTAAAAACATTGAGCTCCAGTGTCATGTTTCCAAATGTTAGCTTCACCACTCCATTTCTGCAATTTATCAAAGCATTAGATGTTGCTAAAAATGGACAGCCTAAAATAACAGGAATTGACTTGCAACTATCAACCATAGGTTTAGTATCCAAGACAATAAAATTCACAGGATATATGAATTTATCAACTTGAACCAACACATCTTCCACTATTCCTCTTAGAATTTTAATTGATCTATCTGCAAGTAGAAGAGTTACAGAAGTTAGTTTTAACTCACCTAAGTTGAGTTGCTGATAAACTGAATATGGAAGCAAATTGACACTAGCACCAAGATCAAGTAAAGCTTTTTCAATTTTATGTTCTCCAATAATGCATGAAACTGTAGGTCTACCAGGGTCTTTATATTTCAACGCATTATTATTTTGAAGAATGGAGCTTATCTATTCTGCCAAAAATGCTTTCTTTTTCACATTTAATTTCCTTTTAACAGTGCACAAGTCCTTCAAATATTTGGCATAAGAAGGAATTTGTTTGATAGCATCCAACAGAGGAATATTGATCTTCACTTGTTTCAAAATTTCAAAAATTCTAGTGTTATGGTCCAATTTCTTTGGATTATTCAATGCTTGAGGGAATGGGGGTGAAGGCGAGAGATTGGTCGCCTTTTGGTCAACTTCTTCATTTTCTTGGGGAATTGGTTCAACTTCTTTTTCACAAGGTTCGGGGATTTGTTTTTCAACAATCTTTCCACTCCTAAGAGTTATCACTGACTTGATTTAGTCAATTTGTTGGTTTTCTGAACTCCCCTCATTTAGACTGTACTGACCTTTAGGATTTGGTTGAGGTTGAGAAGGAAATTTTCCTTTCTCATGAATGGTGAGAGCAGAAGTAAGTTTGGCAAGAGTTTCTTTTATGTCAATCATGGTTTGATTGTTTTGTTTATTAATGACCTCTTGCTTTTCTATGAATGCATGCAGTGTTTCTTCAAGGTTTTTCCTATATGGTGGGACATAAGGTGCATATCCTTGAGAATTTTGAGAGTCTTGTTGTGCCTGAGGAGGTGGTGGTTGCACGAATTATGACTGAGTATTATTCCTCCAACTGAAGTTCGGGTGATTTCTCCATCCCGGATTGTATGTATCTGGTTTGAATCTAAAATTGTTGGCATTAAGTGGAAAGATAAAACATGATGGACTAGAATTTCAAGGTGGTTGCAAATATTCACGCATGGTTCACAACAGTTGATTTTCAGGTTCATCATGTACACTTTCATTGTCAGCCATTGTGTCAATTGTGTGTGATTGTGATTCAAACAAGTCAATATATAAAGTACCAGGGTTAATTTTAACTAAACGACTAGAATTTAAATCACGATACCAATTAAGCATAAATATATAAATAACTTAAATTAAATAAACAAAAATAATATACAAGCTGGTGGTGTAACCCACCATTAAATATTAACAAGGATGTGGTATAAACCAACCACCCAAAAATAAAAATAAAAATAAAAATAAAGTGCGAAAAATTAAAATACAGAAAATAAAGTGCAGAAAGTAAATTTAAATATGAAAGCCAGAGAGTGACAGAGCCCCACAGAGCAAAAAGAGAAGAGAAGAAGAATTATTATTTCATTAAGTTAGATTGCCAAAAAATAAATAACAGAAAAGTAAAAGGGAGAGTTTCCCCCACTAAGTTAGTGCGTAAAATAAAAGGGAGAGTTACCCCCACTGACGAAAAAAAATGACGAAAATAAAAAAAAATTAAAAAGCAAAAATAAATGACATAAATATAAAAGTTAGAAAGTTAGTATGTTAGCAAGTTAGTAAGTTAGAGAGTTAGTAAAGAAACCGAAGGATCGGCAAGCCGATCTTTTGCTCCGGTGAGGGAGAAGAGAGAATAGATTTTATTAAAGAAAATGAACCTCAATAAATTAAAACTTCAAATCAAGTCCCCGGCAACGGCACCAAAAACTTGACTGTGGGATTTAAGGATACAAACCCAAGTGCAGGTTGTCTCAAGTAATAAATTTCTCAGGAGTCCGAGGTCGATCCACAGGGAATTGATGAAGAAAAATCAATTGAGATAAGAAAAGGATTTGTCACAACACCAAAAGTAATAAAAGATGTTCACAAATGAATTTAAGAACTTGCTTGGGTTAGGAGATCCATTCTTGGTAATAAATTAAAGGTAAGATTATTTCTCTTTTTAACTCAATTGAAATCCACACACAACAAAGGTTCCAATTGAAAAATATAACATTCAAAGTTCAATTATATATGTAATCATATTATGATTACTTTAATTATCTACCAACATTTGTAAATGAGTTCAAGCATTTACTGTGCCAATCCTATTGTCTACAATAAATCAAGATCTCCATTAACAAAGAAGGTTTCTAAATTGATTGGAAACAAAATACAACACATGTAATGTCTATTTAATAATATATCATTTAAGCACAAGAAAATAGAATAATCTAACTTTATTTCATTACCAAGAGCTTCACTCTTTCACCCAAGCAACATGAAGATTTAGTTACTCATAGATAAGAAGAAAGAAAGAGAGAAGAAGAGGAAGATGAACATAGCTTCAATTTAGAACAAGAGAAAATTACAACAAAGGAAAACAATAAACAAGCATAACCACAACTTGTAAAAACTAAGCCTAACACCAAGTGCCCCACACTAAGTGCCCCCAATGGTCAACCAATGGTGCCTTTTATAGAGGATTAGGGATACAAAATGACAAGAGGGCTGATTAGGAGTAGGTGGATGAGTGGATGAATGAGTGGAAAATGCCAAATGATGAGGATAAGAGTGAAAAATCATTGAGATTTCTTGTCTCCGAAATCATTCATTGCTTAAGTCATTAATTCCGTCATTTTCGAGCTAAGTGATCAACCAAAAATTCATCCTACAGCTCAAGATATGACCCAATTACAACAGACTGTTCAGGCCCAGTTTCAGCACTTCTGTTTTGACTTTCAGACCCAATATCACCATCAAGGAGCCCGAATCAAGTTTTGTGTTCAACATGAAAGTTTTAGATCTGGGTCTTAACTTTCAAATGTCCAAATTTCAGCCCAAAATAATTCTTCCAACCTGATTTATGTTCTGATTACTGTACATTATTCAGGTTTCAGACACAAAACTCGTGTTCTATCTTCCAAGCCAAATTAGCTCCACTAGATGTTTGATTGAGACTTTGAGCTCTTCATCAAAGTTGTAGAGCTCTCTCTTATCTTTCCTACAAGGTAACATTCATAATTATCAAGCATTTAGAACTCAAGATATGGCCAAAATACAGAAACAGCGTAAGACCAAAATAGTGCTAAAAAAATCATTTAAGTCCAATTTGAGTCCGAACCTACAAAACCTAACTAGGCTTAATCAATTAAGTACATGGAGAGTGTAAATGACTAAAAATGAGGGTTTATTAATGTATAAATATGTGATCATCAAATTTCCCCACACTTAGCTTTTTGCACTCCTGGGCAAAACACATAAGACCAAAGTTAGGAGACAAAGAAAAATGATATAGACTCAAAAGCTAAAAACTCTAAAAAACTCGATGAAGCAAGAAGAGCAACAAGAAATTCAAGGGATCAAAGCACAAATGAGGTAACATTTCTTCACATCTCAAACCAACAAGCAAGGAAACTTCAGTTGAAAAGAATGAATCAAGAATGATAGATCATCGCAGAATTCACTCTCAATCTCTCACGTGTTTAAAAGGTAAGTATTTCACTCTATTCAACTCATGAACAATTGCACTACCATAAGCTTGCTTATCTTCTACTTCTCCGCTACTCAAAACGCATGCATACAAAAATCAAGAGGACTTTATTCAAGGTTGTAATGGAGTCATGATAAAGGAGAGGGAATAATATGAAAAGATAAATACCAAAGAGAATAAAAGAGCATTATGGTACAGTTAGAGTGGAGAAAATGTTTGAGAACATTCATCATAAAGGACAATCACTAATTTTTGACTAATGTTTTGTTGAATATCAATCCCAAATTGGTGAATTGAATTCATTGTTAGACTCGAACATTCTCCTTTTCTTCCTGTTGTTTCCAAGCATCCATCTTTATTCTGATAATCCTTTGATTGCAACGGTGGTCAATAATTTTTTTTTTTGATCATTTTGCACACACACCCCCACACTTGTTCAAGAACAAGGTCAATGCTCTCTTATTCCCTAAGGTTGGGTAAAAGCATGTTTTTTTTTTGAAGGATGAAATGAGCTTAAAACAAGGAATGGTCAAACAAGTTCAAAGGGGTTACACAATGGAAAGTATACAAGGATGGCTATTTAGTCAAAGTAGCTATTTCAAAATGCCTCAATCATATTAATGTATGCATGTGAAAATGTAGCCTAAAAAAGAATCAAAGCAAGTTCTAGAGTAACAATTCCATGAGTGAAAATCACAAAAGAAGGAATAGAATGGTACAGATATTGAATCCATTCATCAATGGGCTCAAAATCTCATAAGGCATATTTCTATCATTCTCAATCCTTCATATCCAAGCTTGTGATTTTTAAGAAAGAAGACAATTTATGCTCAAATCCAAGAATCCATTTGCTACTTCTACACAAAATAATTTTTCCTTAACTAAGATACGTCTCAAGAGTAATAAATTGTTTCCAAAATTTACTCCTTACTCTGCCATCCTTAATTGATTTTACTACAAATAGGTTTTTGACAATCATCTCACTAAACATACTTCCCAATTTAAATGCATCTCAGGAATGAAATTACTTCTTACTCTGCCATCATTCATTAGTTTAGTAAGTCCATGACAATCATATCATACTTCCCAAAAAAGAAAAGAAAAAAAATTGGTAGTCAACTATCCTTCCCCCCCAACTGGATCACAACATTGTCCTCAATGTTAAAATATAGATGAGTAAAGGATAGAAGATATTACCTGTTGGAGAAATCTGACACAAATCTAAACAAAAACAATGTACGATAAATAAAATCAAAAGTAAAGAAAAGCTATAAACGAAGTGTCAAATCTGGCTCCTTTTTCATCTTGTTTCCCTCTTTGCCTCATGCTGACCAATCTATCTGAGCTATTGCTGGATCAGGATCAAAGATCAAAGGTAAAGGAATTTTTTATTTTTGTGACTTCATGAAAACCATCAGGGTAAAGAAGTCTAGAAACCCCTGAAGGACCCTGTTCAAAGGATCGTCTGTCAAAAACCAAAATACAGTAAAATCATACAAAAATAAAAGAAATGTAATAGCAAATGATGACATACCTGTATGTACAGCTTTCATGTCGTATCTTTATACTGCGCGTCATGAGTGCAGTAGTGGCATATCTTTATGATTCCTTTAATTATCTATCAACATTTGTAAATGAGTTCAAGCATTCACTGTGCCAATCCTATTGTCTATAATAAATCAAGATCTCCATTAACAAAGAAGGTTTCTAAATTAATTGGAAACAAAATACAACACATATAATGTCTATTTGATAATATATCATTTAAGCACAAGAAAATAGAATAATCTAACCTTATTTCATTACCAAGAGCTTCACTCTTTCACCCAAGCAAGATAAAGATTTAGTTACTCATAGATAAGAAGAAAGAAAGAGAGAAGAAGAGAAAGATGAACATAGCTTCAATTTAGAACAAGAGAAAATTACAACAAAGGAAAACAATAAACAAGCATAACCATAACTTGTAAAAACTAAGCCTAACACCAAGTGCCCCACACTAAGTGGCCCTAATGGTCAGCCAATGGTGCCTTTTATAGAGGATTAGGGATACAAAATGACAAGGGGACTGATTAGGAGTTGGTGGATAAGTGGATGAATGAGTGGAAAATGCCAAATGGTTAGGATAAGAGTGAAAATTCATTGAGATTTCTTGTCTCCGAAATCATTCATTGCTTAAGTCATTGATTCCGTCATTTTCGAGCCAAGTGGAATCACCCAAAAATTCGTCCTATAGCCCAAGATATGACCCAATTAATACAGACTGTTCAGGCCTAGTTTCAGCACCTCTGTTTTGACTTTCAGACCCAATATCACCATCAAGTAGCCCGAATCAAGTTTTGTGTTCAACATGAAAGTTTTAGATCTGGGTCTTAACTTTCAAATGTCCAAATTTCAGCCCAAAATAATTCTTGCAGCCCGAGTTATGCTCTGATTACTATACACTATTTAGGTTTCAGACACAAAACTCGTGTTCTGTCTTCCAAGCCCAATTAGCTCCACTAGATGTCTAATTAAGACTTTGAGCTCTTTATCAAAGTTGTAGAGCTCTCTCTTATCTTTCCTACAAGATAAAATTCATAATTATCAGACATTTAGAACTCAAGATATGGCCGAAATACAGTAACAGCGTAAGACCAAAATAGTGCTAAAAAAATCAATTAAGTCCAATTTGAGTCCGAACTTACAAAACATAACTAGACTTACTCAATTATGTACATGGAGAGTGTAAATGACTAAAAATGAGGGTTTATTAATGTATAAAATATGTGATCATCATAAAGATAGAGGTTTTACAAGAGAATAACTCAAATATGTTTTTAATCTTTATAAATAGTTCTTACATGCTAAATTGCCTAAGAAACATGTTTTGAAAAGCTAGTCATGGTAGTAGTTCAAAGCTATGAAAAATAGTCAAGTTTGAGTTTTGAAAAGTTTGACCTTTGGTTACTCTTTTGATCATGACTTTCACAACACCCACCGTAGGGTATCACATTTTATATTAATTATTACCGAATTTCCCTAAGTTATAAAATAATATATTATTATACAAATGCGAGTTATAAAATTTTTTGATGTTGATAATATAAACTTACTGGAATATAAAAATACCAAACAGTATCACCAATTAATTTACATCATATACATAACATAGGTACTGACAATATTGAATATATACATATGAAGTTCTCAAAAGAAATAAACATTACTATAACCATTACTACTGGCCCAAGTATACATGCCTATGGAGCAGAACCCTCAGACGGATTCTCGTCAGGATCTTCTTCTGTCTCCTCAGAAGATAAAAACCCCAGGTGATAGGTAGTCCTACGGACAGGAGTCCGGGCGACGTCACTACACTGGCTTCCCTAGGGGTGCAGTAATGACTGTAATGCCCCTTTTTCTTATCTCCGAAGAAGGAACGTCACACCATAATGTAGAGAAACAAAATAAATTGCAGAAAAATAATAAGTACGTTAATTAATTAAGACCCAGTTCATTTTTAACACATGATTAAATAATTTGCACTTTTGAATGATAAAATAATCAAGTATTGAAATATGTGTACATATTTTTCTTTCTTTTTTTTTTCTTGAACCAATAATAAAGAAAGAATAATAATTACAAATATAATAAAATTGACACAGAATTGAAAATCATACATTCACAATATATATATTATATGCATCAGCTTGTTTAATTACATCATAAATTATACAAAAAGTAAAAGATGTACCCACCTGAATTAATACAAATATACACTCATTAAATACGGCAAAACATCAGGCTTCCCCAAAAAGATAAACAATTAGCCATCAGTAGCCACCGACAGTTTCAACCCCTAAGACTGACGAGAAGGGACCATAGCCGGGTCCTCCTCAGGGTCTTCCTCATCTGATGAAATTACCATCGGAGCGACCGAATTTCGGGCAAAAGCCCGAGCAGTGGAGAGGAAAGAGTCCTCTTGTGGGGTGTAGTACATATCAACCTACATATCACTAATGGGTAAGTAAAACTATAAAATGACAAAAGCAGTGAAATCGAAAACAGAAGGGTCATAGCAATCCTAAGCTAAAGACACCGTCAGCTCCCCGCGGTAGACGCATCGGTCCGTCTGCACATGTATGTGCCAGCAATCGGGCCCTCCATGGAAGGTCATCCTGACGTACCCCAAAAATCGGTGTGGGCATGATGACATCCTCAGCAAGCTCTAGTCGTAGTGCAGCCAAAAACCTGGAAACTCAGGTGTTTCCTTTTCTTCCTCACAAACGTCTTCTCAGAAGTATACAAATAAGCAGAAATACAAAAAATACAGAAAGAGGTGAGACACCTAGCTTTTATTACCAATATGGTAGTGAGAAAACAGAATGGCGCTGGATGCCCACATATCAACACAGTTCAAATATCCAATCACAATGATAATTAAAACTTACAGTAAAAGCAGAACAACAATAAATAACAGTAAGGATTCGCAATATCAGGCAGACAACATCAATATTTCCAACAATCAACAGTTCAAGTAATCAGAATATTATTGCAGTAATAAGAACAGATATTTTTTCACAGTTATAACTCATACTTAATGAATTATGAGACTGACAGTTCACAATACAAATAGTCCCAAGTTCCTACTCTATGGAGCTAGACATAAAGATTTTCGGAGTGAATGATCAAGAAGTTATGCCAGTATCTCGTTAGCCTTAAAAATAGTGTGCTCATCTCACAAAAATATTTGCGCAATACGACTTATATATGGCACCTCAACAGTTGTTCACGATATAGGACAGCGTCTCAGTCTGGATCGTCGGTGTGTTTGCATCGGTCTATCCCCCACAGCCCCAGTGGAGCTACCACTGTCTATTGTGAGACACCCACGCCTTGACGCCCCTAGGGCCAACCACTATGACCCTACGCTTAGTCTACTCGCACCCGCACATAGGTATTATTCATACTCCTAGGCATACATCACCTTTCCAACAATGTCCAACGGATAACACATATGCATGATGACATAATATATATCATGTATGTTTATCAATGATACATTTATCATAAAGTATATCACAATGGCATATATTTATTCCTCAATATCAACACGTCATGATTTCGTCAAATACTTAGTTCCACATAGGAACTCACAACAACATAGAACTAATTCTCAATATCAACATATATACATATACATTGTTCCACACATACCAAAGTTTCCATATTATGGATCCTACATTTTTCAATGTCCTAAGTCTTGATCAATTATAAGATTTTTCTTTGGGCTAATAAAACTCTTCCAAACCATGGCCTCTATGGACCATTACTAACTCAATTTCTTCCATTATAAGTACCAGTCCTTAAATGTTCGATTGCATCGGTTTTATTACTCACATTTTTAATTCTAACCCTTAACAATTTGGGCCAAAACCGTGGCCTCCCAAGGTCACTAAGGTTCCAATTTTTTCTTCATATTTTGCATTAGTTACTTGATACCTAATCACTTAAATTTTATTTTACTCAAAATCAATCCAATCCCTTAAATTCCAAGCCAAAACCGTGACCTAACCTTAGTGTAGAAAGCCTTCAAATTTTCCATCCATTCGTTCTAACATTTCCAAACATTCCAACACCACCAATACATTCAAAATCATTATTAAATCATCAACATCAATTAAGAACACATACACACGTAAAATCACCAATTAAAGCAAGCATACAATTATGGATTTCTCCATCAAACAATCACACAAAGTCTCCTCACCACCAATAATGGTACAAGTGAGTAAATCTCCCTCTTACCTAAAGGAAGAACAAGAAAATGGTCTCCTATTAGCTCGTTGGTGATTTCAGTTTTGAGCTTCCAAAACCCTAAAATTTTCCAACACAAAGAATCAATATTAAGCTTGGTAAAAGATGGTTCTTTGGTCTCCAATGAAGCCATAGAACACGAAAATGGAGAAAAGAAAGAAGAAAAATGGAAACTTTACTTTAAAGTTTAAAGCTTTGCCTTGGAAGACAATGAAGGTGAAGATAGATTTTGAAGAAAGTTTCTAAATAGAAAGTGTAAAGGAGGTTGAGGTGAGTGTAGAAATGGTGTTAATGAAAAGAAAAGTGAAGAGAAATGGTCACTAATGGTGGCTGCAAAACAGTGGCCAAGGAGGAGAAGAAGAGAGAAGGAAGAGAGAAAATGAAGATGAAATCTAGAGAGAGAAATGGATAGATGAAAAATGAGTGAAAATGATTAAGTTTATTAAGTGTGTGTGAGTAAAATTTTACTCCCCTTGGGCTATGGGTGTCGCGACAATGGAGAGAGAGAAGAGGTGGGGAGGCTTCTCCAACAAGCCAAGGGCATACTTGTCTTTTGGTGGTCAAAGCTTATCAAAGAAGCTTTGATTAAAATACACTCAATTTGAATAAAAATAGATTTGATTAGACATAAAGTGGATTACATTAGGATAATGTGATAGAGTTTTTAATACATGATATTATCCAATGGACAATTGTTACAGTTGATAGAAGTCAGTATTAATTATCCAGTAGATAAAATTTACACAGCGACTCATAATTTTATTAGATAAAATTTCTCGAAAAATGTAAAACCTCGTAAACCGTGTCCAATCTTAGGTTTAGTAAGATCACTCGTCGACGTTTCCACAGATCAAGGTTCTCGGGAAAAATATCTCATTTTCCCGACTCCGCTCAGTTTGCACACAAAATGAGAAATAATATTAAAATATTTCGCGTTCTCAGAAAAATCTAAAAAAATTCTCAAAAATCACAAATATTATAAAATGAATATTTATAATGAAATAAATAAATTTTGGGGTGTTACAACGACCACCCCAAAACTGTCTAATGGACAGAGGAAACTCTAGGTGTTCATACACATCAACAGAAAAGAAAGGAACTTTGTGATATATCCTACTTAGAGATACTGTCAACTCTCGAACATAAATAAGACCCTCCTCATCAGGGCTGAGATGCTAGGCTTCAGCGTCACTACAAAATAGCAACCTCACATAACCAAAGTGTAACACCCTCCTTAGGATGCCACATTTATAACAAATTAAAATAAAACCTTACCCAAGTTATAAATCATTTATTTACATATAATAATATAAGTTGTAAAAATTTTCTTTTTGTACATTATATCATTAAATAAAATAAACAGAGCATGAAAAAAAATAAACTATTAAATACACACCATAATTATACATATGATTTTGTTATAAGGATACAAATATTTACATACTACAAACCGTTTAGCAAAGCAGTAAACTATTTAGCAAAATAGTAAACTATTTGACTCATAACAAACTGCAAACTAGCCCAAGTGCACATCTAAAAGTTCTGATCCTCCGAAGGATCCTCCTCTGTGAGATCATCGGAAGATAGAAATCTCGGATGTCGTGCAGCCTTACGGATAGGAGTTTGTGCTGTCGACATACTACTAAGCTCACTAGGGGCATGGTAACGTCCACCCCAATAGCGCTTAATAGATAAGGGCAACTCCAAATGTACACAGATAGTAGTAGAAAACATAAGGACTCCATTATATTCCCTACCAAGGGACACAGTTAAACATCCCACATATACAACCGACTCCCTATCAGCTTGTAGACGCCAGGCTTCAGTGTTGGTGTATGCCCTAGTGGCCAATACGTTTTGTTTGTATTTACATACATTATATTATGCTATTTTATATAAGGCATTTCATTTATTATGTTTTTTTTTGGTAAACATGATAAAGTCCTTAGAATAGTAAATTTGATACCATAGGACATCAAGTGGATGACTTGATCGTGAGATCCTATTGGATAAAACACTATTCTTAAATGTCCCTAGTCAAGTATTATTGTTAATTAGGACAACAATAATGCTTTGAGACTAGTATGTGCGTAGAGCCCGATGACCACATCTCACGGGTCATGGATATGAGATATCAAGTCTACACATAGATACATATTAGAGTAATGATGTATTGGACAGACCCGCCATGAGAACGCTACGTGGATCGTTACGTGAGTGTCATAAGCAATTCTCATAGTGATAATGGTGTATGTGGTCCTTTGACTGAAATCACTACGATTCCTACATGAGGAGTTGTGTGTTTTAATGCCATCAAACGTCATCTCGTAACAAGATGATTATAAAGTTGGTTATTAGACATACCGCGATACATGTGGAGGGATGTGAGTGACCTAGATGGGATTTGTCCCTCCTACATAACAGAGTGATATCTTCGGCCCCCACGATTGAGTGAGACTATGAAATGCATGGCCATGCTCAAATGAGTCAATATGAGATATTGATCTCATTTGTCATTACTATGTCTACTCGGGAATCAAAGAACGAAGATTGAACTAAACAAGGGTGACACGTTCCATGCCTTGTGTTCAATTTGGATATCCGGACAAAGGGACTAAACTACACGGAAACATTGGTCACAGATAGGTTATGTCAAATCACCGACATTCTCATTACTTGGGTAGCATGATGTGTTGCTAGATACCGCTCATCGTTTGTAATATTAAAATGAGATTTTAATATTACTACCAACGTCATGAGAACCGCAGGGTCGCACACTTAGAACAGACTAAATTGGAGTAATCGAATCCAAGTTGGACTCGGATTCAATTGTGGGCCTAACTCATGACAGATGGGTTTAGGGTTGCACCACTTACCTTGCTTGCTCACACTCACTTAAGGCAGCCACTATTATAAATAGTATCGCTAAGGGGGCTGCTACTAGGTTACATCACAACCCTAGCCGCACCTACGAGAAAGTGAGTGAGAGATAGTGAGGTCTTCTTCTCCTCTCTTCGCAGCCTAGCACTACGAAACAGAGGCGTGACTCCTTTTGCAAGTACTGTTCGTGTGGATACCGCAGAAACATCGTCGCTATTACGGTGTTGGTGATTCACCTCGCTTGTGTCCATCACGCTTCAAGAGGTAAAATTTTAAAACCTCGGATTATGGATTTTTCGCATGGATCTGTGAGGGAATTCTGTTATTCCGCATTGCGAGACTTTGATCCGCAAATTCCCAACAAAGTGGTATCGAGCCACTTGCGAAACCATGATTCGGTTTTTCGCTTTTCTTGTTATATGCGATAACATGATTCGATTACTACATTTCTTTTTTTTTTTTATAAAAGATATGATCTTTATATGTTATTTCGAAACCGTGAAGATGTTCATATGTTTTGCGAAAATTGCGAAAGCTTTTCGTTTCGCATTTTTCGGTATATATATATGTGATATGTATGAATGAAAATCGTTTTGAATGCTTTCGTTTTTGCGTTTTTTCTGGTATATACATATGTGATATGTATGTTTCTCAAACCTGTTTTGAATGCTTTCTATTTTACGCATATTTTATGTATGAATGCGATATACACACAGCCGCGACACAAGGTTTTGGAAACCTTGTTTCGTTTTGCGACGGCCATGAAGCTTCCTCATGACATGAAGTGTTCATGTCTTCACGCATTCTGGAAACCTTGTTTGGATAGGCGATGACGGTGTGAGGAACCCTGCGGCACATGAAGCGTTCATGTGTTTGCGGGCCTTAGGGTTCAAGTGTTGTTGCCCCTAGCCGTCATAGAGGGGGAGGGGTCCAACTCGAATTTTTGTTCAAGTAACCGGTGGTGGTACATGAATGAAAATTTTTGAGCGGGCGCTGCCCGCACCCCAAGGCGGCCTCCCCTTGACCCCCCCCGCCAAGACCGAGCAATGGACCCCTTCAAGTATTGCCCGAACCCCGTTTCGTGGTGTGTGATATTCGAAAGTGCAATATTCAAAACTATTTTTAAAATTCACAAAATAATAATGTGTTATTGCCTTGTGTTTATGTATTATTAGAGATGCATGGTGCATGGTTATGGCCTTAGTCTTTATTTTATGTTATTTTGGTTATTTTAAATACGACTGCGTGTCGTGCCTTTCTCTCTACATTCTGATTGTACATTCTCTTCTCATCTAACTCCCCTCGAATGTAAAAGAGGTTTCTATAATGTAATCTTCATGTGGAGACAAGGAGACGACATCAAGTGAGAACGTTGGTGGGAGACGCTTGGTGAAGCTGACATTTATTAATGTTACTCTCTTAGAGGCCATAACCATGTCACATTTATTATATGCTTTATATGTATGAGATGCATGGATAATGTTTATGGTATGATTAACAAGTTTAATAAATGGTGAGATCTAATAATAAAATTCCCTCAAAGAAAATATTAAGTCATTATGTGATGCCTTCCAATGCGTGGCACTCGTCAAGACTAATATCGATCAAGTGTAGGTCTGCCAAAGCAGTGGTGCCTTTATCTATATTAGTAAGATGCGATAGGATAATAGTAATATCCAATTGTCAACCATTGGGTTTGACTTAACTAGGCCATTTCAATAGGATTGAAGGCTTAGAGGCATGAAGTTGGGCTTTAGTCCATTAGATGGATTAGAATAAGTGTTATTCACCCAACTATCCAAGAGTTGCATGTGATGTAATTGGAAAGAGTTTCCTACCTAAATAACTGAATTTTGGGCGATCACCAAAGCCGACTCAAAACTAGGTGAAATATGGATCTTGGCCCACTAGGAAATCTTCCAATGGGATTTTCCAAGTCAATCTTTGAGGGTCATTGATTTGAATAAAATAGTGGGAGACGTATTTAATTAAAAGACCTTGTTAAATATGTTTATAGCATAATACTTATATTTTGCATATTTCGTTGATAGATTACCATGGCAACAAACACATCAAGTAATCTATCATTGCGATCGGTCCTTGAGAAGGACAAGTTGTGCGGGACAAATTTCCTAGACTGAGTACGGGAACTTGAGGATTATCCTCAAGCAAGAGAAAATGTATGTTTTAGAACAACCTATTCGAACCACCTCTTTGCTAATGCCCCTAGAGTGAAAGAGATGCTTATAAGAAGCATCAAGATGATGCCTTGGACATTGGATGTCTAATGCTAGCCACCATGAACTCGAGCTCCAAAAGCAACACGAGAACATGGAAGCCTACGATATGATCGTACACCTCAAAAAGCTCTATCAAGAGCGAGGCTAGACATGAGAGATATGAGGTCTCCAAAGCACTCTTTCAAGTGCAAGTGGTAGAAGGAAGCCCCTGTTGGTGCTCATGTACTCAAGATGATTGGGTACATTGAAAACCTTGAGAGACTCGGTTTTCCTATGGGCCAAGAGTTGGCCACCGACTTAGTCCCGCAATCGTTGCCGAGAGAGTTTTAGTCATTTTGTCATGAACTACAACATGAATGAAATTGACAAATCACTACCAGAGCTGCTAAGCATGTTGAGAAGTGCTGAGCAGAACATAAACAAAGGCAAAGGAAAGGCCATAATAATGATGGTCCATAAGAATAAGGGCAAGAAAAAGCAGAAAAAGCCCCGGGACAAGTGGAAGGGTAAGGGCAAGGAAAAGTCCAAGCCTAGTACTTCGGCTTGAAACCAAAGTGGGTGGAGTGGCTAAGGAAGGTACATGCTTCCACCGCGGTCGACCGGACATTGGAAGAGGAAGCTGTGCCAAGTACCTAGAGGAGCTCAAGAAGAAGAAGGAAGTGAGACTTCCACTTCGGTATTTTTGTTATAGAAGTCAATTTATCTACTTCTACATCATGGGTATTAGATTTGGATGTGGATCTCACATTTGTGTAAATGTGCAGGATCTAAAGAGCAAGAGACCATTGACTAAGGGCGAAGTCGACCTACGAGTGGGAAATGGAGCAAAGGTTCTTTGCACTAGCCGTAGGGACTTATTTATTAGCTTTGCCAACCTGGGCTTGTAATTGAATTGGATAATTGTTATTTTGTGCCTCGCTATTAGCGGGAATATCATTTCTGTTTCTTGTTTGGACAAGAAGGGTTTTACTTTTATAATTAAGAACAAAAGTTGTTCTCTTTATTTGAATGATATTTTCTATGGTAGTGCACATTTGAGTAATGGACTTTATGTCCTTGATCTCGAAACGCCCATTTATAACGTAAATACAAAGAGGTTCAAGTCAAATGATATGAACCCGACTTATCTCTAGCATTGTCGTTTAGGCCATATAAATGAGAAACGCATTTCCAAACTCCATAAAGATGGATTCTTGGACTCGTTTGATTACGAATCATATGAGACATGTGAATCTTGTTTATTGGGAAAGATGACTAAGGCCCCATTCATTGGACAAGGTGAAAGGGCTAGTGATCTTTGAGCCTCATACATAGTGATGTATGTGGGCCACTAAACACACTAGCTAGAGGCGGTTTTCAGTACTTCATTACATTTACTGATGATTTCAGTAGATATGGATTTGTATATCTTATGAAGCACAAATCAGAATCCTTTGAAAAGTTCAAAGAGTTCAAGAATGAAGTACAAAACCAACTTAGCAAGAGTATTAAAATCCTTCGATCAGATCGATGAGGTGAATACTTAAGCCAACAATTTGATGATCATTTGAAAGAGTGTGGGATAATATCTCAACTCACTCCTCCTGGAACACCACAATGGAATGGTGTTTCTGAAAGGAGGAACCGGACCTTGTTGGACATGGTCCGATCTATGATGAGTCATGCAGACCTTCCAGGCTCTTCGGGGACATGCTCTTAACAGCGGCTTTCACACTTAACCGTGTTCCATCTAAGACGGTTCAAAGACACCATATGAGATGTGGACCGGGGAGACGACCCAAGTATGTCTTTTATGAAGATTTGGGGTTGCGAAGCTTATGTGAAACGTCAAGTTTCTGATAAGCTTGGCCCAAAATCAGATAAATGCTTCTTTGTGGGGTATCCTAAGGAAACCAAGGGATACTATTTCTATAATCCTACCGAGGGCAAAGTGTTTGTCGCACGGACTGCTGTATTCCTAGAAAAGGAGTTTATCTCCAAAGGAATCAGTGGGAGGAAAGTAGAACTTGAAGAAATTCAAAGTTCACAAAGTAGCAGCGAACCAATGGTGGAAATAGAGCAGCCTCCACAAGTCGTTGTGGAACCACAATCTGCTCTAGTAGCACAAGACCCGCGTAGGTCTAACAGGATACGTCGTCAACCAGAGAGATATGGATTTCTCATGACTCAACAAGGTGACGTATTACTCATGGATCAAGATGAGCCTGTGACTTACCAGGGAAGCCATTATTGGCCTAGAATCGAAAAATGGCTTGAGGCCATGAGATCGAAATGGAATCCATGTATACCAACCAGGTATGGACCTTGGTTGACCCACTGAAGGGATAAAACCCATTGGGTGCAAGTGGGTTTTTAAGAAGAAAATCGACATGGATGGTAATGTGCATACCTTTAAGGCGCGATTGGTGGCTAAAGGTTTCAAGCAAATTTATGGTGTAGACTATGATGAGACTTTTTCCCCGGTTGCGATGCTTAAATACATTCGGATCTTGCTTGCTATTGCAACATACCATGATTATGAAATCGGCAAATGGATGTCAAAACTGCTTTCCTTAATGGAAATCTTCTCGAGGATGTGTACATGACACAACCCGAGGGTTTTGCCACTCCACGAGGATGCTACAAAGGTATGCAAGTTGCAACGATCTATTTATGGATTGAAGCAAGCTTCCGAAAATTTGGAATCTTCGTTTTGATGATACAATCAAACAGTTTGGTTTCATCAAAAATGAAGAAGAATCTTGTGTCTACAAGAAGGTTAGTGGGAGCACAGTTGTCTTTCTAGTATTGTATGTAGATGACATACTACTAATTGGAAATGACATCCCTACCCTACAGTCCGTAAAGACTTGGTTAGGGAAGTGCTTTTCTATGAAGGACTTAGGCGAAGCCACCTATGTATTAGGTATCAGGATCTATAGAGATAGGTCGCAGAGATTGCTTGGTCTAAGTCAGAGTACATACATAGACAAAGTGTTAAGACGATTTAACATGCATGAATCCAAGAAAGGACTCTTGCCTATGTCGCATGGTATAAGCCTATCTAAGGCTCAATCCCCTTCCACCCAGGATGAGAGGGATCGCATGAGTAAGATTCCATATGCATCTGCAATTGGATCTATCATGTATGCCATGTTATGTACTCGACCAGATATCTCGTATGCTTTGAGCATGACGAGCGGTAATCGATCCGGTGAGAGTCACGGAGTCTTTGTCAAAAACATCCTTAAGTACTTGAGAAGAACTAAGGATTCGTTTTTGGTATATGGAGCCGAAGAGGAACTAGTAGTAAAGGGTTACACTGATGCTAGCTTCCAAACCGATAAGGACGACTCAGATCGCAATCGGGTTTTGTTTATTGCCTGAATGGTGGGGCCGTGAGTGGAAGAGTTTCGATTCTACCACGAGGTGAGTATATTGTCGCCTCCAATGCAAAGAAAGGAGGCCGTTTGGATTAGAAAGTTCATTATTGAGCTTGGTGTAGTTCCTAGCATTGTGGACCCAGTGGACCTCTATTGTGATAATAATGGAGCCATTGCACAAGCTAAGGAAGATCACACCAGCCGATCCAAACATATACTTAGGCGCTTCCATCTCATTCGAGAAATCATTGATAGAGGAGATGTGAAGATATGCAGAGTACCAACAGATGATAACATTCTTTGATCCACTGACGAAGCCTCTGCACGCAAACAGAAGCATGAGGGTCACACTAGGTCTTTAGGCATTAGAAATATGCCTGATTGGCTCTAGTGCAAGTGGGAGATTGTTGGTGTATGCCCTAGTGGCCAATACGTTTTGTTTGTATTTACATACATTATATTATGCTATTTTATATGAGGCATTTCATTTATTATGTTTTTTTTTGGTAAACATGATAAAGTCCTTAGAATAGTAAATTTGATACCATAGGACATCAAGTGGATGACTTGATCGTGAGATCCTATTGGATAAAACACTATTCTTAAATGTCCCTAGTCAAGTATTATTGTTAATTAGGACAACAATAATGCTTTGAGACTAGTATGTGCGTAGACTGATGACCACATCTCACGGGTCATGGATATGAGATATCAAGTCTACACATAGATACATATTAGAGTAATGATGTATTGGACAGACCCGCCATGAGAACGCTACGTGGATCGTTACGTGAGTGTCATAAGCAATTCTCATAGTGATAATGGTGTATGTGGTCCTTTGACCTGAAATCACTACGATTCCTACATGAGGAGTTGTGTGTTTTAATGCCATCAAACGTCATCTGTAACAAGATGATCATAACGTTGGTTATTAGACATGCCGCAATACATGTGGAGGAATGTGAGTGACCTAGATGGGATTTGTCCCTCCTACATAACAGGAGCGATATCTTCGGGCCCCCTGATTGAGTGAGACTACGAAATGCATGGCCATGCTCAAATGAGTCAATATGAGATATTGATCTTATTTGTTATTACTATGTCTACTCGGGTGTCGTGCAGCCTTACGGATAGGAGTCTGTGCTGTCGACATACTACTAAGCTCACTAGGGGCATGGTAACGTCCACCCCAATAGCGCTTAATAGATAAGGGCAACTCCAAATGTACACAGATAGTAGTAGAAAACATAAGGACTCCATTATATTCCCTACCAAGGGACACAGTTAAACATCCCACATATACAACCGACTCCCTATCAGCTTGTAGACGCCAGGCTTCAGAACCTCCATGAAACACGAGTTTCACGAATCCCAGAAAACTTAGCAGTGACATAACGCGTCAGAGTCAATCCAAACAATATGGATGATCTAGAGGCTTGCCCTCCTCGCACTGATCACTCGGATGTTGTTCCTCCTCGTACTGACAATGAGGAGGTTACTCCTCTTCACCTTCCTCACAATCTTTATCGAACATAAATAATAATATAGAAAATGTATACAAAGAAGTGAGACAATCTACATCATTACCAGCATGGCAGTATAGAAAATGACAGTACATACTAATATAACATTCAATATGTCAAATCATATTATCACAACATACATAATATCTCAGACCAAATATAAATATCTCTTAATGATGCAGACCACATATGCAGATGTACACAGACTCGTTCCTACTCCATGGAGCTAACCACAACTTTCAGAGAGAATGACCTAGTAGATCTGCCTATAACTCCGACTGCCCCAGCCAAATATTACATAGTCAAAACGTCGTGTACAACAGGCATTGTTCCAGATAGTCTAAGCTAGATCGTGATTAAGAATAGTGCTTTGTCAAGATCGCTAGTGTGTTGCTTGTTACTATGGCCCAGAGGAGCTACCAACTATCCCTATGTGGAATCTTCCGTACACTAACGCCTCCAAGTTCACTCAATGAACAACACTACACTTATCGCACCCGAACTACGGTGTAATTCATCTCTTAGGCAACTTACCAATATTAACTAAATTGGCACATTTCTCTATGCATGGTGCATGAGCCAAAATACACATATCACAATATTGTTATTTCTCACAAACACACACCATTACTTGGCAGTACCATTTTTTAACACAACCGGGTCCACCACTTTAACTCAACAGCAAACCGCTGTCATTCTCAATCGCGTAAATATTTTATCACATTCTCATAATCACGCAACCTTTTTCTAACATTTTCAAATCGCGTAAATATTTTCTGAAGTTTTTTAAATCGCGTAGCATTTTAAAAACATTTTCTCAATCGCGTAACGTTTTTAAATCTTTTTCTCAATCGTGTAACATTTTTAAATCGTTCTCTCAATCGCGTAGCTTAAAAATCATTATTTTAAATACGTGTCAGGCTTTTCTAATATTTTTCAACTACGCAAAGTATTTCTTTACTTTCTAAATTATAGTTTGAACTTTCTCCATTATATATTTATTTTTAGCTTTATTTACAGCATTTCATCTTGAAAAATCCTTTAAATAGTATTTTCTATTGTTTCCATTAAATTTTACCCTTCTTGGAATTAACCAATATTTACAGCTCGAAACTTGCTAAAGTGCTTTAAAACCCAAAGGGTGAGCTATACGTTAGTACTTTTCAAGTGTTTATTTTATTTCTCATCCTTATATAATTTCCCTAATTAAGCTTCTAAAATAATTTCATTCATTTTATTCTCTAAAATCCATTACATTAAGTTCTCTTTAATTTACATAATTCTATGCTTAGGAAATAATTTTGAATTAAAAACATCATAAGTAGGCATGTTGGCCAAAAATCATTTTATGCTTTAAAAACCATATTTAATTATTTTTCATCATCTAATCCCTTATAAAACTCTTAATCCAATTTGTTATTATTAAACCACCTAATCCATGCTTATAAAATAATTTAGGACACCTTGGTCCTCTTTGTGGTAGTGAAGTCATGAGCTTCATGTGTTCTTTGGAACAATCATGCAATTCCTCATCATGTTATTCACATCCTACTACATACAATAACTATCATGCTTTCATAAACACATATTAAAACATATATCAAAGCTATAAACATACTTGCATCAAAACTAATCACAAATAGGAAAAACTTTAAACAACCAAGAAAATGAATCCTTATGGATTCTTCATCACAAACACATCCATTTTCTCACCACCAATACATGGTTGATGAGATTAAATCTCCCTCTTACCTCTAAGGAAGACAAAAAGCCTTCTTGTTTGATCCTATGGATTTCGTGTAGCTCCGAAGAAAAACCCTAGCAAACTTAAACAATTTACAAAGTCATAAACTATGGTTGAAAAAAAAAACTATGGATCAATCATGGCTTAGAACTTCAAGAACAAGTTTAGAAACAAGAAACAAGGACTTTTACCATGTATAGAAGAAACTTTAACCTTGTTTTCCAAGTACAAGATGAATGATTTTGAAGAAACTTACTACATGAAAAGTGTTTAGAATGATGTTTAGATTTGAGAAGTGGTGTTGGATAAAATTTTAGAAAAGTGGAGGTATGAAAATGGTGTGATGGCCATGAGCTTCACAAAGGAGAAAATGAGAGAATTTTGGTGAACTTGCGTTAGAAAATGGATGAAGATGAAATAAACTAGCTAAGTGTCATCCTTAGCTCCTCCTAAAGCCTTATAGCCGTGGAGCTCCCAAAGGAGGTGGCCACTTTGGTTGACCACTCAAGACATCCTAATGGCCTTAGATGAGATCAATGGTTAATCTTCAAAGCTTTACCTCCAAGCTTGTTTCCTATAGGCTTAGAAAATCAAGTCATCAAGTTCTTGAATCTTCTTGGAGTGTCTTGGCCGAATTGCTCAATGGGAGAGCAAACCAAATTTTGGTTCATTTAGGTATCTAGTTAAGCTTAGATAAATCTAGTTAGATTTCTTAGTTACTTCGCTAACCATCTAGTTACTTAGGAATGACTCCTCCATTTCTTGAATATGCTAGAACCTTCTTGTAACTAAGGCTCTAATGGGTAGCAAACTAGGTTTGTTCCATTTAGTTACTACTTAGGCACTTTGGATTAACTTAGTTAAGTTTAGCTAACTTAGTTTGGTTTTCTAGTTACTAAACTAACTAGTCCAACCGCTTTTGTTGACTACTAACCATTGGCTTAGGAAATTCAAGTCAATATCGTTGACTAATTTCTATTGGTTCACCGAATTATAAGTCACACAGACTTTTTCAGTTCCTATTGTCCACTGGGCAGAAGCTATTGCTCTTAAGTTAGTAGGTACTGTCCACCGAATAATAAAATAATATTAAAATATAAAATATTTTTATTTCCTAGATAAATTCTAAAAATTAAAAGATTGATACATGTATCACTCGGAATTGAGTTTAGTAAGATCCCCCAGCTTCGAATAATCAGATAAAGATTTTTCCTAGCCCGAAAATTATTATTTTCCTGACTCGGAGTAAATTACACACAACAATCAAATACAGTCATGAAATAGTCAAAATAAATTTATAGCACACAGAAAACACAAAACAGTACATTTCAGACATTACTATAAATTAGCAAATTTTGGGGTGTTACTACACAATGAAACTAGGTCTCGACGCCATAACAAACAAAATAACTCTAATAGAACTGCATTGCTCCCGCCTCCTCTTCTTCACCATCTTTACCAAACATAAACATAAACAGAACCATACAATAAAGAGGTGAGATCACCTACACCATTACCATTATAGCAGTAGAGAGACAGGAATGACAGTAATGTCATACAGATATAGCAAACAATGAATATAGTCATGGCATCAAGGATTAATCAATATTAACAAATAAAATATCACAAAGATATATATATATATATATATATATATATATATATATATATATATATATATATATATATATCTATACACTATACTATACTATACTATACACATGCATACAGACTCAATTTCCTACACCATAGAGCTAAACACAAGTCAGAGAGAATGATTTAGAGCTAAACATATAAATTTTTATCAACGTGCACATCAGGCATTATATAAGATAGTCTACACTAGATCTTGATTAAGAATAGTATCTCAGTCCGGATCGTCGGTGCATTGCATTGGTTTAATCCATGGTACAATGGGACTACCAACTACCCATTATGGAAAACCCGCACCCCGATGCCCCCAAGGTCAACAAGTGACCTACACTATGCCTATCGCACCTGCACTAAGGTATAATTTAACTCCTATGCCATCGACCTTACATATTCCACTGAACTTTCACAATGCATGATTAATGCATAAACAAAGCAATTACAGGCCAAAGTCACAAATCATAATTTTGGGTCCCACACGTTGACCTAACAATAATCCTACTGTATTTTCAATCGCGTAGCCATTTTATAGCGTTTTCACAATCACGCAACATTTCTATCGCATTTTCAAATCGCATAAATATTTTTCAACATTTTCTCAATCGCATAAAAATATTTTGACATTTTCTAAATCGCGTAGCTCAAAAATCTATGTTTTTGAATTGCGTAAGGTTTTTCTATTATTTTTCACTATATAAAATATTTCTTGACGTTTTAAATTCAATTTTTGAAACTTTCAAAGTTTAAAACATAATTTGGATTTCAAACCTACATTTTTCTCAATAACACATATTTAAATAATATTTTCTATCGTTTTTCCCAAAATTTGTATTACTTTAATTTAATAAAATCTTTCCTATTTATTTTACTAACAATCTTGTTTAACTAAATACTTCAAATTATTATTTCACTTTAAATCTCTAAATTCTATCTTTATTGTCGAAAATCAACATTTGTGAAATAATAAAACTTATTTATTTCTTGTTTCCATTTATAAAATCCTCAATTAATTCTTTATCATCTAAATCATCTAAGTTTATCCTTAATAATTTATTTTTGTGCAAAATCACCTTATTTGAACTTTATGGCTGTGAGTCATGTGGTCTTTGGGACCAAAATTTATTAATCCATTTCTTTGCTTCTTAATCATCCAATTTTACTAATCAAAATATTTTCAACTTGGAACACTCATTTTGGAGTGTAGAGGCCGTGAGCCTCATGGTCCTTTGGAGACCAAAAATTGTTTTCCTTTCCAACATGAATCACATCCTATCATATACATAAATAACTAATAATCCATTCTAACAATTTCACACATAATATAAAAGCTATAAAATCACATACCATAGAACATGCATAAATCATAAAAGCTTATAACAAAAACAACCACAAACAATTAATTTACACAATAAGGTGAACAAATCCTCACATGGATTCATAACCCACAAATCACACAATTCGTCCCTCACCACCATGAATGGTTAGTGAGGTTAAATCTCCCTCTTACATTGGAGATGATCCTCCAAAGCTCCTTGGTTTGCTTCTTGAATCAATCCTTCACCACCAAGAGGTTCTTGAAAACAAAAACAAACACAAATATATTAACATCTAAAGCTTGTATAAGAAGACCATGGATATAATATGGCCTAGAGCATGAAGATGAAGCAAGTAGTGAAGTTTCCATGAACTTCACCTTAAAACCTTAGAACTTGAGCTTTGAAAGAACTCCTTAAAGATGGATGATTTTAGTGAAAGTTACTACACAAGAGTGTCATAGAATTAGGTAAGGATGTTAGAAGTAAGGTTGGTTGGAATTGTTGAAGAGTGGAGGTAGGGTTTGGGGGGTTTGGCCGTGGGGTTGAGAGAATAAAAATGAGAGCTTTTGTGAAGGTTTTCTTTAAGTGAAATATGAAGATGAAGATAAGAATAAAATGCAATCTGAGACCCCTCCTAAATAGGCATTGTCGTGGAATGCATGGAGAGAGAAATGAGATATGTTTGTGTTGATATTTTTACCATGTAGATATTTTAGGAGGCAAGATATTTACTACAAGAGATAGGAATGAAAATTAAGCCTTTGAACTCCTCTCCATGGAGCCTTGGCCATGGGCTTCTTCAAAGCCTTGGGTGGTCAAAGTTTTCAACTCCAAACTTGTTCATCCAATGGTGTAGCATAAGAAAGTCAAGCCTTTATTGTTGACTTGTTTTCATTGGTTCTTAACAAAGAGACTAGCTTCTCATTGGCTCACCATAAAGGTGTCATAGCCATAAACTTTGACTAGCTAGTAAGATATCTTCCTAGTAGCTATTACCCAATGGACAAAAGTTACTGCTTACAGAAATCAGTATTTATTGTCCAATGGATAATAATTATTGTAAAAGAAAACTTCAAAAACTATTTTCTATTTCAGATTTAGTAAGATTCCTCGACCTCGCATCAACAGTATAAAATTTTCTGGCTATGAAAATTTTTTACTTTTTCGGGCCCGCCCAAGCCCACATACAACCTAAAATAATATTAAAATAATCACAATCCCAGAAAATTCCACAAAAATTCTCAAAAATCACAAAAATTATAAAACTCATATTTATTAAAAAAAAACAAAATTCGGGGTGTTACAACTCTCTCCCTCTAAAAAGAATTTCATCCCCGAAATTTATCCTACCTAAAACAAATGTAGATACTGTTCTTTCATCTTATCTTCCATCTCCCATGTTGCATCTCCGTTGACGTCATTCCAAATTACTTTAACTAATGAAATCTCTTTACCTCTAATTTGCTTTATCTTCTGATCCTCGATCTTGATAGAAAGTGTTTCATAAGTTAAATTTTTTCTCAATTGTACCGCATTCGGTTCTATAACATGAGTAGGATCATGAATGTACTTCTGTAATTGCGATACATGAAATACATTGTGCAGATTTGAAAGAAAAGGTGGTAACGTAATCTAATAAGCTGCCGGACCTATCCGATGAAGAATCTGATGCGGCCCGATAAATTTTGGAGTGAGTTTCCTAGACTTAATCACTCGTCCGACTCTGGTCGTGGATGTCACTCACAAAAACATATGGTCACCTTCTTCAAACTTAAGCGATGTCCTCCTTTTATCAGAATAGCTCTTTTGCCGAGTCTAAGTTATCCTCATCTTCTTTACTTTTTTTGTGGTTTGTTGCACAAGCTCCAGTCCTAAAGCAACACTTTCACCATCTTGATACCAACACAACAGTGTTCTATATCGTAGCTCGTACAATGCCTTATAGGGTGCCATCCCTATGCTTGAATGAAAACTGTTGTTGTAAGTGAATACTATCAAAGGTAAGAATTCATCCTAACTTCCTGACTATTCTAGTACACAAGCTCTCAACAAATCTTCCACTGACTGAATCATTCTTTCTGACTGACCATTTGTTTGTGGATGGTAAGCAGAACTTAGACGAAGCTTCGTTGTCATCGCTCCTTGTAAACTTTGCCAAAATCTCGACATGAATCTTGGGTCTTGATCCAAAATTATACTGGAAGGTACACCATGAAGTCTAATGATTTCATCGATGTACACTTGTGTCAACCTCTCCATTGAGTACTTGATGTTAATTGGCAAGAAGTGCACCGACTTCGTAAGTTGATCAACAATTACTCAAATAGAATCATAACCCCTTGTTATCTTTGGCAGTCCTACAACGAAATTCATCGCGATGTCATCTTATTTCTATTCGGGAATAGCCAAAGGTTGCAACATTCTAGAAGGTCGTTAATGCTCAACCTTAGCTTTCTGATAAGTCAAACAGAATGATACATATGTAGCAACATCTCTCTTCATCCCTTGCCACCAATACAATCTTTTCAAGTCTTGATACATTGTGGTTGCTCTGGGATGCATACTCAACTTGCTTTTGTGAGCTTCATCGAGAATCAATCTTCTGAGTTCTAAATCACTAGGTACACAAATCCTTCCTTTGAACCTTAGAATCTCATATGTTCCTTCCTCGAATTTTGACATTGCACCTTGCTTCTTTAATTCCCTCTCGTCTTGCAAATATTGGTCATTTTTCTGCTTCTCTCAAATTTCAACCATCAAACCATTCGAGATAGTAACCATAGTCAAGCAAATTTTTCCCGGTGTCAATCTCACAGACAACCTCATATCCCTAAATTGTCCTATCAATTCACTCTCCCTGACCATCATAGCAGAAATGATAAGCATCTTTCTACTCAAGGCATCTGCTACAACATTTGCTTTCCCAAGATGATAATGTAGTTGAAAATCATAGTCCTTCAAAAATTCTAACCAATGCCTCTGCCTCATGTTTAACTCTTTCTAGTCAAACAGATACTTTAGGCTCTTATAATCGCTAAAGACATTGAAAGTTGCTCGATAAAGAAAATGTCTCCAGACTTTCAATGTGAATACCATAGTTGCCAATTCCAAATCGTGAGTGGGTAATTCCTCTTATACATCTTTAATTGCCTCAAAGCATATGCCACAACCTTTCAATTTTGTATGAGCACACAGCCTAATCCTTGATATGAAGCATTGCAATACACATCAAAAGATTCATTAGGATCAGGCAGAATCAACACTAGTGAAGTAGTCATCGTCTTTTCAACTTTTGAAAACTTTTCTCGCATGCATCAGTCCATGCAAAAGGTTGATTCTTTCGTGTAAGCTAGGTAAGAGGTCTCGCTATCTTGGAAAACCCCTCAATAAACCGTTGATAGTAACCAGCTAATCCGATGAAACTACAGATCTCTAATATAGTCTTTGGCCTTTCCTATTGCAGAACTATCTCCACTTTGGATGCATCCACTTCAATTCCTTCCTCCGGAATTACATGGCCCAAAAACTAAACTTCATTCAACCAAAATTCACATTTGGACAACTTTGCATTTAGCTTATTCTCCTTCAAAATCTGGAGAACCACTCTGAGATGTTCAGTATGTTCCTCTTGACTTTGAGAGTAGATCAGAATGTTGTCAATAAACACAATGACAAACCTGTTAAGAATGAAAAATCCTATTCATGAAATCCATGAATATTGCAGGTGCATTCATCACACCAAACAGCATCACTTGATATTCGTAATGTCTATATCGCGTCCGAAATGCGGTCTTGGGAATATCTTCCACCTTCACACAAATCTGGTGATAACCAAAACATAAGTCAATTTTGGAAAATATTACAGCTCCCCGCAATCGATCCATCTGATCATCTATCCTCGAAAGAGGATACCTATTCTTAATCGTGATCTTGTTCAACTGTCGATAATCTATGCATAAGCGAGAAGTCCCATCCTTCTTCTTGACCAACAGTATTGGGGGCCCCGATGGTGACACACTAGGTCTCACGAATTGCTTCTCCAATAATTCCTCTAACTATTTCTTGAGTTCTGCCAATTCTGATGGTGACATCCTGTAGAGCTCCATAGATATAGGTCCAGCTCTTGGTACCACATCAATAGTAAACTCGATCTCTCTTGTTGGTGGTAATCATGGTATGTTGTCAAGAAATACTTCAGAAAACTTGTTGACTACGAAAATATCTTTCACATCTTCTTTACTTTGGACTTTCGAGGAAGACAGCAACAAGTGTCCTTGAGCTCCTTCCTTCAAACAAGCTTCGACTTGATTGGCCGTTAAGAATCCATAATTCTTAGCCTCGGGAAAGACTAATGTCTCATTGGAACAATCTAACAGGATATGGTTAGAAGATAACCAATCCATTCCTAGGATTACATTAATCTTTGAAAGAGGCAAACAGATCAAATCAACATAAAAGATTCAATCCCTAACACAAACAGGGCAATTCAAGCAAACTTTCTTAGTAACTACAGACTTATCAGTAGGAGTAGCAACACTCAAGTCAAAAGGCAATGTAGACACAGATAACCCCAAACATTCCACACAATCACATGCAATGAAAGAATATGTCGCTCCTGAATCATATAGCATAGTTAAAGGATTACCTTCAATAGCACACTTCTCCATAATTAGATCCTCAGACTTGAAGGCTTCCTCCCCTCCCATAGTATATATTCATCCATTCGTCTATGGTCTTGCAGTGCGGACGTTGCCCACAGAGGGTTCTGTCTTCGGCTGATTGCAGTCTTTTAAAATATGTCCAGGCTTCCCACATCTGAAGCATATAATTCCCTTGATTATGCAATCTTTAGTCAAGTTGTCCTTTCCACACATAAAACATCTAGATGAAGAAGTCCCGACTTGACTAAACTTGTTGCCACCAGAACCTCCCCCAGAAGATTGTTGCTGAGTCTGATTTCCGGGTGGTCTTGTGTATGACTTCTGTTGATAACGGTTGCCACTGATACTCTTTCCCCTTTGTGTAACGTCTCGGGATTGCCTGCAGGATTGACGAGTGTCTCCACAAACCAACACGGGTTTTTTCAGCGTGTTTTGTCCTCACTCACACGCATCCTAGGAAACTTCCCAGGAAGTCACCCATCCTACAATTGCTCCAGGTCAAGCACGTTTAACCATGGAGTTCTTATGTTCTAGGCTCCCGAAAAAAGTCACAACTTGTTGATATAGTTATGCCTAATCAATTCCTTTAAGTCATCCTCAACTATGCAGTCTCATACCTACATAGTCTCTGAATCCCTCTCATTCCAATGCGTATTCAGTTCACTCATGGGACCCTTCGTCTAGAAGCCTGTCAGGAGCCGCTTATTGATGCTTTCACTTTAGCACCGGTGACCTCTCCCCGCCCTCGTCGGCCCCGAGACGCCACATGCCCACCAACTACCGCTTGGTTTGTCCCTGAACCACACCGTACTCGGAAAGGTCCCGTCTCTAATACCATCTGTAACGTCCCGGGACTGCCTGTAGGATTGACGAGTGTCTCCATAAACCAACACGGGTCTTTTCAACGTGTTTTGTCCTTACTCACACGCATCTTAGGAAATTTCCCAAGAGGTCACCCATCTCACAATTGCTCTAGGTCAAGCACGCTTAACCATGGAGTTCTTATGTTCTAGGCTCCCGAAAAGAAGTCGCAACTTGTTGATATGGCTACGCCTAATCAATTCCTTTAAGTCATCCTCAACTATGCAGTCTCATACCTGCATAGTCTCTGAATCCCTCTCATTCCAGTGCGTATTCAGTTCACTCATGGGACCCTTCGCTTAGAAGCCTACTAGGAGCTGCTTATTGATGCTTTCACTTTAGCACCGGCTACCACTCCCCACCCTCATCGGCCCCGGCGACCACTCCCCGAGCCGCTTATTAATGCTATTGGCTATGTGCTTAATGGTAATTGATTATTTAATTTGTTGTGCTCTGTAACACCCCAAGTTTTGGCTAAATTATGATATTGTCCAAAATGTACTATTTTACGTTTTCTGTGTGCTATAAAATTATTTTGACTGTTTCGTGACTGTATTTGACTGTTGTGTGTGATTTACTCTGAGTCAAGAAAATAATAATTTTTGGGCCAGGAAAAATCTTTATCTGATTATTTGAAGCTGGGGGATCTTACTAAACCCAATTCTGAGTGACAAGTATATTAATATTTTAATTTTTAGAATTTATATGTAAAATAAAAATATTTTATATTATAATATTATTTTATTTTACGGTGGACAGTACCTACTGACTTAAGAGCAATAGCTTTTGCCCAGTGGACGATAGGAACCGGTAAAGTCTTTATGACTCATAATTCGATGAACCAATAGAAATCAGTCAATGTTTCTGGCTTGAATTATTTCTAAGCCAATGAGAGGCAGTCAATGAAAATAGCTTGAATTTTTAAGCCAATAGGATGGTAGTCCAAAAAAATGGTTGGACTAGTTAGTAAATAACTAAGAAAACCTAAGTTAGCTTAAACCTAACTAAGTTAATCTAGAAAGCTTAAGTAGTAACTAAGTGGAACAAACCTAGTTAGCTATTCATTAAAGCTTTAGTTAAAGAATGTTCTAACATAATTAAGAAGATAGTTAGTTATCCTAAGTAACTAAATGGTTAGCCAAGTAACTAAGAAACCTAACTAGATGCACTTAAGTTTAACTAGATACCTAAGTGAACCAAGACTTGGTTTGCTCTCCTTTGAGCCATTCGGTTATGGCACATTCAAGAAGAATCAAAAAGCTTGGTGACTTGATTCTATAAGCCAATAGGAAGCAAACTTGGAACCAAAGCATTGAAGATCCACCCTTGAACTCATCTAAGGCCATTAGGAGTCCTTAGTGGTCAACTAAGGTGGCCACCTCCTTTGAAGGAGCTCCACGGCCAAAGGCTTTAGGAAGAGGTAGGATGACATTTTGCTAAGTTTATTTTCATCTTCATCCATTCTCCAAAGCAAGTGAACCAAAAATTCTCTCCTTTCTTCTTGGTGAAGCTCATGGCCACCATCACAAAACCATACCTCCACTCTTCTAAAATTTCATCCAACACCATTTCCTAAACCTAAACATCATTCTAAACATCTTTCATCTTGAGAGTTTCTTCAAAATCATCCATTTGAAGCTTGGAAACCAACCTTGAAGTTTTTTTCCTACAAGGTAAAAATCCTTATTTCTTGTTTCTAACTTGATTCTTGAAGTTTTAAGCCATGATTGATCCATGGTTTTTCTTTTTCAACCATAGTTTATGACTTTATAAATTGTTTAAGTTTGTTAGGGTTTTTCTTGGAGCCATACGAAATCCATAGGAGGAAGTCCAAGAGATGTTTGTCTTCCTTAGAGGTAAGAGGGAGATTTAATCTCATCAACCTTGTATGGTGGTGAGAAAATGGATGTATTTGTGGTGAAGAATTCATAAGGATTTATTCACTTGGTTGTTTAAAGTTTTTGCCTATTTGTGATTGATTTTGTTTGCAAGCATGTCTATAGCTTTGATATATTTTGTATATGTTTATGGATGCATGATAGTTATTGTAGGATATGAATAACATGTTGAGGATTTGTATGAGTGTTCCAAAGAACACATGAAGCTCACGACTTCATCACCACAAAGAGAACCAAAATGTTCTCAAATATTTTCTAAAGCATGGATTAGTTAATTTAATTGTATTAATGATTTTTACAAGAACTTAAATAGTAGAAAATAATTTAAAGATGATTTATAGAAGACATAGTGAATTTTGGCCAACATGCCATTTGAGATACCTTTGATCTAAAATTGTTTTCTAAGTGTGGACTATGTAATTAAATTAAAGAGAACTTAATTTCAATGAATTTCAGAGAACAAAATAAATGAAATTATTTTAGAAGCTTAATTAGAGAAATTAAGTATGAAGGAGAAATAAAATGAACACTTGAAAAGTACTAACGTATAGCTCACCATTTGGGTTTTGAAGCGCGTTAGCAAGTTTTGAGATGTAAATATTGGTTATGATTAAGAAAGGTAAATTTTAATGGAAACAGTAGAAAATAGTACTTAAAGGATTTTTAAAAGGAAATGTTGTAAATAAATTTAGAAATAAATATATAATGGAGAAAATATTAGGAATACCTTACGCGTATTTAAAATAATGATTTTTAAACTACGCGATTGAGAAAATGATTTAAAAATATTATGCGATTGACAAAACAATTTAAAAATGTTACGCGATTGAGAAAATGATTTAAAATACTATGCGATTTTAAAAACGTCAAAAAATATTTACGTGATTTGAAAATGTTGGAAAAAGGTGACGCGATTGTGAAATTGCGATAAAATATTTACGCGACTGAAAGGAACAATAGTTTACTGTCAAGTTAAAGTGGTGGACCTGGATATGTTGAAAAATGGTACTGTCAAGTGGTGGCGTACTATTATGGAAAATACTGATAATGAGGTTATTTGTGTATTTTGGCTCTTGTACATGCATTGAGAAATATGTCAATTTAGTTGAAATTGGCAATTGGCTGACGAGATGAATTACACCGTAGTGCGGGTGTGATAGGCGTAGTGTGGTTCATTGAGTGAACTTGGAGGTGTTAGTGTGCGTAGAATTCCATATGTGAACAGTTGGTAGCTCCTCTAAGCTGTGGTAACGGGCAACGCACTAGCGATCTCGACAAGCACTATTCTTAATCAGGATCTAGTGGAGACTATCTGGTACAATGTCTGTTGTGCACGATGTTTTGACTGTGTACTATTTATACGACGTTTAACTGTGTAATATTTTGTTGGGGCAGCCAGAGCTATGGATATGTTTTCCGGATCATTCTCTTGATGTTTGTGTTTAGCTCCATGGAGTAGGAATGAGTTTGTGTACATTTGCATATGTGGTCTGCATCGTATTGTGATTATTTATATTTGATTTGAGATATTATGTATGATGTGATAATATGAATTGTTGAATCAGTTGTTATATCTGTATGTACTATCTTTTTCTACACTGCTATACTGATAGTGATGTAGATTATCTCACGTCTTTGTATATATTTTCTGTACTATTATTTATGTTCCCTAAAGAATTTGAGGAAGAAGAAGAGGAGCAACCTCTAGATTACCAATACGAGGAGGAGCAGCATCCGAGCGATCAGTGCGAGGAGGGCGAGCCTCTAGATCATCCATACCATTTGGACTGACTGTGATGTGGTATGGCTTTATCGGAGTTTCTGGGATTCCTGAAATTGGAGTTTCATGGAGGTTCTGAGGCCTGGCGTCTATGGGCTGATCGGGAGTTGGTTGTTTACATGGGACATTTGACTGTGTCTCTGCATAGGGAGTTTGACGGTGCTCCGATGTTCTTTACTACCGTCTATGTGCATTTGGAGTTGCCCTTGACTATTAGGCGCTATTGGGGTGGTCGTTTCCATGCCCCTAGTGAGCTTAGTAGTGTGTTGACTGCGCAGACTCTTGTCTGTAGGACTTCTCGGCACCCAGGGTTTTTGTCTTCTGATGATTTCCCAGAGGAGGATCCTTCGGAGGATCAGAACTTTTAGTTTTGTGCTTGGGCAAGTTTATGGTTTGCTTTAAACCAAACAATTTATTGCTTTATTAAATAGTTATAGTGTGTAAATTATTTATATCTTTAAAGACAAAATCATATGTATAATTATGGTGTGTATTTAGTAGTTTATTTTATTTTATGTTCTGTTTATTTGTTTAATGATATAATGTACAAAAAGAAAAAAAAAATTCACAATTTACATTATTATATATTAAGAAATGATTTATAACTTGGGTAATTATTTTATTATATTTGTTATAAATGTGACATCCTAAGGAGGGTGTTACACTTTGAAACCATGCAGGTCCAAAGTTTCGATTCCTAGTGTCTCAATGTTGATCCAGTACTTCAATGCGTCGACACTTGTCTAACAAAGCTGGGAATTGTCCAATTCCCAGAGGTAACACTGCACGCTTCAAATCATGCATTAATCCTTCGTTGAATTTTTTGCATTTCCATTCTTCATCCTACTGCAATTGGAAGTATCTCGAGAACTTTGACAAACTCTCGAACCTTGCAGCATACTCACATACAGACATTATGTAACACCCCAAAATTTGTTTATTTTATGATAAATAGTCGTTTTATAATATTTGTGAATTTTGTGAATTTTTTTGGATTTTTCTAAGAACGTGAAATATTTTAATATTTTTCCTCATTTTACGTGCACATTGAGCGGAGCTGGGGAAATGAGATAATTTTCCCGAAGACCTTGATATGTGGAAACGTCGACGGGGGATCTTACTAAACTCGAGGCTAGATACGATTTACGAGATTTTATATTTTTCAAGATTTTTATCTGATAAATAAAAATCATTGTGTATTTTATTATCTGTTGGACAATTAACACTGACTTCTGTCAACTATAACAATTGTCCATTAGATAATAGCTTGTAGTAAAAATCTTATCTTATCCAAAGAAAATCCAGTTTTTGTTAAATCAAATCACCTTTAATTCAAAAAGAAATGTATTTTAATCCAAGCTTCTCAAGGAAGCTTTGACCAAAAATGACCAAATTGCCCAAAACTTACATGAGAAGCTAAAAATCTCCCTCTCCTTCTCTCTTGGTGTCGCAGCTTAGGACCTTTGGGGGGGCCAAAAATTTAGCTTGTTGCTTTATCATTCTTACTCCAAAACTCTAAATCATAAAAAACTATTACCCTTTTTCTCTTCATTTCCTCTTCATCTTTTTCTCTCTTCTTCTTCCTCTCTTCCTCTCCACTCTCCATGGCAGTAACCCCTCCATGTGGCCATCTCCATTTGCTTGCTTCACTACTACCATTTCTAGATTCCTCTTCTCATCCTAAACATTTCCTCTTTGGTGATCATCTTCCAAATCCATCATTTTCATCACTTTTCTTCAAGAACAAAGCTTAAAGCTTTTGAGGGTTTTGGTGAGCTCTTGGCCGAATCTCACAAGCACACCAAGGAGTGACTTTCGTGCTCTTCCCTTAGGTAAGAGGGAGATTTACTCACTTCTACCTTTATTGGTGGTGAGGAAACTTTTGAGTGGTTGTTGATGAAGGAATCTATAATGGATTGCTCACTTTGTATGCTTGTTTTTCATGCTTTTGTGTATACTTGATTTATATGAAAATGTTGGTTGTTTTGAATGCCTTGATGATGTTGGATTGCTTGGATTGGATGAATGGAAAAATGTAGAGTTTCCTACCCTTTTAGGGAGGTCATGGCCTTGGGTCATATTTTGGGGGTTTGAGTTTGATTTTTGTGGGAATTGAAACTTGGGTAATTAGGTATTAAAGGATTTGATGCATGTAATGGAAAAATTGGGTTTTCACACTCTTGGGAGGCTTACGGCCTTTAGCGGTTTTTGGGATCCAAGTGGTGCTTTTGTGCAACCTTGTGACTTAAGCAATATAGTGTTATGAAATCAATAATGCGATGAAAGAAAAATGTTTGGATCTTGTCTTTGAGAAGCCACGACCTCAAGGGTCTATTTGACCTAGACTTGTGTAATTAATCAAGACTGAGCTAATTACGAATTTTGGATTCATAAAATGAAATTGTGGTTTGTGTTGAACTTTATAAATATATGTTGTTATTGAGAATTGATTATATGCTATTGTGAGTGCATGTGTGGGACCAAAGACTTGTTGATGTTTAATTTGACCAAATTGTGGTATGTTTCATGAGAGGTATATTATTGATGAATATACATGATATGCATTGAGTCATTATGCATTTGTGAAAGTGCGTTGGACTCTGTTGTTAAGGTTGTGTATGCCTAGGAGATTGAATCACACCTTAGTGCGGGTGCGAATAGAGTAAGTGTAGGTCATATTGTTGGCCTTGGGGGCGTCGAGGTACGGGTGTCTCACAATAGACAGTGGTAGCTCAATTGGGGCCGTGGAATAGATCGATGTAAACACACCGGCAATTCGGACCGAGACACTATCCTATATCACGATCTTGTTAAGAGTGTCATGTATGAGCCATGTTGTGCAAAATATTATATTTTTGATAAGCACATTATTTTTAGGCTGACGAGATACTGGAACGACTCCCTGATCATTCTCTCCGAATGTTTATGTCTAGCTCCATGGAGTAGGATTTTTGGTACCATATGCATTATGCATTATCTGTCTTATATTCTTCTGGCATGAGTGTCCATAACTAATGAATTATCTCTTTTAATATTGTAATAATTATCTGACTGATGAACTGCTTACTGCCTGAGATATTATTGTTGTTTCCTTTTTATTGCTTACTTTTATTATTAATGTTGATATATATATATATATATATATATATATATATATATATATATATATATATATATATATATTGTAATGTTATGTGGACGTCCGGCGCCGTTTTGTTTTCTTACTATCGTATTGGTATTGAATGCAGGGTGTCTCACCTCTTTCCTATATCCCTGTATTTCTGTTTTATTTATGTGCTTCTAAGAAGACATCTATGAAGAAGGTGAAGCGCCCGAGTTCCATGGTTTCTGGCCTGACTATGACTAGTGCTTGCTTGAAGATGTCGTCTCGTCCACGTAGATTTATGGAATATACCAGGATGACTTTTCATAGAGGTCCTGGTTGTTGGCATATAAACCTGCACACGGATCATTGTATTTATCATGGGGACTTGAAAATGTCGCTAGCTTGGGGTCACTATGACCCACCTATTTTTAACTTTACTACTTTTGTTCATCTAGAGTTTTACCTACCTGTCCTTGATTTGTGGGATGATCTCTATTACACCCTACAAGAGGATTCATTCCTATCTACTGCATGAGCGTCTGCTTGTAATTTGGTCGCTCCAATGATGATTTCATTTGACGAGGAAGACCTAGAGGAGGATCCTACCACGATTCCTTCTCGTCAGTCTTAGGGGGCTGGTACTGTCAATGGCTACTGATAGCTATCCGTATATCTTTTTGGAAAGTCTGATGTTTTGCTATTTTTGATGGGTTGTATATTTGTAAACATCTTGGGGGTGGGTAAAGTTTTTGCTTTTTGTATACTTGATGATGTAACTAAACAGGCTTAATGCAAATATATATATATATATATATATATATATATATATATATATATATATATATATATATATATATATATATATATATATTTATATAATGCGGATGTATGGTTTTTCTTCCACACCGATTTATACTGTAACTATATTCATTCTTCTCTCACAACAAAAAAAAAAAGAATTTACATTTACCCAATTACTATACATTTACTATTTGAAGAAGTTTAATTATATATCAAATGAACCGGGTCTTAATTGGAGTATTTGTTATTTGTCGCATTTTATTTTGGTGTGACGTTCCCTCTTCATCTAGAAAAAAGGGCATTACACATTACTCCCTGCCTCAAGCCAAGGAATTCCATGTCCTTAGCATGTTTAACACTAGTTGGGAAATACTTTCCCAGAAATCTTTCCTTGAAAAGTTCCCATGTTACAACTCTCCCGTCAGCTTCTAACAGTCTTCGGGCTCTGGCCTACCAATCTTCACCATCTTCTACCAACATAAAGGTTGCATAAATGACATTCCTTTCGTTAGTACAACCCATACCTTTGAATATTTTCTCCAACTCTTTGATCCAAAGATTGGCCTTCTCTGGATCAAATTCTCTGTTGAACTGTGGTGGGTTATTACGGTGAAACTCTGACAAATTTTGAGTTTTCGCAGTTGCTTATTGTTGTTGAGCAGCTCTTTAATTTTGTTGCACGATGACGTCTGCCATCCTTTGCATCACTGTGGTAGCTGCAGCCATACTCTAACTATCATTACTAGCGTTCACATTTCCAGTATTCTCTCATCCTCCTCTACCGCCAGCCATCGTATTTCTTAGAAATCAAACTAAACAATACAAAATAAAAGTCAAGTACAATCATTTCAAACAATATTGTTTCCTTTCGGAAATCAAACACAGAGAATCACACAACACAAACTAGACAGACCTAACCATAAACCCAAAAGACTCTAACTTGGACTCTAATACTAACTAATGTAACACCCACCATAGGGTATCATATTTTATATTAATTATTATCGAATTTCCCCAAGTTATAAAATAATATATTATTATACAAATGCGAGTTATAAAATTTTTTGATGTTGATAATATAAACTTACTGGAATATAAAAATACCAAACAGTATCACCAATTAATTTACATCATATACATAACATAGGTACTGACAATATTGAATATATACATACGAAGTTCTCAAAAGAAATAAACATTACTATAACCACTACTATTGGCCCAAGTATACATGCCTATGGAGTAGAACCCTCAGACGGATCCTTCTCAGGATCTTCCTCTGTCTCCTCGGAAGATAAAAACACTGGGTGATAGGTAGTCCTACGAACAGAAGTCCGGGTAGATGTCACTACACTGGCTTCCCTAGGGGTGCGGTAACGACCACCCCAAAACTGTCTAATGGATAGAGGAAACTCTAGGTGTACATACACATCAACAGTAAAGAAAAGAACTCTATGATATATCCTACTTAGAGATACTATCAACTCTCCAACATAAATAAGACCCTCCTCATCAGGGCTAAGACCCTAGGCTTCAGCACTACTACGAAACAACAACCTCACATAACCAAAGAAACTAGGTCTCGATGCCATAACAAACAAAATAACTCTAATAGAACTGCGATGCTCCTGCCTCCTATTCTTCACCATCTTTACTAAACATAAACATAAACAGAACCATACAATAAAGAGGTGAGATCACCTACATCATTACCATTATAGTAGTAGAGAGACAGGAATGACAGTAATGTCATACAGATATAGCAAACAATGAATATAGCCATGGCATCAAGGATTAATCAATATTAACAAATAAAATATCACAAAGATATATATATATATATATATATATATATATATATATATATATATATATATATAATACAGACTCAATTTCTTACTCCAGCTAAACATAAGTCGAAGAGAATGATCTAGAAGATCTGTCTGTATCACAGTTGCCTTAGACCAAGTTCTATAAATTTTTATTAATGTGCACATTAGGCATTATACAAGACAATCTACACTAGATTTTGATTAAGAATAGTGTCTCGGTTCGGATTATCGGTGCGTTGCATCGGTCTGATCCATGGTACAGTGGGGCTACTAACTGTCCATTGTGCAAAACTCACACCTCGACGTCCCCAAGGTCAATAAGTGACCTGCACTATACCTATCGCACCCGCACTAAGGTATAATTCAACTCCTTACATATTCTACTGGAGGACAAAAATGAGGAAGATGATGATTTCCTTAAAGAGTCAAGTATGCTAGAAATTGAGACTACTTCGTATATGGCTAAAAATTGCTTTGAGGTAAATAATGCTAAACTAGATTATAGTCCTTTCTATTATGAGTTACAATGTGCATATGATGAATTGTATAATAGTTTGTTGAATTTAGGAAGGAAAAATTTAACTTGTTTAGAAAACATTTCCTCCATTGAAAATGAAATTGAGATTTTGAAAAATGAATATGCTTTTCTTGATGAGGAAATGCCTTTGAAATATGAAACCTCAACTTCTTGTGAAAAGTGCATTGATTTACAAAATCAAGTTGAGGACTTATCTTCTGAATTTGTCAAAGCTAATGATTTTAATTATTTAAATTCCATGTTTAATAAGAATGAAATTAATGTTATTCCACATAGAAACTCAAGTAAGGCTTATGGCAAAAATAGTTCAGAATGTAATAACAACAAAAGGCTTAAGTTTTTCAAAAATGATCTTCAAATGACCAAACCATTGTTGAATTCAATGGTTTGCAGTTTTTGTGGCCATTTAGGACATATTTCTCATTTGTGCAACTATAAAAGAAATCCTTATATGAGAATTAACATAGTGTGGGTTCCTAAAAGTCCTAAAAGCTCTAGTACCAACATTCAAGGACCCAAGATGAAGTGGGTACAAAAATGTCCTCCTAGTGTTTCAATTATGCAGAAAATTTCTTGAAAGGATGGAGTAATTTGTCAAATGAAAGAGGAATCATCAAGGAGAATGCTTCCAAAGCCCAACGGTAGAAGTTTTGGTCAACGAAGGAAGATGACTTCAACCAAAGCTTCTCAAGCACAAAATGTAGAACTTGTAAAGTTCAAGACTCCAAAGGGAAGCAATGGATAAGAAAAAATATTTCCTTGATTACCAAGGCCAAGGTATCAAAAGTTTTTACCTCTTATGCACATTCACTTGTAAAGCCAATGAGTTTGAGGTATATTCCTTGTGGGCCTTAAGTAATTATAAAAGCATGTGCACTTTGTAAAATTTGAATATTATGTTTAGCATATGATTATGTTCATTCTTATTGTACCATAGCTCCTCAATTTGTTATATATCTTAGTATATAAGATTCTACGGTACCTAGGTATGCTTGCTATGTTTTGAATTGTCTGTATATATCATGAAAGTAAGCATGCTATTGGCTATGTGCTTAATGGTAATTGATTATTTAATTTATTGTACTCAATTTATATACGGTGGAAAAATTGATCTTTATGAGAGCATAATTGATTAATAATCAATGACTAACCACTATGGATTCAAAATTGGTGGATACCAAAGAAAGTACTTTGAATGGCATTGTAGGGTGACTATTAGCTCTGCATTGAAGTGAAATACATCTATGCTACTTGAGGTTGAAAAAATTTGAAATTATCCAAGTTCTCCAAAAGTGAGGAAAATATAAAAAGAATAACATGGAAAACCACAACATTCTCAAGGAGCCTTGAGGCATGTAAGTTGGAGTCACCTATAAAAACTCAAAGAGTACACTTTTGGTGACATCAATCTCTCATCTTTATCTATGCTTGAAATTGAATATCATCTGATATTAGGAGAAGCAGAGAGTGTTTTTTTATGCCTTAACATACCTTAAGTTGTGTTTTTCTAGCATTGTATCTTGAAAGTGTCTTTACATATGCTAACATGCTAGATATGTACATAATTTGTTTGGAATGATGTGTTTTATGGTAATATCTTTGTTCTTGAGCTTGTGACCAATTCTTTTTTTTCAAATGTGAAAATTCACATACTCACAAGTAGTTCTAATCGTTTCTCTTTGATGCTTAATTGTATTATATACTTACTTGGAGATTGGAAAGTTAAAAGTTATATGTATTCTTGTTTGAAATTGCTTAATAAGTTCATATCTTGAAAACAAGAAGTGAATTATTCATTTTGTGTCTTGAACTTGTCTTTGAACTTCAATGATTTTTACATTGAAGTATATCTTTAAATGAATCATAAATGGTTTCAAAAGTTATTGTTCCATGGTTTTTCAATTCTTGCATTACAATAAGGGACTTTTTGTTCTTGATTAGCATAGGTGCATACTAGAATTCCTTACTTGATATTACACGCCTTGCATGATCATTATTTGCCCCAAAATACTTATATATGTTTTGATGATGATCATGTGTCTCCTGATAAACTTGAATCATGACTTAAAATGCTTAAATCATATTTTTGGATTCAACTGCTTATGTACTTTAGGCATTCTTGTTGGAGCTAACATTGCATGGTTTTTTAGTGGTATAACACCTATTAGAATCATGCTTTTGTTTTGAAAAGAGTTTCTGATTTGATTAAAAAGTTTTTTAAAGGCAAAATCACTTATTATATTTCAAAGAATTTTTTCAAGTTCCATATCATTGAGAATCATTTGAACTTGTTTTAAGACCTTGAAAGTATTTTCACCTCCTAATTGTCTTAAAACTTTGGAAATCATTGGATATGTACTATAAATGTAGTACTCTCTTCTTTTGCTTTGAAAAGTTTTATTAAATCTTGAGAGAATGTTTAAGAAAGTTTCCAAATAAATCTTTTGAAATATTCTATAGAGCCCATCTTGATACTTCAAAAAATAACCCTTATTCTTCAAAGTATTTTATTTTTTCAAGGCTCTTATTCAATGAGAAAGAGAGAATATGTACTTTCAGATTTTCTTTTCACTTGGGTTTGATCTCTCCCAAGGAATATGTGGTTTTAATATAAAACCTCTCTACCCTTCTAAAATGCTTTTCAAAATGTAATGTGTTCTTGTAGAATTCTTTGTGAAAGTAGGGAGAAGTCTTAAAATGATTTTTTGTTGATGGATTAAGAATAAGTGTCTTTTGCCTTGCTTTACTTTATGGTAATGTGCTTACATGGTCTTGGCATACATATTTCTTTTTCTCCATCTTGGGCTTCAATGAGGGGGAGCCTAGCTCTTAAGTTTTTTTATATCTCTTGGTTTACATCCTTGTTTGACATAAAATGTTTTATTCTATCATATGCAAAATGTTGATGTACCAAAATATGACAAGTTTTGGATGAATAATCTTTTACATCTTCAAAGCATGCTTGTTTTATCTCTCTATTCTTGAATCATAAGAAGAATCAAATACGGGGAGATAAATATGTTTTTGAATAACTTGAAGAAGCATTGGGTTTTGATGATCCTACCATTTTTTGCAACATGAGTTTTATCTATAGGGAGAAAAAATTATTATCTTTTCTTCTTAAGCCTTTTTGTTGATGTCAAATAGGAGGAGTGAGTGTAACACACCAACTTTTAGATAAATTATCATTTTGTCCTGATTGTGCTGTTTTATGTTTTTCTGTGTGTTATAAAATTAATTTGACTGTTTCGTAACTGTATTTGACTGTTGTGTGTGATTTAATCCGAGTCGAGAAAATAATAATTTTCGAGCTAGGGAAATCTTATTTTAATTATTCTGAGCTGGGGGATCTTACGAAACCCAATTCCGAGTGATATGGTTGTTAATCTTTTAATTTTTCGGATTTAACTGTGCAATAATATAATTTTATATTATTATAATATTATTTTATCAAACAGTACCTACTGTCTCAAAAACAGGAGAAATTTGCTCTAAAATGACCATGGACCCAGAAGAGTCTGTGGGACCCGCGTTTAATGAAGCAGTCAACGTTTTTGGCTAGACTAAATTCTAAGCCAATAGGAACAAGTCAACAATGTAGGCTTGACATTTCTAGACCAATAGGAATCAAGTCCCCAAAATGGTTAGACTTATTAGATTAAGACTAGAAAACCTAACCAAGTTAACTTAAGACCTAACTAAGTTAGCATAGGAAGCTTGTTAAGTAACTAAGTGAAGTAACCTAGTTAGCTATCAAGTTAAGTTCTAGTTAGAAATCATTCTCAAAATATCAAGACTAACCTAGTTAACCTAAGTAACTATCTAGTTAGGCAAGTAACTAAATGAATTAATTAAATGCACCTAAGTGTAACTAGAAGACCGAAGTGATCACAAACTTAGTTTGCTCTCCTAAGGGGCCATTCGGCCAATAGACTTCAAGAACCATCAAGAAGGCTTAGTCATTGCATGACTAGGTTTCTCTAAGCCAATGAAAGACAAGCTTGGAGGCAAAGCTTTGCATGGCAACCCTTGATCACATCTAAGGCTATTAAGTGGTCTTGGAAGGTCAACAAAGGATGCACCTCCTTTGAAGGAGCTCTACGGTTATACATTAGGAAAAGGAGATCATTTTGCTCTTCATTCTCATTTCTTACTATCATTAAACTTACACTTTCTCTATTCTAAAACAAGAACCACCATTGTTGTCTTCTTAGAGGACCATTCGGCCAACAATCCTACACATCATCCACCCATCTAAAATTTCATCCAACCTTATTTCTCAACTCTAAACACCATTCTAAGAACATCTCTAGTTGAGAGTTCTTCTAAAATCTTTCATCTTAAGCTTGGAAAATTACTTTGGAGATTTTTCCTAAAAGGTGAAGATCCTTGTTTTTCATTTCTAACTTCATTTCCAAGGTTCTAAACCATGATTGATCTATGGTTTATGTTTTTCTCCTATGGTTATAACTTATAAAAATTTGTTTGAGCATGTTAGGTTTCCTTGGAGGAGATCACGAAATCATCTAGGAAGGAGAGAAAAAGATTTTATCTTCCTTAAAGGTAAGAGGGAGATTTAATCTCATCAACCATATGTGGTAATGGAAAATGGATTGTATGTGTGTGAAGAATCCATACGGATTCACTTGTTTGATTGTTTAAATGCTTTCCTATTTGTGTTTGGTATTGTTTGTATGCATGTCTATAAGCTTTAAAATATATTGCATGTGTTGATATATGCATGAGTATTGATTAGGATGTGAATAACATGTAAGGTTTGCATGAGTGTTCCAAAGAACACAAAAAGGGGCTCACAGCCTCAACAAGAAAAAGAGAACCAAAATATTCTCAACAATTTTCTAAAGGAAGGATTTAATGGAATTAGGTAAATTAATAAATTCTAAAATGATTTAGAAAGTAGAAAATGATCCAAAGATCAAATGCCAAGGTTTTACTAATTTCGGCTAACATGCCTTGTAAATGTGTAATCAATCCAAAACTTATTTTTCTAAAGTGTAGATTTGATGTTTTACCTAAAAAGAATGCATTTGTAATGAATTTTCAAGAATTGAAGAAGTAAACTAATTTTATTAGAAATATAGTATAGAAGAAAAATAAACAAGACTCTTGAAAAATACTTACCTTTGAGTTTTAAAAGTATGATTTAAATTTTCAAAGTGTATTTAGTAGTAATAAACTAAATAAAAGAATTTTTAGAGGAAAAACATAGAAAGCATGTAACACCCTTGTGGGGATGTCACATTTATGATGCAATAAAATAAAATAAATAAAATATTACCCAAGTTATAAAACTTTTGATAAATAATTAATATGAGTTATAAATTTTTTCTTTTTATACATAATCACCTTAAATAAAATAACACAGAACAGGAAATAAAATAAACTGTTATCGCACACATAATATACATATGATTTTGTTTTAAGTTATGCAAGTAAATTACAACTATAAAATATTTAAACAAAGCAGTAAAGAGTTAATATACAATACAACATCATAAAGTTCCCAAGTGCACATCATAGATTTCTAACCCTCCGATGGATCATCGGACGATAGAAAATCCAGATGTCTCGCAGCTCTACGGACAGGAGTTCATGCTGTCAATACTATACTAATCTCACTAGGGATGCGGAACATTCCTCCCCAGTGACGCCTCAGGTCCAACGACATCTCCAACTATAGATACAAAGTCGTAGTAAAAGCAGGCTCAGCATCAAACTCTGCTCGTAGGGACACAGTCAGATGTCCCAAGTAGATCACCGATCTTCGATCTTCGCGTAATCGCTAGGCCTCTGAACCTCTATGAAACTCTAGCCTCACGAAACTAAGAAATCCCGGCAACGCCATCCTCACAAGTCAGTCTAAAGGATAAGGGTGATCAGAAGGCTCACACTCGTAGAACTGATCCCCCGTCTGTTGTTGCTCCTCCTCCTCCTGAAGATACACACAATCTAGAGGTTGTTCCTCTTCCTCAAACTCTTTTATAACATAATTAATAATACAGAAACAATACATATAGAGAGGTGAGATAATCATACATCAATACTGGCATGGCAGATAAGAAAACGACAGTACAACAGATATCATAGTTTAATACAACAAAGCATAACATAACATCATAAATAATAATACAATTTAATGCAGAAATTTTAATACAACAGTATCATACAATATCACAATTAATAATGTTATGATGCATAACGATGCATGACACATACGCAAATGTAATACGACTCGTTCCTACTCCATGGAACTAGACACAGACATCAGAGAGAATGACCCGTAAAGATCTCTCAGTACTTCAGACTGCCCAACCAAACTATTCCACTGTCTAACGTCGTGTCTATAGCCCATAGTCCAAACGTCGTGTAGTAGCACACAGTCCAACGTCGTGCACTACAGGCATTGTACTAAATAGTCTTTACAAGATCTTGATTAAGTATAGTGCGTGTCGAGATCACTAGTGTGTTGCCAGTTACCATAGCCTAGAGGAGCGACCAACTATCCATATGTGGAATACTCTGCACACTAATGCCTCCAAGTCCACATAAGATGAACCACACTATGCTTATCGCACCGACAACACGGTGTAATTCACCTCATCAATCAATCACCAATATCAACTAAATTGGCACAACTTAATGTATGAATAAAAACAGAAATTACCCTTAGTCTCAAAATATTCTCATATTTATAAAAACGCCCTTAACCTCAAAATTCCAATATATAGTATGTCACCACTAGACAGTACCATATCTTCACATGTCTAGGTCCACCACTTTGGCCCGATAGCAAAACTTACTGTTTCAATTAATCGCGTAGAAATTTTATCGTGTTTTCACAATTTCATCATTTTTACAAACGTTTTTAAATCGCGTAAATATATTTTACTATTTTTAAAATCACATAGTATTTTTAAATCATTTTCTCAATCGCGTAAGATTTTTAAATCGTTTTCTTGATCGAAAAGCTTTAAAATCTCTATTTTAAAATTTCATAAGATATTTCTTATACTTTAAAACTATGTAGAATATTTTCCTTACGTTATAAATATATTATAAAACGTTCTCTTTTATTTGTCTATTTTTAATAAATTTTTACAACATTTTGTCTATAAAATCTATTTAAAATGTAATTTTTACATTTTTCCTTTAAAAATTCTTTTTATTTAGTTTATTACTGCTAAATACACTTTAAAAATTTAAATCATACTTTTAAACTCTAAAATAAGTATTTTTCAAGAGTCTTATTTATTTTTCTTCTATATTATATTTCTAATAAAATTAGTTTACTTTTTTTTCTTGAAAATTCATCACAAATGCATTCTTTTTAGGTAAAAATCAAATCTACACTTTAAAAAATAAATTTTGGATTGATTACACATTTACAAGGCATGTTGGCCGAAATTAGTAAAACCTTGGTATTTGATCTTTGGATCATTTTCTACCTTCTAAATCATTTTGGATTTCATTCATTTACCTAATTCCATTAAATCATTCCTTTAGAAAATGGTTGAGAACATTTTGGTTCTCTTTTCTTGTTGAAGCCGTAAGCTCCATAGCTGTGTTCTTTGGAACACTCATGCAATCTCACATATTATTCACATCCTAATTAATAATCATGCATATATCAACACATGCAATATATTTTAAAGCTTATAGACATGCATACAAACAATATCAAACACAAATAGGAAAGCATTTAAACAATCAAACAAGTGAATCCTTATGGATTCTTCACACACATGCAATCCATTTTCTCATCACCACACTTGGTTGGTGAGATTAAATCTCTCTCTTACCTTTAAGGAAGATAAAATCTTTTTCTCTCCTTCCTAGATGATTTTGTGATCTCTTCCAAGAAAACCTAACATGCTCAAATAAATTTTTACAAGTTATAACCATAGGAGAAAAACATAAATCATGGATCAATCATGGCTTAGAACCTTAGAAATGAAGTTAGAAATGAAAAACAAGGATCTTTACCTTTTAGTAAAAACCTCCAAAGCAATTTTCCAAGCTTAAGATGAAAGATTTTGAAAGAACTCTCAACTAAAGATGTTCTTAGAATGGTGTTTAGGTTTGGAAAAGTGAGTTAGATAAAATTTTTGAAGGTTGGATGATGGTGTATAATGGTGTAGCCGAATGGTCTTCAAAGAGCAACAATGGTGGGTTTTAATTTTTGAAGAGAGAGAAGAGAGGTTTTGTGATAGTAAAGATGAAGCAAATGAAATGAAAATGGTCTCCTTTACCTAGCTTGGTCGTAGAACATCCAAGAGGAGGTGGCCTCTTTGTTTGACTTCTAAGACCACTCAATAGCCTTAGATTTGATCAAGGGTGGAGAACAAAGCTTGGCCTCCAAGCTTGTTTCTCATTGGTGCATGAAAACCTAGTCATGCAATGACTAAGCTCTTCTTGAAGCTTCTTGCATGTGCTTGCTCCTTGCTTGGCCGAACCACCCTAATGGAGAAGCAAATTAGGTTTAATTTTCTCCTAATCTCCTAATTAGGTTTAGGCAAACTTAGCTAGTCATTTAGTTAGTCTTAAGTGCATCATGTTAAGTTGTTTAGTTACAAGTTTACTATCTAGTTTTGTAACTAGGTTTACTCCACTTAGTTACTTATTAAGCCATCTATACTAACTTAGTTAGGTTTTTAATTATCTTGGTTAAACTTTCTAATCTTAATCTAACAAGTCTAACCATTTTTGTGGACTAAATTCTCATTGGTCCAAAAATTGTCAAGCCACTAATGTTGACCTCTTTTCATTGGCTTAGAATTTAGTCTAGCCAAAAACGTTGACAACTTCATTAAACACGGGTCCCACGGACTTTTCCGGGTCCAGGGTCATTTTAGAGCAGATTTCTATTGTTTTGGAGACAGTATGTACTGTCAGATAAAATAATATCATAATAATACAAAATTATTTTATTGCACAGTTAAATCCTAAAAATTAAAAGATTAACAACTATATCACTAGGAATTGGGTTTAGTAAGATCCCCCAGCTCCGAATAATTAAAATAAGATTTCCCCGGTCTGAAAATTATTATTTTCCTGACTCAGAGTAAATTACACAAAACACTCAAATATGAACACGAAACAGTCAAATAATTTTTATAACTTATAGAAAAACATAAAACAACACAATTGGGACAAAATAATCATTTATCCAAGAGTTGGGGTGTTACAAAGCACATTTTAAATAGATTTTATGGACAAAATACTGTCAAAATTTATTAAAAATAGACAAATAAAAGAGAACATTTTATAATATATTTATAACGTAAGGAAATTATTCTTTGTAGCTTACAAGTATTAAAAATAGCTTATGCAGTTTTAAAATAGAGATTTTAAAGTTTTTCGATCAAGAAAACGATTTAAAAATCTTACGGATTGAGAAAACGATTTAAAAATACTACGCGATTTTAAAAATAGCAAAATATATTTGCGTAATTTAAAAACGTTTGTAAAAATAATGAAATTATAAAAATGCGATAAAATTTCTATGCGATTAATTAGAATAGTAAGTTTTGTTGTCGGGCCAAAGTGGTGGACCCAGACATGTGGAGATATGGTACTGTCAAGTGGTGACGTACTATGTATTGGAAATTTTGAGGTTAAGGGTATTTTTGTAAATATGATAATATTTTTAAGCTAAGGGTAATTTGGTAATTATTGTTTTATTCATGCATTGAGTTGTGTCAATTTGGTTGATATTGGCGATTGATTGACGAGGCGAATTACACCGTGTTGTCGATGCGATAAGCATAGTGTGGTTCATCTTGTGTGGACTTGGAGGCATTAGTGTGCGGAGTATTCCACATGTGGACAGTTGGTCGCTCCTCTGGGTCGTGGTAACTGGCAACACACTAATGATCTCGACACGCACTATACTTAATCAAGATCTTGTAAAGACTGTTTAGTACAATGCCTGTAGTACACGACGTTGGACTGTGTGCTACTACACAACATTGGACTGTGGGCTATAGACACGACATTAGACAGTGGAATAGTTTGGTTGGGCAGCCTGAAGTACTGATATATCTTTACGGGTCATTCTCTCTAATGTCTGTGTCTAACTCCATGGAGTAGAAATGAGTCGTACTGCATTTGCATTTATGTCATGCATCATAACATTATTAATTGTGATCTTATATGATACTGTTGTATTAAAGTTCTTATGCTAAATGTGTTACTATTTATGATGTTATGGTATGCTTTATGGTATGAAACTATGATATCTGTTGTATTGTCATTTTCTTATGTGCCATGCTGGTATTGATGTATGATTATGTCACCTCTCTATATGTATTGTTTTCTGTATTATTAATTATGTTATAAAAGAGTTTGAGGAAAAGGAACAACCTCTAGATTGTATGTATCCTGAGGAGGAGGAGCAGCAGCAGATGGGTGATCAGTTCAACGAGTGCGAGCCTTCCGATCATCCATATCCTTTAGATTGACTTGTGAGTATGGCGTTGTCGGGGTTTCTTGGTTTCGTGAGGGTAGAGTTTCATGGAGGTTCAGAGGCCTAGTGATTATGCGAGGATCGAGGATCGGTGATCTACTTAGGACGTGTGACTGTGTCCCTTCGAGGAGAGTTTGATGTTGATCCTGTCTTCACTACGACTTTGTATCTACATCTGGAGATGCCGTTGGATCTGAGGCATCACTGGGGAGGACTCTTTCGTGTTCCCAGTGAGATTAGCATAGTGTCAACAACGCGAACTCCTGTCCGTAGAGCTGTGAGATATCCTGGATTTCTATCACCTGAAGTTTCATCTGAGAGTGATCCTTCAGAGGGTTAGGGATATATGATGTGCACTTGGGCACTTTATGATGTTGTAATGTATAATAACTCTTTACTGCTTTATTTAAATATTTTGTAGTTATAAATTATTTGCATAACTTAAAACAAAATCATATGTATATTATGTGTGCGATAACAATTTGTTTTATTTCATGTTCCGTGTTATTTTATTTAAGGTTATTATGTATAAAAAGAAAAATTTTGTAACTCATATTAATTATTTACCAAATGCTTTATAAATTGGGTAATATTTTATTTATTTTATTTCATTGCATCATAAATGTGGCATCCTCACAAGGGTGTTACATTAGTTAGTATCAAAGCCCAAGTTAGAGTCTTTTGGGGTTGTGGTTGGGTCTGATTTTGCTTGTGTTGTGTGATTCTCTGAAATTTACTTCCGAAAGGATGTATCTAACTTTGTTTTGTTATGATTGAAGAAAGAAGATGTCTGGCGGAAGAGGAACGCGCGCGAATGTGAATGTGAACCGTAATGTGGACCCAATGATTACAACTGCTGAAGCTATGCAGTGGATGGTTGAAGTGATAACTTAACAAAATGAGAGAGCAGCTCAACAACAAGATGCTACTACTGATGCTCTAAATTTATCTGAGTTTAGGTGTAATAACCCGCCATAGTTTAGAGGCGAGTTTAACCTTGAGAAGGCAAGTCTGTGGATACAAGACTTGGAAAAGATATTCGAAGGAATGGGATGCACCGATGATAAGAAGGTGATGTATGCTACTTTTATGCTGAGAGGGGATGGTGAAAATTAGTGAAAAAGAACCCGCCGATTATTACAGGTTGAAGGAACTGAAATCACGTGGGAAGTATTTTCTGAAGTATTTCTAGAGAAGTACTTTCCTGCCAATGCTAGACATGCCAAGGAGATGGAATTTCTTGGTTTACGTCAAGGCAATATGACTGTCAATGAGTATGCTTCTAAATTTGAGAGCTTGTCTCAGTTCTCAGACTATGTTCAAGCCCAACAGAATGATGCGTGGAGATGTCGAAAGTTTGAGGAATGATTGAGGGTAGAATTGCGATGAGGAGTGCTACCCTTGAAGATAAATCAATTTCATGCTTTGGTGGATACTTGTGGACGACTCGAGGAGTTGGAGCCATCACGGGATCCTAGGAACCGTAATTTTGGACCAACGAGGTTTCAGAGAGGAGATAGCTATAACAATAGTTAGTTTCAGCGTAAGCCGTATTCGAGACCACCAGGAAATCAACCTTAATGTCCACCCATTGGAGGAAGTCCCAGTGGTAATAGAGCTGCTCAGAAAGTGGCATTTACGCCAACATGTTTCTAGTGTGGAAAAAGTGGCCATATCTCTAAGGACTACTCAATCAGAGGGACAATCTATTTAAATTGTCGACAACCTAGACATGTATCTAGAGACTGTACTCAGCCGGAAAGGAAACCTGCTGTGAGTAATGTTCGTGCTAATCAGCTGAGATTTGGAGGGCGAGTATATACCATGGCTGGAACTGAAGCTTCTCAGTCTGAGGATCTTATTAAGGGGGAAGGTGCCATTGAAGGTAATCTTCTGACTGTGCTATATGATTCAGGTGCAACACATTCATTTATTGCATATGATTGTGAGGAACGATTGAAACTGCTTGTGTCTTCTCTGAGCTTTCAATTGATTATATCTACACCAATTGCTAAGCCTGTAGTTACATCCAAGATATATCTGAATTGTCCTGTTGTTATAAAGGATCGTGTGTTTTCAGTCAATTTGATTTGTTTACCTCTTGTGGGGATAGATGTAATATTAGGAATGGATTTGTTATCTTCTAACCATATCCTTATAGACTGTGCAAACAAAACCATAGTTTTTCCTAAGGAAGAAAGTTTTGGATTTTTGACTGCTGTTAAAGTTAAGTCATTGTTGAGAGATGGAGCGTAGGGATATATGTTATTATCTTCTCTAGAAGTCAAAAGTGGGAAGGATGTGAATGCTATTCCTGTCGTCAATGAATTTCCAGAGATTTTTCCTGATGACGTACCTGGTTTGCCACTGGAAAGGGAGATTGAGTTTTCTATTGATTTGGTACCAGGAGCAGGTCTTATGTCGATTGCACCGTATCGGATGTCGCCAGCAGAATTGGTAGAATTGAAAAAGTAATTGGAGGAACTGTTGGAGAAATAGTTTATGCAACCGAGTGTTTCACCTTGGGGAGCACCAGTGCTTCTAGTTAAGAAGAAGGATGGAACTTCACATCTTTGTGTGGATTATCGCTAGTTAAACAAGGTTACTATAAAGAATAAATATCCACTTCCGAGAATTGATGATTTGATGGACCAGTTGAAGGGAGCAGTGGTATTCTCTAAGATAGATTTGTGATCTGGTTATCATCAGATTCGTGACAAGGGTGATGATGTGCCTAAAACAGCTTTCCGAACTCGCTACGGGCATTATGAGTATCAAGTGATGCCGTTCGGAGTGACGAATGCTCCTGCCATATTCATGGACTATATGAATAGAATTTTTTGTCTGTATCTAGACAGATTTGTCATTGTTTGTATTGATGACATTCTGATCTATTCTCAATCTAAGGAAGAGCATGCTGAACATCTCAGTATAGTTCTTCAGTTTTTGAAGGAAAAGAAGCTGTATGCGAAGTTGGCAAAGTGTGAATTTTGGCTGGAGGAAGTTCAATTTTTAGTTAATGTGATTTCTAAGAAAGGTATTGCAGTAGACCCATCGAAGGTGGAGACTATTTTGCAATGGGAAAGGCCTAAGACAGTGACAGAAGTCCGAAGTTTTATTGGAATAGCCAGATATTACCGGAGGTTCATAGAGGGTTTTTCCAAGATAGCTGGACTGCTTACGCAGCTTACAAGGAAAAGTCAAGCTTTTGATTGGACGGAGGAACATGAAGCGAGTTTCCAAGAATTGAAGAAAAGATTGATGACTGCACCAGTGCTAATTTTACCAGATCCTAACAGATCTTTTGAAGTGTATTGTGACGCTTCTTACCAGGGGTTAGGGTGCGTATTGATGCAAGACCGGAATGTGGTGGCTTATGCTTCTAGACAGTTGAAGGTTCATGAGAGGAACTATCCAACACATGATTTGGAATTAGCTGCAGTGGTTTTTGCATTGAAAGTGTGGAGGCATTTTCTGTATAGAGCTATGTTCAATGTCTTTAGTGATCACAAGAGTTTGAAATAGTTGTTTGATAAAAAAGAATTGAATATGAGGCAGAGGCGATGGTTGGAATTCTTAAAGGACTATGATTTTCAACTTCAATACCATCCAGGAAAGGCTAATGTGATGGCAGATGCTCTGAGTAGAAGTGATTAGTGTTTCTGTGATGATGATAAGGGAGGAGGAATTGATTAACAAATTCAGAGATTTATGGTTGTCAGTGGAATTGGTACCTGGGAAGATTCGCCTAGGTAAGGTTGTGATCTTGAATGAATTGCTCGACGTAATTCGAGATAAATAGGAGGAGGATCCATTCTTGCAAAACAAAAAGGAATTTTTGAAACAAGGTCATAAAGCGACAGTAGAGGAAGGATCAGATGGAATCTTAAGGTTCGAGGGAAGAATTTGTATACCCGATGACCCCGAACTTAAGAAAGCAATTATAGATGAAGCCCATACTAGTGATTTGAGTATACATCCGAGGATGACCAAGATGTATCAAGACTTGAAAAGGTTGTTTTGGTGGCTAAGGATGAAAAGTGATGTGGCGGAACGTGTGGCATCTTGCGTGGTTTGTCAGAAGGCAAAAGTGGAACATCAGAAGCCAACTAGTATGTTACAACCGTTAGCTATTCCAGAATGGAAATGAGATAGTATCTCGATGGATTTTGTTACCGGATTGCCAAAAATAAGGAAAGGACATAATTCGATATAGGTTATAGTTGATAGGCTTACGAAGTTAGCACACTTCTTGCCGATCAATATTAAGTATTCATTGGAAAGATTAACCCAAATATACATCAGTGAGATTGTTAGACTGCATGGCATACCTACATGTATAGTTTCAGACGGAGATCCAAGGTTTACGTCAAGATTCTGGCAAAGTTTGTAAGAAGCCATGGGAATTAAACTACGATTGAGTTCTGCTTATCACCCGCAGACTGATGGTCAGACGGAGAGGACGATACAGTCTTTGGAAGACTTGTTGCGCACTTGTGTATTGGAACAACGAGGAAGTTGGGATGAATTTTTATCTTTGATAGAATTCACCTACAACAATAGTTTTCACTCAAGTATAGGGATGGCACCCTATGAAGTGCTGTATGAACGACGATGTCGAACACCTTTATGTTGGTATCAAGATGGGGAGAGTATGACTATTGGACCAGATCTTATGCAACAGACTATGGAAAAGGTGAAGATGATACAAGAAAAGATGAAGATGACTCAAAGCAGACAAAAGAGCTATGCTGATAAGCGAAGGTGACCTCTACAATTTGAGGAGGGTGAGCATGTATTCTTACGAGTAACGCCTACGACTGGTGTTAGAAGGGTTATCAAATCCAAGAAGCTTACTCCTAAATTCATTGGGCCTTATCAGATTATTCGACGGATAGGTCCTGTAACCTACCAGATAGCTTTACTGCCTTTTCTATCCAATCTGCATGATGTATTCCATGTGTCTCAATTAAGGAAATATATTCCCGATCCGACGCATGTGATATAGCCCGACGAAGTGCAACTAAAGGATAACTTGACGTATGAGACACTTCCTATTAGAATTAAAGACAAGAAAGTGAAGCAGCTTCGAGGGAAGATGATTGAATTGGTGAAGGTGATATGGAATGACGTAACAGGTGATACTACATGGGAGCTGGAGGATAAAATGAGGGAGCAATACCCTCAGTTGTTCTGATGTACGACAAATTTCGAGGACGAAATTTCTGTTTGTAGGGGGGAGTTGTAACACCCCAACTTTTAGATAAATTACCATTTTGTCATTATTGTGCTGTTTTATATTTTTCTGTGTGTTATAAAATTAATTTGACTGTTTCGTAACTGTAACTGTTGTGTGTGATTTACTCCGAGCCAAGAAAATAATAATTTTCGGACCGGGGAAATCTTATTTTAATTATTCGGAGCTAGGGGATCTTACTAAATCCAATTCCGAGTGATATGGTTGTTAATCTTTTAATTTTTCAAATTTAACTGTGCAATAAAATAATTTTATATTATTATAATATTATTTTATCTAACAGTACCTACTGTCTCAAAAATAGTAGAAATCTGCTCAAAAACGACCATGGACCCGGAAGAGTCTGTGGGACCCGCGTTTAATGAAGCAGTCAACATTTTTGGCTAGACTAAATTTTAAGCCAATAGGAACAAATCAACAATGTAGGGTGGACATTTCTAGACCAATAGGAATCAAGTCCACAAAATGGTTAGACTTATTAGATTAAGACTAGAAAACCTAACCAAGTTAACTTAAGACCTAACTAAGTTAACATAGGAAGCTTGTTAAGTAACTAAGTGAAGTAACCTAGTTAGCTATCTAGTTAAGTTCTTGTTAGAGAATTATTCTCAAAATATCAAGACTAACCTAGTTAACCTAGGTAACTATCTAGTTAGGCAAGTAACTAAATGAATTAATTAAATGCACTTAAGTGAAACTAGAAGACCAAAGTGATCACAAACTTAGTTTGCTCTCCTAAGGGGCCATTCGGCCAAGAGACTTCAAGAACCATCAAGAAGGCTTAGTCATTGCATGACTAGGTTTCTCTAAGCCAATGAAAGACAAGCTTGGAGGCAAAGCTTTGCATGGCAACCCTTGATCACATCTAAGGGTATTAAGTGGTCTTGGAAGGTCAACAAAGGATGCACCTCCTTTGAAGGAGCTCTACGGTTATACATTAGGAAAAAGAGATCATTTTGCTCTTCATTCTCATTTCTTACTATCACTAAACTTACACTTTCTCTTTTCTAAAACAAGAACCACCGTTGTTGTCTTCTTGGAGGACCATTCGGCCAACAACCCTACACCACCATCCACCCATCTAAAATTTCATCCAACCTTATTTCTCAACTCTAAACACCATTCTAAGAACATCTCTAGTTGAGAGTTCTTCCAAAATCTTTCATCTTAAGCTTGGAAAATTACTTTGGAGATTTTTCCTAAAAGGTGAAGATCCTTGTTTTTCATTTCTAACTTCATTTCCAAGGTTCTAAACCATGATTGATCCATGGTTTATGTTTTTCTCCTATGGTTATAACTTGTAAAAATTTATTTGAGCATGTTAGGTTTCCTTGGAGGAGATCACGAAATCATCTAGGAAGGAGAGAAAAAGATTTTATCTTCCTTAAAGGTAAGAGGGAGATTTAATCTCATCAACCATGTGTGGTGATGAGAAAATGGATTGTATGTGTGTGAAGAATCCATAAGGATTCACTTGTTTGATTGTTTAAATGCTTTCCTATTTGTGTTTGATATTGTTTGTATACATGTCTATAAGCTTTAAAATATATTGCATGTGTTGATATATGCATGAGTATTAAGTAGGATGCGAATAACATGTAAGGTTTGCATGAGTGTTCCAAAGAACACAAAAAGGGGCTCACGGCCTCAACAAGAAAAAGAAAACCAAAATGTTCTCAACAATTTTCTAAAGGAAGGATTTAATGGAATTAGGTAAATTAATGAAATCCAAAATGATTCAGAAGGTAGAAAATGATCCAAAGATCAAATGCCAAGGTTTTACTAATTTTGGTCAACATGCCTTGTAAATGTGTAATCAATCCAAAACTTATTTTTCTAAAGTGTAGATTTGATGTTTTACCTAAAAAGAATGTATTTGTAATGAATTTTCAAGAATTAAAGAAGTAAACTAATTTTATTACAAATATAGTATAGAAGAAAAATAAACAAGACTCTTGAAAAATACTTACCTTTGAGTTTTAAAGTATAATGACAATTTTCAAAGTGTATTTAGTAGCAATAAACTAAAAAAAAAAAGAATTTTTAGAGGAAAAACGTAGAAAGCACATTTTAAATAGAGTTTATGGACAAAATCTTGTCAAAATTTATTAAAAACAAACAAATAAAATAGAATGTTTTATAATATATTTATAACGTAAGGAAATTATTCTATGTAGTTTAAAAGTATTAAAAATAGCTTATGCAGTTTTAAAATAGAGATTTTAAAGTTTTTCGATCAAGAAAATGATTTAAAAATCTTACACTATTGAGAAAACGATTTAAAAATACTATGTGATTTTAAAAATAGCAAAATATATTTACGCAATTTAAAAACGTTTGTAAAAATGATGAAATTATGAAAACACAATAAAATTTCTACGTGATTAATTGGAACAATAAGTTTTGCTGTCGGGCCAAAGTGGTGGACCCAGACATGTGGAGATATGGTACTGTCAAGTGGTGACGTACTATAAATTGGAAATTTTGACATTAAAGGTGTTTTTGTAAATATGATAATATTTTTAAGCTAAGGGTAATTTGATAATTATTATTTTATTCATGCATTGAGTTGTGCCAATTTGGTTGATATTGGCGATTGATTGACGAGGCGAATTACACCGTGTTGTTGGTGCGATAAGTGTAGTGTGGTTCATCTTGTGTGGACTTGGAGGCATTAGTGTGCGGAGTATTCTACATGTGGACAGTTGGTCGCTCCTCTGGGTCGTGGTAACTGGCAACACACTAATGATCTCGACACGCACTATACTTAATCAAGATCTTGTAAAGACTGTTTAGTATAATGCCTGTAGTACACGACGTTGGACTGTGTGCTACTACACGATGTTGGACTGTGGGCTATAGACACGACGTTAGACAGTGGAATAGTTTGGTTGGACAGCCTGAAGTACTGATATATCTTTACGGGTCATTCTCTCTGATGTCTGTGTCTAGCTCCATGGAGTAGGAATGAGTCGTACTATATTTGTATATGTGTCATGCATCATAACATTATTAATTGTGATCTTATATGATATTGTTGTATTAAAGTTCTTGTGCTAAATTGTGTTACTATTTATGATGTTATGGTATGCTTTATGGTATGAAACTGTGATATCTGCTATATTGTCGTTTTCTTATTTGCCATGTTGGTATTGATGTATAATTATCTCACCTCTCTATATGTATTGTTTTCTGTATTATTAATTATGTTATAAAAGAGTTTGAGGAAGAGGAACAACCTCTAGATTGTGTGTATCCTGAGAAGGAGGAGCAGCAGCAGACGAGTGATCAGTTCGACAAGTGCGAGCCTTCCGATCATCCATATCCTTTAGACTGACTTGTGAGTATGGCGTTGCTGGGATTTCTTGGTTTCGTGAGGCTAGAGTTTCACGAAGGTTCAGAGGCCTGGTGATTACGCGAGGATCGAGGATCGGTGATCTACTTGGGACGTTTGACTGTGTCCCTTCGAGGAGAGTTTGATGTTGAGCCTATCTTCACTATGACTTTGTATCTACATCTGGAGATGCTGTTGGATCTGAGGCGTCACTGGAAAGGACTCTTTCGTGTTCCCAATGAGGTTAGCATAGTGTCAACAGTGTGGACTCCTGTCCGTAGAGCTGTGAGGCATCCTGGATTTCTATCACCTGAAGTTTCATCTAAGAGTGATCCTTCAGAGGGTTAGGGATCTATGATGTGCACTTGGGCACTTTATGATGTTGTAATGTATAATAACTCTTTACTGCTTTATTTAAATATTTTGTAATTGTAAATTATTTGCATAACTTAAAACAAAATCATATGTATATTATGTGTGCGATAACAGTTTGTTTTATTTCATGTTCCATGTTATTTTATTTAAGATTATTATGTATAAAAAGAATAATTTTATAACTCATATTAATTATTTACCACATGCTTTATAACTTGGGTAATATTTTATTTATTTTATTTCATTGCATCATAAATGTGGCATCCTCACAAGGGTGTTACAGTGAGAATTGAAAAGAAAAATATGTTCTTGTGCTTATTGTTTGATATATTTACACGAATATCTATTCTTCTATATTACTCAACATATTTTTCTTTGGTGATTTGTCATCATAAAAAAGGGAGAGATTGTAGAAATAAGTTTGTCCTAATGGTTTAATATGTTAAGTTTTGATAATGACAAATATAATACAAAAAGAATGATGTTTAGGTTACATAGATGTGCTTAATAGTTTATGTTGTATCATGCATGATTATGTACTTTATTTATTTATATTTCACTTAATAATCGTGCAATAAGATATATGTAGCATTTTTTATATAATATATCCAATAATGTTTAATATGAGTTATAATGAATTAATATTAGATTTGGCTCTATTTAAATGAAAATGTGCAAAGTGTTTTTTGTTGCATCTTATACAGAGCATATCTACTAGTAATTGATAAATGTCTTATTTAGATGTGTCTATGAAAGTCTTATATGTATGTTAGACTAACTAGAGTTATATATTTATAAATAATGCATATAAAAATATTGAATTATGAATTTGGACTAACTATTTTTGTTTAAGTAAGCAATACTTTATAGGATAGTCCAAGTATCAAGAGTTAGCATTGCAACAATAAATCAAAAGATCACAGTCATGCTCAACTCAAGAAGAATGAGAATGATAAGATGTTCTAAGCATTTACAAGATTTGAAGAGAATAAATTTGTGGAAGCTTGGATTACATCAAGAAGTTTAAGGACTAGAATTGGTATTTTTTCCTTTTAGGCTTTCTCTTATGTAAAGATAGATGTTTTACAAGAAAAGAGCTCAAATATATTTAAAAATCTTTACAAATGGTTCTTACATGCTAAATGCCCAAGAAATATGTTTTGAAAAGCTAGTCATAATAGTAGTTCAAAATTATGAAAAATAGTCAAGTTTGAGTTTTGAAAAGTTGACCTTTGGTTACTCTTTTGATCATGACTTTCACAATACTTTGAGTTTCGTTCTGAATCCTGTTTCATTTGAAAATAGACTGTAAGATCTTTTCAATGAGTGGTTATTTCCTTTAAACTTATAAAAAATGAAGAAGTTATAACCATTGGCTTTATACTATGAAAAATAGTCAAGTTTGAGTTTTAAAAAGTTGACCTTTGGATACTCTTTTTATCATACATTTCAAAATACTGAGCTTTATCCTGAAACCTATTTCATTAGAACATAGACTCAAAGATCATTCCAATGAGCGGTCATTTTCTATAAATGGATAAGAAATGAAGAAGTTATGGTCATTTAAAGTCAATTTTCAAAATCAGAAGTACATGTAATCAATTACATAAATCCTATAATCGATTACAACTCTAGAAAAGGCTATGTAATCGATTACCACATGCCCAGAAGCATTCCGAAAATGGATAGTTTTCATAAAAAAAATCATTTCTAAATACTACCAACGACTATTTTGTCACTTGGGCTCTATAAATAAGTGTATATTGAAGCATTTACATTTTTAGAAATTGTAGAACACTTGATTTGATCCTTGAATCATCAAAATCATATTTTAAGCTCTTTATTGCAAATTCCTTCTATTCCTTTGTTCTTCAAGTTGTATGTCTACTCTTGTGAGAGTTTCTAATCTTTCTCTTCATCTTAAAATCATTGTAAGAGGGTGAGGGATCACTCAAGAGAGAAAAAGGTGAGGTATCCCTTGTAGTGAGGCTCAAACACAAAGGATGAGGTATCCCAAAGGTGTTGCGAGTGCTCTTGAATGTAAAGGTTTTTCAAGCACCTATAAAGCTTGAAGGGTTGGAAGCTCTAGCATAAGGGTGAAGTATCCCAAGATGTGAGGAGTGTGGTGTCCCGGGGCTGACGAGGGCGAGGAGTGGATGCCGGTGTAAGAGAAGCACGTACAAGGAGCGGCTCCTGGCAGACTTCTAGGCGAAGGGTCCCATGAATGAACTGAATACGCACCGGAATGAGAGGGATTCAGAGACTTTGCAGGTATGGGACTGCATAGTTAAGGATGGCTTAATGGAATTGATTAGGCGTAGCCATATCAACAAGTTGCAGCTTCTTTTCGGGAGCCTAGATCATAAGAACTCCATGGTTAAGCGTGCTTGACCTGGAGCAATTGTGGGATGGATGACCTCCTGAAAAGTTTCCCAAGATGCATGTGAGTGAGGACAAAGCACGCTGAAAAGACTCGTGTTGGTTTGTGGAGACACTCATCAATCTTGCAGGTAGTCTCGGGATGTTACAAATGGTATCAGAGACGGGACCTCTCCCAGTACGGTGTGGTTCGGGGACGAACCAAACAAAAGCTGGTGGGCATGTGGTGTCCCGGGGCTGACGAGGGCGGGGAGTGGACGCCGGTGTAAGAGAAGCACGTACAAGGAGCGGCTCCTGGCAGGCTTCTAGGCGAAGGGTCCCATGAATGAACTGAATACGCACCGGAATGAGAGGGATTTAGAGACTGTGCAGGTATGGGACTGCATAGTTGAGGATGACTTAATAGAATTGATTAGGCGTAGCCATATCAACAAGTTACAACTTTTTTTCGAGAGCCTAGAACATAAGAACTTCATGATTAAGCGTACTTAACCTGGAGCAATTGTGGGATGGGTGACCTCTTGGAAAGTTTCCCAAGATGCTTGTGAGTGAGGACAAAGCACGCTGAAAAGACTCGTGTTGGTTTGTAGAGACACTCATCAATCTTACAGGCAGTCTCGGGATGTTACAAAACAACTAATGTAACACCTTTGTAGGGATGCCACATTTATGATGCAATAAAATAAAACCTTACCCAAGTTATAAAACATTTGATACATAGTTAATATGAGTTGTAATTTTTTTTTCTTTTATACATTATATCGTTAAATAAAATAATACGGAACAGAAAACAAAACAAACTATTATTACACACCATAATGTGCATATGATTTTGTCTTAAGTTACACAAATAATAAAATTAAGATATATACCATAAATGCAAATGCATAACGACTCATTCCTACTCTATGGAGCTATACATAGACATCAGAGAGAATGACCCATAAAGATCTATCAGTACCTCAGGCTACCCAACCAAACTATTCCACTGTTCAACGTCGTGTCTATAGCCCACAGTCCATCGTCATGTAGTAGTACACAGTCCAAAATACGTCGTGCACTACAGGCATTATACTAAACAGTCTTTACAAGATCTTGATTAAGTATAGTGCGTGTCGAGATCATTAGTGTGTTGCCAGTTACCACAGCCCAGAGGAGCGACCAACTGTCCACATGTGGAATACTCCGCACACTAATGCCTCCAAGTCCACTCGATGAACCACACTACGCTTATCACACTGACAACACGGTGTAATTCATCTCGTCAATCAATGGCCAATTCCAACCCAATTGACATGACTCTCAATGCATGAATGAGAACAAATATTCACAAAAATACCCTTAGTCTCAAAATATCACCATATTTACACAAATGCCCTTAATCTCAATAATCTCAAAATATAGTACGTCTCCACTTGACAGTACCATATCTCAACATGTCCGAGTCCACCACTTTGGCCCTACCGCAAAACTCACTGTTCCAGTTAATCGCGTAGAAATTTTATCACGTTTTCACAATCGCGTCACTTTTACAAACGTTTTTAAATCGCATAAATATATTTTGCTGTTTTAAAAATTGCATAGTATTTTTAAATCGTTTTCTCAATCGCGTAGGATTTTTAAATCATTTTCTTAACCGTAAAACTTTAAATTCTCTATTTTAAAATTACGTAAGCTATTTCTAATACTTTTAAACTATGTAGAATATTTTCCTTATGTTATAGATATATTATAAAATATTCTCTTTTATTTGTCTGTTTCTAATAAATTTTTATAGCATTTTGTCTATAAAATCTATTAAAATTATGCTTTCTACGTTTTTCCTTTAAAAATTCCTTTGTTTAGTTTATAATCACCAAATATACTTTGAAAATTGTCATTATACTTTAAAACTCAAAGGTAAATATTTTTCAAGAGTTTTGTTTATTTCTCTTCTATACCATATTTCTAATAAAAATTAGTTTACTTCTTTAAGTCTTGAAAATCTATTGCAAATGTATTCTTTTTAGGTTAAACAACTAGTCTACACTTAGAAAATAAATTTTTGGATTGATTACACATTAAAAAGGCATGTTGGTCGAATTTAACAAAATCTTGGCATTTGATCTTTGCATCATTTTCCATCTTCTAAATCATTTTGAAATTCATTAATTTACCTAATTCCATTAAATCCTTCCTTTAGAAAATGGTTGAGAACATTTTGGTTCTCTTTTCATGGTGAAGCCGTGAGCTCCATGTTGTGTTCTTTGGAATACTCATGCAAACCTTACATATTATTCACATCCTAATTAATAAGAATACATCTATAAACACATGCAATATATTTTAAAGTTATAAACACACATGCAAACATAATCAATCACAAATAATGAAAGCTTTTAAACAACCACATAAATGAATCCTTATGGATTCTTTACACACATACAATCCATCTTCTCATCACCACCCATGGTTGATGAGATCAAATCTCCCTCTTACCTTAAAGGAAGATAACTGCTTCTATTCTCCTTCCTAGTTAATTTTCGTGTGGTCCTCCAAGGAAACCTAACATGCTCAAATAAATTTTTAAAAGTTATAACCATAGGAGAAAAACATAAACCATGGATCAATCATGGCTTAGAACCTTAGAAATCATGTTAGAAATGAAAAACAAGAATCTTCACCTTTTAGGAAAAATCTCCAAAGTGATTTTCCAAGCTAAGATGAAAGATTTTGGAAGAACTCTCAACTAGAGATGTTCTTAGAATGTTGTTTAGGTTTGAGAAAGTGGGTTAGATAAAAATTTTGAAGGTTGGATGGTGGTGTATGGTTGTTGGCCGAATGGCTCAAAGAAGAAAGGCTATGGACTTGGTGTTTCTTGAAAAGAGAAAAGAGAGGTTTTTAGAGATAGCAAAGATGAAGAATGAAGTAAAATGCTCTCTAAACCTAGCTTATGGCCGTGGAGCTCCAAGAGGAGGTGGCCTCTTTGTTTGACCTTCCAAGACCACCTAATCACCTTAGATGTGATCAAGGGTGGAGAACAAAGCTTTGGCTCCAAGCTTGTTTCTCATTGGTGTATGAAAACCTAGTCACCTAATGACTAAGATCTTCTTGATGCTTCTTGAATGCTCTAGCCGAATTTGTCCAAGGAGAAACAAACCAAGTTTGTGCTCCATTTGGTCTTCTAGTTACTCTTAGGTGAAGTTGGTTAGTTTGTTTAGTTACTAGCCAAACTATCTAGTTACTTAGGCTAACTAAGTTTGTCTTGATATTTTGAGATCATTATCTAACTAGAACTTAACTAGATAGCTAACTAGGTTTACTTTACTTAGTTACTATATAAGCTTTCTATACTAAGTTAGTTAGGTTTTAAGCTAACTTGGTTAAGCTTTCTAGTTTGATTTCAACAAGTCTAACCACTTTTGTGGACTTGTTTTCTATTGGTCCAAACCATTCAAGCCTACATTGTTGACTTGTCCCTATTGGCTTAGAATTTAATTTAGCCAAAAACATTGACCGGTTCACTAAACGCGGGTCCCACATACTTTTCTGGTTCCATGATTATTTTGGAGCAGATTTCTACTATTTTTAAGATAGTAGGTACTGTTAAATAAAATAATATTGTAATAATATAAAATTATTTTATTGCACAGTTAAATCCTAAAAATTAAAAGATTAACTTTCGTATCACTCGGAATTAGGTTTAGTAAGATCCTCTAGCTCCGAATAATTAAAATAAGATTTCCTCGACCCGAAAATTATTATTTTCCTGACTCGGAGTAAATCACACAAAACAATCAAATATAATCATGAAACAGTCAAATAAATTTTATAATATACAGAAAAACATGAAACAGTACAATCAGGACAAAATGGTCATTTATCCAAAAGTTGGGGTGTTACAAGTAATGCTCTTACTTGTAGAAATTCCTAGCACCAGTGAAGTCTAGGAGATAATGAAGAAAATCTCAAGTTAAGCTTGAGGACTGAATATAGACCACAAGTAGTTAGTGGTTGAACCAGAATAAATTGTTGAGTTTGATTCTCTCTTCCCTAGACTCTTTATATTCTATATTAATGTAATTTATGCATGTTCCACTGCATTTATTAATTGAGTGCTTCAAAATGCTTAATTTCTTTATGATATTTTAAAAATTTGTAATCACTAAATTCACCCCCCGCTTGGGTGATGGTTGCCATGACTAACAGGTAGCATGAGAATGGACATTCCCTCACTACCCATTTGATGATGAGATATAATGAATAATAAGAAAAGATAAATAATGATATTTGAGTATGATGAATAATGATATTTGATAAATAGTGATGTACAATGAGTGCTATGATTTACTTGATTATATAAATGATTATTTTCTTTTATTAATTGATAAATTGAATTTATGCCTTGGGAAGAGGAAGGACTAGATTTGGCTTTTGTCACCTTCCTATTTTATAAAATGAGTTTTGAAATGATTTTTCCCCAAAGCAACTGGAGGTATTATGATTGTAGCATTCTCTAAAACATGTTAGACTTATAAATAGTTACAGATGTAGCTTAATATTTTCTTAACATGTCTGTTTATTTTGTAACAATCTGAGTTAGTTTAGGCACTTTGTTGCAATCCAGAAGGTGAAAAGTAGCTTAAAATGACCCAGATATTAGCTTAAATGGCTTAGCAAATGGAAATAAATATATATAATTTGTTTTTATGTCACAAATGTGTAAACTGTGATATCATTGAATTTTGAGAATAATCAGAGTTAGTTTGGTATTTTTAAGCATAATAGTTATGTTTTAATATTGGATTGACTTGTCACAGATATAAAAATTTATGATATTGGTACAACAAGATTTTTGATGAATCTTAAGATTTATTTTAAACTTGTTGGAGGTTGGAAAACTTAATTTGAAGAAATTTAAGTGTTCTTAGCAAATATAATGTTACCTGCAAAGTATCTAAGTTTCCCAAGTCTTTCATGACTGAAACCATCCCTCTTTGTTAACTTTCTTTTGATACTTCCCTTTTGTTCTCACCCGTTCTCTCTTTCTTTCCATGGCTCAATACAAAACTCAATAGGAAAGGAAGAAAAAGGGGAAAGATAGAGAGAAAAGGAAGAAAGGAAGAAAAGAAAAGGAAAGGGAAAGGAAAGGCAGAATAAGAGCTTCCATAATCAAAATTTGGTCATCTCCATCTCAACTGCAAGAGGTAGGGGATTAGAGTTCTTTTTAGCTTCTTTTCTCCGTTTTCACCATTGATTCATATTTGATGTATAATAGGTTAAATTGATTTTTTGAGGCATTTGGAGTGTTTTTCTTGCTTGAATGTGTTTCAATGGTTGTTTCTAACTTGTTCATGGTATGAGTTTGAGTTAGAGACTTAAAACTTCTCTTTTGGACATTTGATGCACAAAGTGGGAAAATAGGTTTTAGATGGGTGATTTTGTTCATGGATCCAAGATTTGTGGTTTGAGTTAGTGATTGATGATTCCAATGTTTTAGTGAACTGGTTAAAGACTTAAAATCACCTAGAAACTATTTTGGAATGGTTGAATTCCATGAGATGCTCCAATGGGACAGTATTGGGTGTTAATTTTTTGTAGAATTCTGCAAAAAAACACCTCACGCCACGGCGTGGGAGTTTTACACTGGGGCGTGGCCTGAAAAATTTCAGTTTAGTATTTAACCCGGTAGCAGCATGTCGTGGTGTGGGCAAGTCACATCGAGGCGTGAGCTCCAAGATTTTTAAGAGTTGTGTTCTTGATGTTTTGGGATTCTCTAAGTGTTAGGATAACTCATATATGCCTTTTAAAGTGTGTTGAGGCACTAATAGGGGTATTTCTTAGAGAGACGAAACACCCAACATATATGAGGAGTTGAGAAACCTTAGGCATACTTTGAGATAGAGAATGCCATAGGAAGTACATAGGACCTTGTTCAACATGAGGTTAGCTTTGAAATTACTTGTGAAGTAATGAAGTGAGATTCTAGATATAAGAGTGCTAGTGACATGGTTCTTGCTAATTCTAGATATAAGAGGTTAGGCATACTAGTATTACTTTTTCGTAAGGTTGTGAGGATCTTATGATTATTTCAAATGTGATTTGAAAATACTTTTTCATGTTTTTAAATCTTGTTATTCCTATGTATTGTCACCTTAGATGGTGTGCACAACCATATGGCCTGAGGATGAGGTGTTGGATCCAAATTCTCATATTATTTATACTATTATGGTCAGGGTTACCAGTATAGGGGTGGTAGTAGTATTCTTACTATAATGAGGGAAATGAATTCACTTATTACCAAGTAGTGTAAAGGTGATCATGCTATCTTACTTAGTATATACAATGGAATGAGGTTCCTAGGAATGAGCAACTAACATGTGTTTTCTAAAACCAAAACCTGCATAAACATTGCATAATCATATTATTAGGATATTGTATGAGCATAATCATACATCATAACATAAAGCATTGTATTTGTTGACAACTGTATGGGCGGTTGTCTTGTTTGCTCAATGATATTTTTTGATTATGTGGGCAGTTGATCAATATCATCGATTGTTCGATATAAATGTGAGTTAGGTTATTATTTTCCTTGTGAATATTACATAAAGAGTATGTATATTTTCTAGTAGTATTGAGCAGTGGCTCATTTATCTATTGCAAGATTAACTTGATGTATTTAGATTATTTATTCTATTTGAATGGATAACTATTAGTTTTGGCTTACTTATACTGAGGATTTGTAAATTCTCACCCCATTGTGTTTCTATGTAAATCCAGGTCAAGACTCTCCAAAGGGAAAAGGCAAGAAGAAGCAAAAGGCTTAGTTTTAGTTATTTTGTTTCTTTTTACATTAGCTTGTATTTATTTGCTTTGCTTTTAGTTTGTAAAAGCTTATGTATTACAAAGATGTGGCTTTTTAGCTAGTGATATATATATATATATATATATATATATATATATATATATATATATATATATATATATATAATCTTTTCATTCTTTGCGGCTCTCTATAATGACTACACAAGTTATTATGGATTTATTTTCTATGCATGTATTAGGAAGTAATATACTTGATATGATTTATCTTGAAATATTTTGGTTATTTTATGATGATTGTATTAAGGTGTTACATTATGGTATCAGAGCAGCTCGTCTTGTTGAGCTGGGGTATGGACTGACTATGCTTAGGCATTTCTAGGAGTTCCTTTTTGTGTTGTGCATTTCTTTGTCTCTAGCATGAGATGTTTGGAAGAACTGCATGACTTGCCTTTGTTATGTCTATTTTTAGTTACTGTTGCATGGTTATATGATTTTGATACTGATCAGCTCGATAAGTATTATTCTGTGTGTACAGGGAACTATGGCGTCTTCAAGGCGAACCCATGGGAATAGGAACTAAGCTAATGAGGGGCCAGGCATGGTTGAAACTTTTATGGCAATAGATGATGCGATAAGGAAGCAAACAACTGCCACTACTGATGCTATGCGGGAGCAGACAGCCGCTACAACTGAAGCTATTAGGGAGTAAACAATTGCGACTACCAGGATGTTTGAGAGGATGAGTACGATTCAACATCAACAACCTACACCACCATAACATCATTAGAAGCAGCCAAACTAAGAGGTAGTTGGGAGAAATCAAAACGTCCAAGATCTCTCAAAGTTCAAGAAATCAAATTCATCTTCTTTTAAGAGGGAGTACGACCCGGTCAGAGCAGAAGGTTAGCTTAAGGAGATGGAGAAGATTTTTATTGTCATGGCTTGCTCGGATGAGCAGAAAGTGCTTTTTACTTCCTACGTTTTGGAGGGAGAAGCTGAGGATTGGTGGATGGACATCAAAAGATCTTTTGAGGCATCAGGAACTCTTGTTACGTGGGAGATCTTCAAGAATTCTTTTTTAGGGAAGTTCTTTCCACAAAATCTATATAATGCAATAGAGATGAAATTTCTTAAGTTGGAGCAGAGAGACATGTCTGTTGGTCAGTATGTGGCCAAACTCAATGAGTTTTCGAAATTCTCATCTTGCATCAAGCTTAACCCAAATGAGTCTTGGAAGTGTGTTAAGTTTGAGGAAGGATTGAGAGATGACATCCAGAAGGCTATCCAGCCATTAGAGATACGAGACTTTGCAACTTTGGTGAACAAATGTCGTATAATTGAAGGGCATGATGGGAAACCTTTTGTGGAGCAAAAATCATAAAGCTTTCAGAAAAAGAAACGAGGTGATGTAAAGTTCAAGAAGGGAGCCTCTAAACCTAGCTTTCCTCAGAATAAAGGCAAGCAGGTTCAGAAGGAGTTTACGGGACCAAAGTGTTCCAAGTGTGGGAAACAGCACGGAGACCAGCCTTATTCGGTGTGCTTTGTGTGTGGGCAACCTGGGCATTTTGTTAAGAAGTGTCCGCAGAGGAAGTAAGTTGTGCCTACCTAGAGACCACTAGCCAAAAGGAGAGCTTACACTCTAGGCAGTGAAGAGGTGACTCAGTCTTTCGACCTTATCCAAAGTAAATGCATAATTCAGGATCACTTTTTAACTATGTTATACAATTTAGGAGCATCTCACTTCTTTGTTTCTAATGATTGTGTGAATATGCTGGATTTATCTGTGTCTGAAATTTCATATGATTTATCTGTATTTGTTCCCACCAGTAAACTACTTACAACATCTAGAGTATGTCTTAATTATTATATAAAGGTAGAAGATAGGATTTTCCTTGTAAACCTTATATGTTTATCTCTTGTAAATATTGATATCATTCTTGGCATGGATTGATTGTCCTCCAACCATGTAATGTTGAATTGTTCAGATAAATCCTTAGTTTTCTTGCCAGATATACCTACTAAAGTCTTTCCATATGAGTCAATGTATCTCAATATGAATCAGGTTAATCTCTATTTAGAGGAAAGAGCTCTAAGATATGTTCTCTTGTTTTCCTTAAGTGCTGAGGTTGAGCAAAGCTTAGGTGAAATACTTGTGGTCAATGAATATCCTAAAGTATTCCCAAGTGATGTAGTGAAGTTGCCACCCAAGATAGAAATAGAGTTTCCTATAGACTTAGTGCCTGGCACGGGATCTATCTTTATAGCACCCTATAGGATGGCACCACTAGAGTTAGTTGAACTCAAGAAGTAAATCGAGGATTTATTGGACAAACAATTCATTAGGTCGAGTGTTTCTTCGTGGGGAGTGATAACTCCATAGAATGTAGTTATTTAAGCCCTATTTGTAGGTATTATTGATGGCTTTGTCCTTGTTGTGATGCATTGTTAGAAGGCTTTAGCCTCATTTTCATGTAAAATCCATGTTGAGGTCTTCCTTATCAATCTTGTTTAAATTATTCCTAATCTTTGATTGGATTGAGTTTGATTGCATTTGTGTTTGACTGGTTGATTTCTCAATTGCAAGATGGTCCCAAAAGAACTAACTTGAAGTAAGCAAAGGTACTGCAATGAAAGAGAAATCACGAGGCAAGCTCTAGTACATCACGCTGCGACACAAGGAACTGCCTGCCGCGACATCTTGTAACGCCCCTTTTTCTATAAGTAGCAAAGTAGAAAGGACGTCGCACTATAACTATAATAATAATTTGTAACATAAGCGAAATAAATTAAATTGCGAAAAATAGTAATTATTATTTTTAACTCGTAGTCCTGATTCATTTTATGGTTATTTAAGTTCCTTTACAAATGTCACCATTTTTTTTAAGATTATAGATCATTGCCAAGTGGCATTAAGAGAGTTAAGTTAGAGTCCATTACGTATAGAAATCATAAATAAAACAGCTGCAATAAATAAAGTTTAACAACGTAAAATAAATCATACACAATATATGTATATTTATAAGCCTGTTTAATTACATTCCAACATATACCAAAAAGCAAAATATGTACCCACCCAAAGATATACAAATATACCCCAGCATGTACAACAAAACATCAGGCTTCCCAAAAAGATAAACGGTTAGCCATCAGTAGCTACCAATAGTATCAGCTCCTACGACAAGGAACAAGGAACCATGTTTTAATCATTTTTAGCTCAAAATCCCATTTTAGGATCCTGGTAATCGATTACATGTCTCCGGTAATCGATTACCAGCTCGACAGAACCTCTGTAATCGATTACAGACTGAATATAATCGATTACATAGCTTCCCAGAAACACGATTCATAACTCCAGGGACCTGGTAATCGATTACATAACTCTGGTAATCGATTACCATCTGGACAGAACCTTCATAATCGATTACAAACTGATTGTAATCGATTACGTGATTCCCAGAATCACGATTTTGTAATCCCAGAGGCTTGGTAATCGATTACGTAGTTCTTGTAATTGATTACAGAGAGGATGTAATCGATTACGTGATTCCCAGAATCACGATTTTGTAACTCCAAGGGCTTGGTAATCGATTACAGGCACTATGTAATCGATTACCACGCATAAACTTGCAGAAAAGTGATCTTTTAGCCATCTAAACTCAGACCAAATCAATCCATAACATTCTCAACATCATATTAGCTCCAACATGCATCCAAAATCACATAAAGGAAATCAATAACTCATACAAATCAAAACAAATACACCATTGTGAAAAAAAGAAAGAAAAACACATAATGAAGAGGAAATCCACACATGGATCCCTCAATCAACAACAACATACAAGACATCTCCTTACTACCAAGATTAGTTGAAGAGGATTATCTCCTTCTTACCTAAATGAAGGCAACACATGGATACTAGTCCCTTCTTATTCTTGATTTTCGTTCTTACCTTCAAGAAAACACCAAAGTGAGTGACTTCCACAATGTCCACTTAACCCATGGAAAGATGAGTTCTTGGTCACATAGGTGACCAAGGAAAACGAAAATGAGAAGAAAATAGAAGAAAGTTGAAGACTTTACCTCAAAGCTCCAAGCTTTAGCTTCAATGGTGGACAATGTAAGAAGAAGAAGAAGAACAAAAGGATGGCCACAAAAGAGAGTAGTCTTGGAATGATGGAAGAAGACAAGAAATGTGATTGGTTTAGTAGACAATGGAGATAGTCTCTAATGTGTATGTGCACCGTGGAGAAGGAAGAAAAAGAGAAGAGTGAAGAAGGAAAAGAGTGATAAGTGTTTTTGGTGTTTAGAAATGTGATTGTGAAGTAATAAAGTGAGAAGACCACTTTTGACTCCCCAAGGAGTGTTCTTCTGTGGAGAAGAGTGAGGAGGCAAGAGAGAGAAAATGAATTAGTTGGGAAATTTCTAGGAAGCTTCCCATGGCAAGCTTAAATTAATTTAATCTTTCTTTTGTAAATAAAGCTAATGGATTTGACAAAAAATAGAATTTGGATAATAAGATAGTGTTTTTAATATATGTTATTATTTAGCAGACAATTGTTACAGTTGACCAAAGTCAGTATCAATTTATCTGACAGATGAAATCTACACAGCAATTTATTATTTTATCTATTAAGATTTCTCGAAAAATGTAAAACCTCAGAAACTGTGTCCAGCCTCGAATTTAGTAAGATCCCCCATCGATGTTTCCACAGATCAAGGTTTTCAGGAAAAATATTTTATTTTTCCGGCTCCGTTCAGTTTGCACGCAAAATGAAAAATAATATTAAAATATTTCACGTTCTCAGAAAAATCCAAAAAAATTCCAGAAAATCACAAAATTATAAAATGAATATTTATAACAAAATAAATAAATTTTGGGGTATTACAACACTCCCCAACAGATAAGAATTTCATCCTCGAAATTTTCATACCTTAAAATGATTCTGGGTATTGCTCCTTCATCTTGTCCTCCAATTCCCATGTCGCATCTCCAATTGCCTCGTTCCAGATTACTTTCACCAATGAAATGTCTTTTCCCCTAAGTTGCTTCATTCTCTTATCCTCAATCCTTACAGGAGTTGTTTCATAAGTCAAGTTCTCCTTTAATTGTACCGAATCAGGTGCAATGACATGATCAGGACTTGAAATGTATTTTCGGAGTTGTGACGCATGAAAAACATTATGGAGATTTGAAAGGAAAGGGGGTAAGGCTATTTGATAAGCAACAGGACCTATCCGACGAAGAATTTGATATGGTCCAAGGAATTTTGGAGTGAGCTTTCTAGATTTGAGAACCCGACCGACCCAAGTCGTAGGTGTGACTTTCAGAAATACATGCTCACCTTCTTCAAATTCAAGAGGCTTTCTTCTTTTGTCTGCATAGCTCTTTTGTTGACTATAGGCTATCCTCATTTTCTCCTGAATCATTTTGATTTTCTCAGTTGTCTGTTGAATGAGATCAGGTTCGACTGTAAGCTGCTCCCCATCTTGATACCAGCATAGAGGTGTTCGACACCTTCATCCATACAGAGCCTCATAGGGTGCCATCCCTATGCTTGAATGATAACTGTTGTTGTAGGTGAATTCTACCAATGGTAAGATTTCATCCCAACAACCAGTTTGCTCTATAGCACAAGCTCTCAGCAAATCCTCCAATGACTAAATTGTTCTTTTCGATTGACCATCAGTCTGAGGATGGTATACAGAACTCAATCGTAGCTTTGTCCCCATTGCTTCTTGAAGACTCTGCCAAAACTTTGATGTAAATCGAGGATCTCTATCAGAAATTATGCTTGTAGGTACACCGTGAAGTCTGACAATCTCACCGATGTATAACTAAGTCAACTTCTCCAACGAATATTTGATGTTGATTGGCAAAAAGTGCACTGACTTCGTAAGTCTATCTACGATCACCCATATTGAATCATGACCTCTTTTTGTTCTTGGCAATCCAACAACAAAGTCCATGGCAATGCTATCCCATTTCCATTCGGGAATAGTCAAAGGTTGTAACATTCCAACTGGTCTTTGGTGCTCAATCTTTGTTTTCTGGCAAACCAAACAAGATGATACGCATCTAGCGATATCTCTTTTCATTCCATGCCACCAAAATAACTTCTTTAAATCTTGATACATCTTGGTCATTCTAAGGTGCATACTTAACTGACTCGTATGAGCATGTTCAAGTATATACTTCCTGAGTTCCTCATCTTTAGGCACACATACTCTACCTTGGAATCTTAAAATTCCATCACTCCTTTCTTCTAATGTTGAAACATCGCCCTGCTTTATCAGCTCTCTTTTCTCTTGTAGGAACTTATTGACCTTCTATTTCTCTCGGATATCATTCAATAAGTTATTCGAGATTGTGACTATGTTCATGCAGATTTTCCCCAGTGTCAACTCCACAAAAGACCATACATCCCTAAATTGTTCTATCAAGTCTTTCTCTCTGATCATCATGGTAGAAACATTAACTGTTTTCTTACTCAAAGCATCAGCCACCATATTCGCCTTCCCAGGGTGATACTGAAGTTGGAAGTCATAGTCCTTCAAGAATTCTAACCATCTCCGCTGCCTCATGTTCAGCTCCTTTTAATCGTACAGATACTTTAAGCTTTTGTGGTCACTGAAGACGTTAAAAGTTGCTCCATACAGATAATGTCTCCATATCTTCAAAGCAAACACCACGACAGCTAACTCCAAATCATACGTTGGGTAGTTCTTCTCATGCACTCATAATTGTCTTGAGGCATAAGCCACTATTTTTCCACCTTCCATAAGAACGCATCCCAATCCTTGATACGAAGTGTCACAATACACCTCAAATGGTTCATTTGAATTAGGTAGAACTAACACGAGTGAAGTAGTTAGTCTCCTTTTCAACTCTTGGAAACTTCCTTCGTAAGCGTCTATCCATTCAAAAGCCTGATTCTTTCTGGTGAGTTGAGTGAATGGTCCGGCGATTTTAGAAAATCCTTCAATGAACCTCCGGTAATATCCTGCTAATCTGACAAAGATTCAGATTTTTGTTACCGCCTTTGGCCTTTCCCATTATAGCACAACTTCTACCTTCGAAGGATCAACAGCAATTCCTTTCTTCGAAATCACATGGCCCAAGAATTTCACTTCATCTAACCAAAACTCACACTTGGACAATTTAGCATACAACTCTTTCTCCTTCAAAATCTGAAGAACTATACTGAGATGCTCAGCATGATCATCCTGATTTTGTGAATAGATCAAGATGCCATCGATGAGAACAACGACGAATTTGTCCAAATAAGGACGAAAGATTCTATTCATATAGTCCATAAAGACAACAGGTGCATTAATCACACCAAAAGGCATTACTAAATACTCGTAGTGTCCATAACGAGTACAAAAAGTCGTTTTGGGAACATCTTCCACTTTTACTCTGATCCGGTGGTAGCCTGACCGTAAATCAATTTTGGAAAACACCGCTGCTCCCTTCAGTTGGTCCATCAAGTCATCTATCCTTAGCAATGGATACTTGTTCTTGATTGTGACCTTGTTCAACTGACGATAATCCACACATAATCTTGAAGTACCATCCTTCTTCTTGACTAGCAACACTAGTGCTCCCCAAGGTGATACACTGGGTCTCATGAATTATTTCTCCAAAAGCTCATCCAATTGCCTCTTGAGCTCAGCTAGCTCTGTAACGCCCCTTTTTGGGAGGGAACGTCGCATTGTCAAATAAAATAAGATGTGGTAAAATAAAGTTTTAACATTTCAAGACCCGGTTCATTCGTTTAGGTTTAACTTGTTCAATTCTTAAATGCGTGAGCAGAATAGCAGAAATATACAAAAAAAAATTTTGTTTTGATAATCATTTTAACCATGCGGAATATAAATGACAGTGAAGGATAAAATAGTAGACAACATTCTCATCTGGATAATATGCATATAGATATATATATATATATATATATATATATATATATATATATATATATATATAATGTACTGACATCATTTATACTTTGATACAAGCCTGAATTTCCCAAAAACAAAACTATACCTGCCCCAAAAGATTATACAAATATGCCCCAGTGATACCAAAATATACAGCCCACATAAAAATACATCAGGCCCCAAAAATAAAACACTGGTAGCCATCAGTAGCTACCAGTAAACTCAGTCTCTCAGATGAGGAGGGACCGTATCTGGGTCCTCAGCAGGATCCTCCTCTTCCGAGGAAACCTCCATTGGAACCACAGAAGCACGGGACAGAGCCCGAGCGGTGGAATCAAAAGAGTCCTCCCAAGGGGTGTAGTAACGGTCACCCCACATCTCTCTGATGGGTAGGTAGAACTCCAGTCGCAGGCTAACATGGCAGGTGAGGACAGGCGCCTCATGACGTCTCCAGGCTAGGGCAATCGATACGTCGTCGAGGTAGACACAACGATCGGAACTCAGGTTGATGTGCCAGCACTCCGGCCCTCCGAGGAAGGTCAGACGCACGTCACCCATAAATCTGCGCATGCGTGCCTCCATCGTCTTCAATAGATGTTAATCTTGCTCGGGCCAGAAGCCGGGAAAGTCAGGAGCTTCAACTTCTGCGCCGTCGTCTTCGGTGGATACAGTATAAGCACAGGCAACGAATAACAAAAGCACAAAAAAGAGGTAAGACACCCTACCATCATTACCAATTATGGCAGCCAGGAATAATACGGCGCATTGTGCCCAGGAAACAATCCCAAAAATAACAACAGCAGCAATAGGCAGACAACACTTCTGTAAGCAGATAAATAGTTCTAGGCAGGCATTCATCATAATAATTATACCAACAGTGCAAATTCATATCGGGTAGTAATCATTAACAGTAAAACATCTCATGATGCACATGCATACGGTATTCAAATTTCCTACTCCATGGAGCTAGACTCAAACAGTCGGAGAGAAAGATCAGGAGACGTGTCTGTAACTCGGCTGCCGTGGCCAAAGTGCTTTAATCAATAATTTCCACGTGCACATCAGGCATTGTACAGACAGTCCACGCTCGATCACGACATAGGACAGTGTCTTGGTCCGGATCGTCAGTGCGTTTGCATCAGTCTGCCCCACGGACAGAAGAGCTACCAACTGCCCATTGTGAAGGACCCGCACCCCGACGCCCCCAAGGTCATCACACGACCTACACTTGTCTATTCGACCCGCACCAAGGTGTGTTCAATCTCCTAGGCAACTCAGCCTTACAACAGTCCACAGGACATTCACAATGCATATGACTCTATGCATGAGCATGTATGATCAACATCCCATACTAATCCATAATATGTCACACTTATCAAGCATTAACACAACTTTGGTCACTCATATAGATCTACAATATCATAATAATGAAATCAATTAAGGTAATACACTTTAAGGTCCATCATACATTCTTATTCATGATTTGCCATTCACACAAGAGATCTATCACTAGTTAAGTTTCAGTATCATTTCACAGACATGCAATTGATTCTGCTATGGGTGCCTAGGCGCCATATCTGTAGCGCCTGAACGCCGTTCGAGCGCCTAAGCGCTTAGATCGAAGCACCTGAGCGCTAACCAAGCCGCGTTATAGGGAAAATTCTCTGGGCAATGAGCGCCTGGGCGCTCTATGCACAGCGCCTAGGCACTAGTGCATTTGCAAGGGTTCTGCAGATTTCAGTTCTGCAAAACCATGGCCCAACCAATCCCAAGGTATTCCAGTCATTTTAACAAAATCCAAAGCATGATTCATGACAGCAAAACACACAATACAAGTCCATAAAATCATACAAATCAAACAACTACAAAACCATAAAAATAACACAATGTGACAAAGGGAGTAACTCAACATGGTTTCCCCCATTTACAACAACACAAGACATTCCCTTAACCAAGATTGGTTGAGGAGGATCATCTTCCTCTTACCTATGTGTAGAAATCAAGAGAACTCCAAGAAAACTCCTTGTAAATTTCAGATTTCACTCCCCAAAAGCCCTAGAAATGGTGACTTGATTAGAATGGCATATGGACATGGAAAACGGAATGTAAATGGCCATTAGAAGACCCTTGAAAACGAAAATGAAGAGAAGGGAAGAGAGGTCTTGAAACTTACCCAAAAACCCTAACTTTGAAACTTGAAGAAGGTGGTGAAAATGGTGAAATCTCAAGATGCTCCAAGCAAGAAAGATGTCTAGGAGAGGATGAGGGTTAAGAAAATGTGGTTGGTTTGGATTTTTGTGATGGATGAGTAGGGAAAGGCTGCTGGTGTCGTGGGGTTCCAGGAGAAAGGAAGGAGAAAAATAATAATAGGAAGAAGAAGAAAGAAGCGAGACGGAAGAAGGAGTAGAAGAGGTGATATGGGAAAATCAATTCTTTTGAAAAAAGTCTTGTCAGTAGTGAATGAAGGAGAGAGAAGAGGGAATGGCTGCATTGCATGGGGAAAGGAGGAAGAGGAAATTTCCAAGAAGCTTCCTCCAAGCTTCCATGAGAAGCTTCGCACGTTTCTCGATTAAGTGAAAGTAAAGTTGTTTCCTGATTAGGCACACTAACACAGACAAATATTTACACTGTCAATATTATTTTTCCTCCAGTGTAGAAGAGTTACTGATGATGAAAATAATATTTCATTACTCATCGGATGATTTTGCTGTACCGCGATTTCATTTATCGGGTAAAACCTCATAAAACGTAAACTTCGTAAATTGTGCCCGGCCTCGGGTTTAGTAAGATCCCCCGTCGACAAGTCCACAATTTAGAGTTTACCAGCCATAGGGAAGATATCGCATCTTCCCGGGTCTACACAGCGCACACGTAAAACGAAGAATATATTAAAATATTCTACGTTTCTAGAAAATTCTCAGAAAATTCTCAAAAATTACAAATATTATAAAATGACGATATATAATTAAACATGTATTTTTTTTTCGGGATGTTACAACACTCCCCTACTAAAAGGAATTTCGTCCTCGAAATTTACATACCTCGGAATAGTTCTGGATGTTACTCCTTCATCTTGTCCTCCAGTTCCCAAGTTGCGTTACCAGTCGTCTCATTCCAGATCACCTTTACTAATGGAATCTCCTTGCCTCTAAGTTGCTTTATCCATCGATCCTCGATTCTCGCAGGAGGCGCCTCATAGGTCAAGTTTTCTTTTAACTGTACTGTGTCCAGTGCTATGACATGACTTGGATCAGGCAAATACTTGCGAAGTTGTGACACATGAAAGACATTGTGTATGTTTGAAAGAAAAGGGGGTAAGGCTACTTGGTAGGCTACTGGACCTATCCGGGGAAGAATTTGGTAAGGTCCAAGGAATTTTGGAGTGAGTTTTCTAGATTTCAAAGCCCGGCCGACCCCAGTCGTGGGTGTGACTTTCAGGAATACATGCTCACCTTCCTCAAACTCAAGAGGTTTTCTTCTCCTATCTGTATAACTCTTTTGCCGGCTCTGAGCAGTTCTCATCTTTTCTTGGATCATCTTGACCTTCTCAGTTGTCTGCTAAATGATATCTGGTCCAATCGTGAGACGCTCGCCGTCTTGGTACCAACACAACAGTGTCTGACACCGTCGTCCATACAGGGCTTCATAGGGTGCCATCCTTATACTCGAATGATAACTGTTGTTGTAAGTGAACTCTATCAATGGCAAGATTTGATCCCAACTCTCAGTCTGTTCGATAGTACAAGCTCTAAGTAAATCTTCTAGAGATTGGATCGTCCTTTCTGATTGACCATCGGTTTATGGGTGGTACGCTGAACTCAGACGTAACTTTGTTTACAACGATGCTTGCAAGCTCTGCCAAAATTTTGAAGTAAACCTCGGATCCCTATCTGAAACAATACTCGTAAGCACACCATGTAGCCTAACGATCTCTCTAATATAAAGCTGGTTCAACTTCTCCAAACTGTACCTTATGTTGATCGGGAGAAAATGGGTTGACTTCGTGAGTCGATCCACAATTACCCAAATTGAATCGTGTCCTTCCTTTGTGCTCGGCAAACCCATAACAAAATCCATTGCAATGTTGTCCCATTTCCATTCGGGAATAGACAATGGTTGTAGCAATCCTGCTAGTCTTTGGTGTTCTACTTTAGATTTTTGACAAACTAAACAAGTCGACACACATCTAGTGACGTCGCTCTTCATTCCATGCCACCAGAACAATTTCTTTAGATCTTGATACATCTTAGCTATGCCTGGGTGCATACTCAGCTTGCTGGTGTGAGCATGTTTCACAATATATTGCCTAAGCTCTTGGTCACGGGGAATACAAACTCTACCTCGGAATCTTAGAATTCCATCCGTTCCTTCTTCAAATTCCGTCTCTTTGCCTTGCTTCATCAGTTCTCTCGCTTCTTGCAAGAATTCATCAACCTTCTGTTTTTCCCGTATGTCATCCATTAGCTCACTTGAGATGGTGACCATATTCATACAAATCCTTCCAGGTTCCAACTTAACAAACGACCATACATCCTTAAACTGTTCTATGAGGTCTCTTTCCTTGATCATCAAGGCAGAAGCACTGATAGTCTTTCTGCTAAAGGCATCAGCCACGACGTTCGCCTTGCCAGGGTGGTACAACAACTAGAAATCATAGTCCTTCAGGAATTCTAGCCATCTCCGCTGCCTCATATTCAGCTCTTTCTGATCATACAAATATTTCAAGCTCTTGTGGTCACTGAAGATGGTGAATGTTGCCCCATAGAGAAAATTGTTACCAAGTGGCTTCCAGTACTCAAGAGGGGGGGTGAATTGAGTAATAAAAACTTTTGCAAAAACCTTAAACAGATAAACTTTGCTGAATATAAATATTAAAGAACGTGGAAGAGATGAGAAAAGAAAGAACAATTAATAATTAAATTGCAAGAATTAATAAAGTGCATAAAATAAAGAGAATAAGGGAAGGAAAACTGGCACAGTATTTATCCTGGTTCGACCACCAACCACTTGTGGCCTACGTCCAGTCCCCGAAACACAGTTCGAGATTTTTCACTATTCAAGACAAGCTTAAACAACAGGTGCTTGCAACCTTTACAATACGGAGCACTTTTCACACACAGGGAAACTCTACCCTTGTGCTCAAGCCTCAATCAAACAAAAGGGATACCTCACCCTTATACAATCTTGAGGGATACCTCACCCTCGTTATACAGAATTAGATAAAGAGATGAAATGAAACTCTCACTAAGAGTAGATAAATACAAATTGACGTACTAAAGAGCTATTTCTCAAATATCTCAAGAGTTAAACAATTATAAGTTCAGAAAAAGAGAGAATAAGGCAGAGCACGTTTTCAAGCAAGCAAAAATTGATCTCAATGTTCAGAGAGATTTCAGAGAAGTCCTAGGCCTCTATTTATAGAGCTCGTAGAAGAAAATGGTCGTTGGGAGCATTTAATTACGTTTAAAACTTTCTGATTCTCGTATGGAATTTGAAAACTTAACTCTGATTCTCGTGGGGTATTCGAATGCCTGAAGGTGTATTCGAATACCTCTATCAAAAACTATTTTAGAAAACTGATTAAGTTGGGGTTATTCGAATACCAGTCAAGGGTATTCGAATACCTCATTAAAAGAAGGCATGTTTCGAAAACAGGGTATTCGAATACCATATGGGGTATTCGAATGCCTCATTTAAAAAGGTTCATTCTGAAACTAGGGTATTCAAATACCATATGGGGTATTCGAATGCCTCTGTTTTGGCACAGCAGAAAATATCAGTTACGAAACAGGTTATTCGAATACCATATTGAGGTATTCGAATACCTCAGTTAAAAACAGTTATAAAACCTTTCTAAAAAGCTTCGAAATGCTTGTTTTTAACCTCTAAAACATTTGATCTTTTAAAAGCAACTTTAAAACTTCAGTTTAGGTTATCCTTAATCATTTGAGATATTTAATTGACAGCTCCATACATGATAGATCCTAAGTCCTAAGACTAATCTTGAAACACATGGACTTGATCTTCTTATCATCTTCATGTTTGTTATCATCAAAATACATCTTCATTGTTGCGTAGTAAACACATTCTCCCCCTTTTTGATGATGACAAACTATCATAGAGAAAAGCATTAGTACAGAAATAATTGGAATTCACAAAGTAAGAGACTTACATTCATATCTAATATGTGCGTGGCGTAGCTCCCCCCTTAATGTTGGAATCCAATAATAGTTATTTTAAACCTGTCTTTTCTCATAGTTATATTTTTCTCCCCTTTGGCATAATAAAAAAGATAATATATAATGCATAAAAGGATACACAAAGAGAAACAAAGAGACTGTTTTTATTAATAAATTTGCCAACAGATATACAATAAACAAAAAAATAACCAGCCAATACAAGCAAGAACCAAAGAAAACATAAAGCCTAGAAATAGGTGTCTGGTGGAGGAGGAGGGGAATCAGAACTCCGTGAAGATAGCAAGGCACGCAAGGCAGCTTGCTCACGCTCAACACCATCAAGTCTGTCAAACAGAACAGAGAAGGTGTGCTCCAGATAAGCTCGGTTATCCTCCATATAAGCACGGTTGGCCTGTAAGGTGGCCATGACTTGATCCAGAGTGACTGAACCAGCAGCAGGAGCAGGGGCAGCAGGGCCAGCAGTGTCAGAGGCAGCAGGGGCTACTGGAGCAGCAGCAGCAGCAGGGGCAGCGGCAGGATCAGCTGGGTCATCCTCATCATCGTCAACTTCAACTGGGAATACCCAGCCTTCATCAGTCTTTATCATCTTCATTCGGTTCAGCGTATAAGAGCCAAACACATTATGATGGGTCAGCTGAGTTTTTCGCTCGGTCTCCACAATCTGCGGATACTTGCCTAGAAAGGCAGTGATGATCACCCCATAAGGTAACTCGGAGCGTTCTTTTCCCTTAGCTCTCATCATGTGCTTCATAATGAAGACGGGCCAGTTTATCTGGTATCCTTTCTTCAGGATCCACAGCATAAACACATCATCTTCACTCAGGTAGGCGTAGTTCCCACCTCTAGGAGCTAAGATGTGGGCATAAGCATAATGTAAGAGCCTGTCCTGGCTCTTCATCATGCCCCCTTTGACTCCCTTTTGAGTCGGAGGTAATGCCAACCCAGGTCTAAGAACATCTTCAATGGCTCGAATCTTGTCGAACCGCTGGACAAGCTCTTCACAGTCTTCGTTGTTACGACCAGCAGATTCTAGACCGAAGAAGCGAACCCAGTCCTGAGGAGTGATCACAATGTGTTGATCACTGACGTCAGAATGGAGTTCCAGACCTTCAATCCTCAAGTTGCAATAGAACATTTTGACAAGATCAGGATATAGGACCGCCTTATAGGAGCAAAAACGAAGCACGCCCTGGATGTCCAGCTGGTGTAGGAAATCAAAGCCACCTTCTTTTTCAAAGAATGCCAAATCTAGATACTTGGGCTGCACAAGATTGCATTCTCTGAAATGAGAGATGAAACGTCCAAGGGTTTCTTGGTGGGAGGAGAGCCTTCGCAGATCCAATGGGTTGTTGCATGGCGCGGTTTTTGTGCGAGCACGCTTGGAGGAGGAAGCCATGGATGGAGGTTGAAGATGAGAGGGATGGGTTTGAAAAGAGTGGGAGAAAAGTAACGGTTGGGTCAGACGTATGGTATTCGAATAGGAAGAGGTGAAAACGGGAGAGAAGAAATGCAGAGATGAGATGAGTGAGGGAACGGGTGTACGAAAGGGGGTTATATAACACAGACCCAAGGTATTCGAATGCCTCAATTGGTATTCGAATACTGCTGTCTGGAAACGCAAAGGACAGGGCTATCTTGAAAGAAGGTATTCGAATACTTGTAGGTATTCGAATAGACTGTCCAAAATGGATTGGCCCAGTTAAGCAGGTATTCGAATATTGTTTAGGGTATTCGAATACTTCAGAGACAGAAACTAAAGCCTGATAGCAAGAGGCTTCAGGTTATTCGAATAACCACTAAGGTATTCGAATACACCTGTTTAATAAACCATGAAAACATGCGAGGAAATGATGGTATTCGAATACCAGATGAAGGTATTCGAATAACTTAGATAAAAAAACATATAAATTAAGTCCAGAATGCAATTTTTTGAAGAAAAAGACTTACCCAATTAAATGAGTACCTGCAAAACAGAATTGAGGATATCTCCGACGCTCAAGTCATTAATAATTAAAGATCAATAAAACAATGAATGAGCAGTAAATTTAGCAGTTTAAATACACGATTGATCCAAAATGTCAAGTTCTATTCTTAAATGAAAGAAAGAATCTTTAGGTAAAGGTTTTGTGAAAATATCAGCAAGTTAATTTTTGGTTTCAACAAATTCTAACACACAATCACCTTTTTGAACATGATCTCGTATAAAATGGTGCCTTATCTCAATGTGCTTAGTCCTAGAGTGCATAATGGGATTCTTTGTCAGATTGATTGCACTAGTGTTATCACATCTTATAGGGATGTGATTAAGCTGAAGACCAAAGTCTAGAAGTTGTTGCTTCATCCATAGAATTTGAGCACAACAACTTCCAGCTGTCACATATTCAGCCTCAGCGGTGGATAAGGCCACGCTATTTTGTTTCTTGCTATGCCAAGAAACTAAGGAATTGCCAAGCAGGTGACATGTTCCACTAGTGCTTTTCCGATCCAATTTGCATCCAGCAAAATCGGAGTCAGAATAACCAATAAGACTACAAGTGGCACCTTTGGGGTACCACAAGCCCACTTGTGTAGTGCCACCTAGATATTTCATAATACGTTTTACAGCACTTAAGTGCGACTCTTTAGGATTAGCTTGATATCTAGCACACATGCATACGCTAAACATTATATCAGGCCTACTAGCAGTGAGATAGAGAAGAGATCCAATCATACCTCGATATTTAGTAATTTCTACAGAATTACCTGCTTCGTCTTTATCCAAGTAACACGAAGTACTCATTGGTGTAGCCATATGTTTTGAGTTGTCCATTCCAAACCTCTTGAGAAGTTCTTTGCAATACTTTGTTTGGCTAATGAACGTTCCATTCCTTGTTTGTTTGATTTGAAGTCCAAGGAAGAAATTGAGTTCTCCCATCATGGACATTTCGAATTCGCTTTGCATGATTTTGGAAAATTCCTTGCACAGATTTTCGTTAGTAGCACCAAATATGATATCGTCTACATATACTTGTACAAGGAGTATGTCATGGTTTTTATTTTTAATAAAAAGAGTCGTGTCAACCTTACCTCTTGTAAAATCGTGTTCTAAAAGGAACTTACTTAACCTTTCATACCAAGCTCGCGGAGCTTGTTTTAAGCCATACAAAGCCTTTCTCAATTTGAAAACATGGTTAGGTAGATCATAATTTTTAAAACCTGGAGGTTGGTCAACATATACTTCCTCTTGAATAAAGCCATTTAAAAAAGCACTTTTAACATCCATTTGATATAATTTAAAATCCATGATGCAAGCAAAAGCAAGTAACATCCTAATAGCTTCTAATCTAGCTACAGGTGCATAGGTTTCTTCATAGTCTATACCTTCTTCTTGATTATAACCTTTTGCTACAAGTCTAGCTTTATTTCTTGTTATTATGCCAGCTTCATCAAGTTTGTTTCTAAACACCCATTTAGTACCGATAATAGGATGATTATTAGGTCTAGGAACTAGTTCCCAAACTTGGTTTCGTTCAAATTGATTTAATTCTTCTTGCATAGCTAGAAACCAATGTTCATCATTAAAGGCTTCATTGATGTCTTTAGGTTCGATTTGAGAAACAAAGGCTAAGTGGTTACATGCATTTCTAATGGAGTTTCAAGTACTTACACCTTTGGATACATCACCTATTACTTGATCAAACGGATGATATTTTGAGGTACGCCATTCTTTGGGAAGTTCCAAAGCTTGTGAATCCTCTTGTCTTTGCTTATCTTCTTGCTTCTTGATTTCTTTTTCCTTGCTATCCAAATGTGTTTCCGTTAAGGCTTCTGCAACATCATCAATAACAAGATCCTTTCTCGATCCATTTGGGTCAGTTTCATCAAATGCAACATGTATAGATTCTTCAATAGTCATAGTTCTTTTATTATATATACGAAAAGCCTTACTATGATTTGAATAACCAAGAAATATACCTTCATCAGACTTAGCATCAAACTTGCCTAAGTTATCTTTTCCATTATTTAAAACAAAACATTTGCATCCAAAAACATGAAAATGTGCGACATTTGGCTTTCTTCCCTTGTATAACTCATATGGGGTTTTCTTTAAAATAGGCCTTATAAGGGCGCTGTTCATTACATAACAAGCTGTACTTACAGCATCCGCCCAAAAATACTTAGGAAGAGCAGCCTCATTAAGCATAGTTCTCGCCATTTCTTCTAAAGAACGATTTTTTCTTTCTACAACTCCATTTTGTTATGGAGTTCTAGGGGCAGAGAAATTATGATTAATGCCATGTTCATCACAATAATTTTCAAAAACATTGTTTTCAAATTCGCCACCATGATCACTTCTTATAGAAGAAATTTGAAAACCTTTTTCGTTTTGAATAACTTTGGCAAGTCTTTTAAATGCTAGAAATGCATCATTTTTATTTGCAAGAAATAAAGTCCATGTAAACCTAGAAAAATCATCCACAATCACTAAAGCATAGTAATTCCCACCAAAGCTCATAGTTCTAGAGGGTCCAAATAAATCCATGTGCAAAAGTTGTAAAGGTCTAGTAGTTGAAACTATATTTTTTGATTTAAAAGAGACCTTTATTTGTTTACCCTTTTGACATGCATCACATAATTTATCTTTAACAAAATTAAGCTTTGGTAGTCCAATTACTAGCTCTTTAGAGACCAACTTCCTTAGGTGATCCATGTGAATGTGTGCAATTCTCCTATGCCATAACCATGAATCATCATTCTTACTTAAAAAGCATTTCACATCATTTGAAGATATATCATCAAGACTAATCATATAAATGTTATTTATTCTATGACCAATGAATTTAACATGCTTATCATTTTTATCTTCAATTATGCAACAATTTGAATCAAAAATTACCTTATTTCCTTTGTCACATAATTGGCTAATACTAAGAAGGTTATGTTTTAAGCCTTCAACAAGCAACACATTTTCAATAGAGGAATTTGGATTCTTGCCAACTTTTCCGATTCCAAGAATTTTTCCCTTGTTGTTATCTCCATAAGTGACGTGACCATGATTCTTGGGAATAAACATGGTGAATTTTGAGTCGTCTCCAGTCATGTGCTTGGAACAATGCCATTTGTCGAGATACCAATTTGAGCTCCTGGCTTTCAAGCACACCTACAACACAATTTTAATTTTTAACCTTTGGTATCCAAATTTTCTTGGGTCCTTGAGTGTCAATTTTAGGCAATGTACCCTTTGGAACCCAAACCATTTTTGTCCCAATTTTTGTGTTAACATTCTTTCTTGCATTGCATGTTAAAGCACTGTGACCCTTCTTTCCACAATAAAAACATTTAATAAATGGACTACTGGAAGTGCTTGAATAAACAAAGAAATTTTTATAAGATTTATGCTGATTTTTTGGATTATAACCATTCCAGCTTTTTCAAAAATAACCCTTTGTTTTCCTAATATGATGTTTAAATTGTCTCTTCCGAGAGTGAATTTGGCAAGAGTGTTCTTTAAATCTTCAATTTCTTTTTCAAGTGTATGACATGAAGAACAAGAATACGAAGTAGAAGCATGTGAGGGATGAGATGAGCATGCATCAATAATTCCCAAAGTTTCATTTTCAATTTTTAATTCTTCAATCTCTTTATTTAAAATAAGAATTTTATTTTCTAAAGAAGAGATTTTTTTCTTAGAAGAAGAAATTTGTTTTGTGAGTTTTAAAGATTCGTCATGCAGTTCTTCAAAGGCATCTTGTAACTCATCATAAGAAGGCAGTAAAGTAGAGTTAGAACTTACCTCATTTTCGCTTTCTTCTTCTTCTCCTTTGGCCATGAGACAAAGTTGAGCTTCTTCGCTATCTGAGCTGTCAGTTGAATCCATGTCGTTTTCATCCCATGCTATATAGGCTTTTCTTCCTTTTCTTTCTTTGAAGGGCTTCTTTTCAAGTCTCTCTTTCTTCTTTTGGTAAACTGGGCATTCCATTTTCATGTGGCCAGGCTTGCCACATTCATAGCAAGTAGGAGTTGATGAAGCTCCTTCGCCTTTGTAATAAGTCTTCTTCGGAGGAAGGGAGGTCTTCTTTGCATTCCCTTTTTCCTAGAAATTTAACAAATTTTTTAACTAACAGACTAAGATTTTCTTCGTTTACCTCAATGTTTTCTCGAGCTTTCTTCATCTTCTTCATCATCATTGTCAATTGTTGAGGAAGTGGCTTTTGAGCGCTACCCCTTTTTCTTTTTATCGTTTTCTTCGCTTTGACTTAATCTGCTCAGTTCTAGTTCATGCTCATGAAGTTTTCCAAAGAGGGTAGCCAGAGACATTGTTGACAAGTCCCTCGATTCTGATATGGCTGTTACTTTGGGTTGCCAAATCCTGCTAAGGCATCTCAACACTTTGTTAATCAAATCTTCGTTAGTAAAATTCTTACCTAATGATGCAAGATGATTAACAATGTGGGTGAACCTCTTTTGCATTTCTTGAATGCTTTCTCCTTGGTTCATTCTAAACAGTTCATATTCGCGAGTTAGAGAATTGATTCTCGACCTCTTAACTTCACTAGTACCCTCATGGGTAACTTGTAAAGTGTCCCACATTTGTTTAGCGGTTTTGCAATTAAAAATTCTAAAAAACTCATCATACCCCAAAGCAGTGGTAATGATGTTTTTGGCTTTTAAATTATATTGAACTTTTCTTTTATCCTCATCAGACCAATCACTTCTAGGTGTCTCGGTTTTTACACCATCGACAACGCGTGTAGGTATAAATGCGCCGTTTTCAACAGCATCCCACACATCTAGATCAATAGCTTCGATGAAGATTTTCATTCTTTCCTTCCAATATGCGTAACCATCCCCATTAAAAAAGGTGGTCGGTTTATGGAAGATCCCTCTGAAAAACCATTTAAGGAAGCCATGTTCTCTTGAAGCGGCTAAGCTCTTTATACAAGAGTCTAGCTCTGATACCACTTGTTACCAAGTGGCTTCCAGTACTCAAGAGGGGGTGAATTGAGTAACAAAAACTTTTGCAAAAACCTTAAACAGATAAACTTTGCTGAATATAAATATTAAAGAACATGGAAGAGATGAGAAAAGAAAGAACAATTAATAATTAAATTGCAGGAATCAATAAATAAAGTGCATAAAATAAAGAGAATAAGGGAAGGAAAACAGGCACAGTATTTATCCTGGTTCGACCACCAACCACTTGTGGCCTACGTCCAGTCCCCGAAACACAGTTCGAGATTTTTCACTATTCAAGACAAGCTTAAACAACAGGTGCTTGCAACCTTTACAATACGGAGCACTTTTCACACACAGGGAAACTCTACCCTTGTGCTCAAGCCTCAATCAAACAAAAGGGATACCTCACCCTTATACAATCTTGAGGGATACCTCACCCTCGTTATACAGAATTAGATAAAGAGATGAAATGAAACTCTCACTAAGAGTAGATAAATACAAATTGAAGTACTAAAGAGCTGTTTCTCAAATATCTCAAGAGTTAAACAATTATAAGTTCAGAAAAAGAGAGAATAAGGCAGAGCACGTTTTCAAGCAAGCAAAAATTGATCTCAATGTTCAGAGAGATTTCAGAGAAGTCCCAGGCCTCTATTTATAGAGCTCGTAGAAGAAAATGGTCGTTGGGAGCATTTAATTACGTTTAAAACTTTCTGATTCTCGTATGGAATTTGAAAACTTAACTCTGATTCTCGTGGGGTATTCGAATGCCTGAAGGTGTATTCGAATACCTCTGTCAAAAACTGTTTTAGAAAACTGATTAAGTTGGGGTTATTCGAATACCAGTCAAGGGTATTCGAATACCTCATTAAAAGAAGGCATGTTTCGAAAACAGGTATTCGAATACCATATGGGGTATTCGAATGCCTCATTTAAAAAGTTCATTCTGAAACTAGGGTATTCGAATACCATATGGGGTATTCGAATGCCTCTGTTTTGGCACTGTGAGAAAATATCGATTCTGAAAACAGTTATTCGAATACCATATTGAGGTATTCGAATACCTCAATTAAAAATAATTATAAAACCTTTCTAAAAAGCTTCGAAATGCTTGTTTTTAACCTCTAAAACATTTGATCTTTTAAAAGCAACTTTAAAACTTCAGTTTAGGTTATCCTTAATCATTTGAGATATTTAATTGACAGCTCCATACATGATAGATCCTAAGTCCTAAGACTAATCTTGAAACACATGGACTTGATCTTCTTATCATCTTCATGTTTGTTATCATCAAAATACATCTTCATTGTTGCGTAGTAAACACATTCTCCCCCATTCAAAAGCTTGATTCTTCCTCGTCAACTGAGTGAGCGGTCCAGCAATCTTGGAAAACCCTTCTATAAATCTTCGGTAATATCCGGCTAAACCCACGAAGCTACGAACTTCCGTCACTGACTTTGGTTGCTCCCATTGTAATACTGCTTCTACTTTCGACGGATCTACTACAATCCCTTCCTTCGAGATCACATGGCCTAAAAACTTCACCTCATCGAGCCAAAACTCACATTTTGACAGCTTGGCATACAATTCCTTCTCCTTTAGGATCTGAAGAATTATGCTGAGGTGTTCAGCATGATCCTCCTGATTCTGGGAATATATCAGGATATCGTCAATGAAGACGACAACAAACTTGTCCAAGTAAGGATGCAAGATCCTGTTCATGTAGTCCATGAAGATAGCAGGTGCATTCGTAACACCAAACGGCATCACAAGGTACTCGTAATGACCGTATCGGGTACGAAAAGCAGTCTTGGGTATATCCTCCGTTTTCACTCTTATCTAATGGTACCTGTAATATCCCGAAAAATACCTATTTGGTCATAAGTTATCATTTTATAATATTCTTAATTTTTAGGAATTTTTCTAGAATTTTTAGGAAGCGATGCATATTTTAATATATTTCTCGTTTTACGTGTGCACTGAGCAGAACCAGAGGAACACGATGTTTTCTCTGAGAGCCTTGGACTATGGACATGTCGACGGGGGATCTTACTAAACCTGAGACTTGACACAGTTTACGAAGTTTCATGATTTTCGAGAAATCTTAACAGATAAAATAAATTAATACAGCGAAGTAAAATTCATCTGTCAGATTAATTAAATACTGACTTCTGTTAACTGTAACTATTATCGATTGGATAATAGTGTGTAATAAAAATACTATCACATTATCCAAATGAAATCCACTTTATGTCTAATCAATCTACTTTAATTCAAATTTAATGATAAATTAATCAAAACTTCTTTGAGAAGCTTTGACCAAACATTTACTCATATACCCTTAGCTTCTCTTGGAAGCCAATTCTCACCCTCTCTCTTCTCTCACTATGCACGGCTGCATGGGAGCCCAAAGCAAGGAAATATTGTTTTTTCTTATTTCATTTTTATCACACAAATCCATTAACTATCAAAACATCTTCTCTCATTTCTTTCTTCTTCTTCCGTCTGCTTCTTTCTTCTTCTTCCTATTGTTATTTTTCTCCTTCCTTTCTCCTGGAACCCCACAACACCAGCAGCTTCTCTCCACTCCATCTTCACCAAATCTTCATCCAACTACATTTTCTTGATCCTCTCCTTCTTCTAAACACTTTTCCCTCTTGGAGCATTTAGAGATTCCACCATTTTCACCACCTTCTTCAAGCTCCAAGCTTTGAGCTTTTTGGGTAAGTTTCAAGACTTCTCTCCCTTCTCCTCCATTTTTGTAGTCATGGTCTCCATGTTGGCCATCCATGTTTCATTTTCCAAGCCATTATGCTATTCTAACAAAGTCACTATTTTTAGGGATTTTGGAGAGGTCAAATCCATTGCAAGAAGCTTTCTTGGAGTTCTTTTGATTTCTTCTCTTAGGTAAGAGGAAGATGATCCTCCTCAACCAATCTTGGTTAAGGGAATGTCTTGTATGTGTTGTTGTAAATAGGGGAAAAACCATATTGGGTCTCTCTTTTTGCCACATTATGTTATTTTCATGGTTTGTAGTTGTTTCATTTGTATGACTATAGGAGTTTGTAATGTGTGTTTTGTGGACATAAACCCTGCTTTGGACCTTGCTAAAATGACTGAAATAATTTGAGGTTGGTTGGGCCACGGTTCTGCAGAACTGAATTCTGCAGAATCCTTGAAAATGCACCAGCGCCTAGGCGCTGTGCATAGAGCGCTTAGGCCCTCACTGCCCAGAGAAATTTCCCTGTTACGCGGCTTGGTTAGCGCTCAGGCGCTACGAGCCCAGCGCTTAGGCGCTCATCCGGCGCTCTGGCGCTACAGACATGACGCCTAGGTGCCCATAGCAGAATTGTTGTGAAGTGATAGATTACTTGTATGAATGATAAATCTTGAATAAGAATGTACAATGAACCTTAAAAATGTTTTACCTTAATTGCTTTCAATATTATGATGTTATGGGACTATACTAATGATCAAAGTGGTGTTGATGCTTGATTGAGCCAATTGTGGCGTATGATGGAATGGTATATGATGTTGATCATACATGTTCATGCATAGAGTCTTATGCATTGTGAATGTCCTGTGGACTGTTGTAAAGCCGAGTTGCCTAGGAGATTGAACACACCTTGGTGCGGGTGCGAATAGACTAGTGTAGGTCGTGTTATGACCCTGGGGGCGTCGGGGTGCGGGTCCTTCACAGTGGGCAGTTGGTAGCTCTTCTGTACTTGGGGCAAACCGATACAAACACACCGACGATCCGGACCAAGACACTGTCCTATGTCGTGATCGAGCGTGGACTGTCTGTACAATGCCTGATGTGCACATAGAAAACTGTAGAGTTTTAGCACCATGGCCGCGGCAGCCAAGTTACAGACACGTCTCCTGATCTTTCTCTCTGACTGTTTGAGTCTAGCTCCATGGAGTAGGGAATTTGAATACCGTATGCATGTGCATCATTAGATGTCTTACTATTAATGATTATTACCCTATGTGAGTTGAACATGTTTATATAGTCATTATGATAAATGCCTGCCTGGAACTGTTTACTTGCTTATAGATGTACTATCTACCTATCATTGTTGTTATTATTCATGAGACTGTGTATGGGCGCTATGCGCCGTATTATTCCTGGCTGCCATAGTTGGTAATGATGGTAGGAAGTCTTACCTCTTTTCTGTGCTTCTGTTATTTGTTGCCTGTGCTTATACTGTATCCACCGAAGACGACGGCGCGGAAGCTGAAGCTCCTGACTTTCCCAGCTTCTAGCCCGAGCAAGACTAACATCTATTGAAGACGATGGAGGCACGCATGCGCAGATTTCTGGGTGACGTGGGTCTGACCTTCCTCGAAGGGCCGGAGTGCTGGCACATCAACTTGAATTCCGATCGCTATCTCTACATGGGAGATGTATCCATTTCCCTAGCCTGGAGACGTCACGAGGCACCTGTCCTCACCTGTCACATCAGCCTGCGACTGGAGTTTTACTTGCCCATCCGGGAGATGTGGGGTGCTCGTTAGTATACCCCACGGGAGGACTCCTTTGATTCCACCGCTCGGGCTCCGTCCCGTGCTTCTGTGGTTCCAATGGAGGTTTCCTCGGAAGAGGAGGATCCTGCTAAGGACCCGGATACTGTCCCTCCTCATCTGAGAGACTGAGTTTATTGGTAGCTACTGATGGCTACCAACGTTTTATTTTGGGGCCTGATATATTTTTGTATGGGCTGTATATTTTGGTATCACTGGGGCATATTTGTATAATCTTTTGGGGCAGGTATAGTTTTGTTTTTGGGAAATTCAGGCTTGTATCAAAGTATAAATGATGTCAGTACATTATATATATATATCTACATGCATATTATCCAGATGAGAATTTCGTCTACTATTTTATCCTTCACTGTCATTTATATTCCGCATGGCTAAAATGATTATCGAAACAAAAAAAAAATATTTCTGCTATTTTGCTCACATATTTAAGAATTAAACGAGTTAACCTTGACTAAATGGACTGGGTCTTAATTGCTTGATTATTTAATTTCTGCATTTTATTTTATTTGACAATGTGACGTTCCCTCCCAAAAAGGGGCGTTACAGTACCTAGATCTCAAATCAATCTTTGAAAACACTGCTGCTCCCTTCAGTTGGTCCATCAAATCATCAATTCTTGGGAGTGGATACTTGTTCTTGATTGTCAACTTGTTCAACTGCCTATAGTCCACACACAATCTTGATGCACCGTCCTTTTTCCGAACTAACAATACTGGTGCTCCCCACGGTGATACACTCGGTCTAACAAACTGCTTCTCCTAAAGCTCCTCTAGCTGTTTCTTAAGTTCTGCCAATTCCGTTGGCGACATCCGGTATGGTGCTATAGACACGGGACCAGCTCCCAGTACCAGATCAATTGCAAACTCTATCTCGCGCGTCGGGGGTAAACCAGGTACTTCTTCTGGAAAGACTTCAGAGAACCCCTTCACTACCGGAATAGTGTTCAGATCAGCCTCGCTCTCGATTTTCAAAGAAGATAGTAGCATGTATCCCTGAGCTCCTTCTTTCAAGAAAGCTCGTGCTTGGTTGGCAGTCAAGTATCTAGAATTCTCATCCACTGGAAAGATTATGATTTTTCTAGAGCAATCTAACAGAACATGGTTGGAAGATAACCAGTCCATCCCTAAGATTATATGTAGTTGTAAAAGAGGTAGACAGATCAAATCGACAGAAAAGATTTGACCTTCAACAATTAAGGGACACTTCAAACAGACTTTGGTAGTAACTACCAGTTTGTCAGTAGAGGTTGAGACAGTCAAATCAAAAGGTAGTTCAGATACAGGTAAGCCAAGTCATAGCACACAGTCATATGATATGAAAGAATGGGTTGCCCCAGAGTCGTACAGTACTTTTAAAAGATTACCTTCTATGATGCCTTCTCCTTGAATCAAGTCTTCGGATTCGGAGGCTTCAGCTCCGCTCATGGTGTAGACTCGACCTCCAGTTTGTGGTCTCTTGGCTTGAGTTGCATTGATTAAAGGTTTAGCCTTTGCTTGGTTGCAATCTCTAGACACGTGGCCCAATTTGCCACATCGAAAGCAGATAAACCCTTTGAGCGCGCAGTCTCTCGTGAGATAATCTTTCCCACACTTGAGGCATTTGGGGGGATATGCCACATTCTGACTAGTTCGGTTCCCAGAAGAACCTCCACCAGAACTTCCACCGGTTTGTTGCTGACTTCCCGTTGGTGGGGAATAGGGCTTCCTTTGGAAGCGGTTCGAACTACTGCCTCCACTTCTTTGGGACCGTACAGGCCCAAAGCTCCTGTTTCTCGAGTCTCTAGCCTGTTCCAAGGCTTCAACTTCACAGCATGTGTCTAACAGTTCTGAGAATACCTTCATCTTCAGGGTGATCACAGCTTTCTTCACCTCGTACCTCAATCCCTCGGTGAACTTCCAACACTTCCAGGCTTCATCAGTTTGGTGTTGGTAGTGCGTTGAGAACTTCTCCAGGTTCTCAAATTTGGCTGCGTATTCGCTGACGGTCATGTTCCCCTGTCTCAAGTTGAGGAACTCAAGCTCTTTCGCTTGTCTCGCATTAGCAGGAAAATATTTGTCCAAGAACTTGTTCTTGAACACATCCCATGTGATGTCAGTCCCTTCGGCTTCCAATGCTCTCTGAGCTCCGTTCCACCAATCTTCGGCGTTGCCCACAAGCATAAAGGTAGCAAAATTCACCTTCTTGTCTTCGGCACAATTCATACCACGGAAGACCTTCTCCAGCTCTTTGATCCAAAAACTAGCCTTATCGGGATCAAATTCTCCCTTCAACTGCGGAGGGTTGTGGCGACGGAATTCTGCTATGTTCTATGCATCGGCAGTCGCCTCGAGCTATTGAGCAGCTCTCTCTTGTTGTTGAGCAGCACGTTCGTTCTATTGGGCGATGACTTCCGCCATCCTCTGCATTGCTTCTATAGCGGCTGCTATTTCTTCACCTCTTGCCATCTTACTTTTTCTCAAATCAGGTTAACTGAAAACCACAAGGTAAGTTAGAGGAATTCATCTCAAAACACAAACCACAGAGATTTCACACAGCACAAGCAAGACAGACTCACACACAAGACCCAAAGTAACATAAACCGGGGCTCTGATACCAACTTAATGTAACGCCCCTTTTTGGGAGGGAACGTCGCATTGTCAAATAAAAGAAGATGCGGAAAAATAAAGTTTTAACATTTCAAGACCCGGTTCATTCGTTTAGGTTTAACTTGTTCAATTCTTAAATGCACGAGCAGAATAGCAGAAATATACAATTTTTTTTTTGTTTTGATAATCATTTTAACCATGCGGAATATAAATGACAGTGAAGGATAAAATAGTAGACAACATTCTCATCTGGATAATATGCATATATATATATATATAATGTATTGACATCATTTATACTTTGATACAAGCCTGAATTTCCCAAAAACAAAACTATACCTGCCCCAAAAGATTATACAAATATGCCCCAATGATACCAAAATATACAGCCCACACAAAAATACATCAGGCCCCAAAATAAAACACTGGTAGCCATCAGTAGCTACCAGCAAACTCAGTCTCTTAGATGAGGAGGGACTGTATTCGGGTCCTCAGCAGGATCCTCCTCTTCCGAGGAAACCTCCATTGGAACCACAGAAGCATGGGACGGAGCCCGAGTGGTGGAATCAAAAAAGTCCTCCCAAGGGGTGTAGTAACGGTCACCCCACATCTCTCTGATGGATAGGTAGAACTCCAGTCGCAGGCTAACATGGAAGGTGAGGACAGGCGCCTCATGACGTCTCCAGGCTAGGGCAATCGATACGTCACCGAGGTAGACGCAACGATCGGAACTCAGGTTGATGTGCCAGCACTCCGACCCTCCGAGGAAGGTCAGATGCACGTCACCCAGAAATCCGCACATGCGTGCCTCCATCGTCTTCAATAGATGTTAATCTTGCTCGGGCCAGAAGCCAGGAAAGTCAGGAGCTTCAGCTTCCGCGCCATCGTCTTCAGTGGATACAGTATAAGCACACGCAACGAATAACAGAAGCACAGAAAAGAAGTAAGAGACCCTACCATCATTACCAATTATGGCAACCAGGAATAATACGACGCATTGTGCCCAGGAAACAATCCCAAAAATAACAACAACAGCAATAGGCAGACAACACTTCTGTAAGCAGATAAATAGTTCTAGGCAGGCATTCATCATAATAATTATACCAACAGTTCAAATTCATATAGGGTAGTAATCATTAACAGTAAAACATCTCATGATGCACATGCATACGGTATTCAAATTTCCTACTCCATGGAGCTAGACTCAAACAGTCGGAGAGAAAGATCAGGAGACGTGTCTCAGAACTCGACTGCCGCGCGCCAAAGTGCTTTAATCAATAATTTCCACGTGCACATCAGGCATTGTACAGACAGTCCACGCTCGATCACGACATAGGACAGTGTCTCGGTCCGGATCGTCAGTGCGTTTGCATCGGTCTGCCCCACGGACAGAAGAGCTACCAACTGCCCATTGTGAAGGACCCGCACCCCGACGCCCCCAAGGTCATCACACGACCTACACTTGTCTATTCGCACCCGCACCAAGGTGTGTTCAATCTCCTAGGTAACTCAGCCTTACAACATTTCACAGGACATTCACAATGCATATGACTCTATGCATGAGCATGTATGATCAACATCCCATACTAATCCATAATATGTCACACTTATCAAGCATTAACACAACTTTGGTCACTCATATAGATCTACAATATCATAATAATGAAATCGATTAAGGTAATACACTTTAAGGTCCATCATACATTCTTATTCATGATTTGCCATTCACACAAGAGATCTATCACTAGTTAAGTTTCAGTATCATTTCACAGACATGCAATTGATTCTGCTATGGGCGCCTAGGCGCCATATCTATAGTGCCTGAACGTCGTTCGAGCGCCTAAGCGCTTAGATCGAAGCGCATGAGCGCTAACCAAGCCGCGTTATAGGGAAAATTCTCTAGGCAATGAGCGCCTGGGCGCTCTATGCACAGCGCCTAGGCGCTGGTGCATTTGCAAGGGTTCTGCAGATTTCAGTTCTGCAAAACCGTGGCCCAACCAATCCCAAGGTATTCCAGTCATTTTAACAAAATCCAAAGCATGATTCATGACAGCAAAACACACAATGCAAGTCCATAAAATCATACAAATCAAACAACTACAAAACCATAAAAATAACACAATGTGACAAAGGGAGTAACTCAACATGGTTTCCCCCATTTACAACAACACAAGACATTTCCTTAACCAAGATTGGTTGAGGAGGATCATCTTCCTCTTACCTATGTGTAAAAATCAAGAGAACTCCAAGAAAACTCCTTGTAAATTTTGGATTTCACTCCCCAAAAGCCCTAGAAATGGTGACTTGATTAGAATGGCATATGGACATGGAAAACGGAATGTAAATGGCCATTAGAGGGCCCTTGAAAACGAAAATGAAGAGAAGGGAAGAGAGGTCTTGAAACTTACCCAAAAACCCTAACTTTGAAACTTGAAGAAGGTGGTGAAAATGGTGAAATCTCAAGATGCTCCAAGCAAGAAAGATATCTAGGAGAGGATGAGGGTTAAGAAAATGTGGTTGATTTGGATTTTTGTGATGGATGAGTGGGGAAGGGCTGCTGGTGTCGTGGGGTTCCAGGAGAAAGGAAGGAGAAAAATAATAATAGGAAGAAGAAGAAAGAAGTAAACGGAAGAAGGAGAAGAAGAGGTGATATGGGAAAATCAATTCTTTTCCCCCAAAGTGCTGTCCAGCCGTGAATGAAGGAGAGAGAAGAGGGAATGACTTCATTGCATGGGGAAAGGAGGAAGAGGAAATTTCCAAGAAGCTTCCTCCAAGCTTCCATGAGAAGCTTCGCACGTTTCTCGATAAAATGAAAGTAAAGTTGTTTCCTGATTAGGCACACTAACACAGACAAATATTTACACTGTCAATATTATTTTTCCTCCAGTGTAGAAGAGTTACTGATGATGAAAATAATATTTTATTACTCATCGGATGATTTTACAGTACTGCGATTTCATTTATCGGGTAAAACCTCATAAAACGTAAACTTCGTAAACTGTGCCCGGCCTTGGGTTTAGTAAGATCCCCCGTCGATAAGTCCACAATTTAGAGTTTACAAGCCACAGGGAAGATATCGCATCTTCCCGGGTCTGCACAGCGCACACGCAAAACGAAGAATATATTAAAATATTCGACGTTTCCAAAAAATTCTCAAAAAATTCTCAAAAATTACAAATATTATAAAATGACGATATATAATTAAACAGGTATTTTTTTTTCGGGATGTTACAAGCTCAGCTGTCGCCATACGGTAAGGTGCTATGGAGATAGGACCAGCTCCAGGTACCAAGTCAATAGCAAATTCGATGTCCCTTTCCGGTGGCAAGCCAGGTACATCTTCGGGGAAAACTTCAGGAAACTCTCAGACTACAGAGATCGCGTCCACATCAACTTCATTCTCGACCTTCAAAGAAGATAACAACATGTATCCCCGAGCTCCTTCTTTTAAGAAAGCTTTCACTTGGTTGGTAGTCACAAATCCAAAATTCTCATCCAAAGGAAAAACTATTATTTTTCTAGAACAATCTAATAGGACATGGTTAGCAGATAACCAATCCATCCCTAATATCACATCTAGTTGAGATAAGGGCAAACAGATCAAATCGACAGAAAAGATTCGACCTTCAACAATCAATGGGCAATTTAAACAGGCTTTGGCAGTGACAACGGGTTTAGCAGTTGGAGTTAAAACAATCAATTCAAATAGCAAAGAAGACACAGGTAAACTAAGTCTTTTCACACAGTCATATGAGATGAAAGAATAAGTTGCACCTGAATCATACAATACAATTAAAACATTACCTTCAATGAGACCTTCCCTTTGTATAAGATCTTTGGATTCAGAGGCCTCAGCACCACTTACGGTGTAGACTCTACCTCTAGCCTGCGATTTAGAGGTCCTAGTAGTGTTGATGGAAGGTTCCGCCTTGGCTTGATTACAGTCACGGGAAACGTGTCCCGACTTCCCACACCTAAAGCAGATAAACCCCTTGATAGTACAGTCTCTGGTGTAGTGCTCCTTTTCGCACTTCATGCACCTCGGCGTAGATGTCGCATTCTGTCCTGTCCTTCCTGGACTTCCAGTTAGGCTTCCACCCGGTGATCTTTGCTGTTGATTTCCAGATGGTCTGGAATAGGGTTTCTTCTGATGACAACTAGCACCACTACTTCCTCCTCTTTGGGACCGAATTGGCCCAAAGTTTCTGTTTCTCGCCTCATGCGCTTGGTCTAAACTTTCCACCAGGCAGCATGTATCAAGCAGTTCAGAAAATTGAGTAATCTTCAGGGTTATGACGGCTCTCTTCACGTCATGTCTCAGGCCTTCTTCAAATTTTCGGCACTTCCAAGCTTCATTAGGTTGGTGTTGGAAATAAGTTGAGAACCTCGACAAGTTCTCGAACTTAGCAGCATATTTGCTCACAGTCATACCTCCTTACCGCAAACTCAAAAATTCCATTTCCCTTACGTGTCTAGCACTCTTAGGGAAATACTTGTTCAAGAACCTTTCCTTGAATACTTCCCAAGTTATCGCCTTATTTTCAGCTTGTAGCAACCTTTGCTCTCCAGTCCACCAATATTCAGCATCTTCTATCAGCATAAATGCAGCATAGGTCACCTTTCGGTCATTGGCACAGTTCATGCCAGTAAATATCTTCTCCAGCTCTTGGATCCAAAGCGTAGCTTTCTCCGAATCAAACTCTCCTTTGAACTGCGGAGGGTTAGCATGACGAAATCCCTCTAAGTTTTGAGTATCAATCGTAGCTTCTAGCTGCTATGCAGCTCTCGCTTGTTGTTGAGTCGTTTGCTGATTCTACTGCAACATTGCTTCAGCCATTTTCTGTATCGCTTATATCGCGGCAACCATATCACCTCTGCGAGCCATAGTTTCTTTCAAATCAAACTACACATAATACAGAGAAAAGTCAGATGTATCCTTGTGGAATACCAAACACAAGGAATCACAGAGAATCACACAACACAAACAAGACAGTCCAAAACCACATGACCCAAAAGAAAACATAAACCGGGAGCTCTAATACCAAGACAGTGTAACGCCCCTTTTTCTATAAGTAGCTGCGAAGAAAGGACGTCGCACTATAACTATAATAATAATTTGTAACATAAGCGAAATAAATTAAATTGCAGAAAATAGTAATTATTATTTTTTAACTCGTAGTCCTGATTCATTCTATGGTTATTTAAGTCCCTTTACAAATGTCACCATTTTTTTTTAAGATTATATATCATTGCCAATTGGCGTTAAGAGAGTTAAGTTAGAGTCCATTACGTATAGAAATCATAAATAAAATAGCTGCAATAAATAAAGTTTAACAACGTAAAATGAATCATACACAATATATGTATATTTATAAGCCTGTTTAATTACATTCCAACATATACCAAAAAGCAAAATATGTACCCACCCAAAGATATACAAATATACCCCAGCATGTACAACAAAACATCAGGCTTCCCAAAAAGATAAACGGTTAGCCATCAGTAGCTACCAATAGTATTAGCTCCTATGACTGACGAGAAGGGACCGTAGCCGGGTCCTCCTCGGGGTCCTCCTCGGGGTCCTCTTCATCCGAGGAAACATCCATCGGAGCGACAGAGCAATGGGCAAGAGCCCGAGCAGTGGACAAAAAGGAGTCATCACGTGGGGTGTAGTACATATCAGCCCACATGTCCCTAATGGGTATGTAAAACGCTAGCCAAACAAAAGTATGAAAATCTACAATAGGGGCGTCATAACGACCCCAAGCCAGGGATACTGTCAGCTCCCCATGGTACACGCAATGGTCTGTCTGCACATTAATGTGCCAGCAGTCAGGGCCTCTGTGAAAGATGATCCGAGTGTAGCCCAAAAATCAGCGAGGGCATGACGTCATCCTTAATCACTTCAGTCGTAGTCTGGCCAGAAGCCTGGAAACTCAAGAGCTTCCTTATCTTCTTCACGAACATCTTCTCAAAATCACACGATCCAACTAGAATACAAAAATAAAAGAATTACAGAAAGAGGTGAGACACCCAACTTTTAGTACCAATATGGCAGCAAGAAAATAGAACGGCGCTGGACGCCCACATATAACACAATTCATACAATTAATTATAGTAACAATAGCAATCAACAGTAAACGCAGAATAACAATTAATAACAGTAAATATTATTAACAGAGATAAAAGGCATCCATAATTCAAGAATTGAATGACTATCGCAATTATAATATTAAACATGTTTTACAGTTATAAATGCCCATGCTCAATGAATCATGTGACTGACAATTCACAATGCAAAAAGGATACCAAAAATTCCTACTCCATGGAGCTAGACATTACATTTTCGGAGTGAATGATCAAGGAGTTATGCCAGTATCTCGTTAGCCTTAAAACAGTGTGCTTCATCTCATAAAATAGTTGTGCAAATGGCTTATACATGGCACCTCAACAATTGATCGCGATATAGGACAGTGTCTCAGTCAGGATTGTCGGTGTGTTGCATTGGTCTATCCCACGACCCTAGTGGAGCAACCACTGTCTATTGTGAGACACCCACACCTTGACGCCCCCAGGGTCAACAACATATGACACCTACGCTTAGTCTATTCGCACCCGCACATAGGTGTTATTCAAACTCCTAGGCATACACAGCCTTTCTAACAACGTCCAACGGACAACACATATGCATGACGACACAATGTCCAATCATGTATGTTTATCAATGATGCATTCATCATAGCATATCACAATGACCTATATTTTCAATATTAACACGTCATACTTTCATTAAGAACTTGGTCCCACATAGGAACTCACAATTGCATCAAACAATTTCCAATATCAATACATATTCATGTCCATCGTTCCATATATACCGAAATTTCCATGTTATGGATCCAAAAATTCCATTTTCAAAATCATTTCTCCATTATTGGTATGGATACATAATCCCATCATATTTAGGCGAAATAAAGTCCTCGAATCTTGGGTTTAAGATTTATGTTGGAGTTACAAGGAACAAGTGTAACATCCCGAAAAATACATATTTGATCATAAATCATCATTTTATAATATTCTTGATTTTTAGGAATTTTTCTGAAACGACGAATATTTTAATATATTCCTCGTTTTGCGCGCACACTGGGCTGAGAATTGCTGAGACCAGTGTAACACTCCGGAAATTGATTATTTCACCATGAATAGTCATTTTTCAATATTTGTGATTTATGTGAATTTTTTTAGAATTATCCAGGAACGATGAATATTTTAATATATTCCTCGTTTTGCGCAAACATTGAGCAGAGTCGTGAAAATGACTGTAATGCTTTAAAAATTGGAAATTTATATGACGGATAGTCGTTTTATAATATTTTCAATTTTTGGGAATTTTTCGGAACTGTCGAATATTTTAATATATTCCTCGTTTTGTGTGCACACTGAGCAGAACCAGAGAAACGTGATGTTTTCTCTGAGAACCTTGGACTATGGACATGTCGACGGGGGATCTTACTAAACCCGAGACTTGACACAATTTACGAGGTTTCACAATTTTTGAGAAATTTTAACAGATACAATTAAATCAATACAGCGAAAAATTCATCTATCAGATTAATTAAATACTGACTTCTGTCAACTGTAACTATTATCTATTGGAAAATAGTGTGTAATAAAAATCCTATCACATTATCCTAATGTAATCTATTTTATGTCAGATCTATCTACTTTAATTCAAATTTATTGATTAAATAATCAAAGCTTCCTTAAGAAGCTTTGACCTTACCTTTGACCCATGTGCCTTAGCTTCTCTTGGAAGCCATTCCCCACCCACTTCTCTCTCTCTTTGCACGGCTGGAAGGCAGCCAAGGGGGAATGGAAATTGTTTCATTTCATTTAATCAAATATCATTTCCATTCATTTAATTTCAAGACAATTTCTCTCTCTTCCTTTCTTCTTCCTTCTCCTCCATTTTTTTCTCTCTTCCTTCTCTCTACAAGGGCTACGGCCAGCCCTCCTTCCCCCTTCCTAATCTTCACAAAATTTTAAACTAAATACATTTCTTGAATCCTTACACCATTCTAAGCATCATTTCTTCTTGGAGCTTCTTGAAAATCCTCCATTTTCACCATTTTCTCCAAGCTCCAACTTTGAGCATTTTGGGTAAGTTTCATGACCACTCTCCCTCTTCTCTTGATTTCGTGATTTTGGTTCCTTTAATGGTCATCCATGGTTGATTTTTCAAGCCTTGATATTGATTCTAACAAATCACCATTTTCTTAGGGTTTTGGTGGCCAACCGAAAATCCAAGGAGCTTTCTTGGAGTTCTTTGATTTCTTCACTTAGGTAAGAGGAAGACACTCCTCTTCAACCATTTTTAGCATCTAGGAACCTTGATTGTTTGATTTGTGGAAGAACCCTAATGAGGGTTGTTCTTGATTTTAATGATTAATTATGTTATGTGTTGATTTTAATTAATTTATGCTATTGGTTTGATTGGTTGTATATAATGGAATGTTGGAATGGATTTAGTGATTTAAATGGATGAAAAATTGATTGAACACCCTTCAAGAGTGCCACGGTTTTAGGTTAGAAAATTAGAGGAGTTTGTGTTGAAATTGTAATTGGCATAAGACTTAAATTATCAAGGTATGAAATGGAATATAATGGAAGAAAAATTTGAAGTTGGAATTCTTATGGTGGCTACGGTTTTGGAGCCAAGAACCTAGGGTTTTTGGTGAGTTAATTTGACAAGAGAACACTTTAAAATAATTAAAGGAATGGTGTACATGATTAGGACTTGCAAAGATTTGAAATTGGATTAATGGGGAGGCCACGGCCTCTAGGGCATTCCTAGGTGAAAAATGTGATTTTAATGAATTGGAAGCATAATTAATTAGGTAATTGTAAACCTAAGTAATGAAAAGGATGATTAAGAAATTAGAAGAATTTATTAAAGCTAAGACTTCATAAATTTTCAAAGAACCAAGAGTGAAAGTGTCATAAGAATTAAGGAGATTCTAAGTGAGTGAAGAACATGAGAGTGTGAGGCCTAAGAGCTCAAATAAAATGTAAGTTATGGGGAATTGAGTTGTCTTGGAATATTAAGTTGGCTATAAGGATTGATTTTTGAACATGAACCTTCGAAAGGGGAACAAAGTTAATTTAGGATTCATAATGGACCTAATGATGCATTAATGGGCTTGATACTTATATTATGTGATTATAGGTCCATGTGAGTGACCATTTATATAATGATGCTTATGTTGGCCTAATGTGGCATATTATGAATTTGTATGAGATTGTGGACCATACATGTGCATGCATAGTGTATTATGCGTTGTGATGTCCTTGTGGACTGTTGTAAGGCCAAGTTGCCTAGGAGATTGAACACACCTTAGTGCGGGTGCGAGTAGACAAGTGTGGGTCGTGTTATGACCTTGGGGGCGTCGGGGTGCGGGTCCTTCACAATGGGCAGTTGGTAGCTCCTCTATCTGTGGGGCAAACCGATGCAAACGCACCGACGATCCGGACTTGACACTGTCCTATATCATGATCTAGTATAGAATGTCTGTACAATGCCATGATTGTGCACGTGGAAAAATTATTGATAGCACTGGCCTCGGCAGCCGAGTTACAGACATGTCTCCTGATCTTTCTCTCTGACTGATTGAGTCTAGCTCCATGGAGTAGGAATTTGGGAAAGCATGCATACGAGTCATGATATACATTGTCATCATTAATTCTTATTTCTGTAACTATACTTGATTTAACTGTCATTATAATAATTATATGCCTGGAACTGTTTAATTACTTACTGTTGAGATTACTGCTCATTAATTGAATATGATGTGTTGGATTGCTATTTGGGCGCGTGGCGCCGTTTTGTTTCTAGCATGCTATAACTGGTAATGATGTAGGATGTCTTACCTCTTTCCCTGTGCTTCTATTATTTGTTGTACCCTGTACTGATCGAAGACGACGGTAAGGAGACAGAAGATCCTGCCTTCCCCGGCTTCTGGCCTGCACAGGATTGACTTCTACTGCGACGATGTCTGCACGTATGCGTGGATTCCTGGGAGATGTGCGTCTGAACTTCCTTGGGGGGCCAGAGTGCTGGCACATCAACCTGAACTCCGACCGCTGCGTGTACTTGGGAGACGTGTCGATAGCACTTGCCTGGAGACGTCATGAGGCACCTGTCCTCACCTGCCACCTCAGCTTGCGTCTGGAGTTTTACTTGCCTATTAGGGAGATGTGGGGTGCCCGTTATTACACCCCGCAGGAGGATTCTTTTGATTCCACCGCTCAGGCTCCGTCCCGTGCTTCTGTGGTTCCTATGGAAGTGTCCTCGGATGAGGAAGATTCTGATGAGGGTCCTCCTGAGGATCCTGAATCGGTCCCTTTTTATCTGAGGGGTCGATGATCATTGGTGGCTACTGATGGCTGCCAGTGTTTTTATCTTTGGGGGCCTGATGTATTTTTATCTTTGGTGGGGCTGTATATTTTGTATATGCATGATGGTTATATATGTATGATCTTCCCTTGGGGCGGGTATAGTTTTGCTTTTTGGTGATGGCCAGGCTTGTATCTACAAAACAGTTGTATTAAATTATATATATATATATATATATATATATATATATATATATATATATATATATATATATATGTATGCTATTCAGATGCAAATTCTGTGTATTGTTTTATTCGTTACTTTTATTCACATTCCGCATTATCATTATTATTATTATAAAAAAAAAATATTGCCAATTTTGCTCACATGGTTAAACATCAATTAAATAAAATGAACCGGGTCTTAATCGTTTGTTTATTTAATTTCCGCATTTTATCTTATTTGACAATGTGACGTTCCCTCCCAAAAAGGGGCGTTACAACAAGGAATCATGTTTTCATCATTTTTAGCTCAAAATCCCATTTTAGGATCCTGGTAATCGATTACATGTCTCCGGTAATCGATTACCAGCTCGACAGAACCTCTGTAATCAATTATAGACTAAATGTAATCGATTACATAGCTTCCCAGAAACACGATTCATAACTCCAGGGACCTGGTAATCGATTACCATCTGAATAGGACCTTCATAATCGATTACAAACTGATTGCAATCGATTACGTGATTCCCAGAATCAAGATTTTGTAATCCTAGAGGCTTGGTAATCGATTACACAGTTCTTGTAATCGATTACAAGATAGACAGAATCTTTGTAATCGATTACAGACAGGATGTAATTGATTACGTGATTCCCAGAATCACGGTTTTGTAACTCCAAGGGCTTGGTAATCGATTACAGGCACTATGTAATCGATTACCGCGCATAAACTTGCAGAAAAGTGATCTTTTAGCCATCTAAACTCAAACCAAATCAAGCCATAACATTTTCAACATCATATTAGCTCCAACATGCATCCAAAATCACATAAAGGAAATCAATAACTCATACAAATCAAAACAAATACACCATTGTGAAAAGAAGAAAGAAAAACACATAATGAAGAGGGAAATCCACACATGGATCCCTCAATCAACAACAACATACAAGACATCTCCTTACTACCAAGATTGGTTGAAGAGGATTATCTCCCTCTTACCTAAATGAAGGCAACACAAGGATGCTAGTCCTTTCTTGTTCTTGATTTTCATTCTTACCTTCAAGAAAACACCAAAGTGAGTGACTTCCACAATGTCCACTTAACCCATGGAAAGATGAGTTCTTGGTCACATAGGTGACCAAGGAAAACGAAAATGAGAAGAAAATAGAAGAAAGTTGAAGACTTTACCTCAAAGCTCCAAGCTTTAGCTTCAATGGTGGACAATATAAGAAGAAGAAGAAGAAGAAGAAGAAGAAGAAGAAGAAGAAGAAGAAGAAGAAGAAGAAGAAGAAGAAGAAGAAGAAGAACCAAAGGATGGCCATAAAAGAGAGTAGTCTTGGAATGATGGAAGAAGACAAGAAATGTGATTGGTTTAGTAGACAATGGAGATAGTCTCCAATGTGTGTGTGTGCACCGTGGAGAAGGAAGAAAAAGAAAAGAGTGGAGAAGGAAAAGAGTGATAAGTGTTTTTGGTGTTTAGAAATGTTATTGTGAAGTAATAAAGTGAGAAGACCACTTTTTGACTCCCCAACGAGTGTTCTGCCGTGGAGAAGAGAGTGGAGGGAAGAGAGAGAAAATGAATTAGTTGAGAAATTTCTAGGAAGCTTCCCATGGCAAGCTTAAATTAATTTAATCTTTCTTTTGAAAATAAAGCTAATGGATTTGACACCAAATAGATTTTGGATAATAAGATAAGGTTTTTAATACATGTTATTATTTAGCAGACAATTGTTACAGTTGACCGAAGTCAGTATCAATTTATCTGACGGATGTAATCTACACAGCGATTTATTATTTTATCTGTTAAGATTTCTTGAAAAACATAAAACCTCAGAAACCATGTCCAACCTCAGGTTTAGTAAGATCTCCTGTCGATGTTTGCACAGATCAAGGTTTTCAGGAAAAATATTTCATTTTTCTGGGTCTGTTCAGTTTGCACGCAAAATGAAAAATAATTTTAAAATATTCCACATTCTCAAAAAAATCCAAAAAAATTTCAAAAAATCACAAATATTATAAAATGAATATTTATAACAAAATAAATAAATTTTGGGGTGTTACACATCTTGCTCTTTGCCAGTGCACCCTGTCAACCCGAGGCTTTCACGCTGCGACATAAGGAAGTGAATGTCACGATGCTGTGCCCTAAGTTTTGTGCATCGCGACGCATGTTGTGCAACGTCACATTGTGATGCGCTAAATCTATGCATCTATAAATACATGGAACACAGATTTTGGAAAACCCTCTCTCTCTCTCAATTCTGCTAGGTTTTCTTTTTTTCTTCTTCCCTTTCTCTCTCTTTCATCTCCCATATAACATTTTGGGACTTTTGCCCATTGAAGAATCCAGCAGCTAGGAAGGTATTGTGCGATTAAAAGAGGGTTAAAGGAACCAAGATCCAAGCTTCAAAGCTCAACCCGTTAGGGCTTTTTCTTCTTCTTCTTTTCTCTCTCTCTCCCATTTATCTTGAATAGAAATTTTTGTATCATATTTTTGTATTCATTGTGTAGCTAGTTGTGTTTAGAGCTTTCTTTGAATCTTCATTTGAATATTAATTGATTTGTACCCCTTTGAGTTTATATGAAAGATTTTGGTTTTGTTCTACCATATTGTGCTTAATACTCTTATTTGTCTGATCAACTTGTGAGTGATTTGGTAATGAGCCTAGACATAGGACTTTAGGTTTTAGATCATTTGTATAGTAGATGAATGTTTGACTTCATTCCAATGGCGGAGTGGGTTGATTCGTTAATAGGATAGACATATACCTATTAACCGTGTATAGTCTTAGTTGAGAATCGATCTTAATGCTTGTTGTTTGCTCTGGTTCTCATGGACGCATAGTGAACTAGGTAAATAGCATAGGGTTAATCGTTCTAGACATAGGCTTTTAACTAAGCTAATTTCTCAAGCTAACCTAATCTAATTGTTTGTTTACTCGAAAAGATTACATGTTATCAGTTGAAATATGAGGTGAAGAAGGATTCTCTATGTTCTCAACCTATCTTTATCTTTCTTTATACATTGTAATTTATTTATCAATCCCTTTTTCCAATTTACGTTTGCTTGAATAGAATTAATTAAGTTGTAGAATAATATTTAGCTTTGGAAGTTACCATGGTCCCTATGGAGACGATCTTACTTATCATTTTTATTACTTGAGTGACCTGTGCACTTGCGGTTAACAAAAGTGCGGTTGGTTTCTGACTCAGCAAGTTTCTGGCGTTGTTGCCGGGGACTTTGGTTAATTTTTGTATTGCTAATATTGATATCAAGATTTGTTAGTTCTAATTCAAGTCTTTTCTTTAATTACAATTTAATTTAATATTTCATTCTTTTGTGAATAAGGTACTATCAATGGCGGAAAACAATGATTATACGAGGCCTTTGAGGGAGTTTGTTAATCCTCAAATGGAAAATCTCCAATCAAGTATCAGACGGCCTCTCATCCGCGCGAACAATTTTAAGATCAAACCAGCTATCATCCAAATAATTCAGACATCTGTACAATTTGGCGGTTTGTTGAATGAAGATCCCAAGGCACATTTGTCAAACTTTATGGAGATCTGCGACACCTTCAGGCACAATGGAGTCTCAGAAGATGCCATTCACCTCAAGCTTTGTCCCTTCTCTCTCAGAGATTGAGCCAAGAGCTGGTTGCAATCTCTACCTACGGGATCTATAACTACTTGGGTGGATATGTGCGAAAATTTCCTCAACAAATATTTTCCTCCGACCAAGACTGCTAGGTTCGTGAATGACATCACTTCATTCATATAATCGGAATCTGAGTCCTTGTAGGAAGCCTGGGAGAGGTACAAGGATCTGTTTAGAAGGTGTCCATATTATGAAATACCTTTGTGGCACCAGATTTACTCCTTTCACAAAGGACTACTACCTCACCATTGTCCAATTATGGATGCGGCTGCAGGCGGTGCATTATTGAGTAAATCTTTCGATGAAGCATACCAACTGTTAGAAGAACTGGCCGCCAATAGCTACCAATGGCCTTCAGCAAGAAATACTCAAAGGAAGGTAGCTGGAGTTAATGACGTTAATGCACTCACATATTTGTCTGCTCAAGTGGCATCATTAGCCAACAAGTTCGATAGTTTAGGTACTAGCCCTAATCAAAGCCCCTTCGTGCTATGTAATCGGTGTGGGAATAATCATGCCAATGATAGTTGTCCATCCACTTTGGAGAGTGTTCAATATGCAGTAAACTATTGTCCACCTTGGAACAACCCCTACTCACAACAGTACAATCCTAGGTGGAGAAAACACCCCAATTTTTTATGAAGGGATAGCCAAGGTTCAGTATCTTCATCTACTGGCAATGAGAGACCATCATATCCTCCTAGTTTCTCATCACAAGCAAGGCCACCTATGCAAGAAAGGAAGCCAGCATTGGAAGACATGTTCATGCAATTCATGGTGAAAACTAATTCGTACATGACTAAAATCGATGCTCATCTGGCCAAAAATGATTCTCTTCTTCAGAGCCAAACATCTTCAATCAGAGCTCTTGAAACTCAAGTGGGGCAGCTGGCCAATGCAATGAACAATAGGCCCCCGGGGTCGCCTTCAAGTAATGATAGGGAGACCTCCCTCAAGTATGCTCCCCCAAGTTGAAGAAGCAGAAAAAGTCCAACGTGGACTATAAAAAAGGCACCTTTTTGGATGTATCCACCTTTTTGCGTTAATGTCTTAAGTTTTAAAGTCTAGTATGTAGTGTATTTGATTTTGATAATTCATGCTATTTTGTTATTGCATGCATGTGTTAAATATGCTAGATAGTTTTTATAAGTGGTTGAGGCCTCATTGAGCACTTTTGGGTGCTGTGTCATGTTTGCTGCAGAATTCTATAGTTAGACCTCTCACACTGCGGCATTGGCTTTATTGCACCATGGTGTTTTGGTCTCTGCCCTATCATGGTTTTGAGACAGAGAGCACAGTGCCGCGACATGGGTTTGTGCACATCGCGGCATCCTGTACTTAAAAAAAATTAAAAAATTAAAAATTGAAATGTCTGTGGGCAAACGCACGTCATGGTATTGTTTAGTGAACACCTCAGCGTTCTCTACTTAATTAAGTTAAATCAGAATAGGTTTGCGCCGCAATGCAAACCCTTCAAGCTTCTGTATTTTCTTTCATATTTTCCCTCACTTTTTTTCCCACAAATCCTTCTGTTTCGTGCTTTCTTGTGTATCTCGAGCATCTCATTCCCATTTTTACTTGAAGGTATACAAATTTCTCCCCTCTTTTCTTGTTATTTTCGTATTTTTTTCTTATATTTTTAGTGAATCTTTGTTTTTTAGGTCCTTCTTAGTAGTTTTTAGCCTAGTACTTATGCATGTTATTTCCTAGTTAGTTCATACTTACTACTATTTACTTAGATTTGGGGTAGGGGTTGTTGTGGGGCTGCTTAGGGTAATTTTACGTTCTGTACGTTCGTGTGCGCCGCGGCATGGGTTTATAACGCCACGGCGTTGGTATGAACTGATTGAATGTCGCGGTGTTGGTTAGAACGCCACAAAGCAGTGAGAATGCCCTTGAATGTCGCGGCACTGGCATCAATGTCGCGGTGTGTTACCCTTGTTTTTCCAGAAATTTGAGTTTTTTAGTTGTCTTATTCATTTTCTTCCTCAATTTTGACCTGCTTCTTTCTTTTTCAGGCATATGGCACCCAAACGAATTAGAGGAAAGACCAGTAGGCAACGCAATGAGCCATCTCCTCCTAGACAGTATGACAACACTAGATTTATATCTGCTGAGGCACAGGAGCGCTTTGGGACCCTGGTCTCAAAGAAGATTATTGTTGAGAGGGGTTTCAGCTTCAAGAACTCCATACAACCTAACATAGAGGCTACCATTCGGCACTACCAGTGGGGGAGAGTTCCCTAAACACCCCAACAGGGCCCCTATTCCATTGGTTCGCGAGTTCTACGCGAACCTTGCATTCACGCACCAGGACTCCACCACCATTAGTGTGCAGAGGCACCGAGTGTCCTTTTCCCCAGAGTCCATTCGAATGGCTCTTACCTTGCCTCCCACTCCACTGCATTGTGATTACCACGAGTTCATTAAATGGGAGCCAGTGGAGGGGATTGATTTACAGATGGTCACCACCCGCATCTGCACTACCGAGGCACAACCGGTCGCCTGGACCAAGTCTCAGCAAGGTCGTCGCGTTTCTTCCCTCATGTTTGCTTAACCCCAGAGGCAAAGGTTTGGTACCATTTTATTAGAACCAGATTCTTGCCCTCCGGCAACCTCTCAAAGGTCATGCATGACTGGGCCGTCCTCATCTACGCCATCCTGCAGAGATGCTCCATCGATGTCGTTGACATCCTATACATGTAGCTGCGGAGGGTGGCCATGTAACACCCTCCGTAGGGCATTACATTTACGACGAATTATCATAAAACTTTACCCAAGTTATAAATCATTTATTAACATATAATAATATAAGTTGTAAAAATTTTCTTTTTGTTTATAATATCATTAAATAAAATAAAATAGAACATGAAATAGAATAAACTAATAAATACACACCATAATTATACATATAATTTTGTTTTTAAGGATACAATAAGTACAAACTATTTAGACAGAATTATAAACTGCTTGACTCAAAACAAACCACAAACTAGTCTAAGTATAGAACTAAAAGTTCTGATTCTTTGAAGGATCCTCCTCTGATGGATCATCGAAAGACAGAAACCCTGGATGTCATGTAGCCCTATGGATACGAGTCCGTGTGGTCGACACACTACTAAGCTCACTAGGGGCATGGAAACGACCACCCCAATAGCACCTAATAGATAAGGGTAACTCTAGGTGTACATAAACAGTCGTAGTAAACATAGGAACTCCATCATATTCCCTACTGAGGGACACCGTTATTCGTCCCACATAAATAACAGTCTCCCTATCCACGTGCAGACGCCAGGCTTTAGAGCCCCCTTGGAACTCCAGTCTTATGAATCCCAGAAAACTCGGTAGTGCCATGTCACGTCAAATCAATCCAAACAATAAGGATAATCTAGAGGCTCGCCCTCTACGCACTGATTACCAGAATGTTGTTCCTCCTCGTATTGACAACCCAAAGGTTGCTCCTCTTCTCCTTCCTCAAAATCTTTACCGAACATAATAATAATACAGAAATACATACAAAGAGGTGAGATAATTTACATCATTACCAGCATGGTGTAACACCCCTAGATCTAATAACTATGGCATAATCGTCATTATACCACGGTCACTAAATCCAGGCATGTCACAGTCTCTAAAATAGTATTTTCAAAAATTTATTTCCATTATACATAAATAGAAAATATGAGCCCCGAATGAAACATGTTTAGTACCCAACCATATAAAATACAACCACTGAAGGAAAAACATATTTCATATATATTATATTCGTCCTTAACACAAAGCACTGATAACACGAAACATAATACTTACATATTCAAATAAAAGATAACGAGTACGAAAGCACAAAAAAGGGAAAGTAGTAACCCTGGGATAGGTACTACTAACAGACAAAGCCGCAATCCTATATATATATATATATGTGACGCTCGGTGTCCCAGTCGACACGTTAGGCATTAATGCCCCCATGAAGTTGCACCCATACGTAACCGAAGAAATCTTGTCCAGACGCCATATCAAAAATAATGAATCAGCCCAATCCAATTAGTAAGGGTGTGGTTCCTCTTCTTCTTCCTTGCGATCTTTTATCAAATATAAATATAAAACAGAAATATAAGGATACAAGAAAGAGGTGAGACACCCAGCATTCAATATCAATATGGCAGTAAGAAAATAGTACGACGCAGAACGCCCACATAACATCACAACACATATATTTATCAATAATAATAATAATAATAATAATGAGCAATGAGAGAGAAACAACAATAAGTAATAATAAAGATAAGAACAAAAGAAGACCAACAATAATATCTTAAGCAATCAATAGTTCAACAATCAGATAATTATTTCAATATTAAAAGAAGATAATTTGACAATTGTAAGTACTCATGCCAGATAAAATATGAGACTGACAATGCATAATATATATGGTACCAAAATCCTACTTCATAGAGCTAGACATCAACATTTGGAGAGAATGATCAAGGAGTACATGCCAGTATCTCGTTAGCCTTAAAAATAAAGTGCTTATCATAAAAAAAATCTTTTGTGCAACATGGCTTATACATGACACTCTCAACAAGATCACGATATAGAACAGCGTCTTAGTCCGGATCGTTAGTGTGTTTGCATCGGTCTGCCCCACAATACAGAGGAGCTCATAACTGTCTATGTGAAACACCCAGACCCTGACGCCCCCAAGGTCAACTACTATGATCTACGCTTAGTCTACTCGTACCTGCACTAAGGTGTAATTCAATCTCCTAGGCATACATCGTCTTTCCAACAAAGTCCAACAGACATCACATATGCATAACGACTCAATATACATCATGTATGTTTATCAATTGTATGTTCCTCACAATATAATGCATATCATGCATATTCATTAATAATATATTTCTCATGGAACACACCACAATGGCATATAGTCAATTCTCAACAACATCATGCCACAATTTCATCAATTAATCATCAACAAGCACTTAGTCCCACATATGGACTCACAATATCATATAATCCATTCTCAATATCAACATTTCACATATATGGTTCAACACATACCATAATTCCATATTATGAATTCAACATTCCTAATTTCCTACGTCTTGATTTGTTTCACAAATTTTAGGTCAAGGAAACCCTTCAAAACCGTGGCCTTCTCAAGGACCATTACTAAATCAATTTCTTCTATTACATGCATCAATCCCTTAATGCCTAATTACATAGGTTTCATTTCACACAAAATCAATTCAAATTCTTAAAATCCTTGGCCAAAATCGTGGCCTCTTCAATAGGGTCGTAAACCCTCAAATTTTCCATTCATCAACTCCAATATTATCAAAGCATTTAAAACAAACAACACTTTAGTCTCAATCAAGAACACTCAAACATGAGAATCAATCAAACAAAGTGAGTAATCCATTATGGATTTCTCTATCAACAACCACACAAAAGTCTTCTCACCACCAATAATGGTTGTAGTGAGTAAATCTCTCTCTTACCTCAAGAGAAGATCAAAAGAGAGCTCCTTGATGTTTTTGTTGAAGATTTCTTCCAATACCAACATAAAACCCTAAGTCATCAAGTAAACAAACATTAAATCTAAGCTTGATAGAAGACTACCATGGATCAAAATCATGGTTTAACACTTTGAAAATAAGATTAGAAATGAAGATCCAAAACTTCACCTCTAGGTCTTCAAATCTTGAACTTAGAGAAGTACTTGAAGATGGATGAATTTGAAGATGGTCCCAACATGAAAGTTTCTTAGAATGGTGTCTAGATTCAAGATCAAGGGTTGGTTGGAATTAAATAAGGTTGGATAGTGAATTTTGGGTGCCTGGCCGAAACTAGCTTAGGAGAGGAAAATGAGATAGTTTTGATGCTTTGGTTTTCTTGGTTCTTGATTTTCGTTTTCCACATTCAAGAAAACCCCAAGGTGAGCAATTTTCAAAATATTCACTCAAATCATGGAAAGATGAGTCCTTGGTCACATAGGTGGCCAAGAAAAATGAAAATGAGAAGAAAAAGAAAGGAAAGTTGAGATCTTTACTTCAAAGCTCCAAGCTTTATGGCTTGAAGAAGGATGATGAAGATGTGAGCTTTTGGAGATAACTCCAACTAGAAAAGTGTTTAGAATGTAATGGAGGTTAAGGAAATGGGATTGGATGAAGATTTTGCAATGGTGGAGGTGGCAAATGGTGTGGTGACCGTGGAGCATGGAAAGGGAAGGAAGAAGAGAAAAATGAAGGAAAAGTGATAGAGAGGAAAACCTTCAAGTGTTATGTAGATTCAAGGATCAAGATGAGTTTAGCAAGCTAATGAAGATGGCCTCCCATGGTGGCTAAAACCGTGGAGTTAGAGAGAAGGAGGAGAAAATGGTTAAGAGAAAAGATGAAGATGGAAAGTAGAGAGAGAAAGTGATAGTAAAGCGAAATGAAATAAAATGTGGCTTAAGTGTATTTTGTGTAAATACATAGAATAAAATGAGTGGCCACAAAGAGCCCCCAAAATTGTGTGGTGGAGAGGAGGAGAGAGGAAAATATGGTTTCTCCTACAAGCCAATAAGAAGGTGTAACGAAGCTTCCTCCAAGCTTCTCCAACAAGCTAAGTTTCTACTTTTTGAAAGGTCAAAGTGATGTCATAGTGATGATGTCACCATTGTGATGTCGTTAAAGTGTTCTCTAAAATATTACTAGCATTATCGGATTTATTATCAGTGGACAGAAATCACAGTTAACAAAAATTGGTATTTATTATCCAACAGAAAATAAAATTATTCTGTAATTTTTATTTATCAGATAAAAATCTCAAAAATATGAAATCTCGTAAAATGTGTCTAGCCTCGGGTTTAGTAAGATCCCCCGTTGACATTTTCATAATTCAAGGTTCTCGAGGAAAATATGTCATTTTCCCGGCTCTGCTCAGCGCGCACGTAAAATGAGGAATAATATTAATGTTGGGAATTGCGGATCAAAAGTCTCGCAGCGGAATAATAGAATTCCCTCTCAGGATCCATGCGAAAAGGTCCATAATCCGAGTTTTTAAAAATTACCTCTTGAAGCGTGATAATCACAAGCGAGGTCAATCACCAACACCGTAATAGTGACGATGTCTCTGCAGTATCCACACGAACAGACTTGCAAAAGGGAGTCATGCCTTTGTTTTTGTAGTGCTAGCTGCGAAGAGAGGAGAAGAAAACCTCACTATCTCTCACTCACTTTCTGTAGGTGCGGCTAGGGTTGTGTTGTAACCTAGTAGCAGCCCCCTTAGCAGTACTATTTATAATAGTGGCTGCCTTAAGTGAGTGTGAGTAGTAGCAAGGTAAGTTGTGCAACCCTAAACCCATTTGTCATGAGTTAGGCCCACAATTGAATCCGAGTCCAACTTAGATCCTTATTACTCCAATCTAGTCTGTTCTAAGTGTGCGACCCTGCAGGTTCTCATGATGTTGGTAGTAATATTAAAATCTCATTTTAATATTACAAACAGTGAGCAGTATCTAGCAACACATCATTGTTACCCAAGTAATGAGAATGTCAGTGATTTGACATAACCTATCCGTGACCAATGTTTCCATGTAGTTTAGTCTCTTTGTCCAGATATCCAGATTGAACACAAGGCATGGAATGTGTCACCCTTGTTTAGTTCAATCTTCAGTTTCCTGATTCTCGAGTAGACATAGTAATAACAAATGAGATCAATATCTCATATTGACTTATTTGAGCATGGCCATGCATTTCGTAGTCTCACTCAATCAGGGGGCCCGAAGATATCACTCCTGTTATGTAGGAGGGACAAATCCCATCTAGGTCACTCATATCCCTCCACATATATCACGGTATGTCTAATAACTAACTTTATAATCATCTTGTTACAGATGACGTTTGATGGCATTAAAACACACAACTCCTCATATTGGAATCATAGTGATTTCAGGTCAAAGGACCACATACACCATTATCACTATGAGAATCGCTTATGATACTCACGTAATGATCCACGTAGCGTTCTCATGGCGGGTTTGTCCAATACATCATTACTCTAATATGTATCCATGTGTAGACTTGATATCTCATATCCATGACCCGTGAGATGTGGTCATCAGTCTACGCACGTACTAGTCTCAATGCATTATCGTTGTCCTATTTGACAATAATACTTGACTAGGGACATTTTAAGAATAGTGCTCTATCTAATAGGATCTCACGATCAAGTCATCCACTTAATATCCTATAGTATCAAACTTACTATTTTAAGGACTTTATTATGTCTACCAAAAATAACACAATAAATGAAATGTCTCATATATCAAAAAATAGCATAATATAATGTATGTAAACACAGAAAAAATGTATTGGCCTCTAGGGGATACACCAATAATCTCCCACTTGCACTAGAGCCAATCAGGCATATTTCTAATGCCTAAAGACCTAGTGTGACCCTCATGGTTCTGCTGTGCAAGAGGCTTCGTCAGTGGATCAGCAATGTTATCATCTGTCGGTACTCTGCATATTTTCACATCTCCTCTATCGATGATTTCTCGAATGAGATGGAAGCGCCTAAGTATATGTTTGGATCGCTGGTGAGATCTGGGCTCCTTAGCTTGTGCAGTGGCTCCATTATTATCATAATAGAGGTCCACTGGGTCCACAATGTTAGGAACTACACCAAGCTAAATAATGAACTTTCTAATCCAAACGGCCTCTTTTGCTGCATTGGAGGCAGCAATATACTCAGCCTCTGTGGTAGAATCAGCGATTGTCTCCTGCTTTGAACTCTTCCAGCTCACAGCCCCACCATTCAGGCAATAAACAAAACCCGATTACGATCTGGAGTCGTCCTTATCGGTTTGGAAGCTAGCATCAGTGTAACCCTTTACAACTAGTTCCTCCTCAGCTCCATATACCAAGAACGAATCCTTAGTCCTTCTTAAGTACTTAAGGATGTTCTTGACAGCACTCCAGTGACTCTCACCGGGATCAGACTAGTACCTGCTCATCATGCTCAAAGCATACGAGATATCTGGTTGAGTATATAACATGGCATACATGATAGATCCAATTGCAGATGCATATGGAATCTTACTCATGCGATCCCTCTCATTCTGGGTGGAAGGGGATTGAGCCTTAGATAGGCTTATACCATGCGACATAGGCAAGAGTCCTTTCTTGGATTCATGCATGTTAAATCGTCTTAACACTTTGTCTATGTATGCACTCTGACTTAGGCCAAGCAATCTCTGCGATCTATCTCTATAGATCCTTATACCTAATATATAGGTGGCTTCGCCTAAGTCCTTCATAGAAAAGCACTTCCCTAACCAAGTTTTTACAGACTGTAGGGTAGGGATGTCATTTCCAATTAGTAGTATGTCATCTACATACAATACGAAAAAGACAATTGTGCTCCCACTAACCTTCTTGTAAACACAAGATTCTTCTTCATTCTTGATGAAACCAAACTGTTTGATTGTATCATCAAAACAAAGATTCCAACTTCTGTAAGCTTGCTTCAATCCATAAATAGATCATTGCAACTTGCATACCTTTCTAGCATCCTGTGGAGTGGCAAAACCCTCAGGTTGTGTCATGTACACATCCTCGAGAAGATTTCCATTAAGGAAAGCAGTTTTGAAATCCATTTGCCAGATTTCATAATCATGGTATGCTGTAATAGCAAGCAAGATCCGAACGGATTTAAGCATCGCAACTGGGGAAAAAGTTTCATCATAGTCTACACCATGAATTTGCTTGAAACCGTTAGCCACTAATCGCGCCTTAAAGGTATGCACATTACCATCTATGTCGGTTTTCTTCTTAAAAACCCACTTGCACCCAATGGGTTTTACCCCTTCAGGTGGGTCAACCAAGGTCCATACCTGGTTGGCATACATGGATTTCATTTCAGATCTCATGGCCTCAAGCCATTTTTCAAATTCTGGGCCAATAATGGCTTCCTGGTAAGTCACAAGCTCATCTTGATCCATGAGCAATACGTCATCTTGTTGAGTCATGAGAAATCCATATCTCTCTGGTTGACGACGTATCCTGTTAGACCTACGCGGGTCTTGTGCTACTAGAGCAGATTGTGGTTCCACAACGATTTGTGGAGGCTGCTCTATTTCCACCATTGGTTCGCTGCTACTCTGTGAACTTTGAATTTCTTCAAGTTCTACTTTCCTCCCACTGATTCCTTTGGAGATAAAATATTTCACGTTCTTAGAAAAATCCAGAAAAATTCACAAAAATCACAAATATTATAAAATGACTATTTATAATAAAATTATTAATTTTTGGGGTGTTACACATGGCATTATAGAAAACGATAGTACATGCAGATACGACATTTAATACATCAAATTATGTTATCACATCATACACAATATCTCATATCAATATAATTATCACATCATGATGCAAACCAAATATGCATATGTACACAGACTCGTTCCTACTCCATGGAGCTAACCACAATTTTTTAGAGAGAATGATCCAGAAGTTCTGTCTGTAGCTTCGGCTGCCCCAGGCCAAGTGCTATACAGTTTAATCATCGTATACATCAGGCATTGTACTAGACAGTCTACGCTAGATTGTGATTAAGAATAGTGCTTTCTTGACATCGCTAGTGCGTTGCCTGCTACCACAGCCCAGAGGAGCTACCAACTGTCAATATGTGGAATCCTCTGCACACCAACGCCTCCAAGTTCAATCAATGAACAACATTATGCCTATCGCACCCACACTATGGTATAATTCATCTCTTAGGCAACTTGCCAATACCAACCAAACTGACACGTTTCTCTATGCATGGTGCATTATACAAAAATACACATATAACAATGTTATTATTATTTTTCACAATCACACGCCATCACTTGGCAATACCATTTTTCAATGAAACCGGGTTCACCACATTAACTCGACAGCAAACTGCTACATTAACTCAACAACAAACTGTTGTTATTTTCAATCGCATAAATATTTTATTACATTTTCACAATCATGTAACCTTTTTCCAACGTTTTCAAATCGTATAAATATTTTTCAATGTTTTTGCAATCGTGTAGTGTTTTTAAATCATTTTCTCAATCGCGTAGTGATTTTAAATCGTTTTCTCAATCGCGTAGCATAAAAATTATTATTTTAAATACGTGTAAGGTTTTTCTAATTTTTTCAATTACGTAAAATATTTCTTTGCTTTCTAAATTGAATTTCAAAACTTTCTTCCTTATATATCTATTTTAGCCTTATTTACAGTATTTCCTTAATAGAAATTCTCTAAGTAATATTTCCTACTGTTTCCTTTAAAAATTACCCTTCTTGGATTTAACTAATATTCATAACTCGAAACTTGCTAACACGCTTCAAAACCCAATGGGTGAGTTATACGTTAGTACTTTTCAAGTATTTATTCTATTTCATATCATTGCTTAATTTCACTAATTAAACACTAAAATTAACTTACTTTACTTTATTTTCCAAAAATCCATTTAATTAGTTTCTCGTTAAATTAATTACATAAATCCACACTTTGGAAATAATTTTGGATTAAAAACATCATAAGTAGGAATGTTGGCCGAAAATCATTATATGCTCCATAAATCATATTTAATTGTTTTCCATCATCTAATCCCTTGTAAAAATTCTTAATCCAATTTATTATTATTAAATCACTTAATCCATGATTAGGAAAATAATTTAGAACACTTTGTCCTCTTTGTGGTGGTGTAGGCCGTGAGCCTCATAGGTTCTTTGGAACCCGCATGCAATTCCTTAACATATTATTCACATCCTACTATATACAATAATTATCATGCTTTCCTAAACACATATATTAACATAAATCAAAGCTATAAAACATGCATCAGCAAAAATAATCACAAATAAGAAAAGCTTTAAAACAGCCAAGTGAATGAATCTTTATGGATTTCTTCACTACAAACAAATTCATTTTCTCACCACCAATACATGGTTGATGAGATTAAATCTCCCTCTTACCTTAAGGAAGACAAAACTCTTCTTGGATTTTCTCCTAGGAATTTCGTGCACCACCAAAAAAAATTCTAACAAGCTTAAACAATTCTCAAAGTCATAAACTAAGCTTTGAAAAAGAAAAAACATGGATCAATCATGGCTCTAGAACTCAAGAATCAATTTAGAAACAAGAAACAAGGATTTTTACCTTGTAGAGTAGAAACTTTAAACTTGATTTCCAAGCACTAGATGATTGATTTTGATGAAACTTATAACATGAAAGATGTTTAAAATGGTGTTTAGGTTTAAGAAGTGGTGTTAGATAAAATTCTGGAAGAGTGAAGGTTGGGTTATGGTGTGGAGGCCGTGAGCTCCTCTAAGGAAAACAATGGAGTTTTTGGCTCTTGGAAGAGAGAGAATAAAGAGAATAGCTATTTGATCTTTGGTAGGATAAAGATGAAGTGAAAATGATCTATTTTCTCTAAGGTTGGCCGTGTAAGTGAATGGAGAGATTGGTAAGATTTTTGTTTGATATTTTTACTAAGTAGATATTTTAGGAGGCTAGATATTTACCATAAGTGATAAGCTTGAAAATTTTAAGTCTTGAACCTTCCTTGAAGGTGTCTTGGCCGTGGAAGCTAAAGGGAAAAGCAAACCAAGTTTTGGTTCATTTGGTTTCCTAGTCATGCTTAGGTAAATCTAGTTAGATTACTTAGTTCCTTTGCTAACTATCTAGTTAGCTAGGATGTGAATAATCTTTTCTTGAACCTACTAGAACATTATTGTAACTAAAGGTCCTAATAGGTAGCAAACTAGGTTTATTCCATCTAGTTACTACTGAGGCTTTTAAGCTAACTTAGTTAGGTTATCTAGTTTCTAAGCTAACTAGTCCAACCATTATCATTGACTAGATCCTATTGGCTTAGAAAATTCAAGTCACTAACGTTAACTAGGTTTACTAAGTTATAAGTCACAAAGACTTTTCTGAGTCTATTGTCCGCTAGGCCGAAGCTACTGCGTTCAAGTTAGTAGGTACTGTCCAACATATAATAAAATAATATTAAAATATAAAATATTTTTATTTTACAGATAAATTCTAAAAATTAAAAGATCGGTACACGTATCACTCGGAATTGGGTTTAGTAAGATCCCCCAACTCCGAATAATTAGATAAAGATTTTCCCCAGCCCAAAAATTATTATTTTTTTGAATCGGAGTAAATCACACACAAAGATCAAAAACAGTCATAGAACAATCGAAATAAATTTACAGCACACAGAAATCACAAAACAGTACAATTCAGACATTATTGTAAAATAGCAAATTTTGGGGTGTTACAAGCCATGGAGCCACACAGTCTTTTCTTCCCCTCCCTCATCCACAGGCTATGCTAGAGACACGGTGTACCCACTAATCTGCATGAAAAGCTTTCAGAGGTTAAACAGCCTCTCGATGAGTACTTCATGAAGTTGTTTTGTGAAGAGCTTTTAGAGGTTAAACAGCCACACGGTGTTACAAGCCATTGAGTGGATGATATGTTGTTTCTTGAAGTGAGTTCAGTGATTAGGGATATTAATATTTTCAAATATAATGATGAGCCTGAAGGAACCAAATGCAATAAAGGAAAAAGAAAAAGAAATTGCTTTGTAAAAGTAAAAAAGAAAGAAAAAGAGAAGAGAGAAAGTAAAGCAAACAAAGAAAAAAGAAAAGTTAAAAATAAAAAGCATTGCATGGTTCTGGTGAGTTTTAAGCTTTCACTGTTGAATACCCTGCTAGTTAAACTTGTTCTCAAGTCTTGAAATCGCATATTTTGGTTTCTCAATGTTTGTTTGTTATCCTTTCCCCTTTCTTCTTCACCCCATAACCATGGCCTTACATTACAAGTTGATAAAGACCCTTTTGATCCTCATTCATATGTGATTTACATTAGTGGAGAGAGAGTTACATTACAATTTTGTGGACTCTTTGATGGATATTCATGTGTTTGCTTATAAGCTTATCTGATTTAGTGTGATTTGAAATGAAAAGGTTTGACTTGCATGTTTCTGAGAAATGAATCATGTATGATTTGAAGCTTTGATTGTTGGTATGATAAGGATTGTGTATGTGTGAACTAGAATTTTGAGGCATGCGTATTCTTTAAGGTTTAATGCAATCATCATACACTAGTGTTTGAGTAGAGCTTGTCCTTGCAAGTGCAGTCTGACTTTGTTTTGCTCGAGGACTAGCAAAAACTTAGTTTTTGGGTGTGATAACTCCATAGGATGTAGTTACTTGTGCCCAATCTCTAGGTATTATTGATGGCTTTGTCCTTGTTGTGATGCATTGTTAGAAGGCTTTAGCCTCATTTTCATGTAAAATCCATGTTGAGATCTTCCATATCAATCTTGTTTAAATCCTTCCTAATCTTTAATTGGATTGAGTTTGATTGCATTTGTATTTGACTGGTTAAATTTTCAATTGCAGGATAGTCTTAAAAGAACTAACTTGAAGCAAGCAAAGGTACTGCAATGAAAGAGAAATCACAAGGCAAGTTCCAGTACATCACGCCGCGGATGCAAATTCACCTCAATTTTTTCTGTGGATCCCTATGTGATCTTGGAAGCATGCCAATCAATCTAGATTCTTTTTGTGTATGATGAATTTTCAATTCCTATGCTTGTTTGGCCTAGGATTGGATTTGAGTGCTTTTCTAGAGAATGTTTATGACTAGTACATATAGATATGTGTTGCATCTCTGAAATTGTTTTGTAACTCTCTTTAAGTGAAATCCTAAATTGTGCATGATTGAGGAAATGATTAGGGCATTCTTTGGACCGATTGAGCCTTTCAAGCTTAACCTTAAATGATGATATCCATTGGTCCCCTTTGAAGCTTTTTAATTGTTTGGCCTTATTTGTTTTTCATTACCATTGTATTCATTCACCTGCTAACCATTCTAATGCATGTGAAAGCATTGCATTTTCTTCCTACCATTGATGTTTGTTGAGTGCATGATATGTTGTTTCTTGAAGTGAGTTCAGTGATTAGCGATATTAATATTTTCAAATATAAAGATGAGTCTGAAGGAACCAAATGCATTAAAGGAAAAAGAAAAATAAATTGCTTTGTAAAACTAAAAAGAAAGAAAAAGAGAAGAGAGGAAAGCAAAGCAAACAAAGAAAGAAGAAAAGTTAAAAATAAAAAGCATTGCATGGTTCTGGCGAGTTTTAAGCTTTCACTGTTGAATAACCTGCTAGTTAAACTTGTTCTCAAGTCTTGAAATCGCATATTTTTGTTTCTCAATGTTTGTTTGTTATCCTTTCCCCTTTCTTCTTCACCCAATAACCATGGCCTTACATTACATGTTGATAAAGACCCTTTTGATCATCATTCATATATGATTTACATTACTGGAGAGAGAGTTGCATTACAATTTTGTGGATTCTTTGATGGATATTCATGTGTTTGCTCATAAGCTTATCTAGTTGAGTGTGATTTGAAATGAAATGGTTTGACTTGTATGTTTTTAGGAAATGAATCATGCATGATTTGAACCTTTGATTGTTGGTATGATAAGGATTGTGTATGTGTGAATTAGAATTTTGAGGCATGCGTATTCTTTGAGGTTTAATGCAATCATCATACACTAGTGTTTGAGTTGAGCTTGTCTTTGCAAGTGTAGTCTGACTTTGTTTTGCTCGAGGACTAGCAAAAACTTAGGTTTTGGGTGTGATAACTCCATAAAATGTAGTTATTTGTGCCCTATCTCTAGGTACTATTGATGGCTTTGTCCTTGTAACATCTCGAGTTTAATAACCATAGTATACTACCACAATCACTAGATTTGGACCTGCTACTTAACAGCTATGCGATTTTCAATATAACATAACGACATTATATAGAAAATATGAGCCATGATATATATATATATATATATATATATATATATATATATATATTTCACCACAACAGTATTCCTTGTAAATACCATACATACATTATTTCAAAATAAACTACCTAGCTATACTAAGCTAAGCACTCCAAGCTCCTGACTTCGATCGCTTTATTTCCCACAAAGCTTCCTCCCTAAAATCATCATGGAAACATACACAGGGGGTGAGAATCACGCATTCTCAGTAGTTCCACGCAGTTAAAACATGCCATCACAACCATTCCAGCTATTTCGGGGAAAAACATCAAGTGCAAACATAATATTACTAGAAAGGTGACAAAAGCCAAAATCATGTCCTTTCTCTTCCCGAAATAGAATCTCATTTTATAAGTTGTATAGAAAACTCATTTCCACATGCAACTAATTAAATTTATACTTCACATCAGAGAAGTAAACTACACTTCATTCCTAGAAGCAAACAACAATAATATACAACCGCTCATACAATCATATACTATTGGCATGCATGTATGAGTCGTAGTGAGGATAAATCCACCCCAACTACTCATAATATGTTGTGAGGATGTCGCCCTACCTCGACTACTCTGGGTCACCAAGAGTAAAGAAGGGATGCCCATCTTCAACTACTCTTTTACAAGGAGGCATCTCACCCCATCAAATAATTAGTAGAAGCATTACACCTCAACTAGTCAAACAATACAATACAATCCCTAGTTACCTATAATAATTAGGATAACAATTGATCAATCAATTTTGAGTCATTCATTATTGCTTCATATTTGGCCTAATTGATGTTAATTGTGTCCAATATTATGTTTGTAGATGAGTTTTAGATGATTGGTCTTCATTGAGCTTAATTGTAAAAACTTCATTAATTTTCGGATTTTAACTCATTTTGACCTTTCTGTCTTGTACAGGCCATATCTTGGGCTACAAATATCGTATTTGGATGATCTTGGAGTCCCCTAAAAGCTGAGACGAAGATCTACAATCTGGTGTCTAATACAATTTTTCTAATTCAGCTGGATTCAAGGCGAAATTGGGCCTCAAAGTCAGGATGCTGTTGCTGTCACAATGCTTGGACCTTTCCTCAATGATTTGGGCCTATCTCCCTCAATTTAAGCCCAATTAAGGCAAATGATATGTCTCTGAAAAGCTTATTCAGAGGGCTACAGTTTGGGCCAGGGGTAGATTAGGAATTACATAAGAACTTTCAGTTACAAATAGGTTGAGGCAGATTTCGAATTGAGCTTTTTGATTTGGTTGTGATTCAGTTACAAACAGATTGACAGAAACCCTTTTTCTCTTTTTTCTCTATTTTTTGTTTTACTCTCTTCTCTGCATTTTTCGCAATGGCCATGGAAGGCTAAAACTCCAATCAATCCAAGGAATTCAATGATGGTGGTTAGAATTTTGAGTTCTCTTGTTTAATTATAAATTCTGTTGTGTTCTTCCCTCTTCTCCTTCTTCAATTGAATTCTGATTAGAATTTCGAAATTGAAGTTAGAATTAGGGTTGATTAATCTGAATCTAAGGGAGAATAGATCATCGATTGATAATCTATGTTAATCTAAATTTGTTCCTAAATCAATCTTAATCAAGAATTGCGATTGTGATTCTGTTTGAATTGGTAAAATGCTAGGTGATTATCTAGTTGATTTCGGATTAACAGAGGTGTAAACAATAGAAATTCTCTTGAACAATGATTAATTCTGCCACTTGAATTGGAGACCTTGGATTGGTGTTTCTTTAATTGAATTTTCTCAATTTAAATTCGTTTTCTGTTATTGCAATGAACAAAACCCCCTACTTATTGATAACTTCTAATATGCTTGAGAAATCCGAATTGGTCCTTGGGAGATGACCTAGGTTATGCACTATGCTATATTCCATAAATCCTAGTCTATTTTGAGGCGAGTGCGACATCGCTGATCAAAATTTGGCGCCGTTGCCGGGGATCTATTTTCGGTTTCTTAAGTTTATTAGGAGTTCCTAATAGTTGTTAATTTCTCTGCATTCGTGATCAACTTTGCTGAAAGTCCTTAAGTGCATTTTGCTATTTTTTCTACTATTGTCCTGATTCTGCTACTGATCTTGCTGCATTCTGGTTGCTGAATTTTGATTCATTCTGGTTGTTGCATTACACCAGTCACTGTTCCATTGGCTCTTGTTTCATCTGCTACATAATTCACTTCACTTCTGTGCATAATTACGCACTTCTGGCTGGTATTGTATTGTTGCAAAGACATTTTATTTCTTCGCATAATGCTAACTCGCAGAGTCGGTTGTGATGCATGTAACGCCCCAATTTTTAGAAAATATTCTGAATGTACTGTTTTCTGTTTTTCATGCTTTTGTATGAATGACCATTGTGTCCCTGTTTTTCAGTTCTTAATTTCTGTATGAAAACAATTACGATAATACTGGCTCAAATTTTATTTGATCGTTTTGCGTAAATTGTTTCGAGACGGTAAAATAAAAATTTTTCTGAGCTACTGTATTAATTTTTCTGAAAGATATACAGCTATATAATACAGCTGGATATTTTATTTGAACGTTTTGGATAATTACCTACGTTGTGGGAAAAAACGGGAAAATGACCGTTACGTCCCGAACGTACTGTTTTCGCTGTTTTTGTCTGTTTTTAATTGTTTTCTTCTTGATTTAATGCCCGAAAATACTGTCTGTGATTTTATATGGATTTTTTGTGTGATTTGCTCCGAGGCAGGAAAATAATATTTTCCGGGCCGGGGGAAAATCTTATTTTATTATTTAGAATTGGGGGATCTTACTTAACCCGATTCTGAATGAGACTAAAAATAATCTTTTAATTTTTAGGATTTAACTGTCAAATAAAATAATTTTATATTATTATAATATTATTTTATTAGTCAGTATGTTTTAGTGACAGTGGACCCGGAAATATTTTGCGGGACCCACGATTAGCGTAAAAGTTAGATCGGTAGCTTAATTAATCACCGTAAGTCGTAGAACTTTCAGAACAAGCCGACTCACTAGTGACTCAGCAGAGCATTTAATACGCTGTGTGACTCAGCATGTGAGTCATCGGGAACCAACCAATGAGAATCAAGCTTGCTCACCAAGGCTTGATCTTGGCCTTTGATTCATCCAATGGCTTGGATGAAGCCAAGCAAGGTGCCCACCTTGCACCCCACTTGATGTTCACGGCCAAGAGGCCTTAGGAGACAAAAATCACTTTCATCTTCATCACTTTTCTCTCTTCTCTCTCATCAAGAACCCTAGCCACCATTCTTGTCCATTTTCTTCACCATATTCGGCCAAGCTAGTTTCCTAACACTCCAACCATCCAAAAATTTTTCTAACCAAGTTTCCTTAACCTAAACACCATTCTAAGAACCTTTGTAGTTGGAAGTTTCTTCAAATTCTTCCATCTAGGGCTTGGAAACCAACCTTGAAAGTTTTACCTAGAAGGTGAAATTTCATGCTTTTCTTTTCTCTCTTCTTTTTCAAAGTTCTAAGCCATGATTTTTCCATGGTTTAGCTTCTTTTTCATGGTTAGTAACATGTAGATTTTGTTTGAGATTTCTAGGTATTTTTGGTGGTGAAAACCGTGACCTAGGAGGTGTGAAAGCAAGCTTTTGTCTTCATTTAAGGTAAGAGGAAGACAATTCTTATCATCCCTTGATGGTGGTAAGAAGATGGGTTGTTTGTAGAATCCATAAGGATTCGGTTGTGGTGTGTTTATTGATGTGTATTTTTTATTTTTGTGGTTGCTAGTAGCTTAAGTGTTATGTGTTAGTAGCTTTCTTATTTGGTAATTGTAATAATTTTGCATGTCTAATAGCTTTTGATTGTATGTCTATAAGCTTTAAATTAGGTTTTATGTGTTAGAAATATTTTGCATGTGTTAGAAATATTTTGCATGTGTTAGAGATATAAATGCATGTGTTAGAATTGTATGATAAGGTTTAGGATGTGAATAACATGTGTAAATTTGCATGAGTGTTCCAAAGAACACATCCAATAGCTCACAGCAATGCTAAAGTGTGAGGACCAAAATGTTCTCTTCATTTTTCCTAAAGTGCAACTTAATTGATTAGGAGAAATAAGAAGGTTTCAAATTGTTTTGATCCAAGAAAAGGAATTTAGAAATCAATTGGTAAAGATTTAGTAAATTTTGGGCCAACATGCCTAAAGGATTTATTTGATTTAAAATCATTACTTTATAACATGATTTAATGAACTTAGATAAGATAATACCTTTGATATGATTTAGAGATCAAATGAAAAAGTTTTACAAAATTCGGCCAACATGCCACTATAGGTAATTTATGATTTCTAAAACTTGATTCCAAACATTTTTCAATTAAAAAGAGACAATACAAGTTAAAGGGAAATTTTCTATGATGATTTTTGAAGAAACAAATTGAGTAGAAATAAGTTTAAAGGATTAAAATTAGTGATTTTATCATTAGGAAGGAAATACAGTGATATTAAGAAATTTTCTAACATATAGCTCACTTTTGGTTTTGAAGCATGTTAGAGATTTAAATGATATGATTAAAAATTAGGTAAATAGAAATTTTATGGAAAATTTAGAAAACCATTATTATAAGTTTATAAACAAAATATCTTGTCAATTTTTAGTAAAAATGAACCTATAAGATAGTAACAATATCCTAATGACAGTATGCGGTATGAAAAATTATTCAACGTAGTTTAAATGTACTAAGTACTATTTCTATCTGTTTAAACAGTAATTTTAAGGACATTCGAATAAGAAAATGATTTAAAAATCCTACGCGATTGAGAAAACGTATTAAAAATGCTACGCGATTTTAAAAACAGAAAAATATCTTTACCCGATTTTTAAACGTTTATAAAAACGACGAGACTTCAAAAACGCGATAAAATTTCTACGCGATTGACCGTTACTATATCTATTTTCGTTGTCGGGAAAATGTGAACCCGTATAAGCTGTTAAGGTTATTTCGCTGTCGGGAAAAAGTGAACCCGTCTAAAGCTTTATGCCATTGAGGGCATATTTTTATCTTGAGGGCATTTTCGTAATTTCATATATTTGGAATTATGTATTTGTCTTTATACCAATTTTTGGTGTTTCGATTGACGAGACGAATCACATCGTGTTGTCGATGTGATAAATGTAGTGTGGTTCATTGTTCAATGAACTTGGAGACTTTAGTGTACGGGGTCCCACATGTGGACGAGTTGGTAGCTCCGTTGGGCCGTGGTAAACCGATAGCACACTAAGGTACTCGACATTCACTATATTTAATCGAGGTTTGTAAAGTCTAGTAGTACATTGCCTATAGTGCCACAACGGAGACCGTGAACTATACTACGCCTGGATGGTGGATTCCCAGGTCGTAGGCTATTGACGCAACGTGTGACCGCGTAATAGTTGGTTGGGCAGCCGTGGTACTAATAGATTTTGCAAGTCATTCTCTCTGATATCTGTTTTGGTGTATTTGATTTTATCTTGGATAATATTCTATTTTTCTCTATTTATCTTTATCTGGTAATATCTTGGATGTTTTTACATTTTCTCTATTTATATTTATCTAATAATTCTTATGTTAGTTGTCTATTTCTTATCTTATTTTATCTGTGAGATTGATTTATCGTGTGATTTTCTTTATTTGCGTTATATCTATGATGTTCTGAAACACTAGGATATCTAATATGCATTACTGTTATAGCTTTTTCGTATTATATGAACTGTGTAGTTGTTATTTGTCGTCTTCTTATTGGCCATGTTGCGATGATTTTATGTTGTCTTACCTCTTTATTGTATGTGTCTCTTGTCTATTTATTTTATACGGTAAAGAGTTTGAAGAGGAAGAAGAGGAACAGCCTCTTGAGATCGTGTACCCTGAGGAAGAGGAAGGTCAGCAAGCCGACGATCAGTTTTACGAGCAAGAACCATCCGATCATCCATACCCTCGGATTGATTGTGTGGGGGATAGCGACGCCGACATTTTGGATTCATAGAGCTGGTATTTCATGGAGGTGATCTGGCTTGGCATTTACGAGGAGATCGTGCTTCTGTTACCTATGCTGGACGTATGACCGTGATTTTACGTCATCAGTTTGATGGAGATCCGATTATGACGACGACGTTATTTCTACACCTAGAGTTACCCTTATCCATTAGGCGTTATTGGGGTCCTGAAAACCCCGAGCCTAGTGAGATAAGCATCGTATCGACCGCGCGATCCCGTTATCGCCGTGTGTCGAGGCATCAGGGATATCTATCTCCCGATGATCATTTTCAGTACCGAGAGTGATCCATCCGAGGATTAGATAACCATGATGTTTTTTTTGACGCGTCGGTATGTATATCGTATATATTAACTCTTTTATTGCCTTCTTACTTGTTTTTGTTTAAATAGTTGTAATCTTAGTTGTAAATTATTTGTACAGTTTATAACTTAACCATATGTATGTTATTAGTGATGATGTTTTTTTTTTTTTTTATTTCGTATTTTTCACATTATCTTTTTATATCATATTTCGTCCATCAAGAATTATTTTACAACCCGTAATAATATTTAACAAATATTTCACAACTTGGGTAGATTTTATTTTGTTTCTTTTATTTTCTTTTATGTGTGACATCCTCCAAAGGGGTGTTACAATAGTTGGTATCGAGCCCAAGTTAGAGTCTTTTGGGGTTGTGGGCCGGGTCTGTTTTTGTTTGTCTTTGTGTGATTCTCTCGTGATGTTTGTGATTTATATCCTTTCGGAAATATCTAGAAGGATGTATCTAACTTTGTTTTGTTATGTTTGAAGAAAGAAGATGGCTGGTAGAGGTAGAGGACGTGCTAACGTAAATCGTGATGAGGACCCGATGTTGGTTGCTGCTGAGGCTATGCGGCAGATGGCTGAAGTGATTACTCAGCAAAATTTGAGAGCGACCCAATGAAGAAGACGCTACAGTGATGCCCTAAATTTATCTGAATTTAGGCGCCATAATCCGCCACAATTTAGAGGCGAGGTGGATCCGGAGAAAGCGAGTCAGTGGATGCAAGATTTAGAGAGAATCTTTGAGGGGATGAGATGCACAGATGAAAAGAAAGTAACTTATCTTTGTCTTCATGCTTGAGAGGAGATGAGAACATTGGTGGAGAGGAATCCGCCGAGTGTTGCAAGTGAAGGGACCGAGATTACTGGGAAGTGTTTTCTAATACTTTTTCTGGATAAATATTTTCTACGCAAGTGCTAGGCATGCCAAGGAAATGGAATTTCTTGGTTTGCGACAGGGGAATATGACGGTGAATGAGTATGCCACAAAATTTGAGAGTTTGTCTCAATTCTCAGATTATGCTCGAGACACGACAAGATGATGTGTGGAGATGCAGGAAGTTTGAATCAGGTTTAAGGGTGGAACTGAAACGAGGAGTAGTATCTTTGAGGATGACTCAGTTTCATGCTTTGGTGGATGCTTGTGCTCGACTTGAAGAGTTGGAGCCATCTAGAGATCAAAGGAATCGAAATTTTGGACCGACAAGGTTCCAGAGAGGTGGAGGTAGTAATGCCAATCGGTTTCGGCGAAGCGTATATACCGAGCCAACGAGAAGTCAATCTCAACGACCATCTGTTAGTGGAAGTGCAAGTGGTAGTGGAGCTGGACAGAGGGTGGCGTTTACGCCAACATGTTTTAAGTGCGGGAAGAAAGGTCATATTTCTCCCGAGTGTACAGTTAAAGGTGCAGTTTGTTTCAATTGTAAGCAACACGGGCACATATCAAAGGATTGTCCACAGCCGGAGAGAAAACCCGTCGCATTCGGTATGTTAAAGCTAATCGCAGAAATCTGGAAGTACTCAACCGAGATCCGGAGGACGCAGTGTATACAATGGTGGGATATGAGATTTCTAAGTCGATGATCTTATTCGGGAGAAGGAGACATTGGAGGTAATCTTACATTTGTATTGTATGATTCGGAGCTACACATTCCTTTATTGCATATGATTGTGTAGAAAGGTTGAAGTTGCCTATGTCTTCTCTACGAATGTTATGTTGAATGTATCTACGCCTAATTGCTAAACCTGTAGTTACTTCTAAGGTCTGTTTGGATTGTCCTATTGTTGTGAAGGACCGTTTGTTTTTGGTCGATTTGATTTGTTTACCTCTCATTGAGATAGATGTAATCTTAGGGATGGACCTGGTTATGTTCTAACCATATCCTCATAGATTGTGCGAAGAAAACTATAGTTTTTCCTAAGGAAGAAGAGTCGGATTCTTAAGCGTTAAGGTCAAGTCTTTGTTGAGAGATGGAGCGCGAGGATATCCGGTATTGTCTTCTCTAGAAGTTAAGAATGAGAAGGATGTGAATACTATTCCGTTGTCAATGATTTTCAGGATGTTTTCCCGAAGATGTACCGGTTTACCGCTTTGAGCGGAAATCGAATTCTCAATTGATTTAGTACGGGAACAGGTCCTATCTCAATTGCACCATACCGTATGTCGCCAGTAGAGTTGGAGGAGCTGAAAAAGCAATTGGTGGAACTGTTGGAGAAAGAATTTGTACGACCTAGCGTTTCCCCATGGGGTGCACCAGTACTTTTGGTCAAGAAGAAGGATGGAACATCACGACTTTGTGTAGACTATCGGCAATTAAATAAGGTGACTATCAAGAATAAATATCCGCTTCCAAGAATCGACGATTTGATGGATCAATTAAGAGGAGCTGTAATATTTTCCAAGATAGATCTGCGATCGAGGTTATCACCAGATTCGTGTAAAAGGGGAAGATGTGCCGAAAGCGCTTTTCGAACTCGTTATGGACATTATGAGTATCGAGGTAATGCCATTCGGGGTGACGAATGCTCTGCCATATTTATGGATTATATGAACAAGATATTTCGTCCATATCTAGACAGATTTGTCGTTGTCTTTATTGATGACATTACGATCTATTCTCAATCGAAGGAAGAGCATTTGAACATCCGAGTGTTGTTCTTGATTTTGAGGGAGAAGCGGTTGTATGCGAAGTTGTCTAAGTGTGAGTTCGTTAGAAGAAGTCCAATTTCTTGGTCACGTAATTTCTAAAGAAGGTATAGCGGTGGACCCATCGAAAGTGGAGACTGTTTTACGGTGGGAGAGACCTAAGACGAATGAAGTTCGAAGTTTTGTTGGACTTCTTTGGTTATTATCGGAGATTTATCGAAGGTTTTTCCAAGATTGCTGGACCGCTTACACAAGCGACGAGGAAAAGTCAAACTTTTGAATGGACGGAAGAGCGTGAAGCCAGTTTTCAAGAGTTGAAGAAGAGGTTAACAATGCACCAAGTATTGATCCTACCAGATTTGACGAAATCTTTCGATGTGTATTGTGACGCTTCTTATCAAGGACTAGGATGCGTGTTGATGCAAGGCCGGAATGTGGTGGCGTATGCTTCTCGGCAATTGAAGATTCATGAGAAGAATTATCCTACGCATGATTTGGAATTGGCTGCGGTAGTTTTGCTTTGAAGATATGGAGACACTTTCTCTATGGAGCAACGTTCAACATCTTCGGTGATCACAAAAGTTTGAAGTACTTATACGATCGAAGGAGCTGAATATGAGGCGGCGAAGGTGGTTAGAATTTACGAACGACTACGATTTTCAACTTTTGTACCACCTGGTAAGGCGAATGTCGTGGCCGATGCCTTGAGCGGGAAGATTATTAATGTTTCGCGTTAATGATTAAAGAGAAGGAGCTCATTGAACAGTTTAGAGATGAGTGGTCATTTGTTGAGTTAAACCGGGAAGATCGTATTAGCATGGTTACTATCTCGAGCGAGTTGATGGAAGACATAAGGGAAAAGCAAAATGCCGATAAATTTTTGCAAGGAATAAGGGAGCAAATGAAACAAGGCGAGACACTAGAGTTCAAGGAAGGAAGCGATGGAATTACGAGATTTTGGGGTAGAGTCTGTGTTCCTCGTGCAGAGGCGAGAAGATATATTGTGAAACATGCCCATACTAGTCTATTAAGTATGCATCCGGGCATAACAAAGATGTATCAAGACTTGAAGAAGTTATTCGGTGGCATGGAATGAAGGGTGATGTGGTTAGATGCGTGTCAACTTGCCTAGTTTGTCAAAAATCGAAAGTTGAACACCAAAGACCATTTGGGATGTTGCAACCATTATCGATTCCGAATGGAAATGGGACAGCATTTCTATGGATTTCGTTACTGGTTTGCCGAAGACAAAGAAAGGTCATGATGCAATATGGGTTATAGTTGATAGACTTACGAAATCGGCTCATTTCTTACCAATTAATATTAAATATTCATTGGAAAGATTAACCCGATTGTACATCGGTGAAATTGTCGAGACTACATGGTGTACCGACAAGTATAATTTCGATCGTGATCCGAGGTTTACATCAAGATTTTGGCGAAGTCTACAAGAAGCTATGGGAACTAAATTACGGCGAGTTCGCGTATCATCCATGGGGCCGACGGTCGAGACGAAAGAACTATACAGTCTTTGGAGGATTTATTGCGTGCTTGTGTTTTGGAACAACGGGGAAGTTGGGATAAATTTTTATCTTTGATAGAATTCACCTACAACAATAGTTTTCACGCAAGCATCGGAATGGCACCTTATGAAGCATTGTATGGAAGACGATGTCGAACGCCGCTATGCTGGTATCAAGATGGAGAGAGTATGACTGTTGGACCGGAGCTTGTACAACAAACTACGGATAAAGTCAAGATGATACAAGAGAAGATGAGGACGACGCAAAGCAGACAAAAGAGTTACGCGGATAAGCGAAGACGACCTCTTGAGTTTGAGGAGGGTGAGCATGTGTTTCTGAGAGTTACTCCTACGACTGGTGTCGGAAGAGTGATTAAGTCTAAAAAGCTTACTCCTAAATTCATTGGACCATATCAGATTATCCGACGTATTGGCCCTGTAGCATATCAGATTGCTTTGCCGCCTTTTCTATCCAATTTGCATGACGTGTTTCATGTGTCTCAGTTACGGAAGTATATACCAGATCCGACACATGTTATACAACCAGATGACGTGCAATTAAAGGAGAATTTGACTTACGAAACTTTACCTGTCAGGATAGAGGACAGAAAGGTAAAGCAGCTTCGAGGAAGATGATTGAGTGGTGAAGGTTATATGGAATGAGGTGACGGGTGAAGCTACTTGGGAGCTGGAAGATAAAATGAAGGATCAGTATCCTCATTTGTTTGAATGAACATCGAATTTCGAGGACGAAATTTTTATTTCTTTGGGGAGAGTTGTAACGCCCCAATTTTTAGAAAATATTCGAATGTCTTGTTTTACTGTTTTTCATGCTTTTGTATGAATGACCATTGTGTCCCTGTTTTTCGGTTCTTAATTTACGTATGAAAACAATTACGATATCTTGGCTCAAATTTTATTTGATCGTTTTGCGTAAATTGTTTCGAGACGGTAAAATAAAATTTTTTCTCGAACTCTTGTATTAATTTTTTCTGAAAGATATACTGACTATATAATACTGACTGGATATTTTATTTGAATGTTTTGGATAATTACCTACGTTGTGGGAAAAAATGAGAAAATGACCGTTACGTCCCGAACGTCTTGTTTTATTTGTTTTTGTCTGTTTTTAATTGTTTTCTTCTTGATTTAATGCCCGAAAATACATGCTGCGTGATTTTATATGGACTTTTTGTGTGATTTGCTCAGAGGCGGGAAAATAATATTTTAGGGAGTAGGGGAAAATCTTATTTTATTATTTAGAATTGGGGATCTTACTTAACCGATTTGAATGAGACTAAAAATAATCTTTTAATTTTTAGGATTTAATCACAAATAAAATAATTTTATATTATTATAATATTATTTTATTAGTCGATATGTTTTTTAGTGACAAAGTGGACCAGGAAATATTTTGCGGGACCCACGATTAGCGTAACAGTTAGATCGGTAGCTTAATTAATCACCGTAAGTTGTAGAACTTTCAGAACAAGTCGACTCGACTAGTGACTCAGATGAGCATTTATCACTGTTGTGTGACTCGGCATGTGAGTCATAGGGAACCAACCAATGAGAATCAAGCTTGCTCACCAAGGCTTGATCTTGGCCTTTGATTCATCCAATGGCTTGGATGAAGCCAAGCAAGGTGCCCACCTTGCACCCCACTTGATGTTCACGGCCAAGAGGCCTTAGGAGACAAAAATCACTTTCATCTTCATCACTTTTCTCTCTTCTCTCTCATCAAGAACCCTAGCCACCATTCTTGTCCATTTTCTTCACCATATTCGGCCAAGCTAGTTTCCTAACACTCCAACCATCCAAAAATTTTTCTAACCAAGTTTCCTTAACCTAAACACCATTCTAAGAACCTTTGTAGTTGGAAGTTTCTTCAAATTCTTCCATCTAGGGCTTGGAAACCAACCTTGAAAGTTTTACCTAGAAGGTGAAATTTCATGCTTTTCTTTTCTCTCTTCTTTTTCAAAGTTCTAAGCCATGATTTTTCCATGGTTTAGCTTCTTTTTCATGGTTAGTAACATGTAGATTTTGTTTGAGATTTCTAGGTATTTTTGGTGGTGAAAACCGTGACCTAGGAGGTGTGAAAGCAAGCTTTTGTCTTCATTTAAGGTAAGAGGAAGACAATTCTTATCATCCCTTGATGGTGGTAAGAAGATGGGTTGTTTGTAGAATCCATAAGGATTCGGTTGTGGTGTGTTTATTGATGTGTATTTGTTAATTTTTGTGGTTGCTAGTAGCTTAAGTGTTATGTGTTAGTAGCTTTCTTATTTGGTAATTGTAATAATTTTGCATGTCTAATAGCTTTTGATTGTATGTCTATAAGCTTTAAATTAGGTTTTATGTGTTAGAAATATTTTGCATGTGTTAGAAATATTTTGCATGTGTTAGAGATATAAATGCATGTGTTAGAATTGTATGATAAGGTTTAGGATGTGAATAACATGTGTAAATTTGCATGAGTGTTCCAAAGAACACATCCAATAGCTCACAAAGCAATGCTAAAGTGTGAGGACCAAAATGTTCTCTTCATTTTTCCTAAAGTGCAACTTAATTGATTAGGAGAAATAAGAAGGTTTCAAATTGTTTTGATCCAAGAAAAGGAATTTAGAAATCAATTGGTAAAGATTTAGTAAATTTTGGGCCAACATGCCTAAAGGATTTATTTGATTTAAAATCATTACTTTATAACATGATTTAATGAACTTAGATAAGATAATACCTTTGATATGATTTAGAGATCAAATGAAAAAGTTTTACAAAATTAGGCCAACATGCCACTATAGGTAATTTATGATTTCTAAAACTTGATTCCAAACATTTTTCAATTAAAAAGAGACAATACAAGTTAAAGGGAAATTTTCTATGATGATTTTTGAAGAAACAAATTGAGTAGAAATAAGTTTAAAGGATTAAAATTAGTGATTTTATCATTAGGAAGGAAATACAGTGATATTAAGAAATTTTCTAACATATAGCTCACTTTTGGTTTTGAAGCATGTTAGAGATTTAAATGATATGATTAAAAATTAGGTAAATAGAAATTTTATGGAAAATTTAGAAAACCATTATTATAAGTTTATAAACAAAATACTGTCAATTTTTAGTAAAAATGAACCTATAAGATAGTAACAATATCCTAATGACAGTATGCGGTATGAAAAATTATTCAACGTAGTTTAAATGTACTAAGTACTATTTCTATCTGTTTAAACAGTAATTTTAAGGACATTCGAATAAGAAAATGATTTAAAAATCCTACGCGATTGAGAAAACGTATTAAAAATGCTACGCGATTTTAAAAACAGAAAAATATCTTTACCCGATTTTTAAACGTTTATAAAAACGACGAGACTTCAAAAACGCGATAAAATTTCTACGCGATTGACCGTTACTATATCTATTTTCGTTGTCGGAAAATGTGAACCCGTATAATTTGTTAAGGTTATTTCATTTGTCGGGAAAAAGTGAACCCGTCTGAGCTTTACGCCATTGAGGGCATATTTTTATCTTGAGGGCATTTTCGTAATTTCATATATTTGGAATTATGTATTTGTCTTTATACCAATTTTTGGTGTTTCGATTGTGAGACGAATCACATCGTGTTGTCGATGTGATAAATGTAGTGTGGTTCATTGTTCTAATGAACTTGGAGACTTTAGTGTACGGGATCCACATGTGGACGAGTTGGTAGCTCCGTGGGCCGTGGTAAACCGATAGCACACTAAGGTACTCGACATTCACTATATTTAATCGAGGTTTGTAAAGTCTAGTAGTACATTGCCTATAGTGCCACAACGGGAGACCGTGAACTATACTACGCTGGATGGTGGATTCCCAGTCTGCCGTAGGCTATTGGACGCAACGTGTGACCGCGTAATAGTTGGTTGGGCAGCCGTGGTACTAATAGATTTTGCAAGTCATTCTCTACGATATCTGTTTGGGTTTAGCTCCATGGAGTAGGGTTGTGTTTTGGTGTATTTGATTTTATCTTGGATAATATTCCATTTTCTCTATTTATCTTTATCGGTAATATCTTGGATGTTTTTACATTTTCTCTATTTATATTTATCTGATAATTCTTATGTTAGTTGTCCATTTCTTATCTTATTTTATCTGTGAGATTGATTTATCTGTGTGATTTTCTTTATTTGCGTTATATCTATGATGTTCGAAACACTAGGATATCTAATATGCATTACTGTTATAGCTTTTTCGTATTATATGAAGCGTGTAGTTGTTATTTGTCGTCTTCTTATTGGCCATGTTGCGATGATTTTATGTTGTCTTACCTCTTTATTGTATGTGTCTCTTGTCTATTTATTTTATACGGTAAAGAGTTTGAAGAGGAAGAAGAGGAACGACCTCTTGAGATCGTGTACCACGAGGAAGAGGAAGGTCGCAAGCCGACGATCGGTTTACGAGCAAGAACCATCCGATCATCCATACCCTCGGATTGATTGTGTGGGGGATAGCGACGCCGACATTTTTGGGATTCATAGAGCTGGTATTTCATGGAGGTGATCGGCTTGGCATTTACGAGGAGATCGTGCTTCGTTACCTATGCTTTGGACGTATGACCGTGATTTTACGTCATCGGTTTGATGGAGATCCGATTATGACGACGACGTTATTTCTACACCTAGAGTTACCCTTATCCATTAGGCGTTATTGGGGTCTTGAAAACCCGAGCCTAGTGAGATAAGCATCGTATCGGCGCGATCCCGTTATCGCCGTGTGTCGAGGCATCGGGATATCTATCTCCCGATGATCATTTTCAGACTGAGAGTGATCCATCTGAGGATTAGATAACCATGATGTTTTTTTGGACGCGTCAGCGTATGTCTGTATATATTAACTCTTTTATTGCCTTCTTACTGTTTTTGTTTAAATAGTTGTAATCTTAGTTGTAAATTATTTGTACAGTTTATAACTTAACCATATGTATGTTATTAGTGATGATGTTTTTTTTTATTTCGTATTTTTCACATTATCTTTTTATATCATATTTCTGTCCATCAAGAATTATTTTACAACTCGTAATAATATTTAACAAATATTTCACAACTTGGGTAGATTTTATTTCTGTTTCTTTTATTTTCTTTTATGTGTGACATCCTCCAAAGGGGTGTTACAATGCACAAATCTTGCTGCTTTGTTGTTCCATTGTGTTTTTCTACTGCAATATATCATTGATCAATTCTGGTATAAATCTGTGATCTCCATTCTGCAGTTCATTGGATTTTTCGTTTTCACTGTTCCATTGGATTAATTACTGTTTCATTGAGTTTTGCTGCATTTGATGACTCCTGTGAATGTGCATTGCTTCACTCAACACAGTTGACACTTCTGTTGCACAAATAACACATTCATTTGCTGTAAAAATTCCTGCATAATCTGATTGAGCTGATAGCCTGATTTATGCATAATTCTGCTGCGGTTACTGTTCCATTGGTTTCCTTGCACCACATTCAGCTTTTGCATGTAATCTTGCTGCATTTGACCATCCATATACTTCATTATTGATAATTGAAAGTTTTGATTTTCATTTTTGAGTTTCACCTCCACTTTCACTTTTGAGTTTCACTTTGCTCCCATTTTCCTGAATCCAAAAAGGCACTAGTAGACAGGAATTGTACTTGCAATGGAGTCTTGACCTGAAACTTGGCCGCCAAAGGTAAACCATCATTCTAAGCAAAGTGATCCTAAAAGGATCATTCCTGCATAATTTGGCCAAATTCCATCGTTTGGTAAGGGTTTTGAGCAATTTTAGGTGAGACAATGGCATTTTTATAATTTTTGGGTGACCAAACATGCTCAGAATGAGCTGAAAATTGGTGGGTTGAAGGAAAATGACATTCTCCACAAGGTATGCCGTGAGCAATACCCTCTCTTGCTCTAATTCCTTCATTTAGGCCACTTTTTCATTTTTTGAAGATTTTTCATTGCATTTTTGAGTTCCATTTTAGTGTAGTTTTAAGTGTGTGGTGGTCCCATATTTTTTAAAAATCATTTGATAGCTCAAATACATTTATTTTGGTGCATTCTAGTGTTGGATACTCCATTTTGCTGTTTTGCTGTTTTTGAGTCTTGCATGTTATATGACTAGGTCCAATCCTGGTTCTTTGCATCAATTTGATCCTGAGATAGATAGGACTTTTCATACCTTGCATAGGTTCAATAGAGTTGATTCTGTATCTGCTGAGCAGATAGGAAGTAGAGGTTCTTCACTTAGTTACCATACTAGTGATTATGCTTCTGAATTTTCTGATTCTGAACTTTCTGTCACTGATCCATCTTTCAATTCTGATTCTGCTGATCATACTGAGATTATGGATAACAGAACCTTGAAGGAGCTAGCTGCTCCTGATGTTACATACCAGTCTTTATGCATTCAATATCCTGATGTTGATGTTCCATTTGAACTTAAATATGGATTGATGCCTAAGTTCAGTGGTCATGCAGGAGAAGATCCTCATAAGCACCTCAAGGAGTTCCACATTGTGTGTTCTACCATGAAGCCTCAAGGCATTTCAGAGGATCATATCAAACTTAGAGCATTCCCTTTTTCATTACAGGATCTGCTAAGGATTGGCTGTACTACTGCATCCGAGATCTGTGAGTAGTTGGAATGATCTTAAAAGGTCGTTTTTGGAGAAATTCTTTCTGCATCAAGTGGCTGCCTCAATCCGAAAAGAGATATGTGGCATCGTGCGGTTTGAGAGAACCATTGTCGAATACTGGGAAAGATTCAAGAAGATGTGTGCTAGCTGTCCTCACCATCAGATTAGTGATCAGCTACTAATCCAGTATTTTTATGCAGGTTTGCTGCCTATGGATTGGAGCATGATTGATGCTGCTAGTGGAGGAGCATTGGTAGACAAGACTCCTGTGGCTGCAAGGGCACTGATTGAGAATATGGCCACTAACTCCCAACAGTTTGGCACCAGAAGTAACTTAGTGACATTAAGTAGAGGTGTCCACGAAATTGAGGCAACTTATGCTGCAGATCACGGAAATTGGAAAGCAAAATTGATGACCTTGCTTCCTTGGTGAGGCAATTGGGCGTGACTCAACATCAACAACTGCTGCGGTAGCTCCTGCCAGAGTGTGTGGCATTTGTATTTCTGGTGATCATTCCAGATTCTGTCCTACACTTCAGGAGGTTGACACTGATGGTACTCCACAGGCCTATGCTGCAAACATCTACAATAATAGGCCTCAGCAGCAATAGCAACAGCAACAGAGTTATGATCTGTCTTCCAACAGATATAACCCAGGCTGGAGAAATCATCCGAATCTGAGGTGGGAGAATAACTCTACACAGCCTGCCCCTACTCAATTTAGGCAGCAGTAGCAGTTTCCCTTCCAGCAGCAGCAGCCTCCCTTCCAGTCCACTACAGGACCCAGCAGACCATACCAGCCACCTTTCATACAGCAGCCAAATAATGCCCCTCCTCCTAAATCCGAGCCAACCTTGGAGGAATTGATGAAACAGATGGCAGTGAACAACCTGCAGTTCCAGCAGAGGACAGAAGCTACCATTCAGAATTTGGAGAATCAGATTGGACAACTTGCAAGCTCTATGAACCAATTACAGTCCCAAGATTCTGATAAGCTTCCTGCACAAACTGTGGTGAATCCAAGAAATGTGAGTGCCATCACTCTAAGATCTGGTAAGACTGTTGAAGAATTAGATAAGGAGAAGCAAGCCATACCAGAAATTCCATGTAGTTGCAAAGATAAGAAAGCTGATTCTGGCCCCATTCCTGTAGTCACTGCTGAGCAGTCCATCCCACTACCATTCCCTCAGAGAGTTATGTAGCTTAAGAAGACTCATGAGACTGATACAAATAGGGAGATATTGGAGACATTTAGGAAGGTTGAGGTGAACATTCCTCTCATTGAAGCAATCAAGCAAATTCCAAGATATGCCAAGTTTCTTAAGGATTTGTGTACTCATAGAAGGAGACTCAAGGGAAATGAGAAGATCAGCATGGGAAGAAATGTGTCTGCACTTATACAGCCTACAATGCCTCAAAAATGCAAGGATCCAGGAATTTTTACTATTCCATGCACCATAGGCAGTAGCAAATTCGAAAATGCCATGTTGGATTTAGGTGCTTCAATTAATGTTATGCCTATGTACGTGTTTCAATCTCTTGCCCTTGGACCTCTACGAGAATACGGGAGTCATCATTCGGTTGGCAAATAGGAGTAATGCATACCCCTTTGGACTCATTGAGGATGTTCTTGTTAGAGTTAATGATTTGATCTTCCCGCAGACTTCTACATTACGGATATGGATGGAGAATCCGAATCCGATAGAGCTCCCATCATTCTTGGTAGACCATTCCTCAAAGCGCCGAGAACCAAAATTGATGTCCATGCGAGCACTCTTTCCATAGAGTTTGGAGATAATGTGGTTCGATTTAATATCTTGGATGCCATGAAGCACCCCATGGAAGAACATTCGGTCTTCCATATAGATTTCTTGGCGATATAGTTGATGATAGCTTTTTCGAGCTCTTTCTTTGAAGATCTTCCATTCTTTTTCGATTTTGTTGATACCTACACATGTGATGCTTGTCTTGTTTCGAGAAATGTGTAGTGTTTGTCTTGAGATTGCATCTTGTTTACATGGTGATTCGATACTGATTGTGTGGAGTACGAGCAGTTAAATGGTGTTGCGGTGAAAATTTGAGGAAGTCGAATGTAGCGGTTTGATTACGACAAATACCCTCCGAATCGATTTCGTTGAATTGCAGGCTGTAAACACACTACTTCCACCAGGATACTCCCATCTGTAGTGCAGCCACCTACATTGGAGCTTAAGCCACTCCCAGAGCACCTTAAGTATGCATACTTAGAGGAGGATCAGAAGCTTCCAGTTATCATTTCCACTGCCCTCCATGCGACCGGGAGGAAAAGGCTGCGCAAATACGAGGAAGCATAAGAAGGCTATTGGCTGGACCTTGGCTGACCTTCCTGGCATTAGTCCTTCTATGTGCATGCACAAGATACTACTTGAGGATGGTGCTAAACCAGTGAGACAACCACAGAGGCGACTCAACCCCTTGATCCTGGATGTGGTGAAGAAAGAGGTGACCAAGCTTTTGCAAGCAGGCATCATCTATCCTATCTCGAGATAGTGCTTGGGTGAGTCCAGTTCAAGTGGTTCCAAAAAAATCGGGAATCACGGTAGTGAAGAATGATCAAGATGAGTGATTCCTACTAGAGTGCGAGTACTGGAGAGTTTGTATTGATTACTGGCGGTGAACCAAGTGACAAGGAAGGACCATTTTCCTGCGCCCTTTATCGATCGGATGCTTGAGCGCCCGGGCTGGAAAGTCTTTCTATTGCTTTCTTGATGGCTTTTTCGGATACTTCCGGATCCATATAGCACCGAGAGGACCGGGAGAAGACCACCTTCACTTGCCCTTTTGGCACTTTTGCCTACGGGAGGATGCCTTTCGGCTTGTGCAATGCTCCTGGTACCTTCCAAACGATGCATGGTGAGTATCTTTCTGATTTTTTAGAGGACTGCATTGAGGTGTTTATGGATGATTTTCTTGTTTATGGTTCCTCTTTTGATGCATGCTTGGACAGTTTGGATAGAGTTTTGCATAGGTGCATTGAGACTAACCTTGTTCTTAATTATGAGAAATGTCATTTTATGGTAGAACAAGGCATAGTCTTAGGCCATATCATCTCTCAGAAGGGTATAGAAGTAGATCCTGCTAAAATTAATGTTATTTCCCAGTTACCTTACCCCTCTTGCGTGCGAGAGGTTCGTTCTTTTCTTGGCCATGCAGGTTTCTACAGGCGGTTCATTAAAGACTTGCAAAAAGGCCCTTCCCTTGTCCAACCTGTTGCGAGAAAGAAGTTGTTTTTGATTTTGATGACAGTGAGAGAGGCTTTTGATTGCCTCAAAGGAGCTTTGACCACCACTCCCATCATTCGGCCACCGAGTGGACACTTCCTTTTGAACTCATGTGTGACGCATCTAACTATGCATTGGGAACTATCCTTGCACAGAGAGTTGGCAGACAACCTCATGTCATTTCATATGCTTCTCGGACTTTAGATGCTGCACAGGCTAACTATACTACCACTGAGAAAAAGTTGCTTGCTATTGTATTTGCACTTGATAAGTTTAGATCATATTTACTTGGCTCTAGAGTGGTTGTCTTTACTGATCATGCAGCATTAAAATTCTTGTTGAAAAAGGCAGAATCGAAGCCGAGATTGATTAGATGGATGCTGTTTCTCTAGGAGTTTGATTTGGAGATTAGAGATAGGAGTGGCACAGAGAATTTGGTGGCGGATCATTTGAGCAGAATAGAAGGAGTTGTTGACCTTTCTCCTATTAGAGATGACTTCCCAGATGAGCAGCTCATGCAGCTGCATGATACCACACTTTCTCCTTGGTTTGCTAATGTAGTTAATTTCTTAGTTGCATCTGTTTTTCCTCCTCATGCATCTAGATCACAGCAAGCTAAACTTAGGAGTGATGCTAAATATTATGTGTGGGATGATCCATATTTGTGGAAATTTTGTAGTGACCAGGTGATTCGCGGATGCATGCGACCATGAGATCCATCGGTTCTTCACACACATGTCATGCCTCTCCAGTAGGAGGACACTTTGGACCACGGGGGACAGCTAGGAAGGTTTGGATTCGGATTCTATTGGCCTACCATTTTCGAGAGATGCATATCGGGTTTTCGGTACTTGTGAGCGGTGCCGAGAGAGCGGGAGTGGCCATTACTCGGAGGCGGGAGATGCCCCCCACAGCCCATTCTGTTTTGCGAGGTTTTTGATGTTTGGGGTATCGATTTTATGGGCCCTTTCCCTATTTCTTTTGGTTTTTCATATATTGTACTTGCAGTTGATTATGTTTCTAAGTGGGTGGAAGCTAAGGCCACCAGGACTAATGATGCTCGAGTTGTTGTGGATTTTGTCGGGTCTAACATATTTTGCGGGTTTGGAGTGCCCGAGCTATCATTAGTGACCAAGGGACTCATTTACGTAATCGGACTTTGGAGGCTTTGTTTCGGAAGTATGGGGTTGTGCATAGAGTGTCTCTGCATATCATCCCCAAACTAACGGGCGGCCGAGATTTCTAATAGAGAGATCAAGCGGTCTGGAGAAGATGGTGCAGCCGAATAGGAAAGATTGGAACCACAGGTTAGAAGATGCTCTTTGGGCTCATCGTACCGCTTACAAGACACCTATAGGGATGTCTCCTTTCAGGGTTGTCTTTGGTAAACCATGCCACCTTCCGGTGGAGATAGAGCATCGTGCATACTGGGCAGTGAAGAGTTGTAACTTAGTATTTGACCAAGCAAGTTCAGAGAGGAAGCTTCAATTGCAACAGCTGGAGGAACTTCGCTTGGAGGCTTATGAGAATTCCAGGATCTATAAGGAAAAGACCAAGCATTTCCATGATAAGATGATTTTTAGAAAGGAGTTCTCCATTGGCCAAAAGGTGTTTTTGTTCAACTCTCGCCTTAAACTCATGCCCGGTAAGCTCCGTTCTACGTGGGATGGTCCTTTTGTTGTCACTAGCATTTTTCCTTATGGTGCAGTGGAGATTTCGAATGAAGCCACCAACAAGAGTTTCAAGGTTAATGGCCACCGTCTTAAGCCCTTTCTTGAGAGCCCCACAAGCCTTGCAAGCCCAGCATCTGTAGAGGAGCTCTCCTTGGCAAAGCCCACCTTTCCCCAAGTGCAAATTTTCCCACCATGATGAGGGTGTTCTCTTCCCTTACTCTTTTATTACATATGTCTACTTGTCTTTTGCTTTGTGTTTCATTGAGGACAATGTATGATTTAAGTGTGGGGGAGGGAATTTCTGCTATTTTTCTGCTGTTTGTTTTGCTATTTTTTCTATTTCTATTTTATGTTTTGTTGTTTCTTTTTTTCTGTTTCTGTGAATTTTTTTCATTTTTTGATTTTCTATTTTTTTTCTATTTTTCTGCTTGCTGTTTTTAATTCTGTTTTAATTCTGTTTTTTGTTTCCATTTTGATATTTTGCATACCTTTCATTGAATATCTTGGTTTGTACAGGTTGTGAATAATTTCATCATTCTTAGTTAGAGGTTTCATGACATGATGTGAATACTTTTCTTGCATTTTTGGTTTAGCAAGCTGGCATTGAGAATTAAAGTGTTGCATCAATTGTGATAGGCTTGTCCTTGGTGAGATTTTGGACCTTATACATGGATGGATTGCATTATGCCATTCTCTTTTCTTTCTTGTGTGATTTCACTCATGATTGTTGGTGCTCTAGAACTTGACTTGATTCTTTTTGAAGCTTCTTGTTCACATGCATGTATTGAGATGATTGAGGCCTTCTTTCTTTGTTTAGCTACTTTGGCCAAATAGCCAACCTTGCATCATTTTCCTTTGATTACCCCCCTTGAGCCTAATTGCCTATTCTTTGCTTTAGCTCATTTTATGCCTTTGTGAAAAACCATGATTTTACCGTACCTTAGGGAATGGGAGAGCATTGGTTTATTTCATTTGAAGAGCTTTTCTGGCTTGTAGGCAGTTGATAGTTTGAGTGGTGTGGTTATACAAATTGATGTGTATGTATGCAAGGTTATTATTATTATAAAAAAAATATAAAAAAATATATTGAAATAAAAAAAAGGGGTTCAAGAAAGGTTGTAAAAGCAAAAGGAAAAGTGATCAAAGTAAGAGAATGTGCATTACTTGTCATTTGAGTTCCTCCTCATTGCTCTTTTATTCTCTTGGGTGCTTAACTTGTCATATCCATATTGTTCCTTCCCTTACCTTGGCCCCATTACAACCTTGAATAAAGTCCTTTTGATCTTTATTTGCATGTGTTTCAAGTGGTGGAAATTAGAGACTTGTCAAGCTTATGGTAGTACTTGCTTTCATGGGTGCCTTGAGTGTAAATACAATCCTAAACACTTGAGAGTAGAGTATGCCTAGTGAGGATCTTATCACTTTTGGTTCATCATTTGATTCGAGTTGTCTTCTTGCTTGCTTGAGATGTTGAGAGATATATTCATGTTTGTCTTGATTCCTTGATACTTTGGATGTTTGAATCTTGATCACTACCTTGCATTCTTGCAATTCATTGGAAGGCATGTTGATTTTGTGTTCTTATGGTGAAACCCCCTTGTGGTTCAAATTTTGAATGTTGCCCAGGAGTGCAAAGGTTCAAGTGTGGGGGATTTTGATCAATCAATTTTGAGTCATTCATTATTGCTTCATATTTGGCCTAATTGATGTTAATTGTGTCCAATATTATGTTTGTAGATGAGTTTTAGATGATTGGTCTTCATTGAGCTTAATTGTAAAAACTTCATTAATTTTCGGATTTTAACTCATTTTGACCTTTCTGTCTTGTACAGGCCATATCTTGGGCTACAAATATCGTATTTGGATGATCTTGGAGTCCCCTGAAAGCTGAGACGAAGATCTACAATCTGGTGTCTAATGCAATTTTTCTAATTCAGCTGGATTCAAGGCGAAATTGGGGCTCAAAGTCAGGATGTTGTTGCCGTCACAATGCTTGGACCTTTCCTCAATGATTTGGGCCTATCTCCCTCAATTTAAGCCCAATTAAGGCAAATGATATGTCTCTGAAAAGCTTATTCAGAGGGCTACAGTTTGGGCCAGGGGTAGATTAGGAATTACATAAGAACTTTCAGTTACAAATAGGTTGAGGCAGATTTCGACTTGAGCTTTTTGATTTGGTTGTGATTCAGTTACAAACAGATTGACAGAAACCCCTTTTTCTCTTTTTTCTCTATTTTTTGTTTTACTCTCTTCTCTGCATTTTTTGCAATGGCCATGGAAGGCTAAAACTTCAATCAATCCAAGGAATTCAATGATGGTGGTTAGAATTTTGAGTTCTCTTGTTTAATTATAAATTCTGTTGTGTTCTTCCCTCTTCTCCTTCTTCAATTGAATTCTGATTAGAATTTCGAAATTGAAGTTAGAATTAGGGTTGATTAATCTGAATCTAAGGGAGAATAGATCATCGATTGATAATCTATGTTAATCTAAATTTGTTCCTAAATCAATCTTAATCAAGAATTGCGATTGTGATTATGTTTGAATTGGTAAATTGCTAGGTGATTATCTAGTTGATTTCGGATTAACAGAGGTGTAAACAACAGAAATTCTCTTGAACAATGATTAATTCTGCCACTTGAATTGGAGACCTTGGATTGGTGTTTCTTTAATTGAATTTTCTCAATTTAAATTCGTTTTCTGTTATTGCAATGAACAAAACCCCCTACTTATTGATAACTTCTAATATGCTTGAGAAATCCGAATTGGTCCTTGGGAGATGACCTAGGTTATGCACTATGCTATATTCCATAAATCCTAGTCTATTTTGAGGCGAGTGCGACATCGCTGATCAACAATTGATTTACATGCATCACGAATACACTTCATTCACAGAAGCACAATAACACTTCCATCTCAAAAGTACGCAACCACAACATCTCCATCTCAGAGACACGCAATCGCCTATACAATTGCAATGTTTATGAGTTTATGTCATGATAGCAACCGCCCATACAATTGCCATGTTATGCCAAGGTATGTCTAATGTATATGCCTATGCAATAACTTAAGTATGAAATGAGTAATGTATGATACCAAGTCCATAGTAATGCCATGAATGCATGAGTCCTGAACAAAGTAATGGAAGTCACATCCATAACCTTGGACAAACACTAGAAGTCCATCCAGAAAACAACACTCTAGGTAGTGAAATCCATCAACTACACGGTCTTTAAAACGGAGAGGAAGTCCATCCTCGGAACCATAAGGAAATCCATACTTATCAACACACAAACATAAAGAGTATACCATTCACCTCAACTATGTTTCATAATCATATCATGCAAAACAATTTCTAATTATATCACATAATTAGTTCCATAATTGATTTATATGCACATCCAGTTCATTTTACAACACATTTTGTCCACATACTCTTAAAAGTAATTCAACACTCTCAAAAGAGTAAACATGAGTGATTCCAACACTTATGGGAACTCACTTTCTCAATTCACATTTCACAATATACATATATATATCCATGCCTAATTACCTCACATAATTAGCAATTACAAATCACTTTGATTTATCACATTCTCACGTCATTAAATACCCTTATTAAGGTCTTATCATACTTGTAAAGACATACATGAAAGGTCCCAACACTTAGGAACTTCCAAGAATATCAAAAACATATTTTTGAAGGTTCTGGAGCTCACGTCGCGGCACCACCTGTGCCACACCGCGGTTCCCTGCTCTCGAGTTCAACTACTGGACAGAAAATTGCCCCATGTAGCGGCATGCCACAATCCACACCACGACATGCTCATGCCTCAGGCCACGCCACGGCATGAGCCTGTGACAGCAACTTCTGCAAAATTTTGCAGAAGCAGATTACTGTTCCAGTGGAACAAAACCCTCCTCCAATCACTCAAAACTCAATTTTAAGTGATATCCAGCATCAAATAAGATCCATTAACACATTTAAACTCTTAAACCACTTTAATTTCACTCAATCATACCACTTTGTGAATCAAAATCCACACTTAACATAAATCCCCAAATATGACCTAAAATGGGAATCAATGTATTCTAAGGTTGAAAATCCAACTTCTTGCTTCCATCAAACCAAAAACATGCTACTCTCTAGCTTTCTAATAAGATTCATGCATTTACTAACATAAACACAATTCTCATACTTCAAAACCCCATTTCCTCCATTAAGTCCCCATAAACCAAATGAAGAAGATGGATTCAAGAAGTAAAAACAAGTTTCCCCCTACCTCTTGTAGACAAGATGAAGATGAAGCCAAGAATGGCCATGGAAGATCCTCCCTTTTAGTCTTCTTCCTTTCCCCTTCCTCTTTTTCTTCCTTCACCTTCTTTTTTTTCTCTTTTTTCTCTTCTTTTTTCTATTTTCTCTTCTCTGTCGTGGAGCTCCTTTGGTAGCAAAGTCTAATTTTGCTACTTAAAGGCAGCCACTAGTGTGGTACCAAAAATCTTGATCTGCTAAGAACACTCAAATTTCACCAAATCCAGTTCTCTAACCTCCAACAGACTTAAAATAAATCCTATGATTCATTAAAAATCCATTTTCACCATTTTCACACTTTTTCATATTTGCTGGCTGTGAATCCGGTATTAAAACACACAACCAGTACACTTAAAAATACCAAACTAACCCTGATAAATCTCAAATTTTAATTGTAGCACAATTCACACATTTGTGACCTAGAAATAAACTTTCCACATTTATTTCCATAAACTAAGCAATTTAAGCTACTTCCAGAGCTAAAAACAGTTATTTTCCACACATAGCATTGCAGGAAAGTGCCTAAACGTGCTCAGAAAGTCACAAAACTTAACAGACATGTTAAGCAACTATTAGGCTACTTTCGTATCCATATACAAGCCTATCATGTTTTTCCAGGGTGTTACAATCCTTGTTGTGATGCATTGTTAGAAGGCTTTAGCCTCATTTTCATGTAAAATCCATGTTGAGGTCCTCCTTATCAATCTTGTTTAAATCCTTCCTAATCTTTGATTGGATTGAGTTTAATTGCTTTTGTATTTGACTGGTTAATTTCTCAATTGCAGGACTATCCCAAAATAACTAACTTGAAGCAAGCAAAGGTACTGCAATAAAAGAGAAATCACAAGGCAAGCTCCAGTACATCACACCACGATACAAGGAACTGCATGCCGCGGTGTCTTGCTCTCTGCCAATGCACCATGTCAACCCAAGGCCTTCACGTCGCGACGCAAGGAAGTGAATGCCGCGATACTGGTGCCCTAAGTTTTACGTGTCGTGGCGCGTGTTGTGTAATGCCACTGCGTGATGCCCTAAATCTGTGCGTCTATAAATACGTGGAACACAGATTTTGGCAAACCCTTTGTCTCTCAGTTCTGCTAGGTTTTCTTTTTTTTTTCTTCCCTTTCTCTCTCTTCTGTCTCCCATATAACATTTTGGGGCTCTTGCCCATTTGAGAATCCAGTAGCTAGGAAGGCATTGTGAGGTTGAAAAAGGGTTAAAGGAACCAAGATCCAAGCTTCAAGGCTCAACCCATTGAGGCTTCTTCTTCTATTTCTTTTTCTCTCTCTCCTATTTATCTTGAATACATATTTTTGTATCACATTTTCGTATTCATTGTGTAGCTAGCTGTGCTTAGAGCTTTCTTTGAATCTTCCTTTGAATATTGATTGATTTGTACCCCTTTGAGTTTATATGAAAGATTTGGGTTTTTTTCTACCATGTTGTGCTTAATGCTCTTATTTGTCTGATCAACTTGTGGGTGATTTAGTGAAATCTATTGAGCCTAGACATAGGACTTTAGGTTTTAGATCATTTGTATGGTAGATGCACGTTCGACTTCATTCCAATGGCGGAGTGGGTTGATTCGTTAATAGGATAGACATATACCTATTAACCATGCATAGTCTTAGTTGAGAATCGATCTTAATGCTTGTTGTTTGCTCTGGTTCTAATGGACGCATAGTGAACTAAGTAAATAGCATAGGGTTAATCATCCTAGACATAGGCTTTTAACTAAGTTTCTCAGGCTAACCTAATCTAATCGTTTGTTTACTCGAAAGAATTGTATGTTATCAGTTGAAATAGAAGGTGAAAAAGGATTCTCTATGTTCTCAACATATCTTTATCTTTCTTTATGCATTGTAATTTATTTATCAATCCTTTTTCCAATTTACATTTGATTGAATAAAATTAAGTTGTAGATTAATATTTAGCTTTGGAAGTTATCATGGTCCATGTGGAGATGATCTTACTTATCATTTTTATTACTTGAGCGATCAGTGCACTTGCGGTTGGCGAAAAATCAGTTGGTTTCCAACTCAGTAGGGAGCACTTGTGTTACTAGTGAAGAAAAAGAATCATACCATAAGGCTTTGTGTGGATTACAGGCAGTTGAACAAGGTAACCATCAAGAACAAGTATTCGTTGCCAAGGATAAATGATATTATTGATCAATTAAGAGGAGCTTCAGTTTTCTCAAAGATTAATCTTATGTTTGGATATCACCAAATACGGGTTAGGGAAGAGGATATCCCTAAAATTGCTTTTCGGACTAGGTATATGATGTCCTTTGGGTTGATGAATGCACCGGCATTGTTTATGGATTACATGAATATGATCTTTAGTCCCTACCTAGATCAGTTTATTGTGGTGTTTGTTGATGATATCCTAATCCATTCCAAGACAATAGAGGACTATGAGTAGCATCTTAAGGTGGTTTTGGAAACCCTTAAGGGAAAGAAATTGTTTGCCAACTATCAAAGTGTGAGTTTTGGCTTGAACAGGTGCAGTTTCTAGGCCATGTGATTTCCTAGGGTGGGATTTCGGTGGACCCAAATAAGGTTGATGCAATGTTGCAGTGGAAGAGACTCATCATTGTGACCGAAATTGAGAGCTTCCTATGTAACACCCCAACTTTTGGCTAAATTATGATTTTGTCCTAATTGTACTGTTTTATGTTTTTTATGTGCTATAAAATTAATTTGACAATTTTATAACTGCATTTGACTGTTGTCTATGATTTACTATGAGTCAAGAAAATAATAATTTTCGGGTCGGGGAAAATTTGTATATGATTATTCGGAGTTGGGGGATCTTACTAAACTCAATTTTGAGTAATACGTGTATCAATTTTTTATTTTTTAGAATTTATCTATAAAATAAAAATATTTTATATTATAATATTATTTTATTATCCGACGGACAATACCTACTGAGTTAAGAGCAATAGCTTCTGTCCAGTGGACAGTATAGTCATAAAGTCTTTATGACTTACTATTCGGAGAACCAATAGAAACCAGTCAATGTTTCTAGCTTGAATTATTTCTAAACCAATGAGAATAAGTCAACGATAATGGCATGAATTTCTAAGCCAATTGAAACATCTTGGATTGCCTGCAAGATTGATGAGTGTCTTCACAAACCAACACGAGTCTTTTCAGCGTGCTTTGTCCTTACTCACACACATCTGATGAACTTGCAAAACTTATAATTTCTACAGTTCATTGTGTGTGTTTTTCATTCTTTTTAATTGGGTTTGTTCTTGAGTTTTGTTATATTTTTAGTATTTTAAATTGTGTTGTAATTATGTATTTTTATGTATTTTTGTTAGGTAAATGCAAAAGATTGAAGAATAGAGTTGATTGCATAGAAGATTTAAAAAAAAAAAGAACTGTAGCATCAAGTACTGTAGCACGACATCAGTATGACATCATCAAGTACTGTAGCATTACATCATCCATGACATCAACAGGTTACTGTTCATTGCACAGTAACCTCAAAAATTTCTATAAATACGGATGACGGACGAAGGGTTGAAGCATTCGGAGGAGGAGAATTTTTGCTGCATTCTGTTCTTTTTCCTTTTCCTTTTTCTTTTCCTTTTCTTTTCTTCTTTCTCATGTGTAATTAATCTTCATCTTGCTTGGGTAAAAAGGTGAAGCTCTTGGTAATAAATTAAGGTTAGATTAATTTCTTTCTTGTACTTAAATGATATATTATTAAGCAAATATAATATGTGTTGTATGTTGTTTTCAATTAATTTAGAAACTCTTCTTGTATAATGAATATCTAGATCCATTGTAGATAATAGGATTGACACATTGGATACTTTTGACGATTTACAAATATTAGTAGATAATTATTGGAACCATAATATGATTACATGATTAAACTTTAAATGTTAAATCTTCTGATTGGAATCTTCATTATGCATGATTTCAATTGAGTTATAAAACGAAACAATCTTATTTTTAATTTATTACCAAGAGTGGATCTCCTAACCCAAGCAAATCCTTTTCATTTATGAACAACTTATATCACCTTTAATCTTGTGACACATCTTCTCTTTACCTCAATTAATTAGTTTTCCTTCATTAATTCCCTGTTGATCGACCTCAGACTCCCGAGAATTTATTACTTGAGACAACCTACACTTGGGTTGAAACTTTTAAATATAATTATATCCCATCAAGTTTTTGGCGCCGTTGCCGGGGACTTGATTTGAAGTTCTAATATATTGAAGTTTTTTTTTCTGTAAGTAAACTTCACTATCAGGTATATTTTTCCTCTACTCTTTTCATTTTTATTTATCTATTTACTAACACACTAACTAGTAATTTTTTTTATGTGAATAGTAATATAAATAGTACGTAAATAGTATATGAATAGTAATATAAATAGTAACATAAATAGTGAATAATGAATAGTAAATAGTGAATAGTGATAGTGAATAGTAAAAAAATAAAAAAAATTAAAAAAAAAATAATAAAAAAATTAACCTTTTGTATATATTAACTCAGTGGAGTTAATTCTCCCTTTTATTTTTGCGCATTAATTTAGTGGGGGTAACTCTCCCTTTTACCTTCCTGTAATTTATTTTTTGTATTTTTTTATTTTTATTTGGTGGCTAGTTTATTACCCCATCCTTCTTAATATTTAACAGTTGGTTTATACTGCCTACTTGTCCATTATTACCCCATCCTTTTGTGAACATTTTTTATTTATTTATTTATTTACGTTATCTAACTTTTAATTTCTGTCATTTATTTTATGTAATCTAACTTTTAATTTCTGTCATTTATTTTTCTGCCATCTAACTTAAAGAAATAATATTTCTTCTTCTCTTCTCTTTCGCCGGCTCTGTGGGGCTCTGCCACTCTCCGATTTTCATATTAATTTACTTTTTACACTTTATTTTCTACATTTTAATTTCTGTATTTTTATTTTTGGGTGGCTGGTTTATACCACATCCTATTTAATATTTAACGGCCGGTGTATACCGCCTACTTAATATTTAACGGCTGGTGTATACCGCCTACTTGTATATTATTTTTATTTTATGTCACTTATTTATGCTTAACCGGTATCTTGATTCAAATTCTGGTCGTTTGGTTAAAATTAATCCTAGTACTTTATATATTGATTGATTTGAATCACAATCACACACAATTAACACAATGGCTGAATTTGAAGGTGCACATGTTGAACATGATAATCAAACACAACGAGCTAAAAATGAAAGTATACATGATGAACAAGGAAATCAACCATTACGAACTATGCGTGCATATTTACAACCACCTCAAAATTCTAGTCCATAATGTTTTATCTTTCCACTTACTGCTAATAATTTTATATTTAAGCTGGGTATAATTTCTTTACTTCCCAATTTTCATGGTTTAGAAAATGAAAGCCCATATTTACATCTAAAAGAATTTGAAGAAGTCTGTATTGCTTTCAATGATCAAAATTGCACTGAAGAAATTGTTAAGCTTAAATTGTTTCCTTTTTCTTTGAAAGATAAAGCAAAAACTTGGCTTAATGCTTTGAAACAAAGATCAATTGGCATATGGCAAGAAATGCAAAGTGAGTTTTTAAAGAAATTTTTTCTAACACATAAAACCAATGCTTTGAAAAGACAAATCCAAATTTTTTCCCAAAATTCAAATGAAGCGTATTTTCAAAGTTGGGAACGTTTTAAAGATTTGTTAAATTCTTGCCCACATCATGGTTTTGAAAAATGGCGGACTATAAGCTTCTTTTATGAAGGTTTAACACCTGAAACTAAACAATTTATGGAAACGATGTATAATGGCGAGTTTCTTGATAAAGAACCCGAAGATGCTTTAGATTATTTAAACCATTTGGCTGAAAATTCTCAATCTTGGCATGGAACTAATCCTTCTGAAAATTCAATTAGATATAACCTTGCAAATGCAGGAAAAGGAAAATATCATCTTAATCAAGAAGAAGATCTAAATGCAAGGTATGCTAGTTTGGCTAGAAAGATTGAATCCATGGAATTAGGGAAAGTAAAAGAAGTCAAATCTGTGCAAAATGAAGAAATTTGTGGCATTTGTGATGAATTAGGACACTTGACAAATGAATGTCCTAATATTCCTATTTTTAAAGAAGTTGTGCATGAGCAAGTAAATGCAATGAACAATTTTAAAAAGCCATTCACCTCTTCTTTTTCAAATTCTTACAATCCAGGATGGAGAAATCATCCGAACTTCAGTTGGAGGAATAATAATCAAGCACAATTTATGCAACCACCACCTCCTCAGGAACAACAAGATTCTCAAAATTCTCAAGGATATGTACCTTATGTCCCACCATATAGGAAAAACCTTGAAGGAACATTGAGTGCATTCATAGAAAAGCAAGAGGCCATCAATAAACAAAACACTCAAACCATCATAGACATAAAAGACACTCTTTCCAAACTTACGTCTGCACTCACCATTCACAAGAAAGGAAAATTTCCTTCTCAACCCCAACCGAATCACAAAGGTCAATATAGTCTAAATGAGGGTAGTTCTGAAAGCAAACAAATAGATCAAGTCAATTCGGTAATAACTCTTAGGAATAGAAAGGTTATTGAAGAAAGTAAGGAGATAAAAAGCCAAGTGTTCAGAATGATGAACTCCTTGAGTGTGAATGAGATAGAGAATGTAGAAAAGAATCCAAATAGTAGTGATGTCAAACTACCCAAGGAACCTGAGGTGACAAAGAATCCTATTAAGCTAGAAAATAAAGACAATGGTCACCAAACATACATGATTGACTCAATCATGGAGAAGGGACTTTCTACAACCTTTGATTTTGATCCCCTTGAGAATCTTCTTGTTGATTTTGAGTTTAATTTTATCAGTAATCCACATAATGTATTTGATAATTGTACTAACTTTTATTTAACTCAGAATCATGACACTCAAGGATGGAGTCCAAAGTTTAAGGAGTTGCTTAATAAAGGTTGGAGTTTTCCTGATAAAAAATGTGGTCATCCCTTAGTCTGTTCTCATGAAATTAAATTGGAGGAAGGTAAATGGTCAGCAGTTGAAGCCATAACTTGAGTTGAAAGATCCAGATGTAGTCGAGACTTTGGTAGAAGATCCTGTCTACCAAAGCTGAGGTAAGTTTTTAATATTTCATTTGTATTTTTGAGTCGGCTTAAGTGCCTCCCAGATTTCGGAGCCTTTGTATGGGGATGTAAATATCGTCAGCCTAAAAAAAATCAAAAATCAAAAAAATTAAAAAAATCAAAAAAATCAAAAAAAAAGATTACAAAAAAAAAAAGTATGTATACATCTTGGGTTTGGCTTTGGTAACACACAACATGAATAGGGAAATGCATGCATCTTGATCCAGCCTTCTTAATTGAAAAACAAAGAAAGTAGATTGTATCCCACATGTGAGGCAGCCAGTCGTATTATGGCCACTTGTCCCTTTTGGGAGCCCTATGTTGCGCTGGTCTTGAATGGGTCTAATACTGGTCAACAATGCTTTGGCACAAAGCCGAAAGAGCAGACTACCTCCATCCCAATCTCAAGTAAGTATACACCCATCTTTCATCAGGTTTCTAATAACTTGAAAAAAAAATAGAGGGCAAAACTACGGTTGTACTTGGTCTTTAATTAGATTAGGAGCCCCGGGCGGATGCCCGTCCTGCCATAGACTCAGGAGGAGACTTTCACACGCCAGTATGTAAATAAAGTTCATGTGCCATGCTCTATAGAGAGCCGTGTGCTACATTCCCAGTTCTTGGAACCAAGGCTCTGTAGTGCTGATGGACAGAAAGAAGCGTCCCGTCTTTACAATGAACGGAAACTGTTAGCTGAACTGTATACTTACTTTAATTAGTAGGTCTCTATGGCGAGTTCTGACTGGCTGCGGTCAGGTACCATCTTCTTAGAATACAGGCCTTTAATTAGGTTTGCAGGAAGATAGAGGGCTATTCTTTCGTAAGCAGGACGGAAAGGATTCAAAGGTTCTTGTTGTCGGTTCGGCAATCCTTGTGGAATTCATATGTTGCACTGGTGACACGCAACTCAAATACATGCCACTACTGCATTCATGACACGCAGTATAAAGATACGCCATGAAAACTGCACATACAGGTATGTCCTCATTTATTATTATATTTCTTTTATCTTTGTATGATTTTGTTGTATTTTGATTTTTGAACAGACGATCCTTTGAGCAGGGTCCTTTAGGGGTTTCTAGACTTTTTTACCCAGATGGTTTTCTTGAAGTTAAAAAAAAGTTAAAAAAAACAAAAAAAACAAAAACAAAAACAAAAACAGTGAACAAAAAAAAAAGATTTCGTGTTTCTTACTTTCAAACTTTTCTGACAACAGTCAATCTACCCATATAGGTGTTATGATTACTTTTTCCCTTCTTTTTCCTATTTAAACACTCCATTCTCTTCACTTTCCTCCAACTCATAATCATTCCAAGGGAAGGTGAAATTATGGGACCTCCTGTTCGTAACATTAAAAATGTCTATGTTTTTTGCGGGTCAAGTTATGGGAAGGGTTTAGAGTTTGTAAATGTAGCAAGCGCTCTTGGTCGAACACTTGCTGCGAGGAATATTCATGTTGTATATGGGGGTGGTTGTCGTGGGTTAATGGGGGCTATATCACTCTCTGCATTTGTAGCAGGCAGTCAGGTTTTAGGCGTCATTCCTAAACCTTTAGCTCAAAATAATATCACTGGAAAAACAGTTGGAGAAAAAATTCTGGTATCATCTATGCATGGACGAATGAAACAAATGCTTGACAACTCTGATGCATTTATTGCCTTACCAGGTGGTTTTGGTACTTTAGAAGAAATTTTTCAAATTATCTCTTAGGTTGAACTAAACATCCACTATAAACCCATTGGTTTGTTGAATGTTAATAATTTCTTTGATCTTTTGTTATTTTTTCTTGATAAAGCTATGGAACAGAAATTTATCACTCCTTTGGCAAGAAAACTTCTTATCTCTGCCTCCACTATTGATGAGCTGATTGATAAATTAGAAGCCTTTGTTTATGAACCTGATAAAGTCCTAGCTCAGATAGATTGGTCATCAGGAAGCAGTGAGGGAAGCAGTGAGGGAAGCAGCAAGAAAAGGAAGCCAGATCTGACACTTCACCTTTAATGAGTTTGATTTTATTTATCGTACTTTGCTTCTGTTTCAATTTGTGTCAGATTTCTCCAGCAGGTAATATCTTCTATCCTTTACTCATCTATATTTTAACATTGCGGACAATATTGTGATCTGGTTGGGGGGAAGGATAGTTTAAAAAAAATTAGGGAAGTATGATATGATTTTCATGAACTTGCTAAACCAATGAATATTGGCCGAGTAAGGAGTAATTTAACTTCTGAGACGCATTTAAATTGGGAAGTATGTTTAGTGAGATGACTGTCAGAAACCTACAACAAAATCAATTAAGGATGGCAGAGTAAGGGGTAAATTTTACCCTTAAGGTAATTTTACTTTTGAGACGCATCATAGTTGAGAAAAAAAATGGTTTTAGAAGTAGCAAAAAGCATATCTTGGGTCATAGCATAAATTTTCTTCTTTCTTAAAAATCACATACTTGGATTTGAATGTTGAATTGGTGAATTGAGAATGATAGAAACATGCCTTGTGAGGTTTTGAGCTTATGGATGAATGGATTGAACATTTGTACCATTCTCTTCCTTCTTGTGTGATTTTCACTCATGAAATTGTTACTCTAGAACTTGCTTTGATTCTTTTTGAGGCTACATTTTCACATGCATACATAAATATGATTGAGGCATTTTAAAATAGCTACTTTGACCAAATAGTCATCCTTGTATATTTTCTCTTGTATAACCCCTTTGAGCTTATTTGGCCAGTTCTTGTTTTTAGCTCATTACGTACCTTTAAAAAAAACATGTTTTTACCTGACCTTAGGGAATAAGAGAGCATTGACTTTGTTCTTAAACAAGTGTGGGGGTGTATGTGTGTAAAAAAAAACAAAAGGGGCAAAAGAAAAAAAAGGGAAAAGAAAATTAAAAAAAAGAAAATAAAATAAAAGAAAAGAAAGAAAGAGTTGACCATCTGATACACTATGTGACATATCCATATCTAGACTAAAGATTAATGCTTTGAAACAACAGGAAGAGAAGGAGAAGGTTTATGCCTAACAATGAATTCAACTCATCAATTTGGAATTGATCTTCAACAAAACATTAGTCAAATATTGGTCATTGTCCTTATTGATGAATGTTCTCAAATATCTTTTCCACTCTAACTGTACCATAATGCTCTTTTATTCTCTTCGGTATTTATCTTCTCATGTCCATATTATCCATTTTCCTTTACCATGACCCTATTACAACCTTGAATAAAGTCCTCTTGATTTTTGTGTACACGTGTTCTGAGTAGTGGAGAAGTAGAAGATAAGCAAGCTTATGGTAGTATAATTTTTCATGGGTTGAATTGAGTGAAATATCTACCATTTTAAACACTAGAGGGATTGAGAGTAAATCCTGTAAGGATCTTTCATTCTTGATTCGTTCTTTTTAACTGAAATTTCCTTGCTTGATGATTTGAGATGTGAAGAAATATTTAAAAAAAATGCTTTGTTCCCTTCAATGACTAGTTGTTCTTCTTGTTTCATTAAATCTTTTAGAGTTTTTAGCTTTTGAGTCTATGTCGTTTTTCTTTGTTTCTTAGCTTTGATATTATATATTTTGCCCAGGAGTGCAAAAGCTCAAGTGTGGGGGTGTGATGAACCTGCAAAACTTATAATTTTTACAGTTCATTATGCGTGTTTTTTATTCTTTTTAATCTTTTTAATTGGGTTTGTTCTTGAGTTTTGTTATATTTTTAGTATTTTAAATTGTGTTGTAATTATGTATTTTTATGTATTTTTGTTAGGTAAATGCAAAGGATTGAAGAATGGAGTTGATTGCATAGAAGATTTTCTAAAAAAAAAAAAGAACTGTAGCATCAAGTATGTAGCATGACATCAGCATGGCATCAGCATGACATCATCAAGTACTATAGCATTACATCATCCATGACATCAACAGGTTACTGTTCATTGCACAGTAGCCTCAAAAATATCTATAAATACGGACGACGGACGAAGGGTTGAAGCATACGGAGGAGGAGAATTTTGCTGCGTTCTGTTCTTTTTCCTTTTCCTTTTTCTTTTCCTTTTCTTTTCTTCTTTCTCATGTGTAATTAATCTTCATCTTGCTTGGGTAAAAAGGTGAAGCTCTTGGTAATAAATTAAGGTTAGATTAATTTCTTTTTTGTACTTAAATGATATATTATTAAGCAAATATAATATGTGTTGTATGTTGTTTCCAATTAATTTAGAAACTCTTCTTGTATAATGAATATCTTGATCCATTGTAGACAATAGGATTGGCACATTGGATGCTTTTGACGATTTACAAATATTAGTAGATAATTATTGGAACCATAATATGATTACATGATTGAACTTTAAATGTTAAATCTTCCGATTGGAATCTTCATTATGCGTGATTTCAATTGAGTTATAAAACGAAATAATCTTATTTTTAATTTATTACCAAGAGTGGATCTCCTAACCCAAGCAAATCCTTTTCATTTGTGAAGAACTTATATCACCTTTAATCTTATGACACATCTTCTCTTTACCTCAATTAATTAGTTTTCTTTCATCAATTCCCTCTGGATCGACCTCGGACTCCCGAGAATTTATTACTTGAGACAACCTACACTTGGGTTAAAACTTTTAAATATAATTATATCCCATCAGCATCCTAGGAAACTTCCCAGGAGGTCACACATCCCACAATTGCTCCAAGTCAAGCACGCTTAACCATGGAGTTCTTATGTTCTAGGCTCCCGAAAAGAAGTTGCAACTTGTTAATATGGCTACGCCTAATCAATTCATTTAAGTCATCCTCAACTATGTAGTTCCATACCTACATAGTCTTTGAATCCCTCTTATTCCGGTGCGTATTTAGTTCATTCATGGGACCCTTCGCCTAGAAGCCTACCAGGAGCCGCTCCTTGTACGTGCTTCTCTTACACCGGCGTCCACTCCCCGCCCTCGTCGGCCCTGAGACACCACATGTCCACCAACTTCCACTTGGTTCGTCCCTGAACCACACCGTACTGGGAGAGGTCCTGTTTCAGATACCATCTAAAACATCCCGGGACTACCTGCAGGATTGATGAGTGTCTCCACAAACTAACACAAGTCTTTTCAGCGTGCTTTGTCCTCACTCACACGCATCCTAGGAAACTTCCCAAGAGGTCATCCATCCCACAATTGCTCCAGGTCAAGCATGCTTAACCATGGAGTTCTTATGTTCTAGGTTCTCGAAAAAAAGTTGCAACTTATTGATATGGCTACGCCTAATCAATTGCTTTAAGCCATCCTCAACTATGTAGTCTCATACCTGCATAGCCTCTGAATCCCTCTCATTCCGGTGCGTATTCAATTCATTCATGGGACCCTTCGCCTAGAAGCCTGCCAGTAGCCGCTCCTTATACGTGCTTCTCTTACACCGGCATCCACTCCCCGCCCTCGTCGGCCCCGGGACACCACATGCTGAGGATCTCACACCAATGGTAAGGAAGTCCACAAAAATGGTTGGACTTAATAGATTAGTAAATAGAAAACATGACTAAGTTAGCTTAAAACCTAATTAAGTTAATCCAAAGTGCTTAAGTAGTAGCTAAATGGAATAAACCTAGTTAGTTATTCATTAAAACTTTAGTTAGAGAATGTTCTAGCATAATCAAGAAGGTGGTTAGTTATCCTAAGTAACTAAATGATTAACTAAATAACTAAGAAACCTAACTAGATTAACCTAAACCTAATTAGGAAACAAAATGGATTAAGACTTGATTAGCTCTCCCTAAGTACAATTTGGCCAAGCACCTTTAAGAAGGTTCAAGATACTTGGTGACTTGTCTCTCTAGGCCAATAGGAAGCAAAATTGGAGGCAAAGCATTGAAGATCCACCCTTGAACTCATCTAAGGCCATTAGGAGCCCTTACAGGTCAACTAAGATGGCCATCTCCTTTAGGAGCCCCACGGCCAAGTGATTTAGGAGGAGATAAGAAAGAATTTTGCTAAGTTCATTTTCATCTTCATCCATTCTCCAAAGCAAGACAACCAAAAAAATTCTCTCATTTCTTCTTGGTGAAGCTCACGGCCACCATCACTAAATCATACCTCCACTCTTCTAAAATTTCATCCAACACCATGTCCTAAACCTAAACATCATTCTAAACATCTTTTATCTTGAGGGTTTCTTCAAAATCATCCATTTGGAGCTTGGAAACCAACCTTGAAGTTTCTTTCCTACCAGGTAAAAAGCCTAGTTTCTTGCTTCTAAACTTATTCTTGAAGTTCTAAGCTATGATTGATCCATGGTTTATATTTTTCAACCATAGTTTATGACTTTATAAATTGTTTAAGCTTGTTAGGGTTCTCTTGGAGCCACACGAAATCACTAAGAGGAAGTCCAAGAAGGTTTTGTCTTCCTTATAGGTAAGAGGGAGATTTAATCTCATCAACCATGTATGGTGGTGAGAAAATGGATCTATTTATGGTGAAAAATCCATAAGAATTTATTCACTTGGTTGTTTAAAGTTTGTCCTACTTGTGATTGATTTTGTTTGCAAGCATGTCTATAACTTTAATATATTTGATACGTGTTTAGGGATGCATGATAATTATTGTAGGATGTGAATAACATGTTGTGGATTTGTATGAGGGTTCCAAAGAACACATGAAGCTCACGACTTCATCATGATAAAGAGAACCAAAATGTTCTCAACTATTTTCTAAAGCGTGAATTAATTAATTGAATTGGATCAATGATTTTTACATGGACTTAGATAGTAGAAAATAAATTAAAGATGATTTATGGAAGACATAATGAATTTCGGCCAACATGTTTTTTTTTAATACCTTTGATCTAAAATTATTTTCTAAGTGTGGACCATGTAATTAAATTAAAGAGAACTCAATTTGAATGAATTTTTGAGAATAAAATGAATGAAGTTATTTTAGAAACTTAATTAGAGAAACTAAGTATGGATGAGAAATAAATTAAACACTTGAAAAGTACTAACGTATAGTTCACCCTTTGGGTTTTGAAGCACGTTTGCAAGTTTTGAGACGTAAATAACAGTTAAGACTAAGAAAGGTAATTTTTAAAGGAAATAATAGAGAATATTAAGTAAAGGATTTTTAGAAGGAAATGTCGTAAATAAATTTATAAATAAATATATAATGGAGAAAAATTCAAAATATAATTTAGAACATAAAAAAATATTTTTATGTAGTTGAAAAATATTAGAAATACATTACGCCTATTTAAAATAATGATTTTTAAACTATGTGATTGAGAAAACGATTTAAAAATGTTACGTGCTTGAGAAAATGATTTAAAAACACTACACAATTTTAAAAACGTAGAAAAATATTTATGCGATTTGAAAATGTTAGAAAAAGGTGACGTGATTGTGAAAATGCGATAAAATATTTACGCGATTGAGAGAAACAGTAGTTTACTGTCGGGTTAAAGTGGTGGACCCAGACATGTTGAAAAATGGTACTGCCAAGTGGAGGCATACTATTATGAGGAATAAGGATAACGTTGTTATTTGTGTATTTTGGTTCGTACACATGCATTATGGAATGTGTCAATTTGGATGGAATTGTCAATTGGCTGACGAGATGAATTACGTCGTAGTGTGGGTGTGATAGCCATAGTGTGGTTCATTGAGTGAACTTGGAGGCGTTAGTGTGCAGAGGATTCCACATGTGGACAGTTGGTAGCTCCTCTGGGCCGTGGTAACGGGCAACGCACTAGCGATCTCGACAAGCACTATTCTTAATCAAGATCTAGTGGAGACTGTCCGGTACAATGTCTGTTGTGCATGACATTTTGATTGTGTACTATTTATATGACGTATTGACAGTGTAATATTTGGCTAGGGCAGCCGGAGCTACGGATATGTTTTTCGAATTATTCTCTCTAATGTTGTGTTTAGCTCCATGGAGTAGTAATGAGTCGGTGTACATTTGCATATGTGGTCTGCATCATAATATGATTATTTATATTTAATTTGAGATATTATGTATGATGTGATGATATGAATTGTTGTATCAATTGTTATATCTGTATGTATTGTCATTTTCTGTACTGCCATGCTGATAGTAATGTAGATTGTCTCACCTCTTTGTATATATTTTTTGTATTATTATTTATGTTCCGTAAAGATTTTGAGGAAGAAGAAGAGGAGCAACCTCTGGTTTGTCAGAACAAGGAGGAGCAGCATCCGAACGATCAATGAGAGGAGGGCAAGCCTTTAGATCATCCATATATTTGGATTGATCGACACTAGGGTTTTCTGTCTTCCGATGATCTCCTAGAGGAGGATCTTTCGGAGGATCAGAACTTTTAGTTTAGTACTTGGGCTAGTTTATGGTTTGCTTTAAACCAAACAGTTTACTGCTTTGTTAAATAGTTTGTTGAATGTAAATTATTTGTAGTTTTAAAGACAAAATCATATGTATATTATGGTGTGTATTTACTAGTTTGTTTTATTTCATGTTTTGTTTATTTTATTTAATAATATAATATACAAAAACAAAATTTTCACAACTTATATTATTATATATTAAGAAATGATTTATAACTTGGTAAAGGTTTATTATATTTATCGTTGTGACATGCCCAGTAGGGTGTTACATTAGTTGGTATCAGAGCCCAAGTTAGAGTCTTTTGGGGTTGTGGTTGGATCTATTTTGCTTGTGTTGTGTGATTCTCTGTGATTTATTTTCTGAAAGGTTACATCTGACTTTGTTTTGTCTTGTTTGATTGATTGAAGAAAGAAGATGTCTGGTGGTAGAAGAACGCGTGCTAACGTAGAACGTAATGTTGATCTAATGACTGCAGCTGCTGAGGTTATGTAGCATATGGCAGAGGTGATTACTCAGCAGAATCAACAAGCAACCCAGCAATAAGAGGTGACTGCTGATGCTCTAAATTTATCTGAGTTTAGATGCAATAACCCTCCACAGTTTAGAAGCGAATTTGATCCTAAGAAAACGAGTCTTTGGATCCAAGACTTAGAAAAGATATTTAAAGTAATGGGGTGTGCAGATGATCGAAAGGTGATGTATGCTACTTTTATGTTGAGAGGGGATGGTGAGAACTGGTGGAGAGGAACTCGATGATTATAGCAAGCTGAGGGAACTGAAATTACCTGGGAGGTATTCTGTGAAGTATTTCTGGAGAAGTACTTTCCTGCCAGTGCCCGACATGCCAAGGAAATGGAATTTCTTGGTTTACGTCAAGGCAATATGACTGTTGGTGAGTATGCTACTAAATTTGAGAGCTTGTCACAGATCTCAAGGTATTTCCAAATCTAGCCTGATGAGGAGTAGAAATGCCACAAGTTTGAAGAGGGACTAAGAGTAGAGTTGAAAAGGGGGGTGCTACCCATGAGGATGAATCAATTTCCTACTTTGATGGATACATGTCGACGACTCGAGGAGCTGGAGCCGTCACGAGATCCAAGAATTTGTAACTTTGGACCGACTAGGTTCCAAAGAGGAGGCAACAACAATAATAGCCGGTTTCAGCGTAAACCGTATTCGAGACCACTGGGGAATCAACCCCAACGTCCATCTTTTGGGAGAAGTTCTAGTGGTAGCAAAGCTAGTTCAAATGTGGCGTTTATGCCTAAATGCTTTAAATGTGGAAAGATTGGCCACATATCTAGAGATTGTTCAATCAAGGGAACAATTTGTTTTAAGTGTGGAAGGCCTGGACACGTTTCTAGGGATTGCAACCAACCAGAAAGGAAGCCAACTGTGAGTAATGTTCATGCTACTCAGCCGCGATCGGGAGGGCGAGTATACACGATGACCAGAGCTGAAGCTTCCCAGTCTGAAGATCTTATTCAGGGAGAATGTGTCATAGAAGGTAATCTTTTGACTGTACTATATGATTCGGGTGCAACGTATTCATTTATTGCGTATGACTATGTGGATCGGTTGAAATTGCTTATGTCTTCTCTAAGTTTTCAATTGATTGTTTCTACACCAACTGCCAAGCATGTTGTTACATCTCAAGTATGTTTTAACTGCCCTATTACCATTCATAATCAAGTCTTTTATGTTAATTTAATGTGTTTACCTCTTGTTGAAATAGATATAATTTTAAGAATGGATTAGTTATCTTCTAACCATATCCTATTAGACTATGCCAATAAAACCTTAGTTTTTCCTAAGGATGAGAATTCTGGATTTTTTAATGCCGTCAAAGTCAAATCATTGTTGAGAGATGGAGCTCAAGGATACATATCGTTGTCTTCTTTGGAAGTCAAGAGTGAAAATGATGTGAACACTATTTCTGTCATTAATGAGTTTCCCGAGGTTTTTTCCGATAAGATACCTAGTTTACTATCGGAGAGAGAGAGATAGAATTTTCTATTAATCTTGTACCAGGAGCAGGTCCTATTTCGATTGCACCATATCGAATGTCGCTATCGGAACTAGTAGAATTGAAGAAGCAATTGGAGAAGTTATTGAAAAAATAATTTGTGCGACCTAGTGTTTCACCATGGGGAGTACCAGTACTTTGAGTCAAGAAGAATGATGGAACTTCTTGTCTTTGTGTGGATTATCGCCAGCTGAACAAGGTCACAATAAAGAATAAGTATCCACTTCCAAGGATTATTGATTTGTTGGACCAATTGAAAGGAATAACTGTTTTCTCTAAGATAGATCTGCGATCAGGTTATCATCAAATTCGTGTCAAGATAGAGGATATACCTAAGATAGCTTTTCAAACTTGTTATGGGCATTATGAGTATCAAGTGATGCCATTCGGAGTGACAAATGCTCCTGCTATATTCATGGATTACATGAATAGGATTTTTCGTCCATACCTAGACAAATTTGTTATTGTATTTATCGATGCCATTCTGATCTACTCTCAAAATCAAGAAGAGCATGTTGAACATCTTAGTATAGTTCTCCAAATTTTGAAAGAAAAGAAGTTGTATGCAAAGTTGGCAAAGTGTGAGTTTTGGTTGGAAGAAGTTCAGTTTCTGGGTCACGTGATTTCTAAGGAAGGTACTACGGTGGATCCATCGAAGGTGGAAATTATTCTACAATGAGAAAGGCCAAAGATAGTAACGGAGATCCAGAGTTTTGTTGGAATGGTCGGATATTATCGAAGGTTTATTGAAGGTTTTTCCAAGATAGCTAGACCTCTTACATAACTCACAAGGAAGAGTCAAGCTTTTGATTGGATAAAAGAATGTGAGGCAAGCTTCCAAGAATTGAAAAAGAGATTGACGACTGCACCAGTGCTGATTTTGCTGGATCCCAACAAAACTTTCGAGGTGTATTGTGATGCTTCTTACCATAGGTTAGGATGTGTGTTGATGCAGAATAGAAATGTGGTAGCCTATGCTTCAAGACAGTTGAAGGTACATGAGAGGAACTACCCAACACATGATTTGGAGCTAGTCGCAGTTGTTTTTGCGTTAAAGGTATGAAGACATTTTCTATGTAGGGCCACGTTCAATGTCTTCAATTATTACAAGAGTTTGAAATACTTGTTTGATCATAATGAATTAAACATGAGGCAAAGGCGGTGGCTAGAATTTTTAAAGGATTATGATTTTCAGCTTCAATACCATCCAGGAAAGGCGAATGTGGTGGCAGATGCCTTAAGTAGAAAGATGATTAGTGTTTCTACCATGATGATAAAGGAGGAAGAGTTGATAAATCAGTTTAGAGATTTGTGGTTGTCAGTGGAATTGGCAACAGGAAGGATTCGTCTAAACTGAGTTACTGTTTTGAATGACCTGCTGGAGGAAATCAAAGAAAGACAGGAAGATGATCCGTTTTTGCATAATGAGAAAGAATTTTTGAAGCAAGGTCATAAGGCGACAGTTGAGGAAGGATTTGATGGGGTTTTAAGATTTGAAGGAAGGATTTGTATACTTGATGATCCCGATCTTAAGCAAGGAATTTTGGATGAAGCTCATACTAGTAGGTTAAGTATGCATTCAGGAATGACTAAGATGTATCAATATCTAAAGCTGATGTTTTGGTGGCCAAGAATGAAGAGAGATGTTGTGGAACGTGTGGCGTCTTACCTGGTTTGTCAAAAGGCAAAAGTTGAACATCAAAAACTTACCGGTATGTTATAACCTTTAACTATTCTAGAATGGAAATAGGATAGTATCTCAATGGATTTTGTTACCGGATTACCAAGAACTAGGAAGGGTCATGATTCTATATGGGTTATAGTTAACAGGCTTACGAAGTCAACCCACTTCTTGCCGATCAATATCAAGTATTCGTTGGAATGATTAACCCAGGTGTACATTAGTGAAATTGTTAGACTTCATGGTGTGCCCTGTAACACCCCTTGATATAATAACCACGGCATAATCGTCATTACACCACAGTTACTAAATCCAGATGTGTCACAGTTTCAACAATAGTAATTTTAAAATTTCATTGTTTGCTTCCATTATGCGTACATAGAAAATAGAAGCCTCGAATGAAACATAATTAGTACCCTATCCTTTTATACACAACCATTGAAATAAAATCATATTCCACATATATACATTATTGTCATCCTTAACACAATTCACTAATAACACAAAATATAATACTTACAAAGTCAAATAAAATACAGCGAGAACTAAAACACAAAATGGGAAAAGTAGTAATCCTTGGGATAGGCACTACTAGTAGACAAAGCCGCAACCCTATATGTACATGACGCTCGGCATCCCAGTCGACCCGACAAGCATCAATGGCCCCATGAAGTTGCAATCGTACGTAACCGAAGAAATCTCGTCCAAATGCCATATCGAAAGTGATGAATCAACCCAATGCAATCGGTAAGGGTGTGGTCCCTCATTTTCTTCCTCATGATCTTTTATCAAATATATATATATAATACAGAGGTACAAGAATACAAGAAAGAGGTGAGACATCCAACTTACATTACCAATTATGGCAGTAAAGAAATAGAACAGCGCAGAGCACCCACATAGCATTTCAGCATATATATTCATCAATAGTGACAATAGAACGAACAGTAAGAGCAGGACAACAACACATAACAGTAAGAATTAACAATGATAGGTAAACATCAATAATATCCCAAGTAGTCAACAGAAACCCCAAATAATGAATAATTAAAGCATCTCAGATAATCATGGCATCAATATCACATTAGTATAATCATCATATAAAAGAGTGTCATATAGTATGCAAACTCAATATGCCGACTCACAATGCTGACTCACAATGCATGTGCACTTGGTACCAAGATTTTCTATTTCAAACATGAATGTTCCGGTAGTCTCTGCCCCCTTAAACAATCTATGCCAGACCACGAAAAGAATAGTGTGTGTCGGGCCATCCGCACAACGTTGCAAAGGTTCTTCATGGCCACAATCACAGGGGCATTTATTTCAAGGTGAATCACCACACCCTGATGCCCCTAGACCCTTCCCACGAGGTCGCACTATTCAATTCTCGTTCATAGGCTCATATAGCCCTTTACCTGTCATCGATTGAGCAAATATTGTTTTAATGGTTAGCAACTGAGCAATTTGTTCAATGCATACTGATTCAATGCATAATCATAGGCTCATCCAGCCTTTTTAAATAGTCATAGACTGAGGAAATTGTTCAATGCGTTAACTTAATTCATAATCATAGGCTCATCCAACCTTTCTCAACAATATCCAATGAACAACACTTATGCATGACGACTCAATGTCCAATCATGTATATCTATCAATTATGCATTCACCATAAGCATACCTCAATGGCATATATATTCATTCTCAACATTAACATGTCATAATCCATCAAGAACTAAGTTCCACATAGGAATTCACAATTACAATTAGCAAATCTCGGTATCAATACATATACATGTCCCTTGTTCCACACATACCATAATTTTCCATGTTATGGATCCAAAAACTCCATTTTCAAAACCATTTCCCCATTATTGGTTTGGGTATATAATCCTGTCACATTTAAGTGAAATAAAATCCTTGAATCTGGGGTTTAAGATTTATGTTTGAGTTACAAGGGATAAGAAACCATGTTTTCATCATTTTCAGCTCAAAAATCTCATTTTTGGGTCCTGGTAATCGATTACATGGATCTGGTAATCGATTACTAGCTTGGCAGAACCTCTGTAATCGATTACATAAAGAATGTAATCGATTACACAGCTTCCCAAAAACCCGGTTGTAACTCCAGGAACCTGGTAATCGATTACACAGCTCTGGTAATAGATTACCAAATGGACAGAACCTCCGTAATCGATTACAGACATAATGTAATTGATTACGTGATTCCCAGAAACATGATTTTGTAACTCAAAAGCTCGGTAATCGATTACGGATGGCGTGTAATTGATTACAACGCACGAATTTCCATAAAAACAAAGTCTTTAGATCATTTTAACTTAAACCAAACCAATCAATATCATTTTTAACATCAAGTTAACTCAAATACGTCTTCAAATCATGCAAAGGAAATCAATAAGTCATACAAATCCAACAAAATACACTATCATGAAAAACAACATAACAAAGAGAGAAATCCATACATGGATTCATCAATCAACCACAACACACACAAGACATTCCCTTACTACTAAGATTGATTAAAGAGGATCATCTCCCTATTACCTAAATGAAGATAAACACAAGGATGTTAGCTCCTTTTTGTTCTTGACTCTCGTTTTCACCTTCAAGAAAACACCAATGTGAGTGACTTCCACAATGTCCACTCAACCCATGGAAAGATGAGTTCTTGGTCATATAGATGACCAAGAAAAATGAAAATGAGAAGAAAATGGAAGAAAGGTGAAGACTTTACCTCAAAAGCTTCAAGTTTTAGCTTTAATGGTGGAAAATGGAAGAAGAAGAAGAACTTGAGGATAACCACCAAAGAGAAAGGCTTTGGAATGATGGAAGAAAACAAGAGATGTGATTGGTTTAGCAAATAATGGAGATGGTCTCCAATGTGTGTGCGTGTGTGTCGTGGAGAAGGAAGAAGAAGAGAGAAATGTCAGGTGTTTTTGTGTGTTGAAATGTGAGAGTGAAGTGATAAAAGTGAGAATGTGAAAAGGAGATATTTGGCTCCCAAAATGGCCTCTGTCGTAGGAGTGTGGGGAGGGAAGAGAGAGAAATGAATTAGTTGGGAAATTTCTAGGAAGCTTCCCTTTTTATAAGCTTGGATTTAATTCATCTTTCTTTTGAAAATAAAGCTAATAGATGTGACACAAGGTAGATTTTGGATAATGTGATAAGGTTTTTAATACAGGTTATTATTTAGTAGACAATAGTTACAGTTGACTGAAGTCAGTATTAATTTATCTGACAGATAAAATTTACACAGTGATTATTATTTTATCTATTAAAATTTCTCAAAAAACATGAAACCTCGTAAACCATGTCTAGCCTCAGGTTTAGTAAGATCCCCCGTCGACGTTTCCACAGCTCAAGGTTCTCGGGAAAAATATCTCATTTTCTCAGGTCCGCTCAGTTTGCACGCAAAAGGAGAAATAATATTAAAATATTTCGCGCTCTCAGAAAAATACAGAAAAATTTTCAAAAATCACAAATATTATAAAACAAATATTTATCCTAAAATTATTAATTTTTGGGATGTTACATGCCCACAAGTATAATTTCTAATAGAGATCTGAGGTTTACGTCGAGGTTTTGGCGAAGCTTACAAGAAGCCATGGGAACTAAGCTACATTTGAGTTATGCTTATCATCCGCAGACTGATGGCCAGACTAAGAGAACTATCCAATCATTGGAGGATCTATTGCGAGCTTGTGTATTGGAACAACAAAGGAGTTGGGATGAATTCTTGTCTTTGATAGAATTCACCTACAATAATAGTTTTCACTCGAGTATTGGGATGGCATCCTATGAAGTGCTTTATGGGGGACGATGTCGAACACCTTTGTGTTGGTATCATGATGGAGAAAGTATAACCATTGGGCCTGATCTTGTGCAACAAACTACAGAAAAGGTGAAAATTATTCAAGCTAAAATGAGGATAACTAAGAGCCGACAGAAAAGCTATGTAGATAAGTGAAGGAGACCTCTTGAGTTTGAGAAAGGTGAACATGTGTTCTTGCGAGTAACACCTATGACTGGTGTCGGAAGGGTTATCAAATCCAAAAAACTCACTCCTAAATTCATCGGACCTTACCAAATCATTCATCGGATAGGTCTCGTAGCCTACCAAATAGCTTTACCACCTTTCCTTTCTAATTTTCATGATGTATTCCATGTGTCTCAGTTGAGAAAATATATTCCCGATTCAACACATGTCATTCAGCCGGATGAAGTGCAACTGAAAGATGATTTGACGTATAAGATGCTTCCTGTTAAGATTGAGGACAGGAGAATGAAGCAGCTTCGAGGGAAGATGATTGTGTTGGTAAAGGTAATATGGAATGAGGTAACGGGAGATGCTACCTGGGAGCTGGAGGATAAAATGAGGGAGTAGTACCCGCATCTTTTCTAAGGTACGATAAATTTCAGGAACAAAATTTCTATTAGTGGGGGAGAGTTGTAACACCCCAATTTTTGGCTAAATTATAATTTTATCCTAATTATACTGTTTTATGTTTTCTGTGTGCTATAAAATTAATCTGACAATTTTGTAACTGGATTTGACTGTTGTGTGTGATTTACTCCGAGTCAAAAAAATAATAATTTTTAAGACGGAAAAAATCTGTATATGATTATTCGAAGCTGGGGGATCTTATTAAACTCAATTCTGAGTAATACGTGTATCGAATTCTTATTTTTTAGAATTTATTTGTAAAATAAAAATATTTTATATTATAATATTATTTTATTATCTGGTGGATAGTACCTACTGACTTAAGAGTAGTAGCTTCTGCCCAGTGGACAGTATAGTCATAAAGTCTTTATGACTTATTATTCAAAGAACCAATAGAAACCAGTCAATGTTTCTGATTTGAATTATTTCTAAGCCAATGAGAATCAGTCAATGATAATGGCTTGAATTTCCAAGCCAATGGGAAGGAAGTCCACAAAAATGGTTGGACTTAATAGATTAGTAAATAGAAAACATGACTAAGTTAGCATAAAACTTAATTAAGTTAATCCAAAGTGCTTAAGTAGTAGCTAAATGGAATAAACCTAGTTAGTTATTCATTAAAACTTTAGTTAGAGAATGTTCTAGCATAATCAAAGTTATCCTAAGTAACTAAATGATTAACTAAATAACTAAGAAACCTAACTAGATTAACCTAAACCTAATTGGGAAACAAAATGGATTAAGATTTGATTAGCTCTCCCTAAGTGCAATTTGGTCAAGCACCTTCAAGAAGGTTCAAGACACTTGGTGACTTGTCTCTCTAGGCCAATAGGAAATAAAATTGGAGACAAAGCATTGAAGATCCACCCTTGAACTCATCTAAGGTCATTAGGAGCCCTTACAGGTCAACTAAGATGGCCATCTCCTTTAGGGAGCCCCATGGCCAAGTGATTTAGGAGGAAATAGGAAAGAATTTTGCTAAGTTCATTTTCATCTTCATCCATTCTCCAAAGCAAGACAACCAAAAAAATTCACTCATTTCTTCTCGGTGAAGCTCACGGCCACTATCACTAAATCATACCTCCACTCTTCTAAAATTTAATCTAACACCATTTCCTAAACCTAAACATCATTCTAAACATCTTTTATCTTGAGGGTTTCTTCAAAATCATCCATTTAGAGCTTGGGAACCAACCTTGAAGTTTCTTTCTTACAAGGTAAAAATCCTTGTTTCTTGTTTCTAAACTTATTCTTGAAGTTCTAAGCTATGATTGATCTATGGTTTATCTTTTTCAACCATAGTTTATGACTTTATAAATTGTTTAAGCTTGTTAGGGTTCTCTTGGAGCCACACGAAATCACTAAGAGGAAGTCCAAGAAGGTTTTGTCTTCCTTATAGGTAAAAGGGAGATTTAATCTCATCAACCATGTATGGTGGTGAGAAAATGGATGTATTTGTGGTGAAAAATCCATAAGGATTATTCACTTGGTTGTTTAAAGTTCTTCCTATTTGTGATTGATTTTGTTTGCAAGCATGTCTATAGCTTTAATATATTTGATATGTGTTTAGGGATGCATGATAATTATTGTATGATGTGAATAACATGTTAAGGATTTGTATGAGTGTTCCAAAGAACACATGAAGCTCACGACTTCATTATGATAAAGAGAACCAAAATGTTCTCAACTATTTTCTAAAGCATGGATTAATTAATTGAATTGGATCAATGATTTTTACATGGACTTAGATATTAGAAAATAAATTAAAGATGATTTATGGAAGACATAATGAATTTCGGCCAACATGTTTTTTTTTAATACCTTTGATCTAAAATTATTTTCTAAGTGTGGACTATGTAATTAAATTAAAGAGAACTCAATTTGAATGATTTTTTTAGAATAAAATAAATGAAGTTATTTTAAAAACTTAATTAGAGAAATTAAGTATGGATGAGAAATAAATTGAACACTTAAAAAGTACTAACGTATAGCTCACCCTTTGGGTTTTGAAACACGTTAGCAAGTTTCGAGATGTAAATAACGGTTAAGACTAAGAAAGGTAATTTTTAAAGGAAACAATTATAAAATATTAAGTAAAGGATTTTTAGAAGGAAATGCTATAAATAAATTTAGAAATAAATATATAATGGAGAAAAATTCAAAATATAATTTAGAACGTAAAGAAATATTTTTATGTAGTTGAAAAATATTAGAAATACCTTACGCGTATTTAAAATAATAATTTTTAAACTACGCGATTGAGAAAATGATTTAAAAATGTTACGCGAATGAGAAAATGATTTAAAAATGATACGCGATTGAGAAAATGATTTAAAAACACTACGCAATTTTAAAAACGTAGAAAAATATTTGTGCGATTTGAAAACGTTAGAAAAAATTGATGTGATTGTGAAAATGCAATAAAATATTTACGTGTTTGAGAGAAACAGTAGTTTACTGTCGGGTTAAAGTGGTAGACCTAGACATGTTAAAAAATAGTACTGCCAAGTGGTGATGTACTATTATGAGGAATAATGATAACGTTGTTATTTGTGTATTTTGGTTCATACACATGCATTGTAGAATGTGTCAATTTGGTTGGAATTGACAATTGGCTGACGAGATAAATTATGTCGTAGTGTGGGTGTGATAGGCGTAGTATGGTTCATTGAGTGAACTTGGAGGTGTTAGTGTGCAGAGGATTCCACATGTGGACAGTTGGTAGCTCCTCTGGGCCATGGTAACGGGCAACGCACTAGCAATCTCGACAAGCACTATTCTTAATCAAGATCTAGTGGAGATTGTCTGGTACAATGCCTATTGTGCGTGACATTTTGATTGTGCACTATTTACACGACGTATTGACAGTGTAATATTTGGCTAGGGCAGCTGGAGCTACGGATATGTTTTTCGGATCATTCTCTCTTATGTTGTGTTTAGCTCCATGGAGTAGGAATGAGTCGATGTACATTTGCATGTGTGGTCTGCATCATAATATGATTATTTATATTTAATTTGAGATATTATGTTTGATGTAATGATATGAATTGTTGTATCAATTGTTATATCTGTATGTATTATCGTTTTCTGTACTGCCATGTTGATAGTAATGTAGATTATCTCACCTCTTTGTATATATTTTCTGTATTATTATTTATGTTTTGTAAAGATTTTAGGAAGAAGAAGAGGAGCAACCTCTGGATTGTCAGTACGAGGAGGAGCAGCATCCGAACGATCAGTGCGATGAGGGCAAGCCTTTAGATCATCCATATCATTTGGATTGATCGACACCAGGGTTTTCTGTCTTCCGATGATCTCCTAGAGGAGGATCTTTCGGGGGATCAGAACTTTTAGTTTGATACTTGGGCTAGTTTATAGTTTGCTTTAAACCAAACAGTTTACTACTTTGTTAAATAGTTTGTTGAATGTACATTATTTGTAGTTTTAAAGACAAAATCATATTTATATTATGGTGTGTATTTACTAGTTTGTTTTATTTCATGTTCTGTTTATTTTATTTAATAATATAATGTACAAAAACAAAATTTTCACAACTTATATTATTATCTATTAAGAAATGATTTATAACTTGGGTAAAAATTTATTATATTTATCGTAAGGAAAATGATGTTCTTACATCATTTTCCATCCCACACCCATCTTGGATGGATATGATTAAATAAAAGAAAGTGATAAAAAAAAAGTAAGTATGATGAATGGTATCTGGAGGAGTGTGAGCTCAATCGAAGGGTAGTTAGGATAAGTTCTTACCCTTAGTGGAGTTTGCCTACAACAACAGTTATCATACCAACATTGGTATGGCACCGTATGAAGTGATTTATGGTAGGAAGTGTAGGTCTCCTTTGTGTTGGTATAAGGTTGGAGAGAGAACCATCCTAAGACTTGAGTGGGTACAGCTGACCACAGATCAGATTAAAATGATCGAGGATATGTTAGTTATGGTTCAAAGTAGGTAAAAGAGCTATGTTGATTGGAGGAGAATACCTCTAGAGTTCAATGAGGGAGATCATGTTTTCTTAAGAGTCACAATAGGGATTGGTATAGCGTTGAGAACACGAAAGTTAAATCCTCATTTCATTGGTCCCTACCAAATCCTAAAGAGAGTTGGTCAAGTAGCCTATCAAATGGCCCTTCCTCCTAGCTTGTCTAATCTTCACAATGTCTTTCATGTGTCATAACTTAGGAAGTACAATCCAGATCCTTCACATGTCATAGAAAATGAATTTGTGCAGTTAAGGGATGATTTGTCTTATATCATGCTTCCGATAAGGATTATGGATAGAGGGGTCAAAGTGCTTAGAGGTAAGCAGATTCCTCTGGTGAAGGTACTTTGGGATGGTGCAAGCTCTGAGGAAATGATTTGGGAGTTGGAGTCTCATATGCAGCAAGACTACCTGCAGTTGTTCATAAGAGGTAAACAATTTTGGGACAAAATTTTAAAAAAGATGAGAGAATGTAACATCCTCTAAAACATGTTAGACTTGTAAATAGTTACATATGTAACTTAATACTAGCTTAACTTGTCTGTTTAATTTTGTCACAATTTGAGTTAATTTAAGCATTTTGTTGCAACTCGGAAGGTGAAAAATAGCTTAAATTGACTAACATATTAGCTTAAATGGCTTAGCTAATGAAAATAAATATGGATAATTTATTTTTATGTCACAAATGTGTAAAGTGTGATATGGTTGAATTTTGAGAATAATCGGAGTTAGTTTGGTATTTTTAAGCATAATGGTTGTGTTTTAATGTCAGATTGACTAGTCACAGATATGAAAAAATATGATATTGGTAAAACAAGATTTTTAATAAATCTTAAGATTTATTTTAAACTTATTAGAAGTTGAAAAACTTGATTTGAAGAAATTTAAGTGTTCTTAGCAGATATAATGTTACCTGCAAAGTATTTAAGTTTCCTAAGTCTTTTATGGTTGAAACCACCCCTCTTTGTTCACTTTCTTTTGATACTTCCCTTTTGTTCTCACCCATTTTCTCTTTCTCTCCACGGTTCAACAGAAGACTCAAGAGGAAAGGAAGAAAAAGGGGAAAAACAAAGAGAAAAGGAAGAAAGGAAGAGGAAAGAGAAAGGAAAGGCAGAATAGGAGCTTCCATAATCAAAATTTGGTCATCTCCATCTCAGCTGCAAGAGGTAAAGGATTAGAGTTCTTTTTAGCTTCTTTTCTCCATTTTCATCATTGATGCATATTTGACATATAATAGGTCAAATTGGGTTTTAGAGGCATTTGGGGTGTTTTTCTTGCTTAAATGTGTTTCAATGGTTGTTTATAACTTGTTCATGGTATGAGTTTGAGTTAGAGACTTAAAACTCCTCTTTTGGACATTTGATGCACAAAGTGGGAAAATAGGTTTTGGAAGGGTGATTTTGTTCATGGATCCGAGATTTGTGGTTTGAGTTGGTGATTGATGATTTCTATATGTTAGTGAACTGATTAAGGACTTAAAATCACCTAGAAATTGTTTTGGAATTATTGAATTTTGTGAGATGCTCTAATGGAATAGTATCTCGTGCTGTTTTTCTGCAGAAAAACACCTTGCGTCATAGTGTGGGAGTTTCACACTGGGACGTGGCCTAAAAAATTTTAGCCCAGTATTTAACCCGAGAGTAACACGCCGCGGTGTGAGCTCCAGGATTTTCAAGAGTTGTGTTCTTGATGTTTTGGGATTCCCTAAGTGTTAAGATCACTCATATATGCCTTTTTAAGTGTGGTAAGGCACTAATAGGAGTATTTCTTGGAGAGAATAAACATCTAACATATATGAGAAGTTGAGAAACCTTAGGCATACTTTGAGATAGAGAATGCCATAGGAAGTACATTGGACCTTGTTCAACATGAGGTTAGCTTTGAAATCACTTGTGAAGTAATGAAGTGAGGTTCTAGATATAAGAGTGTTAGTGACATGGTTCTTGCTACTTTATTGGATAAGTTAGGCTAAGGTTCACATGTACTAGTATTGCTTTTTCATAAGATTGTGAGGATCTTGCGATTATTTCAAATGTGATTTGAAAATACTATTTCATGCTTTTAAATATTGTTATTCCTACGTATTGTGACCTTAGATGGTGTGCACAACCATATGGCCTGAGGCGGAGGTGTTGGATCCAAATTCTCATAGTATTTATACTATTATGGTCAAGGTTACCAGTATAGGGATGGAAGCAGTACTCTTACTATCGTGAAGGGAAGGAATCCACTTATTACCAAGTAGTGTAAGGGTGATCATATCTATCCTACTCAGTATATACAATGGAACGAGGTTCTTGGGAATGAACAAGTAGCATGTGTTTTGTAAAACCAAAACCTGCATAAGCAATGCATAATCATATTATTATGACATTTTGTGAGCATAATCATACATCATACCATAAAGCATTGCATTTGTTGACAACTGTATAGGCAGTTGTCTTGTTTGCTCGATGATATTTTTCGATTATGTGGGCAGTTATTCAATATCATTGATTGTTCAATATAAATGAGTTAGGTTATTGCTTTCCTTATGAATGTTACATAGAGAGTATGTATATTTTCTAGTAGTGTTGAACAGTGGCTCATTCATCTATTGCAAGATTAACTTGATGTATTTAGATTATTTATTCTATTTGAATGGATAACTACTGGTTTTGGCTTACTCATACTGAGGATTTGTAAATTCTCACCCCGTTGTGTTTCCATGTAAATTCAAGTCAAGATCCTCCAAGGGGAAAGGGCAAGAAGAAGCAAAAAGCTTAGTTTTAGTTATTTTGTTTCTTTGTACATTAGCTTGTATTTATTTACTTTGTTTTTAGTTTGTAAAAGCTTATGTATTACAGTGTGGCTTTTTAGCCAGTGATGTATATATATGTAATCTTTTCATTCTTTGTGGCTCTCTATAATGACTACAAAAGTTATTATGGATTTATTTTCTATGCATGCATTAGGAAATGACATACTTGTAATGATTTATTTTGAAATATTCTGGTTATTTTGTGATAATTGTATTAGGGTATTACAAAAGTGGTTGTCAGGTTTATTAAAAAGAATATTTTCACTAGATTTGGCATCCCTAAGGAAATAATCAATGATGATGGGAAACTTTTTTGTAATAGGCAGTTTGAGGCTATTTTGAGTAAGTTTGGTGTTAAACATAAGGTAGTCACTCTATCATCCTTAGTTAAGTGGTCAAGTAGAGGTTTCTAATAGGGAATTAAAAAGCATCTTAAAAAAGACTGTTAATATCTCTAGGAATGATTGGTTACTAAAGTTAGATGATGCATTATGGGCATACAAGACTGCATATAAAACTCTCATTGGTATGTCACTATAACACCTTGAATTTCATTTTTTTTGAATATATGAGTTTTATAATTTTTGTAATTTTTGAGAAATTTTGTGGATTTTTCTAGATCTGTGATTATTTTAATATTATTTTGAACCATATGTGGGCCTGGGATGGTTCCGAAAAAATAAAAATTTTTCGAAGTCAGAAAATTTTGTACTGTTGACTTGAGGCCGGGGGATCTTACTAAACCCAAAATTGAAAAAAGTTTTTTAAATTTTTTTTTACAGTGATTTTATTATCCATTAGACAATAAATACTGATTTTCTGTAAGTAGTAGCCTTTGTCCATTGAGTAATAGCCACTAGAAAATATCTTCATGGACTAATCAAAGTTAGTGGCTACGATACCTTTAATGGTGAACCAATGAGAAGCTAGTCTTCTTGTAAAGAACCAATAGAAATTAGTCAACAATAAAAGCTTGACTTTGTATGGCTACACCATTGGATGAACAAGCTAGGAGGTGAAAACTTTGACCACCCTTTGGCTTAAGGAAGCCTACGACCAAGTCTCCAAGGAGGAGGATTTAATGGCTTAAAATTCAATTCTATATCTTGTAGAAAATATCCATGCCCCCACAAATATCTACATAACAAATATCAACACAAAATATCTCACTCTTCTCTCCATTCACTCCACGGCAATAGCTAGTTAGGAGGGGACTTAGATTTCATTTTAATTCTATCATTCAACGTCATCTTTCACTCGAAAGAAAACTATCACAAAAGCTCTCAAATTCTCTCTCACTTTTCTTTCCTAACCCCACGGCCAAACCCCCTAAACCCTACCTCCACTCTTCAATAATTCTAACCAAGCTTACTACTTGATCCTACACCTAATCCTAAGACACTTTGTAGTTGAAGCCTTGAACAAAATCATCTATCTTCAAGGAGTTTTTTTTTTTTTTCAAAACTCAAGTTCTAAGGTTTTAAGGTGAAGTTCATGGAAACTTCACTATTTATTTCATCTTCATGCTCTAGGTCATATTTTGATCCATGGTCTTCTTATTCAAGCTTTAGATGTTAATATATTTGTGTTTGTTTTTGTTTTCAAGAACCTCTTGGTAGTGAAGGATTGGTTCAAGAGGACAAGCAAGGAGCTAAGGAAGCATCACCAAAAGGTAAGAGGGAGATTTAACCTCATCAACCATTCATGGTGGTGAGGGACGAACTAGGTGTGATTTGTGGGTAATGAATCCATATGAGGATTTGTTTACCTTGATGTGTGAATTAATTGTTTGTGGTTGTTTTAGTTATGTGCTTTTATGATTTATGCATGTTTTAGGGTATGTGTTTTGTAGCTTTAATATTATGCATAAACTTGTGTTATTATGGATTTTGATGATCATGTATACTATGTGATATGATTTATGTGGAAAAAGGAAAACAATTTTTGGTCTCCAACTGACCAAGAGGCTCACGACCTCTATGCCCCAAAATGGGTATTCCAAGTTAAAATTAATTTTAATGGTAAAGTTAGATGATTTAGAAGTAAGAAAGTGGATTGATGAATTTTGGTTTCAAGGACCATAAGGCTCACGACCAAAAAGCTTGAAATGGGGAAATTTAGTGTAAAAATGAATTATGAATGGTAAACTTAAGTGATTAGATGTTAAGAAATTAATTAAGGACTTATAAGATGGAAACAAGAAACAAATGATTTTTTATTATTTCACAAATGGTAATTTTTTGATATAATATTAGAAATAAGGATTTAAATAGAAGTGGTGACTTAAGATATTTTATTAAAGAGGATTGTTGGTAAAATAAATAAAGAAGGATTTATTAAGAGGAAATAATGCAGATTTTTTAAAAAACATCAAAAATTATTTCTTAGAAGTATTTTTATGAGAAAAAGGAGAATTTGAAGTCAAATTATATTTTAATATGTAGAAAGTTCCAAAATTTGGATTTAAAACGTCAAGAAATATTTTATAAGACTGAAAAATAGTAGAAAAATCTTACGCGTTTCAAAAACGTAGATTTTTGAGTTACATGATTTAGAAAATGTCAAAATATTTTTATGCGATTGAGAAAACGTCAAAAAATATTTACACGATTTGAAAACGCGACAGAAATATTGCGCGATTGGAAAAATACGATAAAATGACTACGCAATTGAAAATACAGTAGAATTACTGTTGGGCCAATGTAGTGGACCCGAAATTGTGAGTTGTGACTTTGGCCTGTAATTAGCCTGTGTGCATCAATTATGCATTGTGATAGTCTGGTGGACTATGTTAAAGCCGATGGCCTAAGAGTTGAATTATACCTTTATGCGGGTGCGATAGGTATAGTGTAGGTCACTTGTTGACTTTGGGGCGTCGGGGTGTGAATTTTCCACAATAGGCAGTTGGTAGCCCCGCTGTATCGAGGACTAGACCGATGCAATGCACAGATAATCCGGATTGAGACACTATTCTTAATTAAGATCTATCGTAAACTGTCTTATATAATGCCTAAGGTGCACATTGATAAAAAATCTATAGCATTTGGTTTGAGATAATCGTGATATAGACAAATCTTCTAGATCATTCTCTCTAACTTGTATTTAGGTCTATGTAGTAAAAAATTGAGTCAGTACGCATGCACATAATCTGTATATACATTTCTAGATTTTTGTTCATTTTTACTAACCCAATCCATTCATTTTGTCAGTCTATTCAGGTTGGTCCATCGAACTTAGCTTATTTTGACGACTCTACTATCAAACCCTATCAATCTCAGTTCCTTCAAACCCTTCCACACTTGCAAGGTGCGTTTCTTGAGGATCCAACACGTGGTCATGAACAGAAACCACTACAGTGGAGCAAAACCTTTAGCAGATGTAGGATTTATAGATATAGATTATAAAGTAGAAGAGAAATGACAAATTAACAAACAAGTGATTTTTTTTTCTTGTCCTGTGTTAAGTTATTATGCACAAAAAGTTTTTCCCTTGTAATTTTGGTGATAGCACATTGCCATCCTCAAGTGGTTAGTTCCCTCAACACATTTTCCTCCGTGGTTAGTTCTGTTAGTTCAGGCTGAACTGTTTTAAGAAGTAAGAAAAACCAAAAGGGAAATCGTTTCATAGATTCCATTTATTCATTCCATGTGGTCAAGTCACGAACAGCTCCTTTCATGTTAAAGACCAATCTGCAATCAACTCTGTGCTTATTGCTACAGAAATTCTCAGTTCTTCTGAAACTTGAGTCTTAGACTTATGATCTTGGTCAGCCTATATTTTCTTGTTCATTAATCTTCCTCTTTCTCCCCTGTTCTTGGTGGGATTGCACACTATCATTAAATTGCTAGGCAAATTTCAGTATTATAATCGAACACAGATCAAAAGACCCAAGAGGTATTTCATGCACCTTACATGTCCACTGAGTGCTCCCTATCAAGATCTTCTCACCAATAATCTCCACAAGAACATTTTCCTCCAACAATTCGATGAAACCGGTTTTTATCCCTCAAAGACACTTCTCTTCCATAAAACTTTGAGATAAATTTAGCAAAATTATGGCAATCAACACAAATACGGAGATTTTTTATAACACGGATTGGCACACTTTCAGGGGTAGCAATTAGCCCAAATGACAAAGCCAACTTTTCACTGTGGCCTAGAAGTATCTTCTCCTTCTGCTCCTCATCCACATCATGTAAAACACAACTCAAATCAGGAACATAACCAGCTTCTTTAAACCTGACTGATAATTCCTTCACTTTTGCAGATACCTCTTCTCTTCTTGGATGGGAACGATCACTTGCATGGAAAGTATGAAGTATTTGATCAAGCTCAATCCAGCTTCTTCCAGGCTCTTTTATTACTGCCTTATTCAACATCAGGTCCCTCAGTGATCTTACATCTTCCCATCTTCCCGCTGAAGCATATAAATTAGACAGAATAACAAAATTTCCTGCATTTCCAGGCTCAATTTCAAGAAGCCGATGACCCACAAATTCACCAATGTCAACATTTGAATGAACCCTGCAAGCACCTAAAAGGGAACCCCATATAGCAGCTGTTGGTTCAAAAGGCATCATTTTTATGAACTCAAAAGCCTCTTCTACTCGACCAGCACGACCAAGCAAATCAACAACACACCCATAGTGCTTGGTCTCTGGCTCAACTCCAATTTTCCCACTGGTCATATCAAAAAATATATCCAGCCCCCTGTCCTCCAGTCCTCCATGACTGCAGCCAGATAACACAGCCAAAACTGTGACACTGTCAGGTTTGACTTTGTTATCTTCTCTCATTAAAGTGAAAAGCTCAAGCACTTCTCTTCCCTCTCCATGTTTGCTATACCCAACAAGCATTGTATTCCAAGAGATAACAGTTCTCTCGTGCATGTTATCAAAGATCCTTCTTGAGTAAGTGAGGTTTCCACATTTTGAGTACATGTCAATCAAAGAGTTTTGAAGAACCACATATGAGGGAACTTCAGAGCGAAGAACATGGTTGTGCACTTGCTTGCCATGATCTAGAGCAGCAAGCCCAGAAAGTGCAGTTAAAACACTAGCATAAGTAACATAATTTGATTGCATTCCTTCCCCTTGCAACTGGCGAAATAGCACCAATGCCTCTTCATCCAGACCCAGTTGAGCATAGCCAGAGATTATAGCAGTACAAGAAACTACATCCCTTTCTGGCAAGCATTCAAATACACCTCGAGCATCATGAATTTTACCATCTTTGGCATACATGTCAAGGAGTGAGCTTCCAACATAAACATGGGCTTCATAATTTGATTTTATGATAAGAGAGTGGATTTGCCGACCTAAGACGAAACCCAGAGAACCTGTACAGGAAGTAAACACAGTAGCAAAAGTGAACTCATTAGGTTCTGTACCTGCGAAAAGGCATAGTTACTGTCAGCACAAAGAAACCATTGACACAATCAAGATTGCCATAGGCTCCGGAGGTTCTTTAAATTCAATGAAGGTCCTTGTCAACATAAGTTATTGCCAATTAAACTCCTTCATTTATATATATATATACACACACACAATCATATAGGATTCTAAATTATGAACTTGGGGTGCAACAACACATCTACTTCCACATAAAACCGATACTTGAAAAAGCAACATCAAGAATACCTGATCTCAACATCTGTACAAAAAGATTCAAGGCTTCAGAGGCATACCCCCTCTGAGAATAAGCAGAAATCATAGCCGTCCATGACACCACATCCCGTTCAGGCATTTCATCGAGCACACGCCGAGCATCTCCCAATGAGTCACACTTGGTATACAAAACGATCAACCTTGTCCTGAGGTAGACAGCAGGAAGATAATGAGTTTTGATCATGTGGGCATGGATTCTCTGGCCTTCTCTAAAGGCCCTTCTGCTCACGCACTCATTCAAGAGTATGCTGTAGCCTTCGAACTTCATGTCATGACCACGAAGGGCCATTTGTAAAAGGGCTTCTTGTAGATGACTGTCACAGCTGAGAGTACTGAGAACAAGTCGTGAATTTGAAGGGAAAGATGGAAGATGCAGTTGCTGGATAAAGGTTTTGTAGATGGAAGGTAAGACATGTCTTGTAAGAAGCATTCTTCGGAAACACCTAGTAGATTACAAGGTTCTTGAAGGTTTCAATTCAAACTTCTATGGAAAAGGTGGCAATGACGAGAGGATGAGGATCCTCTCCTGTTGACAAGTAGCAGTATATATATATATATATATACTCACGGCGTACAATGTAACACGTCACCAAACTCCCGCCATCGGCATCTCGAGGAGGAATTCCATGGTCTCGTGGATGGGATTCATCAGCCCTCGCCGAACTGGCACCTTCGATGACGGTGAGCTGGAGAAAGTGGGAGCAGCGAGTAGCCTGAAGCTGACGGGAAGCACAGAAGGGTGCTGGCTTACGGAAGCAACTTGTTCCTGAGTAAGCACCGCAGAGAAGCCATGGGAAACGGTGTCCAAGAGATGGAGGATGCTGGTTGGTTCGACGAACTCAGAGGAGTGCCAGGGGCAGTGGGTCGGGAAAATAGAGAGCTAGTCGAGGTGGAAGGAACCCACACTCTCCATGGCAAATAGATCAGTAAAGATCATGTAATTGTAAGCACTTCAAGAAATTGTCATTTTAATTGTTGAATTTATAAACATTGGTCATATTGTTTCTTGAAATTATTAAAGTTTATATATTTTAGAATTTATTTGATTAATAAATTATAATATTGGATATTAATATGACCTGTATTTATAATTTTAAGAATTAAAATAATAATTTTTTAAAAATTAGAGATTAATATGAGTGGTACTTATAATTTTAATAATTAAAATAGAAGTTTACTTGAATTATGATAATATTTGTATAACTCGAATCAAAAATTGATTTGGTTAAAAATTCATATCAACCAATCAACAGTGATCAGTCTAACAGCAGGTTAAGCTGTTCAATCAAAAAATTATCACAAAGAAAAAAAAATAATATTATATGAAAAAGCTTTATGTAAAACAAAAATACTATATTAAAAAAATACATCATATGAAGAAAGTATTAATAATGTAACTAAGGCATCAGCCATAACGTTTGCCTTTCCAGGGTGATACTGAAGTTAGAAATCATAATCTTTTAGGAATTCCAACCACCTTCGTTGTCTTATATTTAACTCTTTCTAATCATACAGATATTTCAAGCTCTTGTAGTCGCTAAAGACGTTGAACGTTGCTCCAGAAAGAAAATGCCTCCATATCTTCAAAGCGAATACAACAGTTGCTAATTCCAAATCATGTGTTGGGTAATTCTTCTCATGCACTCGCAACTACCTCGAAGCATAGCCACCACTTTTCCGTTTTGCATAAGGACACACCTCAATCCTTGGTATGAATCATCATAATATACTTCAAAAGGTCCACTGGGATCAGGTAGAACTAACACTGGTGAAGTAGTTAGTCTCCTTTTCAGCTCTCGAAAACTTTCTTCATAAGCATCCGTCCACTCAAAAGCTTGGTTCTTCCTTGTGAGTTGAGTGAGAGGTTCAACTACCTTAGGAAATCCTTCAATGAATCTCCGATAATATCCAGCTACTCCCATAAAGCTCTGAATTTTCATCACGATTTTCGACCTTTCCCATTGTAGAACAGCTTCCACTTTTGGCAGGTCTAGAGCAATTCCTTCCTTTGAGATCACATGGCCTAAAAATTTGAACTCGTCCAGCCAGAATTCACACTTTGACAACTTGGCGTATAACTCCCTTTCCTTCAGAACCTGAAGAACTATACTGAGGTGTTCAGCATGATCCTACTGATTTTGAGAATAGATCAAGATATCGTCGATGAAGACAACAACGAATCTATCCAAATAAGGATGAAAGATCCTATTCATATAGTCCATGAATATGGCAGGTGCATTCGTCACACCAAAAGGCATTACCAGATACTCGCAGTGATTATAACGAGTACAAAAATTTGTTTTGGGAATATTATCCATCTTTACTCTAATATGATGATAGCCCGATCGCAGATCAATCTTAGAAAACACCGCTGCTCCTTTCAATTGATCCATCAAGTCATCTATTCTTGGAAGTGGATACTTATTCTTGATCATGACTTTATTCAACTGGCGATAGTCTACACACAATCACGAAGTACCATCCTTCTTCTTAACTAGCAATACTAGCGCTCCCCATGGCGATACACTGAGTCTAACAAATTGCTTCTCCAAGAGTTCTTCCTATTGCTTTTTGAGTTCAACTAGCTCTGCTGGTGACATCCTGTAGGGTGCTATAGAAATAGGACCAGATCTAGGTACAAGGTCAATGGTAAACTCGATCTCCCGCTCCGGCAGTAAACTAGGTACACCTTCAGGAAAAACTTTAAGAAACTCTCTAACCACTAGAATGGTGTTCACATTTGCCTCATTCTCGACTTTTAAAGAAGACAATAGCATGTATCCCTGAGCTCCTTCTTTTAAGAATGCTTTCACTTTGTTGGCCTTCAAAAATCTAGAACTCTCATCCAAAGGGAAAACTATAGTTTTTCTAGAACAATCTAACAGGACATGGTTAGAAGATAACTAATTCATTCATAAGATTATGTCTAACTGGAAAAGAGGTAAATAGATCAAATCAACAGAAAAGATTCAACCTTTAACAATGAAAGGACAATCTAAATAGACTTTGGTAGTAACAACAGGTTTAACCGTAGGGGTTGAAACAATTAAGTCAAAAGGCAAAGAAGACACAGGCAAATCAAGTCTTTCCACATTGTCATAGGAAATGAAAGAATGGGTTGCCCTAGAGTCATACAGTATAGTTAAAAGATTACCCTCTATGATACCTTCTCCTTGTATGAGATCTTCGGATTTAGAAGCCTCAACACCACTCAAGGTATAAACTCTACCTCCTGCCTGTGGTTTCGCAGTTCTTGCAGCATTGATTAAAGGTTCAACCTTAGCTTGATTGCAGTCACGAGAAACATGTCCAGGTTTCCCACACCTAAAGCAAATGATTCCTTTAATTGTGCAATCCCTCGTGTAGTGCTCCTTCCCGCACTTCAAACATTTTGGCGTAAACGACGTAGTTTGACCAGTTCTACTAGGACTTCCACTAGGACTTCTACCTTGTGGTCATTGTTGTTGATTTCCAGGTGGTCTCGAGTAAGGTTTTTTCTGATAACGATTAGCACTACTGGTCTCGCGCTTGGACTTCTACCTTTAATTGTGCAATCCCTCGTGTCTCGCACTTGGTCTAGGTCTTCTACCTGGTAACACGTATCTAGCAGCTCCGAAAACTAGTTAATCCTCAATGTTACAACAACTCTCTTCACATCATGCCTCAAACCTTCTTCGAACTTCCGACATTTCCACACGTCATTCGGCTGGTGTTCGAAATAAGTTAAAAATTTAGATAAGCTTTCAAATTTTGCAGCGTACTCACCGACTGTCATGTTCCCTTGTCTAAGACCAAGCAACTCCATCTCTTTAGTATGTCTGGCACTTGCAGGGAAATATTTCTCCAAGAATTTCTCTTTGAATACCTCCCAAGTAATTGCTCGACCTTTCGTTTCTAATAGTCTCTGTTCTCTAGTCCACCAATCTTTCGCGTCCCCAACCAACATAAACGCAACATAAGTCACATTCTTATCATCGGCACAATTTATGCCTCTGAAGACTTTCTCCAGCTCCTTAATCCAAAGAGTAGCCTTCTCAGGATCAAATTCTCCCTTGAATTACGGAAGGTTATGGCGACGAAATTCAGCCAAATTTTGAGCATCTGCAGTAACTTCTGTAACACCCCAAAATTTATTTATTCTGCTATTGATATTCATTTTATAATATTTATGATTTTTTAGAATTTTTTTGGATTTTTCTAAGAACGCGAAATATTTTAATATATTTCTCGTTTTACGTGTTCAATTGGACAGAGTCAAAAAAATAATTGTAACATTCCAAAAATTGGAAAATTATAGGACGAATAGTCGTTTTATAATATTTGTAATTTTTGAAATTTTTTTGGTAATTTTCCAGAAATGTCGAATATTTTAATATATTCTTCGTTTTGTGTGCGCATTAAGCGGAGCCGGAGAAACAAGATATTTTCTCCGAGAACCTTGAACTATAAAAAAGTCGATGGGGGATCTTACTAAACCCGAGGCCGGACACAGTTTATAAGGTTTCACGTTTTTCGAAAAAAATTCTAACAGATAAAATAATGAAACACTGCATAAAATTTATCCATCAAATTAATTAACACTGGCTTCTGTCGACTGTAACTATTATCCAATGGATAATAGCATGTAATAAAAATTCTATCACTTTATCCCAATGTAATCTACTTTATGTCTAATTAAGTCACTTTAATTCAAATTTGAACACTATTCAAGAAGCTTCTTTGAGAAGCTTTGACCCAAGATGACCACAATACCCTTGGCTTACATAAGAAGCTAATATTTCTCTCTCTCCTCTCTCTCCTAGCCACGGCACCCACTTGGAAAAAGGGGGGGAATTTGCCTCCATCACTTTAACCTATCTCACAAAAATATCTCTCTTACTTTAACCTAGCTACTTCTCTCTCTACCACTTCATCTTCTCCATTTGCTCTCCCCTCTCTCTAGAAACTCCATATCCATCCGAAAATTCTAGTCCCCTTTACCACTTGATTCCTTCACCTTTTCTCTTCATCAATCACATTTCCTTACTCTCCATCACCATCTCTACCACTTTTATTCACAAAGTTTCACCAAAATCTTCCATTTTCTCTTCCTCTCCATTTCGGGTTACTCCTCCCACACACTCCATTTTCATTTTCTTGCTTCACTAATCCCATTCTTAGCTTCTCTTCATCATTCTAAGTCTTTTTCCTTTCATACCCTACATCAAAATCTTTCATCTTCACCATCCTTCTTCAAGATCAAAGTTTGAGACTTTAAGGTAAAAATCACAACTTTCTTCTCTTCTCTTCTCCTTTTCATGTTCCAAGACCATTTTCATGGTCAAGGATGCTTTTCTTTTCAAGTTATGATGTTGATTCTTTGAAGTTGTTTTCTAGGATTTTTGAGGAGCCAAAACCGAAATCACAAGGAGCACTTTGGAGGCCATTTTCTTGCTCTCCTCTTTGATAAGAGGGAGACCACTCTATTCAACCAAAAAATGGTGGTTGGAGACTTGTTGTTTGAAGATTTGTGAGAAACCCTAATAGGGGTTACTCTTGCTATTTCATTTTTCTTATAATTGATTCTTTAAATTTTCATTCTTTTAATTGATTTGTTAGATAGATTTGATTCATATTGCCATTGTAATAATGGTGATGGATTGAAATTGATGAGGTTGGGATAAAAGCCCCTTGCTTGAGGCATGGAGGCTCACGGCCACACCCTCCTTGGTGGGGTGTTGGTACTTAAAATTTTAAAGCTTAATGGATTGGTGCTAATTAAGTGATTAAGGATTAATGAAGAAGTGAAAAAAAAAATTATTAGAACCCTAATCTTCATGAGGCTCACGGCCATGAATGAGTAACATGGTGAAAAATTGTGACTTGGATGGAGGAATTGATAAATTAGACATTAGAAGACAATTAGGGATTCATAATGCATAATGATACTTAATCAAAGACCTAATTTGGTAACTTAGAGAATTTGAGTCAAGAGAAAGAACATGAGTGTGTGAGTTTGGAAGAACTTGAAATAAACACATAAAGTAAATTAATAATGAAACACTAATGTATAAAAATGAAAATAGACATTGGACTTGAGAACTCAATGAGGGCCACGATTTTGACTTAATTAATATAGGAATGGATTAACTTAATGAACTAATGGAATTATGAAAATTTGAGGTAAGGAATTAATACCTAATGTGGTGAAAGAATGGAAATTCAAAGACTCTTGAATGCCCTGGATATACGAAATTAAAGTGACCCAAAGTTGTCATATTAAATCAATAACATATAACTTGATAAAGTGGAACCCATAATGTGGACCATAAGGATGAATGAAAATTAAAAAGCGATATTGACATAGAATTTGACTCTATGCTATTATGGACCCTTATGTGGGATGGACATTTGACGGATATGGATTATAAAAACATCGTGAGGTGATGACATCAATAAATGAATTTGCGTACGTATATATATAAATATACCATTGTGAAGTATTGTGAGGAACATACATGATTTGACATTGTGTCATCATGCATATGTGTCATCCATTGGACATTGTTAGAAAGGCTATGTGTGCGTAGGAGTTCGAATAACACCTATGTGCGGGTGCGAATAGACTAAGCGTAGGTGTCAGATGTTGTTGACCCTGGGGGCGTCGGGGTGTGGGTGTCTCATAATAGACAGTGGTAGCTCCACTGGGGCCGTGGGATAGACCAATGCGACACACTGACGATCCTGTCTGAGATGCTGTCCTATATCGCGATCAACTGTCGAGGTACCACGTAAAAGCCATTGCGCAAACTTTTTATGAAATAAACCACACTATATTTTTAAGGCTAATGATATACTGGTATTACTCCTTGATTATTCACTCCGAAAATGTTTATGTCTAGCTCCATGGAATAAGTTTTTTTTTTAGACACTTTTGCATTGTGAGCTGTCAGTCGCATAACTCATTGAGCATGAGCATTAATAACTGTGAAGCATGTTTACAGCTATTTTTGTAACAATTGTTAGTTACTTGAACTGTTGACTATTGATGGTTTCTCTGTTATTTAAATGTTGTCATTCTGCTTTCACTATAAATTTTAATACTGTTGTGCTTAAATGTATAAACTGTGTTATATTTGGGCGTTCAGCGCCGTTTAGTTTCTTGCTGCTATTATTGGTAATGAATGACGAGTATCTCACCTCTTTACTGTATATTCTGCCATTATGTATTATCATATGATTGTTTGAAGGACAAGGAAACCACTGAGTTTCAGGGTTTCTGGTCGTATCTTGACTGAAACTGAAGCTGCCAAGGATGTCGTATCGCTCCCGTGAATTTTTGGCTATATGCGGATCAACTTTCACGGTGGACCTGATTGCTGGCATATCAACATGCAGAGTGATCGTTGTGTGTATCACAGCGAATTGACTGTGTCGTTGGCGTGGGGACGTTATGCTGTTTCTATTTTTGACTTTCATGCTTTTGTTTGGCTGGAGTTTTACCTGCCCGTGAGGGACATGTGGGCTGATATGTATTATACCCCGCGGGAGGATTCCTTTTTGTCTATCGCTCGGGCTCCTGCCCATTGCTCTGCTGTCCCGATGGATGTTTCCTCGGACGAAGAGGATCCTGAGGAGGACCCGGGTGCGGTCCCTTCTCGTCAGTCCTAAGGGCTAAGTTTATTGGTAGCTACTGATGGCTAACCAGTGATATTTTCGGGAAGCCTGATGTCTGTATATGTTGGGGTATATTTGTATCTCTTTGGGTGGGTACATATTTTGCTTCTTTTTGGTATATTTTGAAAATGTAATTAAACAAGCTTATATTTCTAGTACAATGTATGTAATTATCCATACTATGTATGATTGTATGTTTTATTCTATGTTGATTTCACTTCGATCATTTTGACGGATATTTCTTTTGAAAAGGAACTTTAATCTTTAATTCATTTAACGCTATATATTCATGAACATGTATATACATATATTAAAAGGAATTTTAACCAGACTTATTTTCAAATAAATTAAAATAATTAAAAGAAAAAAATATGTCTAAACTTTTCCGTATTTAATTGTCTGTCGTTTCACTATAGTGTGACGTTCTCTTTTCTTACCCGTTATGATTAAGAAAAAGGGGCGTTACAACTTCCAATTATTGTGCAACTCTCTCTTGCTGTTGAGCAGTCTGCTGGTTCTGTTGTAGCATGGCCTCAACCATCCTTTGAATTGCCTCGATCGCTGCAGTCATATCCCCTCTACGAGCCACATCTCTTTTCAAGTCAAACTATATAAAACATAAGAAAAAGTCAGATGCATCCTTTCGGAATACCAAGCACAGAGAATCACACAGTACAAACAAGATAGTCTAAACCACAAGACCCAAAAGAAAACTTAAACTAAGGCTCGGATACCAAGACAATGTAACACCGCTTTTTCTAAGATAAGAAGGAACGTCACATCATAATAAAGCGAAATAAAATGCGGAACATATAAATAAAATCTTCAATTAAGACCCGGTTCATTTTTTATATATATTATAATAAATAAACTCCCTCAAATAGTGAAAGTATAATAATTGGGTAACGTATATACATATAAAAACTTTCCTTTTTGTTAAGAACAAATAATAGATATGAAATCGACATGAAAGAAAATCATCCATTCACATATTATATATATATATATATATATATATATATATTTGCATCAAGCATGTTTAATTACATCATTATGTATACAAAAAGCAAAAGCTTTACCCACCCCAAGATGTTTACAAAATATACAGTCTATCAACATAGTAAAACGTCAGGCTTCCCAAAAAGATATACGGATAGCCATCAGTAGCCACCGACAGTATCAGTCCCCTAAGACTGACGAGAAGGAACTGTAGCAGGATCCTCCTTAGGGTCTTCCTCTTCAGATGAGATCATCATCGGAGCGACCGAATTACGAGTAGAAGCTTGTGCAGTGGAAAGAAATGAGTCCTCCTATGGGGTGTAATAGAGATCATCCCACAGATCACGGAAAGGTAGGTAAAACTCTAAGTGGACAAAAGTAGTAAAATCAAAAACAGGTGGGTCATAGCAACCCCAAGCTAGTGACACTGTCAACTCCCCGTGGTAAATGCAATGGTCCATGCACAAGTTTATATACCAGTAGTCGGGACCTCCGTGAAAGGTCATCCTCGCATATCCCAAAAATTGACGTGGACGTGACGACATCTTCAAGCAAGCTCTAATCACAGTCGAGCCAGAATCCAAGAAACTTAGACGGTTCCCCTTCTTCATGAACGTCTTCTCAGAAGCATATAAATAAACAGAAATGTAGAGATACAAGAAAGAGGTGAGACACCCAACATTCAATGCCAATACAACATTAAGAAAACAGAAGAACACTAGATGCCCACATAACAACACAACACATGTATTTATCCACAACAATAATAAAATAAGCAATAAGAGAGAAACAACATAAGTAATAGTAAAATGAGCAATAATGAGGGAAACAACAATAATATCTCAGACAGTAAACAGTTTAACAATCAGATAACTACTACGACATTAAAAGGAATAATTTAACAGTAATAAGTACTCATGCCAGATGAAATATGAGACTGATAATGCATATGGTACCAAAATCCTACTCCATGGAGCTAGACATAAACAGTCGAAGAGAATGATCGAGGGGCACATGCCAGTATCTCGTTAGCCTTAAAAATAAAGTTCTTATCATAAAAATAATATTTTGCGCAACATGGCTTATACATGGCACTCTCAACAAGATCGCGATATAGTATAGCGTCTCGATCCGGATCATCGGTGTGTTTGCATCGATCTATCCCACAACCTTAGTGGAGCTACCACTGTCTATTGTGAGACACCCGCACCCCGACGCCTCCAAGGCCAACAACATGACCTACACTTCGTCTACTCGTACCCGCACTAAGGTGTAATTCAATATGCTAGGCATGCACCGCCTTTACAACAAAGTCCAACAGACATTCACCAATGCATGATGACTCAATGTACATCATGTATAATTATTAATAATATGTTTCTCATAAGCATTGCATATCATGCATATTCATCAACAATATACTCCACATGAAACATAGCAGAATGGCATATAAATCAATTCTCAATAACATCGCATCACAATTTAGCTCAACTCAAACCACAATTTCACATCATGAATTCATAATTCCTAATTGCCTAAGTCTTGATTAATTACACAAATTTCGAGTCAAAGAAACCCTTGAAACCGTGGCCTCTCAAGAATAAAAACTCAATCAATTTCTTCCATCACAGTATTAATCTCCATAACCATAAAATGTTCAAATCACAAGATTGTACAAAGATCATAATTTGAGCTAATAAATCCCCTTTAGAGGCCGTGAGCCTCTTGAAGTGACAATTCCAAAACTTTCTATTTCCTTTACCAATTCTTTAACACTTAGTTACCTAAGTTCCATTACATACAAAAGTCAAACTCAAACCCTTAAATTTATGGTCAAAGCTGTGGCCTCCCCCAAAGGGTAGGAAACCCTCAAATTTTCCATTCATCCAATCCAAGCAATCTAACATCATCAAGGCATTCAAAACAACCAACATTACCACATAAATCAAATAGGCACACAACATGAAAAATAAGCATATAAAGAGAGCAATCCATTATGGATTTCTCCATCAACAACCACATAAAAGTTTTCTCACCACCAATAATGGTTGAAGTGAGTAAATCTCCCTCTTACCTAAGAGGAAAATAAGAAAAGAACCTCCTTGCTTGCTCCTTGGTGGTTTGGTTTTGGGCTCCCAAAAACCCTAGAAATCAAACTCAAAGAATCAACACTAATGGCTTAAAAAAGAAAGGATCCATGGCCATGAATATGACCATAGAAATGAAAAATAGGAAGAAAAAGTAAAGGATCAAAGATTTACCTCAAAAGTTTCAAGCTTTGTTCTTGAGAAAAGGTGAAGAAGATGATAGATTTGGAAGAAAATGTCTAAAAAGAAAATTTTAGAATAAGAAAAGAAGTATATGAATGGTTATAGTTAAGGAAGAAAATGAAGAATGGTCACCAATGGATTGCAAACTATGGAAAGGAAAAGGAAGAGAGGAAGAAGAAAGAGAAAAGTTGATATCTTTTTGGTGTATTAGAATTTTGGAGTAAATGATAAGGTAAAAATCAAACCTTTAGCTCCCCAAAATGGGCACCCAGCCGCGGCAATGAGGAGAGAGGGAGAGGGAATGAATGGCTTCTCATGCAAGATTGGACACTTTAGTCATTTGTGGTCAAAGCTTCTCAAAGAAGCTTTGATTAAAATACATTAATTTTGAGATAAAAGTGATTTGATTACACATAAAGTGGATTACATTAAGATAAGGTGATATGATTTCTAACACATGATATTATCCAATGGACAATAGTTACAGTTGACAGAAGTCAGTATTAATTGTCTAGCAGATAATAAAATACACAATAATTTTTATTTATCAGATAAAAATATCAAAAAATGTGAAATCTCATAAATCATGTCCAGCCTCGGGTTTAGTAAGATCCCCTGTCGACATTTTCATAGATCAAAGTTCTCGGGAGAAATATCTCATTTTCCCAGCTGCACTTAGTGTGCACGCAAAATGAGAAATAATATTAAAATATTCTGCATTCTCAGAAAAATCCAAAAAAATTGATAAAAATCATAAATATTATAAAATGACTATCTATCATAAAATTATAATTTTTCGGGATGTTACACATCTGGCTCGACCTATTTAGGCTGACTCATTTTGATAACTGTAACTACCATGTTTAATCTTAAAAGTTGTCTTTTTGAAGCATAAATTATTAAAAAAAAAAAGAAATGTGAGTTAACCCAAGTCAAACTATCCCATGCAGGTAGACAGATCACCTGGGTTTGATTGAGTCGTTAACAAAATCCTTTATGATCAAGGACCGGACCAGCTCAGAGACCGAGTTGTGGATTTTTTTTAGTTGGACCAACGCCTGTCTGATCTGTACAACTATGATTATGGCTTATTCAACATTCATTTGGGGCAAATTTAAGGTTGTCATTGCACTACTAAAAAACTAAAATAACCCAAGCTTTGGAAGACATCAAAAAAGGATGAGATTTGACCCAAAACATAGAGAATGAATACACACCACAAGGAACTACCTTGTAAACAAGCAACTATCAAGGCTATGTCTAGCATAAAGTTGGTAAATCCCTTGCCTTAAACCCCCAAATTTTAGGTGCCAAAAATTAGTACTATTATTATATATAATTTATATATTTATTTAAAAAAATTAAGGCCTTTAATTTCCTAATTAATGTTCAATAAATTTTAGTTTCTCTCACATTAATTAGTCAATTATTCTCACATTAATTAATCAATTATAATTGATGGGAATTAAAAGTTTCAAATTCAAGTGCAAGTTGTTTCAAGTAGTAAATTATCGGGAGTCCGAGGTCGATTCACAGGGAATTGATGAAGAAAAAATTATTTGAGGTAAGGAGCAGATTTGTCACAATACAAAATGTGATAAAAGTTGTTCACAGATGAAAAGAATTTGCTTAGATTAAGAGATCCTCTCTTGGTAATAAATTAAAGACAATATTATTTCTTTTTATAACTCAATTGAAATCACACATAATGGAGGTTCTAATCGGAAGATTTAACATTCAAAGTTCAATTTGGATTATACATGTAATCATATTATGGTTCCTTTAATTATCCACCAACACTTGTAAATGGTCTCAAGCATCCACTGTGCCAACGTCTTGTCTACAATGAATCAAGTTCTTCAATATACAAGAAGGGTTTCTAAATTGATTGGAAACAACATACAACACATATAATGATAACTTAAAAATATATCATTTAATCATAATATAACTTACCCAAGTTGTAAAAAAATTAATCTTGTAAAACACTGATTTTAAAATTTCATTTGAGGATAACTGAAAATAAATAAAACATGAGTACAATATTGTAACTGAATAAAACTCACTATAATATACATGAATACTTGAAACTTTGTTCACACATAATTTACATAAGTACAGTACACTCCAACAGATAAATATGTATAATACATACATTAAAACATAATTGCTTAATTAAAACTCCTACAGACTAAGGATTTTGGCCCTTGGAAGGATCCTCCTCCTCAGTATCATCACTAAAGAACCTTGGCGGATACATCACACGCTAGACTGACGTCCTAGCAGACAACACCATAGAATCCTCTTGTGGGGTATAGATACTTCCACCCCAAAGTTCTCGAATAGGCATCGAAAACTCTAAACGAATTAAAACATTCATTGACATGACTGGAATTCCATCACGCATCCCACTAAGGTTCATAGTCAAGTCCCAGGTATATACAAAACGTTCATGATCAAAATCAAATCTCCAAGCTTCAGCTCCGCCGTGAAACTGAACTCAGACAAAACCCAACACTTGGCACCTCGCCGCCATACAAACAAACACAACAAAATATCACTGATGGTAAAAAGAATGTTCGGCTTCCTCGTCTCCTTGGTCTTCATCAAACATATACAATCAAGACAGAAATAATACAACGAAGAGGTGAGATCTCCTACATCAATACCAATGAGGCAGTATAGAAAATGACAGTAATTGGTATAGATACAATATTATCACATACACTCATATTATCACATTACAGAAAATGTATCAGATAAGCATAATTATCATATGAATATGCTGACCCACTATGCATATGCACAAAGACCAAATCCTACTCTATGGAGCTAATCAAAATTTTGGAGAGAAAGATAGGGAGTACCTGTCTGTATATCATTAACCTCAAATCATGTGTTAATATATCATATCAAGGTGTGCAACATGGCTAATACAAGATACTCTCAACCAATCAAGAAAAGAGTAGAAACTCCGTCAAGACTGTCAGTGTGTTTGCATAGGATACCACGATACAGAGGTGCTACCAACTGGCCACATATGACATTCTATATCCCGACGTCTCCAAGATCACTGAAGATCGTAACTACGCAATTCTCACTTGCATGAAGGTGTAAATTCAATCTCCTAGGCACATTGCCTTAACCAAATAAGTTGACATGCTTTTCAATGTATGATGTATGATCCAAAAACACATACAAACATCATTCTCATAATTTATCACAGACACACGCCATCTCTTGGCGATATCACTTTCCAACACAACTGGGCCCACCACAATAGCCCAACAGCAAACTACTGTTATTTCCAATCGCGTAAACATTTTATCGCGTTTTCACAATCGCAGAGCATTTTTCTTACGTTTTCAAATCGCGTAAGTATTTTCCAACGTTTTTGCAATTGCAAAAATATTTTCAAACGTTTTCTAAATTGCGTAGAGATTTTTAAACATTTTCTCAATCGCGTAGCGATTTTAAATCATTTTCTCATTCAAATAGCTTAAAAATCATTATTTTGAAAACGCGTAAGGTTTTTCTAATATTTTTCAATCGCATAAAATATTTCTTAGTTTTCTAAACTTATTTTTGAAACTTTTCACATAAAGTAAATATTTTGGCTTTATTTACCATATTCTACTACTAAAAATTCTTTAAGTAGTATTTTCCATTATTTCTCACAAAATTTTACTAAACTTATTCTAAAAATTAGTTTACTTCCTTTTTATGTATAAAACCTATTAAATTAATTTATTGTTAATTAAATACCTAAATCTACATTTAGTAAAATAATTTTGGATCTAGTACATAAAAAATAAGTATGTTGGCCGAAATCCCCTCTATGCTTCATAAATCATATTTAATCATTTTCTATCACATAATTCTTTTTAAAAACCCTTAATCCAATTTCTCATCATTAAATCACTTAATCCATGATTAGGAAAATAATTTAGAATATTTTGCTCCCTTTGTGGTGTTGAGGCCGTGAGCCTCCATGGATTCATTGGAACCTTCATACTCATTCTCATTATATAAGTCACATTATGCCATAATCAAGAATCAACATGCTTCCATATTCACATACTTAAGCATATAATCAAAGCCAATAAAGCATACCAACCAAAAATCATCACAAACAAAGCAAGCTTAAACCACACAAGTGAATAAATCCTTATGGATTTTTCACCACAAACAAGTCATTCCCTCACCACCAACACTTGGTTGATGAGGTTAATCTCCCTTTTACCTCAAGGAAGACAAAATCCTACAAGTTACTTCCTCCAAAGATTTCATGTAGCCTCCAAAGAAAACCCTAACAAGCTTAAACCAATAAAAAGTCATAAACTAAACTTGAAAAAGAGAAACCGTAGATCAATCATGGCTTAGAAACTCAAGAACTAAACTTTGAATCAAGAAACAAGGCTTTTACCTTTAAGAGTAAAAAATTCAAGCTTGATTTCCAAGTACTAGATGGATAAACTAGGTGAAACTTACAACATGAAAGGTGTTTAGAATCTTGTCTAGGTTAAGAAAATGGTGTTGGATGAAATTATAGAAGACTGGATGTTGGTGTTGGATGTGGAGGTCGAGAGCTTCAAAGGTGGGGAGAAATGGAGTTTTGGCTAAGTTAGGAAGAAATGAGAATGGATAGAAATGTTTATGACATAAAGGTGATAAACTTAAATGAATATCCTACTAAACATGTGCTTGGCTGTGTAGGTGCATGGATAGGAGAGTTAAGCTTGTTAAAAAAGATAGAAACAAAGTCACATGGTTTATGTCATGAAGTTGTCATGCAATGGTCACATTAGATGATTAAGTTGTTCATGAACCTCCTAGAACACCAAGGTGGCCGTGTGACTCATGGAGAAAAGGTAACTAGGTTTTTTATTCAATTAGTTCCTAACTAACTTAAGCTAACTTAGTTAGATCACTTAGTTCCATTACTAACCATTTAGTTACTTAGGTGTGAATCATACATTCTAGAAGGTACTAGAACCTCCATAAAACCGTGGAGCCTTAATGAGTAGCAAACTAAGTTTGCTCCATTTAGTTACTACATAGGCTTTAGGCTAACTTAGTTAGATTACTTAGTTGCATGGCTAACTAGACTAGCCATTATTATTGACCACATCTCATTGGCTTAGAAATTCAAGCCATTTATATTGACTTAATCTTATTGGTTCACCACTTTGTGAGTCACAAAGACTTTTCCAAGTCTATTGTCCAATGGACAAAAGATACCGGGTCTATTACCTGTAACACCCTACTGGGGATGTCACATTTCCGAATAATTATAATAAACATTACCCAAGTTATAAAACGTTTAGTACATATTTAATAGTATGAGTTGTAAAATTTTTCTTTTTATACATTATATCATTAAATAAAATAAACAATACATGAAATAAAACAAACTATTAAATACACGCCATAATATACATATGATTTTGTCTTAAGTATACAAATAATTTACACACTACAAATATTTAATAAAGCAGTAAAAAGTTTGACATTACTCGAAATATAAACTAGCCCAAATGCATATCTACGAATTCTAATCCTCCTCAGATGGATCATCGGATGACAGAAATCCTGGATGTCTCGCAACTCTACGGACAGGAGTGTAACGCCCCAATTTTTAGAAAATATTCTGAATGTACTGTTTTCTGTTTTTCATGCTTTTGTGTGAATGACCGCTGTGTCCCTATTTTTCTGTTCTCGATTTTTGTATGAAAACAATTACGATAATACAGGCTCAAATTTTATTTGATCGTTTTACGTAATTTGTTTCGAGACGGAAAAATAAAAATTTTTCTGAGCTACTGTATTAATTTTTATGAAAGATATACTGACTATATAATCTTATTTGGATATTTTATTTGAACGTTTTGGACGATTACCTACGTTGTGGAAAAAAATGGGAAAATGACCGTTACGTCCCGAACGTACTGTTTTTGCTGTTTTTACTGTTTTTAATTGTTTTCTTCTTGATTTAATGCCTGAAAATACTGTCTGTAATTTTATATGGACTTTTTGTGTGATTTGCTCGGCAGGAAAATAATATTTTTCGGGCCGGGAAAATCTTATTTTATTATTTAGAATTGGGGGATCTTACTTAACCCGATTTGAATGAGACTAAAAATAATCTTTTAATTTTTAGGATTTAATTATCAAATAAAATAATTTTATATTATTATAATATTATTTTATTAGTCAGTATAATTTAGTGACAGTGGACCCGAAAATATTTTGCGGGACCCACAATTAGTAGAACGGTTAGATCGGTAGCTTAATTAATCACCGTAAGCAGTAGAACTTTCAGAGCAGTGACTCACTAGTGACTCAAATAGAGAATTTAAATAACCTTTGTGTGACTAAGCAAGGTGAGTCACCAAGAGCAACCAATAGGATTTAAGCTTGTTAAGCAAGATTTGATCTTGACCTTTGATGTATTCAATGGCTTGGATGAAGCCAAATCCATGCACATCCTTACCACTTGAAGGCTACGGCCATTAGGAGTGAGAAAGCCAAAAACAACACTTCATCTTCATCACTTTTCTCTCTTCTCTCTCTTCCAAGAACCCTAGCCTCCATTGTTGTTCTTCTTCACCATTTTCGGCCAAGAGCCATTCCTAATCATCCAACCATCCAAAAATTTTTCTAACCAAGTTTTCCTAACCTAAACACTATTCTAAGAACCTTTCTAGTTGGAAGTTTCTTCAAAATCTTCCATTAAGGGCTTGGAAATCAACCTTGTAGATTTGACCTAGAAGGTGAAATATCATATTTTTCTTTTCTCTCTTCTTTTTCAAAGTTCTAAACCATGATTTCTCCATGGTTTAGCTTCTTTTTCATGGTTAATAACATGTAGATTTTATTTGAGATTTTTAGGTATTTGGTGGAGTGAAAACCGAACCATAGGAGGTGTGAAAGCAAGCTTTTTGTCTTCATTTAAGGTAAGAGGAAGACAATTCTTATCATCCCTTGATGGTGGTAAGAAGATGGATTGTTTGTAGAATCCATAAGGATTCGGTTGTGGTGTGTTTATTGATGTGTATTTGTTAATTTTTGTGGTTGCTAGTAGCTTAAGTGTTGTATGTTAGTAGCTTTCTTGTTTGGTGATTGTAATAATTTTGCATGTTTATTAGCTTTTGATGGTATGTCTATAAGCTTTAATTTAGGTTTTATATGTTAGAAATATTTTGCATGTGTTAGAAATATAAATGCATGTGTTAGAATTGTATGATAAGGTATAAGATGTGAATAACATGTGTAAATTTGCATGAGTGTTCCAAAGAACACATTCCCTAGCTCACGGCAATGACAAAGTGTGAGGACCAAAATGTTCTCTTCATTTTTCCTAAAGTGCAACTTAATTAATTAGGAGAAATAAGAAGGTTTCCAATTTGTTTTGATCAAAGAAAAGGAATTTAGAAATCAAATGGTAAAGATTTAGTAAATTTTGGGCCAACATGCCTAAAGGATTTATTTGATTTAAAATCATTACTTTATAACATGATTTAATGAACTTAGATAAGATAATACCTTTGACATGATTTAGAAATCAAATGAAAAAGTTTTACAAAATTCGCCAACATGCCACTATAGGTAATTATGATTTCTAAAACTTGATTCCAAACCTTTTTCAATCAAAAAGAGACAATACAAGTTAAGAAGAAATTTTCTATAATAATTTTTGAAGAAACAAATTGAGTAGAATTAAGCTTAAAGGATTAAAACTAGTGATTTTATCATTAGGAAGTAAAATACAGAAATTTTGAGAAATTTTCTAACATATAGCTCACTTTAGGTTTTGAAGCATGTTAGAGATTTCAAAAAGAATTAAATGATATGGTTAAAAAAATTAGGTAAATAGAAAATTTTATGGAAAATTTAGAAAACCATTATTATAAGTTTATAAACAAAATGCTGTCAATTTTTAGTAAAAATGAACCTATAAGATAGTAAAAATATCCTAAAGACAGTATGCGCTATGAAAAAATTATTCTACGTAGTTTAAATGTACTAAGTACTATTTCTATCTGTTTAAACAGTAATTTTAAGGGCATTCGAATAAGAAAATGATTTAAAAATCCTACGCGATTGAGAAAACGTATTAAAAATGCTACGCGATTTTAAAAACAGAAAAATATCTTTACCCGATTTTTAAACGTTTGTAAAAACGACGGAATTATGAAAATGCGATAAAATTTCTACGCGATTGACCATTACTATATTTATTTTATGCTGTCGGGAAAATGTGAACCCGTACAGGCTTTTGAAAATCTATATGCTGTCGGGAAAATGTGAACCCGTACAGGCTTTTGAAAATCTATATGCTGTCGGGAAAATGTGAACCCGTACAGGCTTTTGAAAATCTATTTACTGTCGGGAAAATGTGAACCCGTACAGGTTTTTAAGAATTATTTGCTGTCGGGAAAATGTGAACCCGTACAGGCTTTCCATCTATCTGTTATGTGTGCCATGTATTTGGTGGATTTGTTGACGAGACGAATCACATCGTGTTGTCGATGCGATAAACGTAGTGTGGTTCATTGTTCTAATGAACTTGGAGACTTTAGTGTACGGGATCCCACATGTGGACAGTTGGTCGCTCCGCTGGGCCGTGGTAAACCGATAGCACACTTTGGTACTCGACATACACTATATTTAATCGAGATTTGTGAAATCTAGTAGTACATTTGCTGTAGTGCCACAACGTGAGACCGTGAACTACACCATGCCTGGATTGATGGATTCTCGTGTCGTGGGGCTATAGACGCAACGTGTGACAACGCAATAGTTGGTGGGGCAGCCGTGGTACTATTAGGTTTTGCGAATCATTCTCTCTCTCGATACTTGTGTTTTTTTTTTTAGCTCCATGGAGTAGGGTTTTTTGTATTATTTATTTATCTCTATGTCTATCTGTTTCCATCTTATCTATTTATTATCTATTTGTCTTTCATTTGTTTATTTTATCTGTTTATTCTTATATTTCTTATCTTATCTATGAGGTTTTATCTATGATGTGATATATTGTAGTGATATCTGAATTTTACTTCAATTTATTATTATAATTGTTAAAGCTTTATGTATTGCATGAATTGTATATATATTGTTTGTCGTCTTTTTATTGGCCATGTTGTGATGATTTTATGTTGTCTTACCTCTTTGTTATATGTATTTTCTGTTTAATTATTTTACGCGGTAAAGACTTCGAGGAAGAGGATCAGCCTATTGAGATCGTGTACCACGAGGAGGAGGAAGATCGGCAGACAGACGACCGGTTTACGATCAAGAACCATCCGATCATCCATATCCTCCTGGATTGATTGTGAGGGATGGCGACGCCTTGAGATTTTTGGGATTCATAGAGCTGGTATTTCATGGAGGTGCTCGGCTTGGCACTTACGAGGCGATCGTGATTCTCGTGACATATGCGGGACGTGTGACCGTGATTCTACGTCATCGGTTTGATGGAGATCCGATTATGACTACGACGTTATTTCGCACTTAGAGTTACCCTTATCCATTAGGCGTTATTGGGGTCTTTGAAAACCCCGAGCCTAGTGAGATAAGCATCGTATCGACCGCGCGATCCCGTTATCGCCGTGTGTCGAGACATCCAGGATATCTATCTCCCGATGATCATTTTCATGCCGAGAGTGATCCATCGAGGATTAGATAATCATGATGTTTTTTTTTGGGGCGCGTCGTGTATGTACGTATATATTAACTCTTTTATTGCTTTCTTTCTTGTTTTTGTTTAAATATTTATAGTCTTAGTTGTAAATTATTTGTACAGTTTATAACTTAATCATATGTATATTATTAGTGATGATGTTTTTTTTTATTTCGTATTTTTCCGCATTATCTTTTTATTACATATTTCTGTCTATCAGGAATTATTTTACAACCCGTAATAATATTTAACAAATGTTTCACAACTTGGGTAGATTTTATTTCTATTTCTTTTATTTTCTTTTATGTGTGACATCCTCCAAAGGGGTGTTATAAGGAGTATGTGCTGTCGATACACTACTAAGCTCACTGGAGGCATGAAAATGTAACACCCCACTGGGGATGTCACATTTCTGAATAATTATAATAAACAATACCCAAGTTATAAAACGTTTAACATATATATAATAATATGAGTTGTAAAATTTCTCTTTTTATACATTATATCAATAAATAAAATAGACAATACATGAAATAAAACAAACTATCAAATACACACCATAATGTATATATTATTTTTATCTTAAGTATACAAATAATTTACAGACTACAAATATTTAATAAAGTAGTAAAATGTTTGATATCACACTAAATACAAACTAGCCCAAGTACACATGTAGGAATTCTAATCCTCCTCCAATGGATCGTCAAATGACAGAAATCCCGGATGTCTTGCAGCTCTACGGACAAGAGTCCGTGTTGTCGATACACTACTAATCTCACTAAGGGCATGAAAATGTCCTCCCCAATAACGCCTAATAGTCAAAGGCATCTCAAGGTGTAAATAAAAAGTAGTAGTAAACATCGGTGCTCCATTAAACCCTCTTTGAAGAGACACAGTCAGACGTCCCATATAAACAACCGACCTTCTGTCTTCACGCAGATACCAGGCCTCTGAACCTCCATAAAATTCAAGCCTCACGAATCCCAAAAACTCAGGCAATGCCATAACCACTAAATAAATCCAAATAGTAAGGATGATCTAGAGGCTCGCCTTCCTTACACTGATCGCTTGGATGCTACTCCTCTGGATACTGACAATCTAGAGGCTGCTCCTTTTCCTCTTCCTCAAACTCTTTACGAAACATAAATAATAATACAAAAAATACATGCAAAGAGGTGAGACAATCTACATCATTACTAGCATGGCAATACAGAAAACGACAGTACATACAGATATTGCAGTTAATACAAAAATCTATATTATCACATCATACATAATATCTCAAATTAATATAAAACAATCACATTATGATGCAGACTATATATACAAATGTACACAGACTCATTCCAACTCCATGTAGCTAAACACAAACATCAGAGAGAATGATTCGAAAGACTTGTTCGTACCTCAGGTTGCCCCAACCAACTATTACACAGTCATATGTCATGTAAATAATACACAGTCAAAACATCGTGTAAGTAGTACACAGTTAAAACGTCGTGCACAACAGGCATTGTACCAGACAGTCTTCACAAGATCTTGATTAAGAATAGTGCTTGTCGAGATTGTTAGTGCGTTGCCTGTTATCACGACCCAGAGGAGCTACCAACTGTCCACATATGAAATCCTCCACACACTAACACCTCCAAGTTCACTCAATGAACTGCACTACGCCTATCATACCCACAACACGGTGTAATTCATCTCGTCAGCCAATCGCCAATTTCAACCAAATTGACACATCTCTCAATGTATGTATATGAACCATAATTACACAAATACCCTCATTATCAATATTTCCAAATATAGTACGTCTCCACTTAACAGTACTATTTCTCAACATATCCGGATCCACCACTTTGGCCCGATAGTAAACTTACTGTTCCTTTTAGTTACGTAAATATTTTATCGCATTTTCACAATCGCGTCACTTTTTTCAAACGTTTTCAAATCGCGTAACATTTTTTAAATCGTTTTCTCAATCGCGTAGCTTAAAATTATTATTTTAAACATGCGTAGGATATTCTTAATATTTTTCAACTATGTAAAATATTTTTTTTACGTTCTAAATTATATTTTGAAACTTTCTCCATCATTTGGTTATTTTTAATTAATTTTGATAGCATTTCATCTAGAAAATCCATTAAATGATATGTTCTACATTTTCCTTTAAAAATTATCTCTCTTAGTTATAACCAATATATACACATTGGAACTTGCTAACGCGCTTCAAAACCCAACGGGTGAACTCTACGTTAGTATTTTTCAAGTGTTCAATTTATTTATCATCCATATTTAATTTCTCTAATTAAGTTTCTAATAAAAGATTCATTTATTTTGTTTTCCAAAATTCATTGAAATTGAGTTCTCTTTAAATTAATCCCTTAGTCTACATTTAGAAAATAATTTTGGATTAAAGGTATGTCAAATAGCAGGTTGGCCAAAATTCAACATATCTTCTATAAATCATCTTTAAATTATTTTCTATCCTCTAAGTCATTGTAAAATTTATTTATTCAACTAAGTAAATTAATTCATGCTTTATAAAATGGTTGAGAACATTTTGGTTCTCTTTAGAGTGATGAAGCTGTGAGCTTCCTTTGTGTTCTTTAGAACACTCATACAAATCCTCACATGTTATTCACATCCTACATTAACTATCATACATCTATAAAACACATACCATATATTTTAAAGCTATAGACATGCTTGTAAACAAAATTAATCACAAATAAGCAAAATCATTAAACAACCAAGTGAATGAATCCTTATGGATTCTTCACCACAAATACATCCATTTTCTCACCACCACACAAGGTTGATGAGATTAAATCTCCCTATTACGTCAAGGGAAGACAAACTCCTTCTAGACTCCTCTTAGTGATTTTTGTGTAGCTCCCAAAGTAACCCTAACAAACTTAAATAATTTTAAAGAGTCATAAACTATAGTTGAAAAATACAAACCATGGATCAACCATGGCTTAGAACTTCAAGAATTAAGTTAGAAATAAGAAACAAGAATTTTTACCTTGTAGGAAAAAAAACTTCAAGGTTGTTTTCCAAGATTCAAAAGAATTATTTTGAAGAAACTTTCAAGATGAAAGATGTTTAGAATGGTGTTTGGATTTGAGAAGTGGTGTTAGATGAAAATTTAGAAGAGTGGAGGTATGAGAAGACAGTGGAGTCCGTGAGCTCCAATACAAGGAAGAATGGAGTCCTTAGTTCTTGAAAGAAAGAGAAGAAAGGTTTTAGGTGATAGCAAAGATGAAGATGAAGTGAAATTGGTCTCCTAATCCTATGCATAGCCGTGGAGCTCAATGGAGGTGGCCACCTTTGTTGACCAACCAAGGACTCCTAATGGCCTTATACGTGTTCAAGGGTTGATATCCAAGGCTTTGTCACCAAGCTTGCTTCCTATTGGTTTAGGAAATCAAGTCACTAAGCTTCTTGATCCTTCTTGAAGAGCCTTGGCCAAAATGCTCCAAGGGAGAGCAAACTAAGTTTTAGTTCACTTAGGCAATCTAGTTAGACTTAGGTGCATGTAGTTAGGTTTCTTAGTTACTTATCTAACCATTTAGTCACTTAAGGCAACTAGCCATCTCCTTAACTTTTACTAGAACCTTCACTAACTAGAACTCTAATGAGTAGCTAACTAGATTTGTTCCATTTAGTTAGTACTTAGAAACATTAAATTAACTTAGTTAAGTTTAAGCTAACTTTGTTAGGTTGTTCTAGTTACTTACTAACTAGTCCAACCACTTTTGTTGACTACTTCCTATTAGCTTAGAAACTTTCAAGCCTTTTATGTTGACTAGCTCTCATTGGCTCAAAATAGTTCAAGCCAATTTCATTGACTGATTTACTAAACGTGGGTCCCATAAATTTTTCCAGATCCATGGTCTATTGGAGCAGAATATACTATTTTTAAGACAGTAGACACTGTCCAATAAAATAATATAAAAATATAAAATATTTTTATTGCATAATTAAATTCTAAAAATTAAAAGGTTGATACACGTATCACTCGGAATTGGGTTTAGTAAGATCCCCGAGCTCCGAATAATCAAATTAAGATTTCCCCAGCCCGAAAATTATTATTTTCTTGACTCGGAGTAAATCACACACAATGATCAAATACAGTCATGAAACAATCAAATTAATTCTATAACATACAGAAAATGTAAAATAGTACATTGTGGATAATATCATAATTTAATCAAAAGTTGTGGTGTTATAGAAAATGTCCACCCCAATAACGCCTAATAGTCAAAGGCATCTTTAGATGTAAATAAAAAGTAGTAAAAAACATCAGAGCTCCATCAAATTCCCTATGAAAGGACACAGTCAGACGCCCCACATAAACAACAGACTCTCTATTAGCTCGCAGACGCCAGGCCTCAGAGCCTCCATGAAACTCAACTTTCAAAAATCCCAAAAACTCAGGCAAAGCCATGACCACTAAATCAATCCAAATGGTAAGGATGATCTAGAGGCTCGCCTTCCTCAAACTGGTCACTCGGATGCTGCTCCTCCGGATACCGATAATCTAGAGACTGCTTCTCATCCTCATCCTCAAACTCTTTACGGAACATCAATAATAATACAGAAAATGCATACAAAGAGGTGAGATAATCTACATCATTACCAGCATGGCATACAGAAAATGATAGTAAATGCATATATCACAATTGATACAATAATCCATATTATCATATCATACATAATATCTCAAATTACTGTAAACAATCCCATTATAATGCAGACCTTATATGTAAATGTACACAGACTCATTCCTATTCCATGGAGCTAAACACGAACATTAGAGAGAATGATCCGAAAGACCTGTCTGTACCTTATGTAACACCCCTTGATGTAGCGACTGGAGCATAATCGTCATTACACCACAGTTACTAGATCTAGGCATGTCACAGTCATGATAACAGTAATTTAAATTCTCAAGAGTCTATGTATATTTTTTTTTGACAATATGCATAGGTAGAAAATATGAGCCCCGAATGAGATATAAGTATATTCAAGCCATGATACAACCACTGGAATAAAATTATATCTCTTATATATAAATATATATAGTCAATTTACACAAATCACTGATGACATAGAATATAATAATTACAGAGTCCAATAAGATACAACGGGAATAAAACACTAAAAGGGGGAAAAGTAGTGACCCAGGGATAGGTACTACTAGCAGACAAAGCCGCAACCCCATATACACACACGACGCTCGGAGTCCCAGTCAACAAGTCAGGCATCAATGCCTCCACGCAATTGCACTCGTACGTAGCCGAAGAAACCTTGTCCAAACGCCCAATCCAGTCAACTAAAGTGTGGTCCCTCTTTATCTTCCTCACGATCTTTTATCAATATAAGTATAAAACAGACATACAAAGATATAGGAAACACGAGAAAGAGGTAAGACATCCTACATCATTACCAATTATAGCATGCTAGAAACATTACGGGCGCCACGCGCCCAAATAGCAAGTCGAAACAAGTATATTCAAATACTAACAAGTAAGTCCAACGAAGAAGTTAAACGGTCCGAGCGGGTAATCATTACGGTAATTATTAAATCGGTCATAGTTATGGAAAAATGAATATTAACAACAATGTATATATATATCATGTCTCATATGCATGTTCTCTCAAACCCCTACTCCATGGAGCTAAACTCAATCAATCGGAGAGAAAGATCGGGAGACATGTACGTCTCAGAACTCCGGCCGCCGAGGCCGGTGCTATCAATAAATTTTCTCATGCGCAAATCATGGCATTGTACGGACATTCTACACTAGATCACGATATAGGGACAAGTGTCAAGTCCGGATCGTCGGTGTGTTTGCATCGGTTTGCCCCACGGCACGGAGGAGCTCTAAACCGTCCATGTGGAGGACCCGCACCCCGACGCCCCGAGGTCATAACACGACCCACACTTGTCTATTCGCACCCGCACTAAGGTTGTTCAATCTCCTAGGCAACTAGGCCTTACAACAGTCCACAAGGACATCACAATGCATAAGACACTATGCATGCTCATGTATGATCCACAATCTCATACAAATTCATAATATGCCACATTAGGCCAATATAAACATCAATATATAAGTGGTCACTCACATGGACCCATAATCACATAATATCAATACCACATCAATTTATACGTCATTAAGTTCATTATGAATCCTAAATTAGAATTTGTTCCTCATTTCAAGGTTCATGTTCAAAAGTCAATTTAACATACCATGGCAATTCAATTTTTAATAATTTACATTTTATGCAAGCCCTTAAGTCTCACACTCTCATATTCTTTACTCACTTAGATTTACCTTTAAGTCTTATGATGGATTCACCTTTTAGTCTAAATTTTACCAAATCATTTCAATCCCTTAATTATCCGCTCCAACACCTAGGTTATTACTTGCCTAATTGATTATGCCTTCAAGCTACCAAATTACATAATTTCACCCAAAAAGGGCTAGGAGGCCGTGACCTCCCTAGGAACTCAATTCCTAGTTCTATCCAACTCAACACACCATTGGTTGCACCCTAAATTCACTTGATCCTCACTTGTTACACTAGCTCACCAATGACCCCAAATTGGGCTCAAAACCGTGGCCACCACTCGGGTTTCAATCTCAATTCTTTTCTTCCATTACATCCCATTTTTATCTCTTGATTAATTCCAATTCAATGCTTGTTACAATTTATCACAATTTCTCTTAATTACTAGCCCCAAAACCGTGGCTACCAAGAAGGATTCTCAAAGGTCATTCTTCCATTTCCAATCACAACATCCACTCAAATATTCCATTACACACGTTGGTTAATTTGAATCTTATACCAATTACAATTTCAACACAAACTCCTCTAGTTTTCTAGCCTAAACCGTGACACTACTTGGTGGGTGTTCAATCATTTTTATTCCATTTTAAATCATTAAATCCAATCTAACATTCCATTATATTCAACAATTCAATCCAATAGCATAAATAAATAAAAATCAACACATAGCATAATTAATCATTAAATTCAAGAACAACCCTCATTAGGGTTCTTCCACAAATCAAACAATCAAGGTTCCTAGATGCTAAAAATGGTTGAAGAGGAGTGTCTTCCTCTTACTTGAGTGTAGAAATCAAATGGACTCCAAGAAAGCTCCTTGGATTTTCGGATTTGGCCACCAAAATCCCTAAAAATGGTGACTTGGTTAGGATCAATATCAAGGCTTGGAAAATCAACTATGGATGGCCATAAAAGAAACCATAATCACGAAATCAAGAGGAGAGGGAGAGTGGTCATGAAACTTACCCAAAATGCCCAAAGATGGAGCTTGGAGAAAATGGTGAAGATGATGGAATCTCAAGAAACTCCAAGAAGAAAAAGTGTTTAGAATGTTGAGAGGATTCAAGAAATGTAGCTAGATGAAATTTTTTGTGAAGGTTAGGGTGGTGAAGGGTGGCTGGCCGTGGAGCTTGGTAGAGAGAAGGAGGAGAGAAAGTTTGAAGAAGGAAGGAGAAGAAGTGATGAGAGAGAAGTGTTTTTTGGAAATTAATGTATTTTTGATGTAAATGAATTAATGAAAGGAAATGAATTTTCCTTGCTTGGAGGCTGCATTCCAGCCGTGTGGGGAGAGAGAGAAGTGAGAGGGAATGGCTTCCAAGAGAAGCCAAAACACATGGGTCAAAGGTGAGGTCAAAGCTTCTTAAGGAAGCTTTGATTATTTTACTATTAAATTTGAATTAAAGTGGATGGATTAGACATAAAGTAGATTGTATTAGGATAATGTGATAGGATTTTTATTACACACTATTATCCAATAGATAATAGTTACTGATTGAGAAGTCGTATTTAATTAATCGACGGATGAATTTTTTATTTGTATTGATTTATTTTGTCTGTTAGAATTTCTCGAAAATTATGAAACCTCGAACTGTGTCAAGTCTCGGGTTTAGTAAGATCCCCGTCGACATGTCCATAGTCCAAGGTTCTCAGAGAAAACATCGCGTTTCTCTCGATTCGCTCAAGATGCACGCAAAACGAGAAATATATTAAAATATTCGACGGTTCCGGAAAATTCCCAGAAAATTTCCAAAAATTGCAAATATTATAAAATGACTATTCGTCATATAATTTTCCAATTTTTGAAGCACTACAGTCATTTTCACGACTCTGCTCGAGTTTCACGCAAAACGAGGAATATATTAAAATATTCGTCGTTTCCGAAAAATTCTAGAAAAATTCACATAAATCACAAATATTATAAAATGATTATTGGCGGCGAAATAATCCATTTCCAGAGTGTTACACTGACCTCAGCAATTCTCAGCTCAGTGTGCACGCAAAACGAGGAATATATTAAAATATTCCGCGTTCCCAGAAAAATTCCAGAAAATCCCAAATAATGTAAAATGATCATTTATCCTGAAATTATTAATTTTCGGGATGTTCCACCTTAGGCTACCCCGACCAAGTATTACATAGTCAAACGTCATGTAAATAGTACACAGTCAAATCGTCATGCACAACAGACATTATACCATACAGTCTTTACAAGATCTTGATTAAGAATAGTGCTTGTCGAGATCGCTAGTGCGTTGCCCGTTACCATGGCCCAGAGGAGCTATCAACTGTCCACATGTGGAATCCTTTGCACACTAATGCCTCCAAGTTCACTTAATGAACCGCACTACACCTATCATACTCGCACTATGGTGTAATTCATCTCGTTAGTCAATCGTTAATTTCAACCAAATTGACGTACTTCTCAATGCATGTACAAGAACCAAAATTACGCAAATAACCTCACTATCAGTATTTCTAAATATAGTATGTCTCCACTTGACAATATTATTTCTCAACATGTCCGGGTCCACCACTTTAGCCCGATAGTAAACTTACTATTCCTTTTAGTCGCGTAAATATTTTATCGCATTTTCCCAATCGCGCCACCTTTTTCAAACATTTTCAAATCGCATAAGTATTTTTCAATGTTTTTAAAATCGCGTAGTGTTTTTAAACCATTTTCTCAATCGCGTAACGTTTTTAAATCTTTTTCTCAATCGCGTAGCTTAAAAATCATTATTTTAAATACACATAGGATATTTCAAATATTTTTCATCTACGTATAATATTTTCTTTATGTTCTAAATTATATTTTTAAACTTTCTCCATTATTTATTTACTTTTAATTTTATTGACAGTATTTCGTCTAGAAAATCTATTAAGTGGTATTTTCAATGTTTTCCTTTAAAAATTGCCTCTCTTAGTCATAATAAATATTTACACCTTAAAACTTGCTAACGTGCTTCAAAACCCAAAGGGTGAGCTCTACGTTAGTATTTTTCAAGTGTTCAATTTATTTTCTCATTCATACTTAATTTCTCTAATTAAGTTTATAATAAAAGTTCAGTTATTTGATTCTCCAAAATCCATTGAAATTGAGTTCTCTTTACATTAATTCCTTAGTCTACGCTTAGAAAATAATTTTGGATCAAAGGTATATCAAATGGCATGTTGACCGAAATTCAATGTATCTTTTGTAAATCATCTTTAAATTATTTTCCATCCTCTAAGTCATTGTAAAATTTATTTATTCAACTAAGTTAATTAATTAATGCTTTCGAAAATGGTTGAGAACATTTTGGTTCTCTTTGGAGTGATGAAGTCGTGAGCTTCTTTGTGTTCTTTGGAACACTCATGCAAATCCTCACATGTTATTCACATCTTACAATAACTATCATGCATCTATAAAACACATACCATATATTTTAAAGCTATAGACATGCTTGCAAACAAAATCAATCACAAATAGAAAAGACATTAAACAACCAAGTGAATAAATCCTTATGGATTCTTCACCACAAATACATCCATTTTCTCACCATCACACAAGGTTGATGAGATTAAATCTCCCTCTTACCTTAAGGGAAAACAAACTCCTTCTAGACTCCTCCTAGTGATTTTCGTGTAGCTCCCAAAGAAATCCTAACAAACTTAAACAATTTTAAAGAGTTATAAACTATGGTTGAAAAAGATAAACCATGGATCAATCATGGTTTAGAACTTCAAGAATCAAGTTAGAAATAAGAAACAAGGATTTTTACCTTGTAGGAAAGAAACTTCAAGGTTGTTTTCCAAGCTTCAAATGAATTATTTTGAAGAAACTCTCAAGATGAAAGATGCTTAGAATGGTGTTTGGATTTGAGAATGGTGTTAAATGAAAATTTAGAAGAGTGGAGGTGTAGGTTGGAGGTGTTGGCCATAAGCCTCTCAAGGAGAAACAATGGTGTTTTTGGTTCTTGAAAGAAAGAGAAGAGAGATTTTGGGTGATAGTAAAGATGAAGATGAAGATGAAGATGAAATGACTTAGTAAAAATGCTCACCTACCCCTCCTAATTCACTTGGCCACGGAGCTCCCTCAAAGGAGGTGGCCACCTTTGTTGACCATCCAAGGACTCCTAATGGCCTTAGATGTGTTCAAGGGTGGATCTTCAATGCTTTGCCTCCAAGCTTGCTTCCTATTGGTTTAGAAAATCAAGTCACCAAGCTTCTTGATCCTTCTTGAAAAGCCTTGGCCGAAATGCTCCAAGGGAGAGCAAACTAAGTTTTAGTTCACTTAGGCAATCTAATTAGACTTAGGTGCATCTAGTTAGGTTTCTTAGTTAATTGGCTAATCATCTAGTTACTTAGGGTAAGTAGCCATTTTCTTGACTTTACTAGAACCTTCTCTAACTAGAACTCTAATGAGTAGCTGACTAGATTTATTCCATTTAGTTACTACTTAAACACTTTAGATTAATGTAGTTAAGTTTAAGCTAACTTAGTTAGGTTTTTCTAGTTACTTACTAACTAGTCCAACCATTTTTGTTGACTACATCCTATTGGTTTAGAAGTTTTCAAGCCTTTTATGTTGACTAATTCCTATTGGCTTAGAAATAATTCAAGCCAGAAACGTTGACTGATTTACCAAGTATGGGTCCCACAGACTTTTCTGGGTCCATGGTCTTTTGGAGCAGAAGCTACTATTTTTAAGACAGTAGGTACTGTCCAATAAAATATTATTATAAAAATATAAAATATTTTTATTGCACAGTTAAATTCTAAAAATTAAAAGATTGATATACGTATTATTCAGAATTGGGTTTAGTAAGATCCCCCAACACCGAATAATCAGATAAAGATTTCTCCGACCCGAAAATTATTATTTTCTTGACTCGGAGTAAATCACACACAATGATCAAATACAGTCACGAAATAGTCAAATTAATTTTATAACACACAGAAAACACAAAACAATACATTGTGGACAATCTCATAATTTAATCAAAAGTTAGGGTGTTATAACTCTCCCCCACTAATAAAATTTTGTCCCCGAAATTTATCGTACCTCAGAAAAGTTGAGGGTATTGCTTCCTCATTTTGTCTTCCAGCTCCCATGTAGCATCTCCCATTACCTCATTCCATATTACTTTTCCCTCGAAGTTGCTTCACTCTCCTGTCCTATATCTTAACAAGAAGTGTTTTATATGTCAAATTATCTTTCAGTTGTACTTTATCGGGCTATATGACACGCGTTGGATCGGGGATATATTTTCTCAACTGAGACACATAGAATACATTATGTAGATTGGATAGAAAAGGTGGTAAAGCTATTTGGTAGGCTACGGGACCTATCCGACGACTGATTTTGTAAGGTCCAATGAATTTAGGAATGAGTTTTCTGGATTTGATAACCCTTCCGACACCAGTCGTAGGTGTTACTCGCAAAAACACATGCTCACCTTCCTCAAATTCAAGAGGTCTCCTGCGCTTATCAGCATAGCTTTTCTATCTGCTTTGAGTTGTCTTCATTTTCTCTTGAATCATTTTCACTTTCTCCGTAGTTTGTTGTACAAGATCAGTTCCAATGGTCATACTTTCTCCATCCTAATACCAACACAAAGGTGTTTGGCATCGTCGCCCATACAGTGCTTCATAGGGTGTCATCCCTATACTTGAGTGAAAACTATTGTTGTAGGTGAATTCTATCAAAGACAAGAATTCATCCCAACTCCCTTATTATTCCAACACACAAGTACGCAATAGATCTTCCAATGACTGAATTGTTCTCTCCATTTGACCATCAGTCTGCGGATGATAAGGAGAACTTAGATGTAACTTAGTCCCCATGGCTTCTTGCAAACTTTTCCAAAACCTCGATGTAAATCTTGGATCTCTATCAAAAATTATACTTGTGGGCACACCGTGAAGTCTAAAAATTTCACTAATGTACACCTGGGTTAATCATTCCAATGAATACTTGATATTGATCGGCAAGAAGTGCGTTGACTTCATAAGCCTATCAACTATAACCCATATAGAATCATGACCCTTCCTCGTTCTTGGCAATCCGGTAACAAAATCCATTGAAATACTATCCCATTTCCATTCTAGAATAGTTAAAGGTTGTAACATACAGGCAAGTCTTTGATGTTCCACTTTTGCCTTTTGACAAACAAGGCAAGATGCCATACGTTCCGCAACATCTCTCTTCATCCTTAGCCACCAAAACATCTGCTTTAAGTCTTGGTACATCTTAGTCATTCCCAGATGCATACTCAACCTACTAGTATGAGCTTCGTCCAAAATTGCTTGCTTAAGATCGGGATCATCAGGTATACAAATCCTTCCTTCAAATCTTAAAACCCCATCAGATCCTTCCTCAACCGTCGCTTTATGACCTTGCTTTAAATATTCTTTCTCATTCTACAAAAAATGGATCATCTTCCTGTCTCTCCTTGATTTCCTCTAGCAAGTCATTCAAAACAGTAACTTTGTTTAGATGAATCCTTCCTGGTGCCATTTCCACTGATAACCACAAATCTCTAAATTGATTTACCAACTCTTCCTCCTTTATCATCATGGTAGAAACACTGATCATTTTCCTACTTAAGGCATCCGCCACCACATTCGCCATTCTTGGATGGTATTGAAGTTAAAAATCGCAGTCCTTTAAAAACTCTAGCCACCGCATCTACCTCATGTTCAATTCCTTCTGATCAAACAAGTATTTCAAACTCTTATGATCACTGAAGACATTGAACGTGGCTCTATATAGAAAATGTCTCCACACTTTTAACGTAAAAACCACTGCAGCTAGCTCCAAATCGTGCGTTGGGTAGTTCCTCTCATGTACCTTTAACTGTCTTAAAGCATAGGCTACCACATTCCTGTTCTGTATCAACACACATCCTAACCCCTGGTAAGAAGCGTCACAATATACCTCGAAAGTCTCGCTAGGATCCAGCAAAATCAGTACTGGTGCAATTGTCAATCTCTTTTTCAACTCTTGGAAACTTGCTTCACATTCTTCTGTCCAAACGAAAGCTTAACTCTTCCTTGTGAGTTATGTAAGAGGTCCGACTATCTTGGAAAATCCTTCAATAAACTTTCGGTAATATCCAGCCAATACAACAAAACTTCGGATCTCAGTCACTATCTTATGCCATTCCCATTGCAAAATGGTTTCAACTTTCGATGGATCCACCATGTGGTGTCTCGGGGCCGATAAGGGCGGGGAGTGGACGCCAGTGTAAGAGAAGCACGTATAAGGAACGGCTCTTGGCAGGCTTCTAGGCGAAGGATCCCATGAATGAATTGAATACGCACCGGAATGAGAGAGATTCAGAGACTGTGCAGGTATGGGACTGCATAGTTGAGGATGGCTTAAAGGAATTGATTATGCGTAGCCATATCAACAAGTTGCAACTTCTTTTCGGGAGCCTAGAATATAAGAACTCCATGGTTAAGCGTGCTTGACCTGGAGCAATTGTGGGATGGGTGACTTCCTGGAAAATTTCCTAGGATGCGTGTGAGTGATGACAAAGTGCACTGAAAAGACCCGTGTTGGTTTGTGGAGACACTCGTCAATCCTGCAAGCAGTCCCGGGATGTTACACACCACAATCCCTACCTTGGAAATCACGTGACCCAGAAACTGAACTTCTCCCAACCAAAACTCACACTTTACCAACTTTGCATACAACTTCTTTTCTTTTAAAATTTGGAGAACTATACTGAGATGTTCAGCATGCTCTTCCTGATTTTGAGAGTAGATCAGAATGTCATTAATAAAAATAATGACAAATCTGTCTAGATATAGATGAAAGATCCTATTCATGTAATCCATGAATATAGCAGGAGCATTTGTCACTCCGAACAACATCACTTAATATTCATAATGCCCATAATAAGTTCGGAAAGTTGTCTTAGGTATATCCTCTACCTTAACACGAATCTGATGATAACCTGATCACAGATCTATCTTAGAGAAAATAGCCCCTCCTTTCAATTGGTCCATCAAATCGTCAATTCTTGGAAGTGGGCACTTATTCTTTATTGTGACCTTGTTCAGCTGGCAATAATCCACACAAAGACGAGAAGTTTCATCATTCTTCTTGACTAGCGGTACTGGTGCTCCCCACGGTGAAACACTAGGTCGCACAAATTGTTTCTCCAATAGTTCCTCCAATTGCTTCTTCAACTCTACCAATTTTGATGGCGACATTCGATACAGTGCAATCGAAATAGGACCTGCTCCTGGTACTAGATCGATAGAAAACTTAATCTCTCTTTCTAGTGGTAAACCGGGTACCTCATCGGGAAAAACCTCTAGAAACTCATTAACGACAGAAATAACGTTCACGTCTTTCTCACTCTTGACTTCTAAATAAGATAGCAACATGTATCCTTGAGCTCCATTCCTCAACAAGGATTTGACTTTGACGGTAGTTAAAAATCCAGAATTCTCATCCTTAGGAAAAACTATGGTTTTATTGGCACAATCTAATATAATATGGTTAGAAGATAACTAATCCATTCCTAATATTATATCTATTTCAACAAGAGGTAAGCAAATCAAGTTAACAGAAAAGACTCGATCATTTATGGTAATAGTGCAGTTCAAACATACTTTAGATGTAACAACTGGCTTGGCAGTTGGTGTAGAAACAATCAATTGAAAACTCAGAGAAGATGTAACACCCCAACTTTAGGATAAATGACTGTTGTGTCCTGAATTGTACTGTTTGTTATTTTTCTATATGATACAAAGTTTTATTTTACTGTCTGTGATTTTATTTGAACTTTTTATGTGATTTGCTCCGGGACAGGAAAATAATAATTTTCGGACCGGGAAAATCTTATTTTAATTATTCGGAGCGGGGGGATCTTACTAAACCCAATTCTGAATGATACTGTTATTAATCTTTTGATTTTTAGGATTTAACTGTGAAATAAAATAATTTTATATTATTATAATATTATTTTATTAGTCAGTATAAATAAATGATAGTGGACCCGAAAAATGTCTGTGGGACCCACTTTTGGATTGTAGGACCCACAAATGCCTTGCAGGACCTATGTTTAGGAAACTAGTAAACGTTTTTGGCTAGAGAAATTTCTAAACCAATAGGAAAAGAGTCAACAAAAGTGGTTAGACTAATTAGTTTAGAACTAGATGACCTAATCAAGTTAGATTAGAACTTAACTAAGTTAATATAAAAACTTGTTAAGTAACTAAATGATGGTAAATTAGTTAGCTATCTAGTTGGTTTCTAAGTTAATAAAAATCTATAAGTATCAAATTAACTAAGTTAACCTAAGTAACTAACTAGTTAGACAAGTAACTAGATTGTTTCACTTAAGTGTAACTAGATGGTTAAGGAGAAGAAAACTTGGTTACCTTTTTCCTTAGGGAATTCGGCCAAGCTAAGGTAAAGCAAGCCAAGAACTTTCAAGAACAAGCTTAGTTATTGCATGACTAGGTTTGCATGCACTAATGAGAGCTAAGCTTGGAGGCCAAGTGTTTATCCTAGCCATTGATCATTTCTAAGGCTTGGATGAAGCCACCAAAGTGGACACCTCCCTAAGTATAACACCCTTATGGGGATGTCACATATATAAAGAAAATAAAAGAAAGATAAATAAAATCTACCCAAGTTGTAAAATATTTAATTACATAGTAGTACGGGTTGAAAAATTCTTCTTGTTAAACAGAGTAGTATTAAATAAAATAACGCGAAAACACAAAATAAACAAACCAACATCTCACATAATATACATATGGTACTAGTTATAAGTTATACAAATAATTTACAACTATCCATATTTAAACTAAGTAAACAAAACAGTAAAAGGTCAAAATATACAAACGCAGACGCGCCCAAGTACACATCACAAATATCTAGCCCTCTGAAGGATCACTCTCAGATGAAACTTCAGGTGATAGATATCTAGGATGCCTCGACCCTCTACGAATATGAGTCCGTGCAGTCGACACGCTGCTAATCTCACTAAGCGCATCAAACATACCGCCCCAATGGCGCCTAAGAGATAGCGGTAACTCCACATGTAAGTACAACAAAGTAGAAAAGATCGGCACTCCATCAAACTCCGTACGTATGGTCACAGTCAGACGTCCTACGTACGTCACCAAATCTCTATCTTCTCGTAGACGTCAGGCTTCAGAGCCTCCGTGAAACTCCAATTGCACGAATCCAAAGAATCCTGGTAGCGTTATATCCACAAAATCAATCCAAAGGATATGGATGATCGGATGGTTCTTGATCGTAGAACTGATCTTCGGCTTGCTGCTCTTCCTCCTCTTCAGGATACTCACACTCAAGAGGCTGTTCCTCTTCCTCAAACTCTTTATCACATAATTTAAAATATACAGATAACACATACAAGAAAGAGGTAAGACAATCTAAATCATCACAAACATGGTAAATAAGAAAACGACAATACAATAGGTAAAATAGTTCATACAATATAGCATACTATAATAACATAAATCATAATAATACAAAACTCAATACAACAATAACATACAATGGTACAGATGAATAAAATGGTACAGATAATTAAAATGATACAGATAGATAAAATAGTGCAACTAAATAACATTAAAATGTATAAAACATAAATATATGAAATGTGACTCAACCATACTCCATGGAGCTAAAAATACAGACATCAGAGAGAACGACCCGCAAAATCTATTAGTACCGTCGACCGCCCAATAACTATTCCGCTATCTCACGTTGCGTCTATAGCCCACTGTAAAAAAAAGATGTAGTGGTGTAGCACACTGTCATACGTCGTGTCACTACAGGCTTGCACTAATAGACTTCACAAGATCTTGATTAAATATAGTGCGTGTCGAGTCCATTAGTGTGTTACCAGTTACCACGGCCCAGAGGAGCGACCAACTGTCCTCAAATGGAATAATCTGCACACTAATGTCTCCAAGTTCATTCAAGTTGAACCACACTACGCTTATCACACCGACAACATGATGTTATTCATCTCGTCAATCAATCCACCAATTATCAACCAAATTGGCACAACGCAATGCATGATAAAAATTCCAAATATGCCCTCACTGGCAAAAATTCCAAATATGCCCTCACTGGAAAAAATTACGAATATGCCCTCACTGGCAAATCGCATATATATACAGTACGTCCCACCTGACAGTACTGTTTCACAATCTGTCCAGGTCCACCAATTTGGCCCGACAGTAAAACTTGTTGTTTTCGTCAATCGCGTAGAAATTTTATCGCGTTTTCAAAATCTCATCGCTTTTACAAACGTTTTTAAATCGCGTACTATTTTTCAAACGTTTTCTCAATCGCGTAAGATTTTTAAATTATTTTCTTGTCTAAATTTCTTAAAATTACTGTTTAAATAAACAGAAATAATATTTAATACGTTTGAACTACGTAGAATATTTTTCATACCGTATAAATTATATTTGCTATCTTTTCTATCTTATTTGTCTGTTTTTAGCAAAAATTGACAGTATTTTGCTTAGAAAATGTATAACGATGATTTTCTAAGTTTTCCATAAAAATTTCTTTTATTTATATTATAACCATTTAATTACACTTTTGAAAACTACTAACGTGCTTCAAAATATAATATGAGCTCTACGTTAGAAATTTTACAAAAGCTACTGTATTTCCTTTTAACCATTAAAATCATTAGTTTTAACTTCTTAAACTTAATCTAATCAATTTATTTCTTCGAAAATCATTGTAGAAAAATTCCTTTTAACATATATTGCTTCTTTTTGATTGAAAATGGTTTGGAAATGATTTTAGAAATCATAAATCCTTGGCTTTGGCATGTTGGCCGAAATACTTAAAATTACCCTTTGATCTCTACATTCATTTTTCTCGCTCTAAACAATTTTGCATCTTGTTAATTTTCCAAGGTTAATTAAATCACACTCTTAGAAAATTGATGAGAACATTTTAGTTCTCCTTTTTGGTTGAGGCCGTGAGCCTTAGTGGTGTGTTCTTTGGAACACTCATGTAATCCTTGACATGTTGTTCACATCTTAAGATTTACACATGCATTTACTAACACATACAATATTTCAAAGCAGGTAGACATGCAAGTTAATACAAATCACAAATAGGAAAACTAATAACAAGCACACAAATGAATCCTTATGGATTCTACAATCATAAACAATTTCCATCTTCTTACCACCACCCAAGGATGATAAGATTTAAGTCTTCCTTTTACCTTAAATGAAGATAAATACTCTTGCATTCCTTTCTAGGGTTTTGGTTTTCACTCTCCAAGACACCTATCAAGCTTAAACAAAAATTCTACAAGTTATAATCATGAAAGAAAGCTTAAACCATGGATCAATCATGGCTTAGAACTTTGAAAAAGAATTTAGAAATGAAAAACAAAGAGTTTCACCTTCAAGGTAGAATCTTCAAAGTAGTTTTTCAAGCTCCAAATGATGGATTTTGCAAGAACTCTCAACTAGAGATGTTCTTAGAATTGTGTTTAGGTTTAGAAAAGTTGGTTAGAAGAAATTTTAGGTGGTTGGATGGTGAAGAATGGTATTTGGCCGAATGGTGCTTCAAGAACACAACAATGGAGTTTGGTATTTTTGGAAGAGAGAGAAGAGAGAAAATGTTAGGAAATTAAGTGATAATTACCCTTCCAAAAGGTGCATGGCCGTAGACTTCAAGGGCAAGGGAGGTGTCCATTTGGTTGGCTCCATCCAAGCCTTAGAAATGATCAATGGTGAGGATTAAGACTTGATCACCAAGCTTTGCTCTCATTGGTTAATCTAAGCCTAGTCACTAAGCCTTGTCACTAATTAAGCCTTGTCACATGCTTAGTCACATGCTCTTGAATGTTCCACCACTAATGATGTTTAATTAAGCTACTAATCCTATTAAGTTTTCACTAAACGTGGGTCCCGCAAAACATTTCTGGGTCCATTACCGCTTATTTGTACTGACTAATAAAATAATATTATAATAATATAAAATTATTTTATTTTACAGTTAAATCCTAAAAATTAAAAGATTACTAACCGTATCATTCAGAATTGGGTTTAGTAAGATCCCCCAGCTCCGAATAATTAAAATAAGATTTCCCCGGCCTGGAAAATATTATTTTCCTGTCCCAAAGCAAATCACATAAAAAGTTTAAATAAAATAACAGATAGTAATATAAAACAGTAATTCATACAAAAAATAACAGACAGTACAAAAAGGACATAACGGTTATTTATCCTAAAGTTGAAAAACATCAAACAGTACATTCGGGACTCAACGGTAATACCCCAAAAGTTTAGGATGTTACACTAAGAAGAGCTCCACGGTCATAAGCCATTAGGAAGCCAATTTTACTTCATTTTTCTATCTTTTAACTTAAGCTTTTCTCTCACCAAAAACAAGAAACACCATTGATGTTCCTTTGGAGGTCTATTCGGCCAAAACCCCTACGCCAATATCCATCCATCTAAAATTCTATCTACCTTACTTTTCTAAACCTAAATACCATTCTAAGACTATCTCTAGTTAGAGATTTCTTCAAAAAAATTCATCTTGAGCTTGGAAAACAACTTTGAAGATTTCTCCTTAAAGGTGAAATTTCTTGTTTTTCATTTCTAATCTCATTTCTAAGGTTCGAAGCCATGATTGATCCATGGTTTAAGTTATTCTTCTATGGTAGTAACTTGTAGAATTTATTTAAGCTTGATAGGTAATTTGGAGAGTGAACCCGAAATCACTAGGAAGGAGAGGAGAAGAGTTTGTCTTCATTTATGGTAAGAGGAAGACTTGAATCTTATCATCCTTGGGTGGTGATAAGAAAATGGATTTGTTTGTGATTGTAGAATCCATAAGGATTCATTTGTGTGTTTGTTGTAATAGCTTTCTTGATTGTGATTTGTATTGATATGCATGTCTACAAGCTTTGAATATATTGTATGTGTTAGAAATGCATGAATAATTAGTAGGATGTGAATAAAATGCAAGGTTTGTATGAGTGTTCCAAAGAGCACAAATCCAAGGCTCACGGCCTCAACACAAAATGGGAACCAAAATGTTCTCAACAAATTTTCTAAAAAAGTGATTTAATTGACTTAGGTAAATTGACAAGATAAAAATTGATTTAGAGTAAGAAAAATGAATCTATAAATCAAATGGTAAGTTATGGATTTTGGCCAACATGCCAAAGTCAAGTGTTTTTGGTTTCTAAAATTATTTTCAATCAAGGTAAAGTAATAATACCCAAAAGGAATTTTATTACAATGAGTTTTGAAGAATAAAAATAATTAGATTAAGTTTAAGAAGCTAAAACTAAGGATTTTACTGTTTAAGAGAAAATACAGTAGCTTTTATAAAATTTCTAACGTAGAGCTCATTTTATGTTTTGAAGCACGTTGGTAGTTTTCAAAAGTGTAATTAAATGGTTATGATATAAACAAAAGAATTTTTAACAGAAAACCTAGAAAACCATTGTTATAGATTTTCTAAGCAAAATACTGTCAATTTTTGTTAAAAATGGACAAATAAGATAAAAAAGATATCCAATATATTGTATACGGTATGAAAAATATCCTACGTAGTTCAAAACATATTAAATATTATTTCTGTATATTTAAATAGTGATTTTTAAGGAATTCGGACAAGAAAATAATTTAAAAATCTTACGCGATTGAGAAAACGATTTAAAAATAGTACGCGATTTCAAAAACAGTAAAATATATTTACGCGATTTAAAAATGTTTATAAAAACGATGAAATTGTGAAAATGCGATAAAATTTCTACGCGATTGACGAAAATAGTAAGTTTTACTGTCGGGCCAAAGTGGTGGACCCGGACAGATTGTGAAATAGTACTGTCAAGTGGGACGTGCTGTATATTGGAGTTTTGCCATAGAGGATATTTTCGTAAATATGGGTACTAATACCATTGAGTTGTGCCAATTTGATTGATAATTGGTGATTTGATTGACGAGACGAATTACACTGTGTTGTCAGTGTGATAAGCGTATTGTGGTTCATTTCTTCGTATGGACTTGGAGGCATTAGTGTGCGGATTATCCCACATGTGGACAGTTGGTCGCTCCTCTGGGCCGTGGTAACTGGCTACACACTAGTGATCTCGACACACACTATACTTAATCGAGATCTTGTAAGGACTATTTTAGTACAATGCCTGTAGTTACACGATGTTTGGACTGTGTACTACACCATGATGTTTTGGACAGTGGGCTATAGACACAACGTGAGACAGTGCAATAGTTGGTTGGGCAGCCTAAGGTACTAATAGAACTTGCAGGTCATTCTCTCTGATGTCTGTGTTTTAGCTCCATGGAGTAGGATTGAGTCATATTGCATACGAGTATGTGTTATACATTATAACATTATTATCTGCAATATTTTATCTATTTGTGATATTATATGATGCTGTTGCATTTAATTTCTGTGTTATATTAGATTATTGTTTATGCTGTTATGGTATGCTATATTGTATGGACTGTTATATTTGTTGTATTGGAGTTTTCTTATTTACCATGTTTGTGGTGATATAGATTATCTTACCTCTTTGTATGTACTGTTTATGTATTTTAAATTATGTTGTAAAAGAGTTTGAGGAAGAGGAACAACCTCTTGATTTTGTATACCCTGAGGACGAGGAACAACAACAAGCCGAGGATCAGTTCGACGACCAAGAACCATCCGATCATCCATATCCATTGGACTGATTGTGTGAGTATGGCGCTGCCGGGATTCTTCGGTTTTGTGAAACTTGAGTTTCACGGAGGATCAGAAGCCTGGCAACTGCGGGAGGACAGAGATTTGGTGACTTACGTAGGGCGTCTGACTGTGACCATACGTACAGAGTTTGATGGAGAGCCCATCTTTTCTACTACATTGTATTTACATGTGGAGTTGTCGCTGTCTCTTAGGCGTCATTGGGGTGGTATATTTGATGCGCCTAGTGAGATTAGTAGTGTGTCGACTGCACGGACCCATGTCCGTAGAGCATCGAGGCATCCTGGATACCTATCACCTGAAGTTTCATCCGAGAGTGATCCTTCAGAGGGTTAGGAATTTGGGATGTGCACTTGGGCACTTTTTGGATGTTATGTATTATATTAACTCTTTATAGCTTTGTTTAAATATTTTGTAGTTGTATATTATTTGTACTACTTAAAACAAAATCATATGTATATTATGTGTGATGACAATTTGTTTATTTTATGTTCCGTGTTATTTTATTTCGTAATATTCTGTTTAACAAGAAAAATTTTACAACCCGTATTACTATGTAACGAATGTTTTACAACTTGGGTAGAATTTTATTTATCTTTATTTTATTTTATTCATAAATATGACATTCCCACAAGGGTGTTACAGAAGACACAGACAATTTCAACCGATCCACACAGTCATATGCAATAAATGAATGCGTTGCACCCGAATCATATAGTACAGTCAAAAGATTACCTTCAATGACACCTTCCCCCTGAATAAGATCTTCGGATTGGGAAGCTTCAGCTCCGTTCATCGTGTATACTCACCCTCCAGATCGCGACTGAGTAGCACGAACATTACTCATAGCTGGCTTATATGCCTTTCCTTGAACTTACGGTCTAGGGTTGGGTTTCTCGGTTGATTGCAATCCCTAAAAACATGTCCAGGTTTTCTGTAGTTGAAACAGATTGTCCCCTTGGTTGAACAATCTCTAGATATGTGGCCACTCTTTCCACATTTAAAGCATCTTGGCATAAACGCCACATTTTGACTAGTTTTGTTGCCGCTAGGACTTCCCCCAAAAGATGGACGTTGGGCCTGACTTCCCGGTGGTCTCGAATATGGTTTGCGTTGAAACCGGCTATTGTTGTTGTTGCCTCCTCTTTGGAACCTAGTCGGTCCAAAGTTACGACTTCTTGGGTCTTGTGACGGCTCCAACTCCTCAAGTCGTCGACATGTATCCATCAAAGCAGGAAATTGGTTCATCCTTATGGGTAGCACTCCTCGTTTCAACTCTACCCTCAGCCTTCCTCAAACTTACGGCATTTCCACGCCTCATCAAGTTGAATTTGGAAATACCTTGAGAACTGTGACAAGCTCTCAAATTTGGCAGCATACTCACCAACGGTCATATTGCCTTGTCGTAAACCAAGAAATTCTATTTCCTTGGCATGTCGGGCACTAGTAGGAAAGTACTTCTCTAGAAATACTTCGTTGAATACCTCCCAGGTAATTTTAGTTCCCTCAGCTTGTAGTAATCGCCAAGTTCCTCTCCATCAGTTCTTATCATTCCCTCTCAACATAAACGTAGCGTACGTCACCTTCTGATCATCGGCGCACTCCATTCCTTTAAATATCTTCTCTAAGTCTTGGATCCAAAGACTAGCCTTCTCTGGATCAAATTTGCCCCTGAACTGCGGCGGGTTGTTACGCCTAAACTCAAACAAGTTCAGAGCATCAGCTGTCGCATCTTGTTGTTAGGCTGCTCATTGATTTTGTTGGGTAATTACCTCTGCCATGACCTGCATAGCCTCAACAGCTACAGTCATTGGATCAACATTACGTTCCATGTTTGCACGCGTTCTTCTACCACCAAACATCTTCTTTCTTAAATCAAACAAACAAGACAAAGCAAAGTTAGATGTAACCTTCTGGAAAAAAAACCGCAGAGAATCACACAACATAAGCAAAAACAGACCCAACCATAACCCCAAAAGACTCTAACTTGGGCTCTAATACCAACTAATGTAACCCCCTACTGGGGATGTCACATTTCCAAATAATTATAATAAACATTACCCAAGTTATAAAATGTTTAGTACATATTTAATAGTATGAGTTGTAAAATTTTTCTTTTTATACATTATATCATTAATTAAAATAAACAGTACATGAAATAAAACAAACTATTAAATACACACCATAATATACATATGATTTTGTCTTAAGTATACAAATAATTTACACACTACAAATATTTAATAAAACAGTAAAAAGTTTGACATTACTCGAAATATAAACTAGCCCAAATACACATCTAGGAATTCTAATCCTCCTCAGATGGATCGTCGGATGACAGAAATTCCGGATGTCTCGCAGCTCTACGGACAGGAGTTCGTGCTGTCGATACACTACTAAGCTCACTGGGGGCATAAAAATGTCCACCCCAATAAAGCCTAATAGTCAAAGGCATATCTAGATGTAAATAAAAAGTATTAGAAAACATCAGAGCTCCATTAAATTCCCCATGGAGGGACACTGTCAGACACCCCACATAAACAACCGACTTTCTATCAGCTCGTAGACGCCAGGCCTCAGAGCCTCCATGAAACTCAAGTTTCAAAAATCCCAAAAACTAAGACAAAGCCATGACCACTAAATCAATCCAAATGGTAAGGATGATCTAGAGGCTCTCCTTCCTCAAACTGGTTGCTCGGATGTTGCTCCTCCAAATACTGACAACCTAGAGGCTGCTCCTCTTCCTCTTCCTTAAGCTCTTTACAGAACATAAATAATAATACAGAAAATGCATACAAAGAGGTGAGACAATCTAAATCATTACCAGCATGGCAGTACAGAAAATGATAGTAAATACAGATATCACAATTGATACGATAATCCATATTATCATATCATACATAATATCTCAAATTACTATAAACAATCCCATTATGATGCAGACCATATATGCAAATGTACACAGACTCGTTCATACTCCACGGAGCTAAACACGAACATTAAAGATAATGATCCGAAAGACCTGTCCGTACCTCAGGCTGCCCCAACCAAGTATTACATAGTCAATTGTTGTGTAAACATTACACAGTCAAATCGTAGTGTAAGTAGTACACAGTCAAATTGTCATACATAATAGACATTGTACCAGACAGTCTTTACAAGATCATGATTAAGAATAGTGCTTGTCAAGATCGCTAGTGTGTTGCCCATTACCACGACCAAGATAAGCTACCAACTATCCACATGTGGAATCCTCCGCACACTAACGCCTCCAAGTTCACTCAATGAACTGCACTACGCCTATCACACTCGCACTACGGTGTAATTCATCTCATCAGTCAATCGCCAATTTCAACAAAATTGACATACTTCTCAATGCATGTACAGGAACCAAAATTACACAAATAACCTCACTATCAGTATTTCCAAATATAGTATATCTCTACTTGACAGTACTATTTCTCAACATGTCCAGGTCCACCACTTTAGCTCGACAGTAAACTTACTGTTCCTTTTAGTCGTGTAAATATTTTATCGTATTTTCACAATCGTGTCACCTTTTTCAAATGTTTTGAAATCGCGTAAGTAGTTTTCAATGTTTTTAAAATTGCGTAGTGTTTTTAAACCATTTTCTCAATCGTGTAACATTTTTAAATCATTTTCTCAATTGTGTAGCTTAAAAGTCATTATTTTAAATACGCGTAGGATATTTCAAATATTTTTCAATTACGTATAATATTTTCTTTACGTTCTAAATTATATTTTTAAACTTTCTCCATTATTTATTTATTATTAATTTTATTGACAACATTTCGTCTAGAAAATTCATTAAGTGGTATTTAACGTTTTCCTTTAAAAATTACCTCTCTTAGTCATAATAAATATTTGCACCTTGAAACTTACTAACACGCTTCAAAACTCAAAGGGTTAGCTCTACGTTAGTATTTTTTAAGTGTTTAATTTATTTTCTCATTCATACTTAATTTCTCTAATTAAGTTTATAATAAAAGTTCATTTATTTGATTCTCCAAAATCCATTGAAATTGAGTTCTCTTTAAATTAATTCCTTAGTCTACACTTAGAAAATAATTTTGGATCAAATGTATATCAAATAGCATGTTGGCCGAAATTCAATGTATCCTTTATAAATCACCTTTAAATTATTTTCCATCCTCTAAGTCATTGTAAAATTTATTTATTCAACTAAGTTAATTAATTCATGCTTTCGATGAAGCCGTGAGCTTCTTTGTGTTCTTTGGAACACTCATGCAAATCCTCACATGTTATTCACATCCTACAATAGCTATCATGTATCTATAAAACACATACCATATATTTTAAAGCTATAGACATGCTTGCAAACAAAATCAATCACAAATAGAAAAGACATTAAACAACCAAGTGAATGAATCCTTATGGATTCTTCACCACAAATACATCCATTTTCTCACCACCACACAAGGTTGATGAGACTAAATTTCCCTCTTACCTTAAGGGAAGACAAACTCCTTCTAGACTCCTCCTCGTGATTTTCGTGTAGCTCCCAAAGAAACCCTAACAAACTTAACCAATTTTAAAGAGTTATAAACTATGGTTGAAAAAGATAAACCATGGATCAATCATGGTTTAGAACTTCAAGAATCAAGTTAGAAATAAGAAACAAGGATTTTTACCTTGTAGGAAAGAACTTTAAGGTTTTTTTCCAAGCTTCAAATGAATTATTTTGAAGAAACTCTCAAGATGAAAGATGCTTAGAATAGTGTTTGGATTTGAGAAGTGGTGTTAGATGAAAATTAAGAAGAGTGGAGGTGTAGGTTGGAGGTGTTGGCCGTGAGCCTCTCAAGGAGAAACAATGGTGTTTTTGGTTCTTGAAAGAAAGAGAAGAGAGATTTTGGGTATAGTAAAGATGAAGATGAAATGACTTAGGAAAAATGCTCTCCTACCCCTCCTAATTCACTTGGCTTGGAGCTCCCTCAAAGGAGGTGGCCACCTTTGTTGACCATCCAAGGACTCCTAATGGCCTTAGATGTGTTCAAGGGTGGATCTTCAATGCTTTGCCTCCAAGCTTGCTTCCTATTGGTTAAGAAAATCAAGTCGCCAAGCTTCTTGATCCTTCTTGAAAAGCCTTGGCCGAAATGCTCCAAGGGAGAGCAAACTAAGTTTTAGTTCACTTAGGAAATCTAATTAGACTTAGGTGCATCTAGTTAGGTTTCTTAGTTAATTAGTTAATCATCTAGTTACTTAGGGTAAGTAGCCATCTTCTTGACTTTACTAGAACCTTCTCTAACTAGAACTCTAATGAGTAGTTGACTAGGTTTATTCCATTTAGTTACTACTTAGACACTTTAGATTAACTTAGTTAAGTTTAAGCTAACTTAGTTAGGTTTGCCTAGTTACTTACTAACTAGTCCAACCATTTTTGTTGACTACATCCTATTGGTTTAGAAATTTTCAAGCCTTTTATGTTGACTAATTCCTATTGGCTTAGAAATAATTCAAGCCAGAAACGTTGACTGATTTACTAAGTGTGGGTCCTACATACTTTTCCGGGTCCATGGTATTTTGGAGCAGAAGCTACTGTTTTTAAGACAGTAGGTACTGTAACACCCCAATTTTAAGAAAAATGTCCCGAATGTTCTGTTTGCTGTTTTTCAAGCTTTTGTGTAAATGACTGTTATGTCCCTATTTTACTGTTTCTTATTTTTTTGTATGAAATACAAATATGTTTTACAGGCTAAAATTTTATTTAATCGTTTTACGTATTTTGCTTCGAGACGGTAAAATAAAAATTTTCTCGAGCTACTGTTTTAATTTTTTCGGGTGATATACGAGACAATTAATACCGTCTGTAATTTTATTTGAACGTTTTGGATGATTTGCTTCGTCATGGGAAAAAATGGAAAAATGACCGTTATGTCCCGATTGTATCTTGTTTTTAATTTTTCTATATGTTACTGAGTGCTTAATATTCTTGTCTGTGATTTTATTTGGACTTTTTGTGCGATTTGCTCGGGGACAGGAAAATAATATTTTTAATGGGGAAATCTTGTTTTAATTATTCAGACTGGGGGATCTTACTAAACCCAATTCTGAATGAGACGATAATTAATCTTTTAATTTTTAGGATTTAACTGTCCAATAAAACAATTTTGTGTATTATTTTATTAGTCAGTATAATTAGATGACAGTAGACCCGAAAATGTTTTGCGGGACCCACGTTTAGCTAATATAATTAACTTAGTAGCTTAATTAAGCATCATTAGTGAAGGAATTCTCTAGAACAAGTGACTAAGCTTGATGACTAGGTTAATTAGTGACTAAGCATGGTGACTAAGGCTAATGACAAGGCAATGATGAACCAATGGGAGCCAAGCTTGCTAACCAAGTTTTGATCTTAACCTTTGATGCATTCTAAGGCTTGGATGAAGCCAAATCCATGACACCTTGCATGGCATTGAAGGCTACGGCCAAGCCATCCTTGGAAGACCAAAAATCACTTTGTCTTCAAGCATTTTCTCTCTTCTCTCTCTTCCAAAAACCCTAAACACCATTGATGTTTTCTTGAAGCTCCATTCGGCCAAACACATTTCCATACCATCCAACCACCCTAAATTTCATCCAACCAAGTTTTCTAAACCTAAACACAATTTTAAGAACATCTCTAGTTGGGAGTTCTTGCAAAATCCTTCATTTGAAGCTTGAAAACCTACTTGGAAGATTTAACCAAGAAGGTGAAATTCCTAGTTTTTCTTTTCTAAACTCTTTTTCAAAGTTCTAAGCCATGATTTCTCCATGGTTTAAGCTCTCTTTCTATGGTTAGTAACTTGTAGATTTTTGTTTAAGTTTGTTAGGTGACTTGAAGGAGAAAACCGAATCATAAGGAAAGGTGTGAAAGAGTTTTAGTCTTCATTTAAGGTAAGAGGAAGACTAATCTTATCATCTATGGATGGTGGTAAGAAGATGGAGTGTGATTTTTGTGATTGTAGAATCCATAAGGATTCATTTGTGTGATTGTTAGTAGCTTGTTTATATGTTTGTGTATTTGTTAGTAGCTTTCCTATTTGATATTTGTAATAATTTGCATGTCTACAAGCTTTGATTGCATGTCTACAAGCTTTGATTTAGGTTATATGTGTTAGAAATATATTGCATGTGTTAGAAATGTATGATAATTTATAGGATGTGAATAATATGTCAAGGATTGCATGAGTGTTCCAAAGAACACAAACCTTGAGGCTTACGGCCATGACCAAAATGGAGAACCAAAATGTTCTCTTAATTTTCCTAAAATGAGATTTAATTAACCTAGGAACATTAACAAGGTATCACATTGTTTAGATTAAGGAAAATGAATTTAGAAATCAGACATAATTTTATGTTTAGGCCAACATGCCAAACCACTTATATATGATTTCTAAGATCAATTCCAAACCTTTTCCAATCAAAATAATGCAATATTTATTAAAAAGGAATTTTTTTTAAAAGGAGTTTTAAAGAAATTAATTGATTAGAATTAAGTGTCTTGAATTAAAACTATTGATTTTATTGTTAGAAATGAAATACGAGTAACTTTTGAGAATTTCTAACATATGGCTCATGCTGTATTTTGAAGCATGTTAGTAGTTTTCAAAAGGATTAATTATATGGTTTAAAAATTAAATAAACAGAATTTTTATGAAAAAATTAGGAAATCATTTATATAAATTTTCTAAACAAAATACTATCAATTTTTAGTAAAAACGGGCAATTAAGATAGAAAAGATGTCCAAAAGACAGTATACGGTATGAAAAATATTTTACGTAGTTTAAACGTATTATTTATTATTTTTGTTTATTTAAACAGTAATTTTTAAGGGATTTGGACCAGAAAATGATTTAAAAACCTTACGCGATTGAGAAAAAGTATTAAAAACTCTACGCGATTTTAAAAATAGAAAAATAAATTTACGCGATTTAAAAAACGTTTGTAAAAATGACGAGATTGTGAAAACGCGATAAAATTTCTACGCGATTGACCAAAACGGAACTTTCTATTTTTTTTTCTCTTTTCTGCTGTCGGGCTATGAGGTGAACCCGTACAGGCTTTGGAACAGTATTTGTCCGGTGGGACTTACTGTATCTTTTTATCTTTGAGGATATCTTAGTTATGCCAGTTTTTGGTAGATTGGTTGACGAGGTGAATCACATCGTGTTGTCGATGCGATAAACGTAGTGTGGTTCATTGTCTTTATGAACTTGGAGACGTTAGTGTACGGGATCCCATATATGGACAGTCGGTCGCTCCGCTGGGCCGTGGTAACCGATAGCACACTAATGAACTCGACACGCACTATTTTTAATCGAGATTTCGTAAAATCTAATAGTACATTGCCTGTAGTGCCACAATGTGAGACCGTGAACTACACCATGCTTTGGATGATGGATTCCATATGACTTGGGGCTATAGACGCAAAGTGTGACAGCGCAATAGTTTAGTTGGGCAACCGTGGTACTAATAGATTTTGCGAGTCATTCTCTCTCTGATATCTGTTTGTGTTTAGCTCCATGGAGTAGGATTGTGTCATGTTGCATTTAATTATATCTTGAACATTATTTATTTTATCTGTTTATTTATTTATTTGGTTATTGATTCTGAGAAATTGTCTGTTTCTGAAATTATTTTATTTGTGATGTTATATTGTATGTGTTATTGTTTTATCTGTGAAATCATGTGTTGTTATGATAATTAGATTTTTACACTATATTTGTTATTAAATTACTGTTATAGCTTTTCATATTGCATGAACTGTATATCTGTTGTTTGTCGTTTTCTTATTTGCCATGTGTGTGATGATTTTAGATTGTCTTACCTCTTTCTTTATTGTATGTGTTTTCTGTATATTTACTTTACGTGGTAAAAAGTTTGAGGAAGAGGATCAGCCTCTTGAGATTCTGTATCCTGAAGAAGAAGAAGAGCAGCAAGCCGAAGATCAGTACGACGACCAAGAACCATCTGATCATCCATACCCATTGGACTGATTAGTTTGGATATGGCGGTGCCAGGATTTTTGGGGTTTGTGACACTCGAGTTTCACGGTGGATCGTTAGCTTGGCATATGCGAGGAGACAGAGACTCCGTGACGTATGTGGGACGGCTGACTGTGTCCCTACGTCATAGGTTCGATGAAGAGCCAGTCATGACGACTACTGTGTTTCTGCACTTAGAGTTACCTTTATCCATTAGGCGTCATTGGGGTGGTGTATCCACTGAGCCTAGTGAGATGACACTCGTATCGACTACGCGGTCTCATGTCCGCCGAGTGTCGAGGCATCCTGGATATTTATCTTCTGATGAGTTTCCTGAGAGTGATCCATCAGAGGATTAAATATTTATGATGTATTTTTGGGCGCGTCGCGTATGTATATATTGACTCTTTCTTGTTTTTTTTCTTTCTTGTTTCGTTTAAATATTTGTAGTTATAGTTGTAAATTATTTGTATAACTTATAACTTGGACCATATGTATATTATGAGTGATGTTGTTACGTTTACTTTATATTTTTGCATTATTTTATTTAATAAAATTCGTTTAACAGAATTATTTTACAACCCATATTAATACGTAATAAATGTTTTACAACTTGGGTAGATTTTATTTATTTCTTTTTATATATGTGACATCCCCACAAGGGTGTTACAGGTACTGTCCAATAAAATAATATTATAAAAATATAAAATATTTTTATTGCACAGTTAAATTCTAAAAATTAAAAAATTAATACACGTATTATTCAAAATTGGGTTTAGTAAGATCCCCTAACCCCGAATAATCAGATAAATATTTCTCCAGCCCTAAAATTATTATTTTCTTGACTCTGAGTAAATCACACAATGATCAAATACAGTCACGAAACAGTCAAATTAATTTTATAACACTTAGAAAACACAAAACAGTACATTGTGGACAATCTCGTAATTTAATCAAAAGTTGGGGTGTTACATTACCCAATGAGCATAAGCTACTACTCACAAGTCAGTAGGTATTATCCAACAGATAATAAAATACAAAATATTTTTATTTCACAGCTAAAAATTATAAGATCGAGACACGTATCTCTCTAATTCATGTTAAAGTAAGCTCCCCCAACTCTGAATAAATCAGCGATGATTTTTCTCGGCCCAAAAATTATTATTTTCCTTACTCGGAATAAATCACACATAACGATCAAAAACAGTCACAAAATAGTTAAAATAAATTTATAGCACATAGAAATCATAAAACAGTACAATTAGACATTTACTGTAAAATGAAAAATTTTGGGGTGTTACAACTCTCCCCCACTAAAAAGAATTTCATCCTCGAAATTTATCATACCTTAGAACAATTGAGAATATTGTTCCCACATCTTGTCATCCAACTCCCATGTAGCATCTCCTGCCGTTTCATTCCAGATCACTTTTACTAATGGAATATCCTTCCCTCTGAGCTGCTTCACCCTCTTGTCTTCAATCTTAACAGGAAGTGTCTCGTACGTCAAATTTTCTTTTAATTGTACCTCATCAGGCTGGATAACATATGTTGGATCGGGAATATACTTTCTTAATTGGGACACATGGAAAACATTATGAAGGTTGGAGAGAAAATGCGATAAAGCTATTTGGTGTGCGACTGGACCTATCCGACAAATAATTTGATAAGGTCCAATGAATTTAGGAGTGAGTTTTTTAGATTTTATAACCCTTCTGACACCAGTCGTGGGTGTGACTCGCAAACGGACATGCTCACCTTCCTCAAATTCAAGAGATCTTCTTCTTTTATCAACATAGCTTTTTTGTCTACTCTGAGTTGCCCTCATTTTCTCTTGAATCATTTTCACCTCCTCAGTCGTTTGTTGTACCATTTCAGGTCCTATGGTCATACTCTCACCATCTTGATACCAACATAAAGGGGTTCGACATCGTTGTCCGTATAGCACTTCATAAGGTGTCATCCCTATACTTGAGTGAAAACTGTTGTTGTAAATGAATTCTACCAAAGGCAAGAATTCATCCCAACTACCTTTTTGTTCTAACACGCAAGCCCTTAGCAGATCCTCCAATAATTGTATAGTCTTCTCTGTTTGACTATCAGTCTGCGAATGGTAGGTAGAACTCAAACGAAGTTTAGTCCCCATTGCTTCACCAACGTACTTGGGTCAACTTCTTCATTGAATACCTGATATTGATTGGCAAGAAGTGAGCAGACTTCGTAAGCCAATCTACAACAACCCATATAGAAATGTCCTTTTCTAGTCCTTAGTAATCCCGTAACAAAATCCATTGCAATACTATCACATTTCCATTCTGGAATAGTTAGGTGTTACAACATACCCGCTGGTCTCTAATGTTCAACCTTTGCCTTTTGTAAATGCCCCCTTTCCTCTCCCCACGAAGAAGGAGGATGTCACACTTTAATAACTATGAAATAGAACAATTACACTGACTCATTGCTATTTAACCCAAGTTATAAAATCATTCATTAAAATAATAATCAGAGTTGTAGAAATTTATTATTTTTTTCCTTTCCTTCTTTTACTTTGCGGATAACAAAAAAATTAAATAAAACAACAAATCATGGAAATTTGAATAAACTTATATACCATATATATATATACATATATATATATATATATACTTATATATATATATATATATAATATATATATATACTTATATATATATATATATATATATATATATATATATATATATATATGTATGTATGTATGTATGTATGTATGTATGTATATATGTATGTATGTATATATGTATGTATGTATATATGTATATATATTGGTTCGTGAGAAATTACATAAATATGTACTCAAAATAATTACAAAAGATTAGCGCTCAAATACATATGCGCACTCAAAATTGTACAAATGATCATGACAGACTGACTAGCAAAAAGACACGACCAACCCAAGTCTTACATACCAAAGTCATAGGATCCTCCTCTGGGTCCTCCTTCGATTCATCGTAAGATATGATCACGGCAGGATGTGCACCCTGACGGACAGGAGTCCTCCCAGAAGACACAACATTGTCCTTCTGAGGGGTATAGTGGAAGACACAACACTGTCCTCCTGAGGGGTGTAGGGGAAATTACTCCACCACTCCCTGACTAGCATGTTAAACTCTATGTGTACTGACACAGAAAAAGATACAACAGGGGTCCCCAAATGATCCCCCCTAAAAGACACAGTTATCGCCCCAGCATAAGTGATCCTCTCAGTGTCCAAGTTGACCCTCGAAGTGTCTGCGCCATCATGAAATTTCACATAGACATAACCCAAAATACGCAGCCTTGACATCATCTTGGTATAGCAGATAATACAAATCAAAGAGGGGGTAGTTCCTTTTCAATTCCTTCTCGGTCTTTAATCAATCAGAACATACAGTAAAATAACACAACACAACTAAGATGTGAGAAATCTGACATCATTACCAATAGGCAGTGTAGAGACAGTACGAACAGAAATACGGTCCAAATACAAGAATCAACAGCATCAAATATCAAAAGTAGGGATAACATTAGTAATCTAATAATTCAATAAGTCATTCAATATCAGATAATCAAACATATATGAAATGTCATGAGGGTATGCAGACCCAGTATGCATGCACACAATGTACTTAGTTCCTACTCCATGCAGCTAGACAAATATTTCAGAGAGAATGATTTGGAGACATGTCTGTATCTCGTCAGCCTGAAATTAAGTGCTTTCAATTAAATCAATATGCTTGCACAACAAGGCTTTATGCAAGACATTCTATGCCAGATCCTGATTGGGGTGAGTGTCTCGATCTGGATCATTGGTGTGTTTGCATTGGTCTGGTCCATGGCACAAGGGAGCTACCAGTTGGCCATTGTGGAAAACCCACACCCCGACGGCCCCAAGGTGAACAAAGACCTACACTAGGCCCATCACACCCGCACGAAGGTGTAATTCAACTCGTAGGCCCATACACCTTAACAACGGTCCACATGACTTTACAAAATATGATGAATGCCTCAATGCACACATACATACATAATCACCAATGTCATGAAATTCATAATCATAAACCATCATAGGTCATAATAATCATTAACAGATCAAGGTTCCATTTATGGGTGCTATAATAGAATTATCGTTCACTCTCAATTACATAGACTTCTATTATCACTTCATTATAAGAATCACCTTAATAAGCTCTCTTGCTTTCTTTCATTAATACTCCTTTCTCTAGTTCGATTAGTGCTTATCTTTATTATCAATAAAGTTTATTTAATTAAAAGTCTTATGATTCACAAACCTCACTTACACTTATTTTCTTTCAAATACCAAAGTTTATCATAGTTTTATGTTAAGGTTCTATTTCTTTTATTTTTCCATCTTATGAATTCCCAATTTATTATCTAGTCACTTAGCTATTCAAGTTTCACTTTTATTACAAATTTTCCTCTTGATTACCCTAGATGACCGCGAGCCCTAAGTTCACGAGACTCAATATTCATCTTCTTAATCCATTGTTTTAATTCCTCAATCAATTCATTTTCCACTTAAACTTCTAAGTTCCCATTTACCACCAATTTAATCGCACTTTTCTTAGTTTTCCTCCTCTTAGTCGTGACCTAACCTAAGGTCTCAAGGCTCCAAAATTTTTATTATTTCATCAATTAGTTCATCAAGTTCCATGTTTATACAAAGATTTCATTTTGGTTCCCCATTTAAGGCCACAAGGTCATAAGCTTCACCTCCAAAGGACAAAGTGTTCTTCGTCATCCACACATAGATCTAACCATACAACAATCACAATCCATCAACAACACATAAGATCACAACATTAACAATAACACCATACAAATCACGTAGTTATAAATCATTGAAAAACAACCAATCAAGAGCAGAAATTGTTGTGACCGTAAATCCGCAAGCGCACGGGTCGACAAGTAATATAAAGGAGAGTTAGAGTATCGTGTCCCAAAGGATTGAATAATTTAGAAGAATGTTACACTTAACTAATATTCACAAATTTTTATCCAAGCAAACGAAAGAGAGTGGGTTGCAATTTAAGTAACAACTTAAAGGAAACAAAATAAGAAAACACTAAACACCAATTTCACAAGAGAAGATGAGAATGATTAAAGCCTAGGGGTCCCTATTCACTTGCTACTTCAATGATTAATTGCAATTAACAAGCACCTATCAATGAATTGATATATGTTGGCTAATAATCATCAATAGATAAGAGCCTATGTCTAGGACAATTATCCATGTGAAACCTAGCTATTCCACTATGTGTCCATGTGAAGCAACATAAGAATCACTCATTGAGGCCAATTATCAAACACTTGCCATGCATGACCAAAGGGTATGTGTCCATCCCCTTAGTTAAACATACATTAACCATACCATATCCATATTCACAACACCCTATTTCTAGTTCAATTGGAATATTAAAAATCATGCAATTGATGGCCAATCAACAACAAGCATTAAGCAAAGATATGGATGAACAAAACCAATTTCATTGAAAGGATACTCAACTAATTACAAATTAATCAAATTCATAGCAAGATTCTAGAGAGCCCCTAGATTAAAGTTTAGTTACACATTATCAAGGAGAAGAAAACAAATGTAATCAAATGATTCATCAAGTTACAAATCAAGAGAAAAAGGGGAAAGAATGAACAAAAAAATGGAGAGATTCCAAGCTTAATCTTCCTCCTTCTTCTTGATTCTTCCTTTAGTCACCTTCAATCCAAGTGTGATCTTTCTCCTCTCACTTGCTCTCTGGAATTCGTGGTTAGGTTAGAACTGAAGATCCCCTTAATCCTCCCAAAAATCAGAATATAAGGGTAAAATTTGTGTGCCAGGATTTTACTCACGCCTAGGCGTGTATTTACCACGCCTAGGCGTGGTTATGAATCACGTGCCTGTCCTCAGCTTGCCACGCCTAGGCTTGACTTCACCACGCCTAGGCGTGGAGGTCTCTGTATGAATCTCCCTGAAAAACTGCAAGGGCCACACCTAGGCTTGGATTTGTCACGCCTAGGCGTGGGTTGGAAGCACCTTCCCTTGATGATTTCTTCACACTTTGGGCCTCTTTTCACTTTCCTCATCCCTTCCAAGGCCTTTCTCATCTTGAATACCTATATCAAAACAATGATAAAGTCCATCAAATCACAATTCATCCAACTTCGATAAACAAGATCTTCAAAGATTCAATTATAAATCATTTGAATCAACAAGCTTAATTCACCAAAGTCATGCAAATATTGAACTTATGACCTTGAAAACTTAGGGATAGCATGCTCAAATACAATCAAATTCGAGTGAATTAACTTCATTTTCTGAAGTTATCATACCCCCAAACCTAAAGTTTTGCTAGTCCTCGAGCAAACTAATCCAAGCAGGAAAAGGAATTACAATCCAATTCAAAGGACAAGAAACATGAGGCAATTTGAACTAGAGCAAACCCAGCTTCCAATTATCATTTATACCCTCAGAAATCACTTCACAACCTCACAACAAGGTCCACACATGCAAGAAATTCCCAACTATTGTGATCACCCTTGAATGCCATTTTTGTGCATGAAAGATTTCCCAAGCCCATGTATTTAAGACCCTTTCCTAATCATGAAGAGCAAGATGGATGAATTTATAAAATGCACATGCACTCTCAAAAGAATGTTCTGCATCCCTTTCTCCACTAATGTAGGCAAGACAGAATCAAAGATCATGAGGGTCTTTTAAGCTTGTAATGAAGGGCTAGGGGTAGTGGCTAAGAAAGAAGGGAAAGGATTTGAATTCAAATATCAAGCACATAATCAACCACTTCTATTGAACCAAGCCAAGCATGTAGATACACAAACAGAATCCAAATTGAAGAATCAACTTTCTTTATTCCATTTTCTCATCATTTCAATTTTTTTTTATATATTTCTAAGATCATACATACAACCTTATTTTCATTGCAAAAGGGCTTCAATTCACACAACAGCCCACTTATTTATTTTCTTTCTTCTTTTTCTTTTTCTCTTTTTTTTTTTTATATATATATATACCATTTTTGAATGAAAGCTAGTAAACACAAATTCCTGGATTCTTAGCATCATGCAAAACACTATGGCTCAAAACAACAGAACTGCTCAATCATGTGCTCAACAAGGGACCTGTATTAAGGGGAAGAGATCTTTCTTTCACAAGCATGGGTTAAGAGGGTAGAGATTAAGGTTAAAGAAATGAAAATTAGGCCACACACACGTACACTAGGCTTCAAAAGGGGGTACTAGGGAACTCATTCACTCAAGGCTGGCTTGAAAAGCTCAATCGGTCCAAACAAGTGCCCTAGTCATTTCCTTGAAAACACATTGCCTAGGATTTCGCCTCAAAAGGGAATTAGACAAGCTTCTAAGATGCAAATAGACTTTACACATGCCAATCATAAATTTCTCCAACCATGCATTTCATTCATATTTCAGAATCCACCACACATGCAACAGGGATTTTCTCTCATACGCAATTATGGCAATAAGTGTAAGCACAAAAATTTGAATTTTTACAAATGAGTTCCCAAGCAGTGAGGTGTATATATGATCCATACAATCATCAGATATTCTAATCAGAAATCAAGCATGCACAAGTTCAACCTGCCTCAACACACTCATCCGTTCAATTCCTAATTCACGCACCCCTCAAGGCAAAATCATGCTCACTCAGATCCGAAGAGAAGGGAATCAATATATATATATATATATGTCCAAACAATGATTCAACAAGCATTCACAAAAAGATCATCAATCCAATCCCCCTCCAAACCTAAGAGAAGCAGTGTCCCACTGTATCCAAAAGAAATCAAGTTTTTTTTTTCAATAAAGTATGTACAATGGACTGAAATGAAAAACAGAAAAAATAAAGCAGAAAGAGCAAGAAAACAAGGGCCCTGGCGCCTCAAAACAAGTCCTCCTCATCAAATAGGTCATCGCCCTCAGCGCCCATCTCTGCATCATCAGTTGGTGGAGAAGGAGGAGGAGGAGGTGAAGCTGCCACTGATGGGGCTGCAAAAGGAGGAAATGCTGGAAAATCATCCATTGGGTGCCCCTGACCCAAAGCTATCCAATGAATGCCCTGGTACATCGTAACCAGCATCTCCTGCTGCGTAGTCAGCATCTCCTACTGCCTAGTCAGCATCTCCTGCTGCCTATCCAGGCGCTGATCAACAGAGGCAGCCCAAGTAGCGTCAAAGACTGCAGTAGGCTGTGGGACAAGTGTAGGGGCAGGCTGTGGAGCTGGTATAGGAGCAGGCTCGGGCTCTGCAGCTAGGGGTTGAGCAGGGGCTTGCCTGCGCTTCTCCTGGGCGGTCATGATCATCTGAACTGCCCTCTCCGTCATCGGAGTCTTCAGTTTGACGCGCACCTCAGTATCCTTCCATCTGACGTGAGCTCTCTCACAAAGCTGACAAATGAGGAAGGGGAAGAAAAGTGATTTGAGCCGAGAGGTGATGCACAGTCTGATATGATCGTAAAGTATCTGAGCAGTGTCCACCTGCTGCAGACTGTGGATCGCATACAACATGTACGCCCGCTCTGGATAAATCTCTGACCGGTGCTCAGTGGGGAGCAAGCAGGAGCACACAAAATGATTCCAAGGGCACAGCTCACGGCGCAGACTCTCCTGTTTGATGAATCTGATGGAGTGGTCTGAGTTCCGCTGAACCTGAATCGGGAAGGCCAGATCACAGATACTGGTCATGACAGTGCTGAATGGTGTTCCTCCCTCCTCTTCAGGTAACTGTAAAGTCCTGTAAGCACACTGAAGAGGAGGAGGGCCAAGGTCCATAATCTGCCGAATGCGATCCACAGAGTAATCAACTACCTTCCTTCTGACTCGGTGGAAATGGAGCACTTCTCAGCATGCGCATTGGCGTAGAATTCCTTTACTATAGCCGCCACAGGTTCCTCAGAGGGATGCTCAGCAAAGGTCATCCAGTGGAGTGCTTCAGTGGCATCGGAAATGGCAGGATAGCGTGCCACATTAATACCATGGAAGCCCCTCTCGGTATGATGTTAATCTTGCGCAAATCTTTGCCGAAATAGTCAAAAGCATCCTGCGTTGTAAAGTAGGCTGGGTCAAAAACTGGAATTTCCTCACCATCCTCAGCCTGGCTTGGTCCAGCCTCAACAGTTTTCCTTGGACGCTTTGACATGGTTAGACGATACCTGAAAAGAATTTAATCCCTGTTATGACCATTGAACAAGAATCAAGCAATCAATGTAAGCAGTCATATCCAATTAGAACAGTTGGCAATGCAAACAATAAGCCCAATCATTCACAAATGTCACTCATGCAACCATGTAGCCCAAAGCTCGCCCAAATTAACAATTCAACCCCAAAAGTGACAGAAGATCTTTCGAGACAACTCAAAATGATAACTCGAGCTCAAGCATGATGACCATATAAATTAACATCCTCCAATCACATAACAAAGATCGCACATCAATCATGCACAACCCAGATATGCAAAGGGCACAATTCTAAATCAATCAATGTCAATCCATAGTTCAGTTAACTCCTAGTCAAACCTAGTCACTATCCAACCAAACCACAAGGTTAACCAAATCATAGCCCAAGCAACAGTCACAACTTAGATGCATTAAATCCTAGCATTCAACATAACAAAATAAAGCCGGATCATAGCACTACCAAAGCACAACAGAGCTAATCACAGATGATTCACAACCCAAGCAATTCACACTCAACCCAACCAATTAACATAGTGTAACCAAATCCTAGCCCCACCCCAAAAATCACAACAGTCACACGATTAACAACTCCGAAATTACTAGAATCATTGAGCAAAAATAAGTATATCAGCAGCCATACCATTCAAAAAAAATCAAGAATTCCAGAGTGCTGAATAAAAATGCAGAATTCACACTACCAGAAATATTCAACCACGTTAACACAGTGTGACCCTTGATGAGCAATATATCAACCCAAAAAAATAGCCATGTTGAAACAGAGCATAGCAGAAGATAGGACAATGCTACATATTTCAAAAATATTCAACATGTTACTCATGGAAACAGAGCATCTCAGAATCACAGTGATCACAACATATTCAGCTTCCTCATATGGTGAACAATTTAATCACAAATGGGAACAGCCACAATAGTTAGACAACTCGGAAGTCAAAAATGTGGAACTCACCGTGAATGAAGCACCAATGTCACAAAGTACCCAAAAACCACGTAACAGAGAAGACACAATCAAACCCAATACCAAAATCAACAAGAACAGGGAAATGGGATTTTGGAAAATGGTAGGGCAGGTACAGTGGTTGTTGGGTGGGGGAAATGTGGGTGGAGATATGGTGATGGCTGAGAAGAAGGGTTTACGGTGGTGTTACGATGGAGGTGCTTAGGTGGAGAGGAGGAAAGAAGAAGGACAATACGGTGGCTATGGGAATGGTGAGGAGGAAGCTACGGTGGTTTAAGTGAAGAAGGGTGAGAAGATTGGAGGGTTACGGTGATGGTGTTTTGGTGGAGGGTGGGAAGAAATCGAGAAAAAGGGGTTAGGGATTTGAGAGGGGAATAGGAAGGAAAGGGTAAATCTGCGTTTTGTGCAAAGAACAGCACACCACGCCTAGGCTTGACATTACCACGCCTAGGCGTGGTTTAATTTTTTAATTAATTTTAATTTTAATTTTTTTTAAAAAATTTTAATTTTTTTTAATTTTTTTTAAATTTTAGCCATACTAAGCCTAGGCGTGGAAAACACACGCCTAGGCGTGATGCTTGCGGGCTAAACTGACTGAAAACGCAGAGAGGACCACGCCTAAGCATGGTTAATACACGCCTAGGCGTGGAACTCTCTGGAAAATTCCCCTATTGCAGCTGAGACCACCACGCTTAGGCGTGTAAAAATCACGCCTAGGCGTGGGACTCTGGATTTCAAATCTTAACAGCAACACCAGAATACCCCACATCCATGCATCAAACATACCCTCCTTATTCTCAAACATCTAAGAACAGCATAGGAATGACAAGAGCAGTCTAAGCTTCAAATTGAAAAACAAACACTATAAAACAATAAAACAAAAACAAAGCAAGATGACAAAATGAAAATTCATGCATAAAAATGTCCTAAGCTAAGAGATAGGGTTAAGAAATTGGGTTGCCTCCCAAAAAGCGCCTTATTTATAGTCCTGGCTGGACTTTGCAGACACTCAGGATGGAGGAGCAAGGGTAAGTGAGGTTTTGTGCCTCTCCACCTCACCACCTAAGTAGGGCTTGAGCCGCTGACCATTGACCTTGAAGGTTGACTTTGAAACTGGGTCTTCCAAGGTTACAGCACCATGAGGAAAAACTTCCACAACCAAAAATGGACCTGACCATCTAGATTTAAGCTTGCCAGGAAATAGTTTAAGCCTTGAGTTGAACAGGAGAACCTTCTGCCTCGATGCAAAGTTTCTTGGGATAATACGATTGTCATGCCACTTCTTCACCTTGTCCTTGTATAACTTGGCATTTTCATATGCTTGGAGACGAAATTCCTCAAGTGCATTGAGTTGCAACAATCGTTTCTCTCCACAGGCTTCAGAATCCCAATTCAATCTCTTGATGGCCCAATAAGCATGATGCTCAAGCTCAACAGGAAGGTGACATGCCTTGCCAAAAACTAGTTGATAGAGGGACATGCCAAGAGGGGTTTTGTAAGCAGTGCGATATGCCCAAAGAGCGTCATCCAGCTTCTTTGACCAATCCTTCCGGGAAGGACTCACAGTTTTCTCCAGAATCCGCTTCAACTCCCTATTAGAAACCTCTGCTTGGCCACTTGATTGTGGATGGTAGGCTGTGGCTACCCTATGTGTCACCCCATATTTGGCGAGCAATGCAGCAAAGTACTTGTTGCAGAAATGAGATCCTCCATCACTGATAATAGCACGAGGGGTGCCAAACCTTGAGAAAATGTTCTTTTTCAGAAAAACCAGGACCACCTTAGAGTCACTAGTGGGTAAGGCATAGGCTTCCACCCACTTCGACACATAATCCACCGCTACAAGAATATAACGGTTGCCAAAAGATGATACAAAGGGCCCCATAAAGTCTATGCCCCACACATCAAAGAGTTCCACTTCCAAAATGGAGTTCAAGGGCATCTCATTCCTCTTTGAGATATTTCCAGTCCGTTGACAACGGTCACAATTAGCTGCAAAGGAGTAAGAATCTCGAAACAGAGAAGGCCAATAGAAGCCTGATTGCAACACCTTAGCCGCTGTTCTTTCACCCCCATAGTGACCTCCATATGGTGAAGCATGACATTGCTCAAGTATCGCACTAGTCTCCTCCATAGGAATGCATCTTCTAAGCACTTGATCAGCACACTGCTTAAAGAGAAATGGCTCATCCCAAATAAAATTTCTGACATCATGAAGAAACTTCTTTTTCTGATGATAAGACAATTCAGATGGCACCAATCCACTCACTATGTAGTTAGCAAAATCAGCATACCATGGATCTGAACTAGCAAACACTGTAAATAACTGTTCATCTGAAAATGACTCACCAATCAAGGCTGGGTCTTGCTGATACTTCTCATTCTCTAACCTGGAAAGATGATCAGCCACCTGATTTTCAGCGCCCTTTCGATCTCTGATCTCAAGATCAAACTCTTGTAATAATAATACCCAGCGAATCAACCTTGGCTTGGCATCCTTTTTGCTTATTAGATACTTGATAGCAGAGTGATCTGTGAAGACAATGACTTTGGTGCTAACCAAATATGCTCTGAACTTGTCAAAAGCAAACACTACAGCAAGGAGTTCCTTTTCAGTGGTGGTGTAGTTCAACTGAGCATCATTGAGTGTCCAGCTTGCATAATAGATGGAATGAAAGATTTTGTTCTTCCTTTGGCCCAACACTGCTCCAATTGCATAGTCACTAGCGTCACACATAAGCTCAAATGGTAAGGTCCAATCTGGAGTAGTGATAATGGGTGCAGAGATAAGCCTCTTCTTCAATTCCACAAAGGCTTCCATACAAGCTTCATCAAACTTGAAAACCACATCTTTTTCCAGCAAGTTACACAACGGTTTAGCAAGCTTAGAGAAGTCTTTGATGAACCGCCGATAGAATCCAGCATGACCAAGGAAGCTCCTAACTCCCTTCACTGAAATTGGTGGAGGAAGTTTCTCAATCACTTCAATTTTAGCTCGGTCCATTTCCATTCCTTTAGATGACACTCTATGACCAAGTACTATTCCCTCTTGGACCATAAAATGGCACTTCTTCCAATTGAGCACCAAATTGGTTTCCTCGCACCTTTGCAACACTAGGGCCAAGTTCTAAAGACAACCATCAAAGGAATCACCAAAAACAGAGAAATCATCCATGATTATCTCCAAGCAATTCTCTACCATATCAGTGAAAATGGTCATCATACACCTCTGAAAAGTAGCAGGAGCGTTGCACAACCCGAAGGGCATTCTTCTGAAAGCATAAGTACCATAAGGGCAGGTGAATGTTGTTTTCTCTTGATCATCCGGGGCAATCGCTATCTGATTGTAGCCCGAGTACCCATCCAAGAAACAGTAAAACTCATGACCTGCCAACCTATCCAGCATCTGATCAATAAATGGCAATGGAAAATGATCCTTCTCGGTTGCAGTGTTAAGCTTCCTATAATCCATGCATATGCGCCATCCAATGATGGATCCTGGTGGGAATCAAATCATTATTCTCATTTGCTACAACTGTCATTCCACCTTTCTTGGGCACACATTGAACTGGGCTCACCCATTTGCTATCAGAAATAGGGTATATGATACCAGCATCCAGCCATTTGATAATCTCCTTTTTGACAACCTCCTTCATGATGGGATTTAGGCGCCTCTGATGTTCAATGGTTGGCTTATGGTCAGCTTCCAACAATATTTTGTGCATGCAAATGGTGGGGCTAATACCCCTGATATCTGCAATGGACCACCCCAAGGCCTGTTTGTATTCTCTAAGCACTCTAAGCAACTTGGATTCTTGCTCTTCTGACAAGGATGAGGAGATGATAACTGGTAATGTGGACTCCTCCCCTAGGTATGAATACCTCAAATGATCAGGCAATGGCTTGAGTTCTAGCTTGGGTGGAACTATGACAGAGGGTTGGAGACTGAGCTTATCAGAGGGTATGTTCAATGGTTCAAAACCTGGTCTCCTGTAAAACTTAGCAGACACGTCAAGCAGTTTAATACATTCCATCACATCATCCCTATCTACATGCTCATGTATGGATGTTAATGATAACGCAAGGGGATCATCTATGAAATTAGTATGGAATGCAGTATTAACTACTTGATCAATCATACCCAGGTAAGAACATTCTTCATGGTCATTGGGAAATTTCATGGATTTGTAAATGTTAAAAGTTACCTTATCCTCATTGACCTGCATTGTAAGCTCACCTTTTTGGACATCGATCATAGTCTTACCCGTGGCCAGGAAGGGTCTCCCAAGAATCAAAGGCACATTGCGGTCCTCTTCCATGTCTAGAAGGATGAAATCCGCTGGAAAGATGAACTTATCCACCTTGACCAATACATCTTCTATGACCCCTTTAGGGTATGTGAGAGAACGGTCACCACCGCAAGGTAACTGAAGTCGGCTTCGCCTCCCCAAACCTAGCCTTTGAAAGATGGATAAGGGCATCAAGTTTATGCTTGCCCCTAGATCACACAAGGCTTTTCCAAAGAATTGACTCCCGATTGTGCATGGAATGGTGAAGCTCCGGGGTCTTTCAATTTGGGAGGTAGCTTATTTTGCAAAATTGCACTACATTCCTCTGTGAGAGCTACGGTCTCATAATCCCCCAATTTCCTCTTCTTGGACAAGATGTCTTTCATGAACTTCATATAACTCGGCATTTGTTCTAACGCCTCAGCAAATGGAATGTTGATGTGAAGCTTCTTGAAAATTTCCAAGAATTTTTGGAACTGAGCATCAAGCTTCTGCTTTGCTAGCCGGTTAGGAAAAGGTGGAGGTGGTGTTATGGGCTTGTCCTCCTTCTTCTTGTCTTCAACCCTTTCCCTAGCCATTTTCTCATTTTTCTCAACCTCTTTGCTCATAACCTTTTCATCTTGAGTCACCTCAACTTCTTCTTCAAGAAGCTTAGTCTTGGGGTTCCCTTCAATTTCCTTCCCACTCCTCAATGATATAGCCTTGCACTGCTCGTTAGATGCACCCTTGGGATTTTTTATGGTGTCACTTGGAAAATTTCCTTGGGGTCTGTTATTTAGAGCTTGGGCAAGTTGACCCACTTGAGTCTCAAGATTCCTCAAAGAAGCTGCTTGACTTTGCATTAAAGCATCGTGGGATGCTAGCCTTGAATCAGTCTTAGTCATGTAATCTTGTTGACTGGTCATAAACTGAGCAAACATCTTCTCCAAATTAGAAGTTGAAGTCGATGTTGAAGCTTGGGCTTGAAGGGGGCTCTGTTGTTGAAAGCCTGGAGGAGCACGAGGTGCTTGATTATGTTGATGAGACAAGGAAGAGCCTTGAACATTTCCACCCCATGAGAGATTAGGATGGTTCCGTCAACTGGGGTTATAAGTATTTCCAAACGCAGTGTTGTGACCTGGTTGACGGAATTGACTAGCATATTGTACACTTTCCAAGCTAGCCGTACAATTAGCAGTGGAGTGATGATCCCCACAATGATCACAAATCTCAGTTGTGATATTAGCTCTGCTTGCAACTGAGTTGACTGTCATAGTGTCCAACTTCTTGGAGAGTGCTGCCACTTGAGCGGAAGTGATGTGATAGCATCAACTTCATATATCCCGGCTGCCGCTCTCCTAGGAGTAACTCTCTCTGCTGGCCACTGATAATTGTTGTTAGCCATTTCTTCTAACAGGTCATAGGCTGCATCCACAGTCTTGCTCATAAGTGCCCCTCCAGCTGCTGCATCAATTATGGAACGAATGGAGGTTGTCAAGCTATTGTAGAAAGTATGAACCAACATCCATTTTGCTATGCCATGGTGGGGGCACTTCCTTAGCAAATCTTTAAATCGCTCCCATGCTTCATATAAAGTTTCTCCTTCAAATTGCCTGAAGGACAAGATGTCATTTCTGTACTTCATTGCCTTCATGGGAGGAAAGAATCGGTCCAAGAACTTCTGAGCCAGCTCTTCCCAGGTAGTGATAGAATGTTCTGATAAAGAATGAAGCCATGCCTTGGCCCTATCCCTCAATGAAAAAGAGAAGAGCCTTAAGCGAGCTGCATCATCAGTCATCCCATGATGCTTGAAAGTATCACATATCTCTAGGAAATTGGCTAGATGAGCATTAGGATCTTCATGGGGTAAATCTCCAAACTGCACATTTTGTTGAACCATCTGAATAATAGCAGGCTTGATCTCAAAAGTCTGTGCTTGGACAGCTGGCCTTCTAATGCTAGATCGGATTTCTCTAGCACTTGGGGTGGCATATTCCCTCAATGGTCTTCCAGTATTTGCCTCCTCCGCCATTTCAGATTCACTAACCAAATTTAGTGCTTGTTCTTGTACTTGTTGTTCTCTTAGCAGTCTACGAAATGTCCTTTCAATCTCAGGATCGTAAGGAAATCGAGACACACCTTGAGTTCTTCGCATACAAGAGCCAAGTACCTGAAAATCAAAAAATACAAAACAAAACAAACGAAACTTGAAATAAGAATTGTGAATAGATGTAAGAAATAACACAAAATCTAAACTCAATCCCCGGCAACGGCGCCAAAAACTTGTTGTGACCGTAAATCCGCAAGCGCACGGGTCGACAAGTAATATAAAGGAGAGTTAGAGTATCGTGTCCCAAAGGATTGAATAATTTAGAAGAATGTTAAACTTAACTAATATTCACAAATTTTTATCCAAGCAAACGAAAGAGAGTGGGTTGCAATTTAAGTAACAACTTAAAGGAAACAAAATAAGAAAATACTAAACACCAATTTCACAAGAGAAGATGAGAATGATTAAAGCCTAGGGGTCCCTATTCACTTGCTACTTCATTGATTAATTGCAATTAACAAGCACCTATCAATGAATTGATATATGTTGGCTAATAATCATCAATAGATAAGAGCCTATGTCTAGGACAATTATCCATGTGAAACCTAGCTATTCCACTATGTGTCCATGTGAAGCAACATAAGAATCACTCATTGAGGCCAATTATCAAACACTTGCCATGCATGACCAAAGGGTATGTGTCCATCCCCTTAGTTAAACATACATCAACCATACCACATCCATATTCACAACACCCTATTTCTAGTTCAATTGGAATATTAAAAATCATGCAATTGATGGCCAATCAACAACAAGCATTAAGCAAAGATATGGATGAACAAAACCAATTTCATTGAAAGGATACTCAACTAATTACAAATTAATCAAATTCATGGCAAGATTCTAGAGAGCCCATAGATTAAAGTTTAGTTACACATTATCAAGGAGAAGAAAACAAATGTAATCAAATGATTCATCAAGTTACAAATCAAGAGAAAAAGGGGAAAGAATGAACAAAAAAATGGAGAGATTCCAAGCTTAATCTTCCTCCTTCTTCTTGATTCTTCCTTTAGTCACCTTCAATCCAAGTGTGATCTTTCTCCTCTCACTTGCTCTCTGGAATTCGTGGTTAGGTTAGAACTGAAGATCCCCTTAATCCTCCCAAAAATCAGAATATAAGGGTAAAATTCGTGTGCCAGGATTTTACTCACGCCTAGGCGTGTATTTACCACGCCTAGGTGTGTATTTACCACGCCTAGGCGTGGTTATGAATCACGTGCCTGTCCTCAGCTTGCCACGCCTAGGCTTGACTTCACCACACCTAGGCGTGGAGGTCTCTGTATGAATCTCTCTGAAAAACTGCAAGGGCCACGCCTAGGCTTGGATTTGTCACGCCTAGGCGTGGGTTGGAAGCACCTTCCCTTGATGATTTCTTCACACTTTGGGCCTCTCTTCACTTTCCTCATCCCTTCCAAGGCCTTTCTTATCTTGAATACCTATATAAAAACAATGATAAAGTCCATCAAATCACAATTCATCCAACTTCGATAAACAAGATCTTCAAAGATTCAATTATAAATCATTTGAATCAACAAGCTTAATTCACCAAAGTCATGCAAATATTGAACTTATGACCTTGAAAACTTAGGGATAGCATGCTCAAATACAATCAAATTCGAGTGAATTAACTTCATTTTCTGAAGTTATCAGAAATCCACACATTCATTCTCCATTTTCAACACATAAATTTGTCCCTCACCACCATGAGTGGTTGATGAGGATGTTCTCCCTCTTACCAAAGAAAATGACAAGAAAAATGCCTCCTTGTTGGTCCTTGAAGATTTCGGCCAAGCACTCCAAAAACCCTAGAAATTTCATCTCACAAAATCAACATTCTAAGCTTGAAAAAGAGTGAATCAATGGTCATAAAGAAGACCATGAACACGAAAATAAGGAGAAGAAATGAAGATCAAGACTTTACCTCAAAAGCTTCAAATCTAGAGTGTAACACCCCTTTGGAGGATGTCACACATAAAAGAAAATAAAATAAATAGAAATAAAATCTACCCAAGTTGCGGAACATTTGATAAATATTATTACGGGTTGTAAAATAATTCCTGATAGATGAAGTATGTAATAAAAAGATAATACTAAAAAATACGAAATAAAAAAAACATCATCACTAATAATATACATATGGTTAAGTTATAAACTGTACATATAATTTACAACTAAGACTACAACTATTTAAACAAAAACAAGAAAGAAAGCAATAAAAGAGTTAATATATATACATATATGTTTTTGATGACTATATATCATGAAACAAATATTCAATCAGCCCGTGCCCTAAAAAAAAAACATCATGATTATCTAATCCTCGATGGATCACTCTCAGTCTGAAAATGATCATCGGGAGATAGATATCCCGGATGTCTCGACACACGGCGATAACGGGATCGCGCAGTCGACACGATGCTTATCTCACTAGGCTCAGGGTTTTCAGCACCCCAATAACGCCTAATGGATAAGGGTAACTCTAAGTGCAGAAATAATGTCGTCGTCGCAATCGGATCTCCATCAAACTGATGACGTAGAATCACAGTCATACGTCCAGCATAGGTAACAGAAGCACGATCTCCTCGTAAATGCCAAGCCAGATCACCTCCATGGAATATCAGCTCTATGAATCCCAAAAATGCAGGCGTCGCCATCCCCCACACAATCAATCCAGAGGGTATGGATGATCGGATGGTTCTTGCTCGTAAACCGATCGTCGGCTTGCTGACCTTCCTCTTCCTCATGGTACACGATCTCAAGAGTGGTTGTTCCTCTTCTTCCTCTTCAAACTCTTTACCGCATAAAATAAATAGACAATAGACACATACAATAAAGAGGTAAGACAACATAAAATCATCACAACATGGCAAATAAGAAGACGACAATTAACTACTACACGGTTTATACAATACGAAGAAACTATAACAAGAATACATATTAAATATCCTAGTGTTTGAGAACATCACGGATATAACACAAATAAAGAAATTCACAGATAAATCAATTTCACAGATAAACTAAGATAAGAAATAGACAACTAACATAAAAATTATCGATGTAAATACAAATAGAGAAAATGTAAAAACATCTAAGATGTTACCAGATAAAGATAAATAGAGAAAAATGGAATATTATCCAAGATATACTCAAATACACCAAAACACAACCCTACTCCATGGAGCTAAACCCAAACAGATATCGAGAGAATGACTTGCAAAATCTATTAGTACCACGGCTGCCCAACCAACTATTACGCGATCACACGTTGCGTCAATAGCCTACGACACGGGAATCCACCATCCAGGCGTAGTATAGTTCATGATCTCCCGTTGTGGCACTATAGGCAATGTACTACTAGACTTTACAAACCTCGATTAAATATAGTGAATGTCGAGTACATTAGTGTGCTATCGGTTTACACACGGCCAAATGGAGCTACCAACTGTCACATGTGGGATCCCGTACACTAAAGTCTCCAAGTTTATTAGAACAATAAACTACACTACACTTATCGCATCGACAACACGATGTGATTCGTGCCTCGTCAACCCAAAACACCAAAAATCGGTATAAAGACAAAACATAATTCCAAATATATGAAATTACGAAAATGCCCTTAAAATAAAAATATATGCCCTCAATGGCGTAAAGCTTTCATGACGGGTTCACTTTTTCCCGACAAATGAAATAACTTCAAAAACAGTACGGGTTCACATTTTCCCGACAAATGAAAAATAAATACGGAAACGGTCAATCACGTAGAAATTTTATCGCGTTTTTGAAATCTCGTCGTTTTTACAAACGTTTAAAAATCGGGTAAAGATTATTTTTACGTTTTTAAAATCGCGTAGCATTTTTAATACGTTTTCTCAATCGCGTAGGATTTTTAAATCATTTTCTTATTCGAATGCCTTTAAAATTACCATTTAAACAGATAGAAATAATATTTAGTACATTTAAACTACGTAGAATAATTTTTCATACCGTATCTTGTCATTAGGATATTTTTACTATCTTATAGGTTCATTTTTACTAAAAATTGACAATGATATTTTGTTTAGAAACTTATAATAATGATTTTCTAAATTTTCCATAAAATTTCTATTTACCTAATTTTTAACCATTTCATTAAATTCTTTTTGAAATCTCTAACATGCTTCAAAACCAAAAGTGAGCTATATGTTAGAAAATTTCTTAACATTTCTTGTATTTCCTTCCTAATGATAAAATTATGAATTTTAACCCTTTAGACTTACTTCTAATCAATTGGCATTAAATCAGAAAATTTCTTCTTAACTTGTATTGTTTCTTTTTAATTGAAAAAGGTTTAGAAACAAGTTTTTAAAAATCATGAATTCCTATAGTGGCATGTTGGCCGAATTTTATAAAACTTTTGCATTTGATTTCCAAAATGTCTTTCACCTTTTAAATCATATCAAATGTATTCTATAGTCTAAGTTCATTAAATCATTTTAGAAAATAGTTATCTATAGTCAATTTAATCCTTTAGGCATGTTGGCCCAAAATACTAAGTTTGTACCATTTGATTTCTAAATGCATTTTTCTTTGATCAAATCAATTAGAAACTTTCTTGATTCTCCTAGGTTAATTAAGCTACACTTTAGGAAAAATCAAGAGAACATTTTGGTCCTCCAAACTTGTCATTACCGTGAGCTATTGGATGTGCTCTTTGGAACACTCATGCAAATTTACACATGTTATTCACATCCTAAACCTTATCATACAATTCTAACATACATGCATTTATATCTCTAACACATGCAAAATATTTCTAACACATGCAAAATATTTTTAACACAAAAAACCTAATTTAAAGCTTATAGACATACAATCAAAAGCTATTAGACATGCAAAATTATTACAATTACCAAATAAGAAAGCTACTAACACATAACACTTAAGCTACTAGCAATCACAAAAATTAACAAATACACATCAATAAACACACCACCACCGAATCCTTATGGATTCTACAAACAACTCATCTTCTTACCACCATCAAGGGATGATAAGAATTGTCTTCCTCTTACCTTAAATGAAGACAAAAACTTGCTTTCTCACCTCCTTAGGTCACGGTTTTCACTCCACCAAACACCTAAAAATCTCAAACAAAACCTACATGTTACTAACCATGAAAAAGAAGCTAAACCATGGAAAAATCATGGCTTAGAACTTTGAAAAAGAAGAGAGAAAAGAAAAGTATGAAATTTCACCTTCTAGGTAAAACTTCCAAGGTTGGTTTCCAAGCTTTAGATGGAAGAATTTGAAGAAACTCCCAACTACAAAGGTTCTTAGAATGGTGTTTAGGTTAAGGAAACTTGGTTAGAAAAATTTTTGGATGGTTGGATGGTTAGGAAATGAGCTTGGCCGAATATGGTGAAGAAAATGGGCAAGAATGGTGGCTAGGGTTCTTGATGAGAGAGAAGAGAGAAAAGTGATGAAGACAAAGTGATTTTTGGTCCTTCCTCCTTCACTTGGCCGTAGCTCTCTAAGGGCATGCAAGGTGGCTCCTTGCTTGGCTTCATCCAAGCCATTGGATGAATCAAAGGCTAAGATTAAGCCTTGGTGAGCAAGCCTAATTCTCATTGGTTGGTTCCTTGTGACTCACATGGCTTAGTCACACTGCGTAATAAATGCTCTATGTGAGTCGAGACTAGTGAATCGAGTCACGCTGTTCTGGAAAGTTCTACAAACTTACGGTGATTAATTAAGCTACCGATCTAACCGTTCGCTAATTGAACCTTGAAAAACTCTTTCCAATTCGTCGCTCACATGTCTGATGTGGGTCCCGCAAAATATTTCCGGGTCCACTTGTCACTAAAATATCTTGACTAATAAAATAATATTATAATAATATAAAATTATTTTATTTTGATTAAATCCTAAAAATTAAAAGATTATTTTTAGTCATTCATTGAGAATCGGGTTAAGTAAGATCCCCCAATTCTAAATAATCAAATAAGATTTTCCCCGGCCCGGAAAATATTATTTTTCCGCCTCCGAGCAAATCACACAAAAAGTTCATATAAAATCACAGACAAAAGTATTTTCTCGGCATTAAATCAAGAAGAAAACAATTAAAAGCAGACAAAAAGAGAAAACAAGACGTTCGGGACGTAACGGTCATTTTCCGATTTTTTTTTCCCACAACGTAGGTAATCGTCCAAAACGTTCAAATAAAATATCCAAAGAAGTATTATTTAGTGTATATCTTTCGAGAAAAATTAATACAAGAGAGAAAAATTTTTATTTTACCGTCTCGAAACAAACTACGTAAAACGATCAAATAAAATTTGAACCTGTATTATCGTAGTTGTTTTCATACAAAATTCAAGAACAAAAAAAATAGGGACACCGCGGTCATTCATACAAAAGCATGAAAAACAGAAAACAGTACATTCAGAATATTTTCTAAAAATTGGGGCGTTACATAGAGCTTGAAGAAAAATGAAGAAGATGGAAGCTTTAGGAGATAACTCCAACTAGAAAGTGGTTTTACAATGTAGTGGAGTTTAAGAAAATGTGATTGGATGAATTTTTTTTTGCAAACATAAAGGTGTGGTTGTGAGGTAGGAGGAGAGGAAGAGAGAAAAGTGAAGAGAAAATGGCAGAAGAGAAAGGTAGAGAGAGAAAGTGATAGTAAAGTTTGAATGAAAATGAAGTTTGACTTAAGTGAAAATTCAAAACTTTTGGTTGCATTTTTGGGCTTCATTGTCGTGGCCTTCACAAAAGGAGGGAGGGAAATTTGGCTTCTCTAACAAGCCAATAGGAAAGTGTAAGGAAGCTTCCTCCAAAGCTTCTCCAAGAAGCCAAACTTTAACTTTTTGAAAAGTAAAAAGTGATGTCATCAAATGAGGTCATCTTGTGATGTTATTAAAGTGTTCTTTAAAAGATGACTAGCATTCTACTAAGGTTATTATCCAGTGGATAAAAGTTACAGTTAACAAAATCAGTATTTATTATCCAATGGATAATAAAGTGTACTGTGATTTTATTTATCAGATAAAATCTTAAAAGATGAAAACTTCATAAACTGTGTCCAGCCTCGGGTTTAGTAACATCCCCCGTCACCATTTTCATAGTCCAAGGTTTTTCAGCCTCAAGAAAAATGACTATATATCATGAAACAAATAATTTTCGACGTGTTACAACTCTCCCCTTCTAAAAAGAAATTTTGTCCTCAAAATTTTTATATCTTAGAACAGTTGTGGATATTGTTCCTTCATTTTGTCCTCTAACTCCCACGTTGCGTCTCCAGTTATGTCATTCCAAATCACTTTCACCAATGCAATCTCTTTGCCTCAGAGATGTTTCACCATTCTATCTTCAATCTTGATAGGAAGTGTTTCATAGGTCAAATTCTCTTTCAATTGCGTTGTATCCGGTTCAATGACATGATTTGGATAAGTAATGTATTACCACAATTGCGACACATGGAAGACATTGTGTAGGTTAGAAATAAAAGGTGGCAAGGCTATCTGGTAGGCTACTAGACCTATACGACGCAAGATTTGATAAGGTCCGATGAATTTATGAGTGAGTTTTCTGGACTTAAGAACTCGGCCGACGCCCATCATTGGTGTAACCCTCAAAAACACATGTTCGCCTTTCTTAAACTTTAGAGGCTTCTGTCTCTTGTCCGCATAGCTCTTTTGCCTACTTTGAGCTATCCTCATCTTATCCTGAATCACCTTAATCTTTTCTATTGTCTGCTGTACAAGATCGGGTCCCAATGTGACATGTTCTCCGTCTTGGTACCAACACAAAGGCATCCTACAACGTCATCCATACAGGGCTTCATAGGGTGCCATCCCTATACTTGAGTGAAAACTGTTGTTGTAAGTGAACTCGATCATGGGTAAGACTTCATCCTAATTTCCTCTTTGTTCCAAAACACAAGCTCTTAACAGATCCTCCAATGATTGGATCGTTCTTTCAGATTGACCATCCGTTTATGGATGATATGTAGAACTCAAATGAAGCTTTGTTCCCATAGCTGCTTATAGACTTTTCCAAAACCTTGATGTGAACCTCGGATCTCTATCAGAAATGATGCTGCAAGGTACACCATGAAGTCTAACAATCTCGCCAATATACACTTAGGTCAACCTTTCCATCGAGTACCTTATGCTAATCGGTAAGAAGTGTGCAGACTTCGTAAGCCGATCAACAATTACCCATTTTGAGTCATATCCCTTTCGGGTCTTTGGCAATCCAACCACAAAATCCATTGCAATACTATCTCATTTCCATTCGGGAATAGTTAAGGGTTGTAACATTCCGGAATGTCTTTGATGTTCAACCTTAGGCTTCTGACAGACTAAACAAGATGATACATACTTGGCAACGTCTCTCTTTATTCCATGCCACCAATACATCTGTTTCAAATCTTGATACATCTTGGTCATTCCAAGATGCATACTTAACTTGCTTGTGTGGACTTCTTTGAGAATTAACCTCCTAAGCGTTGGATCATCAGGTACACATATTCTACCTTTGAACATCAGAATCTTATCAGGTCCTTCCTCAATTGTTGACACTATGCCTTGCTTTATAAGCTCTCTCTCATCTTGCAAAAATTGGTCACTCTTCTACTTCTTTCGAATCTCTTCCATTAGATCATTTGAAATAGTAACTATACCTAGACAAACTTCCTCCGGTGTCATTTCCAAGGACAACCACATATTTCTGAATTGCTCTATTAACTCTTTTTCCTTAACCATCATGGTAGAAACACTAAGCATTTTCCTGCTCAAAGCATCTGCCATGACATTTGCCTTTCCAAGATGATACTAGAGTTGAAAATCATAGTCCTTCAGAAACTCCAACCATATTCTTCGCCTCATGTTCAGCTCCTTTTGCTCAAACAGGTACTTCAGGCTTTGTGATCACTGAAGATGTTGAACGTTGCTCCATATAGAAAATGTCTCTATATTTTCAGAGCAAACACCACTACGGCTAATTCCAAGTCATGTGTTGGGTAGTTCTTCTCATGTACCCTCTGTTGCCTTGAAGCATAGGCCATGACCTTCCTATCTTGCATGAGCACACATCCTAATCCTTGATAGGAAGCATCACAAAACACTTCAAATGGTTCATTAGGGTTGGGTAGAACCAACACTGGTGCAGAAGTCAGTCGCTTCTTTAATTATTGGAAACTTTCCTCACATGTATCCATCCACACAAAAGCTTGTTTTTTTCCTCGTAAGCTAGGTAAGAGGTCCCACTGTCTTGAAAAATCCTTCAATGAACCTTCGGTAGTATCTGGCTAGTCCCATGAAGCTATGAATTTTCGTCACGATCTTGGGTCTTTCCCATTGAAGAACCGCTTCAACTTTCGATGGATCTACAACAATTCCTTCCTTTGAAATCACATGTCCCAAAAATTTGACTTCTTCCAATCAAAACTCACATTTTGATAATTTGGCATATATGAAAGATTTGATTCATGTAGTCCATGAATATAGCAGGAACATTTGTTACTCCGAATGACATCACACGATACTCATAATGTCCATAGTGTGTCTGAAAAGAAATTTTGGAAACATCCTCTGCTTTCACACGAATCTGATGGTAACCAGATTGTAGGTCAATTTTGGAGAAAATAGTAGCTCCCATTAGCTAATCCATCAAATTATCAATTCTCGAAAGTGGATACTTGTTCTTGATTATGATCTTGTTCAGTTGGCGATAATCCACACATAATCGAGAAGTTCCATCCTTTTTCTTAACTAACAGCACTGGAGCTCCCCATGGTGAAATGCTATGTCTCACAAACTGCTTCTCTAACAGTTCCTCCAATTGTTTCCTGAGCTCTGCTAACTCTACTGGTGACATTCGATATGGTGCCATAGATACAGTACTAGATCCTAGTACAAGGTTGATGGAGAATTCCACTTCTCTTTCTGGTGGGAATCCAGTTATATCGTTAGAGAAGACTTCAGGAAATTCGTTTACATCGACTTCACGCTCAACCTCCAAACAAGATAAAAGCATGTATCCTTGGACTCCTTTCTTCAAGAAAGTTTTGACTTGGCCGACGGTTATAAATCCAAAAATCTCATAATCAGGGAATACTAAGGTCTTATTAGAACAATCTAACAGGATATGGTTAGAAGGTAACTAATTCATTCCTAGAATCACATCTATTTGGGATAAAGGCAAACAAATCAGATCGACCGAAAAGGTTCGACCTTCAACAGAGATAGGACAATTTAGACAAACTTTTGCTATAGTAACAGGGTTAGCAATAGGGTTAGAAACAATTAGATCAAAAGCTAAGGAAGGCAGAAATAGTCCTAATCGGTTTACACAGTCATATGAAATAAAAGAATGTGCTACCCCAGAATTATACAGTACAATTAAAGAATTACCTCCTATGTCACCATCTCATGTAATCAGAGTTTTAGATTTTAAGGTTTCCACTCCACTCATAGTATAGACTCTTCCTCCAGCTTGAGGTCTCACAGCACGTACATTGCTAACAGAGGGTTCCACCTTGGGATTGTTGCAGTCTCTAGACAGGTATCCAGGTTTTCCACATCTGAAGTAGATGATCCCTTTAATTGTGCAATCTCTTGTAGGGTGATCCTTCTCGCACTTGAGACACTTTGAAGCAAATGTCCCAGTTTGACAAACTCGGTTGCCACTAGAACTTCCTCCACGTGGCTGTTGTTATTGCTATTGGCTTCCAGATGGTCTGGAATATGGCTTTCGCTGAAACTGATTGTTGTTGTTTCCTCCCCTTTGGAACCTAGACGGTCCAAAGTTATGATTTCTCTCATCTCGAAGGGGTTCCAAGTCTTCCAGTCTGTAGCACATGCCTACCAATGTTGAGAATTGATTCATCCTAATTGGTAGTACTACTCGTTTCAGCTCAACTCTTAGTCCTTCTTCAAACTTATGGCATTTCCATACCTTATCAGGCTGGATTTGAAAATATCGTGAGAATTTTGACAAACTCTTAAACTTGGCATCAAACTCACTAACTGTCATTCTACCTTGTCGCAGTCCAAGAAATTCCATCTCCTTAGCGTGCCTTGCACTATCTGGAAAATACTTTTCCAGAAATACTTCGCAGAATACTTCCCATGTGATTTTCCTTCCTTCAGCTTGCAACACTCTCCGAGTTGCCTTCCACTAGTTTTCACCATCTCCCGCCAACATAAACGCGGCATAAGTCACTTTACGATCATCCGCGCATCCCATTCCTTCAAAAATCTTCTCCAGCTCTTGGATCCACAAACTCGCCTTTTCAGGATCTGTAACACCCCAACTTTTGGATAAATGACAGTATTGTCCTAAATGTACTGTTTGTGTTTTTCTATGTGTTATAAAATTTATTTGACTGTTTCGTGATTATATTTGAGTGTTTTGTGTGATTTACTCCGAGTCAGGAAAATAATAATTTTTGGGCCGGGGAAATCTTATTTTAATTATTCAGAGTTGGGAGATCTTACTAAACACAATTCTCAGTGATAGGAATATTAATCTTTAAATTTTTAGGATTTAAATGTGCAATAAAATAATTTTATATTATTATAATATTATTTTTATTTGACAGTACTTACTATCTCAAAAACAGTAGAAATCTGCTTCAAAACGATCATGGACCTAGAAAAGTCTGTGGGACCTACGTTTAGAGAAGCAGTCAACGTTTCTGGCTAGACTAAATTCTAAGCTAATAGGAACAAGTCAATGATGTAGGCTTGAAAAGTTTGGACCAATAGAAATCAAGTCCACTAAAATGGTTGGACTTGTTAAGATCAAACTAGAAAGCTTAACCAAGTTAGCTTAAAACCTAACTAAGTTAACATAGGAAGCTTGTTTAGTAACTAAATGAAGTAACCTAGTTAGCTATCTACTTAAGCTTTAGTTAGAGAATGTTCTCAAAATATCAAGACAAACTTAGTTAACCTAAGTAGCTATATAGTTAAACTAGTAACTAAACAAACTAATCAATTTCATCTAAGTGTAACTAGAAGACCAAATGAAGCACAAACTTGGTTTGCTTCTCCTTAGGGTTATTCGGCCAAGAGCTTTCAAGAACCATCAAGAAGAGCTTAGTCACTTGCATGACTAGATTTCCTACACCAATTAGAGACAAGCTTGGAGGCAAAGCTTTGATATCCAACCCTTGATCAAATCTTAGGCCATTAGGTGATAGGAGAAGTCAACAAAGGAGGCCACCTCCTTTGATGAAGCTCACAGCCAAGCTATGTAAAGGAGAGCATTTTACTTCATTCTTCATCTTCTATCACTTAACCTTATTCTTTTCTCTCTTCAAGAACAAAACTCACCATTGTTGTCTTTTGAGAGCCATTCGGCCAACACCCCTAAACCATACATCCACCCTTCTAAAATTTTATCCAACCTTATTGTTGGTGTATGCCGTAGAGGCCAATACATTTTGTCTGTATTTACATATATTATATTATGCAATTTTTTGATATATGAGGCATTTCATTTATTGTGTTATTTTTTGGTAGACATAATAAAGTCCTTAGAATAGTAAGTTTGATACCATAGGACATCAAGTGGATGACTTGATCGTGAGATCCTATTGGATAGAGCACTATTCTTAAAATGTCCCTAGTCAAGTATTATTGTCAAATAGGACAACGATAATGCATTGAGACTAGTACGTGCGTAGACTGATGACCACATCTCACAGGTCATGGATATGAGATATCAAGTCTACACATGGATACATATTAGAGTAATGATGTATTGGACAGACCCGCCATGAAAACGCGACGTGGATCGTTACATGAGTGTCATAAGCGATTCTTATAGTGATAATGGTGTATGTGGTCCTTTGACCTGAAATCACTACGATTCCTACATGAGGAGTTATGTGTTTTAATGCCATCAAACGTCATTTGTAACAAGATGATTATAAAGTTGGTTATTAGACATACCGTGATACATGTGGAGGGATGTGAGTGACCTAGATGGGATTTGTCCCTCCTACATAACAGGAGCGATATCTTCGGGCCCCCTGATTGAGTGAAACTACGAAATGCATGGCCATGCTCAAATGAGTCAGTATGAGATATTGATCTCATTTGTTATTACTATGTCTACTTAGGAATCAAGAAACTGAAGATTGAACTAAACAAGGGTGACACATTCCATGCCTTATGTTCAATCTGGATATCTGGACAAAGGGACTAAACTACATGGAAACATTGGTCACGGATAGGTTATGTCAAATCACTGACATTCTCATTACTTGGGTAGCAGTGATGTGTTGCTAGATACCGCTCACTGTTTGTAATATTAAAATGAGATTTTAATATTACTACCAACATCATGAGAACCTACAGGGTCGCACACTTAGAACAGACTAGATTGGAGCAATAAGGATCCAAGTTGGACTCGGATTCAATTGTGGGCCTAACTCATGACAGATGGGTTTAGGGTTGCACAGCTTACCTTGCTACTACTCACACTCACTTAAGGCAGCCACTATTATAAATAGTACTGCTAAGGGGGCTGCTACTAGGTTACAACACAACCCTAGCCGCACCTACAGAAAGGGAGTGAGAGATAGTGAGGTCTTCTTCTCCTCTCTTCGCAGCTAGCACTACAAAAATAGAGGCGTGACTCCCTTTTGCAAGTCTGTTCGTGTGGATACCGCAGAGACATTGTCAAAATTACGGTGTTGGTGATTCACCTCGCTTGTGATTATCACGCTTCAAGAGGTAATTTTTAAAAACTCGGATTATGGACTTTTTCTCATGGATCCTGTGAGGGAATTCTATTATTCCGCTGCAAGACTTTTGATTCGCAATTCCCAACACTTAATTCTCAAATCTAAACACTATTCTAAGAACATCTCTAGTTCGAGGTTTCTTCAAAAAAAATCATCTTGAGGTTGGAAAATCACTTTGGAGATTTTTCCTACAAGGTGAAGGTTCTTGTTTTTCATTTCTAACTTGATTTCTAAGGTTCTAAGCCATGATTGATCCATGGTTTATGATTTTCTCCTATAGTTATGACTCTTTGAATTTTTGTTTAAGATCTTTTAGGTTTTCTTGGAGGGTCACGAAATTCATAGGAAGGAGAATAGAAGGAGTTATCTTCCTTTAAAGTAAGAGGGAGATTTAATCTCATCAACCTTGTGTGCTGATGAGAAAATGGATTGTATGTGTGTGAAGAATCCATAAGGATTCATTTATGTAGTTTTTAAATGCTTTCATTATTTGTGCTTGATTATATTTGTATGTATGTTTATAGCTTTAAAATATATTACGTGTATATAAATGCATGATTATTAATTAGGATGTGAATCACATGTAAGGTTTGCATGAGTGTTCCAAAGAACACAACATGGTGCTCACGGCTTCACCATGAAAAAGAGAACCAAAATGTTCTCAACCATTTTCTAAAGAAAGGATTTAATGGAATTAGGTAAATTAATGAATTCCAAAATGATTTAGAAGATGGAAAATGATCCAAAGATCAAATGCCAAGATTTTATTAAACTCGGCCAATATGCCTTTTTAATGTGTAATCAATCAAAAATTTATTTTCTAAGTGTAGACTAGATGTTTAACCTAAAAAGAATACATTTGCAATGGATTTTCAAGACTTAAAGAAGTAAACTATTTTTTATTAGAAATATGGTATAGAAGAGAAATGAAAAAAAACTCTTGAAAAATACTTACCTTTGAGTTTTAAAGTATAATTGTAATTTTCAAAGTGTATTTTGTAGTTATAAGACTAAACAAAGGAATTTTAAAGGAAAACGTAGAAAATATCACTAAGTAGAATTATTAGACAAGATATTGTCAAAATTAATTAAAAGTGGTTAAGTAATAAATAACGTTTCAAAAATAAAACTTATAACGTAAGGGAAATATTCTACGTAATTTAAAAGTATTAGAAATAGCTTACGCATATTTAAAATTATGATTTTTAAGCCTTATGGTTAAGAAAATGATTTAAAAATCTTACGCGATTGAGAAAACGATTTAAAAATACTACGTGATTTTAAAAACAACAAAATATATTTATGCGATTTAAAAACGTTTGTAAAAATGACACGATTGTGAAAACGTGATAAAATTCCTACGCGATTAATTGGAACAATGAGTTTTACTGTCGGGCCAAAGTGGTGGACTCGGACATGTTGAGATATGGTACTGTCAAGTGGAGACGTACTATATTTGATAATCTTGAGATTTAGAGCGTTTTTGTAAATATGGTAATATTTTGAGACTAAGGGTAATTTTGTAATGATATTCATGCATTAAGAGTTGTGCCAATTTAGTTGATATTGGTGATTGATTAACGAGGAGAATTATACCGTATTGTCGGTGTGATAAGCGTAGTGTGGTTCATTGAGTGGACTTGGAGGCATTAGTGTGCGGAGTATTCCACATGTAGACAGTTGGTCGCTCCTCTGGGTCGTGGTAATTGGCAACACACTAATGATCTCGACACGCACTATTCTTAATCGAGATCTTGTGGAGACTATTTAGTACAATGCCTGTAGTGCACGAAGTGTTTTGGACTGTGTACGACTACACAATGTTGGACTGTGGACTATAGACACGAAGTTGGACAGTGTAATAGTTTGGTTGGGCAGCCTGAGGTACTGATAGTTCTTTACGAGTCATTCTCTCTGATGTCTGTGTCTATCCATGGAGTAGGAACGAGTCATATTGCATTTGCATTTGTGACATGCATCATAATGTTATTATTTGTGATATTATATGATGTGTTAAATTGTGTTATTATATTGTGGTATGCATTATTGTGTTAAATTATGTCGTTATTTATGATGTCATGGTATGCTTTATTGTATTAAACTGTGATATTTGTTGTATTGTCATTTTCTTATTTGCCATGCTGGTATTGATGTAGATTGTCTCACCTCTTTATTTGTATGTGTTTCTGTATTATTATTTTATTTCTGTAAAGAGTTTGAGTAAGAGGTAGAGGAACAACCTCTAGAAATTCTGTACCCAAGGATCAGCAGACAGACGATCAGTTTGACGAAGGCGAGCCGTCAGATCTTCCATACCATCTAGATTGATCTTGTGGTGATGGCGTTGCTAGGATTCTTAGGTTTTGTGAGACTGGAGTTTCACGGGGGGGCTTGGAGGCCTGGCGACTGCGGGAGGACAAAGGATCAGTTGTTTACGTGGGCTGTCTGGTTGTGTCCCTGCGTGGAGAGTTTGATGGAGAGCCTATTTTCACTACCACCTTGTATTTACATTTGGAGATGCCTTTAGCGTTGAGACGTCATTGGGGAGGACTTTTCCGTACCCCTAGTGAGATTAGTACTGTATCGACAGCACGAATTCCTGTCCGTAGAGCTGTGAGACATCTTGGATTTCTATCACCCGAGGTTTCCTCTAAGAGTGATCCTTCGGAGGGTTAAAAATCTTTGATGTGCACTTGAGCATGTCTATGTTTTGTATTATACTAACTCTTTACTGCTTTATTTAAATATTTAGTAGTTATAAATTATTTGTACAACTTAAGACATAATCATATGTATATTATATGTGTGATAATAGTTTGTTTTATTTTATGTTTCGTGTTATTTTATTTAATGTTATCCTGTATAAAAGGAAAAATTTTACAACTCATATCACTTATGAATCAAATGTTTTGTAACTTGGGTAGATTTTATTTTATTGCATCATAAATGTGGCATCCCCATAAGGGTGTTACATTAGTTGGTATCAGAGCCTAAGTTAGAGTCTTTTGGGGTTGTGATTGAGTTTGTTTTTGCTTGTATTGTGTGATTCTCTAAGATTTATTTTCGAAAGGATACATCTAACTTTGTTTTGTTATGATTGAAGAAAGAGATGTCGGGCGGAAGGGGAACGCGTGCGAACGTGAATCGCAATGTAGACCCAATGATTTTAGCTGCTGAGGCTATGCAGCAAATGGTGGAAGTAATTACTCAACAAAATCAGAGGGCAACACAACAGCAAGATATAACAGCTGATGTTCTGAATTTATCTGAGTTTAGGTACAACAACCCACCGCAGTTTAGAGGCGAGTTTGACCGTGAGAAGGCAAGTCTGTGGATACAAGACTTGGAAAGAGTATTTGAAGGAATGGGATGCGCCGACAATAGAAAGATGACATATGCTACCTTTATGTTGAGAGGAGATGGCGAGAATTGGTGGAGAGGAACCCGCTGATTATTGCAAGCTGAAGGAACTGAGATCACGTGGGAAGTGTTTAGTGAGGTATTTCTGGAGAAGTACTTTCCTGCAAGTGCCCAACATGCCAAGGAGATAGAATTTCTTGGTTTACGACAAGGCAACATGACTGTTGGAGAGTATGCAACTAAGTTTGAGAGCTTGTCACAGTTCTCAAGATACTTTCAAATTCAACCTGATGAGGCATGGAAGTGCCGTAAGTTTGAGGAAGGACTAAGGGTAGAACTGAAGCGAGGAGTGCTACCTATGAGGATGAATGAGTTTCCTACTTTAATAGATATGTGTCGATAACTCGAGGAGTTAGAGCCATCAAGGGATTCTAGAAATCGTAACTTTGGACCGACTAGGTTCCAAAGAGGAGGAAACAGTAATAGCCGATTTCAGCGCAAGCCTTATTCGAGACCACAGGGGAATCAACCTCGACGTCCACCTGTTGGGGGAAGTTCTAATGGTAGCAGGTCAGAATGTGGCATTTACGCCAAGGTGTTTCAAGTGTGGAAAGAGTAGGCATGTATCTAAGGATTGTTCAATCAGAGGAACGATCTATTTTAATTACAAACAACTTGGACATGTTTCTAGGGATTGTACTCAACCGGAGAGGAAGCCTGTTGTGAGTAATGTTCGTGCTACTCAGCCGCGATCTGGAGGGCAAGTATATACGATGACTAGAACTGAAGCTTCTCAGTCTAAGGATCTTATTCAGGGGGAAGGTGCCATTGAAGGTAATCTTCTGACTGTGTTATATGATTTGGGTGCAACACATTCATTTATTGCATATGATTGTGTGGAACGATTGAAACTACCTGTATCTTCTATGAGTTTTCAATTGATTGTTTCTACACCAACTGCTAAGCCTGTTGTGACATCCAAGATATGTTTGAATTGTCCTATTATTATAAAGGATCGTGTGTTTTCGGTTAATTTGATTTGTCTACCTCTTGTCGAGATAGATGTAATATTAGGAATGAATTGGTTATCTTCTAACCATATCCTTATAGACTGTGCAAACAAAACCATAGTTTTTCCTAAGGAAGAAAGTTCTAGATTTTTGACTACTGTTAAAGTCAAGTCCTTATTGAGAAATGGAGCTCAGGGATATATGTTATTATTTTCTTTAGAAGTCAAGAGTGAGAAAGGTGTGAATGCTATTCCTGTTGTTAATGAGTTTCTAGAGATTTTTCCTAATGATGTACCCAGTTTGCCACCGGAAAGAGAGATCGAGTTCTCTATCGATTTGGTACCAGGAGCAGGTCCTATTTCGATTGCACCGTATCGGATGTTGCTAGCGGAATTAGTAGAGTTGAAGAAGCAATTGGAGGAACTGTTAGAGAAACAGTTTGTGCGACTGAGTATTTCACTGTGGGGAGCACCAGTGCTTTTAGTCAAGAAAAAGGATGGAACTTCTTATCTTTGTGTAGATTATCATCAGTTGAACAAGGTTACTATAAAGAATAAGTATCCACTTCCGAGAATTGACGATTTGATGGACCAGTTGAAGGGAGCAGTTGTTTTCTCTAAGATAGATTTGCGATCAGGTTATCATCAGATTCGAGTCAAGGTAGATGATGTACCTAAGACAGCTTTCCAAACTCGTTATGGACATTATGAGTATCAAGTGATGCCGTTTGGAGTGACGAATGCTCCTGCCATATTCATGGACTATATGAATAGGATTTTTCGTCTGTACCTAGACAGATTTGTCATTGTCTTTATCGATAACATTCTGATCTATTCTGAATCTAAGGAAAAGCATGCTGAACATCTCGGTATGGTTCTTCAGATTTTGAAAGAAAAGAAGCTATATGTGAAGTTAGCCAAATGTGAGTTTTGGTTGGAAGAGGTTCAATATCTAGGTCACGTGATTTCTAAAGAAGGTATTACGGTAGACCCATCGAAGGTGGAGACCATTTTGCAATGGGAAAGGCATAAGGTAGTGACAGAAGTCCGAAGTATTGTTGGAATGGCCGGATATTATCGAAGGTTCATAAAAGGTTTTTCCAAGATAGCTGGACCGCTTATGCAGCTCACGAGGAAGAATCAAGCTTTTGATTGGACGGAGGAACGTGAAGCGAGTTTCCAAGAGTTGAAGAAAAGATTGACGACTGCACCAGTGCTAATTTTACCGGATCCTAACAAATCTTTCAAGGTGTATTGTGACGCTTCTTATCAAGGGTTAGGATGTGTATTGATGCAGAACAAGAATGTGGTGGCTTATGCTTCAAGACAGTTGAAGGTTCATGAGAAGAACTACCCAACGCATGATTTGGAACTAGCTGCTGTGGTTTTTGTGATGAAAGTGTGGAGGCATTTTCTGTATGGAGCTATGTTCAATGTCTTTAGCGATCACAAGAGTTTGAAATACTTGTTTGATCAAAAGGAATTGAACATGAGACAGAGGTGATGGTTGGAATTCTTGAAGGATTATGATTTTCAACTTCAATATCATCCAGGAAAGGCGAATGTGGTGGCGGATGCCTTGAGTAGAAAGGTGATCAGTGTTTCTACCATGATGATAAAGGAGGAGGAATTGATCAACCAATTCAGAGATCTATGGTTGTCAGTGGAATTGGTACCAAGAAAGATTCGTCTGGGTAAGGTTGTGATTTTGAATGACTTGCTAGATGTGATTCGAGACAAACAGGATGAGGATTCGTTTTTACAGAACGAAAGGGAATTTTTTAAGCAAGGTCAGAAGGCGACGGTGGAGGAAGGATCTGATGGAATCTTAAGATTTAAGGGAAGAATTTGTATACCCGATGATCCCGAACTTAAGAAAGCAATTTTGAATGAAGCTCATACTAGTGATTTAAGTATGCATCCGGGGATGACCAAGATGGTATCAGAGACGGGACCTCTCCCAGTACGGTGTGGTTTGGGGACGAACCAAGTGGAAGTTGGTGGGCATGTGGTGTCTCGGGGCCGACGAGGGCGGGGAGTGGACGCCGATGTAAGAGAAGCACGTACAAGGAGCGGCTCCTGACAGGCTTCTAGGTGAAGGGTCCTATGAATGAACTGAATACGCACCGGAATGAGAGGGATTCAGAGACTGTGCAGGTATTGGACCTCATAGTTGAGGATGACTTAAAGGAATTGATTAGGCATAGCCATATCAACAAGTTACAACTTCTTTTCAAGAACCTAGAACATAAGAAATCCATGGTTAAGCGTGCTTGACCTGGAGCAATTGTGGGATGGGTGACCTCCTGGGAAGTTTCCTAGGATGCGTGTGAGTGAGGACAAAGCACGTTGAAAAGACCCGTGTTGGTTTGTGGAGACACTCGTCAATCTTGCAGGCAGTCCCGGAATGTTACAGGATCAAACTCACCTCTAAACTAAGGTGGGTTGTTGCGACAAAATTCTTGTAATTGGCATTGGCTAAAGTAATGATTTTGATGATAACAAACAATGACAAGAAATGGAAGTACAATGATCAAGTCTCAAGAATCTTCAAGAATAGTTAATAGGACTTAGATATTGTGTAAAGGTAAAAAGAAATCACACTAAGCTCAAATATGTTTTAACATCATTAAAAGTGTTTCTTAAATGTTTAAATGCCCAACAAACTGTTTTTGGAAAGATAGCCTTAGTGGTAGTTCAAACCTTCGAAAAATAGTCAAGTTTGTGTTTTGCAAAACTGATATTTAGTTACTATTTTGATCATTATTGTTTTTATCTTTTTCTTTGGCCTAAAAAGCCTACACAAAGTTGTCTCCCCTCTTCCTTGCTTCTCCAAACCGTACCCCTCCTCTTCATACATTCCAAATGTGACAAATTTCATAACCATCACTATAAGTCATCCTAGCCATTGATTAAAAGAATGGTTTGGATTAAAAATAGCTACTAGGTTTAGGTTATAGATAGAAGACTTCATTTGAGTCATTGGATCATTTTTGGCTTGTAATCCTAACCATTGAATGTGTCTCCAAAATGAAGGGTCAAGATTACACCTTCAAACTTTACATCCAAGGGTCCAAAATGGTTGTAGTCATTTTTTGATGACCAATTCTCCACCATTGATCTAAATCCAAATCCAATGGTCATTAATTATCCATCTCCACCATTGATTAATTCTACATCCAAGGGTTCATAATGGTCATAGTCATTTATAAGACTAAATCTATACCCTTGATTTAATTTCCATCCAACGGTTATAATTGATCCTATTCACTTTTAAGATCAAATCTCTACCGTTAATTAAATCAAGATTAAATTTCTAACAGTAATTAAATTGATAGTGGATATTCAAACCACTAATGTTGACTTAACAGTATAGAATTTTATTTTTATCTATTATAATCCTAAGAAAGAATATATTTACTGTATTTTTATCGTTTGATAATTAAATACAGTACAAAATACAGTAAAGGAAATTTTCTAAAACTGTTTCTGGATTTAAGTTTAGTAAGATCCTCTGTCTCCGTCTAAACAGTACAAATTTTTCTATGCGTAGAAAAATTTTCACTTTGCGAGACCCACCTGGGCCCACGTATGGCCACCTGGGCCCACATACACCCCCTGGGGCTCACAAATAGTAAAAATTTTATAATCATACATAAAATCACAAAAATTAGAAAACTCACAAATATCACATCAGATTACGTAAAATAATTAAGACTTTTCAGTAATAATTAAATTACGTAAAATTTTTCCGGCTCGAAAATTATTATTTTCCTGACACGGAGCAAATTACTCAAAACGATCAAATATACAGACAGAATATTCAAAATAATTTTACAGTACACAAAAATCACTAAACAGTAAAATTCTGTTAACTGTCAAAATTACTGTTTAATAAATAGAAAGTTTGGGGTGTTACAGGGCCAAAATGTGGACCCGTATATGTGAAATATGATTGTAGCCTGTGATTGGCTTGTATGCATTGCACATGCATTCGAAAAAGTCCAATGGACTATGTTAAGACCGATGGCCTACGAGAGAATTACACCTTTGTGTGGTGTGTTATGTGTAGTGTAGGTTACTTGTTGACCTTGGGGGCATCGGGGTGCGGGTTTTCCACAACGGGCAGTTGGTAGCTATTCTGTACCATAGATCGGACCAATGTAACGCGCCGACGATCCGTATTGAGACACTATTCTTAATCGAGATCTGGCATAGACTGTCATGTATAATGCTAGATGTGCAAAACTGATGAGAGTTGTAGCACGTGGTCTGAGACAATTGTGGTACCGACAGATCTTCTATATGAATCTCTCCAACTTGAGTTAGCTCCGTGGAGTAGGAAATTGAGTCTGTGAGCATATGCATAATCTGAACATTTATAACCGAGTGATATTTTAATTATCGAATATTGGATAATTTTGATGCCATGAATTATAATTACTGTTTGTTATATCTGTATTATTTTTTATCATATCTGTATGACATTATTGTCATTCATATCTCTTTACTGTCATGTTGGTACTGGTGTTGGTAATCTCACCTCTTTGAATGTTGTTCTTGTATTGAAATTATAATTAGTAAAGACGATGAGCAAGGGTTTGAGCAAGAAGGTGAGAAGCCAATTCCTGCTGAGGAAGCTGAATTCTGAGTCAATGGCGACGCCAAGTTTTCTTGGGTACATGAGGCTACAATTCCGAGGAGGTTCGGAGGCTTGGCACGCTCATTTAGATAAATGGTGTGTTATCTACATAGGAGATCTTACTGTTTCCCTAAGTAAGGATATCATGGGAACCCTTATTTCAGTTTCAATATTTACATACACTTAGAGTTTTTGTTATCCATTAGGCAGTATTAGGGTGTTTACTACCATTCTCCTAGTGAGATTAGCGTTGTGTCGTTTGCTCGGACACCTGTCTGTAGGACTGCGCGTCATGCAGGATTCCTATCTTCTGAGATTATGTATATGATGTAAATTATTTATGATACTATTTAGTATTATTATATTCTGCTAAGTTTATCTTATCAATATCAAGAAATTTTACAACTCATATTTATATTATACAATATTATTTTATAACTTGGGGTAATTCAATAATAATTCGTATAAAATGTGATACCCTACGATGGGTGTTACATTAGTTGGTATCAGAGCCTAAGTTTAAGTCTTTTGGGTTTGTGGTTAGGCCTATCTTGTTTGTGATGTGTGATTCTCTATGTTCGATTTCCGAAAGGAAACAATATTTTTGAAGTGATTGTACTTGACTCTTGTCTTGTATTGTTTAATTTGATTTTGAGAATTACAATGGCTGGACAAGGAAGAGGACGTGTGAATACTAGAGTTGGACACATGAATGTTGAAGAAGACAATCAAGGCATGGTTGCAGCTGTAGCAGCAATGCAAAGGATGGCAGATGTTATCATCCAACAAAACCAAAGGGCAAATGAAGAAACTCAGAATTTGTTAGAGTTTTATAGGAATAATCCACACAGTTCAACGGAGAATTTAACCCAGAGAAAGCCAATTTATGGATTAAAGAGCTCGAGAAAATATTTGATGGTATAGGTTGTACTGATGAGAGGAAGGTCACTTATGCGACCTTTGTGCTGATTGGTGATGGTGAAGACTGGTGGGCAAGAGCCCAAAGGTTAATACAAGTTGAAAGGAGAGTTGTAACTTGGGAATTCATCAGCAAAGATTCTTAGGGAAGTAGTTCCCAGCTAGTGTTAGATATGCTAAGGAGATGGAATTCCTTGGTCTGTGACAAGGGGGGATGTCAGTAAGTGAATATGCTGTGAAGTTCGAAAGCTTGTCTAAGTTTTCGAGATATTTTCATATGCAACCAGATGAAGAATGGAAGTATAGGAAGTTTGAAGAGGGATTGAGACACGATATAAAATGGGCAGTAGTAACCTTGGAAATCAATCAGTTTCCAGCGTTGTTAGATAAGTGACATAAGGTTGAGGAGATAGATCATCAATGTGATGTGAGGAACCGGAACTTTGGACCTACTCAGTTCCAAAGAGGAAAGGGTAGCGGTGGCAACCGTTATCAACAGAAACCTTATGCTAGACCATCAGGAGGTCAGACTCGACAGCAATCCTTTGGAGGAGTTTCTGGTGGAAACAAGTTTGGTCAAGCTGGAACTTCTACATCCAAATATTTTAAGTGTGGAAAGGACCACTTGACTAAGGACTGTCCACATAAAAGAATCATATGCTTTAGATGTGGGAAGCCTAGACATTTCTCAAAGGACTGTAATCAATTGATGGCAGAACCCTTTATGGGGAACGTTTGTACTACTAGACTACAGACGGGTGGTCGTGTGTATACTATGAGCGGGAAGGAAGCCGCAAAGTCAGAAGATCTAATTATGGAGGAGTGTGCCATTGAAGGTAATCCTTTAACCGTATTATTTGATTCGAGAGCAACCCACTCTTTCATTGCCAGTGATTGTGTGGAGCGTTTGGGATTACTGTGACTACATTTCCTTATGATTTGAGTGTTGCTACTCCTACTGATAAGCCTGTGATTACTGCAAAAGTATGCTTGAATTGTTCTATTTGTGTTAGGGATAGAATCTTTTATGTTGACTTGATATATTTGTTTCTTTCCAAGATTTATGCAATCTTAGGGATAAATTGGTTATCTTCTAACCATATCCTGATAGACTATTCCAGTAAAACATTAGTTTTTCCTGAGGCTAAGGATTCTAGATTCCTAACGGCCACTCAAGTAGAAGTTTATTTGAAGGAAGGAGCTCAATGATACTTATTGCTATCTTCTTTGGAAGTACAAAGTGAAGATGTTATGAAAGATATTTTCGTAGTCAACGAATTTCCTGAAGTCTTTCTTGAAGATATACCTGGTTTACCACTAGTAAGAGAAATTGAGTTTGCTATTGATCTGGTACCGGGAGCTGGACCTATATCTATGGCGCCCTACAAGATGTCACTGACAGAATTGGCAGAGCTTAAGAAACTACTGGAGGAATTGTTGGCAAAACAATTCGTGAGACCTAGTGTGTCACCATGGGGAGCTCCAAAATTGTTAGTCAAAATGAAGGATGGGACTTCTCGTCTATGTGTAGACTACCGGCAGTTGAACAAGATTACAATTAAGAATAAATATTCGCTTCCAAGGATAGATGATTTGATGGATCAATTGCGAGGAGCCGCGATATTTTCCAAAATTGATTTACGTACTGGATATCACCAGATTCGTGTGAAGGTGGAAGATATCCCTAAGACAACATTTCAGACGCGTTATGGGCATTACGAGTATCAAGTGATGCCGTTCGGTGTAACGAATGCACCTGCCATATTCATGGACTTCATGAATAGAATGTTTTGTTCATACTTGGACAAGTTTATAGTTGTTTTTATAAATGACATTCTAATCCACTCTCGAAGTCAGGAGGAACATGCTGAACATCTCAGAGTGGTTCTCCAGATTTTGAAGGAGAATAAGCTATACACAAAACTTTCCAAATGTGAATTTTGGTTAAGTGAAGTTCAGTTTTTAAGACACGTGATATCGGAGGAAGGAATTGAAGTAGATGCTTCAAAGGTGGAGATGATTCTTGAATGGGAAAGGCCGAAGACTGTATCGGAGATCCGTAGTTTCATCGGATTGGCCAGTTACTATTGATGATTTATTGAGGGATTTTCCAAGATATCAGGACCTCTTACCTAACTTACAAGGAAGAATCAACCATTTGCATGGACTGATGCATAAGAAGAAAGTTTTCAAGAGTTGAAAAGACGATTGATTACTTCATTGGTATTGATTCTACCTGATTCGAATGAACCTTTTGAAGTATATTGCGATGCTTCATACCAAGGATTGGGTTGTATACTTATGCAAAACTGGAAGGTTGTGGCATATGCTTCAAGGCAATTAAAGGTACACGAGAGGAATTATCCTACTCACGATTTGGAGTTAGCAGTAGCGGTATTTGCATTGAAAGCTTGGAGACATTTTCTCTACGGAGCAACGTTCGTTGTTTTTAGTGATATGAAAGCTTGAAGTATTTGTTTGACCAAAAAGAGTTAAACATGAGGCAGAGGCATTGGCTAGAGTTTCTGAAGGACTATGATGTTTAGTTACAGTATCATCCTGGAAAGGCGAATGTCATAGCGGATGCTTTAAGTAGAAAAATGCTTAGTGCTTCTGTTATGATGATCAAGGAGAAGGAATTAATAGAAGAATTTCGGGATATGCGGTTATCTGTGAAGTTGACGCCATGAAAGATGTGTTTGAACATGATCACTATCTCAAATAGTTTAATAGATAAAATTCGAGAGGGGCAGAACGATGATAAATTCTTGCAAGAAGCGAAGGAAGCAAGGAACCAAGGCACGTTGTTGGAATTCAAAGAAGGAGCTGATAGAATTTTGAAATTTAAAGGAAGGATTTGTGTGCCCAATGATCAAGGACTTAGGAGAATAATTTTGGATGAAGTTCATAGGAGTAAGCTGAGTATGCATCCAGGAGCCACAAAAATGTATCAAGATTTAAAGCAGTTGTATTGGTGGCAAGGAATGAAGAAAGACGTCACTGAATATGTATCGTCCTGCTTAGTCTGTCAGAAGGCTAAGGTTGAACATCAAAGACCTTCTGGAATGTTACAACCTTTGTCTATTCCTGAATGGAAATGGGATGATATAGCAATGGACTTTGTGACTGGATTACCAAAGACTCAAAAAGGTCATGATTCTATTTAGGTAGTTATTGATCAGCTTACGAAGTCGGTGCACTTCTTGCCAATTAATGTTAAGTACTCAATAGAGAGGTTGACCCAAGTGTACATCGGTGAAATCATTAGACTTCATGGTGTACCTTCCATTATTATTTCATATTGAGAACTGAGATTCAAGTTGAGATTTTGGCATAGTCTACAAGAAGCGATGGGAACGAAGCTATGTTTAAGTTCTGCTTACCATCTACAGACAGATGGTCAGTCAGAGAGAATGATTCAGCCACTGGAAGATTTATTGAGGGCTTGTGTGTTAGAACAATCTAGATGTTGGGATGAATTCTTACCTTTGATAGAGTTCACCTACAACAACAGTTTTCATTCGAGTATAGGGATGGCACCTTATGAGGCATTGTATACGAGACGGTGTAGAACACCGTTGTGTTAGTATCAAGATGGTGAAAGTGCTATTTTAGGACCAAAATTTATACTGCAAACTACAGAAAAAGTGAAGATGATTCAAGACAAGACGAGGATAACTCAGATTCAGCAAAAGAGCTAAGCTGATAAAAGGAGGAGACTACTTGAGTTTGAAGAAGGTGACCATGTATTTTTATGAGTGACACCTACGGTCAGAGTTGGACGAGTGATTAAGTCAAGAAAACTCACTCCAAAGTTTATCGGGTCGTATCAGATTCTTCGTCGAATAGGTTCGGTAGCTTATCAAATTGCATTACCGTCTTTTCTATCAAATCTTCACAATGTATTTCATGTATCACAATTGTGGAAGTACATTCCAAATCTCACTCATGTTATCGAACCGGACGCTGTACAACTGAAGGAGAATTTAACCTATGAAACGTTTCTAATCAAGATCGAGGATCGGTGTAACATCCCGAAAATAAATAATTTCATGATAAATAGTCATTTTATAATATTTATGATTTTTGTGATTTTTTTTGGATTTTTTTTAGAACGCGGAATATTTTAATAGTATTCCTTGTTTTGCATGTGCGCTGAGAGGAGTTGAGAAAATGAGATATTTTTCTCGAGAACCTTGAACTGTGGAAACGTCGATGAGGGATCTTACTAAACCCGAGGCCAGACACGGTTTATAAGGTTTTACGTTTTTTGAGATTTGTATATGATAAATATAAATCGCAGAACAATTTTATTATTCGTAAGATAATAAATATCAATTTTTGTTAACTGTAACTTCTGTCCACTGATAATAAATCTGATACAGTGTTAATCATATTTTAGAGAATGCTTTAATGACATCACCATGGTGACATCATCACCATGACATCACTTTGACTTTTCAAAGGGAGGAAGCTTCCTAGCACCTTCCTCTTGGCATATTGGAAAAGCTTGGAGGAAGCTTCCTGGCACCTTCCTATTGGCTTGTTGGAGAAGCCAATTCCTCTCTCCTCCTCTCCACCACACATTTTTTAGGGCTCTTTGTGGCCACACATTTTATTCCATACATTTACACAAAATACACCTAATTACACATTTCATTTCACTTTGCTATCACTTTCTCTCTCTACTTTCCATCTTCATCTTTTCTCTCAACCATTTTCTCCTCCTTCTCTCTAACTCCACGACAGCCCCACACCCTTCCACACTCCATGGATGCTTGATTTCAAGCTTCAATCTTGCTTAAATCTACACTTCCATTGAAGATCTTCCTTCCTTGTTGGAATCATTCTCTAAAAAGCTCAACTTTTCTCTCCATTCTCTTCCTCTTTCACAGCCAAGAAGACCCATTTTTGGGCATCTACTTCTCTTGCTCAAACAACCTCATTTCCTACCATTTCTCATCACCTAGAACACTTTCTTTTTTGTGACCACCACTAAAATCCACCATTTTCGTTTTTGCTCCATCAAGCTTCAAAGTTTGAGACTTTAAGGTAAAGTTCACAGCTTTTCCACCTTTTCTCCTCATTTTCGTGATCCTTGATCTGTTGGGTGATCAAGGGTTCCTTTTCTAAGCTTTGATGATGATTTTGGCAAGTTTTGATGTCCTTAGGGTTTCCTTGAAGGTGTAGTACGAAAATATCTACAAGGGACCAAGAGGCTTGCTTTCTTGTGTTGTCTTCCATAGGTAAGAGGGAGATAATCCTCTTCAACCTATCTTGGTAGTGAAGACATTTTTTTGGTGTTGTTGATGAGGAATCCATGTGTGGATTGCTTTCTTTGTTGTGTTGTTTTTCATGATTGTGTCTTTATTTGGACTTGCATGAGTTATTGGTTGTCTTTGCATGCTTTGATGGCTATGGATGGTATGTTGGAATGTTTAGATTGATGTATGGAGAAATATAGGGTTTACTTACTATTTTGGAGGTCACGGCCTTGAGGCTAAATTTTGAGGATTTAAGTTTGATTATAGAGACATTGGAACTTAGGTGATTAGGTGGTGAAGGAATAATGATTGTAATGGAAAACTTTTGGAAGTTCTCACCTAGGGAGGCTCACGGCCTCTAGGAGATTTAATGGTCCAAGTTGTGATTCTTTGTGCAACATTGGGACTTAAGTGATTAAATGATAAGTAATCGACATTATGGTGAAAGAAAAAGGGTTGGACATTTGTTATAATGTGGCCCACGGATTCTTAAGGCAAAAATGCCACAAAATATAGTGCTAAAATGGAGACATAGATGATTAGAGAATTCTAGATTCGTTAAGAATTCATAAAATGGAAAAAAACAAAGAATAAGACTTCATATTATGACTTAGAATGATTTTGGACATACGGGAAGAACAAAGGAATTTGTGAGACTAGCAAAACCTTAGAGTAACTTTAAGTGAGCATAATTGATTAGATTAAGGAACTTGATCAATCTAAAGGAATGAAGATTGAATAAAGACTTCAAGAGAATCCCTCTAGAAGAATGAATTCATAAGAGATATTATTTAAAGTGAAACCCGAAATAAACCTCTAAAAGTGTGCTATTTGTAACACCCCAAACTTCCTATGTATTAAACAGTAATTTTGACAGTTAACAGAATTCTATTGTTTAGTGATTTCTGTGTACTGTAAAGTTATTTTGAATATTCTATCTGTATATTTGATCGTTTTGAGTAATTTGCTCCGTGTCAAGAAAATAATAATTTTTGAGCCGGAAAAATATACATAAATTAATTTTTACTGTTTAGTCTTAATTAATTTACGTAATCTGACTTGATATTTGTGAATTTTCTAATTTTTGTGATTTTATGCGTGATTTTGGAATTCTTACTGTTTGTGGGCCCCACGAGGTGTATGTGGGCCCAGGTGGCTATACGTGGGCCCAGGTGGGTCCTGCAAAATGAAAATTTTTTTTACGTACAGAAAAATTTGTACTGTTTAGATGGAGACGGGGGATCTTACTAAATCTGAATCCGGAAACAGTTTTAGAAAATTTCCTTTATTGTATTTTGTACTGTATTTAATTATCGGACGATAAAAAAATACAGTAATTATATTTTTTTAGGTTATAACAGATAAAAATAAAATTCTATATTATTAAGTTAACATTAGTGGTTTGGATATCCACTATCAATTTAAGTATCGTTGGAGAAATAATCTGGATTTAACTAACGGTAGAAAATTTGATCTTAAAAATGAATAGGATCAATTATAACCGTTGGATAAAAAATTAAATCAAGGGTATAGATTTAGTCTTATAAATGACTATGACCATTATGAACCCTTGGATGTAAAATTAATCAATGGTGAAGATGGATCATTAATAACCATTGGATTTGAATTTAGATCAATGGTGGAGAATTGGTCATCAAAAATGACTACAACTATTTTAGACCCTTGGATTAAAGATTGAAGGTGTAATCTTGACCCTTCATTTTGGAGACATATTCAATGGTTAGGATTTCAAGCTAAAAATGATCCAATGGCTCAAATGAAGTCTTCCATCTATAACCTAAACCTAGTAGCTAATTTAAATCCAAACCATTCTTTTAATCAATGGTTAGGATGACTTATAGTGATGGCTATGTAATTTGGCACATTTGGAATGCATGAAGAAGGGGGGGACGGTTTGGAGAGCAAGGATGAAGGGAGACATTTTAGTGTAGGCTTTTTAGGCCAAAGAAAAAAGGAATGAAGACAAGCCAAGTGTCAAGACCATTTCCTATTGATCATTAATGCTTATGTTCTTCAAACTTCACTTTCTATTTCTCTCTAATGCATGCTACGGCCATGCATAGTCTTAAAGGCCAAATAATTCATTTTTTCACTTCACCTTATCACACCTACACCTATTTCACTTAGTTTCAAGAAAACAAACCCAAGCAAACTCCATTCTCTCTCAAATAAAGACCATTCGGCCAAGCACTTCAATTCTCTCCTCCATCACTCTTTAATTTCATACAACCTAGTTTCTTGAATCTTTACTTCATTCTAAACAACTTTCATGTTGAAGACTTTCTCTAAATCTTCCATCTTGAAGGACTTTCACTAAGATCAAGTTCTAGAGTTTTTGTTAGTGAAGTGTAAGAAAACTTCATTTATTCTTTTCTTTTTCATGTTCTAAACCATGTTTGATCCATGGTTCTTCTTATTCAAGCTTGATATACTAATTTTCTTGTATTTGTTTCATGTTTAAGAACTTGTGTTGGTGGAGATCTTGTTCAAAACACAAATCAACAAGCTTTTTGGTGGTTCTTCAAGAGGTAAGAGGGAGATTCATCTCACCAACCAAGCATGGTGGTGAGAGATGGTTTTATATTTGATGGATGGTGAATCCATGTGAGAATTCCTATCCATGGTCATGTAATAATTTATGTGTGCTATGTGCTTTGATTATTTTTGCCTATGCTTGATATGCTTTGCATGATTTACTTGTGTATGCATGCTTAGTCTGATTTTTATATTTTTATTTGTTTATATGGTATGCTTAAAATATGCATGATGATATATGTTGAATATATGATGATGGATGTATGTTGAAATAAGCAAAATTTTGGCTCCAAAGGCCATAGAGGAGGTCACGGTTTTGAACTTCCAAGACTAAGGTTTAATTTGAAATTTTTCAAGAATTATAGAATGAATTTTTAGTCCTTGAACTAAAATAAATTTCAGCCAAGACATCAACCAAATTAGTGTTCACAAAATTATATTTTCATGAATGACAATATTGAATGATTTGAGAAGTAAGGAAATTAAATAAAAGGGTTTGTTTTACAAAAATAAGGCACACGGTTTTTGAGTTATATTTTTATTAATTTATTTTGTGTAGAAAACAAGAATGGATCTTAGATGATTTACAAGAAAAATATTTGGTAGTTTCAAAGGCCATATATAAGGTTTTGACAATTTAGAAAAATATTTGATGTTATAAAATACAAAAATTTTCAAATAAGGATTTTTGGAAAAAGGAATTAAAGTGTAATATATTTAGTGAAGTGGAATTTTTATAAATAAAAGGAAAAATAAATTGAAAGTGTTGAATTTCAAATTATTTTAAAGAGAATTAATTTTAGAAGTGATTTAGAAATATAAAAGAAAACGTTCATAACTTAAATTTACTAACGTAGTATTTATTTATTGGGTTTTGGAAAACGTTAGGAAATTTAAAGTTAGAAACAGTAATTAAATCAACTAAATGTGATTTTATAAGATTAAATCAATAAAAAGTGATTTTTGAGAAAATATATTACGGAAAAGATTTTTGACTAAGAATAAGAAGGGAATAAAGTAAGAAATTATATTATTGTAAGAAAAGTCCAAAATAATATTTTTAAAGTTAAGAAATATTTTACGAAGGGTAAAAACGGTGAAAAACGATTTACGTAACTCAAAAACATAATTTTTAAGTTACACGATTTGAAAAACGTTAAAATGTTTCTACGCGATTATTAAAGCGTTTAAATATTTTACACGATCGAAATGTTGTAGAAAAATATCGTTAGGCGATTTAAAAATGAAAGAATATTTTACGCATTTTAATACAGTAGAAAATTGTTACGCGAATTTTTAAACGTAACAGAAATATTACAAATCATTGATTACGTAATAAAATATTACGTGACCGTGAAAATGTGACAAAAATATTTTACGAATGAGAAAAACATGGTAATGTATTTTTGCTTTGTTAATTATACAATAAACTTTACGGTTAAAATCAAGTATATGAATACTTGTACAAGAAATTTAGAAGTTTGCACGAAATTGGCATTAATACATGAACGTAAAACAAGTATTTGAACCTCGTATGAGAAATTATGTGATTTACCTTTGGTTGGTAATTGGTGCATTACACATGCATTGAAAATGGTCCGATGGATGTATATGGCTAATTGCCTAGGAGAAACGTACACCTCTTGAGTGGGTGCGATACGCGTAGTGTGTAGGTCACTTGTTGACCTTGGGGGCATCGGGGTGCGGGTTGCTCACAATGGGCAGTTGATAGCTCTTCTTCGCACCGTGGGTTAGACCGATGCAACACACCGATGATCGGACCGAGACACTATTCTTAATCGAGATCGATAAAGACCGTCGTGTATGTGCTAGATGTGCAAGATATAATTATAGCACTTGGTCTGAGGCACGTGGTACCGACAGATCTTTTCGATCAATTTCTCCGACTTGAGTATTAGCTCCATGGAGTAGGTCATTGAGTCTACGTGCGCATGCATGAAACTGAGCATCTATATCTATGTGATGGTGTTTGTGTAATTATTTTGTGATTTAAACAGTGATAGTGGCATGATGGTAATTATTATTCTTACACTATGATGATGGCATAATTGTGATCATGATATGATATTTTTGGTATAATATGTTGTTTGTATTATCTCTGTGCTATTATGCTGGCATTAGCGTAGGTGATCTCACCTCTTTGTATGTATATCTGTATATTGTATTTATATTGGGTGAAGACGTTGAGAAAGATACGGTACTAGAAGGAGAAGAGGAATTACTTCTCACACGTCAGAACCGCGGAGTTCGACAAGATGACGTCAAGAGCCGTTTCTTCGGATATGTACGTTTACAATTTCACGGAGGAGCTGGAGAATGGAGGACAAGTCCCAATAAGCGAGGACTTATTTACGAGGGGTACCTGACTGTTAGTATTAGTAGGCTGTATCGTGGGGATCCATTTTTCTGTGTGACTATCTTTGTTCATGTTGAATTTCCGTTGCATATCAGGTGACATTGGGACACTAGAAATTATGTCCCAACGGAAATCAGCATAGTGTCGTCAGCCCGGACACCTGTTCGTAGGGCTACTCGTCATAACGGATTCCTACCTGCTGAGGAACCCGAGGAGGACCCGTCTGAAGGGTCTTCTGCTTAGATAAACTTGGGCATGTTTGAACTTTGATATAAATAATGTCTGTAATTATTAAAGTGTGTTTGTTGTTTTAAGAAATGGTCTGTAATAAATAAACCTGACGGCACTTGTGTAATATGTATAATGATGTAAATTATATGTGATGACTGTTATGTATAATGATGTACATTATGTGTGATGATGTATAATAGTTTTATTTTCCGCTAAGTTTTTATTTTATTGTCATAAAAAAAAATTACAACTCGTATTTTATTATAACATCATATTTTATAACTTAGGGTAATTTGGTAATAAAGTAACATAAATGTGGCACCCTACGGTGGGTGTTACACTAGTTGGTATCAGAGCCCAAGTTAGAGTCTTTTGGGGTTGTGGTTAGGTTTGTCTTGTTTGTGTTGTGTGATTCTCTGTTATTGTTTTCTGAAAAGAAACAATATTGCTTGAAGATTGACCTTGCTTTCCTTGTATTGTTCAGTTTAAGTAGAGAAAGTAATGACTGGACGAGGACGTGGACGTGGGAATACTAGCACAGATATGGAACTTAATGGGAATGATAATCTGAATATGGCTGCAGCTGTTGCAGCAATGCAAAAAATGGCAGAAGTGGTTGCACAACAAAATCAACGGGCTAATGAAAATGTGCACAGTTTATCGGAGTTTCGAAGGAATAATCCACCGAAGTTTCATGGAGAGTTTGATCCGGAGAAAGCTGAACTTTGGATCCGAGAACTTGAAAAGATATTTGATGCTATGGGTTGTGCTGACGAGAGCGGAAGCTTACATTGGTAGTGTTTGTGCTGGTAGGAGATGGTGAACGTTGGTGGGCAAGAGCTAGAAGGCTGTTGGAAGCTGAAGGAAGGATGGTGACATGGCAACTTTTTAAACAAAGATTTCTGGAGAAATATTTTCCAGCAAGTGTGAGGCATATGAAGGAAATGGAGTTTCTGAGTTTACGACAAGGATTGATGTCCATCAGTGAATATGCGGCAAAATTTGAAAGTCTATCTCAGTTTTCAAGATATTTGCAGATGAACCCAGATGAGGGCTGGAAATGCAGGAAATTTGAGGAAGGATTAAAGCTGGATATTAAGAGAGTTGTATCGATGCTGGAGATTAATCAATTTCCAACTTTGATTGAAAAATGTCGTAAAGTTGAAGAGATTGATCATCAACGTGCGGCAAGAAATAAGAACTTTGGACCCACACGGTTCCAAAAAGGAAAGGGTAGCGGAGGAAACCGTTATCAACAGAAACCATATGCAAAACCGACAGGAGGTCAGAACAAGAAACAGTTTGTGGGAGGAAGTTCTAGCAGCAATAAGGCAAGTCAAGCTGGGACTCCTATTCAATGTTTTAAATGTGGGAAGGATCATCTCACGAAGGACTGTCAACATAAGGAAGTTGTTTGTTTTAAGTGTGGCAAGCTTGGACATTTCTCCAAAGACTGTGATCAGATAAAGAAGGAAACCTCTGTGGGAAACGTCCGTACTACCAGACCATAGGTGGGTGGTCGTGTCTATACAATGAGCGGAGAGGAAGCCGCTAAATCTGAGGACTTGATAATGGAGGAGGGTGCTATTGAAGGTAATCCTTTAACCATACTTTATGATTCAGGAGCAACACATTCTTTCATTGCATGTGATTGTGTTGAGCGTTTGGGATTGACTGTGACTACTTTGCCGTATGATTTGAGTGTTGCTACTCCTACTAATAAGCCAGTAGTTACCTCAATAGTATGCCTGAATTGTCCTGTCTGCATTAGGGATAGAATCTTTTATGTGGATTTGATCTGTTTGCCTCTTTCCAAGATTAATGTAATCTTGGGAATGGATTGGTTGTCTTCTAACCATATTCTGATTGATTGTTCGAATAAGATATTAGTATTTCCTGAGGCTAAGGATTCTAGATTCCTAAAGGCTACTCAAGTGGAAGCTTGTCTGAAGGAAGGAGATCGTGGGTATTTATTATTATCTTCTTTGGAGGTGCAATGTGAAGATGTTTTGAAGGATATTTTCGTGGTCAACGAATTTCCTGAAGTGTTTCCTGAAGATATACCTGGACTACCACCAGAAAGGGAAATCGAGTTTGCCATTGATCTTGTACCTGGAGCTGGACCGATATCTATAGCGCCCTATCGGATGTCGCCGGTAGAATTAGCCGAACTGAAGAAACAGTTGGAGGATTTATTGGAGAAGCAATTTGTGAGACCTAGTGTGTCACCTTGGGGAGCTCCAGTCTTATTGGTTAAGAAGAAGGATGGAACTTCACGTCTATGTGTAGACTATCGGCAATTGAACAAGGTTACGATTAAGAATAAATATCCACTTCCAAGAATAGATGATCTGATGGATCAATTGCGAGGAGCCGCAATATTTTCTAAGATTGATCTGCGTTCTGGATATCACTAGATACGTGTGAAAGTGGAGGATATTCCCAAGACTGCATTCCGGACGCGCTATGGGCATTACGAGTATCTTGTGATGCCATTCGGTGTAACAAATGCACCAGCCATATTCATGGACTTCATGAATAGAATTTTTCATTCATACTTGGATAAGTTTGTGGTCGTCTTTATTAATGACATTTTGATCTATTCTCGAAATCAGGAGGAACATGTTGAACATCTCAGGGTGGTTCTTCAAATTTTAAAGGAGAATAAGTTATATGCCAAGTTATCCAAATGTGAATTTTGGTTGAGCGAAGTTCAATTTTTGGGACACGTAATATCGAAGGATGGAATTGAGGTTGATGCTTCCAAGGTGGAGACAATTTTGGAGTGGGAAAGACTAAAGACTGTAATAGAAATCCGTAGTTTTATCGGATTAGCTGGTTATTATAGACGGTTCATTGAGGGGTTTTCAAAGATTGTAGGACCTCTTACCCAACTTACACGAAAGAATCAACCGTTCGTGTGGACTGATGCATGCAAAGAAAGTTTTCAAGAGTTGAAAAGACGATTGACTACTTCACCGGTATTGATTCTGCCTGATCCAAACGAACCTTTCGAAGTATATTGTTCATACCAAGGATTGGGTTGTGTAATTATGCAAAATCGTAAAGTGGTGGCTTATGCTTCAAGGCAATTGAAAAATCATGAGAGGAATTATCCAACTCATGACTTGGAGTTAGTAGCTGTGGTGTTTGCATTTAAAGTGTAGAGACATTTTCTCTATGGAGCTACGTTCACTATTTTTAGTGATCATAAAAGTTTAAAATATCTGTTTGACCAAAAAGAGTTGAACATGAGACAAAGGCGTTGGTTAGAGTTTCTGAACGATTATGACTTTCAATTGCAGTATCATCCTGGAAAGGCAAATGTCGTAGCGGACACATTAAGTAGAAAAATACTTAGTGCTTCTGTTATGATGATCAGAGAGAAGGAATTGATAGAAAAATTTCGGGATATGCGATTATCTGTGAAATTGACGCCAGACAAGATGCGTTTAAACATGATCACCATTTCAAATGATTTGATGAATAGAATTCGTGAAGGACAAAACAGTGACCAGTATTTGCAAGAAGCAAAAGAAGCAAAGAGCCAAGGAGCAGTGTTGGAGTTTAGCGAAGGTGCTAATGGAATTTTGAAGTTTCAAGGAAGAGTTTGTGTGCCTAATGATCCAGATCTTAGGAGATTGATTTTGGATGAAGCTCACAGGAGTAAGCTGAGTATGCATCTAGGACCCACAAAGATGTGCCAAGATTTAAAACAATTATATTGGTGGCAAGGAATGAAGAAAGATGTTGCAGAGTATGTATCATCCTGTTTGGTTTGTCAGAAGGCTAAGGTTGAACACCAAAGACCTTCGGGAATGTTGCAACCTTTGCCTATTCCTGAATGGAAATGGGATGACATAGCAATGGATTTTGTGACGGGATTACCAAAGACTCGGAAGGGTCATGATGCTATTTGGGTAATTGTTGATCGGCTTACAAAGTCGGCACACTTTTTGCCGATTAATATTAAATACTCAATGGAAAAGTTGGCCCAAGTGTACATCAGTGAGATTGTCAGACTTCATGGTGTACCATCTAGTATTATTTCGGATCGAGATCCGAGATTTACGTCGAGATTTTGGAATAGTTTGCAAGAAGCGATGGGAACAAAGCTACGTCTAAGTTCTGCTTATCATCCACAAACAGATGGTCAGTCAGAAAGAACAATTCAGTCTCTAGAAGATTTATTGAGAGCTTGTGTTCTGGAGCAGACTGGAGGTTGGGATGAATTCTTGCCATTGATAGAATCCACATATAACAACAGTTTTCATTCAAGTATAGGGATGGCACCCTATGAGGCTTTGTATGGGAGGCGATGCAGAACACCGTTGTGTTAGTATCAAGACGGTGAGAGTGCTATATTAGGACCAGAGATTGTCCAACAGACAACTGAGAAAGTGAAGATGATTCAAGATAAAATGAAAGTGACCCAAACTCGGCAAAAGAGTTATGCTGATAAAAGAAGAAAATCTCTTGAGTTTGAAGAAGGTGACCATGTATTTTTGCGAGTGACGCCTATGACGGGTGTTGGGCGAGTGCTTAAATCCAAGAAGCTCACTCCAAAATTTATTGGGCCGTATCAAATTTTACGTCGAGTAGGTCCGGTGGCATATCAGATTGCATTACCACCTTTTCTGTCAAATCTTCACAATGTATTTCATGTATGACAACTACAGAAATATATTTCTGATCCTACTCATGTTATCAAGCCAGACACAGTACAGTTGAAGGAAAATTTAACCTATGAAACTTTTCCAGTAAAGATTGAGGATCGAAAGACAAAGCAACTTCGAGGTAAGGAAATTTCATTGGTTAAAATTATTTGGGATGATGTAAGCGGAGAAGCTACATGGGAACTAGAAGAAAAGATAAAAGAACAGTATCCCTATTTATTCTAAGGATGTGAAATCAAGTTCATCAAGTTTCGAGGACGAAACTTTTGTAGAGGGGGAGAGTTGTAACACCCCAAACTTCCTATGTATTAAACAGTAATTTTGACAGTTAACAGAATTCTACTGTTTAGTGATTTTTGTGTGCTGTAAAGTTATTTTGAATATTCTATCTGTATATTTAATCATTTTGAGTAATTTGCTCCGTGTCAAGAAAATAATAATTTTCGGGCTGGAAAAATATACGTAAATTAATTTTTACTATTTAGTCTTAATTAATTTACATAATCTAACTTGATATTTGTGAATTTTCTAATTTTTATAATTTTATGCGTGATTTTGGATTTCTTACTGTTCGTGGGCCCCACGAGGTGTATGTGGGCCCAAGTGGCCATACGTGGGCCCAAGTGGGTCCCGCAAAATGAAAAATTTTTCTACGTACAGAAAAATTTGTACTGTTTAGACGGAGACAGGGGATCTTACTAAACCTGAATCCAGAAACAATTTTAGAAAATTTCCTTTACTGTATTTTGTACTGTATTTAATTATCGGACGATAAAAAAATACAGTAATTATATTTTTTTAGGTTATAACAGATAAAAATAAAATTCTATATTATTAAGTTAACATTAGTGGTTTGGATATCCACTATCAATTTAAGTATCGTTGGAGAAATAATCTAGATTTAATTAACGGTAGAAATTTGATCTTAAAAATGAATAAGATCAATTATAACCGTTGGACAAAAAATTAAATCAAGAGTATAGATTTAGTCTTATAAATGACTATGACCATTATGAACCCTTGGATGTAAAATTAATCAATGGTGAAGATGGATCATTAATAACCATTGGATTTGAATTTAGATCAATGGTGGAGAATTGGTCATCAAAAATGACTACAACTATTTTAGACCCTTGGATTAAAGATTGAAGGTGTAATCTTGACCCTTCATTTTGGAGACATATTCAATGTTTAGGATTTCAAGCTAAAAATGATCCAATGGCTCAAATGAAGTCTTCCATCTATAACCTAAACCTAGTAGCTAATTTAAATCCAAACCATTCTTTTAATCAATGGTTAGGATGACTTATAGTGATGGCTATGTAATTTGGCACATTTGGAATGCATGAAGAAGGGGGGGACGGTTTTGAGAGCAAGGATGAAGGGAGACATTTTAGTGTAGGCTTTTTAGGCCAAAGAAAAAAGGAATGAAGACAAGCCAAGTGTCAAGACCATTTCCTATTGATCATTAATGCTTATGTTCTTCAAACTTCACTTTCTATTTCTCTCTAATGCATGCTACGGCCATGCATAGTCTTAAAGGCCAAATAATTCATTTTTTCACTTCACCTTATCACACCAACACCTATTTCACTTAGTTTCAAGAAAACAAACCCAAGCAAACTCCATTCTCTCTCAAATGAAGACCATTCGGCCAAGCACTTCAATTCTCTCCTCCATCACTCTTTAATTTCATACAACCTAGTTTCTTGAATCTTTACCTCATTTTAAACAACTTTCATGTTGAAGACTTTCTCTAAATCTTCCATCTTGAAGGACTTTCACTAAGATCAAGTTCTAGAGTTTTTGTTGGTGAAGTGTAAGAAAACTTCATTTATTCTTTTCTTTTTCATGTTCTAAACCATGTTTGATCCATGGTTCTTCTTATTCAAGCTTGATATACTAATTTTCTTGTATTTGTTTCATGTTTAAGAACTTGTGTTGGTGGAGATCTTGTTCAAAACACAAATCAACAAGCTTTTTGGTGGTTCTTCAAGAGGTAAGAGGGAGATTCATCTCACCAACCAAGCATGGTGGTGAGAGATGGTTTTATATTTGATGGATGGTGGATCCATGTGAGGATTCCTATCCATGGTCATGTAATAATTTATGTGTGTTATGTGCTTTGATTATTTTTGCCTATGCTTGATATGCTTTGCATGATTTACTTGTGTATGCATGCTTAGTATGATTTTTATATTTTTATTTGTTTATATGGTATGCTTAAAATATGCATGATGATATATGTTGAATATATTATGATGGACGTATGTTGAAATAAGCAAAATTTTGGCTCCAAAGGCCATAGAGGAGGTCACGGTTTTGAACTTCCAAGACTAAGGTTTAATTTGAAATTTTTTAAGAATTATAGAATGAATTTTTAGTCCTTGAACTAAAATAAATTTCAGCCAAGACATCAACCAAATTAGTGTTCACAAAATTATATTTTCATGAATGACAATATTGAATGATTTGAGAAGTAAGAAAATTAAATAAAAGGGTTTGTTTTACAAAAATAAGGCACACGGTTTTTGAGTTATATTTTTATTAATTTATTTTGTGTAGAAAACAAGAATGGATCTTAGATGATTTACAAGAAAAATATTTGGTGGTTTCAAAGGCCATATATAAGGTTTTGACAATTTAGAAAAATATTTGATGTTATAAAATACAAAAATTTTCAAATAAGGATTTTTTGAAAAAGGAATTAAAGTGTAATATATTTAGTGAAGTGGAATTTTTATAAATAAAAGGAAAAAGAAATTGAAAGTGTTGAATTTTAAATTATTTTAAAGAGAATTAATTTTAGAAGTGATTTAGAAATATAAAAGAAAACGTTCATAACTTAAATTTACTAACGTATTATTTATTTATTGGGTTTTGGAAAACGTTAGGAAATTTAAAGTTAGAAATAGTAATTAAATCAACTAAATGTGATTTTGTAAGATTAAATCAATAAAAAGTGATTTTTGAGAAAATATATTACGGAAAAGATTTTTGACTAAGAATAAGAAGGGAATAAAGTAAGAAATTATATTATTGTAAGAAAAGTCCAAAATAATATTTTTAAAGTTAAGAAATATTTTACGATGGGTAAAAACGGTGAAAAATGATTTACGTAACTCAAAATCATAATTTTTATGTTACGCAATTTGAAAAACGTTAAAATGTTTCTACGCGATTTTTAAAGCGTTTAAATATTTTACACGATCGAAATGTTGTAGAAAAATATCGCTAGGCGATTTAAAAATGAAAGAATATTTTACGTGTTTTAATACAGTAGAAAATTGTTACGCGAATTTTTAAACGTAACAGAAATATTACAAATCATTGATTACGTAATAAAATATTACGTGACCGTGAAAATGTGACAAAAATATTTTACGAATGAGAAAAACATGGTAATGTATTTTTGCTTTGTTAATTATACAAGAACTTTGATTAAAATCAGTATATGAATACTGTACAAGAAATTTAGAAGTTTACCTGAAATTGGCATTAATACATGAACGTAAAACAATATTTGAATCTCGTATGAGAAATTATGTGATTTACCTTTGGTTGGTAATTGGTGCATTACACATGCATTAAAAATGGTCCGATGGACTGTATATGGCTAATTGCCTAGGAGAAACGTACACCTCTTGAGTGGGTGCGATACGCGTAGTGTAGGTCACTTGTTGACCTTGGGGGCATCGGGGTGCGGGTTGCTCGCAATGGGCAGTTGGTAGCTCTTCTGCACCGTGGGTTAGACCGATGCAACACACTGATGATCCGGACCGAGACACTATTCTTAATCGAGATCTGATAAAGACTTTCGTGTATGTGCTAGATGTGCAAGATATAATTATAGCACTTGGTCTGAGGTACGTGGTACCAACAGATCTTTTCGATCAATTTCTCCGACTTGAGTATTAGCTCCATGGAGTAGGTCATTGAGTCTACGTGCGCATGCATGAAACTGAGCTTCTATATCTATGTGATGGTGTTTGTGTAATTATTTTGTGATTTAAACAGTGATAGTGGCATGATGGTAATTATTATTCTTACACTATGATGATGGCATAATTGTGATCATGATATGATATTTTTGGTATAATATGTTGTTTGTATTATCTCGTGCTATTATCTTTGGTATTGGCGTAGGTGATCTCACCTCTTTGTATGTATATCTGTATATTGTATTTATATTGGGTGAAGACATTGAGAAAGATACGGTACTAGAAGGAGAAGAGGAATTACTTCTCACATCAGGAACCACAGAGTTCTGACAGTATGACGTCAAGAGCCAGTTTCTTCGGATATGTATGTTTACAATTTCACGGAGGAGCTGGAGAATGGAGGACAAGTCCCGATGAGCGAGGACTTATTTACGAGGGGTACCTGACTGTTAGTATTAGTAGGCTTTATCATGGGGATTCATTTTTCTGTGTGACTATCTTTGTTCATGTTGAATTTCCGTTGCATATCAGGCGACATTGGGACACTAGAAATTATGTCCCAACGGAAATCAGCATAGTATCGTCAGCCCGGACACCTGTTCGTAGGGCTACTCGTCATAACGGATTCCTACCTGCTGAGGAACCCGAGGAGGACCCGTCTCAAGGGTCTTCAGCTTAGTTAAACTTGGGCATGTTTGAACTCTGATATAAATAATGTCTGTAATTATTAAAGTGTGTTTGTTGTTTCAAGAAATGGTCTGTAATAAATAAACCTGACGGCACTTGTGTAATATGTATAATGATGTAAATTATGTGTGATGACTGTTATGTATAATGATGTACATTATGTGTGATGATGTATAATAGTTTTATTTTCCGCTAAGTTTTTATTTTATTGTCATCAAAAAAAAAATTACAACTCGTATTTTATTATAACATCATATTTTATAACTTGGGGTAATTTGGTAATAAAGTAACATAAATGTGGCACCCTACGGTGGGTGTTACACTATTACTCTTGAGAAATTAATACTATACTATTGTGGGTCCGTGTTTGGGACTAGAATTCTGTTGATGCTTATCTGGCCAAATTATGGCATATGATGGAAAAGTATTATTATGAAATATACATGAACATATTGATATATAACTTGGCCAAATTGTGGCGTGTTATGGAAAGTATACCATTATTGTTGAATATATATGATTGTGCATGGAGTTAACATGCATTGAACATTTGCTCAGTCGATGACTGTTAAAAGGCTAGATGAGCCTATGAGTATGCATTGAGTCAACATGCATTGAATATTTACTCAGTCGATGACTGTTAAAAGGCTATATGAGCCTATGAATTTGAATTGAATAAGTGAGATCCAGTGGAAGGATCTATGGGGGGCGTAAGGCGCGATATATACCGATTGCATACATTACGAGCCTGACAAATCACTATTTTTTAATCAGTGAATGAATGAGAATTTAATGGTATGATTTGTGATGGATCTATAGGGGGCGTAAGGCACGGTGAAAGTTGATTGCACGCATTACGGGCCCGACAAATCACCATTCTTTTGTGGTAAATGAACAAGAATTGAATATGTGATCCAGTGGAAGGATCTGATCGAGGACCGTGAGGTGCGGTGGTTCATTCCGCGATGATGTTATCACTTTATATACCCCTAGCCATGATAAACCATTGCAATGCATCACGCGCCTGACATGCACTATTCTCTTCAGGGTCCGGCAAAGAATGCCATTGAGGGGGACAGATCTTCCGGAACGTTCATCTTTGGAATAGAAATGGAAAATCTTGGTACCAAGTGCACATGCATTGTGAGTCGGCATATCATTTGGCACTCATTTATATGATGATTACACTATTGTTTTAGTGATGTCATGATTATCTGAAATGTTTTAATTGTTCATTATCTGAGATTCTATTGTTGTTTTCTTTTATCGTATGTGATTACTGTTACTTAAATGTTATTGCTCTACTATATGGGTGCTCTGCGACGTTCTGTTTCTTTACTGCCATAATGGGTAATGTAAGTAGGATGTCTCACCTCTTTCCTGTATCCTTGTATTTCTGTTATATATATATTTGTTAAAAGATCGTGAGGAAGAAGATGAGGGACCACACCCTTACTGATTGGATTAAGCTGATTCATTATTTTCAATATAGCGTTAGGACGAGACTTCTTCGGTTACGTACGGGTGCAACTCTATGGGGGCATTGATGCCTGGCGTGTCGACTGGGACACCGAGCGTCGTATATATATATATATATATGGGGTTATGGCTTTGTCTGCTAGTAGTACCTATCCTAGGGTTACTACTTTTCCCTTTTGTGCTTTTGTACCCGTCATCTTTTATTTGAATAATATAAGTACTATGTTTCATGTTATCAGTGCTTTGTGTTAAGGACGAATATATTACATATGAAATACGTTTTTCCTTCAGTGGTTGTATTTTATATGGTTGAGTACTAAATATGTTTCATTCGGGGCTCATATTTTCTATCTATGTATAAATGAAATCAATTTTTTTGTAAATACTATTTTTTAGACTGTGACACGCCTGGATTTAGTGACTGTGGTATAATGATGATTGTGTCGTAGTTATTAGGTCTAGGGGTGTTACATTAGTAGTATCAGAGCAGTTCATCCTATTGAGCCAGGGTATGGACTTGATACGTTTGGGCATGTTAGAGTTTTTGTATGTTGTGCACTTCCTTGTCTCTTGATTGAGATGATGGGAAAGAAATGCATGGCTTGCCATATATTGAATGGTAGTACCTACTGTTATACAGTTGCATGATATTGAGGATTGGCCTACTCAATATGTTATGTTTTGTGTGTACAGGAAACTATGACTTCGCCAAGGTGTACTGTATTAGGGGAATAGGAAATTCTTTTAGTAAGGAGATCAAGAGGTTTTGGAAAATCGATCTTCTAGAGAAAGGAATAACTACTGTAAGTTTAGTTTAAGAAGTTGTTTGGGGGTTGATGACTTGCAAGAGGTTATGCCGTAGAAGGCTGAATGAAGAAGCTCGAGTTAGAGACTATTACGATTCGTGGATTTGACTTATCTTGTTTGGATTGTTTGATTCTTTGTGTTTGGTTTCCGAAAGGAGACAATGTTGTTTGAAATAAATATGTTTACTTTATTGTGTCATGTTTTGTCCGTCTTTGAAGAAAATCAATGGCTCACGGTAGACATACAAGGGCAATGGCTTATGGTAGACATACTCAAGTGAGAGCATGATGAGATAATTGAAGTATGACTGCGACTGCAGAAGAAATGCAAAGGATAGCTGAGGTGATAACTCACCAAGATCAAAGGGCTGAATAACAACGAGAATTGGAAATTGAGGTTCAGAATTTGTCAGAGGAAAGTCGATTTTGGGGTAACCTTGGACTGCCTAGATTCCAAAGGAGGAATAATAGAAATGTTAATCAATTTAAGCGGAAACCATATTCACGATTATTAGGGAAGCAACCGAAACATTTAACTCATGGAGAAAGTGCTAGTGGCAGTAGATCCAGTCAGACCTTGACATTTTTATATAGATGTAAGAAATATGAAAAGAACCACTTAACGAGGGAGTGTAAGATCAAAGGGATAATCTGCTTCGGGTGCGGAAAGCCCGAGCATGTTTCTAAACATTGTGCTTCAATGAAGAAGAAGTCGTCTGTTAATGATACGTGTGCTTCAAAATCCCAAGTTGAAGGGAAAAATTACACCCTGGATGGAGCGAAGGCTTCCCAGACTGAAAATCTTAACGATGGAGATTGTGCCATGAAAGATGATCCCTTGATTGTGCTGTACAATTCTGGGGGTAACTCGTTTCTTTATAGCGTATGACTGTATAGATCATTTAGATTCATCTGTGTCTTCAATTATCTTTGACTTGGCTATTTCTACTTCTCTTACTAAGACTTGTCGTTGACACTTAAATTTGTTTAATCTATCCTATTTCTACTAATGATCGAATCTTTTGTTGATTTGACCTGCTTACCTAAAATTACACTTATTAGAGTTCATGATTTTAAGAATAGATTGGTTATTTTCCTAGTTATATCCTACTAGATCATTTCAATGAAGATCTTAGTGTTTCTTGAGACTAAGACTTTTGAATTCGTAACAGCCAACAAAGTTGAAGCTTTGTGAGGAAAAGAAATCTCAGGATACATGTTATCTTCTGTGGAGGACAAAAGCAAGGAGAATATAAATGCCACTCTCGTAGTCAATGAGTTTCGCATGATGAGCTACAATGCTGTTAGTTAAGGAGAAGAATGGAACTTCTCAGTGAGATGAGGACTGTCGCCAATTGAACAAGATTACGATCGAGGATGAGAATTCTCAAAAGAAGATAAATGATTCGATGGACCGGCGAGAAGGGAGTCATTGTTTTCTGCAAGATAGATGTATGTACTGGTCATCATTAGATTCGTGGGAATTTGAGGATGTTCCCAAAATGATTTTCGAACGCGCTTTGGACATTATGGATAGCTCGTGATATCGTTCGAAGTGACAAATGCTCCTGTCGTATTCATGGATAACATGAATTGGATCTTCCATCCTTACCTAGAATAGAATTGTCGTTGTCATTAATGATGACATTCTGATCTATTCTCGAAGATATGGAGGGACACGTTGGACATCTCGATATAGTTTTCCAGACCCTAAAGGAAAAAGAGTTGCACGCCAAATTATCAGAGTACAAATTCTGGTTGGAGGAGGTTCAGTTTTCGGGTCATAAAATTTCAAATGGAGGAATTATTATGTATTCATAAAAGGTTGAAGCAGTTCTTCAAAAAGGAAAGACCGGAGACCGTAAAGGAGATTCGTAGCTGGTAGGATTAGTTGTTTTTTTTTTATTGAAGGAGCATCGATGGATTCTCCAAGACAGTAGAACGTCTTACACAACTTACAAGAAGAGAGTCAAACTTTTTATGGACTAACACATGTGAAGAAAGTTTTCAAAGGTTGAGGAGATATTTTGGTTTTGATTCTACTCAATCCCAATGAAACATTCGAAGTGTTTTGTGATGCTTCACATCAAGGTCTAGGATGTGTGTTCATGCAAAGTTGGGAAGTTGTGACTTATGCCTCAAGGTAGTTGAGGGTGCGTGAGGAGAATTACCTAACTCACGGCTTGGTGTTAGCCACAGTTGTATTTGTTCTGAGAACATGGGGACACTTTCTGTATGAAGCAATGTTCAACGCCTTTAGCAATCACAAGGGCCTGAAGTATCCATTCAATAAAAAGGGGTTGAACATGAGATAGAGAAGGTGACTAGAAATTTTGAAGGAGCATGACGTCTAGCTTCAGTGTCATCTTATTTGAGTTACTAACAAACTCACTCCTAAATTCTTCGGACTATGTCAAATTCCTCTTCGGATTGGTCTGGTAGCCTATCAACTAATATTGTCGTCCTTTCTTTCTAATTTTCATAATGTCTTCTGTATGCCATAATTGCGAAAGTATATCCCCAATCCAGCCCATGTCATCGAACTAGGCACAATACAATTAAAAGAGAATTTGATCTATAGAATACTTCCTATAAAGGTCAAAGTTAGGAGAGTAAAGCAACACGGAGGCAGGGAGATCACATTGGTAAGGGTGATCTGAATTGACGTGATTAGAGACGTGACGTGAAAGTTAGAAGATAAGATGAAGAAACAACATTAATGTTTATTTTAAGGAATAAAAATTTCAAGGATGAAATTTCTGTTTGAAGGGGAGAGTTGTAATATCCCGAAAATTAATAATTTCATGATAAATAGTCATTTTACAATATTTATGATTTCTGTGAATTTTTCTGGATTTTTTTGAGAACGCAGAATATTTTAATATTATTCTTTGTTTTACGTGTGCACTGAGCGGAGCCGGGAAAATGAGATATTTTTCCCAAGAGCCTTGAACTGTGGAAACATCGACGGGAGATCTTACTAAGCCCGAGGCCAAACATGATTTATGAGGTTTCACATTCTTTGAGATTTTTATCTGCAAATAAAAATCATAGAATAATTTTATTATCTGTTAGACAATAAATATCAGTTTTTGTTAACTATAACTTCTGCCCATTGATAATAAATATGATACAGTGTTAGTCACATTTTAGAGAACGCTTTAATGACATCACCATGACATCACTTTGACTTTTCAAAAAGAGGAAGCTTCCTAGCACCTTCCTTTTGGCTTGTTGGAGAAGCTTGAAAGAAGTTTCCTTGCACCTTCGTATTGGCTTGTTGGAGAAGCCAATTCCTCTCTCCTCCTCTCCACCACACATTTTTTAGGGCTCTTTGTGGCCACACATTTTATTCCATACGCTTACTCAAAATACACCTAATGACACATTTCATTTCATTTCACGTTGCTATCACTTTCTCTCTCTACTTTCCATCTTCAACTTTTCTCTCAACCATTTTCTCCTCATTCTTTCTAACTTCACGGCAACCCCACACCCTTCCACACTCCATGGATGCTTGATTTCAAGCTTCAATCTTGCTTGAATCTACACTTCCATTGAAGATCTTCCTTCCTTATTGGAATCACTCTCTAAAAAGCTCATCTTTTCTCTCCATTCTCTTCCTCTTTCATGGCCAAGAAGACCCATTTTTGGGCATCCACTACTCTTGCTTAAACAACCTCATTTCCTACTATTTCTCATCACCTAGAACACTTTCTCTTTTGTGACCACCACCAAAATCCACCATTTTTGTTTTTGCTCCACCAAGCTTCAAAGTTGAAGACTTTAAGGTAAAGTTCATAGCTTTTCCACCTTTTCTCCTCATTTTCATGATCCTTGATCTCTTGGGTGATCAAGGGTTCCTTTTCTAAGCTTTGATGATGATTTTGGCAAGTTTTGATGTCCTTAGGGTTTCCTTGAAGGTGTAGTACGAAAATCTCTACAAGGGACCAAGAGGCTTGCTTTCTTGTGTTGTCTTCCATAGGTAAGAGGGAGATAATCCTCTTCAACCTATCTTGGTAGTGAGGAAATGTTTTTGGTGTTGTTGATGAGGAATCCATGTGTGGATTGCTCTCTTTGTTGTGTTGTTTTTCAAGATTGTGTATTTATTTGGACTTGTATGAGCTATTGGTTGTCTTTGCATGCTTTGATGGCTATGGATGGTATGTTGGAATTTTTGGATTGATGTATGGAGAAATGTAGGGTTTACTTACTATTTTAGGGGTCACGGCCTTGAGGCTAAATTTTGAGGATTTAAGTTTGATTTTAGAGACATTGGAACTTAGGTGATTAGGTGGTGAAGGAGTAATGATTGTAATGGAAAACTTTTGGGAGTTCTCACCTAGGGAGGCTCACGGCTTCTAGGAGATTTAATGGTCCAAGTTGTGATTCTTTGTGCAACATTGGGACTTAAGTGATTAAATGATAAGCAATCGACATTGTGGTGAAAGAAAAAGGGTTGGACTTTTGTTATAATGATGCCCACTGATTCTTAAGGCAAAAATGCCACAAAATGTAGTGCTAAAATGGAGACGTAGATGATTAGAGAATTCTAGATTCGTTAAGAATTCATAAAATGGAAAAAACAAAGAATAAGACTTCATATTATGACTTAGAATGATTTTAGACATACGGGAAGAACAAAGGAATTTGTGAGACTTGCAAAACCTTAGAGTAATTTTAAGTGAGCATAATTGATTAGATTAAGGAACTTGATCAATCTAAAGAAATGAAGATTGAATAAGGACTTCAAGAGAATCCCTCTAGAAGAATGAATTCATAAGAGATGTTAATTAAAGTGAAACCCGAAATAAACCTCTAAAAGTGTGCTATCACTCTTGGGAAATTAATACTATACTATTGTGGGTCTGTGTTTGGGACTGGAATTCTGTTGATGCTTATTTGGCCAAATTGTGGCATATGATAGAAAAGTATTATTATGAAATATACATGAACATGTTCACATCTAACTTGGCCAAATTGTGGCGTGTTATGGAAAGTATACCATTATTGTTGAATATACATGATTGTGCATGGAGTTAACATGCATTGAACATTTGCTCAATCGATGACCGTTAAAAGGCTGGATGAGCCTATGAGTATGCATTGAGTCAACATGCATTGAATATTTGCTTAATCGATGACTGTTAAAAGGTTGTATGAGCCTATGAATGAGAATTGAATAAGTGAGATCCAGTGGAAGGATCTATGGGGCGCGTAAGGCGCGGTGTATACCGATTGCACGCATTACTGGCTCGACAAATCACTATTCTTTACTCAGTGAATGAATGAGAATTTAATGGTGTGATCTATGATGGATCTATGGGGGGACATAAGGCGCGGTGAAAGCTAATTGCACGCATTATGGGCCTGACAAATCACCATTCTTTTTGTAGTAAATGAACGAGAATTAAATAGTGTGATCCAATGGAAGGATCTGATCGAGGACCGTGAGGCGTGGTGGTTCATTCTGTGATGACTTAATCACTTTATATACCCCTGGCCATTATAAACTGTTGCGACGCATAACGTGCCTGACAAGCACTATTTTCTTCGTGGTCCAGCGTAGAATGTCATTGAGGGGGACAGATCTTCCGGAATGTTCATCTTTGGAATGGAAATGGAAAATCTTGGTACCAAGTGCACATGCATTGTGAGTCGGCATATCATTTGGCACTCATTTATATGATGATTACACTATTGTTTTAGTGATGTCATGATTATCTGAAATGTTTTAATTGTTCATTATCTGAGATTCTATTGTTGTTTTCTTTTATCATATGTGATTATTGTTACTTAAATGTTATTGCTCTGCTATGTGGGCGCGCTCTACGTCGTTCTGTTTCTTTACTGCCATAATAGGTAATGTAAGTAGGATGTCTCACCTCTTTCTTGTATCCTTGTTTTTCTGTTATATATATATTTGTTAAAAGATCATGAGGAAGAAGACAAGGGACCACACCTTTACTGATTGGATTGGGCTGATTCACTATTTTCAATATGGCGTCTATATGAGATTTCTTCAGTTACGCATGGGTGCAACTCCATGGGGCAGCTTTGTCTGCTAGTAGTACCTATCCCAGGGTTACTACTTTTCCCTTTTGTGCTTTTGTACTCGTCATCTTTTATTTGAATAATGTAAGTACTATGTTTCGTGTTATCAATGCTTTGTGTTAAGGACGAATATATTACATATGAAATACGTTTTTCCTTCAGTGGTTGTATTTTATATGGTTGAGTACTAAATATGTTTTATTCGGGGCTCATATTTTCTATCTATGAATAAATGAAATCAATTTTTTTGTAAATATTATTTTTGAGACTATGACATACCTGAATTTAGTGATGTGGTGTAATGTGTAACACCCTCCCTAGGGTATCACATGTCTGATTTCCGACTCATAATCTGAAAATGTTTTCATAAAAGGTTTGAGTTAAAAACGTGGGTTTAAAAAAAAATTCTTTCTTGCTGAAATATAAACTTACTGTAATCCATAAGTATTACTGAAAATATATTTAAACTAATTCATATACAATATTGACACCAATTAATATTTCACAATTTAAAGAGAAATATAAAACTAACAGACTCTTTTTTTTTTAATAGTAGCAAATCCCATGACGGGTCCTACTTAATAGCACGGTACAACACTAACGTTAAAACTTAACATACTTATTCTGTTGTGTATCCTTCTTGTTGCACCAGACATCTGTTCTACATCTGTTCTTTGTCAACACTGCACACCTTCGAGTCCTGAATGTCCACTCCTTATTGTTGTCACCAGTCTCAGAGTATCCATCGCCCGTTATGTCTAAGACAACTCATTATTTCTTCTGTTTAATTTTAACAATACAGACACAACAAGACAATATAACAAAGAGGTGAGATCACCTATGCCACTACCAACATGGCAAGACAGAGATAGAGATAACATAAGAAACAATATCATACAAGGATATCATATCAAACTTCCAATAATATATTCAATATTAATCAATTATCATCATCAATCATTTATCCATTCAATTATCATAAACAACAATTACGATAATGTCCTAATTATCATCATCATCATCCAAGTATTCAAAACAATTGTCATAACCAATATTCCTCAATTAATATATCATGCAGATATAAAATGTTCAGATTATGCATGTACACAAGACTCGATTTCCTACTCCATAGAGCTAAAACTCAGGTCGGAGAAATGATCGAAAAGATCTGCCGGTACCACGTGCCTCGACCACGTGCTTTAATTCTCATTTCAATTTTTGCACATCTAGCATACATACACGACGCTTTTATCGATCTTGATTAAGAATAGTGTCTCGGTCCGGATCATCGGTGTGTTGCATCGGTCTAACCTACGGGAAGAAGCGCGACCAACCACCCGTGTAGGCAACCCGCACCTCGATGCCCCCAAGGTCAACAAGTGACCTACACTACGCATATCGCACCCACTCAAGAGGTGTGTTTCTCCTAGCAATCAGCCATATCCAAATCCTCATCGGACCATTCCAATGCATGTATAATGCACCAAATCCAATCATAGACAAATATGTCATTTTTCACAAAAAGTGTATGGACACCTGGTTCAACAGTAATCATACTGTACTTTCAACAACGAAAATTATGTTATCACGTTTTCATAGTTGTAAAACACTTTTATCGTATTTTCACAATCGCGTAACATTTCTGTTACGTTTTCACAATCCAAAAACTTTTCTGTTATGTTTTCACAATACCATAACACTTCTTTTATATTTTCACAATACCGTAACATTTTTGTTACGTTTTTAAAATTCCAAAACGTTTTTATTACGTTTTTACAATACCGTAACACTACTGTTACGTTTACAAAATTTCGTAACATTTCTGTTACGTTTTCAAAATGTTGTAACTCTTCTGTTGCACTTTTAAACCACGTACTAATTTTTAACGTTTTTCTCAATCGCGTAAAAACATACGTTTCTCAAATCGCATAGTATTTTTCCACTGTTTCAAAATCGCGTAACTTAAAAATCATTCTTTTACGTCACGTAAATCATTTTCTATCATTCTCAAAATATTTAAAATACTTTCTAAATCTCATAACAATGTTCTATCATTTTCACAATCACGTAAAAATATTCTATCACTATTCAAATCACGTAGTGATTTTTCAACAATATTTCAGTCGCGTAAAATATTTAAACGCTTTTCAAATCGTGTAGAAATATTTAAACATTTTTCAATTTGCGTAGAAATATTTTATCTGTATTTCAAATTGTTTTTAAGATACGTAAAATATTTTTCAACATTTTTAAATCATATAAAATATTCCTCAATATTCCAAACATTATTTTGGACTTAAATAAATCAATATCATTTTTAACACATTGTTCAAAATTGCGTAGCTTAAAAATCAAGTTTTTAAGATCGTAAAACATTTTTCATCACAATTTCATTACGTAAAATACTTCTTAACCTTCAAAAATTCCTCTTCAACTTTTCTCAAAATAATATAACTTTATATTTCATTTAATATATTTTCTTACTCAAGAAAATATTTTTCCACAGATCTTTACTCAAGAAATTCTTTTTCAAAATATACTTCATGTAAATCACTTTTCCATTGATGTAAATCAACGTTTCAAAACTTAACATTTTTCTAACGTATTTCAAAACTTGAAAATAAGTTATACGTTAGTAAATTTTCAAAACACCATTATATTCTCCATTTTTTCCAAATCAATTCTAAAATCAATTTTCTTCAAAACAAATTAAGATTCAAACCCTTGCAACTTTTTTTTTTTCATTTTCATATGAAAGTTCATTTCTCAAGTGATAAAATACTTTGATTCCCTTTCCAAAATCCTTATACTAAAACATTTTGTTCAAACATTTTGTTTCCACTTTAAAATTACTTTGTTTCATAAAACCAAACTTATTCCAACCTCAAAAAAAAAATCATAGAGTCTTTGGCCATTGAAGCCATCAAATATTTTTCTCCTAAATTGATATGATTTTACACAAACAAAACCATTAAAAATTCTTTTTTTTCAAAACCGTAAGACTTATGGTCATAAAAAAACCAAACCCATTTGTTCAAATTCATTTTCACTTTCTTTGCAAATCCTTTTTCACTTTCTTTGTAAATCCTTTAAAATTGACATTGCTATTTTCATTTAAAATTCATGTTTAGAAGAATACTTAGGATCCTTTTACACAAAATAAATCAATAAAAATCCTTATAAAACCATGTTCTTGTTCTCTTGAAAAATAATTCCCTTGTATATTTTTCATGCTTTTCAAATCAATCAATTTTATTCTTCCACTAAAAAAAAAAAATTAAGTTACAAACACCTATGTTGAGGTGCCTTAACCGAAAATTCCATAACCTTTAGAATCAAGAGAATTCACTTTCTCCTCTTCACAATTTTTCATTTAAACAAATCAATTTTCTTGTACTTGAAAATTTCAACATAGCTCCCTAATTTTGGGTGACAAAACCGTAGCCATCTCTTTGGTCATTGGAACCAAAAATTGATTTCCTTTCCATCATCAAGTCATCATGGCATACATATACGTATAATCATATATATCACAAGCATGCCATAATTAAAAGCAATAAATCATGCATAGTATAAGCATATCATCAAAGCTATAAAATCATGCATAAGCATATCAAGCATAAGCAAATAATTAAAAACACATAAACAACCACAAATTAATTACATGACCATGGATATGAATCCTCACATGGATTCCACATCCATCAAATAAAATACCATCTCTCACCACCATGCTTGGTTGGTGAGATGGATCTCCTCTTATCTCTTGAAGATCCTCAAAAGCTTCTTGATTTGCTTCTTTTTCCAAGTCCTTCATCACCAAGAGCTTCTCAAATACAAAACAAAATACATAGAAATTAGTATACTAAGCTTGATTAAGAGGAACCATGGATCAAACATGGCTTAGATCATGAAAAAGAGAGAAGAAAATGAAGTTTCCTTACACTTCACCCAAAAACCCAATAACTTTGATCTTGAAGAAACTCCTTGAAGATGAATGATTTAGAAGAAATCTTCAACATGAAAGTTGCTTAGAACATCATGGAGATTCAAGATCAAGGTTGGATGAAATTAAAAGAGCTTGGATGGTGATTTTAGGGTAGATAACCGAATGGTTTCTCTTGAAGCACAAAGATGAAATTTTTGATTTTTGATAGAAACTTGAAGCTTGGATTTGAAGATCAAGATGAATGATTTTGGAAAAACTCATAACTAGAGATGTTCTTAGAATGGTGTTTAGGTTTAGAAAATCAAGTTGGATGAAATTTTTGAGTGATGGAGGGTGTTCTTGATGGTCATGGCCAAAACTTGCTTGGAGGAGAGGTGGAGAGAAAAGTTTGATGAGTTTTTGCTTTTGGAGGAGACAAAGATGATCAAGAATGATCAATAATGACCAAGATAGCTAATAATGGTCTTCAAAGCTCTCAAAATCAGACCAAAACCGTGCCCCCCTTCTTGCATTCTTCTTGAGTGCAAAAATCAAAAGTAAGCCATTATGATGTCTAACTTGACCAAGACATGCAAAAATGACATAAAGCTTGTCTCTTTGTCTTCTAAACACTCCAAAACCATCACCTTCTCTTCATAATGCATTCAATAAAGTTGTCTTCATTATTTGCCACCATTTGAAGCATTTCTAGCCATTGATTAATTCAATGGTTAGGATTTAGGTAGATTTTTAATTTTAGAAGACTAAATCAAAAATTGGATTTTTCTCCTTTAAATTCTAGTCCTTAGATGTGTCTCCAAAATTAAGGGTCAAGATTGCTTCTTCAAACTTTAAATCCAAGGGTCATAATTAGTCTTTGTCACTTTTTAAGACTAAATCTTCACCATTGATTGATTCTTCATCCAATGGTCATAAATGGTCTTTGTTACTTTTTAAGATTAAATCTCACCCTTGATTTAATCTAAATCCAATGGTTATAAATGGTCTTTGTCATTTTTGACCAATTCTACACCTTTGATTACATCTATGGTTGATATCAAAGCCTTCCTAACTAAGCTTATTCTCACACCATTGATTAAATCAATGGTTATTATCCAAGGCTTCTTTATTAAGTTTGTTTCTTAACCTTTGATTAAACCAATGGTTAATATTCAAACTAAGTATTCTCATCCAAGGGTATAGATCAAGTCAAGCTCTCTTTGTTGACTACGCAGTATAATATTTATTCTTGTATCCTACAAATAATATTTTTACTGTATTTTTATCATCCGATAATTAAATACAGTACAAAACACAGTACAATAAAATTTTTAAAACTGTTTCCGGATTCAGGTTTAGTAAGATCCCCTGTCTCCGTCTAAACAGTACAAATTTTTCTATGCGTAAAATTTTTTTTCACTTTGTGGGACCCACTTGGGCCCACGTATGGCCACTTGGGCCCGCATACTCCTTGCGGAGCCCACAGACAGGAAAAATTTCAAAATCATCCATAAAATTACAAAAATTATAAAATGCACAAATATCAAATCAGATTACGTAAAATAATTACCTAACGGTAAAAATTAAATTACGTAAAGTTTTCCCAATAGGAAAATTTTTATTTTCCGACATGGAGTAAATCACTCAAAACGATCAAATACGCTGACTGAGAATAAACAAAATAATTTTACAGTGCACAGAAATTACTAAACAATAAAATTCTGTTAATTGTCAAAATTACTTGTTTAAGAGATACGGAAATTTGGGGTGTTACAATACTCCCCTCTTTACGTAAATTTCGTCCTCGAAATTTCATGACCATGATTTCACACCCGGAATAAATAATGACATTATTCCTTTATCTTTTCTTCAGTTCCCATGTAACTTTCTTACTTACATCTTTCCAACCGATTTTAACCAATGAAAATTCTTTATCTCTTTTTCACTTCTCCCGATCAAACAAATATCTTAATAATTTTTTTTCTACGATTTTCCATTATCGTCTTAACTTTTCCCATAGACAGACTTCTTCAATTTTTGAAGAATCCACCACGCTTCCACTGCGCCACTTTGATACTCTAACCTGGATATACATAGTAATCTTCTCTCTTGCAAAATATTCCTTCAATTGCAGTAGATGAAAGAAAACATCATGGAAAAGAACAAAACGAATCGAATATGTTATCGAACATATCCAGTAAAGAATTGGATGTAACTCGATCTTCAAGAATGAATTCTCTGATATCAATACAGCGGCTACCAACCTTTATTCATGCCTAGAATAGTTTTTCTCAGATAACTTCCAACTAATGTAATGTATTGCTTAAAATTTTCTTATCCTCATATCACTTCATTCTCCAGCTTTAGCTTCTTTAACAGGAAACGTTTCACTAACCGAGTTCTCCTTTCAACCGCATTATATCAAATACTATGACATGGATTTTAAATAGGAATATCCTTTCTTGCAAAATATTCTTTCTTGTAAATACAATATATGAAAGAACATTATAGAGGTTTAGGAAGAAAAGGTAGCGAAATGATCTAATATGTTACTAAACATATTCAACAAGAATTTGATTTTGCCTGATTTTCAGGAATGAGTTTTTCTGAAATATTAACACTGTATTGAGACAATCTCATAGGATATGGTTGAAAAATAACCAATCCATTTTCAAAGATCACGTCTGTTTATGAAACAGATCAAACTAACACAAAATTTTGAACGACAGATCAAACTAACACCAAGATTTGATCTATAACAATGATTTGAATAACTTGAGTAGCCCGATCGGCTAAGAATAGAAACAGAAGAAAACAAATCAGAGGATTACGAATAACTCTAACATATAATTGATCTACTCAATCATATGCCATAAGGAATAGGTTATTCACAGAAATATTCAGTATGGTTTATAGGATTAGCTCCAATGACGTAATCTCCATTGTTTAAATCTTCCGCTCAGAACACTTCCTACTACCTGAGATTTTACTAACAGAAAACTTTGTTTTCATTGGAACTCTATTTTCAAAGATTGTGTTCTAACCTTCCCGCACTTAAACAAATTATTTCCTTAACGTATAATCTTTCGTTAAGTGCCCCTTTCCACACTTCTTACATTTCGGTGCAGATGTCACAGTCAAACTAAACCTGTCATTATTAGTACTTTCTCCACAAGATTGTTGTTGTCGTTGACTTCCCGGAGATTTCAAGTACGTTTTCTGTTGGAATCGCTTGACCTTACGATTTCCCTTTTTTCGTAACCAATATAGTCCAACGTTACAGGGTCTCTCATCCTAAGATTGATTCAACTCTAACAAAACCTTAGCTTAAGCAATCAATTCTTGCTGCGGAACAATCTTCTGTGTTTGCTGTATAATTGCTTCAGCCACTATTTGTATTACTTCCAAAGTTGCAGTCATATCACCACCATTATGTCTCGCTTCTACACGCGTACGTCTATCACGAGTCATTTCTTTTCTTTAAAGATGGACAAATCAAAATAAAATGGAAACCAGATGTAACCATTTCAAATAAATGTTTGTTTTCTTGACGCACATTCCTTCATTAAGTACCTTCTTTCACATCAGTTACTGCCTTTGGTTTCCTCAATGGTTGTAAATACATCTTCCGTTAAAATTAATCACTTTCCAAATATCCTTAAAAATATCAGGTTCCAAAATTACGTAGTCTTATATTCTAAGACTGATTCTCTTCTATTAGATCCAGAACCTCAACTTTCATTTTCCCACTGAACAGCGGTCCTTTGTTCCTGCAGTCATTCTTCCATATTGCTCCCGTTGCTCGCGTAACTCCTGCAACTACATTACGCTCCCTTAGTTCCTGCAGTTGCAGCTGCATTACTAGTAACAATGTTCCACTTCCACACAAGTACAACTATCCCTAGCCATTTTTTTTTCTCGAGGCGTGCGAATCGAAATACAATGGATCTAATATCCATTATAAACAACATTGTTTCCTTCCGGAAATCAATAACACAGAGAACACAACACAAGCAAAACAAACCTAACCACAAACCCCAAAAGACTCAAACCGTGCTTTGATACCAACTAATGTAACACCCTCCCTAGGGTATCACATGTCTGACTTCCGACTCATAATCTGAAAATGTTTTCATAAAAGGTTTGAGTTAAAAACGTGGGTTTAAAAAAAAAAATTCTTTCTTCTTTGAAATATAAACTTACTGTAATCCATAAGTATTTGAAAATATATTTAAACTAATTCATATACAATATTGACACTAATTAATATTTCACAATTTAAAGAGGAATATAAAACTAACAGACTCTTTTTTTTTTTAATAGTAGCAAACCCCATGACGGGTCCTACTTAATAGCACGGTATAACACTAACGTTAAAACTTAACATACTTATTCTGTTATGTATCCTTCTTGTTGCCGGACATCTGTTCTACATCTGTTCTTTGTCAACACTTTGCACACCTTCGAGTCTGAATGTCCACTCCTTATTGTTGTCACCGGTCTCGAGTATCCATCGCCCGTTATGTCTAAGACAACTCATTATTTCTTCTGTTTAATTTTAACAAGTCTGCATACACAAAGAAGACAATATAACAAAGAGGTGAGATCACCTATGCCACTACCAACATGGCAGCACAGAGATAACATAAGCAGCAATATCATACAAGGATATCATATCAAACTTCCAATAATATATTCAATATTAATCAATTATCATCATCAAATCATTTATCCATTCAATTATCATAAACAACAATTACGATAATGTCCTAATTATCATCATCATCATCCAAGTATTCAAAACAATTGTCATAACCAATATTCCTCAATTAATATATCATGCAGATATAAAATGTTCAGATTATGCATGTACACAAGACTCGATTTCCTACTCCATGGAGCTAAAACTCAGGTCGGAGAAATGATCGAAAAGATCTGCCGGTACCACGTGCCTCAGACCACGTGCTTTAATTCTCATTTCAATTTTTGCACATCTAGCACATACACGACAGTCTTTATCAGATCTTGATAAAGAATAGTGTCTCGGTCCGGATCATCGGTGTGTTGCATCGGTCTAACCTACGGGAAGAAGCGCGACCAACCACCCGTGTAGGCAACCCGCACCCCGATGCCCCCAAGGTCAACAAGTGACCTACACTACGCATATCGCACCCACTCAAGAGGTGTGTTTCTCCTAGGCAATCAGCCATATCCAGTCCTCATCGGACCATTCCAATGCATGTATAATGCACCAAATCCAATCATAGACAAATATGTCATTTTCTCACAAACAGTGTATGGACACTGGTTCAACAGTAATCATACTGTACTTTCAACAACGAAAATTATGTTATCACGTTTTCATAGTTGTAAAACACTTTTATCGTATTTTCACAATCGCGTAACATTTCTGTTACGTTTTCACAATCCAAAACTTTTTCGTTATGTTTTCACAATACCATAACACTTCTTTTATATTTTCACAATACCGTAACATTTTTGTTACGTTTTTAAAATTCCAAAACGTTTTATTACGTTTTTACAATACCGTAACACTACTTCATTACGTTTACAAAATTTCGTAACATTTCATTACGTTTTCAAAATGTTGTAACTCTCCGTTGCACTTTTAAACCACGTACTAATTTTTAACGTTTTTCTCAATCGCGTAAAAACATACGTTTCTCAAATCGCATAGTATTTTTCCACTTTGTTTCAAAATCGCGTAACTTAAAAATCATTCTTTTACGTCACGTAAATCATTTTCTATCATTCTCAAAATATTTAAAATACTTTCCAAATCTCATAACAATGTTCTATCATTTTCACAATCACGTAAAAATATTCTATCACTATTCAAATCACGTAGTGATTTTTCAACAATATTTCAATCGCGTAAAATATTTAAACGCTTTTCAAATCGTGTAGAAATATTTAAACATTTTTCAAATCGCGTAGAAATATTTTTCTTGTATTTCAAATTGTTTTTAAGATACGTAAAATATTTTTCAACATTTTTAAATCATATAAAATATTCCTCAATATTCCAAACATTATTTTGGACTTAAATAAATCAATATCATTTTTAACACATTGTTCAAAATTGCGTAGCTTAAAAATCAAGTTTTTAAGATCGTAAAACATTTTTCATCACAATTTCATTACGTAAAATACTTCTTAACCTTCAAAAATTCCTCTTCAACTTTTCTCAAAATAATATAACTTTATATTTCATTTAATATATTTTCTTACTCAAGAAAATATTTTTCCACAGATCTTTACTCAAGAAATTCTTTTTCAAAATATACTTCACAGAAATCACTTTTCCATTGATGTAAATCAACGTTTCAAAACTTAACATTTTTCTAACGTATTTCAAAACTTGAAAATAAGTTATATCGTAAGTAAATTTTCAAAACACCATTATATTCTCCATTTTTTCCAAATCAATTCTAAAATCAATTTTCTTCAAAACAAATTAAGATTCAAACCCTTGCAACTTTTTTTTTCATTTTCATATGAAAGTTCATTTCTCAAGTGATAAAATACTTTGATTCCCTTTCCAAAATCCTTATACTAAAACATTTTGTTCAAACATTTTGTTTCCACTTTAAAATTACTTTGTTTCATAAAACCAAACTTATTCCAACCTCAAAAAAAAAAATCATAGAGTCTTTGGCCATTGAAGCCATCAAATATTTTTCTCCTAAATTGATATGGTTTTACACAAACAAAACCATTAAAAATTCTTTTTTTTCAAAACCGTAAGACTTATGGTCATAAAAAAACCAAACCCATTTGTTCAAATTCATTTTCACTTTCTTTGCAAATCCTTTTTCACTTTCTTTGTAAATCCTTTAAAATTGACATTGCTATTTTCATTTAAAATTCATGTTTAGAAGAATACTTAGGATCCTTTTACACAAAATAAATCAATAAAAATCCTTATAAAACCATGTTCTTGTTCTCTTGAAAAATAATTCCCTTGTATATTTTTCATGCTTTTCAAATCAATCAATTTTATTCTTCCACTAAAAAAAAAAAATTAAGTTACAAACACCTATGTTGAGGTGCCTTAACCGAAAATTCCATAACCTTTAGAATCAAGAGAATTCACTTTCTCCTCTTCACAATTTTTCATTTAAACAAATCAATTTTCTTGTACTTGAAAATTTCAACATAGCTCCCTAATTTTGGGTGACAAAACCGTAGCCATCTCTTTGGTCATTGGAACCAAAAATTGATTTCCTTTCCATCATCAAGTCATGGCATACATATACGTATAATCATATATATCACAAGCATGCCATAATTAAAAGCAATAAATCATGCATAGTATAAGCATATCATCAAAGCTATAAAATCATGCATAGCATATCAAGCATAAGCAAATAATTAAAAACACATAAACAACCACAAATTAATTACATGACCATGGATATGAATCCTCACATGGATTCCACATCCATCAAATAAAATACCATCTCTCACCACCATGCTTGGTTGGTGAGATGGATCTCCCTCTTATCTCTTGAAGATCCTCAAAAGCTTCTTGATTTGCTTCTTTTTCCAAGTCCTTCATCACCAAGAGCTTCTCAAATACAAAACAAAATACATAGAAATTAGTATACTAAGCTTGATTAAGAGGAACCATGGATCAAACATGGCTTAGATCATGAAAAAGAGAGAAGAAAATGAAGTTTCCTTACACTTCACCTCAAAAACCCAATAACTTTGATCTTGAAGAAACTCCTTGAAGATGAATGATTTAGAAGAAATCTTCAACATGAAAGTTGCTTAGAACATCATGGAGATTCAAGATCCAAGGTTGGATGAAATTAAAAGAGCTTGGATGGTGATTTTAGGGTAGATAACCGAATGGTTTCTCTTGAAGCACAAAGATGAAATTTTTGATTTTTGATAGAAACTTGAAGCTTGGATTTGAAGATCAAGATGAATGATTTTGGAAAAACTCATAACTAGAGATGTTCTTAGAATGGTGTTTAGGTTTAGAAAATCAAGTTGGATGAAATTTTTGAGTGATGGAGGGTGTTCTTGATGGTCATGGCCAAAACTTGCTTGGAGGAGAGGTGGAGAGAAAAGTTTGATGAGTTTTTGCTTTTGGAGGAGACAAAGATGATCAAGAATGATCAATAATGACCAAGATAGCTAATAATGGTCTTCAAAGCTCTCAAAATCAGACCAAAACCGTGCCCCCCCTTCTTGCATTCTTCTTGAGTGCAAAAATCAAAAGTAAGCCATTATGATGTCTAACTTGACCAAGACATGCAAAAATGACATAAAGCTTGTCTCTTTGTCTTCTAAACACTCCAAAACCATCACCTTCTCTTCATAATGCATTCAATAAAGTTGTCTTCATTATTTGCCACCATTTGAAGCATTTCTAGCCATTGATTAATTCAATGGTTAGGATTTAGGTAGATTTTTAATTTTAGAAGACTAAATCTGGGCCATTGGATTTTTCTCCTTTAAATTCTAAAGCCCTTAGATGTGTCTCCAAAATTAAGGGTCAAGATTGCTTCTTCAAACTTTAAATCCAAGGGTCATAATTAGTCTTTGTCACTTTTTAAGACTAAATCTTCACCATTGATTGATTCTTCATCCAATGGTCATAAATGGTCTTTGTTACTTTTTAAGATTAAATCTCCACCCTTGATTTAATCTAAATCCAATGGTTATAAATGGTCTTTGTCATTTTTCAAGACCAATTCTACACCTTTGATTACATCTATGGTTGATATCAAAGCCTTCCTAACTAAGCTTATTCTCACACCATTGATTAAATCAATGGTTATTATCCAAGGCTTCTTTATTAAGTTTGTTTCTTAACCTTTGATTAAACCAATGGTTAATATTCAAACTAAGTATTCTCATCCAAGGGTATAGATCAAGTCAAGCTCTCTTTGTTGACTACGCAGTATAATATTTATTCTTGTATCCTACAAATAATATTTTTACTGTATTTTTATCATCCGATAATTAAATACAGTACAAAACACAGTACAATAAAATTTTTAAAACTGTTTCCGGATTCAGGTTTAGTAAGATCCCCTGTCTCCGTCTAAACAGTACAAATTTTTCTATGCGTAAAATTTTTTCACTTTGTGGGACCCACTTGGGCCCACGTATGGCCACCTGGGCCCACATACCCCTTGCGGGGCCCACAGACAGGAAAAATTTCAAAATCATCCATAAAATCACAAAAATTATAAAATGCACAAATATCAAATCAGATTACGTAAAATAATTACCTAACGGTAAAAATTAAATTACGTAAAGTTTTCCCCAGCCCGAAAATTTTTATTTTCCTGACACGGAGTAAATCACTCAAAACGATCAAATACGCTGACAGAATAAACAAAATAATTTTACAGTGCACAGAAATTACTAAACAATAAAATTCTGTTAATTGTCAAAATTACTGTTTAAGAGATACGGAAATTTGGGGTGTTACATAATGACAATTGTGTCGTGGTTATTAGGTGTAGGGGTGTTACAATCGGAGGATAAAGCAACTCCGAGGTAAAGAGATTTCATTAGTTAAAGTAGTATGGAGTGACGTAAGTGGAGAAGCAACGTGGGAGTTGGAGGATAAGATAAAAGAACAATATCTATATTTGTTTTGAGTATGTGTTTAAGTTTCGAGGATGAAACTTCTTTTTATTGGGGGAGAGTTGTAACACCCCAAAACTTAGCTATTTGACAGTAATGATAGAATTGTACTATTTTGTGATTTATTTATGTTGTAAAATTAGTTTGATTCTTTTGTGACTATATTTGATTATTTTGTGTAATTTGCTTCGAGTCAGAAAAATAATAATTTTTGAGCCTGGGAAAATATTTACGTATTTTAATTATTTCCGTTGATTCTTAATTATTTTTACTAATCTGATTTGATTTTCATAAATTTTATAATTTTTATGATTTTTGTGAATTCTTGTGAGATTTATATTTTTTGATTATTTTAATATTATTCTTGGGCTGTATGCGAACCCGGGGCGAGTTCAAAAAAAATAAAAAATTTTTTGTAGTCAGAAAATTTTGTACCGTTAAACGAGTCTGAGGGATCTTACTAAACCCGAAATCAGAAACAGTTTTCAAAATTTTCTTTTATTGTGTTTTATACTGTTTTATTAATCGGACAATAAAAATATAGTAAATTTTGTCTGTAAGGTAATAGCAGCTAGAAAAATATTATACTGACTAGTCAAATTAAGTGGTTATGACAACATTATGGAGGACAAATAGGAAGCAAGATTGGTGGTGAAGGCTTTGGATATCCACCATTGATTTAATCTATGGTGGAGATTAGTCTCACAAAGTGGCAAGGACTTTTTGTGACCCTTGGATGGATACATGGAAGAGAAGCTCTTGACCCTCCATTTTGAAGATGCATCTCACGACTAAGGCTTCATAGAGGAGGGATCTAATGGTTCAAATTCAAACCTATCACTTGGAAGTCTTCACAAAGATTCACCATTGATTCAATCAATGCCTATTGAAGTCTCAAAAAGTGGCTAGATGAATTTAGACACTTTCTTAGTGTTCAAGGGGGGGAAGGCTCACGGTTTTAAGGCTTAGGAAGCTATCGGAAAAGTTTTAATTCATTTCTATCACTTATCTTCATCTTTCACCCAAGAGAAAACTATCACCAAAACTTCTCTATCTTTTCTTCCCTAAACCCCATGGCCAAGAGGCCTAAATCACACCTTCACTCTCCAATAATTTCAACCAACCTTATTTCTCGAATCCTTACCTAAATACAAGACACTTTGTAGTTGAAGTCTTGACCAAGATCATTCATCTTCAAGGAGTTTTCCAAGACTTAAGTTCTAGGGTGTTAAGGGGGAGTTTATGGAAACTTCACTATTTATTTCATCTTCATGTTCTAGGCTATGTTTTGATCCATGGTCTTTCTTATTCAAGCTTTAGATGCTAATAAACTTGTGTTTGTTGTATGTTCAAGAAGCTCTTGGTGGTGAAGGACTAGTACAAGAAGCAAAGCAAGGAGCTTTGGAGCTTTCACCACAAGGTAAGAGGGAGATCTATCTCACTAACCAAGTATGGTGGTGAGAGATGAACTTGTATTTGATGGATGGTGAATCCATGTGAGGATTCATATCCATGGTTGTGTAATTTATTTGTGGTGTTTATGTGCTTTAAATTTATTTGTTTATGCTTTTATGTTTATATGATTTTTATTGCTTTTATGGTATGCTTGTGATATAGTATGATAATTATATGCCATGTATGCCATGATTAATATTGGAAAGGAAAATAATTTTTGATTCCAAAGACCATGAGGCTCACGGCCTCAACACCTCAAAATAGGTGTTTCCAAGTTAATATTTTCTTGAATGATAAAATTGGATGTTTAGAAGAGAAAGGAAAAGAAAAGATATTTTGGTTTCAAAGACCATATACCCCACAGCCATGGAGGCTTGAATGGCTTTGTTTTGTGTAAAAACATGATTTATAAATGGTAACTTAGTTGTTAGGGTGCAAGGAAATTAATACAAAGATTTAAGAAATAAAAATGAAGACAAAACAATTCATTACTTGTAAAAGGGAGATTTCATTTCATAAAGGAAAGAATGGGGTTGAAAGTGTTTGAACCTCAAAACATTTTATAAAGTGAATTAATTTTTAGATTAATCACGTTATAATGAGAAATATATTGGTGACTTGAAATTTACTAACGTATAGCTCACTCTTTGGGCTTTGGAGCACGTTAGGAAATTTTAAGCTAAAAACATTGATTAAATCAATGAAAAGGTGATTTTGTGGAATATAATGCGAAAAGGATTTCTTAAGTAAGAAAATGTGGAAAAATGAAGTAGAAGTCTTATTGTTTTTTAGAAAGGCCAAAATGATGTTTAAAATATTGAGAAATATTTTACGCAGTTGAAAAATGATGAAAAAATGTGTTTCGCGACTTAAAAATGTGATTTTTAAACTACATGATTTCAAAAACGTTAAAAAATCGCTACGCGATTTGGAAAACGTTTAAATATTTTTACGCGAATGAGAAAACGTTGAAAAATCAATATGCGATTTGAAAACATGATAGAAAAGTTGCGCGATTGTGAAAATGCAGTAAAATACTTATGCGATTGAAAATACAGTAGAATTACTGTTGGGCCAAAATGTGGACCGTATATGTGAAGTATGACTGTAGCCTGTGATTGGCTTGTATGCATTGAACATGCATTTGAAAAAGTCCAATGGACTATGTTAAGGCCGATGGCCTAGGAGAGAATTACACCTTTGTGTGGTGTGATATGGTAGTGTAGGTTACTTGTTGACCTTGGAGGCGTCGGGGTGCGAGTTTTTCACAATAGGTAGTTGGTAGCTCTTTTGTACCATGGACCGGACCGATGCAATGCACCGACGATCCGAACCGAGACACTATTCTTAATCGAGATTTGGCATAGATTGTCGTGTATAATGCTAGATGTGCAAAACTGATGAGAGTTGTAGCACGTGGTCTGAGCCAATTGTGGTACCAACAAATCTTCTATATCAATCTCTCCGACTTGAGTTAGCTCTATGGAGTAGGAAATTGAGTTTGTGAGTATATGCATAATCTGAACATTTATATCCGAGTGATATTTTAATTGTCGAATATTGGATAATTTTGATGCCATGAATTATAATTACTGTTTGTTATATCTGTATTATTGTTTATCATATCTGTATGACATTATTGTCATTCCTATCTTTTTACTACCATGTTGGTATTGGTGTTAGTAATCTCACCTCTTTGCATGTTGTTCTTGTATTGAAATTGTAATTGGTAAAGACGGTGAGCAAGGGTTTGAGCAAGAAGGTGAGGAGCCAATTCCTGCTGAGGAAGCTGAATTTTGAGTCAATGGCGACGCCAAGTTTTCTTGGGTACATGAGGCTATAATTCCGAGGAGGTTCGGAGGCTTGGCGCGTTCATTTAGATAGAGGGTGTGTTATCTACATGGGAGATCTTACGGTTTCCCTAAGTAGGGTGTATCATGGGAACCCTTATTTCAGTGTCAATATTTACGTACACTTAGAGTTTTTGTTATCCATTAGGCAGTATTGGGGTGCTTACTACCATACTTCTAGTGAAATTAGCATTGTGTCATCTGCTCGGACACCTGTCCGTAAGACTACACATCATGCAGGATTCCTATCTTCTGAGGAGTCTAAGGAGGATCCATCGTAGGGTTCTGCTCCATAGATGTGTACTTGGGCTAGTATAGTAGTTCTGATAATGTTTAATTACTTTTGAGAACTCTGTCTGTATATATTTAAGTATGTCAGTACTGAGATTATGTATATGATGTAAATTATTTTTGATACTGTTTGGTATTGTTATATTCTGCTAAGTTTATCTTATCAATATCAAGAAATTTTACAACTCATATTTATATTATACAATATTATTTTATAACTTGGGGTAATTCGGTAATAATTCTTATAAAATGTGATACCCTACGGTGGGTGTTACAAGATTTCTAAAGAAGGAATTTCAGTAGACCCTAGTAAGGTTGAAGTAGTGTTACAGTAGGAGAAATCCACCACTGTGACCAAGATAAGATGTTTTATAGGCCTGCCTGGGTATTATAGGAGATTTATTAATGGATTTTCCCATATAGCACTACCCTTGACTAGATTGACTAGGAAATGTAGTACTTTTGTATGGACTCGAGAGTGTAAAGATAGTTTCCAAGAACTTAAGAGAATGTTAACAACTACACCAGTTTTAGTGATTCCGAATCCTCAGGAGAGTTTTGAGGTGTTCTGTGATGCTTCAAGATTAGGTTCAGGGTGTGTTCTCATGCAACATAGGCGAGTAGTTGCTTATGTATCGAGGCAGTTGAGGTCTCATGAGGAGAACTATCCATTTATGATCTAGAATTGGCCGCAATAGTGTTTGCTTTGAAAATTTGGAGACACTATCTTTATGGAGTCCAATTTGAAGTGTTTAGTGATCATAAGAGTTTAAAATACTTATTTGATCAAAAGGAACTAAATGTGAGACAGAGAAGATGGATGGAGTTCTTGAAAGATTATGACTTTGAGCTTAAGTATCACTCGGGTAAAGCCAATGTAGTGGCTGATGCACTGAGTAAAAAATCCCTACATGTGTCCCGAATGATTGTTCAAGCGGGTCAATTTCTTGAAAAGTTTAGAGATTTGAGCCTTAGGGTAGCTGTGACACCACAAAGTCTCTTTATAAGTAGGGTGGACATAGTAAGTGATTTGAGAGCTCAAATTCTAGAAGCTCAACTTGTGGATGAAACCCTAAGTAAGATAAGAGAATTTATCTTCTTAGGGGATCAATCAGAGTTTGATATGGCGGATGATGGAATAATTAAATTTAGAAATAAACTTTACATTCTAAGATATTCTGCCATCAAAAAGAAAATCTTAGAGGAGGCTTATAGGAGTCAATACACTATCTATCTAGGAGCCACTAAGATGTGTCAAGATTTAAAGCAAATGTTTTGGTGACCAGGAATGAAGAAATAAATTGCAGAGTTTGTGTCTAAGTGTTTGGTTGCCAAAAAGTTAAGATAAAACACCAAAAACTTTCAAGACCACTCCAATCTTTACAGATTCCTGAATGGAAATGAGATTATATCACAATAGGCTTTGTGACAGGTTTACCTAGAACTTAGCTAGGAAATGATGCTATATGGGTCATAGTGGATAGACTAACCAAGTCTACCCACTTCTTGCCTCTTAAGACTAACTACTCCATAGATAAGTTAGCTTAGTTATATTTGAAGAAGATAGTTAGATTGCATAGTATTCCCCTTAGCATAGTTTCATATAGAGATCCTAGATTTACATCTAGATTTTAGGGAACTTTGCAAAAGGCATACGAGACTAGGCTAAGTTTTAGTACAACATACCATCCACAAATAGATGACCAGTCAGATAGAACTATCCAAACCCTAGAAGATATGCTTAGAGCATGTGTTTTAGATAGGGTAGTTGGGATAAACTCCTACCTTTAGTAGAATTTGCCAACAATAATAGTTATCATACTAGCATTAAAATGGCACCTTATGAAGCCTTTTATGGTAGGAAGTGTAGGTTACCATTATGTTGGTATGAAGTGGGAGAAAAAACTATTCTAGGACCCGAGATAATGCAACAAACATCAAATCAGATTAGAAAGATTAGGGATAGAATAACTATAGATCAGAGTCGGCAAAAGAGTTATGTTGATAGAAGGAGGAAACCTCTAGAGTTTTAGGAAGGGGAACATGTTTTCATGAGAGTCACTCCTACCACGGGAATCGGTATGGCATTGAGAACAAAGAAATTAAACCCTCGTTTCATTGGTCCTTACCAAATCCTTAAAAGAATTGGACCTGTGGCCTACCAGATAGCCTTTCCTCCCAGTTTGTCAAACCTTCACAATGTGTTTCATATGTCTCAACTCACAAAATATAATCTGGACCTTTCACACATCATAAGGAATGAATCTATAGAGCTATGAGATGATTTGTCTTATATAGTGAAACTAGTGAGGATTGTAGATAGAGGAGTCAAAGAGCTCAAAGGTAAGTAGATTCCCCTAGTGAATGTATTATGAGGAGAAGCAGGTATAGAGGAGGCTACATGGGAGTTAGAGTCCTAGATGCAATAAGATTACCCAGAGATGTTTATTTGAGGTAAGCAATTGTGAGGTCAAAATTTTTTAAAAGAAGGGGGGAATGTAACATCCAGAGAAACATGTTAAGCTTGTATATGGTCTCAGAGGCACTATTATACTTGAATAACATGTCAGATAAGTTTTGTAACAAATTAAGTTCATTTAGTCACTTTGTTACAACCCAAAATGCAAAAAGTAGCTTAAAATGACTCATATAGTAGCATAAATGACTAATTTGAGGGAAATAAACCTAGAGAGTTTATTTCTAAGTCACAAATAAGGTAAAAAGGATGCATTTAAATTTGAGAGTAATTAAAGTTCATTTGGTATTTTTAAGCATACCGATTGTGTGTTTTGAAGCCAAATTGACCTCTAGTAGATAGAAAAATTTGAGAAAATAGTGAAATAATAAATTTGATGAATCTCAGTATTTATTTTAAAGTTGTTGCAAGTTAAAAACTTGAATTAGCAAAATAAAAATGTTCATAGCAGATAAGAAAATTACAGTGTATGATTAAGTGACCAAAGTCTATTTTATTGACTTTGTTTTCTCTTATCCCACACATTTTATGGCTGAAGAAAATGAAAAGAAGAAACCAAAAACAGAAGGAAAAGGAAACGAAGGAGAGGGGAAGAAGAAGGGTAAGGAGAAAATCTAAAGAAGAAGCTAAATTCATCAGCATCCAAGCAACAAGACGTAAGGGGATTATCTCTCAAACTCGTATTCTTGCTATATTCTTTTAATTTAGGATATGCATAGTGACATTGGAAGATGGGTTTGACATAGTTTTTCCATTGATTAGATTGGATTAACTTGTTCTAAACCTAGTTTACGATTCAACTTGAGTTGATAGAGGCTCGATGACTAGTTTCAGTTTTGAGTGTACCTATGGAGCTTCTGGAATTTGAAGTTGAAAAATAGGTATGAGTGGGTATGGTTTTGACCCTAAATCCATGCCTAAGTGAGCCAACGAGTTGTATGAGTATTACAATATGTTTAGAGGATGTGATTAAAGTTAGAAATCACCTAGAAACTATTTTCTGGATGGTTAGAAGTTGGATTATTTTATTAGGAACAGTGGCCAAACTTCTGCAGAATTCTACAGAGTTTGTGTCGCAGGGTCACACCTAGGCACAGGTTTTCTATGCCTAGGTGTGGACTGAGAATTTTCAGTCCAAAATCAGACAGAAAGTGCTGCGCCTAGGCGTGAGACATGGTTTTAGCCACGCCTAGGCGTGGAAAAGTAACGCCTAGGTGTAAGTACCATAAATTCTCAAGAATTATGTTCTTGATGTTTTGAAGTTTCCTATTTGTTGTGATCATTTATATATGCATTCTTAAGTGTATTAAAACACTTTTAGGGATATTTCACAAAGAAAATAACCCACCTAATATATTGGAGCAAATGGAGTTTCCAAGCTTTACAAGAATATGTCTTGTTTGAAATAGTTGTTTAGAACCTTTGTCACATTAGTATGACTTATAATACCACTAGAGATATGACTATGAAGTAGTTTAGATACAAGTTTGATAAGAAAGAAATACTTATCATTGAGGAACAATTGACATAGTTTAAATAAGTAAAGTTAATTGTGCTAGCCTTAGAAAAATTACTCTTTTATCTTACAATGTTAAGAATTAACAGAGTGGTTAGAAAAAGTTGGTTCTTTTATTTATAATGATGGAACCATAGATCATCACAATTCCTAACTAAAGGAGTGAGGCAAGCCCCTTGACTTTCCAAAGTAGTGAGAAAAGTACTTTGTAAAAGGTGGAGTTGTGATTAATTATCTGAGTAGTTGATACTGTCGGGCAAGCCCAATAGAGTGGTGACATCAGGGTGTTACACAAAAGGATTAGTTATCCAAAGCTAAGCCAAAGATGAAATATTCAAGGTCAGGCTAAGGATTAGTTATCCAAAGCTAAACCAAGGATTAGATATTCAAGGTTAAGCTAAGGATTAGATAAAAGATAAGCATTTTGCTTAGTAATATTGATATTTTACATTTGAATAATCATATATTTAATATCAATAGTAAGTTATGAGTATAATTTTATAATTACATCTTTATGTATATTTACTTTAATACCATGAAATATTGTTATATTACTGAGAATTTTATGTTCTCAGCCCGCTTGTATTTCATGGTTAGTAGGGTAAGATACTCCAGAAGAAATAAAGAAGTATAAAAAGAAAAAGAAGAAAAAAAACCCAAGAATAGATAGACTTAATATTATGTTTTTGATGTTTTGATAACAACTCTTGTAATATCTATTATCTTGAATTGTTTTTGGTTGTATATATGTGACATTTGCCTTTGAGGCTTTAAAATGTAAATATGTATAACTTATAATTATCATGACTCTCCATATTTGTTTGTTTAAATGATATGGGATTAGTTTGCTAAATATTCTAGTAGTAGCACAACTAATACTATTTATCCTAATATATGTTTGAACATATTGAGATAATTGTATTAGAGTGTTATAGTTTGGGTTTACATTTGATTCCCATGGGTAAAGAAACTTTGTTTCCATTATATCATATACTAAAACCTCAAAACAGAGGTCTGATAATCGATTACCAAGCCTTGGTAATCGATTACCAGCTTGGCAGAGACTTGGTAATCGATTACCTGAGTATGGTAATCGATTACCACTTGTCTAGAAGCTTGGTAATCAATTACCAACTTGTGGTAATCGATTACCACTCTTCCAGAAACTCATTTCAAAGCTTGGTAATCGATTTCCAGCTCGTGGTAATCGATTACCACCTGATTTTGTGCAAAAAAAAATAGAGTTTTTAAACCAAAACAACCCTAAACCAATCAAATATATTTCAACCACACCATCAATACTTCATATATTTATATTCAAAGCATTCTCAAAGTGGTAAACCAAATGTGGGTATCATAAAACCCATTTTCAAATCTCAAATTTCATCAAACTTCAAGATCAAAACTTAAGCTTATATTCAAACATACAAGCATTAATTTTTCTTCATCAATTCATAGTTCTCATTCCAAACATCAACTCAAAATTCATTAAGACCAAGAAAAGATTTGATAAGAAATAAAGAAAAACACCCCTACCTTGACTCTAGATTGTTAAACTTTCTTCTTCTCTTTCTCTTTTCTCCTTTCTTCTTCCCTTAGTTGGTTGCCCTTTTCCCTTGCTTCCCTTTCTTTCTTTTCTCTCTTTTCTTTCTCTTTTCTTCCTACTAAGTGTCATGAATGAGAAAATAAAATAGTAGAAGAAAAGTCAAACAAATAAGATAAGAAAGGAAGAATGAGAGAGGCGGTGGAGGGAAAAGAAAATGAGAGGAAAAAATGAAATCCTACTAGAAACATTATATCTCTTAAGGACACTTTAATCTCCCATTGATGAATTTTTTAACCTTCATGATTTCATCTAAATCTCAGTTTCATCACTTAATAATTATCATTATACACCTTTATCAGTCACTGCGCTTCATTATTCTTCCCTAGGTTAAGCTAAACTTATGGAATTGCACTAAGGAGCTTTTCAGGTATCCATTTTAATATGTTTCCATTCTCAAATTAACATTAATCTTCTCTTTGATATTTGCCTATAATTTTATGATCTTCTGAGCTAATTTTTCTATTTAATTTGGCATTTAGACACTTATTCTGTGTCATTAAAAATGCCAAATTAATTCATTTGATTCTCTAAAATTTACTATAGCTCATTCCAATCATTTATGACTTAGAAATAAATTTTTCATATTTATTTTTATCTTCTTAGCTATTTATACTAAAATCTAAGTTTATATGAGCTATTATTCACATTCAGTGTTATCGTATTATGCTTAAACTAGTCCAGAAGGTTACTCGAATTAACAGATAACTCATACCAGTATTACTGAGCTTCTATAAACCTAATTAGAACTATTAGGTTAGGGAGGATGTTACATGATGTCCATAACTCCCTCGTGGATCTTGACCAAAACATATTCTGCCTCCTTTGGTGTGAGGCACTTAAGGAGAGGTAAAGAGAACCCACGACGATATAACTATCCATTGTAGATAGTGTATCGGACTGCAGTTTTGACTATCTTGGAGGCTTCCTTTGGATCACTGGGCCAAGTTCCAAACTACAGGTACTCCATTATTGGAGTGAGCCAAGTACACTCCTCTTCTTCCATGTGCAAAATAGATATGTTCATGATGGAAGATTAAGCAACGATCTCTTGGATCATACAGCAGTTGTTGTCCGGGCTCTTGGTGCTAGTCAGTTTGGACAAGAGATTTGGCCTAGAGTTCAGCTCCCTAAGTATGTGCTCTATCTTGGCAGCCTAAAAATTTTTTAGAAGCTCTTAGACTTTGGCCAAATATTTCTGAAGGAGGGGCTTCTTGGCTTGATAATCACCTCATATTGGAGAGGTCACAAGTTGGGAGTCACTATAAAGTGTGATCTTAGCCACTCCAATATCCTTAGCTATTACCAGTCTGATGATGCATGCTTCGTACTTCACCTGATTGTTTGAAGTGGAGAACTCAAACTTCAGGGAGTTCTTAACTGTTACTCCTTTAGGATTTTCTAAGATCACCCTGGCACCACTTCCCTTGGGGTTCAAGGAACCATTGACAAATGTAGTCCACAAAATCCCCTAAGGGTTGCTAGGGCCCGATGTGAGCTCTATTAGGAAATCTGAAAGCGCATGAGCCTTAATCATTAGTCAGGGCTCATACGTGATTCCGAACTCGTATAGCTCAATAGACTATGCGATCATTCTTCTTGCTAGGTATAGCTTTTGCACTATCTGGTGGATGGGCTAGTCCATCCTAACCACCATGGGATGGCACTAAAACTACTGTCTGAGTCTTCTGGCTATGGTGATAAGCACGAAGACAACATTCTCTATTTTTTGGTAGCGGAGCTCGGGGCCTTACAATAACTTGCTCACAAAGTAGGCCAACTTCTGCCCTTCTGTTGTCTCTTGGATCAGCATTGAACTTACAACCTCTTCATGAATCGAAAGGTATATATACAATGTCTTCCGGTCTTATCAATATAGGGGGAAAGGACAAAAGATTCTTCAAGGATGTAAAGGCATCATCATATTCTTGAGTCAACTCAAAACTTTTCCCTTTTTTAAGCAGTTTGAAGAAGGGAAAATATTTATGAGCATATTTAGCAAGGAAATGTGTGAGGGTCTCAATCTGGTTTGTCAATTGTTACGCCTCTTTAATATTTTGCGGGCTACGTATGTTGAGCACTGCTCGACATTTGTCTGGATTTGCTTAGAATTCTCGATGTGTCAGCATGAAGCCCAAGAATTTACTTGCTTGGACCCTAAAGGCGCACCTCTCCGAATTGAGCCTCATGTTATGATTTTAGAGTTGGGCAAATACCTCTTCCAGGTTCGAGATGTGTGATTCGACCTGTGGGGTCTTCACTATCATATCATCAATATGTGCCTCTAACATTTTTCCCACTTGGCCTTCAAAGACCATATTCATCATCCTCTGATAAGTGGCTCCTATGTTCTTTAGTCCAAATGGCATAACAATGTAGTAATAGCTCACCCTCGTAGTGATGAAAACGGTATTGTATTCATCTTCAGAGTACATTAGGATCTAATTATACCCGGAGTACACGTCTATGAAAGACAATAAATGGAAGCTAGAGGAGCTGTCAACCAATTTATCCACGTTCGGAAGTAGGTATGGATCTTCAGGGCAAGCTTTGTTTAGATCTGTGTAGTCCACGCACATTCTCCATTTCCTGTTTGATTTCTTCACTAGGACTACGTTAGATAGCCATGTTGTGTAAGCTATCTTCCTGATGAAGTTGACATTGAGTAGCTCCTTGACTTATTCTTCAATGACCACTTGTCTTTCTGAACCGACCTTTCTCTTCATCTGGGAAACCGGCCTTGCATATTTCCTTATAGATAGATGGTGGCGAATAAAGGTAGTGTCAAGCTAGGCATGTCAGAGGATGTCCAGGCGAAGAGATCTATGTTTTTCTCCAAGAGCTCAATCAACTAGCGCCTCTCTTCTTTTCTAAGTTTGCCCTAATCTTGGTGACTTGATTTGGATTAACACCAAGTTAGAGTGGTTGTAGTTCTCCCTTTGACTGAGGTCTGGTACCCCAGATTTCTTCTCGCATATCTAACCCAGTCATGAGAATGTTGACTTGGTCTAGGACCAGGTTAGATGTACTGGCTTCCATTCTCTTGGGAGTCTTGTTGATTTTGAGGCTTTCATTATAGCATTTGAGTGCCATGTTTAGGCCCTCCTTGACCATGACAACCTTGTTGTTTTTGTTGAGGAATTTCATAGCAAAGTGGGTGGTAGACACCATGGCACCAAGTGCATTCAACGTAGGACAACCCAAGATTATATTGTATGCTGAGGGCTAATTCACGACCAAAAACTTGACTTTGGCAGTCCTAAAGAGCTTGCTACTCCCTAAGGTCAGGTAAGTCTCAAAATGCCTTGCCAGAGTGATTTTATCACCAGAAAAACTGATCAGCTCGCCATTATAGGGGGTCAACTTTGAGTCTGGGAGTTCCAGTTTCTTGTACAGCTCCATGAACATAATATATGCTAAACTCCCTTAATCTACAAAAATGCAATAGATCTCGGCATTAAAAATTATCCCCAAGAAAACTCAAGGGTCATTGTAACAACCTCTAAGACATGTTAGACATTATAACATGCCTGTTAACTTTTGCGACAATATGAGTTAGTTTAGGTACTTTATTGCACTCTGAAAGGTGAAAAGTAGCTTAAAATGACTTTGATATTAGTTTAAATGGTTTAGCTAAGGGATTTAAATATGGAGAATTTATTCCTAAGTCACAAATGTATGTTTTAAGCTATAGTTAAGATTTGAGAATAACCGGAGCTAGTTTAGTATTTTTAAGCATACTAGTTATGTGTTTTAATGTCGGTTTGGCTAGCAACTGATATGGAAATATGTAATATTGGTGAAACAAGAATTTTGATTAATTTTATGATTTATTTTAAACTTGTTGGAACTTGAAAAACTTGATTTAGTGTAAATTGAGTGTTCATAGTAGATATAGTGTATACTGCAAAGTAACTAAGTTTCCTAAGCCATCCACAGATTGCAGCCTTCTTTGTTTACCTTTCTACTTGACATTTCAAGCCTTTTTTTTATCACTTCACTCCTTTCTCTCCATGGTTCAACAGAAAACACAAGAGAAAAGGGAGAAAAGGAGAAGGAGGAAAAAGAAAGGAAGAGGAAGCTCAAGGAGTCAAAGGGAAAAGGCAAGCTTGTGATCTCTTAGTCATCGTCATCACCTTTTAGGTAGGGGTTTGAGTCCATGTATCTTCTTCATCTTTATATTTTCTTCATCTTGAGACCAAGTGTGGTTGATGAGTCAAAATGGGATTTTGAAGTGTTTGGGTTGTTTTTCTTACTTGAACATGTTTTAATGGTTGATTCTAACTTGTTAATGGTATGAAATTGATTAGAGGACCTAGAACTCCTCTTTTGGGTTTTTGATGCACAAAATGGGAAATTAGGTCTTTGGGATGGTGATTTAATTCATGGATCTAATTTTGGTGACTTAAGTTGGTGATTGATGATTCTTTTAGGTTAGTGAACTTGTTAGGAGTTTAAAATCACCTAGAAACTGAATTGAGATAATTGAAATTGGTTTTGGTTACCAATAGAACAGTAACTATACCTGCAGAATTCTGCATAACCAGTCAGCGCTTAAGCGCTGGGAGTTAGGCGCTTGAGCGCCCAAGGGCCAGAGAAATTTTGCCTGATGCACGTACCTAATGCCTGAGTGCCCATGGTGGAGCACTTGCGCACCTGAGCACTAGTCATAGGGGAATGCTAAGCATTTTCTCTGCCTTGCCAGCACCTGGGTGCTGGGGGACGGGCGCTTGAGCACTCGGTGACCAGAAACTTGTGTAAGATTCTTATAGTGGGAATTGGGTTCCCATTTTCTTGAGATATTTTATGTGTCCTTTGAAGAGCATTGTGACACTTTAAGGTGCATTTCTTGAGAGAATGCCTACCCTGCTTATATGAGAATTGTGAGAAACCTATAGCATCCATATGAGATGAAATGCCTTGAGTGGTGCCTAGGACCTTGTCCAACTTGGAGTTGGCCTTGAAATTCACTTATGAAGTGATCGGTAGGACACTAGGTACTATAGTGCTAGTAACAGTAACCTTGCTATCTTATGTGATGAGTCTAGCTAGAAGTTGCTAGTATTGTATTTTCACCTGATTATTGAGAATCTTGTGATGTTTCAAATGTGATTTGAAGTATATCCTTGCATGTTTTTAAGCTTGTTATTCTTACGTATTGTGATCCTATGTGGTGTTCACAACCACTTGGCCAGAGGAATGTAGGTAATCGGTCTAAAGATTCTCAGAATGAAGACTAGTCCTAGATTCTCATAACGGAGACTTCTAAGGCTAAGGTTACCGATATTGTGAGGAGGTTTGAATCCACTCCATACCTAGTAGTGTTGGGACTATTTTTCCCATCCTACCAAATATATACAAAGGAACGAGGTTCCTGAGAATACGTGAGTATCGTGTGTTTTTAAAAAACTAAAAACTTGCACAAGCATTGCATGAGTCCATTCGAGCCAGTCTCAGCTTAGTCCATTCGGGCCAGTCCCAGCCCATTTAGGTCGTCCCAGCCCATTAGGGCCAGTCCCAGCTCAGTCCATTCGGGCCAGTCCCAACCTATTCGAGCCAGTCGCAGCCCATTTAGGTCGTCCCAACCCATTCAGGCCAGTCCCAGCCCAGCCTATTCGGGTCAGTCCTAGCCCATTCAGGTCGTCCTAGCCCATTAGGGTTGTAACACCCTCCATAGGGCATCACATTTTTGACTAAAAACTTAAAACCTGAAAATCATTTCATAAAAGCTTTGAGTTCTAAAAGATGGATTTTAAAATTTCTTTTCGCGGAAACATGAACTTACCAAAAATATAAGTAATACAGAAAGATAGACTGAACTGATTAACACACTTATTACTTATATCACATAATATTCAATAACATTTTAAAACATAAAATTTATAGACTCAAGAAAATAGTAACAAACCCAATGACGGGTCCTACTTAATAGCACGGTAATATCACTAACGAGAAAACTCAACATACTTGTTCCGTTTCTCCACCAAACTGCATACTGTTGAAACTTGGAAGATCACTCCTTGACGCCATCACCAACCTCAAAATATTGCCTCCAATTAGTCTAATAAACTCGTTCCTCCTACTATATGAATCAATAAAAACACAACAAAGCAATACAACAAAGAGGTGAGATCCCCTTTCACCAATACCAGTATGGTAGCAAAGAATGATACGAATGACAAAGTCATTCCATGCACACAGATATCACAAATATAATCATGTTATCAATTTACAAATAATTCCAATAAACATATATTGTAATAAAATGAACAGCAATAATATTACCATAACAGATATAACAATTGATACAATAAACCATATAGTCACATCATGCATAATAACTCATATCAACACATCATACATAATATCTCAACATTGAATATAAATAACCACATTAAGATGCAGACCACAGATGTAAATATACACAGACTCATTCCTACTCCATGGAGCTAAAACACAGATATCAGAGAGAATGACCCGTAAAGATCTATCAGTACCTCAGGCTACTCAACCAAACTATTCCACTGTCTAACGTCGTGTCTATAGCCCCCAGTCCAACGTCGTGTAGTAGTACACAGTCCAACGTCATGCACTACAGGCATTGTACTAAACAGTCTTTACAAGATTTTGATTAAGTATAGTGTGTGTCGAGATCACTAGTGTGTTTCCAGTTACCACAACCCAGAGGAACGACTAACTGTCCACATGTGGAATACTCCGCACACTAATGCCTCCAAGTCCACTCGATGAATCACACTACGCTTATCACACCGACAACACGATGTAATTCATCTCGTCAATCAATCGCCAATATCAACCAAATCGACATGACTCTTAATGCATGAATAAGAACCATAATTACAAAATTACCCCTTAGTCTCAAAATGTCACCATATTTACAAAAATGCCCTCAATCTTAATATTCTCAAATATAGTACGTCTCCACTTGACAGTACCATATCTCAACATGTCTGAGTCCACCACTTTGGCCTGACAGCAAAACTCATTGTTCCAATTAATTGCGTAGAAATTTTATCACATTTTCACAATTGTATTACTTTTACAAACGTTTTTAAATCGCATAAATATTTTTCTACGTTTTTAAAATCGTGTAGTGTTTTTAAATTATTTTCTCAATCGCGCAGCTTAAAAATTATAGTTTTAAATATGCGTAAGCTATTTCTAGCATTTCTCAACTACGTATAATATTTTCTTTACGTTCAAATTTTATATTGAAACTTTCTCTATTATTAGTCTATTTTTAATTAATTTTGGCGACATTTTATCTAGAAAATTCATTAAGTGATATTTTCTATGTTTCCATCAAAAATTTACTTTTCTTAATCATAACTAATAATTACATCTCGAAACTTGCTAACGTGCTTCAAAACTCAATGAGTGAGCTATACGTCAGTACTTTTCAAGTATTTATACCATTACATAAATTCACTGATTTAACTCTAAAAATTAAATTACTTTCCATTGTTTATCAAAAATCTATTTAATTAAGTTCTCATTAAATTAATTACCTAAGCCCACACTTTAAGAATAGTTTTGAAAAAACATCATAAGTAGGCATGTTGGCCCAAAATTATTCTATGCTTTATAATTCATCCCTAATTATTTCCATGCATTTAATCTCTTGTAAAACTCTTAATCTAATTTATTTTTATTAGATCATCTAGTCCATAGTTAGAAAATAATTTTGGATCAAAGGTATATGGCATATTGGCCGAAATTCTACTTGTCCTTATAAATCATCTTAAAAATTATTTTCCATCCTCTAAATTATTGAAAAATCTATTAATCCAATTAAATCAATTAAGTCATTCTTTTAGAAAATGGTTGAGAACATTTTGGTCCTCTTTGGTGATGATGGAGCCGTGAGCTCCCTTGTGTTCATGCAATCCTTCAATATTTTATTAATATCCTACCATAATAATCATACATCTATGAACACATACCATATATTAAAGCAATCATAAACATATACCAAAAATATTAAAGCTATAGACATACTTGCACACAAAATCAAACACAATTAGGAGAGACAATAAACAACTAAGTGAATGAATCCTTATGGATTTTTCACCACAAACACATCCATTCCTCACCACCAACACATGGTTGATGAGGATAATCTCCCTCTTACCTCTTGAAGAAACCTCCAAAGCTCCTTGTATGTCCTCTTGTTGTCTCTTTCAAGATGAACTTCAACCACCAAGTGCATCTTGAAAATCAAAGAAAACGTGAAATATTAATATCTAAGGCTTGAATAAGAAAAACCATGGATCAAAATATGGTTTAGAACTTTGAATCTATGATTAGAAGAGGATATCAAGAATTTCACCCTTTATCCTTCAAACTTAGATCTTAGAAAAAGTGCTTGAAGATGGATGATTTGGAAGATGGTCTCAATATGAAAGTTCCTTAGAATTGCATGGAGATTCAAGATCTAAGGTTGTTTAGAATTATTGAAGCTTGGAAGGTGATTTTGCGGTAGTTGGCCGTGAGCTTTGTGAGAAAGAAAGGTAAGAGATTTTGTGTTTGGCTTTAAAAGAACTCCTTGAAGATAAGTGATTTTGGTCAAGACTCCAACTACAAAGTGTCTTGAAACAAGGTAAGGATTCAAGATATATGGTTGGTGTAAATTATTGAAGAATGACGGTAGAACCATGGCCCCTTGGTCGTGAGCTTGGAGAAGAGAAAAATGGGAGCTTTTGTGTTCTTTGCTTGATAGGAAGATGGAAATGAATGAATCTTGAGAAATTCCTAACATGAAAGTGTCTTGGACATATGAAAGGATTCAAGAAATGATATTGATAGGAATTATTGAAATTTGGAGAGTGGTTCTTGAGTGCTTGGCCGAATCTATGGAGGGAGAGAAAGTGAGAGAGTTTTATGTATATCTTTTGGCTTCTTCGGTGGAGATGACTAAAAGATGAGCAAGTGTAGAAACTTGGCCTCCAAGAGTGTTTGGCCATGCAACACAAGGCGAGAAAAGGGGTGAGAGCTTCTTGCCAAAGTTGAAAATGAACCAAAGCTCTCCTATTTATAAACTTCATGAAAAAGATGAAGGCTTAGGATATTTTTCGGTATACTGTAAGCAATGAATAATAATTATTGCTTATAAAGTCAGTATCTATTGTCCAATGGATAATAAAATATACCTAAATTTTTCTCTTGTTCTAGCTGGATAACAACTAGTGTTGATCATTTTCTACTGATTGCCCTTGATGAGTCACAGAACGAGTCATCAAAGAGAAGTTTCTAGAACATGTGACTCACTACGATGAGTTAGCATGATAAGTCAGCGTAGAAATTTCTAGAACAGGTGAGTCAGCATGGCGAGTCACTAGCTGAGTCACCAGCTAAGTCAGCATAGAACCTTCTGGAACGTGTGACTCACTGCGGCGAGTCACAGGGTGAGTCAGCGTTTCTACAACCTTCCAGAATGTGGCGAGTCATCACTTCTAGAATGTGGCGAGTCACTGCTTTTGGAAGCTTCCCGAATATGCTGAGTCATAGGTGCTGAGGTGTCACACCACGTGTCGAGCTTCTATTGGTCCTTCGCCATGAATTGCAACCACCAACTTTGACCGACTCCTTATTGGTCCACGTATAAAGCACTTGATGACTAGGCGCGTGACGAGGCGTCTTCTAGAGTCTTCTAGAACAAGCTGGAACATGTGAGTCACTAGGCTAGTCACCTAGGTGAGTCACCAAACGATGAGTCATCGTCTAGAACATTCTAGAGTGGGTGACTAGGCTTGCGTCTAGAATCATCCACTAGATATTTTTCCGAAAGATATTATCCAATGGATAATAAAACATACCCCGATTTTATTTGTTAGATAAAATCGTAGAAAAATAAAACTTCAAAAATTGTTTCCAATTTCGTGTTTAGTAAGATCCCTCAGCTTCGAATCAACAATACAAACATTTTTGGCCAATAAAAATTTTTATTTTTTTCGGGCCTGCCCTGGGCCCACATACAGCCCAAAATATCAGAAATATATTAAATATTCAAAATATACCAAAATATCAAAAATATAATATAATATTCAAAATATCTCAAAATATCTAAAATATAATAAAATATTCAAAATATCTCGAAATATCTAAAATATATTAAAATATTCAAAATATCTTAAATATCACAAAAATCATAATAATTGTGAAACTTATGAAAATCAAATCAGATTAGTAAAAATAATTAAGGATTGAGAGAAAGAAATAAAATACAAAGGCTTATATACACTGACTCAAAAATAATATTAAAATAATCAAAAACGTAAAAAATCCCAAAAATTCCTAAAAATCACAAAAAAATATAAAATTCACAAAAGTTGAGTCGGATTACTTAAAATAATTTTGAATCGACCAAAATAAATAAAATACGAATTCTCGGGGTGTTACAAGGGTCAGTCCTAGCTCAGTCCATTCGGGCCAGTCCCAGCTCAGTCCATTCGGGCGTCCCAGCCCATTCGGGTCATCCCAGCCCATTAGGGCCAGTCCCAGCCTATTCGGGTCGTCCCAGCCCATTCGGGCCAGCCCTAGCCCATTAGGGGTCGGGCCATTTTCGAGTCGGCCAATTCGGGTCATGTAAGTTTCGGGTTGGTATTTTCCTAACCCAACCCAGCCATTTTGTTGGGTTATTCGAGGGGGTTTTCTGACTTAGTCAATTTTGTCAGGCCACGTGGGATACACTAGAGCGCTTGGCGTATTCCACGTGGCCCAACAAAGAATAAAAAATGCCACCGTGGCCAAAACGGTGGCATTTTGAAAAATAGTTTAAAAACAGTGGCATTTTGGTAAATATTTTTGCCACAAATGGTAGTTTGGTCAAAAACCCCAATAATTATCTGGCTGATAAACTATTTACTGCCTGAGACTCTGTTATTGTTTCTCTTTTATTGCTTACTTGATTATTACTATTGATAATTATATGTGTTGTAATGTTATGTGGGCGCCTAGCGTCATTCTGTTTTCTGCTACCGTGTTGGTATTGAATGTTGTGTGTCTCACCTCTTTTCTGTATATCTGTACTTTTGTCTTAAATTATGTACTTTTGAGAAGACGTTCGCGAAGAAGAGGAAGCGCCTGAATTTCCTGGCTTCTGGCCCGATTACGATTAAAGATTGCTTGGAGATGTCTTCACATTCGCGCTGATTTTTGGGTTACGCAAGGATGACCTTTCATGGAGGTCTCGACTATTGGCACATTAACTTACGCACGAACCGATGCATCTATCAGGGGGAGCTGACGGTGTCATTAGCTTGGGGTCGTTATGACCCGCCTGTTTTTGACTTTACTGCTTTTGTCCATTTGGAGTTTTACCTACCCGTTAGGGATTTATGGGATGACCTTTATTACACCCCATGAGATGATTCATTTCTCTCCACTACTCAAGCTTCTACTCGAAACTCAGTCGCTCCGATGGTGATTTCATCGGATGAGGAGGACCTTGAGGAGGATCCCACTACGGTTCCTTCTAGTCAGTCTAAGGGACTGATACTGTCGGTGGTTACTGAGGGTTATTTGTATATCTTTTTGGGAAGGCTGATGTTTTGCTATTTTGATAGGATGTAAATTTGTAAACACCTTGGGGGTAGGTAAAGCTTTTTACTTTTTGTAAATTTGATGATGTAACTAAACAGGCTCGATATATATATATATATATATATATATATATATATATATATATATATATATATATATATATATATATATATGTATGGTTTCATTTCATGTCGATTTTTATTGTATCTACATTTACCACTATCTCTTCAAAAAAAAAATATACATATATTTCGATACCCGATTACTATGCTATTAAGATGGAAATTATTATTCAGATAATAAATATGAACCGGGTCTTAATTTATCAATGTATTCCTAGCCCTAATCATGTCATAGCACCTAATATGGTACAATTAAAGAAAAACTTAACTTATAAGATGTCACCTGTAAAGATTGAAGATAGGAGAATGAAGCAACTCAGAGGGAAAGACATTCCATTGGTAAAAGTGATCTGGAACAAGGCAACCAGAGATACGACATAGGAATTGGAAGATAAGATGAAGGAGCAATACCCACAACTGTTCTAAGGTATGAAAATTTCGAGGAGGAAATTTCTATTTGAAGGGGAGAGTTGTAAGACCCCAAAATTTATTTATTTTATTATAAATAGTCATTTTATAATATTTGTGATTTTTGTGAATTTTTCTGGATTTTTTTGAGAATGTAAAATATTTTAATATTATTTTTCATTTTACGTGTAAACTGAGCAGGAGCCGGGAAAATGAGATATTTTTCCTGAGAACCTTGATCTGTGGAAACGTCTACGGGAAATCTTACTAAACACAAGGTTGGATACGGTTTATGAGATTTTACGTTTTCGAGAATTTTTTCAGATAAAATAATAATCATTGTGTATTTTATTATCCGCTAGATAACTAATATTGACTTCTGTCAACTGTAACTATTGTCCATTGGATAATAGCATATGTTAGAAATTCTATCACCTTATCCTAATGTAATCTACTTTATGTCTAATCAAATCCACTTTAATTCAAAAATACTATATTTTTAATCAAGCTTCTCATGGAAGCTTGGTCCACAAATGACCAAACTACCTAAAGCTTGTAGGAGAAGCCACTCACCTCCCTTTCTCTCTCTCATTACCGCGGCTAGGGTCCTTGGGCGGGAAGCCAATTTTTGCTTCCCACACTTAACACTCCTCACCCAAAGTTTCATTCATTTTCCACTATCACTCTCTCTCTCTTCATTTTCTCTTCTCACATTTTTCTCTCTTCTTCTTCCTCTTCCATTTCTCTCCACAGTTGTAGCCCCATAGGTGAACATCACCATTTTTATTTTCTTATTTCACCATCACCATTTCTAAACTCCTCATCACTCCAAAGCTTTCCTTTTTGAAGATTTTCTCTCAAATCCATCATCCTCTTCATCTTTTTCCAAGAACAAAGTTTGAAGCTTTGAGGTCAAGCTTCAATTTTTCTTTCCTCTTCTCTTTATTTTCGTGACCCTTGGTCACCAATGTGACCAAGGATTCATCTTTTTCCAAGCTTGGTTGTTGATTCTTTATGTTTGGTTTTCTAGGGTTTTTGGAGAGTCAAAACCGAACCACCAAGAAGCACACCAAGGAGGTGATTTTTGTGTTCTTCCTTTAGGTAAGATGGAGATTTCCTCACTTCAACCATTATTGGTAGTGAGAAGACTTTTGTGTGGTTGTTGATGGATAAATCCATAATGGATGCTCACTTTGTTTGATTGTTTTTCATGTATTGTGTGTTCTTGATTGAAACTAAAGTTTGGTTGTTATAAGTGATTTGATAATATTGGATTGGATGGATGAAAAATTTAGAGTTTCCTATCTCTTGGGGAGGTCACGATTTTGACCATAAATTTAGGGGGGTTTGAGTTTGATTTTTGTATGGAATGGAATTTAGGTAATTAAGTGTTAAAGATTTGGTAAATGAAATGGAAAATTTTGGAATACTCACTTCAAGAGGCCCACGACCTCTAAGGGTTTTATTGGCTCAAGTTATGATTTTTAGACACTCTTGTGATTTGAATATTTCATTGTTATAAAGATTGATAATGTGGTAGAAGAAATTGGTTCGGTATTAATTCTTGAGCAGCCACAGTTTCAAGGGTTCTTTGACCCAAAATTTGCATAATTGATCAAGACTTAGGGGATTAAGAATGTTGAATACTTAATGTGAAATTATGGTATGTGTTGAACTATATATATGAAATGTTGATATGGAGAATGGATCGTATGATTTTATGAGTCCATGTGTGGGACTAAGTACTTGTTGATGTGTACTTGATTAAATTGTAGCATGAAGTTATTGACGGTTAATGCTATGCCATTATGGTATGTTCCATGAGAAATACATATTGTTAATGAATATGCATGATATGCATTGGATTATGAGGAACATATAATTAATGAACATACATAATGTACATTGAGTCGTCATGCAAATGTGATGTCCGTTGGACTTTGTTGGAAAGGTTGTGTATGCCTAGGAGATTGAATTACACCTTAGTGCGGGTGCGAGTAGACTAAGTGTGGGTCATAATGGTTAACCTTGGGGGCGTCAGGGTGCGGGTGTCTCACAATAAACAGTGGTAGCTCCACTGGGGCCGTGGGATAAACTGATGCAAACACACCGACGATCCGGACTGAGATGCTGTCCTATATCGCGATCAACTATTGAGGTGTCATGTATAAGCCATATTGCACAAAATGTTATTTTTATGTGAAAGCACTTTATTTTAAGGCTAACGAGATACTGGCATGACTTCTTGATCATTCTCTCTGAAATGTTGATGTCTAGCTCCATGGAGTAGGATTTTTGGTACCATGTGCATTGTGCATTGTTAGTCTCATATTTCATTGAGCATGAGTACCTATAACTGTTAAACTATCTACTTTTGGTACTGCAATAATTATCTGGCTGATAAACTATTTACTGCTTGAGACTCTGTTATTATTTCTCTTTTATTGCTTACTTGATTATTACTGTTGATAATTATATGTATTGTAATATGATGTGGGCGTCCAGCGCCGTTCTGTTTTTTGCTACCGTATTGGTATTGAATGTTGGGTATCTTACCTCTTTTTTGCACATATGTACTTCTATCTTAAATTATGTACTTCTGAGAAGATGTTCGCAAAGAAGAGGAAGCGCCTGAATTTCCTAGCTTCTGGCCCGATTACGATTAAAGATTGCTTGGAGATGTCTTCACGTCCGCGCCGATTTTTGGATTACGTGAGGATGACCTTTCATGGAGGTCCCGACTGTTAGTACATTAACTTGCGCACGGACCGATGCATCTATCACGGGGAGCTGACAATGTCATTGGCTTGGGGTCGCTATGACCTTCCTGTTTTTGACTTTACTACTTTTGTCCATTTGGAGTTTTTACCTACCCGTTAAGGATTTGTGGGATGACCTTTATTACACCCCTCGAGATGATTCAATTCTCTCTACTGCTCGAGCTTCTGCTCGAAACTCGGTCGCTCCGATGGTGATTTCATCGGATGAGGAGGACCCTGAGGAGGATCCCACTACGGTTCCTTGTCAATCTTAGGGCCTGATACTATCGGTGGCTACTGATAGCTATTCGTATATCTTTTTGGGAAGCCTGACGTTTTGCTATTTTGATGGGATATAAATTTGTAAACACCTTGGGGGTGGGTAAAGCCTTTTACTTTTCGTAAATTTCATGATGTAACTAAACAGGCTCGATATATATATATATATATATATAATATGAATGTATGGTTTCATTTCATGTCGATTTTTATTGTATCTACATTTACCACTATATCTTCAAAAAAAAAGATACATATATTTTGATACCCGATTACTACGCTATTAAGATGGAAATTGTTATTCAGATAATAAATATGAACTGGGTCTTAATTTATCAATGTATTTATATTTTTCGCATTTTTGTTTCACTTCACTATGGTGTGATGTAACATCCTAAAAATTCCGTATCTCTTAACCAGTAATTTTGACAGTTAACAAAATTTTATTGTTTAGTAATTTTTGTGTACTGTAAAATTATTTTGATTATTCTGTCAGTGTATTTGATCATTTTGAGTGATTTACTCTGTGTCAGGAAAATAAAAATTTTCAGGCCGGGGAAACTTTACGTAATTTAATTTTACCGTTAGGTTTTAACTATTTTACACAATCTGATTTGATATTTGTGAATTTTCTAATTTTTGTGATTTTTGTGGATGATTATGAAATTTTTTACTGTTTGTGAGCCCAGGTGGCCATACGTGGGCCCAGGTAGGTCCAGCAAAGTGAAAATTTTTCTACGCATAGAAAAATTTGTACTGTTTAGACAGAGACATGGGATCTTACTAAACCTGAATCTGGAAATAGTTTTAGAAAATTTCTTGTACTGTGTTTTGTACTGTATTTAATTATCGGGCGATAAAAATACAGTAAATATAATTTTTGTGGGGTTTAACAGATAAAAATAGATATTATATTTCTTAAGTCAATATTGGTGGTTTGGATATCCACCATTGATTTGATCAACGATGGAGACTTGATCTTGATTTAATCAACGGTGTAGGATAAGTCTAATATAATGGCTATGATCATTTATAACCATTGGATTTAGAATTGATCAAGGGTGGAGATTTGGTCTTGCAAAGTGGCTAGGACCATTTGTGACCGTTGGATTTGAATCTAATCAACGGTGGAGATAGAACAATTATGACCATTGGATTTAGATTTAATCTATGGTGGAGATTTAGTCTTAAAAAGTGACAAAGACCTTTTATGACCCTTGCATGTAAAGTTTGAAGGAGTAATCTTAACCCTTCATTTTGGAGACACATCTAAGGGCTAGGATTTAAAGAAGAAAGATCCAATGGCCTAAATTAAGTCTTCTATCTAAAGCTATACCTAAAATCTACCTTAATCCTAACCATTGAATTAATCAATGGCTAAGAATGCACAAATAATGGTGGCTTGGAGATTAGTCACATTTTGAAGAAGCAAGGAGGGGGGGACAGTTTTATGATGGTGTAGGAAATTAGCCAAGTTTCAAGACACCAATTATATGTTGTCTTGGTCATTATTGGTCATTGTTGATTCATTTTCAAGAAGCTAAGTTATCAAAATTTCTCTCCATTTCTCTTCTTCTCTAAGTTTCGGCCAAGCACTCCAAGTATACCTTCCATCACTCTTTAATTTCAAACAACCATATTTCTTGAATCCTTACCTTATTCTAAGCAACTTTCATGTTGGAGACTTTCTCTAAATCATTCATTTTCAAGGAGTTTTGCTAAGAGCAAGTTCTAAGGTTTTGAGGAGAAGTGTAAGGAAACTTCATTTCTTCTCTTCTTTTTCATGATCTAAACCATGTTTGATCCATGGTTCCTCTTAATCAAACTTAATATACTAATTTCTTTGTGTTTGTTTTGTGTTTAAGAAACTTTTGTTGGTAGAGATCTTATTCAAAGTGCAAAGCAAGGAGCTTTTTGAGGATATTCAAGAGGTAAGAGGGAGATCCACCTCACCAACCAAGTATGGTGGTGAGAGATGGTCTTATATTTGATGGATGGTGAATCCATGTGAGGATTCATATCCATGGTCTTGTAATTTATTTGTGGATGTTTATGTGTTTTTAATTAATTGCCTATGCTTGATATGCTATGCATGATTTTATGGCTTTGATGGTATGCTTATATTATGCATGATGAGTATATGGCATGCTTGTAGTATTTATGATGAAATATGTATGTGTATGCCATGATATGTTGATGGAAAGGAAATCAATTTTTGGCTCCAATGGCCAAGGGAGAAGGCTACGATTTTTAATACCCTTAATTAGGGTTCATGTTGAAATTTTTCAAGAACAAGGAAATTGATTTGTTTAAATGAAAATTATAAAGTGGAGAAAATGAATTTCCTTGGTTCTAAAGGCTATGGAATTTTCGGCCAAGACACCTCAACATAGGTGTTTATAACTTAATATTTTTATGGAAGAATAAAATTGGATTGATTTGAAAAGCATGGAAAATGAACAAAGGATATGTTTTTCAAGAGAACAAGAACACATTTTTTTTAAAGTGATTTTATTGATTTATTTTGTGTAAAAAGTTTCTAAGTGTTTATTAAACTTGATTTCAAAAAATGAAACGGGCAACGTGGATTTTAAGGATTTGCAAAGAAAGTAAAAAAGGATTTACAAAGAAAGTAAAAATGAATTTGAACAAATGGGTTTGGTTTTATAACCATATGTCTTGCGGTTTTGAAAACAAAGATTTTATTGGTTTTGTTTGTGTAAAACCATATTAACTTAGAAGGAAAAATGTTTTGATGATTTCAATAGTCATGTCCACGTTTTTGAAGGCTTGTAATGCCTTGATTTTTATGAACAAAGTGATTTTCAAAGTGGAAACGTAACTTGATTTAATACAAGGAATTTGGAAAGGGAATCAGAGTGTTTTATCACTTGAGAGAATAGAAATTTTCGTAACGAAAAACAAAGAGAGGTTGAAAACGTTTGAATTTCAATTTATTTTGAAGAAGATTGATTTTGGAAATGATTTGGGAAAAATGGGGAATATAATAGTGTTTTGAAAATTTACTAACGTATAACTTATTTTCGAATTTTGAAATACGTTAGAAAATGTTAAATTTTTAAACGTTGATCTATATCAATGGAAAAGTGATTTTTGTGGATTATATTTTGGAAAAGGATTTCTTGAGTAAAGAAATGTGGAAAAAGATTTTCTTGAGTAAGAAAATGTGTTAAATAAAGTATAAAGTCATATTATTTTGAGAAAAGTGGAAATGGAATTTTTGAAGAGTGAGAAATATTTTGTGTAATGGAATTATGGTGAAAAATTATTTACATATCTTAAAAACGTAATTTTTAAAGTGCGTGGTTTGAAATACAGTAAAATATTTCTAAGTGTTTGGAAATACAATAAAATATTTCTAAGCGATTTGAAATACAATAAAATATTTTTACACGATTTGAAATATGGTAAAATATTTCTATGCGATTGGAGATGTGTTGAAATATTTTTAAGCGATTTGAATTACGTTTAAATATTTTGAGAACGATGAAAAAGTTTTAAATATTTTACATAATTTAAACTACTATTGAAAAATCATTACATGATTTAACAACCATAGAATTTTTTTACGTGATTGTGAAAATGACAGAAAACTGCTAAGAGATTTGGAAAGTGTTTTAAATATTTTGAGAATGATGGAAAATGATTTACGCGACTTAAAAGAATGATTTTTAAGTTACGCGATTTTGAAACAGTGAAAAAATACTATGCGATTTGAGAAATGTATATTTTTACGCGATTGAGAAAAACGTTGAAAAATTAGTACGTGGTCTAAAAGTGCAACAGAAGAGTTGCGGTATTTTGAAAACGTAACAGAAATGTTACGAAATTTTGTAAACGTAACAGTAGTGTTACGGTATTATGAAAACGTAATAAAAATGTTTTGAAATTTTAAAAACGTAACAAAAGTGTTACAGTATTGTGAAAATGTAAAAGAAGTGTTATGACATTGTGAAAATATAACAAAAACGTTTTTGAATTGTGAAAACGTAATAGAAATGTTACGCGATTGTGAAAATACGGCAAAAGTGTCTTATGACTATAAAAGCATGATAACATGATGATTACTGCCAAAACAGTGTATGAACACTGTATGAGAAAATGACGAGTTTTGCCTGTGATTGGTATTTGGTGTATTTTATATGCATTGGAAAGATATGCCTGTGATTGGCATTGGTGCATTATACATGCATTGGAAAAATATGCGTTGAGGCATATGATTACATTGAACAAATGAAAAGATTTGGCCCTTATGGTTGGACTTGCACTGATATATTCGTGCATTATATAAAGTATAGCTAATAAACTATTTTGGCCCTTGTGGTTGAAGAGGGAATGAGAATTGATAGTGAGATCTATGATGGATCTTGGGGGCGTCAAGGCGCGGCGGTCGACTAGTGGATATCTGTCTGTGGGCTACGGCTGGACCGTATGCCACTTGGCGATGCAGTCCGTTGCAACGCATTGACGATACCCGACAAGAACACGATTCTTTTCTACGACTGAGAGATTGTTTGTGGGCTTAGGCTGGGCAATTAACCAGAGCATTCTTCTCGAAATTGTGAAAACCTCCATGGAGTTGTTTTTGAAAAACTGAGTCTATGTGCGTATGCATAAATCTGAGTATCTATATCTGCATGATATAATAATTGAGGAATATTGGATAATGATGATGATAATCATGTTGATGGCATTATTGTGATTATTGTGTGATGATAACAATGTTAATGGCATGATGATGATAGTTGATTAATGTTGAGTGCATTATTGGAAATTTGGTATGATATACCTGTATGATATGTTGTTTATGTTATCTCTGTGCTACCATGTTGGTATTGGCGTAGGTGATCTCACCTCTTTGTATGTTGTGTTGTTGTGCTTGTATTGGTAAAAACTATATAATAGATGGAACAAGTTGTCTTAGACATACAGGTGATAAATACTTTGAGATCGGAGACAACATCAGAGAATGACCATTCCAGATTTGATAGCGTGCAGTGATGACATAGAACAGATGTCTGATGCATCCAGATAGATACAAGAAGGAATAAGTATGTTAAGTTTTCTCGTTAGTGTTGTACCATGCTATTAAGTAGGACCCATCATAGGGCTTGCTACTGTTTAAAAAAAAGAGTCTGTTAGTTTTATATTTCTCTTTAAATTGTTAAATATTAAGTAGTGTTTGTTATATGATTTTAAATCAGTTAAATCTATTTTTTAGTATTACTTACAAATATCAGTAAGTTTATGTTTCAGCAAGAAAGAAATTTTAAAACCCATATTTTATAACTCAAACTTTGTGCGAACTTCTTTTCAGATTTTGAGTCGGGAGTTAGACATGTGATACCCTAGGGAGGGTGTTACATGTGACGTTCCTTCTTCTCCCGTGAAAAAGGGCGTTACGATCTTCTTCTTTAACGCAAGATCTATTGGGGTTGTGTTTTCTTTTAGTCCATCTTCTGCGGCATCCATTGTTTTGGACATGGCTGATGTATTGATCTAGTCGTCCTGCCCTAATCAGGGACTCAATGGCATCACGGAGCTAGAAGCAATCTTCTATCTCATGGTCATAGCTCTTGTGCCATGAGCAATGCTTGGTACAATCCTTTTGCGTATATTTCTTTAGAGGACTCGACCTCTTAATATCCCAAAACTCGGTTTGAAACATTTCCTTCAGAATTGTTACGCATTTAAGAGGAGTTCTAGTTGCCTTTCTGGTGAGAGGGCTCTCTGTTCTCCAAGCTCCTCTTGGCCCTAGTAACCTCCTCTACGTTTATATACTTCTAGGACCGCTCCCGAAATTCTTCCATATTCTCTGGATTTCTTTTTGTCAAAGATCAGAAAAACTAAGAATTGGTCCAGAGGCCACTCCTGACATAGTGGAGAGCAATCATCTCATCGAGATTTTCCACATTAATGCAAGTCATATTGAACCTCTTAAGGTTCGCGAAAGGGCTCGTCACACCTTTGAAGAATCTCAAAAAGAGATTCAATAGATCCAGGTTATTCCTTTTTGGTAGTGTAGTAGAGTAAGAAACATTGTATGAGGCCCTGCCAACATGTGACAAATCCCAGTGACAGGGTTACAAACCATCTGAACATCATAGAGCTGAACATAGACGTCTATGTGTTCTTTAAGGAGAGGGGGAATGCACGACATAGCAATTGTAGGGATCCCCCATGGTAGCGCATAGACTGAACATAGACGTCTATGTGTTCCTAAGGGTCCGTAGTCCCATCATAGAGCTCCACGTTGGCAAGAAACTTGAAGTTTCTTGGAACTCTATACTCCATTAGTTGAGTAGAGAAGGGCTACTCCTGATCGTCGAGGTCCAGGTTGTTATTAACAACATTGGGCATTTCAACGTCAGCATAAGGCATTCTCCTCTGATCGTTGACCATGTTCTGCCTTCCATCATCACTATGTGGTCTGGGCTGACCTTCTTGCACAGATCGTTCTAGATTTTCTAATCTATGATGTTGCTCTTCTAGCACCGCCACTTGTTATCGCACTAAGTCCAAGAGATGGTTTCTGGACATATCAGATTGAATTGTGCCCTCTAGATAAGACACGCGATCATCAACTTCTTCTTCCTGGGTCCCAGGTGTTGGTGCACTGAGATTCTAGGCCCATAACCATTAGAATTGGCTCCATGCACGCAGGGACCAAATAGATCCCTCACAGAGGCCTTGCGCGTAGGTGTGGGCTTTCATCGGAAAATGAAGTTTCTTGCCCATCGCGCTAAAGCCTAGTGTTGGGCTCCTAGTTCCCTACGACAAAGGTCTCAACAATTGGTGGTGCGACAAGTTGAGGGTGATGATGTGCCGCTAGAGCTTGCCTTTGACCTGCGGTAGTGTGCACAGTATCTCTCCATGAGTTATGTCTTATGCTCACCAAGGTTGGATGAGAATAGGAATTTAAGGATTCTCACAGACGACACCAATGTTCAGTAATAGATATTGAGATGTACTTGAATAGGCACGAATGAGTGGTTTTCTCCTTAGGCAACAGCAAAGCGTGTTGATACAAGGGTAGTTGGTACCTACAAGGGACTCTAACGTTCAACTCAGACTATGCACAAGTAGGGTTTAAGTAATAAGCAATAGATACCTGTTGAAGGTGATTGAACTTGATATTTATAGTGTAATTAGGGTAACGTCTTCCCTTAATTATAACAGGGAATCTTTATAAAATAGGAACATTGATACTGCAGTTATGAGTAGTCAAAGGCAGTTATGAGCGTCATTATTTCGTAATATCGTGATTAGTAGTTACAGATAATTTGTAATTCATCCATTGCGTAAATCTTGCGATCGTGTTGTTGCTGCCCAATGTCGTAGTCCGACATATGTTGTGCCATGATCTCAACAGTGTCAAGCGAACTCCTATTGAGTTGTTGATGGATGACTTCGGCTGGATGCGTGCCGCGATTGGCCTATGGGACTGAGTCTCCAATCTCCATCCATAACACTTTTCAACTTATTAGACAAAGAGGGAAAAAAAAAAAAGTGGTTCACGAACATCCATTACTCATTGAGCCGAGGGCATGAGACTGCAGCACCTGCCCGTTGCGCGCCAAAACTAACTAACTATAGGGTGGTCCTCTAGCTTCTAAGTCGTCTTCTTCATTCAGCGTTCTGTTCGTAACATAACGAACTCAGCTGCGTGGACCCCACCTTACCAGAAACTAACTCTCTTAACTGCGGCGTGCAAACATTACAGAACAACAATCTCACACTCACAGTGAGCGTCTGAAAAAACAAGAATCAGGATATCAGGTACTTTCATCCAAAACCTTAACCTCTTCTTTCTTTCTTTAATCTGGATTCTTTTTGTCTTCTCTTCGTTGAATTCAATTCAACTTTGTTTTTGGGAACTGAGAAAGCTGTGGAAAATGGAAAGAAAATGTGAATTCGGAACTCAATAATTTAAAGCTACTTAGACACTACATCTAGAAAGAAATGGTTCTGATGATTTTTCTGTGTGTTTTCAGGGAAAGGAAAGCAGGGAGTGTTATTGACGGATGGTTCTGATTCTCTGGGAAAAATGGTTTGCAACTACTACGTCTATGTGCATCTCGTCCTTGTTGTCTTCTCGGCGACTTTGATTTCTCAGGGTTTGGCATTTACAGATCCCCCTGACGGTAATTCAGAAAAAAAACTGTTTATTCAATGTTGAACTGTCCTAGATTAATCTTTCCTTGAAAATTGGTTAAATAACTTTGCTTTTGTTTGGTTGCTGAGAAAATAGACACAGTATGCGATATACTTTGCGTTGTCATTGAATCTAATCACTTTCAAGATGATAATGAAGAAAATTACGCGATTGGGATTTATGAGTGTATAGTTTCCTTTTTGTGCAGTTTTCCCACGTACACATTGTGCGATTTGCACTAATTAGGAAATCATCAAGTATGACTCTGGTTCAAGGTGTGGGAAAATATTCTGTAATTGACGGCTACACTTAATTGCTGGTTTCATGCATCAACCTTCAGCATTTATTATTTGATTTTGTTACTTATTTTGAAAGAAGAACCAAAACAGTAGAAGAGTACTCGTTTCTGTTAAATTGATATTAGAGATAACTTGAAGATGACAGATTTAGATAAGAGAGATAGAAAATCCATGTACTTGTGAGGGATGTACTTGTACATGCGAGAACAATCACATGCTTGACCATCACACTAAAATTAAATTGAACTCATTTTGTTCTAGCTCACATTTCCGCATAGCTTTCTGCTCTTTCACTAAACTATATATTTTTTGTAATTTTTTCATAAACAGTCACAGCTCTCCAGGATCTATACAGGGCCTTAAACTACCCACCAGAGCTACAAGGATGGAACAGTGGTGATCCTTGTCAGGAGTCTTGGACAGGAGTAGCATGTTCTGGGTCATCAGTTATACACCTGTAATGCACCAACTCTACTGGTGATATTCCCATTCAGATCATAATGCCACTAATAAACGTTAGCTATGTTCTCTGTCCTCATGCAGCAAAATTCAAGGATTAAACCTGACCGGGTATCTTGGAGGCTTGCTCTATAACCTACAGAACTTGAAGCAACTGTAAGTAATTGTATTGCTTGAAGTTATTATCAGGACAGGTTATTGTCAAATTATGCAATTTACTTACTTCCATATTCTGGTTTCTTTAGTGATGTCAGTTCTAACAACCTAGTGGGTGAAATACCATATGGTTTACCCCCCAATGCTACACATATGTAAGCCTACTGTTCTGCTCATTTTGTTCTTGCATGACTAAATTATATGCTTACTAGTATACCTGTATCTTCAGCAAAGTGTTGTTCTGATGATTCTTCTTTATTGCAGAAATATGGCTTGCAACTATTTGAGCCAAAATATCCCCCATTCATTATCAACCGTGAAAAAACTACGACATCTGTGAGTTATATTAGTATTGATCTAGTCCAAGCTTGATACAGGGGATAAACATGGGATTATTCTTAACCAAAAAGTCCATTGACGACTTGTTTATTTATATTCTCTCATCTGTGTTGAGTATGATGATATAGTAATTGAATTTTACAAATTGCTGTGAAATTATCGTTGTTATCTTCTTGTATTTCAGGAATTTAAGCCACAATTTGTTATATGGACCCATTGGCAATGTGTTTACTGGCTTAGATAATCTCAAAGAAATGTATGTCTTCTTCACCTGAGTCTTTTTTGTGTTTTTAAAATTTGAATCAAAATATAAGGAATAAATGATTCAAAGAGTAAGAAAATTTTGGTACTAAAAACCTAAGCCATTTCAATAGGTAGGTTTCTCTGTACATTACTAATCTTGAATTTTCTGGATATGTAACGTAAAAGCAAACGATGAAGCCAATCTAAACCTTCTCAATATTTAATAATTCACAAGGGCAAAAGTAGTATGTGTAATCATGTAAACTACAACAAATAAAAATAAACCAAAAGCCAGATAACATAGCCCTCATAACAGTCATTTTTTTTATGTAAATACATATGATAATTGAGACTTGAGAAGCACCGGAGATAAGCAGCTGCTTTTAAAAATAAAATAATGCTCTAAGGTTAGCTGAAGTGAAGCATTGTAATTAAACTATGTAACGAAATTAGATCGAAATTGGATTGAGTCGTGAGAAAGTGAGCAAATATAGATGTTTTCATTGTTTTGTTCAAATTTTAATCTTTAACCTAACAAAGGATGATTTCATTTCATCAGGGACCTTTCATATAATAATTTCACCGGAGATCTTCCAAGTTCATTTGATTCCTTGACAAACCTTGATAAATTGTAAGTTTCTTCTTTCTTACACCTCTCACCCTCTTTCCTAAACTTGGTTTATATTTCATCTTAAACTCCAAGACAGGACTCCTGTTATATTAAGGTCATGTTGGTTTGACTGTAGCATGTTGCTTATTTGCAGGTTCCTGCAGAATAACAGATTTACTGGATCAGTCACCTACCTGGCTGAGCTTCCACTCATTGATTTGTAGGTTATCTCTTTTCACAATATATGATAACAGTTCTATTATTTGCTCATTTGTCTATTTTGTCAGGAACATTCAAGATAATCTGTTTAGTGGCATTCTTCCACAGCATTTTCAGTGCATACCAAACTTGTGGTTAGTGATAACTATTACCAGTTTTAATTACCTCCAGTTTCGTTCTTTGGATATGAAATAATTCGCATAACATCGAAAAATCACACTCTATACCCTCAAGTAGGATTGGAGGGAATAAATTCCATGCAGCGGACGACTCTTCTCCCTGGGCATTTCCTTTGGACAGTGTACCAGTTGAGCATAATACTAGTCGGCCACCCACATCTCAGGCGAATGCGATCGAGAACTATGCTCCTCCTAAATTAAGAAAGCGCAAGAAGAACCGTATGGGTCCTGGAGGAATTGCTTTTATGGTTGGTGGAGGAACATTATTGGCAACAGGATTGGCCCTCTTCATTGCAATCCGTTTGAATAAATTTCATGCACAGAGAATGAAGTGCTTGGAAAGCAACCATAGTTCATTGCCTTCTCATCCAATCAGTGCAGCCAAAGGTAATTCTTACAGAGAGGCGTATAGATGGTGAGGCACTCTTAGTCAAAGCAGAATACCAGATGACTGAATCCTCCTAACATTAAATGATGTCAAAATTCTTCTGTTCATTCCATGTGTAGATTTAACATTAAAATTACTGAATATACCGTCAGACATTTCTTCTTTACAACTCTGACAATTGAATGGGTAGGAGCGGAGTGAGCGAAAATTAGTCATGCACCTAAGTATTTATCCTGTCTAGATCATTGCCAATTTTCACTCAATTGTCTTACCCTCCAGTCCTTTCTTTCACTCAATTTCTTTCTCTCTGTTTCATATGTCAGGACACGAGCCATTCCATTTACTAGTTCTGTGAATTTATTTCCATCTTGAGATGCGTTTTTTGTTTTTTTTAGAGGTCTCTTCTACGGTACTAGATGAGAGCCTGCAAATCCCACCTTTCAATTCTGCATCTCTTTTGGGTCCAAGGCGATTGCATTTCCAGAACCATAAAAGAACGGGGGAAACGTCAAGAAGAAGTTTTTCCGAAAGAGACAGAGTCACAGGAAGGACGAAAGTTTATACAGTAGTGGAGGTTCAGTTGGCTACAAACAGCTTCAGTGAAGACAAGCTTCTGGGAGAGGGGTCTCTAGGCCCTGTTTACAGAGCTGAATTTCCAGATAACAAGGTACAATTTTAAGCTATCTTTTAAACAGTAAATCACGTTCAGATTTCAAAACTGTTCCTTTCAATTTATAACACATTTCTTCTTCTTTTGGAAAGATTTTGGCCGTGAAAAATATCAACATGGCGGGCTTGTCTTTCAGTGAAGAGGAAAAGTTCCTAGATGTCGTTTGCACCGCTGCCCGTCTGAAGCACCCCAACATCGTTGCACTTAAAGGATACAGTTTGGAGCACGGACAGCATCTTCTTGTCTACGATTATGTCAGAAATTTAACTCTAGACAACGCTCTTCACAGTGAAGCATACAAACCTTTATCGTGGGCCCTCCGTCTCCGGATTGCTCTAGGTGTTGCTCAGGCTCTGGAGTAAGTCCATGTTGCCACAAATTTATTTCTTGTTAAATATGAAAGTAGAATCCTGGTTCTAGTCTTCTAGCTTCATGTGTCTCACACACGTACAAATGTTTTCAGCTATTTGCACTCCACGTTCTCCCCTCCTGTCGCACACGGCAACTTGAAGGCTGCCAATATTCTACTGGACGAAAATCTGATGCCTCGTGTTTGTGACTGTGGCTTGGCTGTTTTGAGACCATTGACGAGCAACAAAGTCAAAACTCGAGTAAGTGTTCGCAAGAATCAGTTTCATGTTTAAATAGGTGATAGCTGCTAAGCTTCATCACATGTTTAAGCTACAGCTCTACAAGCTAAAAGACAACTCATTGATAGACAACAGTTACATTTGCTCAATGCCCACGGCTGCTTTTAGCTTTTGGATGGTTTATATTTATCAAAAAAATACAAATGCATTGTCAAAACTGACCAATTGAAAAACGGACATCCCAGTATGAAGATAAGGTGAAGTGTCCCTTGTTCTTGTTCGTTAGGTACAAATACAATATTTTCTTAGGAAAAAAGTGATTGCACTTTCTAGGTTACACTTATACCTAAAAGCTGCTTAAATTTTATAAATTAACCGTTGCAAAATGAACCAGAAATTTGATAATTAATCTAAGTATGCCATGGACATGGGTTCAATGATTCATTTGGTGGCTGTTGGAAACAGGCTTCTGAGATTACTAGTAGGGATACAGGCTACAGTTCACCTGACCATGGCCAACCAGGAAATGGCAGCACAAAGAGTGACGTCTTTGCCTTTGGGGTGTTGCTTCTGCAATTGTTAACGGGAAGGAAACCTTTCGATGGGTATGTTTTTAATCTATCCTGCGGCGTTTCATTTGTTTCCTCTCCTCTCCCCCCGCGGTTGGGGAGCAAGGGTTGAACTGAACGATGGCCTCTGTTTCTCTTGCAACAGTTCCAGGCCAAGAAAAGAGCAATATCTAGCAAAATGGGCTTCATCCAGGCTTCATGATAGCGAGAGTTTGGAACAGATGGTGAATCTGGAAATTAAAAGGGCATTTTCATCGAAGGCTCTTTCTCGTTATGCTGATATCGTCTCCCTCTGCATACAGGTATAGCACTTAAATATCAAGTTATACTCGTTAAAAAAATCGAATTTACTCATGATTGTGTGTTGCCATTTTGGTTCTTCAAATTCTGTTCACTCTTTTTCTTTTGGTTGCAATGAAACTTGTGTGTCTTTAATACAGCCTGTAAAGGAATTTCGTCCTCTAATGTCTGAAGTTGTGGACTCTCTTGCATCTTTTTCGCAAATGCTCAACATGTCAAAGAGCGGTGTAGCAGATGGTACTGAACTTGATCCACTTGAGAGGTCTTTTCGTACAACCACCTCCCGCTTTATGGCTTCACCGACATTGAGCTATGTATCCGCCTGATGTACTAACTAGCTAAGTGAGTAACACAAGGTACACTTCCAGTGCAAACGGGTTGACATTAACATGCCAGAAATCTAAGTTGATTTCCTTTTTTTTCTTTTTGCCCTTTCTTTTAAGTTGATTCTGAGGTACAAAACTTTAATTCGTTTGTGCGAACTCATTGTATGAATTAGCTTGAATTTCACCTATGGAAAGGTTTATATTGTTTTACTCATTACGTGCTTTTTTGGACTGTTGAAATGGGGTTCGCCTGATAATTTAAGTAATATTATAACCTCCTAATAAATTGCAGGCTTGTCAAAAAGTGACATTAAGCTTGGTCTCTCTCACAGTTGGTCTTAAACCTCTTTTATTTATAATAATAATAATAATAATAATAATAATAATAATAATAATAATAATAATAATAATAATAATAATAATAATAATGTTCTGTGTCGGATTTTGGGTTAGTCAAGTCAGTAGCAACTCGACTCATCCAGGAGCAACTCGACTCATCCAGAATAGATCCTGACGAACGGTGCGCACACACTCAGAGTTATAAATGATGGTGGATTCCTTTGTGGCACAACAACGATAGCGATGGTGTGAGGGGATGAGTACCTGCAAAAGACATTGTGACACTTAAGTCAGTTTGTACGCAAGGAGGGTAGTATATAGAATTGGAGATTGAATTCATATTTTTTTTGCCTTGTAGGGTATATGTAAGAGCCTCTTAGAGCGTTGAGAATTTGAGCATTCAATGTGGATTCAATGTTGTTGTGTAAGATCCAGAGGATTGTTATTCCTTGTGCTCAAATCCCTATTTTGTGGGATATGATTAACATTCATTTCCTTTCAGGAAGTCACGCCTAGTAGCAAATAGGCAATTATGAACGTACAATAAAGCATGGGTTCTAAAAATCCATAAGGATTTATTCACTTAATTGTTTAAAATTTTTTTTATTTGTGATTGATTTTGTTTGCAAGCATGTCTATTGCTTTAATATATATTTGTATGTGTTTATGGATGCGTGATAATTATTGTAGGATGTGAATAACATGTTAAGGATTTCTATGAGTGTTCCAAAGAACACATGAAGCTCACGGCTTCACCACTACAAAAGGAACCAAGATGTTTTAAATATTTTTCTAATCATGGATTAGGTGATTCAACAATAATAAATTGGATTAAGAATTTTTATAAGATATGGGATGACGGAAAAAAAATAAATATGATTTATAAAGCATACAGTAATTTTCGGCCAACATGTCATTTAATATACCTATGATCTAAAATTATTTTCTAACCATGGATTATATGATCTAATGATAATAAAGTAGATTAAGAATTTTTATAAAAGGTTAAATGCATAGGAAATAATTAAAGATGATTTATAAAGCATATAAATGATTTTTGGGTCAATATGCCTACTTATAATGTTTTTAAATTCAAAGTTATTTCTAAGCATAGAATTATACAAATATTAAAGAAAAATTTAATTTAATGGGTTTTAGAGAATAAATTAAAGTAAAATTATTTTAGAGACTTTCAAAGGAAAATAATAGCAAATATTAGGTAAAAGATTTTTTTATTAAAGAAATGTTGTAAATAAAGGTAGAAATAATTATATAATGGACGAAGTTTCAAGAAGTAATTTAGAGAACAAAGAAAATATTTTACGTAATTGAAAAATATTAGAAATAGCTTATGCATATTTAAAATAGTGATTTTTAAATTACGCGATTAAGAAAATGATTTAAAAACGTTACACGGTTGAGAAAATGTTTTAAAAACTCTACGCGATTTCAAAAACGTTGAAAAATACTTATGCGATTTAAAAACGTTTGAAAAAGGTGACGCGATTGTGAAAATATGATAAAAAATTTATGCGATTGAGAAAACGACGGATTTTTGTTGGGCCGACGTACTGGACCCAGAAACAATAAAATGGACAATTTAGTTAGAGTTAGGGTTTGTCTTCATAACTGGAAACATCAGATAGACGAATGAGTCAGATGTTGCTTGTTATTATGAGAAACCACATTTTTATAAATATAACGTACTGGACCCTAGTGGATGATTGATATTTTGTGAACTGAATGAGTAGTTATATAATATCATTGATGTTGTTGGTATTAGACAATTGAATGAGCAGTTGTTCTAAATACTATGGTGAACAATATTATGGTGGATTGAGTTATGCATTGGGTTGTCATGCATAGTCGATGGCTGTGATGGCTTTTGTTGTTTAGGAGTGACTGAGAGCTGGATAGTGTGATCCAGTGGGGGATCTACTGGAAACGTCAGGGCACGCTTATTCATAGTGACCTATTTGTCACATTATATGCCTGGCCATGATATACTGTTGCAATGCACTGGCGTATGTCCCGACAAACACTATTTATGTCTGTGTCTAGCTTAGACTGTCATCATGGGTGGCAGATCTTCTGGGTCATTCATATCCGAAGTTGTTTAGCTCCATGGAGTAGGAATATGATGCATTGTGCATATGCATAGTTTGTGTACATATTGTTGTGGCATTGTCGAGGTACATATTATAGTGGCATAATCATTACATATGTATATTATTGATATCTGTTGTTGATATACTGTTGATGTTTATATTATTGAGATATATGTTTTCTGAACATAATGATAATTTGTTAACATGATTATACTTGTGATATCTGTGTGTATGGAATGACTTTGTCATTCGTATCATTCTTTGCTACCATGCTGGTATTGATGAAAGGGGATCTCACCTCTTTGCTGTATTATTTGTTGTTTTTGTATTGTCAAAATTTGTATAGTAGGCGAGGTAGGCTTCTTAGACTTAACTGGAGGCAATGTTCTGAGTTCGGTGACGGCGTCGAGGAAAGATCTTCTCAGTTTTGACAGTGTGCAGTTTGGTGGAAGAACGTAACAAGTATGTTGAATTTTCTCGTTAGTGTTATTACTGTGCTATTAAGTAGGACCCGTCATTGGGTTTGCTACTGTTTCTTGAGTCTGTAAATTATGTTTTAAATGTTGTTTAATATTATGTGGTATAATTAACATATGTATTAATCAGTTCAGTCTATTTTCTGTACTACTTATATTTTTGGTAAGTTTATATTGTCAGTAAAAAAAAGGAAATTTTAAAAACCTATATTTTATAACTCTAAGCTTCTATGAAATGATTTTCAGATTTTAGTCAGAAATGTGATGCCCTACGGAGGGTGTTACATTAGTTGGCATTCAAAAACAACATTTTTGAAGCTTTAGGGTCTCACGTCGCGGCACAAAACTTTTCACACTGCGGCACCCAACTCTCAGATGCAACTTTTGGGCAGAAAATTGCCCCATGCCGCGGCATGCCATGATCCATGCCATGTCATCCTCATGCCTCAGGCCACGCCGCAGCGTGACATGCAGAACTCAGATTATACAATATTCTGCAGAAACGGTGGTACTGTTCCATTGATTCTTTTCTTGGATTTTGGCCATTTCAATCCAATTTATAAGTGATTCTAAGTCCCTAATCAGTCCTTTAACACATAGGAAACTTCAATCATCAACTAAAACCTCTTAATTTGGATTATGGATCAAAATGACATACCTTGACCTAAACCCCTCTTTTGGGCATCAAAGGTCTAAAATGAATAAATCATAAACCTCTCTTATGACTCATCCAAGCAAGAAAATTACTTATAACATCTCTAGAACTCAAAATGACATATTAAACCCTAAAAGGCCTAACATGGAAAGATGAGGAAAAAGATGAAGTTGAACTCAAAAACCCTTACCTCTTTAAGACAAGATGATCTTGGAGCCTTGAACTTACTCTTGGATCTTTCTCTTTGTTTTGATTCTTGGTTCCCTAGCCTTTTCTTCCTTTTCTCCCTTCTCTTCCCTTGGTTTCTTCCTTCTCCTTTCTCTCCTTTGTTTTCCACTTTAGCCGTGGAATGAAGAAGGAAAAACTCATTTTGGCTGCTTATAAGCCAACCACTAATTTGGTACTTATATTCTCTATCTGTTATGAACACTTAGATTTCTCCAAATCTAGGTTTCTATTCTCCAACAGACTCAAAATAAATCCTAAGATTCATTAAAAATCATGTTGCACTTTTTCTCTATTTTTCCATATCTGCTGGGGTCAATCCGGTATTAAAATGCACAACTAGTATGCCTAAAAATACTAAATCAACTCGGATTACTCTAAAACTTTAACCACACCTTACTTACCTCATTTGTGACCTAGAAACAAATTATCCAAACTTGTTTCCCTTCAAATAGCAGTTTATGCTATTCTCTGAGTCATTTTAGGTGACTTTTCACACTCGGGGTTGCAACAAAGTGCCTAAACTAACTAGGTTTGTCACCAAACTTGACTGACATGCTAAACAAGTAATATATTACCTTTGTAACTAATTACAAGCCTAACATGATATTTCTGGGATGTTACATTCTCCCTTCCTTTTTAAAATTTTGTCTCCAAAATTTGGTTTACCTCATGCAAGAAGTCACAAGCAACTCACACTTCAAAACAAGTACAACCAAACATTGAAGAAACAAAACCAAACACTTACCTTTCTCTGAATCCTTAGGCTGCGTTGTCTCTTCACCTTGCACGATGTAAACCCTTCCCGAAGCAGTGGGTCTACTATCAGGCTGTGCTTCTTCCCTTTGCAGACACTCCTTAGCAAAATGCCCTGGCTGTCCACACTTATAGCACACTGACTACCCTGCCAAACAAGGTTTATCACCATGTTGCCTTCCATACTTAGGGCACTAACCCTTCTTGGACTCCACCTGCTTTGATATACCTTTTTCACCCTTTGTGAACTTCTGCTCACTATGCTTCCTGTAACACCCTGAAAATTTATAATTTCATGATAAATAGTCATTTTATAATATTTATGAATTTTTTTAGATTTTTCTGATAACGTGGAATATTTTAATATTATTCCTCGTTTTACATGCATACTGAGCAGAGCTGGGGAAATGAACTATTTTTCCGGAGAACCTTGAACTGTGAAAACGTCGATGGGGGATCTTACTAAACCCGAGGGCAGACACGGTTTATGAGATTTTATGTTTTTTAAGAATTTTATCAGATAAATAAAAATCGTTGTATATTTTATTATCTGTTGGACAACTAATATTGGCTTTGCTATCTGTAACAATTATCCATTGGGTAATAGCTTGTAGTAGAAATCCTATCACCTTATTTAAAGGAAATCCACTTTATGTCACATCTAATCTCCTTTATTTCAAAAAGAATGATTTATTTAATCAAAAGCTCTTCAAGAAAGCTTCCTAGCAACTTCCTCATGGCTTGTTGGAGAAACCAATTCTCTTTCCCCCCTCCTTGTAGCTCCACGGTAATATGGGGAAAATGTGACAAAATATCACTTTTTGCATTTCTCCTATCACACTTCACTTTCAATTCAAAACACTTTCCTATCATTTTCTCTCTCCACTTTCCATTTTCTCTCATTTTCTCTTCTCTTGTTTTTTTCCTACCTCACGATCACCACACCATTCCACACTCCATGTTTGCTTGATTTATAGCTTCAACCTTGCTTGAATCTACACTTCCATTGAAGATCTTCCTTTCTTGTTGGAATCACTCTCTAAAAAGCTCACATTTTCCTCTCAACTTTCTTCCTCTTTCACGGCCAAGAGAACCATTTTTGGACCTCTACTTCTCTTGCTCAAACAACTTTGTTTCCTACATCTTCTCACCATCATAAAGCTTTTCTCTTTTTTGGATAACACCTAGATCTACTATTTCTATCATCTTCCATAAAGCTTTAAGATTTGGAGTTTTAAAGGTAAGGCTTGTAACTTTTCTATTCTTCCTTTCCATTTTTGAAATCCTTGGTCATCTTTGTGACTAAGGACTCCTCTTTTCAAGCTTTGGTTTGTGATTATGAAAGTATGCTTATTCTAGGGTTTCTTGGAGATTTGGACAAAATTTCAAGGAGAGAACCAAGAGGCTTGCTTTCTTGAGTTGTCTTCAATAGGTAAGAGAGAGATTTACTCACTTCAACCTTTATTGGTAGTGAGGGAACCTTTGTGTATTGTTGATGGAGGAACCCATAATGGATTGCTCACATTGTATGCTTATCTTTCATGTTATGTGCCTATTTAATTTATATGAAAAAGTTGGTTATTTCGAATGCCTTGATGATGTTGGATTGCTTGATTTTGGTGTATGGAAGAATGTAGGGTTTCTTACCCATTTAGGGCAGGTCACGGCCTTGGACAATTTTGAGGGTTTGAATTTGATTTTTGTATGAATTGAAACTTAGGTGATTAAGAGTTAAAGAGCAAATGAATGAAATGGAAAGCTTATGACTAAATTAATGGTGATTTGGAACTTAGGAGTTTAGGTTGAAAATAGATTGATTGAGGAATTAGAATGATGAAATGAGAAAATGAATATTGAATCCAATGATTTTAGGGTTCTTTGCCCCTATGGATTCGCGGCCAAGAGGCCATGTTTTTGGTTGATTAAGATTTAATTTTGTGGAAATTGGAACTTATCAATTAAATGGTAAGAAAATTAATTAATGCAATGAAAAACCTTTGATTCATGCCATTGGGAGGTCACGGTCTCAAGGGCCTTGTTGGCTAGAAAACTATGCATCAAGCTAAAGCTTAGGTAATTAGGTACTTAACAATAATATGGATACATAATATGGAAATGATGAAAGAAAGAAAGTTACTTGATGATCTAGGGTGAGTTCGGACTTAGGGAAAGAACAAGAGTGTGTGAGGTTTAGTGAACCTTTGATTAATTTTCTCAGTAAGCATAATTAATTAAAGTAAAGAACTTGGCTAATTAAGAGAAATAAAAATTAGATGAGAATTCCTGTAGAGAGGCTTAGTGATAAAGGTCTTGAAATGGAAATGTAACTTGGGGTTGAATTGTAACAATTATATGTTATTCTTGAATACTTGATGATATGTTATTGTGAGTCCATGTGTGGGACCAAAGACTTGTTGATGTTTAATTTAACCAAATTATGATGTTTCATCAGAAGTATATTATTGATGAATATACATGATATGCATTGAGTCATCATGCATTTGTGAAAGTTCGTTGGACTTTATTGTTAAGGTTGTGCATGCCTAGGAGATTGAATTACACCTTAGTACATGTGCGAGTAAACTAAGTGTAGGTCATATTGTTGGCCTTGGGGGCGTTGAGATGCGGGTGTCTCACAATAGACAGTGGTAGCTCCACTGGGGCTGTGGGATAGACCGATGTAAATACACCGACGATCCGGACCGAGACATTATCCTATATCGTGATCTTGTTAAGAGTGCTATGTATAAGCCATGTTGTGCAAAAGATTATTTTTATGATATATACTTTATTTTTAGGCTAACAAAATACTAGCATGACTCCCTAATCATTCTCTTCGAATGTTTATGTCTAGCTCCATAGAGTAGGATTTTGGTACCTCATGCATTATGCATTGTTTGTCTCATAATTCTTCTGGCATGAGTGTCCATAACTATTAAATTGTCTCTTTTTAATTGTTGAAATAATTATCTGATTTATGAACTGCTTATTGCTTGAGATATTATTGTTGTTTCCCTTTAATTGCTTACTTTATTATTACTGTTGATATACATATGTATGTGTTGTGATGTTATGTGGGCGTCCTGCGCTGTTCTGTTTTCTTACTTCCGTATTGGTATTGAATGCTAGGTGTTTCACCTTTTTGTTGTATTACTCTGTGTTATGCTTATGTTTGGATAAAGACTGTGAAGAGAGCAAGTTGAATTCGCTTAGTTTAGTTTAGGATAGACTTTTGTCTCTTTGCGATGGCATCTGGACAAGCTTTCTTCAGTTGCATATGGATACAGTCCCATGGAGGCTTGGAAGCCTAGCATTCCGACCGTGATACGGAGCATTTTACGTACATAGGGAATGTGACCCTAATTTGGAGTGGTAATTATCCTGGAGCTGCTACGAGCATTTTTCATACTTTTATGCATGTGGAGCTTGTAACACCCTCCTCAGGGTATCACATTTCTGACTCCCAAACTCATAATCTATAAAGAAGTTCATAAACAAGGTTTGAGTTATAAAAGATGGGTTTTAAAATTTCTTTTCATCAAAGACGGAAACATAAACTTACTGAGATCCATAAGTATTACTGAAAATATATTTAATATACAATATTGACACCAATTAATATTTAACAATTTAAAGAGAAATATAAAACTAACAGAAAACTCTCTCTTTTTAACAGTAGCAAACCCTATGACGGGTCCTACTTAATAGCACGGTACAACACTAACGAGAAAACTTAACATACTTATTCCTTCTTGTATCCATCTGGATGCATCAGACATCTGTTCCTTGTCAACACTGCACGCTATCAAATCTGGAATGGTCATTCTCTGATGTTGTCACCAATTTCAGAATATCTACCACCCGTCATGTCTAAGACAACTCGTTCCATCTATTATATAATTTTTACACAAGCCTAACCAAACAATATAACAAAGAGGTGAGATCACCTACGCCAATACCAACATGATAGCACAGAGATAATACAAACAACATATCATACAGGTATATCATACCAGAATTCCAATAATGCCTTCAACATTAATCAACTATCATCATCCAATCACTTATCAGTTCAAATATCATTCAATATACACGATAATGCCCTCAATATTATTTATCATCATCGTCATCTAGTATTATTCAACAGTTCAATTATTCCTCAAGTATTCAGCAGTTCAATTATCATAACCAATACTCAATAATGATGCATATGTTATGCATGTGCACATAGACTCAATGTTCCTACTCCATGGAGCTAATACTCAGTTCAGAGAAGTTGATCCGAAAGATCTGTCTGTACCAAAATGCCACAGACCAAGTACTATAGTCCTCATTTTGATTTTGCACATCTAGTATATACACAACAGTCTTTACGAGATCTCGATTAAGAATAGTGTCTCGGTCAGGATCATCGGTATGTTGCATTGGTCTAACCTACGGAAAGAAGCGCGACCAACCACCCATGTAAGCAACCCGCACCTCGATGCCCCCAAGGTCAACAAGTGACTTACACTACGCATATCGCACCCACTCAAGAGGTGTACGTCTCTCCTAGGCAAATAGCCTCATACAGTCCATCGGACCTTTCCAATGCATGTTCAATGCACCAATGCCAATCATAGGCAAAATTCACCATTTCATATTCAGGGTCCACACATTGGCCCATTCTTAGTTTAATTTCATAATCTCATAATCAGGGTCCACACACTGGCCCAACAGTAATAATACTGTATTTTCAACAGCGAAATCATATTATCACGTTTTCATAGTCATAAGACACTTTTGTCGTGTTTTCACAATTGCGCAATATTCTTGTTACGTTTTCATAATTTCACAACACTTCGGTTGCATTTTCAAATCACGTATTGATTTTTCAACGTTTTCTCAATCACGTAAAAATATTTACACGCTACTCAAATCGTGTAACTTAAAAATCATTCTTTTAAGTCGCGTAAACTATTTTCCATCATTTTCGAAATATTTAAACGCTTTCCAAATCGCGTAGAAATATTTTAACGTTTTTCAAATCGCGTAGCTTAAAAATCACGTTTTTAAGTTACGTAAAACATTTTTCACCATTTTACAATCACGTAAAATATTCCTTAATATTCCAAACATTATTTTGGATTTTCAAACAAATTAATATCATTTCCAACATTATTTTTCACATTTCTCCTTTAAGAAAACCTTTCCTCAAAATAATATGACCTCTTACATTATTTACCACATTTTCTTACTCAAGAAAATCTGTTTCACAATATATTCCATAAATTCACAATTCCATTGAATTAAATCAATGATTCTAACTTTAAAAATTACTAACGCTCTCCAAAACCCAAAAGATGAGTTACACGTTAGAAAATCCCAAGTCACCAACGTATTCTTTATGATTCCAAATAAATTCTAAAAAAATCAATCCTCTTTAAAATAAATTGAGGTTCAAACACTTTCAACCTCTCTTTTTCTTTCATAACCAAAATTTCTATTTCTCAAGTAATAAAACACTCTGATTCCCTTTCCAAATTCCTTATACCAAATCAATTATATTTCCACTTTGTTTTTATAAAATCAAGGCATTACAAGCCTTCAAAACCGTGGACATGACCATTGAAACCATCAAATATTTTCCTTCTAAGTCAATATGGTTTTACACAAATAAAACCATTAAAATTTCTTAACAAAACCGTAGGACTCATAGTCTTTGAAATCAAATCATTTGTTCATTTTCATTTTTCACTTTCTTTGCAAATCCTTAAAATTATCAACTCATTGCTTTATTCAAAAATGTCCTTGAGTTCCATTAATTCCATTCTTGTTTTTACACAAAATAAATCAATAAAAATTCTTCTCAAAACCATGAACAATACTTCTTGAAAAACAAACCCTTTGTTTATTTTCCTTGCTTTTCTAATCATCCAATTTTATCATTCATGAAAATATTAATTTATGAACACCTATTTTGAGGTGTCTTGGCTGAAATCCTCTTGGTCTTTGGAACCAAAAATCAATTTCCTTTCCATCATCAAATCATGGCATACACATACATATTTCATCATATATACCATAAGCTACCATAAGCATGCTAAAATCAAAGCAATAAATCATACTAAGCATGTAAGCACAAATAAACCAAGCAAAGCACATAAACAACATAAACACCCACAAATAATTTACATGACCATGAATATGAATCCTCACATGGATTCACCATCCATCAAATATAAGACCATCTCTCACCACCTTACTTGGTTGGTGAGGTGGATCTCCCTCTTACCTCTTGAAGATCCTCAAAAGCTCCTTGTTTTGCTTCTTTTTCCAAGTCCTTCACCACCAAGGACTTCTCAAATACAAAATAAAACATATATTTATTAGTAAATCAAGCTTGAACAAGAGAAACCATGGATCAAACATGGCTTAGAACCTTGAAAATCAAAAGAAAAGTGAAGATTAATAAACTTCACAATAAAGCTCCAATCTTTAGCTTGAAGAACAAAGTTGAAGATGGATGATTTAGAGAAAGTCTCCAACGTGAAAGTTGTTTAGAATATCATGTCGATTCAAGATCTATGGTTGGATGAAATTAAAAGAGATTGGATGGTGATTTTGGGTGATATGGCCGAAATTCCTCTTGAAGAACAAGGTTTGAGTTTTTGATTTTTGTGAAAGAAAGGCTTCTTAGACTTGGTTAAGATAAAGAATGAAGTGAAAACACTTAGTTTTCCTTCCACCAATTTTGTAGAGCTCCTTGGAAAAATCCCTGAAAATCATAAACAAATCTTAAAATCAATAACAAGTGAAAGAATAAGTAAACCATGGTTCAAGCATGGCTTAGAAAATTAAAACTTGAAGTTTGGGTGAAGAGATAAGAACTTTACCCTTTTTGCTAGAAACTTGAAGCTTGGATTTGAAGCTCAAAATGAATGATTTGGTGAAAACTCATAACTAGAGATGTTCTTAGAATGAGGTAAGGATTCAACAAATAAGTTGGATAAAATTTTTGAGTGATGGAGGGTAGATCTAGGGGTCTTGGCCGAAACCTCCATGAAAGGAAAATGGAGAGAAAAGCTTGATAACTTAGCTTCTTGAAAATGAATCAATGATGACCAAGAATAGCAATAATGGTCATGAAACACTTTGTTATGGTCTTAAGCCTCTAAAAATCGTCCCCCCCTCCATGCATTCTCCTAAGAGTGCAAATAATTAATAATGATGCATAATTGACTAAAACAACTAATAATGTCTTCAAACTTTTTCCTTTAGCTCCTAAACAACACAAAACCCGTCCCCCCCTCCATCCATGCATTCCATAATGTTGTCATCTTTTCTAGCCACCATTTAGAGCCATTTAAGCCATTGATTAGATCAATGGTTACGATTAAGGTAGACTTTTGATTAGAAGACTTAATCTAGGCCATTAGATCTTTCCTCCTTAAAATCCTAGCCATTAGATGCTTCTCCCAAATGAAGGGTCAAGATTACTCCTTCTTACTTTTAATCCAAAGGTCATAATTAGTCATAGCCATTTTGGAAGACCAAATCTCCACCATTGATTAAATCCACATCCAATGGTCATAAATAATCCATCTCCACCGTTGATTTAATCCGAATCCAACAGTCACAAATGGTCCTAGCCACTTTGTAAGATCAAATCTCTACCCTTGATTAATTCTTCATCCAATGGTTATAAATGGTCATAGCCATTTTCTTAGACTAATCCTACACCGTTGATTAAATCGACGGTTGATATCAAAGTCTTCAATATTAGACTTGCTTCCTATTGGTCCGTCAAAAGAATTAAACTTGTTTCCTATTGGTCCGTCAAAAGTTGTCATAACCATTATCGTTGACTTAAGCAGTATAATTTCTATTTTTATCTGCTATAACCCCACGAAAGAATATATTTACTATATTTTTATCGCCCGATAATTAAATACAGTACAAAACACAGTACAAGAAATTTTCTAAAACTGTTTCCGGATTCAGGTTTAGTAAGATCCCCTGTCTCCGTCTCAACAGTACAAATTTTTCTATACGTAGAAAAATTTTCATGTTTTGGGACTCACCCCGAGCCCACGTAGGACCACTGGGGCCCACAAACAGCCCAAAAACAACCAGATAACCATAAAAATTTATAATAATTCACAAAAATCACAAATATTATAAAACGTATGAAAATCAAGTCAAATTGTTAAAAATAATTAACAATCAAAAGAAATAAATACTTAAAGATTTTCCCCCGGCCTAAAAATTATTATTTTCTAGACACGGAGTAAATCACTCAAAACGATCAAATATGCTGACAGAATACTCAAAATAATTTTACAGTACATAGAAATCACTAAACAGTAGAATTTTATTAACTATCAAAATTACTGTCAAATATTTCAGAAATTTGGGGTGTTACAGAGTTCCCTATACCCATTGGGGAGTTGTGGGATGATCGCCACCTCTTTCCTAGAGAGGTTTTGGTTATGTTACCTATTCAGGTTCTTATGCTTCATGACGTGACTCAAGGGGGAAGTTCATCTGTTGGAAATTCGGAGGAGGATCAACTGTAGGACCCTTCTCTTCAGGTGTTTGACTTTGGGAGAGGTCGAACTTTTATGTAGTAGTTACTCTACGTAAACTTATGTTTAATATTATTGTATGTTACTTTTATGCATGGATTATGGGAATGTAACCTTATTTTAAACTGATGTTGTATTTTGGATGCGAGTAAATATAAATATATCTCATATCGAGGCTCGTATTTTCTATATATGCACATTGATCAAATTTTAAAAATTGTTATGGATTGAGTTTTAGCACGTCTAGATTTAATGACTATAGCATAATGATGATTGTTGTAACGCCCCTTTTTGGGAGGGAACGTCACATTGTCAAATAAAAGAAAATGCGGAAAAGTAAAGTTTTAACATTTCAAGACCCGGTTCATTCGTTTAAGTTTAACTTGTTCAATTCTTAAATACGCGAGCAGAATAGCAGAAATATACAATTTTTTTTTGTTTTGATAATCATTTTAACCATGCGGAATATAAATGACGGTGAAGGATAAAATAGTAGACAAAATTCTTATCTGAATAACATACATATAAATATATATATATATATATAAAATATATATATATAAATATATATATATAAATATATATATATATATTTATACTTATATACAATATATATATATATATATAAAATATAATAAAATATATATATATATATATATATATATATATATACAAATATGACATCATTTATACTTAGATACCAAAATTACCCTTGCACTATATAAAAATTATACAAATATGAGATACCAAAATATAAAAGCACTCTTGAAAAAAATACATCATCGGGCCCCAAAATAAAGCAGTTGGTAGCCATCGGTAGCTACCAGTAAACTCGTCTCTCGATGATGAGGAGGGACCGTATCCGGTCCTCGGCGGGATCCTCCTCTTCGGAGGAAACCTCCATGGGAACCACAAATCATTATTTAAAATTTAGAAAAAAGTTTTGGAACGGGCAGGAGCTCGAGCAGTAGAATCAAAAGAGTCCTCCCAAGGGATGTAGTAACGGTCACCCCACATCTCTCTGATGGGCAAGTAAAACTCCAGTTGCACGCTGATGTGGTAGGTGAGGACAGATGCCTCATGACATCTCCAGGCTAGGGTGATCGACACATCTCCCAAGTAGACGCAGCGATCGGAACTCAAGTTGATATGCCAACACTCCGGCCCTCTAAGGAAGGTCAGACGCACATCCCCAAGAAATCCGCGCATATGTGCCGCCATCGTCTCGGTAGAAGCTAATCTCGTTCAGGCCAGAAGCCGGGAAACTCGGGATCTTCCGCCTCCTTACCGTCGTCTTCGATCAATACAGTATACACACATATAGCAAGTAACAGAGATACAAGAAAGAGGTAAGACATCCTACCATCATTACCAATTATAGCAGCCCTAAAGACCTCAAAAATGCCTACGCTTTCTCCTTTTGAATAGGATTCACACGGCGTTTCACGCGCCCAAATAGCAATTCAGAATATCACATTCAATTAATAAGCAGAAATTCCAACAGTAAGCAAATAAACAATTCCAGGCAGATAGTCATCTCAGTAATAACCAAATCAGTCATAGATATGGAAAAATAAATATTAACAATGACAATGTATATCATGACTCACATGCATGTCTTCCCAAATTCATACTCCATGGAGCTAGACTCAAACAGTCGAAGAGAAAGATCAAGAGACATGTCTGTAACTCGGCTGCAGAGGCCAGTGCTATCAATAAATGTTCTCGTGCACAATCATGGCATTGTACAAACATTCTACACTAGATCACGATATAGGACAGTGTCAAGTCCGGATCGTCGGTGCGTTTGCATCGGTTTGCCCCACAGGCAAAGGAGCTACCAACTACCCATTGTGGAGGACCCGCACCTCGACGCTCCCAAGGTCATAACAAGACCCACACTTGTCTACTCGCACCCGCACTAAGGTGTGTTCAATCTCCTAGGCAACTTGGCCTTACAACAGTCCACAAGGACATTCACAATGCATATGATACTATGCATGGACATGTATGATTCACAATTTCATACCATTATATAACATGCCACAATAGGCTAATATAAGCATCAATATATGTTCCTTATCACACACATACCACAATTTCCATGTCATGGATCCAAGAATTTCCATTTTCAAAAACATTTCTTCGCTATCGGTATGAATACATATTCCTATCACTTTTAAGTAAAGTAAAATCCTTGAATCCAGGGTTTTTAGGTTATGTTTGAGTTACAAAGGACAAAGAACCATACTTTCAATCATTTCCAGCTCAAAAATATCATTTTTGGGTCATAGTAATCGATTACATCACTCTAGTAATCAATTACTAGCGAAACAGAATCCCTGTAATCGATTACAATCCCATTGTAATCGATTACACGATTTCCAGAACTACGATTCGTAACTTCAATGACCTGGTAATCGATTACACAGCCGTGGTAATCGATTACTAATCAGACAGAACCTCCGTAATCGATTACACCATTCTTGTAATCGATTACAAGCTAGACAGAATCTCTGTAATTGATTACACATAAGATGTAATCGATTACCAGATTTTCAGAATCACGATTTAGTACCCTTAAGAGCTTGGTAATCGATTACAAGCCCCGTGTAATCGATTACCACGCGTAAACTTGTAGAAAAACAGAGTTCTTAGGTCCTTTAACTCAAAACAAACCAATCATTATCATATTTAATCAACAAGTTACTCACATATACCTTCAAATCATGCAAGAGGAATCAATCAATCATACAACAAATAAATCCAATAGCATAAATCAATTAAAATCAACACATAGACATAGTAATCACAAAATCAAAGGATAACCCTCATTAGGGTTTTTCCACCAACAACACAATCAAGGTTCCTAGATGCTAAGAGAGGTTGAGGAGGAGTGTCTTCCTCTTACCTAAGTGAAGAAAACAAAAGAAGAAACACCAAGAACCTCCTTTGAATTTTCGGATTTGAGCTCCAAGAACCCTAAAAATGGTGACTTTGTTAGAATCAATACCAAGGCTTGAAAAATAAGCCATGGATGGCCAACATGAAAACCATAACCATGAAAATGGAGGAGAAAGAAGAGAAGTCTTGAGTCTTACCCAAAAGCTCAAAGCTTGGAGCTTGAAGAAATGGTGAGAATGGTGGAATCTCAAGATGCTCCAAACAAGAAGGATGTCTAGGAGAGGAAGAGGGTTAAGAAAGTGTGGTTGGAAGAAAATTTGGTGATGAATGAGGGTGAAGGGCTGCTGGTGCCGTGGGATTTCTGGAGAGAGGGAGGAGAAAATATCATGAGGAAGAAGAAGGAAGAAGTAGAAGAAAGAAGAAGTAAAGGAATGCTTAGGAAATAAAATCAATTTCCCATCCCCCAAAATGTTGTCCAGCCATGCATGAAGGAGAGAGAGGAGGAAATGGGCTGCTTTTGCATGGGGAAGGAGGAAGAGGAAATTTCCAAGAAGCTTCGCACATTTCTCGATAAAGTGAAAGTAAAGTTGTTTCCTAATCGGGCACACTAACACAGATGAATATTTACACTGTCAGTATTATTTTTCCTCCAGTGTAGAACAGTTACTGATGATGAAAATAATATTTCATTATTCATCAGATGATTTTACAGTACCGCGATTTCATTTATCGGGTAAAACCTCGTAAAATGTAAACTTCGTAAATTATGCCCGGTCTCGGGTTTAGTAAGATCCCCCGTCGACAAGTCCACAATTTAGAGTTTTTAAACCATTGATGAGAAGACATCGCATCTTGCATTTTAACTAATTTGGCACACTTGAAAACGAGAAATATATTAAAATATTCGTCGTTTCTGAAAAATTCTAGAAAAATTCTTAAAAATCAAGAATAATATAAAATGATCATTTATACTTAAATAGATATTTTTCGGGATGTTGCAACACTCCCCTACTAAAAAAATTTCGTCCCGAAATTTATTACATACCTCAAAATAGTTCCGGATGTTGCTCCCTCATCTTGTCTTCCAGTTCCCAAGTTGCATCACCAGACGTTTCATTCCAGATCACTTTTACCAATGAGATCTCATTTCCTCTAAGTTATTTTATCCGTCGGTCCTCGATTCTCGCAGGAGGCGCCTCATAGGTCAAGTTCTCTTTTAAGCGACTTGTGTCAAGGTGCTATGACATGACTTAGATCGTGCAAATACTTACGAAGTTGTGACACATGGAAGACATTGTGTATGTTGGAAAGAAAAAGGGGTAAGGCTATCCTAGGTAGGCATGGACCTATCCGTGAAGGATTTGGTAAAGTCCAAGAAACTTTGGAGTGAGTTTTCTAGATTTCAAAGCCCTTATCACGAGTGAGTTCTCGACCTAGTCGTGGGTGTGACTTTCAAGATGGTCACCTTACTCAAATTTAAGATATGTTGGTGTATGCCCTAGTGGCCAATACGTTTTGTTTGTATTTACATACATTATATTATGCTATTTTATATGAGGCATTTCATTTATTATTTTTTTTTTTTTTTTGGTAAACATGATAAAGTCCTTAGAATAGTAAATTTGATACCATAGGACATCAAGTGGATGACTTGATCGTGAGATCCTATTGGATAAAACACTATTCTTAAATGTCCCTAGTCAAGTATTATTGTTAATTAGGACAACAATAATGCTTTGAGACTAGTATGTGCGTAGGATCGATGACCACATCTCACGGGTCATGGATATGAGATATCAAGTCTACACATAGATACATATTAGAGTAATGATGTATTGGACAGATTCCCGCCATGAGAACGCTACGTGGATCGTTACGTGAGTGTCATAAGCAATTCTCATAGTGATAATGGTGTATGTGGTCCTTTGACTCGAAATCACTACGATTCCTACATGAGGAGTTGTGTGTTTTAATGCCATCAAACGTCATCTCGTAACAAGATGATTATAAAGTTGGTTATTAGACATACCGCGATACATGTGGAGGGATGTGAGTGACCTAGATGGGATTTGTCCCTCCTACAACAGGAGTGATATCTTCGGGCCCCCGATTGAGTGAGACTATGAAATGCATGGCCATGCTCAAATGAGTCAATATGAGATATTGATCTCATTTGTCATTACTATGTCTACTCGGGAATCGGAAAACCGAAGATTGAACTAAACAAGGGTGACACGTTCCATGCCTTGTGTTCAATTTGGATATCCGGACAAAGGGACTAAACTACACGGAAACATTGGTCACGATAGGTTATGTCAAATCACCGACATTCTCATTACTTGGGTGGCAAGTGATGTGTTGCTAGATACCGAACACTTGTTTGTAATATTAAAATGAGATTTTAATATTACTACCAACGTCATGAGAACTGCAGGTCGCACACTTAGAAAGACTAAATTGAGTAATCGAATCCAAGTTGGACTCGGATTCAATTGTGGGCCTAACTCATGACAGATGGGTTTAGGGTTGCACCACTTACCTGCTACTTGCTCACATCACTTAAGGCAGCCACTATTATAAAATAGCTGCTAAGGGGGCTGCTACTAGGCTACATCACAACCCTAGCCGCACCTAAGAAAGTGAGTGAGAGATAGTGAGGTCTTCTTCTCCTCTCTTCAGCCTAGCACTACGAAACGAGGCGTGACTCCTTTTGCAAGTACTGTTCGTGTGGATACCGCAGAAACATCGTCGCTATTACGGTGTTGGTGATTCACCTCGAAGAAGGTGTGCGTCACGCTTCAAGAGGTAAAATTTTAAAAACCTCGGATTATGGATTTTTCGCATGGATCCTGTGAGGGAATTCGTTATTCCGCGAGACTTTGATCCGCAAATTCCCAAAGGTGAATACATGCTCACCTTCCTCAAATTCAAGAGGTTTAAAAGGCTTCTCCTATCTAACATAACGTTCTTTTTTATAAAAGATATGATCTTTATATGTTTTTCATCTTCTCTTGAAATCATATTTTAACCTTCTAAAATCGCTAACCTTTTTTGCATTTTTTGAATGATATCGGTCCAATCGTAAGGCACTGTTCTGCGTCTTGGTACCAACACAATGTGAATTGACATGTTTCTACGTAAAAGTAAGTTTTGAATGCTTTCATTTAGGTGCCATGTATAATGCGATACGATAAATGTTGTAGATAGGTGAACTCTATTTGGTAAACTTCATCCCAACATCCATGAAGCTTCCCATAGTACAAGCTCTAAGTTCATCTTCTAAAGATTGGAAATCGTTTTCCGATTGACCATTGGTTTGTGGAATTGCATTTTGAACGTTCATGACGTAACCTTAGGGTTCAAGTGTTGTTGCCCCAAGTTCGAATGATGCAAGTAAACTGGTGGCCAAAATTTTAAAGTAAATCTCGGGGCTTATGACTTTGAAGACAAATAAAGCACATGTGGATTTTGTAGCGTGGCGACGAACCCCGTTTCGTGGTGTGTGATATTCGAAAGTGCTATATTCAAAACTATTTTTTATAATTCACAAAATAATAATGTGTTATTGCTTTGTGTTTATGTATTATTAGAGATGCATGGGCATGGTTATGGCCTTAGTCTTTATTTTATGTTATTTTGGTTATTTTAAATACGACCTGCGTGTCGTGCCTTTCTCTCTACATTCTGATTGTACATTCTCTTCTCATCTAACTCCCCTCGAATGTAAAAGAGGTTTCTATAATGTAATCTTCATGTGGAGACAAGGAGACGACATCAAGTGAGAACGTTGGTGGGAGACGCTTAGTGAAGCTGACATTTATTAATGTTACTCTCTTAGAGGCCATAACCATGTCACATTTATTATATGCTTTATATGTATGAGATGCATGGATAATGTTTATGGTATGATTAACAAGTTTAATAAATGGTGAGATCTAACAATAAAATTCCCTCAAAGAAAATATTAAGTCATTATGTGATGCCTTCCAATGCGTGGCATTTCGTCAAGACTAATATCGATCAAGTGTAGGTCTGCCAAAGCGGGGTGCCTTTATCTATATTAGTAAGATGCGATAGGATAATAGTAATATCCAATTGTCACCATTGGGTTTGACTTAACTAGGCCATTTCAATAGGATTGAAGGCTTAGAGGCATGAAGTTGGGCTTTAGTCCATTAGATGGATTAGAATAAGTGTTATTCACCCAACTATCCAAGAGTTGCATGTGATGTAATTGGAAAGAGTTTCCTACCTAAATAACTGAATTTTGGGCGATCAGCCAAAGCTGACTCAAAACTAGGTGAAATATGGATCTTGGCCCACTAGGAAATCTTCCAATGGGATTTTCCAAGTCAATGTTGAGGGTCATTGATTTGAATAAAATAGTGGGAGACGTATTTAATTAAAAGACCTTGTTAAATATGTTTATAGCATAATACTTATATTTTGCATATTTCGTTGATAGATTACCATGGCAACAAACACATCAAGTAACTTATCATTGCGATCGGTCCTTGAGAAGGACAAGTTGTCACGGGACAAATTTCCTAGATCGAGTACAGAACTTGAGGATTGTCCTCAAGCAAGAGAAAAAGTCGTATGTTTTAGAACAACCTATTCCCTGAACCACCTGCCGCTAATGCCCCTAGAGTGAAAGAGATGCTTATAAGAAGCATCAAGATGATGCCTTGGACATTGGATGTCTAATGCTAGCCACCATGAACTCGAGCTCCAAAAGCAACACGAGAACATGGAAGCCTACGATATGATCGTACACAAAAAAAAGCTCTATCAAGAAGCGAGGCTAGACATGAGAGATATGAGGTCTCCAAAGCACTTTCTTTCAAAGTGCAAAATGGGTAGAAGGAAGCATCCCTGTTGGTGCTCATGTACTCAAGATGATTGGGTACATTGAAAACCTTGAGAGACTCGGTTTTCCTATGGGCCAAGAGTTGGCCACCGACTTAGTCCCGCAATCGTTCTTGGAGAGTTTTAGTCAATTTGTCATGAACTACAACATGAATGAAATTGACAAATCACTACCAGTGCTAAGCATGTTGAGAAGCTGACGAGCGTAACATAAACAAAGGCAAAGGAAAGGCCATAATGATGGTCCATAAGAATAAGGGCAAGAAAAAGAAAAAGCCCCGGGACAAGTGGAAGGGTAAGGGCAAGGAAAAGTCCAAGCCTAGTACTTCGGCTTGAAACCAGTGGGTGGAGTGGCTAAGGAAGGTACATGCTTCCACCGCGGTCGAAGGACATTGGAAGAGGAACCTGTGCCAAGTACCTAGAGGAGCTCAAGAAGAAGAAGGGAAGTGACTTCCACTTCATGTATTTTTGTTATAGAAGTCAATTTATCTACTGCATCATGGGTATTAGATCTTGGATGTGGATCTCACATTTGTGTAAATGTGCAGGATCTAAAAAGCAAGAGACCATTGACTAAGAGGCGAAGTCGACCTACGAGTGGGAAATGGAGCAAAGGTTCTGCACTAGCCGTAGGGACTTATTTATTAGCTTTGCCAACCTGGGCTTGTAATTGAATTGGATAATTGTTATTTTGTGTGCACGCTATTAGCGGGAATATCATTTCTGTTTCTTGTTTGGACAAGAAGGGTTTTACTTTTATAATTAAGAACAAAAGTTGTTCTCTTTATTTGAATGATATTTTCTATGGTAGTGCACATTTGAGTAATGGACTTTATGTCCTTGATCTCGAAACGCCCATTTATAACGTAAATACAAAGAGGTTCAAGTCAAATGATATGAACCCGACTTATCTACGGCATTGTCGTTTGGGCCATATAAATGAGAAACGCATTTCCAAACTCCATAAAGATGGATTCTTGGACTCGTTTGATTACGAATCATATGAGACATGTGAATCTTGTTTATTGGGAAAGATGACTAAGGCCCCATTTTAATTCACGGACAAGGTGAAAGGGCTAGTGATCTTTGGGCCTCATACATAGTGATGTATGTGGGCCACTAAACACACTAGCTAGTAAGGCGGTTTTCGAATACTTCATTACATTTACCGATGATTTAAAAAGTAGATATGGATTTGTATATCTTATGAAGCACAAATCAGAATCCTTTGAAAAGTTCAAAGAGTTCAAGAATGAAGTACAAAACCAACTTGGCAAGAGTATTAAAATCCTTCGATCGATCGAGGAGGTGAATACTTAAGCCAAAGTTTGATGATCATCCGAAAGAGTGTGGGATAATATCTCAACTCACTCCTCCCGGAACACCACAATGGAATGGTGTTTCGAAAGGAGGAACTGAGACCTTGTTGGACATGGTCCGATCTATGATGAGTCATGCAGACTTCCGGGCTCTTCTTCGGGGACATGCTCATTTAAGAGCAGCTTTCACACTTAACCGTGTTCCATCTAAGACGGTTCAAAGACACCATATGAGATGTGGACCGGGAGACGACCCAAGATGTCTTTTATGAAGATTTGGGGTTGCGAAGTTTATGTGAAACGTCAAGTTTCTGATAAGCTTGGCCCAAAATCAGATAAATGCTTCTTTGTGGGGTATCCTAAGGAAACCAAGGGATACTATTTCTATAATCCTACCGAGGGCAAGTGTTTGTCGCACGGATGCGGTATTCCTAGAAAAGGAGTTTATCTCCAAAGGAATCAGTGGGAGGAAAGTAGAACTTGAAGAAATTCAAAGTTCACAAAGTAGCAGCGAACCAATGGTGGAAATAGAGCAGCCTCCACAAGTCGTTGTGGAACCACAATATGCTCTAGTAGCACAAGACCCGCGTCGGTCTAACAGGATACGTCGTCAACCAGAGAGATATGGATTTCTCATGACTCAACAAGGTGACGTATTACTCATGGATCAAGATGAGCCTGTGACTTACCAGGAAGCCATTATTGGCCCAGAATCGAAAAATGGCTTGAGGCCATGAGATCTCGAAATGGAATCCATGTATACCAAGGTATGGACCTTGGTTGACCCCTTAAGAGAAGGGATAAAACCCATTGGGTGCAAGTGGGTTTTTAAGAAGAAAACCGACATGGATGGTAATGTGCATACCTTTAAGGCGCGATTGGTGGCTAAAGGTCCCACATGGTTTTATTTCAAGCAAATTCATGGTGTAGACTATGATGAGACTTTTTCCCCGGTTGCGATGCTTAAATTATTCGGATCTTGCTTGCTATTGCAAAGATACCATGATTATGAAATCGGCAAATGGATGTCAAAAGCTTTCCTTAATGGAAATCTTCTCGAGGATGTGTACATGACACAACCCGAGGGTTTTGCCACTCCACAGGATGCTACAAAGGTATGCAAGTTGCAACGATCTATTTATGGATTGAAGCAAGCTTGGAAGATTGGAATCTTCGTTTTGATGATACAATCAAACAGTTTGGTTTCATCAAAAATGAAGAAGAATCTTGTGTCTACAAGAAGGTTAGTGGGAGCACAGTTGTCTTTTAGTATTGTATGTAGATGACATACTACTAATTGGAAATGACATCCCTACCCTACAAATCAGTAAAGACTTGGTTTGGAAGTGCTTTTCTATGAAGGACTTAGGCGAAGCCACCTATGTATTAGGTATCGGGATCTATAGATAGGTCGCAGAGATTGCTTGGCCTAAGTCGAGTACATACATAGACAAAGTGTTAAGACGATTTAACATGCATGAATCCAAGAAAGGACTCTTGCCTATGTCGCATGGTATAAGCCTATCTAAGGCTCAATCCCCTTCCATGGGATGAGAGAGGATTGCATGAGTAAGATTCCATATGCATCGCAATTGGATCTATCATGTATGCCATGTTATGTACTCGACCAGATATCTCGTATGCTTTGAGCATATAAAGTTTTGTGTAACCGATCCGGTGAGAGTCACTGGAGTGTTTTGTCAAAAACATCCTTAAGTACTTGAGAAGAACTAAGGATTCGTTTTTGGTATATGAGCTCCGAAGAGGAACTAGTAGTAAAGGGTTACACCGATGCTAGCTTCCAAACCGATAAGGACGACTCCGGATCGCAATCGGGTTTTGTTTATTGCCCGAATGGTGGGGCCGTGAGTGGAAGAGTTCAAAGCGAGGAGAGACAATCGATTCACCACAGAGCTCTCCATCCGAGTATATTCTTTGCTCCAATGCAAAAAAGGAGGCCGTTTGGATTAGAAAGTTCATTATTGAGCTTGGTGTAGTTCCTAGCATTGTGGACCCGGTGGACCTCTATTGTGATAATAATGGAGCCATTGCACAAGCTAAGGAGCCCAGATCACACCAGCCGATCCAAACATATACTTGCGCTTCCATCTCATTCGAGAAATCATTGATAGAGAGATGTGAAGATATGCGAGTACCAACAGATGATAACATTGTTGATCCACCGACGAAGCCTCTTGCAAGGAAGAAGCATGTGGTCACACTAGGTCTTTAGGCATTAGAAATATGCCCGATTGGCTCTAGTGCAAGTGGGAGATTGTTGGTGTATGCCCTAGTGGCCAATACGTTTTGTTTGTATTTACATACATTATATTATGCTTATTTTATATGAGGCATTTCATTTATTATGTTTTTTTTTTTGGTAAACATGATAAGTCCTTAGAATAGTAAATTTGATACCATAGGACATCAAGTGGATGACTTGATCGTGAGATCCTATTGGATAAAACACTATTCTTAAATGTCCCTAGTCAAGTATTATTGTTAATTAGGACAACAATAATGCTTTGAGACTAGTATGTGCGTAGACTGATGACCACATCTCACGGGTCATGGATATGAGATATCAAGTCTACACATAGATACATATTAGAGTAATGATGTATTGGAAGACCGCCATGAGAACGCTACGTGGATCGTTACGTGAGTGTCATAAGCAATTCTCATAGTGATAATGGTGTATGTGGTCCTTTGAAGAAATCACTACGATTCCTACATGAGGAGTTGTGTGTTTTAATGCCATCAAACGTCATAAAAGTAACAAGATGATTATAAAGTTGGTTATTAGACATACCGCGATACATGTGGAGGGATGTGAGTGACCTAGATGGGATTTGTCCCTCCTACATAACAGAGTGATATCTTCGGGCCCCGATTGAGTGAGACTATGAAATGCATGGCCATGCTCAAATGAGTCAATATGAGATATTGATCTCATTTGTCATTACTATGTCTACTCGGGAATCAGAAACCGAAGATTGAACTAAACAAGGGTGACACGTTCCATGCCTTGTGTTCAATTTGGATATCCGGACAAAGGGACTAAACTACACGGAAACATTGGTCACAGATAGGTTATGTCAAATCATGACATTCTCATTACTTGGGTGGCGGTGAGTGATGTGTTGCTAGATACCGCTCACTTGTTTGTAATATTAAAATGAGATTTTAATATTACTACCAACGTCATGAGAACTCAAGCAGGGTCGCACACTTAGAACAGACTAAATTGGAGTAATCGAGAATCCAAGTTGGACTCGGATTCAATTGTGGGCCTAACTCATGAAGATGGGTTTAGGGTTGCACCACTTACCTTGCTATGCTCACACTCACTTAAGGCGGCCACTATTATAAATAGTATCGCTAAGGGGGGCTGCTACTAGGCTACATCACAACCCTAGCCGCACCTAAGAAGAAAGTGAGTGAGAGATAGTGAGGTCTTCTTCTCTCTCTTCGCAGCCTAGCACTACGAAACAGGCGTGACTCCTTTTGCAAGTACTGTTCGTGTGGATACCGCAGAAACATCGTCGCTATTACGGTGTTGGTGATTCACCTCGCTTGTGTCTCACGCTTCAAGAGGTAAAATTTTAAAACCTCGGATTATGGATTTTTCACATGGATCCTGTGAGAGGGAATTGTTATTCCCTGCGAGACTTTGATCCGCAAATTCCCAAAGGTTTACATGCTCACCTTCCTTTAATTCAAGAGGTTTTCTTTCCTATCTACATAACTCTTTTCTCCTCATCAAGTTTACAACTTCAATCTTCTCTTGAATCATTTTAACCTTCTCGATCGTCTCTGTTTGAATGATATCTGGTCCAATCGTAAGTGCACTCTCCGTCTTGGTACCAACACAACGGTGTTCGACACCGTCGTCCATCTGAGCTTCATAGGGTGCCATCCTTATATACTCGAATGATCACCGTTGTTGTAGGTGAACTCTATCGCGTGGTAGAACTTCATCCCAACATCCAGTTTGTTCCAAGTACAAGCTCTAAGCAAATCTTCTAAAAGATTGGTATCGTCCTTTCCGATTGACCACGCCAAAATTTTGGTAAATTTTGTGGATACATTGTAGCCTACGAACTATAGGGTCAAAGTACCTCATGTTGATCGGGAGAAAAATCCACGATTACCCACATGATGTTGTAAGCAAACTATGCCAAAATCCATCAAAGTGTCCCATTTCTTTGACAATGTTCCACTTTGAGCTTTTTTTGATAAACTAAACAAGTCGACACATATCTAGTGACATCGCTCTTCATTCCATGCCACGAACAATTTCTTGAGATCTTGATACATCTTAGTTATGCATGGGTGCATACTCGACTTTTTGGTGTGAGCATGTTCCACAATATATCGCCTAAGCTCTTGGTCACGGAATACAAACTCTACCTCGGAATCTCGAGAATTCCATCCGTTCCTTCTTCAAAAATTGTCTCTTTGCCTTGCCTTATCAATTCTCTCGCTTTTTGCAAGAATTCATGGGCTTTTTGCTTTTCTCGTATGTCATCCATTAGTTCACTTGAGATGGTGACCATATTCATACAAATCCTTGAGGGTTCCAACTTAACAAACGACCATACATCCCTAAACTGTTCTATGAGGTCTATTTCCTTGATCATCAAGGCAGAAGCACTGATAGTCTTTCTGCTCAAGGCATCAGCCACGACGTTCGCCTTGTTGTGGTGGTACAACAACTGGAAATCATAGTCCTTCAAGAATTCTAGCCATCTCTGTTGCCTCATATTCAGCTCTTTCTGATCATACAAATATTTCAAGCTCTTGTGGTCACTGAAGATGTTGAATGTCGCTCCATAGAGAAAATGTCTCCATATCTTTAGAGCAAAGACCACAGCCGCAAGTTCCAAATCATGTGTAGGGTAGTTCTTTTCGTGTACTCGCAACTGTCGCGAAGCATAGGCTATAACTCTTCTATGTTGCATAAGAACATATCCCAATCCTTGATACGAAGCGTCACAGTACACCTCAAATGGCTCATTTGGATCAGGTAACACTAACACTGGTGAGGTAGTTAGTCGTTTCTTCAACTCTTGAAAACTTTGTTCGCAGCTATCAGTCCATTCAAAAGCTTGGTTCTTCCTTGTCAATTGAGTGAGCGGTCCAGCAATCATGAAAAATCCTTCAATGAACCTTCTGTAATATCCAGCTAAACCCATAAAGCTACGAATTTCCGTCACCGACTTTGGTTTCCCCCGTAGTAGTAATTGCTCAACTTTCGACCGGATCCACCGCAATCCCTTCCTTTGAGATCACATGGCCTAAAAACTTCACCTCATCAAGCCAAAACTCACATTTCGACAACTTGGCATGATTTGATTCCTTCTCCTTTAAAATCTGAAGAACTATGCTGAGGTGCTCAGCATGATCCTCCTGATTCTGGGAATATATCAGGATATCGTCAATGAAGACGACAACAAACTTGTCCAAGTAAGGACGAAAGATCCTGTTCATGTAGTCCATGAAGATAGCAGCTGCATTCATAACACCAAACGGCATTACAAGGTACTCATAATGACCGTATCGGGTACGAAAAGCAATCTTGGGCACATCCTCCATTTTCACTCTTATCTGATGGTACCCAGATCTCAAATCAATCTTTGAAAACACTGCTGCTCCCTTCAGTTGGTCCATCAAATCATCAATTCTTGGGAGTGGATACTTGTTCTTGATCGTCAGCTTGTTCAATTGCCTATAGTCCACACACAATCTTGAGGTACCGTCCTTTTTCCGAACTAACAGTACTGGTGCTCCCCACGGTGACACACTTAGTCTAACAAACTGTTTCTCCAAAAGCTCCTCTAGCTGTTTCTTGAGCTCGGCCAATTCGGTTGGCGACATACGATAAGGTGCTATAGATACGGGACCAGCTCCCGTACAGATCAATGGCAAACTCGATCTCACGTGTCGGTGGTAAACCAGGTACTTCCTCTGGAAAAACTTCAGAGAACTCTCTCACAACCGGAATAGTGTCCAGGTCAGCCTTGCTCTCGATTTTTAAAGAAGATAGTAGCATGTACCCCTGAGCTCCTTCTTTCAAGAAAGCTCATACTTGGTTGGCCGTCAAGTATCTAGAATTCTCATCCACTAGGAAAACTATGGTTTTTCTGGAACAATCTAATAGAACATGGTTGGAAGATAACCAGTCCATCCCTAGGATTATATCTAACTGTGAAAGAGGCAAACTGATCAAATCGACGGAAAAGATTCGACCTTCAACAATTAAGGGACACTTCAAACAGACTTTGGTAGTAACTACCGGTTTATCGGTGGGAGGTTGAAACAACAATTCAAAAGGTAGTTCGAGACACGGGTAAGCCAAGTCGTAGCACACAAGTCATATGATATGAAGGAATGCTTCTGTAGAGAGTGATAGGGATGACCGAATTCGGGAATTTCAAGAGTTAAAATAGACACCGTTGCCCCAGCAGTCATACAGTACTTTTAAAAGATTACCTTCTGTGGTGCCTTCACCTTGAATCAAGTCTTCGGATTCGGAGGCTTCAGCTCCGCTCATAGTGTAAACTCGACCTCTGGCTTGCGGTTTCTTGGCTCGAGTTGCATTGACTGAAGGTTTAGCCTTTGCTTGATTGCAGTCTCTGGACATATGGCCCGGTTTGCCACATCTGAAGCAGATGATTCCCTTGATCGTGCGATCCCTCGTGAGATGATCTTTCCCATATTTTAGGCATCTGGACAGGTAGGTCACATTACGCCAAAGGGATTGAAAAGAAGAACCTCCACTAGAACTTCCACCGGTTTGCTGCTAACTTCTCGCTGGTCAGGAATAAGGCTTCTTTTGGAAGCGATTTGAACCACTGCCTCCACCTCTTTGGGACCGTACAGGCCCAAAGCTCCTGTTTCTCAAGTCTCTAGCCTATTCCAAGGCTTCAACTTCACAGCAAGTGTCTAACAATTCTGAGAATACCTTCATCTTCAGGGTGATCACAGCTTTCTTCACCTCGTACCTCAATCCCTTGGTGAACTTCCAACACTTCCAGGCTTCATTGGTTTGGTGTTGGTAGTGTGTTGAGAACTTCTCCAGGTTCTCAAATTTGGCTGCATACTCACTGACGGTCATGTTCCCTTGTCTCAAGTTAAGGAACTCCAGCTCTTTCGCATGTCTAGCATTAGCAGGAAAATATTTGTCCAAGAACTTGTTCTTGAACACATCCCATGTGATGTCAGTCCCTTCAGCTTCCAATGCTCTCTAAGCTCCGTTCCACCAGTCTTCGGCGTTGCCCACAAGCATAAAGGTAGCATAATTCACCTTCTTATCTTCAGCACAGTTCATGCCACGAAAGACTTTCGCTAATTCTTTGATCCACAGACTAGCCTTGTCAAGATCAAATTCTCCCTTAAACTGAGGAGGGTTGTGATGACGAAACTCCGCCAAGTTCTGGGCATCGGCAGTCGCCTCGAGCTGTTGAGCAGCTCTTTCTTGTTGTTGAGCCGCACGCTCATTTTGCTACGCGATGACTTCTGCCATCCGCTGCATTGCCTCAACAGCAGCTGCAATTTCTCCACTTCTCGCCATCTCACTCTTTCTCAAATCAGGTTGACTGAAAACCACAAGGTAAGTTAGAGGAATTCATTTCAAAACACATACCACAGAGATTTCATACAGCACAAACAAGATAGACTCATACACAAGACCCAAAGAAAACATAAACCGGGGCTCTGATACCAACTTAATGTAACGCCCCTTTTTGGGAGGGAACGTCACATTGTCAAATAAAAGAAAATGCGAAAAAGTAAAGTTTTAACATTTCAAGACCCGGTTCATTCATTTAAGTTTAACTTGTTCAATTCTTAAATACGCGAGCAGAATAGCAGAAATATACAATTTTTTTTTTGTTTTGATAATCATTTTAACCATGCGGAATATAAATGACGGTGAAGGATAAAATAATAGACAAAATTCTCATCCGAATAACAAAATTCTCATCCGAATAACATACATATATATATATATATATATATAAAATGTCTTGACATCATTTATACTTAGATACAAGCCTGAATTACCCAAAAACAAAACTATACCTGCCCCAAAAGATTATACAAATATGCCCCAGAGATACCAAAATATACAGCCCACACAAAAAAAATACATCAGGCCCCAAAATAAAACACTGGTAGCCATCAATAGCTACCAGTAAACTCAGTCTCTCAAATGAGGAGGGACCGTATCCGGGTCCTCAGTAGGATCCTCCTCTTCAGAGGAAACCTCCATGGGAACCACAGAACCACGGGCAAGAGCTCGAGCAGTAGAATCAAAAGAGTCCTCCCAAAGGGGTGTAGTAACGGTCACCCCACATCTCTCTGATGGGCAAGTAAAACTCCAGTCGCAGGCTGATGTGGCAGGTGAGGACAGGTGCCTCATGACGTCTCCAGGCTAGGGCGATCCACACATCTCCCAAGTAGACGCAGCAATCAGAACTCAAGTTGATATGCCAACACTCCGGCCCTCCGAGGAAGGTCAGACACACATCCCCAAGAAATCCGCGCATACGTGCCACCATCGTCTCGGTAGAAGCTAGTCTCGTTCGGGCCAGAACCCGGGAAACTCGGGATCTTCTGCCTCCTTACCGTCGTCTTCGATCAATACAGTATACACACATATAGCAAGTAACAGAGATACAAGAAAGAGGTAAGACATCCTACCATCATTACCAATTATAGCAGCTAGAAACAGTACGGCGCCACGCGCCCAAATAGCAATTCAGAATATCACATTCAATTAATAAGCAGAAATTCCAACAGTAAGCAAATAAACAATTCCAGGCAGATAGTCATCTCAGTAATAACCAAATCAGTCATAGATATGGAAAAATAAATATTAACAATGACAATGTATATCATGACTCACATGCATGCCTTCCCAAATTCATACTCCATGGAGTTAGACTCAAACAGTCGGAGAGAAAGATCAGGAGACATGTTTGTAACTCGGCTGCCGAGGCCAGTGTTATCAATAAATGTTCTCGTGCACAATCATGGCATTGTACAGACATTCTACACTAGATCACAATATAGGATAGTGTGAAGTCTGGATCATCGGTGCGTTTGCACCGATTTGCCCCACAGGCAAAGGAGCTACTAACTACCCATTGTGGAGGACCCGCACCCCGACGCCCCCAAGGTCATAACAAGACCTACACTTGTATACTCGCACCCACACTAAGGTGTGTTCAATCTCCTAGGCAACTTGACCTTACAACAGTCGACAAGGACATTCACAATGCATATGACACTATGCATGGACATGTATGATTCACAATTTCATACCATTACATAATATGCCACAATAGGCCAATATAAGCATCAATATATGTTCCTTATCACACACATACCACAATTTCCATGTCATGGATCCAAGAATTTCCATTTTCAAAATCATTTCTTCTCTATCGGTATGACTACATATTCCTATCACTTTTAAGTAAAGTAAAATCCTTGAATCCAGAGTTTTTAGGTTATGTTTGAGTTACAAAGGACAAAGAACCATAATTCCAATCATTTCCAGCTCAAAATCTCGTTTTTGGGTCATGGTAATCGATTACATCACTCTGGTAATCGATTACCAGCGAAACAGAATCCCTGTAATTGATTACAATCTCATTGTAATCGATTACACGATTTCCAGAACTTCAATTCGTAACTTCAAGGACCTGGTAATCGATTACACAGCCGTGGTAATCGATTACCAATCGGACAGAACCTCCGTAATCGATTACCCACAAGTTGTAATCGATTACGTGATTCCCAGAAGCATCATTTCGTGACATCAGAGGCTTGGTAATCGATTACACCATTCTTGTAATCGACAAGCTAAGACAGAATCTCTGAATCGATTACACACAAGATGTAATCGATTGCAGATTTTAATCACGATTTAGTACCCTTAAGAGCTTGGTAATCGATTACAAGCCCCGTGTAATCGATTACCACGCGTAAACTTGCAGAAAACAGAGTTCTCAGGTCCTTTAACTCAAAACAAACTAATCATTATCATATTTAATCAACAAGTTTCTCAAATATACCTTCAAATCATGCAAGAGGCATCAATCAATCATACAACAAATCAATCCAATAGCATAAATCAATTAAAATCAACACATAGACATAGTAATCACAAAATCAAAGGATAACCCTCATTAGGGTTTTTCCACCAACAACACAATCAAGATTCCTAGATGCTAAGAGAGGTTGAGGAGAAGTGTCTTCCTCTTACCTAAGTGAAGAAAACAAAAGAAGAACACCAAGAACCTCCTTTGAATTTTCGGATTTGAGCTCCAAGAATCCTAAAAATGGTGACTTTGTTAGAATCAATACCAAGGCTTGAAAAATAAGCCATGGATGGCCAACATGAAAACCATGACCACGAAAATGGAGGAGAAAGAAGAGAAGTCTTGAGTCTTACCCAAAAGCTCAAAGCTTGGAGCTTGAAGAAATGGTGAGAATGGTGGAATCTCAAGATGCTCCAAACAAGAAGGATGTCTAGGAGAGGAAGAGGGTTAAGAGAGTGTGGTTGGAAGAAAATTTGGTGATGAATGAGGGGGAAGGGCTGTTGGTGCCGTGGGATTTACGGAAAGAGGGAGGAGAAAATATCATGAGGAAGAAGAAGGAAGAAGCGAGAAGAAAGAAGAAGTAAAGGAATGCTTAGGAAATAAAATCAATTCCCCCCCCCCCAAAATGTTGTCCAGCCGTGCATGAAGGAGAGAGAGGAGGAAATGGGCTGCTTTTGCATGGGGAAGGAGGAAGAGGAAATTTCCAAGAAGCTTCGCACGTTTCTCAATAAAGTGAAAGTAAAGTTATTTCCTAATCGGGCACACTAACACAGATGAATATTTACACTGTCAGTATTATTTTTCCTCCAGTGTAGAAGAGTTACTGATGATGAAAATAATATTTCATTATTCATCAGATGATTTTACAATACCGCGATTTCATTTATCGGGTAAAATCTCGTAAAACATAAACTTCGTAAATTGTGCCCGGTCTCGGGTTTAGTAAGATCCCCCGTCAACAAGTCCACAATTTAGAGTTTACCAGCCACAGAGAAGACATCGCATCTTCCCGGGTCTGCACAATGCACACGTAAAACGAGGAATATATTAAAATATTCGTCGTTTCTGAAAAATTCTAGAAAAATTCCTAAAAATCAAGAATAATATAAAATGATCATTTATACTTAAACAGATATTTTTCGGGATGTTACAATTGTGCTGTGGTTATTAAATCAAGGGGTGTTACACTTCCTTTTCTGGGAACCTTGAGACTCTTGGCCCACTGTAGGTCTCCTCTCACGTTTCTCTATTATCCGGCACTTGTTGACCAAAGAAGAAAAATCTCTAATCTCTAAGGGCTTTACAGCATCCCTGATATTAGCTCTCAGACCGGACTCGAATTTCACACATCTCCAGTTCTCATTTGGATCATGTCTGAAATTATATGAAAACTTGGACAGCTGCTCAAACTTAGCCTCATATTGGCCCACTGACATACTCCCTTATTCTAACCTCATAAATTCCACCTCCTTTGCATCTCACAAAGTTTACGGAAAATACTTTCCCAATAAAGTTGTTCTAAACATTTCCTAAGTCATCTGAGCTCCAGCTACTACCATCACTCTTGTGGTACTCTTCCACCAATGCTCTGCCTCTCCTTTCAGCATAAAAGAGGCAAAAGATGTAACGCTCCTTTTTCTAAATGTACCGCGAAGAAGGAACGTCACACTATGATACTTTGAAACAAACACAGACTGAAATAAATTAAATTGCAAAAAATAGGAATTACTTTTAAACTCAATCCCGATTCTCTTTATGGTTATTTAAGTTCCTTTACAAATGTCACTATTTTTTTTTTGAATTATTACATTACCAAGTAGAATCAAAAGTTGATTTAAAAAAATCCATTACGTATAGGGATAACAATTAAGACAGTCTCTGTAAAACCCACATTAAGTAAACCATACACAATATATATATTCATATTTATATGCATAAGCCTATTTAGTTACATTCCAAAATATACAAAAAAAAAGTAAAATATGTACCCACCCAAAGTTATACAAATATACCCTAGTATGTACAGCAAAACGTCAGGCTTCCCAAAAAGATAGACAGTTAGCCATCAGTAGCTACCAATAGTATCAGCTCCTAAGACTGACGAGAAGGGACTGTAGCTAGGTCATCCTCAGGGTCCTCTTCGTCCTAGGAAACATGCATCGGAGTGACAGAGCAACGGGCAGGAGCCTGAGCAATGGACAAAAAGGAGTCATCATATGAGGTGTAGGACATATCAGCTCACATGTCCCTAACGGGCATATAAAACTCCAGCCAAACAAAAGTATGAAAATCTACAACAGGGGCGTCATAACGACCCCAAGCCAGGGACACCGTCAGCTCCCCATGGTACACGCAATGGTCCATCTGCACATTAATGTGCCAGCAGTCAGGGCCTCCGTGAAAGATGATATGAGTGTAGCCCAAAAATCCGCAGGGGTGTGACGTCATCCTCAATCACTTCAGTCGTAGTCTGGCCAAAAGCCTGAAAACTCAGGAGCTTCCTTGTCTTCCTCACGAACGTCTTCTCGGAAGTATACAATCCAACAGAATACAGAAATAGAGAAAATATAGAAAGAGGTGAGACACCCAATTTTCAGTACCAAAATGGCAGCAAGAAAGCAATACGGCGTTGGACGCCCACATATGACATAGTTCATACATTTAATCACAGCACTATTAAAATTAACAGTGAAGGCAGAGCAACAATAATTAATTGTAGTAATTGTAATAACAGGTAAACAGTAGAAATATTTCCAGCAGACAACAATTCGGATAATCAGATAATTGTTACAATAATAGGAACAATTATATTTGCAGTTATAAATATTCATGCTCAATGAATTATGTGACTCACAATGCGAAATGCAAAAAGTGCCAAAAATCCTACTCCATAGAGCTAGACATAAACATTTTTCGGAGTGAATGATCAAGGAGTTATGCCAGTATCTCGTTAGCCTTAAAAATAGTGTGCTTCATCTCATAAAATAGATGCGCAAATGGCTTATACATGGCACCTCAATAGTTGATTGCGATATAGGACAGCGTCCCAGTCAGGATCGTCGGTGTGTTGCATTGGTCTATCCCACGGCCCCAGTGGAGCTACCATTGTCTATTGTGAGACACTCACACCCCGACGCCCCCAGGGTCAACAATATATGACACCTACGCTTAGTCTATTCGTACTCGCACATAGGTGTTATTCAAACTCCTAGGCATACATAGCCTTTCTAACAATGTCCAACGGACAACACATATGCATGACGACTCAATGTCTAATTATGTATGTTTATCAATGATGCATTCATCATAAAATATACCACCATGGCATATATATCCATTTTCAATATTAACATGTCATAATTTCATCAAGAACTTGGTCCCACATAGGAACTCACAGTTGCATCAAACAATTCTCAATATCAATACATATACATGTCCATCGTTCCACATATACCACAATTTCCATGTTATGGATCCAAAAGTTCCATTTTCAAAATCATTTCTCCATTATTAGTATGGATACATAATCCTGCCACATCTAAGTGAAATAAAATCCTTGAATCTAGGGTTTAAGATTCATGTTTGAGTTACAACGGACAAGGAACCATATTTTTATCATTTTCAGCTCAAAATCTCATTTTAGGGTCCTGGTAATCAATTACATATCTCTAGTAATCGATTACCAGCTCGACAGAATCTCTATAATCGATTACAGACTGAATGTAATCGATTACATAGCTTCCCAAAAACACGATTCGTAACTCCAGGGACCTGGTAATCGATTACACAATTCTGGTAATCGATTACCAGCTAGACAAAACTTCATAATCGATTACAGACATGATGTAATCGATTACATGATTCCTAGAATCATGATTTTTTAACTCCAGAGGCTTGGTAATCGATTACACAGTTTTGGTAATCGATTACAAGCTAGACAGAATCTCCGTAATCAATTATAGACAGGATGTAATCGATTACGTGATTCCCAGAATCACGGTTTTGTAACTCCAAGGGCTTGGTAATCGATTACACAGTTCTGGTAATCGATTACAAGCTAGACAGAATCTCTGTAATCAATTATAGACAGGATGTAATTGATTACGTGATTACCAGAATCACAGTTTTGTAACTCCAAGGGCTTGGTAATCGATTACAGGCACTGTGTAATCGATTACCACACATAAACTTGCAGAAAAATGATCTTTAAGCAGTCTAAACTCAAACCAAATCAATCCATAACATTTTCAACATCATATTAGCTCAAACATGCATCCAAAATCATATAAAGGAAATCAATGACTCATACAAATCAAACCAAATACACCAATGTGAAAAGAAGAAAGAAAAACACATAACAAAGAGGGAAATCCACACATGGATCCCTAAATCAAAAACACCAGACAAGACATCTCCTTACTACCAAGATTGGTTGAAAAGGATCATCTCCCTCTTACCTAAATGAAGACAATACAAGGATGCTAGTCCCTTCTTATTCTTGATTTTCATTTTTACTTTCAAGAAAACACCAATGTGAGTGACTTCCACAATGTCCATTCAAACCATGGAAAGATGAGTTCTTGGTCACATAGGTGACCAAGGAAAATGAAAATGAGGAGGAAATGGAAGAAAGGTGAAGACTTTACCTCAAAAGCTCTAAGCTTTAGCTTCAATGGTGGAAAATGGAAGAAGAAGAAGAACCAAAGGATGACCACTAAAGAATATGGTCTTGAAATGATGGAGGAAAGCTAGGAATATGATTGATTTAGCAAACCATGGAGAATGTCTCCAATTGGTGGGTGTACGGTGGAGAAGGAAGAAGAAGAGAAGAAAAATGAGAAGAGAGAAAAATAGTGAAAAGTGTTATGTGTTTGAAATGAGGAAGTGATGTAATAAAAGTGAGAAGACCACTTTTGACTCCCCAAGGAGTGTTCTGCCATGGAGAATAGTGAGGAGGGAAGAGAGAGAAAATGAATTAGTTGGGAAATTTCTAGGAAGCTTCCCATTAGTGAGCTTAGATTAAATTAATCTTTCTTTTGAAAATAAATTTAATGGATTTGACACAAAGTAGATTTTGGATAATGTGATAAGGATTTTTAATGCATGTTATTATTTAGTAGACAATTGTTACAGTTGACCGAATTCAGTATTAATTTATCTAACAAATAAAATTTACACAGCGTTTTGTTATTTGTCTGTTAAATTTTCTCAAAAAACATGAATCTTTGAAAACCGTGTCCAGCCTCGGGTTTAGTAAGATCTCCCATCGACATTTCAACAAATCAAGGTTCTCGAGAAAATATTTCATTTTCTCGGCTCCACTCAATTTGCACGTAAAATGAGAAACAATATTAAAATATTCCACGTTCTCAGAAAAATTCAGAAAAATTTCAAAAAATCACAAATATTATAAAACGAACATTTATAATAAAATAAATAAATTTTGGGGTGTTACAACACTCCCCAACAAATAAGAATTTTGTCCTCGAAATTTGTGTACCTTAAGACAATTCTGGGTACTGCTCCTTTATTTTGTCCTCTAGTTCCCAAGTCGCATCTCTAGTCGTCTCGATCCAGATCACTTTCACCAATGAAATGTCTTTCCCCCTGAGTTGCTTCACTCTCCTATACTCAATCCTTACAGGAGTTATTTCATAAGTCAAGTTCTCCTTTAATTGTACCGATTCAGGTGCGATGACATGATCAGGACTTGGAATGTATTTTCGAAGTTATGACACATGAAAAACATTATGGAGATTTGAAAGAAAAGGGGGTAATGCTATTTGGTAAGCAACAGGACCTACCAGACAAAGGATTTGATAAGGTCCAAGGAATTTTGGAGTGAGCTTTCTAGATTTGAGAACCCGACTGACCCCAGTCGTAGGCGTGACTTTCAGAAATACATGCTCTCCTTCTTCGAACTCAAGAGGTTTTCTTCTTTTGTCCGCATAACTCTTTTGTCGACTCTGAGCTATTCTCATCTTCTCCTGAATCATTTTAACCTTCTTAGTTGTCTATTGAATGAGATCAAGTCCGACTGTAAGTCGCTCTCCATCTTGATACCAGCATAGAGGTGTTCGACACCTTCGTCTATACAAAGCTTCATAAGGTGCCATCCCTATACTTGAGTGATAACTGTTGTTGTAGGTGAATTCTACCAATGGTAAGATTTCATCCTAACTTCCAATTTGCTCTATAACACAAGCTCTCAACAGATCCTCTAATGACTGAATTGTTCTCTCTGATTGACCATCAGTCTGCGGATGGTATGTAAAACTCAACTATAACTTCCTTCCCATTGCCTCTTGAAGACTCTGCCAAAACTTTGATGTAAATCAAGGATCTCAGTCAAAGATAATACTTGTGGGTACACCATGTAATCTGAAAATCTCACCAATTTATAACTAAGTCAACTTCTCCAATGGATATCTTATGTTGATCAACAAAAAGTGTGTTGACTTCGTAAGTCTATCCACGATCACCCATATTGAATTATGTCTTCTCTTCGTTCTTGGCAATCCAACAACAAAGTCCATGGTAATGTTATCCCATTTCCATTCGGGGATTGTTAAGGGTTGGAAGAATCCTGACGGTCTTTGATGTTCAATCTTTGTCTTCTGACAAACCAAACAAGATGATACGCATCTAGCGATATCTCTTTTCATTCCATGCCACCAAAATTATCCTTTTAAATCTTGGTATATTTTGGTCATTCCAAGATGCATACTTAACTGACTCGTATGAGCATGTTCAAGTATATACTTCCTGAGTTCCTCATCTTTAGGCACACTTCCTGAGTTCCAGAACTTATCATCTTTCTGCTTCTCTTGGATGTCTTCCAACAAATCATTCAAAATAGTGACCATATTCATGCAGATCTTTCTTGGCGTTAGCTCCACAAAAGACCATACGTCTCTGAATTGTTCTATCAAGTCTTTCTCTCTGATCATTATGGTAGAAACACTGATTGTCTTCCGACTCAAGGCATCGGCCACCACATTTGCCTTCCCAGGGTGATACTGAAGTTGGAAGTCATAGTCTTTCAAAAATTCTAACCATCTTCACTGCCTCATGTTCAGCTCTTTCTGATCGTACAGATACTTCAAGCTCTTGTGGCCACTAAAGACATTGAACGTTGCTCCATATAGATAATGTCTCCATATCTTCAAAGCAAACACCACGGCAGCTAACTCCAAGTCATGCGTTGGGTAGTTCTTCTCATGCACTTACAATTGTCTTGAGGCATAAGCCACTACCTTTCCATCTTGCATAAAGATGCATCCCAAGCCTTGGTATGAAGCGTCACAATACACCTCAAACAGTTCACTGGGGTTAGGCAGAACTAACACTGGTGAAGTAGTTAGTCTCTTTTTCAGCTCTTGGAAACTTCCTTCGCAAGCGTCCGTCCATTCAAAAGCCTGATTCTTCCTGGTGAGTAGAGTAAGGGGTCTGGCAATCTTAGAAAATCCTTCAATGAACCTCTGATAATATCTGACTAATCTAACAAAGCTTCGGATTTCCGTCATCGTCTTCGGTCTTTCCCATTGTAGCACCGCTTCGACCTTCGAAGGATCAACAACAATTCCTTCTTTCGAAATCACATGGCCCAAGAATTTCACTTCATCCAACCAAAACTCACACTTGGACAATTTAGCATACAACTCTTTCTCCTTCAAAATTTGAAGAACTATACTGAGATGTTCAGCATGATCCTCCTCATTTAATGAATAGATCAAGATGTCGTTGATGAAAACAACGATGAATCTATCCAAATAAGGACGAAAGATCCTATTCATATAGTCCATAAAGACAGCAGGTGCATTAGTCACACCAAAAGGCATTACCAAATACTCGTAGTGTCCATAACGAGTACGAAAAGTCATTTTAGGAATGTCCTCCACTTTCACTCAGATTTGGTGGTAGCCCGATCGCAAATCGATCTTGGAAAATACTGTCACTCCCTTCAACTGATCCATCAGGTCATCTATCCTCGACAATGGATACTTGTTCTTGATCGTGACCTTATTCAATTGATGATAATCCACACATAATCTCGAAGTACCGTCTTTCTTCTTAACTAGCAACACTGGTGCTCCCCAAGGTGATACACTGGGTCTCATGAATTGCTTCTCCAAAAGCTCTTCCAATTGCTTCTTGAGCTCAGTTAGCTCTACTGGTGCCATACGATAGGGTGCTATGGAAATAAGGCCACCTCCAGGCACAAGATCAATGGTAAATTTAATCTCCCACTCCGGTGGCAAACCAGGTATATCTTCGGGAAATACTTCAGAAAATTCTAGAACTGCAGAGATCGCGTCCACATCTACCTCATTCTCGACTTTCAAAAAAGACAACAACATGTATCCCCGAGCTCCTTCTTTCAAGAAAGCTTTCGCTTGGTTGGCCGTCACAAATCCAGAATTCTCATCCAAAGGAAAAACTATGGTTTTTTTGGAATAATCTAATATGATATAGTTAGCAGATAACTAATCCATCCCCAAGATCACATCTAATTGAGATAAGGGCAAACGGATTAAATTGACAGAAAAAAGTCGACCTTCAACAATCAATAGGCAATTTAAACAGACTTTGGCAGTGACAACGAGTTTAGCAGTTGGAGTTAAAACAATCAAATCAAACGGCAAAGAAGACACAGGTAAACCAAGTCTTTTCACATAGTCATATGAGAAGAAAGAATGAGTTGCACCAGAATCATACAGTACAATTAAAAGATTACCTTCAATGAGACCTTCCCCTTGTATAAGATCTTTGGATTTAGAGACTTTGGCACCACTCAGGGTATAAACCCGACCTCCAGCATGTGGTTTGGTGGTTCTAGCAGCATTGACGGAAGGTTCCACCTTGGCTAGATTACAATCACGGGAAACGTGTCCAAGTTTCCCACACTTAAAGCAAATAAACCCCTTGATAGTACAGTCTCTTGTATAGTGCTCCTTCCCGTACTTCATGCACCTTGGTGTAGATGCCACACTCGAACTCGTCCTTCTCGGGCTTCCAGTTGGACTTCCACCCTGTGGTTGAGGTTGTTGACTTCTAGATGGTCTGGAATATGGCTTCTTTTGATAATGGCATGCGTTATGTGATACCCTTAAACACATGTTAGATTGGTAAATGGTTACGAAAGGTAGCGTTTGACTTGTTTAGCATGCCAGTCAAGTTTTGTGATAAACTGAGTTCATTTAGGAACTTAGTTGCAACACAGAAGTTGAAAAGTAGCTTAAAATGACTCAGATAATAGCAACTTTTGCTAAGTTGAGGGAAATAAACATAGAGAGTTTATTTCTAGGTCACAAATAAGCCAAGTAAGATGTGGTAAAAGTTTCAAGAGAATCAGAGTCAGTTTGGTATTTTTAGGCATACTGGTTGTGCGTTTTAATACCGAATGACTAGCAGCAGATATAAAAAATCATGAAAATGGTGAAACAACAATTTAGATGAATCCTATGATTTATTCTAAAGTTGTTGGAAGCTGGGAAACTAGAATTAGCATGATTCAAGTGTCCTTAGCAGATATAAGTTTCAGTGTAGAAATTTAAGTTAATCTTTTTCTTTAATTCCCTCCATGTCCCACCTCCCTATTTCTTTCTTCTCCCTCGGCAGAGAACCGAAAAACAGAGAAAGAAGAGAGAAAAGAAAGAAAAGGGAGAAAGGGGAGAAGAAGAACGGAAGGGGAAAAGAGGAAAAGGAAGATAAATGATCAAGTTCAAGGTTTCAAGATCTTCAAGAGCTTTCAAGAGGTAGGGGTTTAGAACTTCCACTCATCTATTTTCTCTATATTCTCTATGTATGCATATTAACAACCTAATATGCTAAATTGAGTTCTAGATGAGTTTGATGTGTTTGGTTTGCATGGGTATGTTTCTTAGATCAATTATGACTTGTTCATGTCATAATCTGAATTTAGAAACCTAGAAATATTCATGTAAACGATTGATGCCCATTTTGGGGTTTAGGGTCAAGCATGCATGATTTTGGTTCAAGAATCCAAATCAAGAGGTTTAGAATGGTGATTGATGTTTCCTAAGTGTTAATGAATTAGTTAGGAACTTAGAATCACTTAGAAATTGATTGGAAATGGCCAAAATCTGTACAAATGACCATTAGAACAGTACCACGCCTTGTAGAATTATGCAGAATCGTGCTTTTGCTATGGGCGCCGCGGCATGGGGAGTGTGGCGCCGCGGCGTGAGGCTTGAAACCAGAACAGGAAGATTCTGAACAGCCTGCAGTGTTTGTTGCATAACTTGGACTGTAGATATCGGAATGACATGATTCCGGTGCCATTTGAAAGTTAAGACATAAGGCTTCATGTGGTAAAAATTTCAGAATTTTCCCACATGTAGTTTATTCCCAGTATCAGTTTAAAGTTAGGTCAGAAATGGGTAAATCAAAGAATGCTCTATTTTGGCCTTTGCAAAATGTCGCATAGCTTTGGCTACACTTAGCCAAATGAAGCAAGGTTTGTGGCATTGGAAAGATATGAGAAAAAGCTATGTGCTCATAAAAATTCAGAATTTTAGAAGTTATGATGCATGTTTGGTGCAATCTTGAAAATCAGCCTTTTTAGGCAAGATTTGAGGTGTTTTTGAGAAAGTTGGACACTAGAATTTTTAGTAGCACCTTAGGCAACTTAGTGTTGCATTAGATATCACTTAAGATGTGATGAGATGGTGCAATGAAGGCAAGTATGCTAGTATGCATAATAGTATTCACTCTAGTAGAGAATGAGAAGGGTATGAACCTTAGGATATCCAAGAGCAGTGGATTATCTTAGGAAGATACCTAAGACCTTGAACAACTAAGAGTTGTAAGTATGAATTACACTTGAGTTAGGTTACTTAAGTGGAGATAAGATGAGATGGCGTATTCGTTCCAAATATGGAATGTTTATGTACTAAGTCTCTAGTTAAGTGAGACTTTGTGCATTGTAGAATACACAATAGAATGAATGTTGACTTGTAAGCTTGTTACATTCATTAAGTATGCAAAGTTCTAGAGAAATGTTCACTCATTCCTTTAAGTAAGGTTGAATGAGGCATTAGTTAAAATAGACTCTTTCACAAGGATGAGTTGAGTCTATAGGAAAGTTAAGATGATGTTTATGTAAGAGATAAACATAACACTAAGCTTTTCACACACTAGTTAGTTAATCTAGTATGTATGTGAAGAGAAAGAATCTTAGTGTAACCAAGATTAGTGGTTTGCCATAGGTAAGTATCTAATCCTCAGCAACATAGTGTTGCGTTAGAAATCACTCAAGAGATATGAGTGATGAGGTGGAGTTAGGTATAAGTATGAGAAATGGTCTAGTAATGTTTACCTGAGAATGTAACAGTATATGATACGAGGTCATTTAGCTAAGAGAGTAAGAAATCATAGAAGTTCCTAAGGGGACAAGTATTTCTAACCAAATGCTAAGGTTACATGTAGTATGAGGTTATAGATTCTCCTCATTATAATGGGTAAACATAAAAAGCCAAAGTTTCTAGGAGAATATGCTTAGATCGTAAAGGAACTAAGTATATAAGTACGGATGTAAGTTTACGAATTAGTCAAGTAGTATCAATCTTGGTGAGTATCCATTGATGTTCATTCATGGAGGCAAAAGGAGATAGATGGCTGTCCGAAGGATTTTTGAGAAGGACATAACCCTGATGTCTCGACAGTGCCAAGGCCAAAGGAGATAAGTGGGAAATCCAAAGATGCTCTTTGAGTAAGGATAAAGCCCGAATTTCTCAGCATGCCAGGATATGTGTAATGCGAGGATGAGCTTTCCCTCTAATTACCACTGGATGATATACTGACTAGTTCCTAGCAAACTTCCTTGTTTTCAAAATAAACTTCTGCATGTATTTAAAAACAAAACCCTGTATTTGCATGTCATCCACATACTCTTAGGATTCCTTAGGCATATTCATATTACATATCATTCTCATTGCATTCACAGACAGTTGTATGGGCATTGTCTGTCACTATTGGTATTTACAGCTGTATGAGCGTTGTATATATTAACTGTGTGTAGGCTATCGGTTGATATCGCACTATAAGAAAGTGTGCAGATATGAGAAAAGAGGAGGAAGCTCCTAAGTTAGAATTATAGCATCTGTTATATAATTGTTATATACAATGTTATAGTTAGATGGTATTGGAATTGCTTTTACTGAGAATGTTAATTCTCACCCCAGTTGTTATTCCATGTAAATCCAGATGCAGGCATAGATGCAGGTACAGAGGTATAGACCCTGCTAAGGGTGAGAAGAGAAAACATGAAGACTAGAGTAGTTTTTATTGCTTTAAGTAGACAGAACTTATGTAATCAATTTATATTTGTTCTGTAAGTTTTATGTTATATGTATTACAATAAGCTCTCTTGTGGCTAAGTTTGTATATGAGTTTAAGTTTTTCCGCAATCTCTCAAGGCTTTCTATAATTACTCAGTTGTGATTATGGATATATGTTAGAATATAGTATGAGGAAGTGACGTTTCTAGTACCATTATCTTTATATATCGTTGTGTAACTATGATATATACAGATATCTGTATTAGGGTGTTACATTATGGTATCAGAGCAGTTCATCCAGTTGAGCCGGGGTATGGACTAACTATGCTTAGGCATAAGTAGCAGTTTAGTAGAAAGTTATGCATTCTTTTATCTCTTTTTGAGATATGCAGATGGAATTGCATGACTAGCCTTAAGTATGTGTGCTAGTAGTTACTATCACACAAGTACATGATATTGAGCCTAGCTAACTCAATATGTAATGTTCTGTGTGTACAGGAAACTATGGCAACTACCAGGTGAACCTATGAGACTAGGAGACTGGTAATGAGGAGATAACCAGAGCTCTTAGAGAAATAGCTGCTGTATTGAGAGAGCAGACTGCCATTAGTAGAAGTCTATTAGAAGCAATAGAATAGGACTCGCATAGTTAGTTACGGGGACGAGAAGGAACTTTTGAGGAATCAATATTTCTCAGAGTTCAAGAAAGTTACTCCTTTGTTTTCAAGGGAGAGTTTGGTTCAGTCAGAGCCGGAAGATGACTTCACATGATGGAAGAGATCCTTGAGGTCATGTTGTGCGCTGATGAACAAAAGGTGACCTTGCTTCGTAAGGGTTAGTAGGAGAAGCCGAAAGCTGTTGAGATGAAGCAGAGAGGTTACTAGAGATGGTTAGTACTCAAACCACCTGAGAGGTGTTTAGAGTTACTTTGCTAGATAAGTATTATTCCCTTGAGTTATAGAAAGCAAAGGAGTAGGAATTCCTAAAGTTGGAGCAAGGGGATATTACTGAAGATCTGTATGCGAAGCAATTCAAAGAATGTCAGAAGTTCTTTTCTTATTTTATGTCCAACCCAGATGAAGACTGGAAGTAAGTAAAATTTGAAGTAGAACTTGGAGAGGACATTAGAAGAGTTGCAATACAAAAGAAGGTTAAGGACTTCTTTGCTCTAGTCAATGAATATAGAGTTGTAGAAGTAGATAATCTCAGAACCTTATTGGAACAAGAGTTAGTAGAGGTTCCTAAAGAGGAAAAGATCAGATGTTGAGATCAGTAAGGGTGCCTCTTGATCTCAATTTGTATTAGAGTTGCGCAATGGAAGCTTGGAGTGATGATATGTATAAGTAGAGTGCTTTTAGATGAGCAACTCTAAGGAAAGAGTTATATCAAGCTTCAAGTCACCAAGACGTGCTAGATGTGGCAAGATACATGGATGTAGACCGTTTTTGATGGGTAATCCATGTGCTGCATAAGTGAGTATCCAGGACATCGTAAGGGAGATGATTCTTGGAAAAAGGAAGCGATGAAATCTTCCAACTTGGTATAAGATGAGAACACATGTAAAGAGAAATCTTTTAAGGTGTGTATAAGAAGAGAATATATTTACTTTGTAGATCATGTTGATTTACTTTATGAATCTAGTTTGCTTACCTTGTTGGTATGGTTTGGTTGTTTTAGAGAGACAAATGATGTTATGTTCTTGTTTAGTTGGTGTGTGAGACTGTGCCTTAAGTTAAAGGCAAGTTAAACAAAGGAAATATCAAGAATAAATGTCTTCGTCTAAGAGAAGGATAATTAAGTATATCAATTGAGAGAAGCTTTGAATTTTCTCAGGAGATGATCTAAGACTTGGTTGTCATAGAAACAGAGTAAATAAGAGTAGATTTTTCAGAGTTTTCTAGGATTACGAAAGGACATGAAGAGTATGTCAAGGGTAATTTTGGAAACTTTTGGAAAAGAAGTGATTAAGTGCCAAGTAAGCCGAAAGTCAGTTTTGGATTACAAGTGGTACAATTTAAGAGTTATGTAATTTCTCAAGATAGAAATTGCAGAGAATTTTAGTAGAGTTTAAGTAGAATTACAATGGGTAGAATAGCCATTGTATCCAAGAATAGAGAATCTATCAGTGGATTTTCTCAGTTAGTGTTACCTGGATTAGGCCAGTTAAGGTAGGTGGTACTCAGCAATGGACTCTAGATAGTGAGTTTGTTTTCCAAGAGTAGAAGAGAAGGTTGATTACTACGTTAGTATTGGTAATTCCAAATTCCTATGAGAGCTTTGAGGAAGTCAGATATACTTTGAAGATAGGACTAAGGTATGTTTGGATGCAATAGAGGTAGGTAGATGCCTACGCATCAAGGCAGTTAAGTCTGCAAGAGAAGGACTACCCTAGGTATAATTTGGAATTAACCATAGTGGTGATTACCTTATAGTTTTGGGACACCCCTTTTCTAAATGTACCCCGAAGAAGGAACGTCACACTATGATACTTCAAAACAAACATAGACTGAAATAAATTAAATTGCAAAAAATAGTAATTATTTTTAAACTCATAGTCCCGATTCTCTTTATGGTTATTTAAGTTCCTTTACAAATGTCACTATTTTTTTTTGAATTATTACATTACCGAGTAGAAACAAAAGTTGATTTAAAAAAATCCATTACGTATAGGAATAACAATTAAGACAGTATCTGTAAAATCGACATTAAGTAAACCATACACAATATATATATTCATATTTATATGCATAAGCCTGTTTAGTTACATTCCAAAATATACAAAAAAAAAAACAAAATATGTACCCACCCAAAGTTATATAAATATACCCCAGCATGTACAGTAAAACGTCAGGCTTCCTAAAAAGATAGACGGTTAGCCATCAGTAGCTACCAATAGTATCAGCTATTAAGACTGACGAGAAGGGACCGTAGCCAGGTCCTCCTCAGGGTCCTCTTCGTCCGCGGAAACATCCATCGGAGTGACAGAGCAACGGGCAGGAGCCCGAGCAGTGGACAAAAAGGAGTCATCACGTGGGGTATAGTACATATCAGCCCACATGTCCCTAACGGGCATGTAAAACTCCAGCCAAACAAAAGCATGAAAATCTACAACAGGGGCGTCATAACGACCCCAAGCCAGGGACACCGTCATCTCCCCATGGTACACGCAATGGTCCGTCTGCACATTAATGTGCCAATAGTCAGGGCCTCCGTGAAAGATGATCCGAGGGTAGCCCAAAAATCTGTAGGGGCATGACATCATCCTCAATCACTTCAATCGTAGTCTGCCCAAAAGCCTGGAAACTCAGGAGCTTCCTTGTCTTCCTCACGAACGTCTTCTCGGAAGTACACAATCCAACAGAATACAGAAATAGAGAAAATATAGAAAGAAGTGAGACACCCAGCTTTCAATACCAAAATGGCAGCAAGAAAATAATACGACGTTGGACGCCCGCATATGACACAGTTCATACATTTAATCACAACACTATTAAAATTAACAGTGAAGGCAGAGCGACAATAATTAATTGTAGTAATTGTAATAACAGGCAAACAGTAGTAATATTTCCAGCAGACAATAGTTCGGATAATCGGATAATTGTTACAATAATAGGAACAATTATATTTGCATTATAAATTTTCATGCTCAATGAATTATGTGACTCACAGTGCATAATGCAAAGGGTACCAAAAATCCTACTTCATGGAGCTAGACATAAACATTTTTCGGAATGAATGATCAAGGAGTTATGCCAGTATCTCATTAGCCTTAAAAACAGTGTTCTTCATCTCATAAAATAGTTGCACAAATGGCTTATACATGGCACCTCAACAGTTAATCACGATATAGGACAGCATCCCAGTCAGGATCATCGGTGTGTCGCATTGGTCTTTTCTACGGCCCCAGTGGAGCTACCATTGTCTATTGTGAGACACCCACACCCCGACGCCCCCAGGGTCAACAACATATGACACCTACGCTTAGTCTATTCGCATCCGCATATAAGTGTTATTCAAACTCCTAGGCATATATAGACTTTCTAACAATGTCTAACAGACAACACATATGCATGACGACACAATGTCCAATCATGTATGTTTATCAATAATACATTCATCATAAAATATGCCACCATGGCATATATATTCATTTTTAATATTAACATGTCATAATTTCATCAAGAACTTGGTCCTACATAGGAACTCACAGTTGCATCAAACAATTCTCAATATCAATACATATACATGTCCATCGTTCCACACATACCATAATTGCCATGTTATGGATCCAAAAGTTCCATTTTCAAAATCATTTCTCCATTATTGGTATGGATACATAATCCTACCACATCTAAGTGAAATAAAATCCTTGAATCTAGGGTTTAAGATTCATGTTTGAGTTACAAGGGACAAGGAACCATATTTTCATCATTTTCAGCTCAAAATCTCATTTTAGGGTCCTGGTAATCGATTACATATCTCTGGTAATCGAGATTCAATCACGATTTTGTAACACTAGAGGCTTGGTAATCGATTACACAGTTCTGGTAATTGATTACAAGCTAGACAGAATCTCCGTAATCGATTACAGACAGGATGTAATCGATTATGTGATTCCCAAAATCACAGTTTTGTAACTCCAAGGGCTTGATAATTGATTACCCAGTTCTGGTAATCGATTACAAGCTAGACAGAATCTCCGTAATCGATTACAGACAGGATGTAATCGATTACGTGATTCCTAGAATCACGGTTTTGTAACTCCAAGGATTTGGTAATCGATTACAAGCACTGTGTAATCGATTACCACGCATAAACTTGTAAAAAAATGATCTTTAAGCAGTCTAAACTCAAACCAAATCAATCCATAACATTTTCAACATCATATTAGCTCAAACATGCATCCAAAATCATATAAAGGAAATCAATGACTCATACAAATCAAACCAAATACACCAATGTGAAAAGAAGAAAGAAAAACACATAACAAAGAGGGAAATCCACACATGGATCCCTAAATCAACAACACCACACAAGACATCTCCTTACTACCAAGATTGGTTGAAAAGGATCATCTCCCTCTTACCTAAAGGAAGACAACACACAGATGCTAGTCCCTTCTTGTTCTTGATTTTCATTTTTACCTTCAAGAAAACACCAATGTGAGTGACTTCCACAATGTCCTCTCAAACCATGGAAAGATGAGTTCTTGGTCACATAGGTGACCAAGGAAAACAAAAATGAGGAAAAAATGGAAGAAAGGTGAAGACTTTACCTCAAAAGCTCCAAGCTTTAGCTTCAATGGTGGAAAATGGAAGAAGAAGAAGAAGAAAAACCAAAGGATGACCACTAAAGAAAATGGTCTTGGAATGATAGAGGAAAGTTGGGAATATGATTGATTTAGCAAACCATGGAGATTGTCTCCAATAGGTGGGTGTACGGTGGAGGAGGAAGAAGAAGAGAAGAAAAATAAGAAGAGAGAAAAATAGTGAAAAGTGTTATGTGTTTGAAATGAGGGAGTGATATAATAAAAGTGAGAAGACCACTTTTGACTCCCCAAGGAGTGTTCTGCCATGGAGAAGAGTGAGGAGGGAAGAGAGAGAAAATGAATTAGTTGGGAAATTTCTAGGAAGCTTCCCATTAGTGAGCTTAGATTAAATTAATCTTTCTTTTGAAAATAAAGCTAATGGATTTGTCACAAAGTAGATTTTGGATAATGTGATAAGGATTTTTAATGCATGTTATTATTTAGTAGATAATTGTTATAGTTGACCGAATTCAATATTAATTTATCTAACAGATAAAATTTACATAGCGTTTTGTTATTTGCCTGTTAAATTTTTTCGAAAAATGTGAAACCTCAGAAACCGTGTCCAACCTCGGGTTCAATAAGATCTCCCGTTGACGTTTCCACATATCAAGGTTCTCGGTAAAATATTTCATTTTCCCGGCTCCGCTCAAATTGCAAGCAAAATGACGAATAATATTAAAATATTCCACGTTCTCAGAAAAATTCTAGAAAAACACAAATATTATAAAACGAACATTTATAATAAAATAAATAAATTTTGGGGTGTTACAAAAGAGACTTTCTACTCATCAGTGCAGATCATCACCTGAAGAATCCTTTCTATCTCATTTAACCACCCTTCTGCTTTCACTGGGTCAAACTCACTAGTGAAAGGTGGAGGGTTCATCTGTCTGAACGCTGCCAAGTCCTGGAAGTTCTGATTCCTTCCGAATGTTTCTTGCTGCATAGGTTGTATAGGTTGATTAGCTTCCAACCTCTCTAACACCCTTGCCATCACATTAGTCATAGCCACAACTGCATCGGCCATGTTGGGATCTTCAGGAGCTGTGTTCCTTGATGCTCTAGTTCGCTTCTTTGGTGCCATAGCTTCCTGCACACACCGAAACAATTAATATTGAGTTGTAGTCTCAATATCATGTAACCATGCAATAGTAGCTAATAACCACCAACTTAAAGCAAAACATGCAATTCAAGCATCACATTAAACATATGAGACAAGAAATGCATGACACTTAGCGGAAAAACACTAAACATGTCTAAGCCTAGTCAGTCCATACCCCGGCTCAATAGGAGGAACTGCTCTGATACCATAATGTAACACCCTAATACTGGTAACCTAGTGTATCAAAATATACATGGATAAGCAGTATTAATTATGCTACTTCTAACTTAATATAATACTAATCCATATCTTTAAACAAATAATAATGGAGAGCCGTGCAGAAAATTAAAAGTTATACATATAACATTGCCATTAAAGGGCTCATTGTATACATAAACTTCATACGACTAAAAGTACGTAAATAAATACAAGCTTTAAACTAGAAAGCATAAAAACTATCTTTGTCTTCACATTTCTTCTTCTCACCTTTGGATGAACTTCCACCTGGATTTACATGGCAACAAACGGGGTGAAAAATCATATTTCTCAGTATAAGTATACCAAAAGTAGTAGTTTAAACATTCGCAATGAATAAATCGAATTGAACTAATACTTCCTGCATAAGAAATAATTACAACTCTCTCTTTATGTAATGTTCTTTAGCAAACTATACTTTTGTTTTGATAACCAAAACCATGATGATATCAAACAACTGCCGATACAATCATTTGAAATCATTGACCAGACAACTACCCATACAGCTATCACCGAAGGTAACAATGCAATAAGCAAACATACACAACAAAATTACAATTCCAATCCAAACAATATTAAATAATGCAATGATGAGATGATGTATCTTTATGTTTAAAAAAAAGTGTATGATAGTGTAGGTACAATGTCATGAATACTTAACTATTCCCTTAGATAGGGAGGGAATCTGGTACAATAACAAGTAACCTCCTATAACCTACCAAATAGGGAGGGAGTCTGATATCATACCATATAACCTTCTATAACCTACCATAAACTAGGAGGATATCGCCACCAAAATCTGAGTGGATGCCTTCACTATCTGCTCTCTAGGAATAGCAAGAATATGTGAGATGTGATGTGTGTGCTGTAACGCCCCTTTTTGGGAAGGAACGTCACATTGTCAAATAAAATAAAATGCAGAAATTAGATGATCAAACAATTAAGACCCGGTTCATTTACTCAAAGTTAACTCGTTTAATGCCGTAATGCATGAGAAAATAGCGGTATAATTTTTTTTTTCTTTTTTTTTGTAATAATACAGAAAGCAGAAGAAAGGTAAGAAATAAAATAATCAACAGACTTTCTACCTGAATAACGTGTATATATATATATATATCAACATTTAAACACAACTGTAATTTAGATACAAGCCTGAATACCTCCAGAAAGCAAAAACTATACCTACCCCAAGGAAATCATGCATATATAACCATCATGCATATACAAAATATACAGCCCACCAAAAAGTAGTACATCAGGCCCCCAAAAATAAAAACATTGGCAGCCATCAGTAGCCACCAGTAAGATCAATCCCTCAGATGAGGAGGAACCGTGTCAGGATCCTCCGCGAGATCTTCCTCTTCCGAGGAAACCTCCATTGGAACCACAGAAGCACGGGATGGAGCCCGAGCGGTGGAATCAAAGGAGTCCTCCCGTGGGGTGTAGTAACGGTCGCCCCACATCTCACGGATGGGCAAGTAAAACTCCAGTCGCAGGCTGATGTGGCAGGTGAGGACAGGTGCCTTATGACGTCTCCAGGCTAGGGCAATCGACACATCTCCCAAGTAGACGCAACGATCGAAATTCAAGTTAATGTGCCAACACTCTGGCCCTCCGAGGAAGGTCAGACGCACATCCCCAAGAAATTCGCACATACGTGCCGCCATCGTCTTCGTAGAAGCTAGTCTCGTTCGGGCTAGAAGCCGGGAAAATCGGGATCTTCCGCCTCCTTGCTGTCGTCTTCGATCAACACAGCATACACACATACAACATGTAATAGAGATACAAGAAAGAGGTAAGACATCCTACCATCATTACCAATTATAGCAGCTAGAAACAGTACGGCGCCACGCGCCCAGATAGCAATTCAGAATATCACATTCAATTAATGAGCAGAAATTCCAACAGCAAGCAAATAAACAAATCCAGGCAGATAGTCATCTCAGTAAAAGCCAAATAAGTCATAGATAGGAAATATGAACATTAACAATGACAATGTATATCATGACTCACATGCATGCTTTCCCAAATTCCTACTCCATGGAGCTAGACTCAAACGGTCGGAGAGAAAGATCAGGAGACATGTCTGTAACTCGGCTGTCGAGGCCAGTGCTATCAATAATTTTTCTCGTGCACAATCATGGCATTGTACAGACATTCTACACTAGATCACGATATAGGACAGTGTCAAGTCCGGATCGTCGGTGCGTTTGCATCGGTTTGCCCCACAGGCAAAGGAGCTACCAACTACCCATTGTGGAGGACCCGCAACCCGACGCCCCCAAGGTCATAACAAGACCCACACTAGTCTACTCGCACCCGCACTAAGGTGTGTTCAATCTCCTAGGCAACTTGGCCTTGCAACAGTCCACAAGGACATTCACAATGCATATGACACTATGCATGGACATGTATGATTCACAATTTCATACCATTAGATATCATGCCGCAATAGGCCAATATAAGCATCAACATATATTCCTTATCACACACACAACACAATTTCCATGACATGGATCCAAGAATTCCATTTTCAAAATCATTTCTTCTCTATCGGTATGAATACATATTCCTATCATGTTTAAGTAAGGTAAAATCCTTGAATTCAGGGTTTTTAGGCTATGTTTGAGTTACAAAGGACAAAGAACCATAATTCTAATCATTTCCAGCTCAAAATCTCGTTTTTGGGTCATGGTAATCGATTACATCACTCTGGTAATCGATTACCAGCGAAACAGAATCCCTGTAATCGATTACAATCTCATTGTAATCGATTACACGATTTCCAGAACTTCAATTCGTAACTTCAAGGACCTGGTAATCGATTACACAGTCGTGGTAATCGATTATCAATCGGACAGAACCTCCGTAATCTATTACCCACAAGTTGTAATCGATTACGTGATTCCCAGAAGCATCATTTCGGGACATCAGAGGCTTGGTAATCGATTACACCATTCTTGTAATCGATTACAAGCTAGACAGAATCTCTGTAATCGATTACACACAAGATGTAATCGATTACCAGATTTCCAGAATCACGATTTAGTACCCTTAAGAGCTTGGTAATCGATTACAAGCCCCGTGTAATCGATTACCACGCGTAAACTTGCAGAAAACAGAGTTCTCAGGTCCTTTAACTCAAACCAAACCAATCATTATCATATTTAATCAACAAGATACTCAAATACAACTTCAAATCATGCAAGAGACATCAATAAATCATACAAACCCAACAAAATACATTATCATCAAGAACAACATAAAATGAGAGAACTTTATACATAGATTCAAAAATCAACAACAATACACATACAAGGTTCCTAGGTGCTAAGTGAGGTTGAGGAGGAGTGTCTTCCTCTTACCTAAGTGAAGAAAACAAAAGAAGAACACCAAGAACTTCCTTTGAATTTTCGGATTTGAGCTCCAAGAATCCTAAAAATGGTGACTTTGTTAGAATAGCATAATGGCTTGGAAAATAAGCCATGGATGGCCAAAATGAAGACCATGACCACGAAAATGGAGGAGAAAGAAGAGAAGTCTTGAATCTTACCCAAAAAGCTCAAAGCTTGGAGCTTGAATAAAATGTGAAAACGGTGGAATCTCAAGATGCTCCAAACAAGAAGGATGTCTAGGAGAGGAAGAGGGTTAAGAGAGTGTGGTTGTAAGAAAATTTGTGATGAATGAGGGGGAAGAAGAGAGCTTGGCCATAGCAATGGTAGAGAGAAGGGAGAGAAAATGTTGAAGAAGGAAGAAGAAGAAATGGTAGTGAGAGAAAGTGTTTTGATAATTAATGAATTTGTGTGATAAAAATGAAATAAGGAAAAGCAATATTTCCTTGCTTTGGGCTACCATGCAGCCGTGCATGAAGGAGAGAGAGGAGGGAAATGGGCTGCTTTGCATGGGGAAGGAGGAAGAGGAAATTTCCAAGAAGCTTCCTCCAAGCTTCCATGAGAAGCTTCGCACGTTTCTCGATAAAATGAAAGTAAAGTTGTTTCCTAATCGGATACACTAACACAGATGAATATTTACACTGTCAGTATTATTTTTCCTCCAGTGTAGAAGAGTTACTGATGATGAAAATAATATTTCATTATTCATCAGATGATTTTTACAACACCGCAATTTCATTCATCGGGTAAAACCTCGTAAAACGTAAACTTCGTAAATTGTGCCCGGCCTCGGGTTTAGTAAGATCCCCCATCGACAAGTCTACAATTTAGAGTTTACCAGCCACAGAGAAGACATCGCATCTTCCCGAGTCTACACAGTACACACGCAAAACGAGGAATATATTAAAATATTCATCGTTTCCGAAAAATTCCGAAAGAATTCACATAAATCACAAATATTAGAAAATGACTATTGGTAGTGAAATAATTAACTTCCAGAGCGTTACACTGACCTCAGCAATTCTCAGCTCAGTGTGTACGCAAAACGAAGAATATATTAAAATATTTATTATTTCTGAAAAATTCTAGAAAAATTCTCAAAAATCTAAAATATTATAAAATGATCATTTATACTTAAACAGATATTTTTCGGGATGTTACATGTGCAAATGCAGAGTTATGTCCTAACTCTAACATAACCACCACATGACTTTATACTAAGTCTATCTTTACATTACTAACTCTACCTCTTTTCTATGAGAGCACTTCATGCACTACGAAATTGAACCAATGCCAACTAGACTTAGTACACTGTTATCTTTGCATTACTAACTCTCTTTCACTCTTTGAGAGCTTTTCGCGCACTATGGCATTCAGCCTTGCTAGCTAGGGTCTATGGCACTTTATTTTTGGCAACTCGGCACCTTGGCCTTAACTCTTGCTAATTAGGCACTATGGCACTCTACTATTGCCATCTTACTTCTTAAATCTCTTATCACCTCTCTTGTGACATCTGTGCAACTTTAAGTTGCTTAAGAACAACCCTTGATCTATGGCAATCTATGTCTAATGGATGCACAACTTTACTCTTATCTTTCCTTGTATGCCTCTAGTTTTTTCTATTTAAGAAATACCCTCTCTAGTGCCTCAACACATTCTACTAGGCATAGCCAAAGGATTCTATTAACTAAAAGACTTAAAGTATTCACGTTGCGGCACCCAACTCTCGGGTGCAACTTTTGGGTAGAAAACTGCCCCATGACGCGGCAATGCCATGATCCACACCGCGGCATGCTCACACCTCAGGCCACGTGTCACACCCTAATAGGGATGCCATATTTTCGAACAATAATAATAACCTCTACCCAAGTTATAAATTATTACGTAATATATAATAATATAGGTTGTAAAAATATTTTTTTTTAACATTATATTGTAAAATAAAATAAACAGAACATAAAATAAAACAAACTATTACATACACACCATAATTATACATATGATTTTGTTTTTAATAGGTACAAATAATTTACATATTACAAACTCGTTAATTAAAAATAGTAAACTGTCTGGTTTAAAGCAAATCATAAACTAGCCCAAGCATAACACTAAAAGTTCTGATCCTCCGAAGAATCCTCCTCAGGAAGATTATCGGAAGACAGAAATACTCTGATAACACCATACCACGCTGAAATCAATCCATATGATATGGATGATCTCGAGGTTCACCTTCCTCGAACTGGTCACTCGGTTGCTGCTCCTCGTTGTATTGACAATCCAACAGTTGCTCCTCTTCTACTTCCTCAACGACTTTACGGAACATAAATAATAATACAGAAAATATATATAAAGAGGTGAGACAATCTACATCATTACCAGCATAGCAGTAAGAAAACGACAATACAAACAAATATAACAGTTAATATAACAATTCATATTATCACACATGCAAAATATCCAATTATAACTATTCTTATTATCACACATGCAAAATATCATAAATCAAATTATAACTATTCACACAGTAATGCAGATTAAATATGCCATGTGCTCAGACTCGTTCCTACTCCATGGAGCTAAACACAAACATCAGAGAGAATGATCCGGTAGACATGTCCGCACAGCAGGCTGCCTCAACCAGCTATTACACAGTCAAATACGTCGTGTAAATAGTACACAGTCAAATACGTCGTGTGAATGGCACACAGTCAAATACATCGTGTGAATAGTACACAGTCAAATACGTCGTGTACGTCCAGGCATAGTATCAGACAGTCCCCAATAGATCCTGATTAAGAATAGTATTTGTCGAGATCGCTAGTGTGTGTTTTTCAGTTACCACGACCCAGAGGAGCTACCAACTGTCCACATGTGGAATATACTGCACACTAACGCCTCCAAGTTCTCCACATGAACACACTACGCCTATCACACCCGCAACACGGTGTAATTCGTCTCGTCAGTCAATTGTCAATTTCAACCAAATTGACATACCACTCTATGTATGTAATGATCCATAATTACAAAAATACCCTCAGTATTGTTACCCAAGTGGCTTCAGTACTCAAGAGGGGGGGTGAATTGAGTAATTAGAAATTTTTCTTGAGAAAAGCGCAAACAAATAAACTATGCTGAATTTAAATAATAAAAGGCGTGAATGAGATGAAGATAAGAAGAACAATTAATAATTAAATTGCAAGAATAAATAAAGTGCATAAAGATAAAAGATTAAGGGTAGAAAAGCAGGCACGATATTTATCCTGGTTCGACCACCAACCACTTGTGGCCTACGTCCAGTCCCCGAAACACAGTTCGAGATTTTTTACTATTCAACACAAGCTTAACAACAGGTGCTTGCAACCTTTACACAACAGGGATACCTCACCCTATTTACTAGAGAGGATACCTCACCCCTTTGAAGGATACCTCACCTTCTTTACACCAAGGGATACCTCACTCTTTTACTAGAGGATACCTCACCCTCATAAATTCACTAAGGGAACCTCACCCTTTTACGAAGCGAGAGAATAGATGAAAAATAAACTCTCACTTAGAGCGAGATATTACAACTTGAAGTGCTAATGAGCTCTCTAAAGGATATCTCAAGGTTTTGGCAAAGAGAGCACAGAAAGGAGAGAAAATAATGTAAAATTCGTTTTCAGCCAAGCAAAAAATAATTCAAGTGGTTGGGGGTTTCGAGAAGAGACCCAAGGTCTGTATTTATAGAGCAAAGAAAGCAACTAGCCGTTGGGTGCCAATTAAGAAGCCATTAAAAGCAAATATGGCCGTTGCTGCCATTTTTGAACGTTTCGTGAAAACCATTTCTGGAGAACGGTATTCGAATACCTTATGAGGTATTCGAATGCCTCTTGCCAAAACTCTTTTAAAAAACTGATTAAGGTTGGGTTATTCGAATACCAGTTAAGGGTATTCGAATGCCTCATTTAAAAAGGTTCATTCTGAAACTAGGGTATTTGAATACCATATGGGGTATTCAATGCCTCTGTTTTTAACAAGAGAAATATCGGTTTGAAATAGGTTATTCGAATACCATAGATGGGTATTCGAATACCACTTTGAAAAAACAAAACGTTCAAACTTGAAAAACACTCTATTCGAATACCTAACGGGGTATTCGAATACCTCTGATTATAAAACCAGTTTTAAATGCTTTCAAATGACCAGAAAATGGTTGTTTAATTTTAGAAAAACAATTTTGAAAACATTTCTTTACAATGCCAATTAATGAGATATCCAATGAGGCTTTTACAAGGATCCTAAGTCCTAAAGCTTATTCTTGAAGATCTTGGACTTGGTCTTCTCATCATCTTCATGTTTGTCTTCACGTTTGTCTTCACGTTTGTTATCATCAAAACTATTGCTCATGATAGCTAGCCAATTACAAGTATCACCATGAATCATAACTACATAAATATCCTCATTGTCACCATAATTATAAAAATACCCTTAGTATTAATAATTCCAAAAATAGTATGTCTCCATTGGACAGAACTATTTCCCAACATGTCCGGTTTCACCACTTTGGCCTGACAGTAAAAACTTACTGTTTCCATAAGTCGCGTAAATATTTTTCAACGTTTTCTCAATCGCGTAACATTTTTAAATCATTTTCTCAATAGCATAGTTTAAAAATCATCATTTTAAATACACGTAAGCTATTTCTACTATTTTTCACTGTATAAAATATTTCTTCATGCTCCAAATTAAATTTTTAAACTTTCCAAAACTAAAAATATTATTTAGACATTATTTTCCATTTTTCTTTACAAAAATTACTCTAAGTAATAATTTCTGACGTTTTTCTCAAAAATTCGATTTTAATAAATTCTTCTACAGTTAATTTTATTCTTTAACTACGTAAAATATTTTCTTGCTTTCTAAATATCATTTTGAAACGTTCTTCATTACTTACTAATTTTTAATCAATTTTGACAGCATTTAGTTTAGAAAATCCACTAAATGATATTTTCTACGTTTTTCTTTAAAAAAATTCCTTTATTTAATTATAACCATAAAATACACTTTAAAAATTGCTAACATACTTTAAAACTCAAAGGTAAGTATTTTCAAGTGTCAAAAATTTATTTCTTTTATACACTAGACTTCTAATAAAATTTTGTTTACTTATTTGGTTCTTGAAAATCCATTGTAAATAAATTCTTTTTAGGTCAATAAAACTAGTTTACACTTAGAAAATAAATTTTGGATCAATTAAACATTAAAATCTATTTTGGCCGAAAATCACCATTTTTATACAAACCATGTTTAAAATTATTTTTCATCCATTAAATCATTGAAAAATCCTTTAACTTAATTAGATCAACTAAGTTATCCTTTTAGAAAATGGTTGAGAACATATTGGTTCTCTTTTCATAGTAAAAACCATAAGCTCTTCATCTTGTGTTCTTTGGAACACTTTTGCAATCTCAACATATTTGCACATCCAACAATAATTATCATAGATCCATGAACATATACATATATTTATGAACACATACTATATATTAAAGTAATAATAAAACACATACCAAATATCAAAGCTATAAACATGCTTGCATGCATAATAAATCACAAATAGAAAAGACAATAAACATGCACACAAAATTAATCACAACTAGAAAAGACAATAAACATGCACACAAAATTAATCACACAACAAACAACCAAGTGAATGAATCCTTATGGATTCTTCACCACAATTACATCCATTTTCTCACCACCACACATGGTTGATGAGATTAAATCTCCCTCTTACCTATAAGGAAGGCAAGATCTCCTTGGACTCCTCCTTAGAAAATTTGTGTAGCTTCAACAAAAATCCTAACAACCTTAAACAAATTATAAAGTCATAAACTATGGATGAAAAAGATAAACCATGGATCAATCATGGCTTAGAACATCAAAAATCAAATTAGAAACAAGAAACAAGAATTTTCACCTTATAGGAAAGAAACTTCAAAGTGATTTTCCAAGCTCCAAATGGATGATTTAGCAAAAACTCACAACTAGAGATGTTCTTAGAATATGGTTTAGATTTAGGAAATGAAGTTGGATGAAATTTTTGATGGATGGAAGCAGGTTTGATGGTGTTGGCCGAATGGTGTGGGAAATGAGGACTTAGAAGTTTTCTTTGTGTCTTGAAACAAAGAGAAATGAGAGAATAGATTAGAATGATTGAAATGAAGATAATGAAGTGAATTTAGTCTTCCTCCATTATGCATGACCGTAGGACACTCAATAAGAGAGCTAGCCATCTTTTTGACAAATTTGGCTTAATAATAGCCTTATTCTATCATGCATGGCCATAGGACACTCATAATGGAGCTTTGTCTCCTTTGTTGACCAATTAAATGCATAATGCATGCATAGATCCAAAAATAGCTATAGGAATTCTAATCAAAATTTGATTAACTTTAAATAACTTATTTATGCTTAAGTCCTCCTAATTAGGTTTAATTAAAAGTTAGTTAGATTCCTTTGTATTTTAGTTAATCATTAGTTTACTTAGAATCCTTAATCTTCTACTTAATTATACTAATACATTTGTCTAACTAAAATTTGATAAAAACTAATTAGGTTTTACTCCATTTAATTATCACTTAAACCCCTTTAGATTAACTTAATTAGATTTTAAATTAACTAATCTATTAAATTAAGTTTTAAATTAACTAATCTACTAAATCTAACCATTTTTATGGATTTTAAACCTTTTGGTCTAAAATTTTACAAGCCTTTTACGTTGGTAAATTTTTCCTAAAAGTGGGGCCCACAAACCCAAACGTGAGTCCCACAAAGCAAATGTGGGTCCCACAAGGCAAACGTGGGTCCCACAGATTTTTCTGCATAATAAATATTTTTATTAAACAGAAAAATCCTAAAAATTAAAAGATTGATATATGTATTATTCGGATTGGGTTTAGTGAGATCGCCCAGCTCCAAATAATCAAACAAGATTTTTCCCAGCCCGAAAATTATTATTTTCTTGACTCAGAGCAAATCACACGAAACAATCAAATACAGTTACGAAATAGTCAAATTAATTTTTATAACACACAGAAATCCGAAAACAGTACAATAAGGGCAAAAATGTAATTAACCAAAAATTGGGGTGTTACAACTCTCCCCAACTAACAGAAATTTCGTCCCCGAAATTTATCGTACCTTAGAAAAGATGTGGGTACTGCTCCCTCATTTTGTCTTCTAGCTCCCAAGTAGTATCTCCCGTTACCTCATTCCATATTACCTTTACCAAAACAATCATCTTCCCTCGAAGCTGCTTCACTCTCCTGTCCTCAATCTTAACAGGAAGTGTCTCATACGTCAAATTATCTTTCAATTGTACTTCATCAGGTTGAATGACATGTGTTGGATCAGGAATATATTTCCTCAGTTGAGACACATGGAATACATTATGAAGATTGGATAGAAAAGGTGGTAAAGCTATCTGGTAGGCTACAGGACCTATTCGACGAATGATTTGATAAGGTCCAATGAATTTAGGAGTGAGTTTTCTAGATTTGATAACATTTCCGACACTAGTCGTAGGTGTTACTCGCAAAAACACATGCTCACCTTCTTCGAATTCAAGAGGTCTCCTGCGCTTGTCAGCATAGCTTTTCTGTCGGCTCTGAGTCGTTCTCATTTTCTCCTGAATCATCTTCACCTTCTCCGTAGTTTGTTGCACAAGATCAGGTCCAATGGTCATACTTTCCCCATCTTGATACCAACACAAAGGTGTTCGACATGGTCGCCCATAAAGTGCTTCATAGGGTGCCATTCCTATACTTGAGTGAAAACTATTATTATTGGTGAATTCTATCAAAGACAGAAATTCATCCCAACTCCCTTGTTGTTCCAACACATAAGCACACAATAGATCTTCCAGTGATTGAATAGTCCTCTCCATTTGACCATCAGTCTGCGGATGATAAGCAGAACTCAGACGTAACTTAGTCCCCATGGCTTCTTGTAAGCTTCGCCAGAACCTTGACGTAAACCTCGGGTCTCTATCGGAAACTATACTTGAGGGTACACCGTGAAGTCTAACAATTTCACTAATGTACACCTGGGTTAATCGTTCCAACGAATACTTGATATTGATCGACAAGAAGTGCGCTGACTTCGTAAGCCTATCAATTATAACCCATATAGAATCCTGACCCTTCTTCGTTCTTGGCAATCCGGTAACAAAATCCATCGAGATACTATCCCATTTCCACTCAGGAATAGTTAAAGGTTGTAACATACCGGCTGGTCTTTGATGTTCCACTTTTGCTTTTTGACAAACCAGACAAGACGCCACACGTTCCGCAACATCTCTCTTCATTCTTGGCCACCAAAACATCCACTTTAAATCTTGATACATTTTTATCATCCCCGGATGCATACTCAACCTACTAGCATGAGCTTCGCCCAGAATTGCTTGTTTAAGATCGGGATCATCAGGTATACAAATCCTTCCTTTAAACCTTAAGACTCCATCAGCTCTTTCCTCAACCGTTGCCTTATGACCTTGCTTCAAAAATTCTTTCTCATTCAGCAAATATGGATCCTTATCCTGTTTTTCCTTGATTTCCTCTAGCAAGTCATTCAGAACAGTAACTCTACTTAGACGAATTCTTCCTAGTGTCAATTCCACTGACAACCGTAAATCTCTAAACTGATTAATCAATTCTTCCTCCTTTATCATCATAGTAGAAACACTGGTCACTTTCCTACTTAAGGCATCCGCTACCATATTTGCTTTTCCCGGATGGTATTGGAGTTGAAAATCATAGTTCTTCAAGAACTCTAACCATCGCCTCTGCATCATGTTCAATTCCTTTTGATTGAACATGTATTTTAAACTTTTGTGGTCACTGAAGACATTGAACACAGCTCCATACAGAAAATGTCTCCACACTTTCAACGCAAAAACTACTGCAGCGAGCTCCAGATCGTGCGTTGGATAGTTCCTCTCATGAACCTTCAACTGTCTTGAAGCATAGGCTACCACATTTCTGTTTTGCATTAACACGCATCCTAACCCTTGATAAGAAGCGTCACAATACACCTCAAAAGCCTCGTTAGGATCTGGCAAAATCAGCACTGGTGCGGTCGTTAATCTCTTCTTCAACTCTTGAAAACTTGCCTCACATTCTTTCGTCCAATCAAAAGCTTGACTCTTCCTTGTGAGTTGCGTAAGAGGTCCAGCTATCTTAGAAAAACCTTCAATGAACCTCCGATAATATCCGCCCAATCCAACAAAACTCCGGATCTCGGTTACCGTCTTCGGCCTCTCCCATTGCAAAATAGTTTCTATTTTCGATGGGTCCACCGCAATACCTTCCTTGGAAATTATGTGACCCAGAAATTGAACTTCTTCTAACCAAAACTCACACTTTGCCAATTTTGCATACAGCTTCTTGTCCTGCAAAATTTGGAGAACTATACTGAGGTGTTCAGCATGCTCTTCCTTATTTTGGGAATAAATCAGAATGTCATCGATAAAAACAATGACAAATCTGTCTAGGTATGGACGAAAAATCCTATTCATATAGTCCATGAATATTGCAAGAGCATTCATCACTCCGAACGACATCACCTGATACTCATAATGCCCGTAACGAGTTCGAAAAGCGGTCTTAGGTATATCCTCTACCTTGACACGAATCTGATGATAACCTGATCGCAGATCTATTTTAGAGAAAATAGCTGCTCCTTTCAGCTGGTCCATCAAATCATCGATCCTTGGAAGTGGATATTTGTTCTTTATTGTGACCTTGTTCAGCTGACGATAGTCTACGCAAAGACGAGAAGTTCCATCCTTCTTCTTGACTAGTAGTACTGGCGCTCCCCACGGTGAAACACTCGGTCGCACAAACTGCTTTTCCAACAATTCCTCCAATTGCTTTCTCAACTCCACCAATTCTGATGGCGACATCCTATATGGTGTAATCGAAATAGGACCTGCTCCTGGTACCAAATCAATAGCAAACTCGATTTCTCTTTCCGGTGGTAAGCCAGGTACATCATCAGGAAAAACTTCCGAAAATTCATTCACGATTGGAATAGCATTCACATCTTTTTCACTCTTGACTTCCAAAGAAGACAGCAACATGTATCCTTGAGCTCCGTCCCTCAACAAAGATTTGACTTTGACGGCAGTTAAAAATCCAGAATCCTCATCCTTAGGAAAAACTAAGGTTTTATTGGCACAATCTAATAGGATATGGTTAGAAGATAACCAATCCATTCCTAATATTATATCTATTTCAACAAGAGGTAAGCAAATTAAATTGACCGAAAAGACTCGATCATTTATGGTAATAGGACAGTTCAAACATACTTTAGATGTAACAACAGGCTTGGCAGTTGGTGTAGAAACAATCAATTGAAAACTCAAAGAAGACACAGGCAATTTCAACCGATCCACACAGTCATACGCAATAAATGAATGCGTCGCACCTGAATCATATAGTACAGTCAAAAGATTACCTGCTACGACACCTTCCCCCTGAATAAGATCTTCAGACTGAGAAGCCTCAGCCCCGCTCATCGTGTAGACTCGCCCTCCATATCGCGGCTGAGTAGCACGAACATTGCTCACAACTGGCTTCTTTTCTGACTGGTTACATTCTCTAGAAACATGCCCAGGCCTTCCACACTTGAAACAAATTGGCCCTTTGATTGAACAGTCTCTAGATATGTGGCCACTCTTTCCACATTTAGAACATCTTGGCGTAAACGCCACATTTGTACCAGCTTTGTTGCCACTAGAACTTCCCCCGTTAGATGGATGTTGAGGCTGACTCCCTGGTGGTCTCGAATACGACTTGCGTTGAAATCGGTTGTTATTGTTGTTGTTGTTGCCTCCTCTTTGGAACCTAGTCGGTCCAAAGTTGCGATTTCTTGGATCACGTGATGGCTCCAACTCCTCGAGTCGTACACATGTGTCCACCAAAGCATGAAATTGGTTCATCCTTAAGGGTAGCACTCCTCGCTTCAACTCTACCCTCAGCCCTTCCTCAAACTTACGGCATTTCTACGTATCTTTCTGTCGAGTTTGAGCATAGTCTGAGAACTGAGACAAGCTCTCAAATTTTGAAGCATATTCATTGACAGTCATGTTACCCTGACGTAAACCAAGAAATTCCATCTCCTTAGCATGTTGAGCACTAGCAGGAAAGTACCTTTCCAGAAATACCTCACAGAATACCTCCCAGGTAATTTCAGTTCCCTCAGCTTGTAGTAAGCGTCGGGTTCCTCTCCACCAGTTCTCACCATCCCCTCTCAGCATAAATGTAGCATACGTCACCTTTCGATTATTGGCGCACCCCATTCCTTCAAATATCTTTTCGAGATCTTGGATCCAAAGACTCGCCTTCTCTGGATTAAATTCACCTCTGAACTGCGGCGGGTTATTGCGCCTAAACTCAGACAAGTTTAGAGCATCAGCAGTCACATCTTGCTATTGAGCTGCTCGTTCATTTTGTTGCGTAATCACCTCTGCCATATGCTGCATAGCCTCAGCAGCTGCAATCATTGGGTCAACATTACGGTTCATGTTTGCACGCGTTCCTCTTCCGCCAGACATCTTTTTCTTCAATCAAACAAGACAAAACAAAGTCAGATGTATCCTTTCGGACACCAATCACAGAGAATCACACAACACAAGCAAAAACAGACCCAACCACAACCCCAAAAGACTCTAACTTGGGCTCTGATACCAACTAAAATGTCATACCCTAATAGGGATGTCACATTTACGAACAATAATAATAACCTCTACCCAAGTTATAAATTATTACGTAATATATAATAATATAGGTTGTAAAATTTTTTTTTAACATTATATTGTAAAATAAAATAAACAGAACATAAAATAAAACAAACTATTACATACACACCATAATTATACATATGATTTTGTTTTTAATAGGTACAAATAATTTACATATTACAAACTCGTTAATTAAAAATAGTAAATTGTCTGGTTTAAAGCAAACCATAAACTAGCCCAAGCGTAACACTAAAAGTTCTGATCCTCCGAAGAATCCTCCTCAGGAAGATTATCGGAAGACAGAAATACTCTGATAACACCATACCACGCTGAAATCAATCCATATGATATGGATGATCTCGAGGTTCACCTTCCTCGAACTGGTCACTCGGTTGCTGCTCCTCGTTGTATTGACAATCCAACAATTGCTCCTCTTCTACTTCCTCAACGACTTTACGGAACATAAATAATAATATAGAAAATATATATAAAGAGGTGAGACAATCTACATCATTACCAGCATAGCAGTAAGAAAACGACAATACAAACAAATATAACAATTAATATAATAATTCATATTATCACACATGCAAAATATCCAATTATAACTATTCACATTATCACACATGCAAAATATCATAAATCAAATTATAACTATTCACACAGTAATGCAGATTAAATATGCCATGTACTCAGACTCGTTCCTACTCCATGGAGCTAAACACAAACATCAGAGAGAATGATCCGGTAGACATGTCCGCACATCAAGCTGCCTCGACCAGCTATTACACAGTCAAATACGTCGTGTAAATAGTACACAGTCAAATATGTCGTGTGAATGGCACACAGTCAAATACGTCGTGTGAATAGTACACAGTCAAATACGTCGTGTACGTCCAGGCATAGTACCAGACAGTCCCCAATAGATCCTGATTAAGAATAGTATTTGTCGAGATCGCTAGTGTGTGTTTTTCAGTTACCACGGCCCAGAGGAGCTACCAACTGTCCACATGTGGAATCTACTGCACACTAACGCCTCCAAGTTCTCCACATGAACACACTACGCCTATCACACCCGCAACACGGTGTAATTCATCTCATCAATCAATTGTCAATTTCAACCAAATTGACATACCACTCTATGTATGTAATGATCCATAATTACAAAAATACCCTCAGTATCACCATGAATCATAATTACATAAATATCCTCATTGTCACCATAATTACAAAAATACCCTTAGTATTAATAATTCCAAAAATAGTATGTCTCCATTTGACAGAACTATTTCCCAACATGTCCGGTTTCACCACTTTGGCCCGACAGTAAAAACTTACTGTTTCCATAAGTCGCGTAAATATTTTTCAACGTTTTCTCAATCGCGTAACATTTTTAAATCATTTTCTCAATAGCATAGTTTAAAAATCATCATTTTAAATACACGTAAGCTATTTCTACTATTTTTCACTGTATAAAATATTTCTTCATGCTCCAAATTAAATTTTTAAACTTTCCAAAACTAAAAATATTATTTAGACATTATTTTCCATTTTTCTTTACAAAAATTACTCTAAGTAATAATTTCGACATTTTTCTCAAAAATTCGATTTTAATAAATTCTTCTACGATTAATTTTATTCTTTAACTATGTAAAATATTTTCTTGCTTTCTAAATATCATTTTGAAACGTTCTTCATTACTTACTCATTTTTAATCAATTTTGACAGCATTTAGTTTAGAAAATCCACTAAATGATATTTTCTATGTTTTCTTTAAAAAATTCCTTTATTTAATTATAACCATAAAATACACTTTAAAAATTGCTAACATACTTTAAAACTCAAAGGTAAGTATTTTCAAGTGTCAAAAATTTATTTCTTTTATACACTAGACTTCTAATAAAATTTTGTTTACTTATTTGGTTCTTGAAAATCCATTATAAATAAATTCTTTTTAGGTCAATAAAACTAGTTTACACTTAGAAAATAAATTTTGGATCAATTAAACATTAAAATCTATTTTGGCCGAAAATCACCATTTTTATACAAACCATGTTTAAAATTATTTTTCATCCATTAAATCATTGAAAAATCCTTTAACTTAATTAGATCAACTAAGTTATCCTTTTAGAAAATGGTTGAGAACATATTGGTTCTCTTTTCATAGTAAAAACCATAAGCTCTTCATCTTGTGTTCTTTGGAACACTTTTGCAATCTCAACATATTTGCAATCCAACAATAATTATCATAGATCCATGAACATATACATATATTTATGAACACATACTATATATTAAAGTAATAATAAAACACATACCAAATATCAAAGCTATAAACATGCTTGCATGCATAATAAATCACAAATAGAAAAGACAATAAACATGCACACAAAATTAATCACAACTAGAAAAGACAATAAACATGCACACAAAATTAATCACACAACAAACAACCAAGTGAATGAATCCTTATGGATTCTTCACCACAATTACATCCATTTTCTCACCACCACACATGGTTGATGAGATTAAATCTCCCTCTTACCTATAAGGAAGGCAAGATCTCCTTGGACTCCTCCTTAGAAAATTTGTGTAGCTTCAACAAAAATCCTAACAACCTTAAACAAATTATAAAGTCATAAACTATGGATGAAAAAGATAAACCATGGATCAATCATGGTTTAGAACATCAAAAATCAAATTAGAAACAAGAAACAAGAATTTTCACCTTATAGGAAAGAAACTTCAAAGTGATTTTCCAAGCTCCAAATGGATGATTTAGCAAAAACTCACAACTAGAGATGTTCTTAGAATATGGTTTAGATTTAGGAAATGAAGTTGGATGAAATTTTTGATGGATGGAAGTAGGTTTGATGGTGTTGGCCGAATGGTGTGGGAAATGAGGACTTAGAAGTTTTCTTTGTTTCTTGAAACAAAGAGAAATGAGAGAATAGATTAGAATGATTGAAATGAAGATAATGAAGTGAATTTAGTCTTCCTCCATTATGCATGACCGTAGGACACTCAATAAGAGAGCTAGCCATCTTTTTGACAAATTTGGCTTAATAATAGCCTTATTCTATCATGCATGGCCATTGGACACTCATAATGGAGCTTTGTCTCCTTTGTTGACCAATTAAATGCATAATGCATGCATAGATCCAAAAATAGCTATAGGAATTCTAATCAAAATTTGATTAATTTTAAATAACTTATTTATGCTTAAGTCCTCCTAATTAGGTTTAATTAAAAGTTAGTTAGATTTCTTTGTATTTTAGTTAATCATTAGTTTACTTAGAATCCTTAATCTTCTACTTAATTATACTAATACATTTGTCTAACTAAAATTTGATAAAAACTAATTAGGTTTTACTCCATTTAATTATCACTTAAACCCCTTTAGATTAACTTAATTAGATTTTAAATTAACTAATCTATTAAATTAAGTTTTAAATTAACTAATCTACTAAATCTAACCATTTTTATGAATTTTTAACCTTTTGGTCTAGAATTTTACAAGCCTTTTACGTTGGTAAATTTTTCCTAAAAGTGGGGCCCACAAACCCAAACGTGGGTCCCACAAAGCAAATGTGGGTCCCACAAGCCAAACGTGGGTCCCACAAATTTTTTTGCATGATAAATATTTTTATTATACAGAAAAATCCTAAAAATTAAAAGATTGATATATGTATTATTCGGATTGGGTTTAGTAAGATCGCCCAGCTCCAAATAATCAAACAAGATTTTCTCCGGCCCGAAAATTATTATTTTCTTGACTCGGAGCAAATCACACGAAACAATTAAATACAGTTACGAAACAGTTAAATTAATTTTATAACACACAGAAATTAGAAAACAATACAATAAGGGCAAAAATATAATTAACCAAAAATTGGGGTGTTACACCACGCCTCGGGCCACGCTGTGGCGTGACATGCAGAACTCAGATTCTGCAGTATTCTGTGAAACCGTGGTACTAGTCCATTGATTCTTTTCTTGGATTTTGGCTATTTCAATCCAATTTCTAAGTGATTCTAAGTCCCTAATCAGTCCTTTAACACAGGAAACTTCAATCACCAACTAAAACCTCTTAATTTGAATTATGGATAAACATCATATACCTTGACCTAAACCCCTCTTTTAAGCATCAAAGGTCTAAAATGGATAGCTTTAGTTTCTAATCCAAACTCTTTGCATGAACAAATCATAACCCTCTCTTATAACTCATCCAAGCAAGGAAATTACTTACAATATCTCTAGAACTCAAAATGACATATTAAACCCTAAAAGGCCTAACATGGAAAGATGAGGAAAAAGATGAAGTTGAACTCAAAAACCCCTACCTCTTGAAGACAAGATGATCTTGGAGCCTTGAACTTACTCTTGGATCTTTCTCTTTGTTTTGATTCTTGGTTCCCTAGCCTTTTCTTCATTTTCTCCTTTCTTTTTCCTTAGTTTCTCCCTTCTCCTTTCTCTCCTCTGTTTTCTGCTTCAACCGTGGAATGAAGAAGAAAAAACTCATTTTGGGTTCTTATAATCCAACCACTAATTTGGTACTGATATTCCCTATCTGCTATGTGTAACACCCCAACTTTTGAGTTAAGTACAATATTATCCTAATTGTACTGTTTTATGTTTTCTGTGTGTTATAAAATGAATTTGACTATTTCATGATTGTATTTGATTGTTGTGTGTGATTTGCTCCGAGTTAAGAAAATAATAATTTTCTGTCCAGAAAAATCTTATTTTAATTATTCGGAGCTGAGGGATCTCACAAAACCTAATTCTAAATGATATTGTATTAATCTTTTAATTTTTAGGATTTAACTGTGTAATAAAAATATTTTATATTATTATAATATTATTTTGTTGTACAGTACCTACTGTCTCAAAAATAATAGAAATTTGCTCCAAAATAGACCATGGACCCAGAAAAGTCTGTGGGACCCACGTTTAGAGAACCAGTCAACGTTTCTGACTAGATTAATTCCTAAGCCAATGAGAGCTAGTCAACAATAGTGGCTTGAAAGTTTTAAACCAATAGGAAGCAAGTCCACAAAAGTGGTTGGACTTATTAGTTTATGACTAGAAAGCTTAATCAAGTTAGCTTAAACCTAACTAAGCTAGTATAGGAAGCTTGTTTAGTAACTAAATGAAGGAAACCTAGTTAGCTATCTATTTAAGTTCTAATTAGAGAAGGTTCTAGAGAAATCTAGGTGATGGTTAGTCATCCTAGCTAACTAAATGGCTAACTAAGTAACTAAGAAGCCTAACTAAATTTACCTAAACCTAACTAGGAAACCAAATGAATCAAAAACCTAGTTTGCTATTACTAAGGGCCATTCGGCCAAGAACTTTCAAGAAGGCCTAGTCACTTGGTGACTTGGTTTTTCTACACCAATGAGAAACAAGCTTGGAGACAAAGCCTTGAATATCATCCATTGATCAAATCTAAGGTTGTTAGGAGTTAGGAGAAGTCAAGCAAAGTGGCCACCTTCTTTGTGAAGCTCCATGGCCAAGTAGAGACTAGGAGAGGTAGAAAGCATTTCACTTAGTCATTTTCATCTTCAAACTTTACTATCACTAAATATTTCCTTTCTTTTCTCCAAGAACACCAAGAACAACTCTCTAGCTTTCTTCATTGAGCCATTCGGCCAATACTTCCACTCTTCTAAAATTTTATCTAACCTTATTTCTCAAATCCAAACATCATTCCAAGAACATCTCTAGTTAAGAGTTCTTCCAAAAAAATTCATCTTGAGCTTGGAAAATCATCTTGAAGATTTTTCCTACAAGGTGAAAATCTTTGTTTCTTATTTCTAACTTGATTTTTGATGTTCTAAGCCATGATTGATCCATGGTTTGTATTTTTCTCCTATAGTTATAACTCTTTAAAATTTGTTTAAGCTTGTTAGGAACTCTTTGGGAGCCACATGAAATCACTAGGAAGGGTTAGAAGGAGTTCGTATTCCTTTAAGGTAAGAGGGAGATTTAATCTCATCAACCTTGTGTGGTGATGAGAAAATGGATTGTATGTGTGGTGAAGAATCCATAAGGATTCATTCATTTGGTTGTTTAATGTTTTCCTATTTGTGGTTGATTTTATTTGTAAGCATGTCTATAGCTTTAAAAATATATTGCATGTGTTTATCGATGTATGACTATTATTGTAGCATGTGAATAATATGTAAGGATTGCATGAGTGTTCCAAAGAACACAAAAGGAGCTCACAACTTCTCCAAAGGAAAAGAGAACCAAAATATTCTCAACCATTTCCTAAAACAATGATTTAATAAATTTAGGTAAAACAATGAATTGGAAAATGATTTAGAAGATGGAAAATGATTTAATGACCATTTGTAAAGGATATGTTGAATTCGGCCAATATGCCCTTCAATGTATATTTGATTTCCAAAAAAATTATTTTCTAAGGTAGATTCAATAGTTAACTACAAAAGAATTTAATTTCAGTGAATCTTTGAGAAATAAAATGAATGAACTTAGTTTTAGAATCCTAAATTAGAAGAATTTGTTATAAGTAAGAAATAAAGCAAACACTTGAAAAATACTAATGTAGAGCTCACTCTTTGAGTTTTGAAGCACATTAGCAAGTTTCAAGGTGTAAATAATGGTTAAGGTTAAAATATGTAGTATTTAAAGAAAAACGTAAAAAATATCATTTAATGAATTTTCTAGACAAAATCTTGTCAAAATTTACTAAAAACAGACAAATAAAAGAGAAAGTTTCATAATATATTTATAATGTAAGGAAAAATATTCTATGTAGTTGAAAAGTACTAGAAATAGCTTACGCATGTTTAAAATAATGATTTTTGAGCTACGCGATTAAGAAAACGATTTAAAAATCTTACGCGATTGAGAAAACTGATTTAAAAACATTACGGGATATTTAAAAACATCAAAATACATTTACATGATTTAAAAACATTTGTAAAAGTGACGTGATTGTGAAAACGTGATAAAATTTCTACGCGACTAAATGGAACAGTGAGTTTTACTGTTGGGCCAAAGTGGTGGATCCGGACATGTTGAGAAATAGTACTGTCAAGTGGAGACGTACTCTATTTGGAAATATTGAGACTGAGGGTATTTATGTAAATATGATGACATATTGAGACTGAGGGTATTTATGTAATTATGGATTGTATTTTTGCATTGAGAGTTGTGTCAATTTGGTTGAAATTGATGATTGGCTGACGAGATGAATTACACCGTGTTGTGGGTGTGATAGGCATAGTCTGTTCATTGATTGAACTTGGAGGCATTAGTGTGCGGAGGATTCCACATGTGAACAGTTGGTAGCTCCTCTAGGCCGTGGTAACAGGTAACACACTAATGATCTCGACAAACACTGTTCTTAATCAAGATCTAGTGGAGATTGTCTAGTACAATGCCTATAGTGCATGACGTATTTGGACTGTGTACTACTACACGATGTTTTGGATTGTGGGCTATAGACACGATGTTGGACAGTGTAATAGTTTGGTTGGGCAGCCTGAGGTACTGATAGTTCTTTTGGATCATTCTCTCTAATGTCTGAGTTTAGCTCCATGGAGTAGGAATGAGGTGCTATGCATTTGCATTTATGGTCTGCATCATAGTGTGATTATTTGTGATTATTTTATATTATGTTTATATGAGATATTGTGCATGATAAGAAAACATGGAATTGTGAAATAATTGTGATGTCTGTTTGTATTGTCGTTTTCTTTATTGCCATGTTGGTAATGATGTAGATTGTCTCATCTCTTTGTATGCATTTTCTGTATTATTATTTATATTCTGTGAAGAGTTTGAGGACGAGGAAGAGGAGCAGCCTCTAGAGATTATACACCCTGAGGAACAGCAACCGAGTGATCAGTTCGACGAGTGCGAGTCGTCAGACCACCCATATCATTTGGACTGATTTTGTGGTTGTGGCGTCGCCTGGATTCTTTGGTTTTGTGAGACTTAAGTTTCACAAAAGCTCTGAAGCCTGTCGGCTACTTGAGGATAGAGGATCGGTAGTCTATGTGGGGCGTCTAACTGTGAACCTACGTAGAGAGTTTGATGGAGAGCTTATTTTTACTACTACTTTGTATTTACATCTTGAGATGTCTTTGACTCTTAGGCATTATTGGGGATGACTTTTTCATGTGCCTAGTGAGATCAGTAGTGCATCGACAGCATGGACTCCTGTCCGTAGAGCTGCGAGACATCCAGGATTTCTATCATCTGATGATCCATCTGAGGATGATCCTTCGGAGGGTTAGAAATCTTTGATATGTACTTGGGCAAGTTTATGTTTTAGTATTGTACTAGCTTTTTACTGTTTTATTAAATATTTGTAGTTATAAATTATTTGTACAACTTAAAACAAAATCATATGTATATTATGGTGTGTGATAATAGTTTGTGTTATTTTATGCTTGGTTTTATTTTATCTAATGCTATTATGTATAAAAAGAAAAATTTTACAACTTATATTAATTATGTACCAAATGTTTTTATAACTTGGATAAGGTTTTATTTTATTGCATCAGAAATGTGATATTCACACAAGGGTGTTACACTATGAACACTTAGATTTCTCCAAATCTAAGTTTCTAACCCCCAACAAACTCAAAATAAATCCTAAGATTCATTAAAAATCATGTTGCACTTTTTCTCTATTTTTTCATATTTGCTGGGGTCAATCCGGTATTAAAATGCACAACTAGTATACCTAAAAATACTAAATCAACTCCGATGACTCTAAAACTTTAACCGCACCTTATTTACCCCATTTGTGACCTAGAAACAAATTATCCAAACTTGTTTCGCTTCAAATAGAAGTTTATGCTATTCTTTGAGTCATTTAGGCGACTTTTCACACTCATGGTTACAACAAAGTGCCTAAACTAACTCAGTTTGTCACCAAACTTGACTGACATGCTTGTAGCATTGTCTTTGCCTCAATAGTTTAATATGTTAAGTTTTGATGATGACAAATACAATACAAAAAGAATGATGCTTATGCTTAATAGATGTGCTTTATAGATGACAAATGCATCACAAAAGAATATTGATCATGTTATATATATGTGCTTAAAAGAGATATATTGGATCATGCATGATTATGTACTTTATTTAGTTATACTTCACTTAATAATCATGCAATGAGATATATGCAACATTCTTATATGCATGTTATACTAATTAGAGTTATACATTTATAAATCATGCATATTAAGATATTAAGTTATGAATTTGGACTAACTATGCTTGTTTTAAGTGAGTAATACTTTGTAGGATAGTCCAAGTATCAAGAGTGAGCATTGCAACAAGAAAGCAAAAAATCACAATCATGCTCAACTCAAGAAGAATGAGAATGATAAAGATGTTCCAAGTAATTTACAAGATTTGAAGAGAAGAAATTTGTGGAAGCTTGAATTACATCAAGAATTGATATGGCAAAAGATCAAGTCCCAAGGTTCTTCAAGAATAGCTTATAGGACTTAGATCTTGTGTAAAGGTAAAAAGGAATCATACTAAGCTCAAATATGTTTCAATATCTTTAAAAGTGTTTCTTACATGTTTTAATGGCCAACAAACTGTTTTTGGAAAGTTAGTCTTGATGGTAGTTCAAACCTTTGAAAAATAGCCAAGTTTGTGTTTTGCAAAACTGACATTTAGTTACTATTTTGATCATAACTTTCAAAATACTTTGAGTTTTGTTATGAAACCTATTTCATATGAAAATATACTGAAATATCTTTCCAATGAGTGGTCATTTGCTTTAAACGGATAAGAAATGAAGAAGTTATAACCATTTAAAGTCAGTTTTCAAAAATAATCAAGTTTGAGTTTTGAAAAGCTGACCTTTAGTCACTCTTTTGATCATAACTTTCAAAATACTTTGAGTTTTGTTGAGAAACTTATTTCATTTGAAAATAGACTCAAAGATCTTTCCAATGACTGGTCATTTGCTTTAATCGGATAAGAAATGAAGAAGTTATGACCTTTTAAAGTCGACTTTGAAACCAGAAATGCTGTAATCGATTACACAAATCCTCGTAATCGATTACAACATTGAGAAGTTCTCATGTAATCGATTACCAGAAGTGTGTAATCGATTACCAAGTGCCCAGAAACGTTTCTAACGGCTATAAACGACTAGTTTTCATAAAAAATCATTTCTAAACACTACCAACGGCTATTTTATCATTTGGGCTCTATATATAAGTGATATTTGAAGTATTTACATCCTAAGAAACACAAGAACACTATACTTGATCCTTGAATCATCAAAATCATATTTTGAGCTTTAAAGTGTGAATCCTTGATACCCATAGTTCTTCAATTTGTATTATCCACTCTTGAGAGAGTTTCTTATTATCCATACTTTGTTCTTCAAGTTGTATATCTACTCTTGTGAGAGTTTATAATCTTTCTCTTCATCTCAAAATCATTGTAAGAGGGTGAGGTATCCCTCAAGAGAGAAAAGGGTGGGGTATCCCTTGTAGTGAGGTTTAAACACAAAGGGTGAGGTATCCCAAAGGTGTTGTGAGTGCTCTTGAATGTAAAGGTTTTTCAAGCACCTGTGAAGCTTGAAGAGTTGGAGGCTCTAGCACAAGGGTGAGGTATCCCAAGGTGTGAGGAGTGCTCTTGCTTGTACAAAGGTTTTCCTAGCACCCGTGAAGTCTAGGAGATAGTGAAGAAAATCTCAAGTTAAGCTTGGGGACTGGACGTAGGCTACAAGTGGATTGGTGGCCGAACCAGGATAAATCTTGTGTTTGATCTTCTTAACTCTATCTATTTACATTTATGCCTTAATTATATACGCTTGAGTTGAATTTGATATCTAGTTTATTTACTTGATTTATCCTATAGCCCAAGTAGTATTTGTGAAATCTATAATAGTTGCACCTTTGTTAAACTTATTCCGCTGCATTTATTAATTGAGTTATTCAAAATGCTTAATTTCTCAAAGGTGCATTAAAATTTGTAATCACCCAATTCACCCCCCCTCTTGGGTGATGGTTGCCATGGCTAACAATGCTAAATAAGTAATATATTACCTTTGTAACTAATTACAAGCCTAACATGATTTTTGGGATGTTACAAGGTTGGCAGGTCGTGAATTTTACTGTTTCTTGGAAGGGTACTCGGGATACAATCAGATTGCGATTGACCCGGATGATCAGGAGAAAACAACATTCAGCTACCCATATGGTCCTTATACTTTCAGAAGAATTCCATTTGGGTTGTGCAATGCCTAAGCTACTTTTAATAGATGTATGATGGCCATTTTCACTAATATGATGGAAAACTGCTTGGAGATTTTTATGGACAACTTCTCTGTTTTTGGTGATTCCTTTTACGGGTTTCTTCAGAACTTGGCCATAGTGTTGCAAAGGTACGAGGAAACCAATTTGGTGCCCAATTGGGAGAAGTGCCATTTTATGGTCCAAGAGGGCATCAGACTTAGCCATAAAGTGTGACCTAAAGGAATGGGGGTGGACCGAGCTAAGATTGAAGTGATTGAGAAACTTCCACCACCAATTTCAGTAAAGGGAATTCAAAGTTTCCTTGGGCATGCTGGATTCTACCGGTGGTTCATCAAAGACTTTTCCAAGCTTGCTAAACCACTATGTAACTGGATGGAGAAGGATATAGTCTTCAAGTTTGACGAAGCCTGTATGGAAGCCTTTGTGGAATTGAAGAAGATGCTTGTCTCAGCGCCCATTATCACTACTTTGGATTGGACTCTACCTTTTGAGGTCATGTGTGATGCTAGTGACTATGCAATTAGAGTAGTGTTGGGCCAAAGGAAGAACAAAATCTTTCATTCCATCTATTATGCAAGTCGGACACTCAATGATGCTCAATTGAACTACACCACCACTGAGAAGGAGCTCCTTGCAGTAGTCTTTGCTTTCGACAAATTTCAGGCATATTTGGTTGGCACCAAAGTCATTGTCTTCACAGATCATTCTCCCATTAAATATCTTGTAAGCAAAAAAGATATCAAGCCAAGGTTGATTCGCTGGGTTTTATTATTACAAGCGTTTGATCTTGAGATCAGAGACCGAAAGGGTGCTGAAAATCAGGTGGCTGATCATCTTTCCAAGTTGGAGAATGAGAAATATCAACAAGACCCAGCCTTGATTTGTGAGACATTTTCTGATCCTGGTATGCTAACTTTGCTAACTACATCGTGAGTGGATTAGTGCCATCTGAATTGTCTTATTACCAGAAAAAGAAATTCTTTCATGATGTCAGATATTTTATTTGGGATGAGTCATTTCTCTTTAAATAGTGTGTTGATCAAGTGCTTAGAAGATGCATTCTGATGGAGGAGACTAGTGCGATACTTGAGCAAAGTCATGCTTCACCATATGGAGGTCACTATGGGGGTGAGCGGACAGCGGCTAAGGTGTTACAATCAGGCTTCTATTGGCCTTCCCTGTTTCGAGATTCTCACTCCTTTGCAGCAAATTGTGATCGATGTCAACGGACTGGCAACATCTCAAAGAGGAATGAGATGCCCTTAAATTCTATTTTGGAAGTGGAACTCTTTGATGTGTGGGGCATTGTAACACCTCTTGATTTAATAACCACGACACAATCGTCATTATACCACGGTCACTAAATTTTAGCATGCTACAACTCAACAACAGGTTTCCAAATTTAATCATTGTGCAGATAAAAAAAATATGAGCCACAAATGAAGTGTATTTAGTACACAACTCCTAAAATACAACCACCGAAAGAAAATACATTCTATATATATAGATATATCCTTAACATAAAGTATTGGTAACACAAAACATAATACTTACATATCCAAACAACAGAAGACATATACAACTACCATATAAAAACTTGACTTGGCCCAAGTCCAAATACCTGAAGGGTAACATCTCCTACTTGGTCTTCCTCTGGAACCAGAACGAGCAAATTCCCCGGTCGAGGTATGTCATGACGAACAAGAGTCCAAGCAGTCAACTCTATAGAAACCTCTTTAGGGGTGTAATGTTGATCACCCCACAGGTCTCTAATGGGAATAGAGAACTCCACATGCACAAAAACATTGAAGGTGAAAGTAGTAACCCCAAGATAGGTACTACTCCTAAGTAGAGTCACCTCCTCTCTATACATGAAACATTTGGTGTCATGGTTGACACGCCAAGCATCGATGTCTCTATGAAGTCGTACCTGCACGTAACCAAAGAAATCTTGTCCAGATGCCATCATCGTAATCAGCAATCAATCCACTAAAATCTAGATGATTCAACCTCACCTTCCTTCACAGTCTTCTACATTAAAATTGTAACCTAGAACTAGGGGTGTCAAAATGGGTCAGGCCCGATGGATCGGCCCGATTAGCCCGACAAAATGGATGGGCTGGGCCAACAAAATGCTAGCCCGAACCTTACATGCCCCGAATGGGCTGAGCCCGAATGGGCAAGCCCGAATGGGCCGGGCCAGCCCGCTCTTTTTACACTACATAAAGCTAAATGGGCTGGGCTGGGCTGGCAAAATACCAGCCCGAAATTTATGTGGCCTGAATGGGCCGGCCCGAAAATGGCCTGAGCCCGAATGGGCCGGGCCGGCCCGTTTTGACACCCCTACCTAGAACAATACAACAAAGAAATGAGATCCCCTACATCGCATACTAAAATGGAAGCGAAAAAAAATGATACGAATGACAAAGTCATTCCATACATACAGATATTGCAGATACATTCAAGTTATCAATTTCATAAATATCATCAGAAAACATATCCCACAAAAATATAAACATTAATAACACTACAACAACAAATATCCACCATAGATATATAATGATTATGCCACCACAATATGTATGTTGACTATGCCACGACAATATGTGTACTGACCTTGTGTATGTATAATGAACCAGTTCCTACTCCATGGAGCTAATACTCAATTTCATATATGAATGGCTCAGAAGATTTGCCACCTTCAATGACAGTCTACGCTGGACGCGAAAAGAAATAGTGCTTGTCGGTTCCTCGTCAGTGCGTCGCAACGGTTCTTCATAGTTAGAGCTATATAGTGTGACAACTAGGTCACTAGATGAATCACCTCGCCCTGACGCACCCTGAGATCCTTCCCTTGGATCACACTACTCAATTCTCATTCACTCCTAGGCAGCAAAAGCCATACAGACACTAATTGTATGATGTTCAATGCATGATAACTCAATGCATAGCTCAAGCCACCATTGTACTGTTCCCAATGATATCAAAACAACCGACCATACAATTGTCTACTATCATTAGTATCCATGATATTATATAACCGTTCATACAATTATATTATAACACTGATCCACCTAGGTCCAGCACATCGGCACAACAGTAAACTAGTATTTTCACAATTGTGTAAACATTTTCCAATGTTCTCCTAAAAATTCGCATTATATTAATTTACTGAAAACTTTCTCCATTACCTTTACTAAAATTTTCTTAAATGGAATACTTTGACTTCCAAATCACGTTCTAAAACTTATTTTCTATCACCATAATCAAAATCACTCATATCTAATAATAATAAAAACTTTGTTCCATCCCTTTCAAATAAAATATTTTAAGTCTCAAATCACCTTTTAAAACTCCTTTTCCATTTCTAGTACTAAAAATCATTATGTATCCAATAAAAGTTATACATTCCATATTCCTCTTAAAAATCCTTTTAAACAAAATACTTTAAGTTTCAAACATTCATCCTAAATTAGTCTCCACGATCGAAAATCACTTCCTTTTTAAATTATAAAACCTTATTCATTTCTTTTTCCCACTTTGTAAGTCCTTAATCAAATTTCTAGATGCCTAATCTTATAAATTCATAATTAACCAAATATTTTTAACTTGGATCACCCAAAATGGGCATAGAGGTCATGAGCCTTGGTGGTCATTGGGACCAAAATTTCTTTCCTTTCTCAAATGATTCATAGCATTAATTCAACCATAAAAATTCTACCATAATAGTTTCATGCATATTATCACAACCACATATAGACAATAAGCAAGCATAACAATTCATACATATTATTAACATAATATAACCACATAAAGCTAAATAAACACAAACCAAGTTAAAGTCATATGATCACATATAGTAAATAAGCACATATTCAACAAGTAAGCACAAACCATAACCACACAATCAAGTGAAGGAATCCTCACATGGATTCTTCACTTACAAACACAAAATTTCTATTTTCTCACCACCATGTTTGGTTGATGAGGTTAATCTCCCTCTTATCTCAAGAGAAGATCAAAAGGAAGCTCCTTGAAGTCTCCTTGAATTTTCGTCCACCACCACCAACAAAACCTTAAGATAACAAGCATACAAGCGTTACATCTAAAGCTTGATAGAAGACAGCCATGGATCAAGATCATGGTTTAACACTTTGAAAATAAGATTAGAAGTGAAGATTCAAAACTTCACCTAAAGGTCTTCAAATCTTGAGTTTAGCAAAAGCACTTAAAGATGGATGAATTTGAAGATGGTCTCAACATGAAAATATCTTAGAATGGTGTTTAGATTCAAGATCTATGGTTGGATTGAATTAAAAGTGGTTGGATGTTGGTTCATGGGATTTGGCCATGAGGTTATAGGAAGAGAAAGGTGAGGGCTTTTTAGTGTTTTGATAACAATGATAGAAAGATGAAGACTACAACATAGAAAATCATCCAATGATTGTGTAGATTCAAGAAGTGTAGTTGATTTGGAGTAAGCAAAATAGATGAGGAAAATGGAGGGTGGTGGCCGTGAGCCACTTAAGAGAAAAAGAGAGAAGAAAAGTAAGAAGAGAAAAGTATGTAGCTTTCTTTTTTAAAATGAAAAGTGGAATGAAACTTTAGTGAAAAGATGAAAGTGGTCATCTTTTTGCCACTCGAAACCATAGCCACACATTAGAAGAGAGAAGGGAGAAGTTTTTCCAACAAGCTTGGTAGAAAGCTTCTTCATTAAGTTTTGATGAAGCTTCTTTAAGAAGCTTTGTTTTGCTTTTTGAAAAAGTCAACAAGTGATGTCACATGGATGATGTCATAAAGTGAACACTCTAGAAAAGATGACTTGTACTTCACTAAAAGCTATTATCCAATGGACAAAGGTTACAGTTAACAAAATCAGTATTTATTGTCTATTAGATAATAGGACGTACTTGAATTTTATCTGTCAGCTAAAATCTCGAAAAACAAAAATTTCGTAAACTGTATCTGGCTTCGGGTTTAGTAAGATCCCCCTGCCCCATTTCATAATCCAAAATATTTCGGTCTCAGAAAAATATTATTTTTTCGGCCCCACTTAATGCGCAAGTAAATCGATAAATATATTAAAATAATCAAAATCACCGAAATAATTCATAAAAATTCACAAAAATTACAAATATTATAAAATGAGTATAAATCACGAAACAAACAATTTTGGGGTATTACAAGCATAGACTTTATGGTGCCCTTTGTATCATCTTTTGGCAACCGTTACATTCTTGTAGCAGTGGATTATGTCGAAGTGGGTGAAAGCATGTGCTTTATCCACTAGTGATTCCAAGGTGGTCCTGGTTTTTCTGAAAAAGAATATTTTCACAAGGTTTGGCACCCCTTGTGCTATTATTAGTGATGGGGAATCTCATTTCTACAACAAGTACTTTGCTGCATTACGAACTAAATATAGGGTAACACATAGGGTAGCCACAGCCTACCATCCACAATCAAGTGGCCAAGCAAAGGTTTTTAATAGACAGTTGAAGCGGATTCTGGAGAAAATTGTGAACCTTTTTAGGAAGGATTGGTCGAAGAAGCTGGATGACACTCTTTGGGCATATCGCACTACTTACAAAACCCCTCTTGGCATGTCCCCATATCAACTAGTTTTTGGAAAGGCTTGCCAGCTCCCTGTTGAGCTTGAGCACCATGCTTACTAGGCTACCAAGAGATTGAATTGGGATTCTGAGGCTTGTGGGGAGAAACGTTTGTTGTAACTCAATGCACTTAAGGAGTTCCGTCTACAAGCATATGAAAATGCTAAGATATACAAGGATAAGGTGAAGAAGTGGCATGACAATCGTATTATCCTAAGAAACTTTGCACTAGGCCAGAAGGTTCTCCTGTTCAACTCAAGGCTTAAACTATTTCTTGGCAAGCTCAAATCTAGGTGGTCAGGTCCATTTTTGGTTGTGGAAGTGTTTCCTCATGGTGCCGTAACCCTAGAAGACCAAGTTTCAAAGTCAACCTTCAAGGTCAATGGTCAGCAACTCAAGCTCTACTTAGGTGGTGAGGTGGAGAGGCACAAAACCTCACTCACCCTTGCTCCTCCATCTTGAGAGTCTGCAAAGTCCAACCAGGACTATAAATAAGGCGCTTGTTGGGAGGCAACCCAATTTCTTAACCCTATCTCTTAACTTAGGATACTTTTATGCATGATTTTACATTTGTCTTCATGATTTGATTTTGTTTTTGTTAGTTTTGATAGTTTTTGCTTCTCAATTTGTTGCCTTAGTAATTGTTCATAGTGCCTATACTATTTCATAGCTGTTTTTGAGTGAGAATGGTGTGTTGGATGGATGATTGTTGGGTGTTCTGGATGTTTTTGTTAAAATTTGAAGTCTAGAGGGCCACGCCTAGGCGTGGATGTCACAGCCCATCAGTTAGATTTTTCCATAGAGTTCCACACATAAGCGTGGATTTTTCATGCCTAGGCGTGTTCTTCTTTGCATTTTCAGTTATTTTGGCCAGCAAGCATCACGCTTAGGCGTGAGTTTTACATGCCTAGGCATGGTGTTATTGCTCTAAAAAAATAAAAATAAAAATAAATAAAAATAAAAATAAATAACCACGCCTAGGCATGGACAAGGCACGCCTAGGCGTGAGGGTTCTATTGCTGCACAAAATGCAACAAAAGCCTTCCCCTTTGCTTTTTTCCTCCATCCAAAACCCTAGCCCCCAATTCCCCTATTCTCCCCTTCGTACCCTAGCCTTTCTCTCCCCATCCTCTTTTGTGCCACCATTGTTAGCACCATTTCCCTCATTACCCAACTCCCTCCTCTCTATAGCTTCAAACCATCATTTACCTCGTGTCCATCCAACCTCCACGGCCACCTCTCCCCCTTCTAACCCACTCACTTCTCCACTCCACGAGCTTCACATTTCCCCACCACCGTCCACATTTCCCCAATTTCCATCTCAAAACATTTCCCTTTTATCTCCTCTCAAAATTTCAACACCCATCATATCCACCTAACCTGTGCCCCACTTCCCATTTTTGGTTGGTGCTCTACTCTATTTTGTTGGTTCAGCAAAGGTCAGTTTTCTTTGTTTTAATTTATCATTCCTCAGAATTTACATTTCTATGCTCAATAGTTGAATGTGTTCTGTTAAATTGGTGACTAAATTGTTCAACATGTGATCATTGTGATTCTGATATGCTCTGTTTCTATAATTGATATATTGGATATTTTTGTAATGTGTGGCATTACTCTGTCTTCTGATATACTTTGTTTCAACATTGCAAAAATTAAAATGTGGTTGAATATTTCTGGTTGTGTGATTTCTGCATTCTTATTCAGCATCACTATGGAATTCTTGATTTTTGTATTGTATAGCTGTTGATATGCTTATTTTGCTCGATGATTCTATTAATTTTTGAGTTGTTGATCGTGTGACTGTTGCAATTTTTGGGGTAGGGCTAGAAATTGGTTAAGTTGTGTTAATTGGTTAGATTGTGAAGTGGCTGTGTTTTGGCTAGGCTGCAACTTACACATGAATAGGTTTGAGGGTTTACTAGGCACAATAACTGAGGCTTACTAGTGACAAACTTGTTTTGATTGAGCCTGTGCATGAGTGCATTGATATTTTGTTTTATCTGATTTTTGTTTTATATGGTTGCTTGTTTTTGGCATGATATTTTCTGTTGATCAAACAGAAGCAAGCATTAAGCATAGGCATGGAAGAACAAAGCTAAACATCAATAGATACTCAAAAGATAACATAAACATCAATACTCATATAAAGATCCAAAGTGTTTCCTAAATACAGCTTGGTTAATCCATGAACACGAAATTACAGCAAAAACACATGCTCAAAAGTTAGGGAAGAGAAGAGAAACAAAGGGAGAAGAGGAAGGAATCCATGGGTAGCATCCTTGAAGCTTGAATCTCCTTCCATGAGGAAGATGGCATCCAACCTAGCCTCCCTAGGCCTCCAATCAGCTTAGAAATGAAGAACAGGCCCCAACCTCTCTAAAACCTAGAAACTAAAACCGAAGCTCTCAAAAACTCCCTTCTAAAAATCTATTAAAATCTATTTACAGATTCGGCAAAAATAGAGGCACGCCGCGGCGCATGTCAAATTAGGTCATGGATGCCACGACATTAATATTCCACGCCGCAACATCACTACAAAAAATGCGCTAAATTACAACGGTTTTTATTTTAATTTGCGGCGATTTTTAACCCCCCGCAAATTGAATTGTGGCAATTTTAAAAAATGTTGCATTTACGTTCGCCGCAAATTATTGTGGCAGTTTTTTTTTTCAATTTGCAGTGGTTTAAAACCCCACAATTTTGCGACGATTTTTTTTCACTTTGCGGCGATTTTAAAACCCCCATAGTTTTGTGACAGTTTTTTTCAATTTGCGGCGGTTTGAAACCCTCACAATTTTGTGGCAGTTTTTTTTTCAATTTGCGATGGTTTTTAACCTCCATTATCTATTTTACTGTTCCAACTTATCAAAAAATTGCAACGGTTGAAAATCGCCGCTATTTTATTGTTGTAATTTTTGACTTTCTCGTTCATCTGATGAAATTTTTTTAAAAAAAATATTTACTACATACTGCATATTTAATCTTTAATTCTAATAACGTTTAGCATGCACAATTAATTGTATAAAACTGCTAATATAAATGTGCAACAAATTGCATTAAAAATATTCATAGTAACATAAACCACACAAACTTGAATCCATAATAAACTAAATAAATTCATCCTTTGTAACTTAAACTAACAACTTAATATCCTCAATAACCTAAAGTAGTCTCACAATAAATAAACAAAAAAAAAATCAACACTAAATATGATGCCGGTGGTTTGTGTTGCTACCACCAGATGATCTTCTTGCATCCAATGGTGTAGTAGGTTCACTTGAAGCATCACCTGGCTGAAATAGTAAAAAACATTTGGTAAGAAACTACAAAGATAAATAAAATCATGAAGTAATGGTAGCAAAGAACTGAATAAAGGAATTAAAGCCCATTGTAGTCCAAGTAAAATGGTGTAAAATGACTAAGAATCTTCAATACTATAGGTGTGCCTTGCCAAAAGATTGAAAACCACAAATAGAAGAAGATGGAAACCCAACAATGAGGTTTATTAATTGGAAGTGAACATATAATTCAAGAGCTCTCAGAAAACGTGGTAATAAGCAAATCAAAAACTAAGGGAAAAAGATTGCTATTGCTTCCCAATTTACAAGAAATAGTAAATGCAACAATGCTTCTTAAATTCATGTAGATCAGGTTGTTAGTGATGTAATTCAGGACAATAGAACAGTTATTTGCAGTTTGCATTAAATTGAAAAAAAAAAACTTACTGACATTAGCAGTTTCAAATTATGATCCAAACAAAACTAGGTTAGCACACAAACTAATGTATTATCTTTGATCACGTTTTATGAGTTCATGAGATTAAACAAGCCATCATAACAAACAAGGACAGGAGAAATAATTCAAACAAGTTCAAATTATGAGATCACTTAGAATCAAAGTATATTCTTTCAATCACAGCATAGGCACATTAACAGAAAATGTAAACTTCACAAGTCTACACTATGGTGTCAGTGCAACCTAACCTTTGAAATGTGTATAGAAATGTGTATTTTTTAAGTTTTATCATCTAAAAAAAAGTAGTCTAAGAATGATATAACGAAAATGGTGTGCAAATGACATTATTGAAGAGGAATAAGACAAAATGGCTGATGGTCAATCGGATAGGCTGTTTTCCAGCCATGACCAACCTTCCTGTGGTAGTACATTCACAAAGACTTGGGCTGTCTCATACTCTCATCCAATGGCACCCATAGGGTAGCCTCGTAAACCTTATCTATATATGCTAAAATTTATTTTACTGAGCACTTTAAAGCAGCTCTTTTAGTTAGATTTCTGAGGCAACTTTTATATTCATTGTATAGTAACCTGTATTGTGATTTTTTGTGTGTTATTTCTCTAGCATGATTCTATAAATTACTCTTGAATTTTACATCTAATATCTTAATTAGTTTTCGGGATAATTAATATTTGAGATAGTATTGAATATATATCCTTTGACCAATTGATCATATGAGTACAATCCTTTACACTTCCATTCTTCATAAATAAATTAACTTCTAATATAATTTACGATAAATTTGTGCTTTAGACTTCATGTTTATAGAACTTCTATCTACGAACTGAATAAATGTCCTAAAAATAAGAATTATTTATAAGTTTGCGTCTAACATTAAATTTTTTTAATATAATAACCCTTTTGATGCAGAGAAATTAAGCTTTGATTTTTAATAATGCATGATTGGGAATTAGGTAATGCTTTTTAAATGCTAAACAAGACCAAAGCCATTGTTTGTGGGTATTTCTTATAGCATGCTTGTCTTTATCTTTTGCCTTTTCTCGACATTGATTGTTTATGCTTTAAGAAAATATTCTTCTCTCCCAACTCATAACGTGTTACACGCCTCTCTTTACCCAATTCCAATTTAACTTTGCATTTCTATTTCTTCCTAAAAAGAAGATTAAGAAACAATTAAAGAATAGCTTTTCCACAACATAATAAAAACTTCAATAAATTAGATTCAGACAAATAATTTAAATTTATAAATATTTATCTTAAGAGTTTGATATATCTAAGTGACAATCAGGATTGATTTCTCATAGATCACAAAATGCCATAACCAAAATAATACAAATTAAGGAAGCCTCAGTAAAAATAGGTCACATTTATTTATTATTGTATAATCAATTTATCTTTCGACAATTGTAAAAATTAGTTATTTTTATTAATTAAAAATTAATGAGGTGCATTATAGTATTCTATTTTTTTAATACAATATTGATACAAACTGTTATACTTACTTATCAAGTGAATTGACTTTTGAGTTACCTCACCTTGGTCCAACTTTGCCTGCTTGTTGGCATCCAGCTTTAACCCAAAGTGAATATGAGGGAAATGTGCCCACTGCATATTCATATAAGACGTGACAATCAGAAAGAGAAACCAAATGATACTAGTACAGTATAGCAGTTTATATACCATATATAGTTGTGATAGATAATACACTTGTGCAAATTAACATGCATGAATTAGAGTAACACATACTTAACTTGTCATAATAATTGATGATCAATTCAAGTCTCATTTTTCAGTTGGCTTCCCCTGTATGTGGCTTTGTGTATATGACATACAAATTAATATTGTGGAGAGCATGTTTCAGTGCATAGAAACTATCTTATTAAAGGAAAGTAAAATTTTTTAAACCAAGTTAAGCAATATATAGATCTTCTGTGTAGATTTTTTTAGTACATGAGTATTTGATACTTGTACAAGTGCTGATAATTGTTCAACATATCCGAATACAATTGCTTGTTGGTCACCTATGATTCGTATAAGTCAGACATACGCCTAGTTACTAAGCAAACTTTATTACAATTTCTTAGGTGCTAAGAGAGATATGACATGTTCAAATTGAACTTAACTATTGACTGTTTGAAAATCAGAGTGTGTAGTAGTTAGAGTATCCATTATTTCTGACCAAACAGCCAAACAAATAAAAATTCTGATTTTTAAATGATATAACTTAAAGACTAACCTCCTTATTTTGGAGTAAGAGACAACCCCTACTTCAATTAGAGCCAAAACTCATCCAGGAAGGGTCCAATTAGGATTGGCTAAAATTACACAACTAGTTACATATTTCATATTTCTTCCTATGTTGATGATGGGGTTATAGATGGGGATTCTGTTTTCCAGAGATCTATGTATTCACCATCTTCTTGTGGAGTCTGACTGCAGTGAATGTATTACAGCCCTGAACCAAGACTAGGACACTCACACCTACTTAGGTGCTATATTGCACTATCATGTGGTGTTAATAGTATAACTTAAGCTATAGTCATCAAAATGACTTACTATTTGTGTTGTTTAAAAAAAACTAACTTATGAGGGTTTAAGTGGTAAAAATTTCAGAGTCTAAGTATTTTTTTATAGCCCCGAATTGACACACAAAATCAAGTTAGATTTTGTAGAAATCACCTACAATTATATTATGAGTGAACTAGAGAGGTTAACATGATTGTTCAACCTCTGGAGTCACCACAACTACCTCAGCCTCCTCCACCTCAGTTGTAACATTCTCTTTAACTTAATAGTACTAATCAGGGTTATAAAAGTTCAATAATATTGGTATAAGTTATCTATTAAATTTTGGATTGGTTTGAACATAATTATATAACACTGAATGTGAAGAATAACTAAGATTTTAGTATAAACAACTAATATGATAGAAATAAATTTGAACATTTTATTTTCTAGTCATAAATAATTTATATGAGTTCTGGTAAATTTTGAAAAATTAACTGAGTTAGTTTGACATTTTTAATGACACTAAAAAGGGCTAAATTGAACAGTTAAGTAGCTCAGAAAATTATTAAATTATATGGAGATGACAAGTAGAGCATGAAGAATATTATAGTATAAAATACAAACTATGGAAAGTATTGGTAAGCATATTTACTAAATTCCTAGGTTTAATTTAACTTAGGGAAGAGTAACAAAGCTTAAATACTAAATAGCAGTATATGAAAAATTATGAAAATATAGATATAAGGACTAAGTTGAGTCCCAAAATTTTCTATAACACTATTGGAATTTAGAAAACTCAACTTTGGAAGATTAAAGTGTTCCTAAGAGATACAGAAGTTTCAGCATTAATTTTTCTTTACTTTTTCCCTCACTCCATTGCCTCACTTTTCTCTCCATCTTTAACAATCTTTTTACTCTTTTTCCTTCACATTTCACACAGTTTCAACAACCCTCCACCACCTTTCTTTTTCTTTCATCTTCATCTACTTTGTTGACTTTTCTTCCCTCATTTTGGCTTTCATTTTCCATGGTTTCCAGCAACCAAATTGAAAAGAAGAAAAATGTGAAAAGAAAGGAGAAAAGGGAAAAAGAAAAGAAAGAAGAAGTGAAGAAGAGGACAATGTGCAATCAAGGAAAAAGTAAGAAAGAAAGAAGGAAAAAAGGAAGAACCAAGCCTCAACAAGCTAGGAAGGAAGGTGATGAACCTACAAAAATTCATATTTTTACGTTTCAAAATCTTGGGTTTTCATCCTCTTTTAATCTCTTTGATTGATTTTTATTCTTAAGTCTTGTTATATTTTTAGTATTTTAATTATGTTCTTACTATGTGTTTTTATGTGTTTTTGTTAGGTAATTGCACATGGAAAAGATTAGCAGAATGAGCAAGCAAAAAAAAAAAAAGAAGAAAATCCATTCAATAGCCCAGCGCTTGAGCACCGGGTGTCCACCGCTTGAGCGCGCAAAGCACGCAGAAGAGTTCTTTTTAGTGTCCCAACGCTTGAGTGCTGGGAGTTGAGTGCTTGAGCGTGCAGAGCATATACAACCTATCCTTTCATATTGGGCCAGCGCTTGAGTGTTGTAAACCTAACGCCTGAGTGTTGAATGCGTAAACAGCAGCGTTAACTTTTCTATAAATAGAAAAGTTACGCCAAATTTAACACACGTTTATGCACTTGGACATAATGTAGCAACCATCAAGAGGCACAAACCCTAATGTGGTGTGGGCGTAATTAGGCTTGAAGATTATGAATTTTCTTCAACCTTTCTACCTTTCTACAATGGAGTTTGTCATATTCTTCCCTTTGTGTTCTTCTTTTTCCATGTGTAACTAAACCTCTTTTGTTAGGGGGATGATGGATCTTGATACTTTAATGATGTAACTTCGTTTATGAATTTAATCAATGTTTTTATTTCATGATTTATGTGTTTATCTCTTTTCTTAATGCTTTTCTAAATTTGGCCAATTTAGGAATGATTTTTAGGTTGATGTATGATTTAGGAAAATTTGCATGAACTTAGAACTTGTGATAAACACCATAATTTCTACAATCGCAAGGAATAGACATTGTGGGTTATGTGGTCTTTCTTTTAATTCCCTCATTCTTGATAATGCCTTTCTATTTGGGGTTAGACTAAGGGATTAGTTAATTCCAAACAGTGTAAGAGGATTAAGATACCAAGGGATTGAGTATTAATAAATTTTGAGAATTGACCATAAATCATTAAAATAGAACATGGTTAAACTAATATTTGAATGTGCATTTAAAGAGTTCAAGTGAAGTCTGAACCTTAACGCTTTAATACCATTATTTTTCACCCCTTTGATTTATTGCTTTGCTTATTTATATTTCTTTTTAAATAAATTTTGCAACTAACTCTTTTTCTTTGTTAACTTAAATAGTGTTACTTTCAGCAAATTTAGTAATTAATAACTTAATCCTCATGAGATGATACTTTTACTCACTTTTTATTACTTTTGCGATTCGGTGCACTTGTCGATTTACACAACAAGTTTTTGGTGTTGTTGTTGGGGATTATTGTTATTAATATTAAAAAGTAGTTGAAAAGACACTAATTTAAGCATTTTTTCTTTGTTTATTTTTATTTTTAATTGTTTATTTTAATTTTCATTAAATTTTTATTTTATTTATAGATAATTATTTTTCTTATTTAATTTATTTTTCTTTTTAATTTGTTTCTTTTTATTTTTGTTTTCTTTGTTTATTTTTATTAGTCATTTATTATTTTTCTTTACTTCACTCTGGTTTGCTTGTTTCCTTATTTGCTTGTGTATGTAAGGTAATTTGGATTCAGAAGAATTACTCTTTGACCTAAAGATAACAAGAACAGAAAAGAGCAATCAAAAAAGCAATCAGAGAATGAAAGAGAATTGAAGAAGAAAAGATGGCTGAGTACAGTACTGCACAGAGAAGATGCACTTTAGCTGATTATGCTACTCCATCTTCTAAGAATGTCTTAACCAGTATTGTTCGAATTGTTATCCAAGCTAATAGTCTATTAACTAACTATGTTATCCTTTCTTTTTAAATCTTCATGATATCTTCCGTATGTCATGATCACAAAAGTATATCCCTGACCCAGCTATGTCGTCGAACAGGATACAGTACGATTAAAAGAGAGTTTGACCCATGGAATGCTCCTGTAAGATCGAGAATAGGAGAGCAAAGCAACACGGAGGCAGGGAGATCACATGAGTAAGGGTGATCTGAATTGACGCGACTAGAGGCGCGATGTGAAAGTTGGAAGGCAAGGTGAAGGAATTACATCCATATTTATTCTAAGGGATGAACATTTTGAGGATGAAATTCTATTTGAAGGGGAGTGTTGTAACATCCTGAAAACTAATAATTTTAGGATAAATGGTCGTTTTATAATATTTGTGATTTTTGAAAATTTTTCTGTATTTTTCTGAGAACGTGGAATATTTTAATATTATTCCTTGTTTTGCATGCACATTGAGTGGAGCCGGGGTAACACCCCGAAAATTAATAATTTCATGATAAATGATCATTTTATAATATTTGGGAATTTTGGGAATTTTCTAGATTTTTCTGAGAACGCGGAATATTTTAATATTATTCCTCGTTTTACGCATAAACTGAGCGGGCCCGGAAAAATGAGATATTTTTTTCGAGAACCTTGATCTGTGGAAATGTCGACAAGAGATCTTACTAAACTCGAGACTGGACACGGTTTACGAGGTTTCTTGTTTATCAAGAAATTTGATCTGACAGAGCGAGAAATCGCTGTGTAATTTTATCCGCTGGACAATTAATACTGACTTCTGTCAACTGTAATAATTGTCCATTGGGTAATAACATGCATTAGAAATCCTATCACCTTATCCTAATACAATCCACTTTATGTCTCATCAAATTCACTTTAATTCAAATTTGTGTACTTTCTTCAAAGCTTCTTTGAGAAGCTTTGACCACCAAAGGACAAGAATGCCCTTGGCTTGTTGGAGAAGCCTTTCCCTCTCCCTCACTCCCTCATTGCCGTGGACCCATGGGCAAAATGGGAAGAAAAATTGCTTCCCACACTTAACCTAACACACACACAAAAATATCTTCACTTTCCCACCCATTTTCTCTCTCTAATCTTCATCTTCTTCAAGTTTCTCCTCCTTCTCTCTACACCTCCACCATAGCTACGAAATTGCAGCCCCATCCTCCACCATTTTTCTTCATCTTTTCTCTTCACCAAGCTCATTTCCACACTCACTTTTACTTATTCTACCTTCTTCATTTAGAAAGTTTCTTCATTTTCCATCTTCACCTCCATTTTCCCTCTTCCTTCTTTCTTCTTCCTCTTCTCAACCACGAAATTCTAGCCACCATTAGAGATCATTCTCTCCACTTTTCTCTTCATAAACACCATTTCTACACTTCCCTCAATGTAACATCCCAAAAAATATCTGTTTAAGTATAAATGATCATTTTATATTATTCTTGATTTTTAGGAATTTTTCTAGAATTTTTTGGAAACGACGAATATTTTAATATATTCTTCGTTTTACGTGCACACTGAGCTGAGAATTGCTGAGGTCAGTGTAACGCTTCGGAAATTAATTATTTCACCACCAATAGTCATTTTCTAATATTTGTGATTTATGTGAATTTTTCTGGAATTTTTCGGAAACGATGAATATTTTAATATATTTCTCGTTTTGCGCAAAACTTGAGCAGAGTCTGGAAAACAACTGTAATGCTTAAAAAATTGGAAAATTATATGACGAATAGTCATTTTATAATATTTTCAATTTTTGAGAATTTTCTGGGAATTTTCCGGAAACATCGAATATTTTAGTATATTCCTCGTTTTGCGTGCGCACTGAGCAGAACCAGAGAAATGCGATGTTTCCTCCGCGAACCTTGGACTATGGATATGTCAACGGGGGATCTTACTAAACCCGAGACTGGACACAGTTTACAAAATTTCATAATTTTCGAGAAATCTTAACAGGTAAAATAAATCAATACTGCGAAAAATTATCTGTCAGATTAACTAAATACTGACTTCTGCCAACTGTAACTATTATCCATTGGATAATAGTATATAATAAAAATCCTATCACATTATCCAAATGAAATCCGCTTTATGTCTAATCAATCCACTTTAATTCAAATTTAATGTTAAATAATCAAAGCTTCTTTGAGAAGCTTTGACCAAACATTGACTCAAATGCCCTTGGCTTCTCTTGGAAGCCAACACACCCTCTCCCTCTCCTCTCTCTCAAGCACGGCAGCAGCCCTTGGTGGGGGGGGGGAAATTGGTTTCATTAATTCATTTTACACATTACACAAATTCATTTTTACCAAAACACTTTCTCTCTCTACCCTTTCTTCTTCTTCTTCATTTTTCTTTCTCTCCTCCTTCTCTCTACATGCTCTACGGCCAGTAGCCCCTTCCCCTACCCAATCTTCACAAAAATTTAAACTAAACACATTTTCTTAATCATCTCACCATTCTAAACATCTTTTCTTCTTGGAGTTTCTTGAAATTCCTTCATTTTCACCATCTTCTCCAAGCTCCAAGCTTTGAGCTTTTTGGGTAAGTTTCAAGACTCCTCTTCTTTCTCCTCCATTTTCGTGGTCATGGTCTTCATGTTGGCCATCCATGCTTCATTTTCCAAGCCATTATGCTATTCTAACAAAGTCACCATTTTTAGGGTTCTTGGTGGGTGCAATCCGAAAATTCAAAGAAGATTCTTGGTGTTCTTCTTGTTCTCTTCACTTAGGTAAGAGGAAGACACTCCTCCTCAACCTCTATTAGCATCTAGGAACCTTGGTTGTGTTGTTGGTGGAAGAACCCTAATGAGGGTTATTCTTTGATTTTGTGATTAATGTGCTAGTGTAGTGATTTTAATTGATTTATGCTATTGGATTGAATTGTTGTATACAATGTTATATTGGATTGGATTATGTGATTGGAAATGGAAGAAAAACCTTTGATAACCCCTCTTGGTGGTCACGGTTTTTAGGCTAGAATTTGGGTGAAATTGTGATTGAGTTGTAACTAACCTAAGACTTAAATTAATTAATGGATAAAAATGGAATTTTATGGAAGAGAAATTGGGAATGGAAATTCCTATGAGGGCTACGGTTTTGGAGCTAAGTAATTGGGATTCTTGGTGAGCTAATTTAACAAGTGAACAATTTAAAGAACAAAGGGAATGACATGTAGTATGATGACTTAAAGAAATTTGGAATTTGTAGCCATTGTGAGGCCACAGCCTCTAGGGTATTTTTAAGTAAGTATGAGACTTTGATAATTTGGAAGTATAAGCAACTAGGTAATTAGGAGCCTATGTAATGAAATGGATGATTAATAAATTGGAAGGATTTAATATAATCAAGACTTCATAAATTTTAAAGGACTAAGGGTGAGATTATCCTACGACTTAAGGTAATTCTAAGTGAATGAAGAACAAGAGAGTGTGGGGTTTAAGAGCTTAAACAACTTACAAGTCATAGAAAATTGAATTGCCTTGGAATGTTAAGTTGGTTGCAAGAATTAGTTTTGGACACAAACCTTAAAAAGGGAAACAAATTTTTAAGTTAGGATTCATAATGGGCCTAAAAATGTACAAATTGACTTGATCCTTATATTGTGATGTTATGAGTCCATGTGAGTGACCATTTGTATATTGATGCTTATATTGGCCTATTGTGGCATGTTATGTAATTGTATGAGATTGTGAATCATACATGTCCATGCATAGTGTCATATGCATTGTGAATGTCCATGTGGATTGTTGTAAGGCCTAGTTGCCTAGGAGATTGAACACACCTTTGTGCGGGTGCGAGTAGACAAGTGTGGGTCTTGTTATGACCTCGGGGGCGTCGAGGTGCAGGTCCTCCACAATGGGTAGTTGGTAGCTCCTCTGCCTGTGGGGCAAACCGATGCAAACGCACCGACGATCCGGACTTGACACTGTCCTATATCGTGATCGAGCGTGGACTGTCCGTACAATGCCTGATGTGCACGTGAAAATTGTTGATGAATAGCACTTTGACGCGGCGCGAGTTGCGGACATGTCTCCCGATCTTTCTCTCGATTCGTTTAAGTCTAGCTCCATGGAGTAGGAACTAGGGAAAGCATGCATGTCATCATAAATCATTATTTTCCATAACGGTGACCTATTTGACTATTTCCGCATGTGCGCTGGAAATTGTTACCGTTGAATTTCTTGTTATTACTTGATACTTTGTTTCGAATTGCTACTTGGGCGCGTTGCGCCGTTTGTTTCTAGCTGCTATAATTGGTAATGATGGTAGGATGTCTTACCTCTTTCTGTGCTTCTATTATTTGCTACCTGTGTGTGCACTGTATTGGTCGAAGACGACGGTAAGGAGGCGGAAGATCCCGAGTTTCCCAACTTCTGGCCCGAACAAGATTAGCTTCTACCGAGACGATGGCGGCACGTATGCGCGGATTTCTTGGTGATGTGCGTCTGACCTTCCTCGGAGGGCCAGAGTGCTGGCATATCAACTTGAATTTCGATTGCTGCGTCTACTTGGGAGATGTGTCGATTGCCCTAGCCTAGAGACGTCATGAGGTGCCCGTCCTCACTCACCGCCACATCGACCGCGATTGGAGTTTTACTTGCCCATCCGTGAGATGTGGGGTGACCGTTACTACACCCCTTGGGAGGACTCTTTTGATTCTCTTGCTCGGGCTCCCGCCCGTGGTTCTGTGGTTCCCATGGAGGTTTCCTCGAAGAGGAGGATCTGTTGAGGACCGGATATGGTCCCTCCTCATCCGAGAGCGAGTTTTGGTAGCTACCGATGGCTACCGGTGTTTTATTTTGGGGCCACGATGTATTTTTTTGGTGGGTGTATATTTTGGTATCTCGGGGCATATTTATATAATCCTTTTCAAAGGTATAGTTTTGCTTTTTGGGTAATTCAGGCTTGTGTCTAAGTATAAATGATGTCAGCACATTTTATATATATATATATATCTATATGCATGTTATTCAGATGAGAATTTTGTCTACTATTTTATTCTTCACCGTCATTTATATTCTGCATGGTTAAAATGATTATAAAAAAAAATATTTCTGCTATTTTGCTCGCGTATGTAAGAATTGAACAAGTTAAACTTAAACGAATGAACCGGGTCTTGAAATGTTAAAACTTTACTTTTCCGCATTTTCTTTTATTTGACAATGTGACGTTCCCTCCCAAAAAGGGGCGTTACACTCAACCTCCTCTACAACTTCTATTTGAAGGGTTTTCTTCAAAAATCCACTTTTCCACCATTGTCATCCAAGGCAAAGCTTTAAGCTTGAAGGTAAAGTTCTCATTTTTCTTCCTTTTTCTACTCATTTTCGTATTCTAGGGTCTCAATGGAGACCAAAGATCCATTCTTTTCCATGTCCAATGTTGATTCTTTGTCTTGAGATTTCTAGGGTTTTTGGACCCCAAAACCGAATTCACCAAGAAGAAAAGAGGAGCCCATTTTCGTGTTCTTCCTTTAGGTAAGATGGAGATTACTCACTTCAACCATCATTGGTGGTGAGGAGACTTTGTGTGCTTGTTGATGGAAAGTCCATCTTTGTATGCTCACTTTATTTAGTGATTTTGCATGTATATATGTTCTTGAATGTGATTAATGTTTGAATGGTGATTTTGTATATATTGGTTGTGTTGAAAATGCTTGATCATGTTAAGGTTGTTAAATGGAAAATTTGGAGTTTCCTACCCTAACATAGTGCCATGGTTTTGATGGGGATTTTGGGGGGTAAATTGATTTTTGTACACAAATAAAATGAAGCTATGTAATCAAATGTTGAATGATAATGATGGAATCAATGAATGGAAATTTTTTAGGGTTTCCTACACCAAGATTAGGTCACGGTTTTGAGGGCTATTTTTGAGGGATTTAATTGAATTTTGATGAACTAAAATTTAAGTGAATTGATATCAAGAAACTAATACATAAAAGGGAAAGAAATTGGAACATAGAGGATTTGATGGTGCCACTTTGATCTAAAATAATGAGGGTTTGGATTGAATTTGTGAGTAATAAAACTTATATAATTAGACATTAAAGGATTGATGATCATAATGGGATTGATGAATGAAAAATCTAGGTTTTCCTAGCACCTATGGAGGTTATGGTTTTGATAAGAGCTTAAGGATGTAAAATTTAATTTGGTATAAGAATTAAGGGAAACTTAAGTGGTTAAGTATTAAAAAATAATGTTAGATCCAATGAAAGATAAATTTGGGAGTTTACTACACCCCCCTCAAGGTATCACATTTCTGACTCCCAACTCATAATCAGTAAAGAAGTTCGTAAACAAGGTTTGAGTTATAAAAGATGGGTTTTAAAATTTCTTTTCATCAAAGACGGAAACATAAACTTATTGAGATTCATAAGTATTACTGAAAATATATTTAATATACAATATTGACACCAATTAATATTTAACAATTTAAAGAGAAATATAAAACTAATAGAAATGTGAAGACAAACGTGAAGACAAACATGAAGATGATGAGGAGACTAAGTCCAAGATCTTCAAAGAATAGCTTTAGGACTTAGGATCTTTGTAAAGAGCTTTTTGGATATCTCATTATTTGGCGTTGCAAAGAAATGTTTTCAAAATTGTTTTTCCAAACTTAAACAATTATTTTCTGGACATTTAAAAGCATTTAAAACTGATTTTATATCAGAGGCATTCGAATACCTCATAAGGCATTCGAATACTGCATTCCAGAATTGGATTTCACGAAGCTTTCGAAAATGGCAGCAACGGCCATAATTTCAATAATTACATGCTTTTAATTGCTCCAACGGCTAGTTTCTTCCATTGCTCTATAAATAGAGACCTTGGGTCTCTTCTGAAAAGCCCCAACCATTTTGAATTATTTGCTAGTGATTAAAACGCGATTCTTTCATATTTTCTATGCTCTTTTTGCCAAAACCTTGAGATATCCTTTAGAGAGCTTATTAGCACTTCAATTTGTAATATCTGCTCTAAGTGAGAGTTTATTTTTCATCTATTCTCTGCTTCTGTAAAAGAGTGAGGTATCCCTTAGTGAATTTGTGAGGGTGAGGTATCCTTCTAGTAAAAGGGTGAGGTATCCCTTGGTGTAAAGAAGGTGAGGTATCCTTCAAAGGGGGTGAGGTATCCCTCTAGTAAATAGGGTGAGGTATCCCTGTTGTGTAAAGGTTGCAAGCACCTGTTGTTAAGCTTGTATTGAATAGTGAAAAATCTCGAACTGTGTTTCGGGGACTGGACGTAGGCCACAAGTGGTTGGTGGTCAAACCAGGATAAATATCGAGCCTGCTTTTCTACCCTTAATCCTTTATCTTTATGCACTTTATTTATTCTTGCAATTTAATTATCATTTGTTCTTCTTATCTTCATCTTATTCACAACTTTTAATAATTAAATTCTGTATAGTTTATTTGTTTAAGGCTTTTACGAAAAATCTTTAATTACTCAATTCACCCCCCTCTTGAGTACTGAAGCCACTTGGGTAACAAGATCATATTATCGCGTTTTCATAGTCACAAAACACTTTCGTCGTGTTTTCATAATCGCGTAACATTTCTATTACGTTTTCAAATCACATATAGATTTTTCAACGTTTTCATCAATCACGTAAAAATATTCCACCATTTTTAAATCGCGTAGCGATTTTTCCACAATATCTCAAACGCGTAAAATATTAGCGATTTTTCCACAATATCTCAAACGCGTAAAATATTTAAACGCTTTCTAAATTGCGTAGAAATATTTCAATGTTCCTCAAATCGCGTGGACATATTTTAAACGTTTTCAAATCGCGTAGCTTAAAAATCACATTTTTAAGTTACGTAAATCATTTTTCACCATAATTTCATTACGAAAAATATTTCTCAACCTTCAAAAATTCCATTTCAACCTTTCTTAAAATAATATGACTACTCACATTATTTTCCATATTTTCTTACTCAAGAAAATCCTTTTCGCAATTTATTCCACAAATTCACAATTCCATTAAATCAATGTTTCTCACTTTAAAAATTACTAACGCTCTCCAAAATCCAAAGGATGAGTTACACGTTAGAAAATATCAAATCACTATTATATTCTCCATTTTTCTCAAATCAATTCTAAAATCAATTCCCTTCAAAATAAATTGAGGTGTGTTTGGACTTCTCTTTTCCATTTACATACTGAAATTCATTTCTCAAGTGATAAAATACTCTGATTCCCTTTCCGAATTCCTTGTACTAATTCAAATTACATTTCCACTTGGAAAACCACTTTGTTTCATAAAACCAAGGCATTCACAAGCCTTCAAAATCGTGGACATGACTATTGAAATCATCAAAACATTTTTCCTTCTAAGTTAATATGGTTTTACACAAACAAAACCATTAAAAATTTTGTTTCAAAAACCATGAGACTCATGGTCATAAAAACCAATCCATTTGTTCATTTTCTTTTTTCACTTTTTTTGCAAATCTTTTTTCACTTTCTTTGCAAATCCTTTTTCAATTTCTTTGCAAATCTTTAAAATCAACATTGCTATTTTCATTTAAAACTCACGTTTAGTAAAACATTTAGAAACTTTTTACACAAAATAAATCAATAAAAATCCTTCTAAAATCGTGTTCATGTACTCTTAGAAAAATAAACCCTTTGTTTATTTTTCTTATTTTTCTAAACATCCAATTTCATCATTTATGAAAATATTAATTTGTGAACACCTATCTTGAGGTGTCTTGGCCGAAATTCACCATGTTCCACGGATCAAAAATTATTTCCCTTGTTCTTGAAAAATTTCAACATAAACTCAAATCATGAGTGTCAAAACTGTGACCACTCCTCCTTGGCCATTGGAGCCAAAAATTGATTTCCTTTCCACCATCACACCATGATATACATATACATAATTTCAACATATTCTCATCATGCATATTATAAGCATACCATATTATCATCATGCATGTTATAAGCATACCATATAAGCCATAAAATCATGCAAAGCATATCAAGCATAGACAAATAATCAAAGCACATAAACAACATAAACACCCACAAATTATTACATGACCATGGATATGAATCCTCACATGGATTCACCATCCATCAAATACAAAACCATCTCTCACCACCATATTTGGTTGGAGAGATGAATCTCCATCTTATCTCTTGAAGATCCTCAAATGCTCTTTACTTTGCTTCTTTTTCTAAGTCCTTCACCACCAAGGGCTTCTCAAATACAAAACAAAACATATATTTATTAGTAAATCAAGCTTGAACAAGATAAACCATGGATCAAACATGGCTTAGAATCTTGAAAATCAAAAGAAAAGTGAAGATTAACAAACTTCACCAATAAAGCTCCAATCTTTAGCTTGAAGAACAAGGTTGAAGATGAATGATTTAGAGAAAGTCTCCAACATGAAAGTTGCTTAGAATATCATGTAGATTTAAGATCTATGGTTGGATGAAATTAAAAGAGATTGGATGGTGATTTTAGATGGTATGGCCGAATGGTTCCTCTTAAAGAACAAAGATGGAATTTTTGATTTTTGTGAAAGAAAGGCTTCTTAAACTTGGTTAAGGTAAATAATGAAGTGAAAACACTTAGTTTTCCTTCCACCAATTTCGTAGAGCTCCTTGCAAAAATCCCTAAAAATCATAAACAAATCTTAAAATTAATAACAAGTAAAAGAATAGGTAAACCATGATTCAAGCATGGCTTAGAAAATCAAAACTAAAAGCTTAGGTGAAGAAATATGAACTTTACCATTTTTGGCAGAAACTTGAAGCTTGGATTTGAAGCTCTAGATGAAGGATTTTGTGAAAACTCATAACTAGAGATGTTCTTAGAATGATGTAAGGATTCAAGAAATAAGGTTGGATAAAATTTTTGAGTAATGGAAGGTATTCTTAGGTGCTTTGGCCGAATGTTGTTTCTTGGAGAAGAGAATGGAGTTTTTGTGTTTTGTTTTGGAGAAGATGATGAATAGAAAGGCAATTATGATACAAATAATGGAAACCAACAATTTTGGACCCCTTAAGAGTGCATGGCCGTAGCTATGCTTGGAGGAGAAGGAGAGAAAATTTTCTAAGAGCTTTAGGTTTTTGGAATGATCAATAATGATCAAGAATGAAGGATAATGGTCATAAACCATGCAAAGCTCTCCTAAAGCTACCAAAAACCGTCCCCCCTTCAAGCATTCTCCTAAGGATGCTAAATGATCAATAATGATGCATAATTGACCAAGGCATCTAATAATGGTCATAAAGCTTTTCTTTAGCTCCAAAATGAAGCACAAAACCGTCCCCCCTCCATGCATGCATTCCATAATGTTGTTATCTTTTTCAAGCCACCATTTAGAGCATTTTAGGCCATTGATTAGATCAATGGTTGGGATTAAGGTAGGCTTTTGATTAGAAGACTTAATCTAGGCCATTAGATTTTTCCTCCTTGAAATCCTAGCCATTAGATCCATCTCCAAAAATGAAGGGTCAAGATTACTCCTTCTTACTTTCAATCCAAGGGTCATAATTAATCATAGCCATTTTAGAAGATCAAATCTCCACCATTGATTAAATCCAAATCCAATGGTTATAAATGATCCATCTCCACCGTTGATTTAATCCGAATCCAACGATCATAAATGGTCCTAGCCACTTTATAAGATCAAATCTCCACCCTTGATTTAAATCTAAATCCAACAGTTATAAATGGTCATAGCCATTTTATTAGACTAATCCTACACCGTTGATTAAATCGACAGTTGATATCAAAGTCTTTAATATTAGACTTAATTCCTATTGGTCCGTCAAAAGAATTAAACTTGCTTCCTATTGATCCGTCAAAAGTTGTCATAACCACTATTGTTGACTTAAGCAGTATAATTTCTATTTTTATCTGCTAAAACCACACGAAAGAATATATTTACTGTATTTTTATCGCCCGATAATTAAATACAGTACAAAACACAGTACTATAAAATTTTCTAAAATTGTTTCCGAATTCAGGTTTAGTAAGATCCCCTGTCTTCGTCTCAACAGTACAAATTTTTCTATACGTAGAAAAATTTTCATGTTTTGGGACTCACTCCGGGCCCACGTAGGACCATTGGAGCCCACAAACAGTCCAAAAACAACCAGATAATCATAAAAATTTATAATCATCCACAAAAATTACAAATATTAGAAAACGTATGAAAATTAAATCAGATTGTTAAATATGATTATCAATTAAGAGAAATAAATACTTAAAGATTTTCCCCGACCCGAAAATTATTATTTTCCTGACACGGAATAAATCACTCAAAATGATCAAATACGCTGACGGAATACTCAAAATAATTTTACAGTACACAGAAATTACTAAACAGTAGAATTCTGTTAACTGTCAAAATTACTGTAAACTATTTAGGAAATTTGGGGTGTTACAATACTCCCCCTCTAAAAAGAAATTTCGTCCTCGAAATTTGATAAACCTGATTTCACATCCTCAGAATAAATATATATATTGCTCTTTTATCTTGTTTTCCAGTTCCCATATTACATCTTCACTTATATCGTTCCAAACGATTTTAACCAATGAAATCTCTTTGTCTCGCGATCAATTTCTCCTGATCTAACAGATATCTCAAATTCCTATAATTATTGAAGATGTTAAATTTTACTCCATAAAGAAAGTATATCCATACTTCTAATACAACACAGTATCTACCAACCTTCATTCATACTTAGAATAGTTTTTCTCATGTAACTTCAGTTTCCTAAAATCATACCCTGCAACTCTTCTATTCTGCATAAACACATATCTCAAATTCCAATGTAACATATCACTGTTCACCTCTAATGATTCACTGAGATTAAATAGAACTAATACCAAGAATAATCAAACATATTTCAACTCCTAAAAATTTTCCTTGTATGCATCAGTCTATACAAACGTTTAATTCTTTCTGATAAGCTAGGTAAGAAGTCCTACGATCTTAGAAAATATCTCAATAAATTTTCTACGGATTTTCGTTATCATTTTTAATCTTTGAAGAATCCACCACGTTTCCGTTGCGTTACTCTGATACTATGACATGGATATAAACAAGAATATCCTTTCTTGCAATTTCAATATATGAAAGAAACTATGGAGGTTTAGAAAGAAGAAAGTAGCGAAACTATCTGATATGTTACCAGACATATCTAACAAGAATTTGATGTTGCTTGATTTTCAAGAATGAATTTTCTGGACTACTAACACTTTGTTGAGACAATCTCATTGGATATGGTTGGAAAATAACCAATCCGTTTTCAAAGATCAAATCTATTTATGAAAGAAATAAATAGATCAAACTAACACAAAAATTTGATCTATAACAATAATTTTGAATAACTTGAATAGCTCGATCGGCTAAGAATAGAAACTGAAGTAAACAAATCAGAGGATAACGAATAACTCTAACATATAATTGATCTACACAATCATATGCCATAAAGAATAGGTTAAAGAATCACCTTCTGTAGTACAGTCTCCCTTACTTAGGTCTTCAGTTCAGAACACTCCCGTTCAATTCAGAGTAACAACTTTCTCTATTATCCAAAATTTTACTAACAGAAAACTCTGGTTTCAATGGAACACAATCTCTGGAAATGTGTCCAAACTTTCCACAAATTGTTTCCTTGACGTACAGTCCTTCATTAAGTACCTCCTTTCACATCACTTACTGCTTCTAGTTTCTAAATGGTCGTAAATACATTTCCCGTTGAAATCAATTACTTTCCTAATATCCCTAAGAAGAAATACCAGGTTCCAAAATTACAAAATCTTATATTCCAAGGTTATGAATTCTTGTATTTCAAAACTAATTCTCTTTCATCAGATCCTGAACCTCAACTTTCAATTCCTGCTATTTGGCGATCCTCTGTTCCTGCAGTCACCCTTCCACATTGCTTTCGTAGTTGCAACTGCATTACTAGTAACATGTTCCGCTTCCACACACGTATATCTACCATGAGCCATTCCTTTCTTCAAAGACGAACAAATCAAAATAAAATGGATCTGATATCCACTTTAAACAACCTTGTTTCCTTTCAGAAAACAAACACACAGAAAACACAACACAAGCAAAATAGACCTAACCACAAACCCCAAACGACTCAAACCGTGCTCTGATACCAACTAAATGTAACACCCCCCTCAGGGTATCACATTTCCGACTCCCAACTCATAATCTGTAAAGAAGTTTGTAAACAAGGTTTGAGTTATAAAAGATGGGTTTTAAAATTTCTTTTCATCAAAGACGGAAACTGTAACATCCCAAAAAAAACATATTAGACTTTTATATGTGTACAAAGGTAGCATATAAGTTGTTTGATATGTCAGTGAAAATTTGTGACAAACAGAGTTAGTTTAGGTACTTTGCTGCAACACAGAGTGTGGAAAGTAGCCTATAATGACTCAGTAAATAGCATAAGTTGCTATTTGAAGGGAAACAAGTTTTGATAATTTGTTTCTAGGTCACAAATAAGTTAAATAAGGTGTGGTTAAAGTTTCAAGAGAATCAAAGTCAATTTGGTATTTTTAGGCATACTGGTTGTGCATTTTAATACCAAATGACTAGCAGATATAGAAAATGATGAGAATTGTGAAACAATAATTTAGATGAATCGTATGATTTATTCTAAAGTTGTTGGAAGCTGGAAAACTTGAATTAGCATAATTCGGGTGTCCTTAGCAGATAAAAGTTTCAGTGTAAAAACTTAAGTTAATCTTTTCTCTTAATTCCCTCCATGTCCTACCCTCTATATCTCTCTTCTCTCTCAGCAGAATGAAGAAAAATAGAGAAAGAAAGAAAAGAAAGAAAAGGGAGAAAGGAGAAAGGGAAAGAAGGGAAGAAGGAGAGGAAGAAGATCAAGGATTAAACTTCAAGATCAAGAGTCTTCAAGAGGTAGGGGATTTCTATTCATCTATTCCTTTGATTCATCTAGAATGAACATAGGTTTTGTGAATGGAAATAGGGGTTTGAGTAGTCAAATCCATGTTTTTTGCTTAGTTCTTGATTTCAAGGACTAAGTTAGTATGTTTTTAGCTTATTGAGAATAAGATAGATGGATTTATCCATAGATTGGAGCTAGTTGGTTCTTGAGTTTGAACCTAGGTCATGAACAACCAAGAGGGTGATTTTTGGGGTTTGATCCAAATCAAGAGGTTTAAGTTAGTGATTGATGTTTCCTAAGTGTTAATGAGGATTGAGTTAGAATCACTTAGAATCCATGTTTGAGGATTGAGATATGATAGGATAATTAATAGAACAAGAAACATGGTTGTTTTCTACTCCAAGAGTGCTGTTCTGCAATATGGTATTCGAATACCAAGGTTGGTATTCGAACAAAACATCACAGACAGCTCCAGAAAGTGAATTTTCGTGGGTGGTATTCGAATACCACCAGAGGTATTCAAATAGACTCGAAACAGAAAGAAAACTCATTTCTGACAGCCTGTAGTGTTTTTATCATAACTCGAGCTACCGATATCGAAATGAGTTGATTCTAGAGCCATTTGAAAGCTAAGACATAAGGATATTTGCCTATGAAATTTTAGAATCATTGAAGTTAGGATGTACCTCTGGTGTATTTATGAAAATTAGCCTTTTAAGGATCTAGAGTAGATTTCATCAAAGATGTTATTTTGATGATTTGAAATCCCTAGTTGTTAAGATCCTTTGTTTATGCTTAGTAAAGATTGTTGAGACACTTGAGAGGTTATTTCTTTGAGAGAAAGACCTAGTGGCATACAAAGGGAGATACAAGAAAAGTGAGTCATCCATTAGACATGGATTGCCAGAGATCAAGAGTTTAGCTTCTTAAGCAACTTAAAGTTGGAGAGATGTCACAAGAGAGGTGATAAGAGATTTAAGAAGCGAGATGGCATTAGTAGAGTGCCATAGTACCTAAGTGGCAAAAGTTAAGGGCCAAGGTGCCAAGATGGCAATAGTGGAGTGCCATAGTGCCTAAGTGGCAAGAGTTAAGAGCCAAGGTGTCGAGTTGGCAAAAGTTAAGTACCATAAACCCTAGCTGGCAAGGGTGAATGCCATAGTGCATGAAGAGCTCTCAAAGAGTGAAAGAGAGTTTGTAATGCAAGGACAACAGTGTACTAAGTCTAGTTGGCATTGGTTTAATGTCGTAGTGCATGAAATGCTCCCACAGAGTAGAGGTGGAGTTAGTAATGCAAGATGGACTTAGTACGAGAGCATGAGGTAGTTATGTTAGAGTTAGGGCATAACTCCACATTACACACACTTCACATTTCACATATGCTTACTATTCCTAGACAGCAGATGGTGGAGGCATCCACTCAGTTTATGGTAGGTTATAGGAGGTTACATGATATGATTACAGATTCCCTCCCTACTTGGTAGGTTATAGGAGGTTACTTGTTATCATATCAGATTCCCTCCCTACCTAGGGGTGTAGGAGGTCATGTGTTATGATGACAGACTTCATTCCTAAAAGTAGGCTATAGGGGTCACACGTTATCATGACAGAATTCCTCTGTGCCTAGGGGAATAGTTAAGTATTCATGACATTGCACCAACACTATCATACACTTTTCTTTGAGCATAAACATACATCATTCCATCATTGCATTATGTAATATTTTGTTTGGTGAATATATATTTGTGTAATTGTTGTGTATGTGTTACTCTGTGTTATTGGTGACAGTTGTATAGGCAGTTGTCTGGCCGATGATTTCAAATAATTGTATGGGTAGTTGTTTGATATCATCGTGGTTTCGGTTATCAGAACAGAATTATAGTTCGCTTAAGAACGTTACATAAAGAGAGAGTTGTAATTGTTTCTTATGCAGGAAGTATTAGTTCAGTTGGGTTTATTTATTTTGAATGTTTAAACTGCTGGTTTTGGTATACTTATACTGAGAAATGTGATTTCTCACCCCGTTGTTGCCATGTAAATCCAGGTGAAGGATCATCTAAATGCAAGAAGAAGAAGTACGAAGACAAAGATAGTTTTTATACTTTCTAGTTTAAAGCTTGTATTTATTTACGTGCTTTTAGTTTGTACAAGAAGTTATATATACAATGAGCCCTTTAGTGGCGATGTTATATGTATAACTTTTACTTTTCCGCAAGGCTCTCCATTATTATTTGTTTAAATGATATGGATTAGTACAATGTTAAGTTAGAAGTAGCATAACTAATACTGCTTATCCAGGTATATTCTGATATACTAGGTTACCGGTATTAGGGTGTTACAGAAATATAAACTTACTGAGATTCATAAGTATTACTGAAAATATATTTAATATATAATATTGACACCAATTAATATTTAACAATTTAAAGAGAAATATAAAACTAACAGAAAACTCTCTCTTTTTTTAACAGTAGCCAACCCTATGACGGATCTTACTTAATAGCACAGTACAACACTAACGAGAAAACTTAACATACTTATTCCTTCTTGTATCCATCTTGATGCATCAGACATCTGTTCCTTGTCAACACTGCATGCTATCAAATCTGGAATGGTCATTCTCTGATGTTGTCACCAATTTCAGAATATCTGCCACTCGTTATGTCTAAGACAACTAGTTCCTTCTATTATATAATTTTTTTACAACACAAATACAGCAAAATAATATAACAAAGAGGTGAAATCACCTACGCCAATACCAACATGGCAGCACAGAGATAACACAACAACATATCATACAGATATATCACGCTATCAACATTAATCAATTATCATCATCAAATCATTTATTAATTCAATTATCATTCAACATCTATGGTGATGCCCTCATCAATATCCAATTATCATCATCATCATCATCCAAGTATTCAAAACAATTGTCATAGCCAATATTCCTCAATTAATATATCATACATATATAAATGCTCAGATTCATGCATGCGCACATAGACTCAATGTCCTACTCCATGGAGCTAATACTCAGTTCGGAGAAGTCGATCCGAAAGATTTGTCTGTACCAAAATGCCTCAGACCAAGTGCTATAATCCTCATTTTGATTTTTGCACATCTAGCATATACACGACAGTCTTTACGAGATCATGATTAAGAATAGTGTCTCGGTCAGGATCATCGGTGTGTTGCATCGGTTTAACCTACAGGAAGAAGCACAACTAACCACCCATGTAAGCAACCCGCACCCCGATGCCCCCAAGGTCAACAAGTGACTTACACTACGTATATCGCACCCACTCAAGAGGTGTACGTCTCTCCTAGGAAAATAGCCTCATACAGTCCCTCGGACCTTTCCAACGCATGTTCAATGCACCAATGTCAATCATAGGCAAAATTTATCATTTTCTCATATAGTGTCCATATACTTTTTCATGCATGTAAAATGCACCAATGCCAATCACAGGCAAAATTCACCATTTCAAATTCAAGGTCCACACATTAGCCCATTCTCAGTTTAATTTCATAATCTCAAAATCAGGGTCCACACACTGGCCCAACAGTAATCATACTGTATTTTTAACAGCAAAATCATATTATCGCGTTTTCATAGTCACAAAACACTTTCGTCGTGTTTTCATAATCGGTAACATTTCTATTACGTTTTCAAATCACATATAGATTTTTCAACGTTTTCATCAATCACGTAAAAATATTCCACCATTTTTAAATCGCGTAGCGATTTTTCCACAATAACTCAAACGCGTAAAATATTTAAACGCTTTCTAAATTGTGTAGAAATATTTCAATGTTCCTCAAATCGCGTGGACATATTTTAAACGTTTTCAAATCGCGTAGCTTAAAAATCACGTTTTTAAGTTACGTAAATCATTTTTCACCATAATTTCATTACGAAAAATATTTCTCAACCTTCAAAAATTCCATTTCAACCTTTCTCAAAATAATATGACTACTCACATTATTTTTCATATTTTCTTACTCAAGAAAATCCTTTTCGCAATTTATTCCACAAATTCACAATTCCATTAAATCAATGTTTCTCACTTTAAAAATTACTAACGCTCTCCAAAATCCAAAGGATGAGTTACACATTCGAAAATATCAAATCACTATTATATTCTCCATTTTTCTCAAATCAATTCTAAAATCAATTCCCTTCAAAATAAATTGAGGTGTGTTTGAACTTCTCTTTTCCATTTACATACTGAAATTCATTTCTCAAGTGATAAAATACTCTGATTCCCTTTCCAAATTCCTTGTACTAATTCAAATTACATTTCCACTTAGAAAACCACTTTGTTTCATAAAACCAAGGCATTCACAAGCCTTCAAAATCGTGGACATGACTATTGAAATTATCAAAACATTTTTCCTTCTAAGTCAATATGGTTTTACACAAACAAAACCATTAAAAATTTTGTTTTAAAAACCGTGAGACTCATGGTCATAAAAACCAATCCATTTGTTCATTTTCATTTTTCACTTTTTTTGTAAATCCTTTTTCACTTTCTTTGCAAATCCTTTTTCACGTTTTTTGCAAATCTTTAAAATTAACATTGCTATTTTCATTTAAAACTCACGTTTAGTAAAACATTTAGAAACTTTTTACACAAAATAAATCAATAAAAATCCTTCTAAAACCGTGTTCATGTACTCTTGGAAAAATAAACCCTTCGTTTATTTTCCTTATTTTTCTAAACATCCAATTTCATCATTTATGAAAATATTAATTTGTGAACACCTATCTTGAGGTGTCTTGGCCGAAATTCACCATGTTCCACGGATCAAAAATTATTTCCCTTGTTCTTGAAAATTTTCAACATAAACTCAAATCATGAGTGTCAAAACCGTGACCACTCCTCCTTGGCCATTGGAGCCAAAAATTGATTTCCTTTCCACCATCACACCATGACATACATATACATAATTTTAACATATTCTCATCATCCATATTATAAGCATACCATATTATCATCATGCATGCTATAAGCATACCATATAAGCCATAAAATCATGCAAAGCATATCAAGCATAGGCAAATAATCAAAGCACAAAACAACATAAACACCTACAAATTATTACATGACCATGGATATGAATCCTCACATGGATTCACCATCCATCAAATACAAAACTATCTCTCACCACCATATTTGGTTGGTGAGATGAATCTCCCTCTTACCTCTTGAAGATCCTCAAAAGCTCTTTGCTTTGCTTCTTTTTTCAAGTCTTTCACCACCAAGGGCTTCTCAAATACAAAACAAAACATATATTTATTAGTAAATCAAGCTTGAACAAGATAAACCATGGATCAAACATGGCTTAGAATCTTGAAAATCAAAAGAAAAGTGAAGATTAACAAACTTCACCAATAAAGCTCCAATCTTCAGCTTGAAGAACAAGGTTGAAGATGAATGATTTAGAGAAAGTCTCCAACATAAAAGGTTCTTATAATATCATGTAGATTTAAGATCTATGGTTGGATGAAATTAAAAGAGATTGGATGGTGATTTTAGATGGTATGGCCGAATGGTTCCTCTTAAAGAACAAAGATGGAATTTTTGATTTTTGTGAAAGAAAGGCTTCTTAAACTTGGTTAAGGTAAAGAATGAAGTGAAAACACTTAGTTTTCCTTCCACCAATTTTGTAGAGCTCCTTACAAAACACCCTAAAATCATAAACAAATCTTAAAATTAATAACAAGTAAAAGAATAGGTAAACTATGATTCAAGCATGGCCTAGAAAATCAAAACTAAAAGCTTAGGTGAAGAAATATGAACTTTACCATTTTTGGTAGAAACTTGAAGCTTGGATTTGAAGCTCTAGATGAAGGATTTTGTGAAAACTCATAACTAGAGATGTTCTTAGAATGATGTAAGGATTCAAGAAATAAGATTGGATAAAATTTTTGAGTAATGGAAGGTATTCTTAGGTGCTTTGGCCGAATGGTGTTTCTTGGAGAAGAGAATGGAGTTCTTGTGTTTTGTTTTGGAGAAGATGATGAATTGAAAGGCAATTATGATACAAATAATGGAAACCTACAATTTTGGCCCCCTTAAGAGTGCATGGCCGTAGTTATGCTTGGAGGAGAAGGAGAGAAAATTTTCTAAGAGCTTTAGGTTTTTGGAATGATCAATAATGATCAAGAATGAAGGATAATGGTCATAAACCATGCAAAGCTCTCCTAAAGCTACCAAAAACTATCCCCCCTTCAAGCATTCTCCTAAGGATGCTAAATGATCAATAATGATGCATAATTGACCAAGGCATCTAATAATGGTCATAAAGCTTTTCTTTAGCTCCAAAATGAAGCACAAAACCGTCCCCCCTCCATGCATGCATTCCATAATGTTGTCATCTTTTTCAAGCCACCATTTAGAGCATTTTAGGCCATTGATTAGATCAATGGTTAGGATTAAGGTAGACTTTTGATTAGAAGACTTAATCTAGGCCATTAGATTTTTCCTCCTTGAAATCCTAGCCATTAGATCCATCTCCAAAAATGAAGGGTCAAGATTACTCCTTCTTACTTTCAATCCAAGGGTCATAATTAATCATAGCCATTTTAGAAGACCAAATCTCCACCATTGATTAAATCCAAATCCAATGGTTATAAATGATCCATCTCCACCGTTGATTTAATCCGAATCCAACGATCACAAATGGTCCTAGCCACTTTATAAGATCAAATCTCCACCCTTGATTTAAATCTAAATCCAACGGTTATAAATGGTCATAGCCATTTTATTAGACTAATCCTACACCATTGATTAAATCGACGGTTGATATCAAAGTCTTTAATATTAGACTTAATTCCTATTGGTCCGTCAAAAGAATTAAACTTGCTTCCTATTGGTCCGTCAAAAGTTGTCATAACCACTATTGTTGACTTAAGCAGTATAATTTCTATTTTTATCTGCTAAAACCCCATGAAAGAATATATTTACTGTATTTTTATCGCTTAATAATTAAATACAGTACAAAACACAGTACAATAAAATTTTCTAAAACTATTTTCGAATTCAGGTTTAGTAAGATCCCCTGTCTTCGTCTCAACAGTACAAATTTTTCTATACGTAGAAAATTTTTCATATTTTGGGACTCACTCTGGGCCCACGTAAGACCATTGGGGCCCATAAGCCGTCCAAAAACAACCAGATAATCATAAAAATTTATAATCATCTACAAAAATCACAAATATTAGAAAACGTATGAAAATCAAATCAGATTGTTAAAAATGATTATCATTCAAGAGAAATAAATACTTAAAGATTTTCCCCAGCTCGAAAATTATTATTTTCCTGACACAGAGTAAATCTCTCAAAACGATCAAATACGCTGATGGAATACTCAAAATAATTTTACAGTACACAGAAATTACTAAACAATAGAATTCTGTTAACTATCAAAATTACTGTCAACTATTTAGGAAATTTGGGGTGTTACATTTACCACACTAAGGAGGAGCCACGATTTTGGCTTGAAGTTCCTAAGGTTAGAATTGAATTGTGTGAAACAAAACTTATGTGATTAATTATAAAATGAGTAAGACATAAAATAGAAGTTCTGAGGGTTTCTTATCCTAATGTGAGGCCACGGTTTGGCTTGGATTTTGAGAAATTGAATTGATACCATGTGGAATAAAAGCTAAGTAATTAGGTATCAAGAGACTAGTGCATAATGTGGAAAGAAATTTAGAACCTTGAAGGCTTGTGAGGCTACGATTTTAAGGGTTAGTTAACCTAAGGATTTTCATAATTGATCAAGACTTAAGTTCTTGGAAATGTTAAACCCTTAGTGGTGAATGGTGATAATCGATGGACCATGAACAAACATTGACATTGAAAAGTGATTCTATATTGATGTAAGACCCTATGTGGGGCTAAGTAATTATTGATGGATTTCTTGAGGAAACTATGATGTATTGACATTGATAATGAATTATATATCGTTGTGGTATTGCTTATGATGAATGCATCATTGATGAACATACATGATTGGACATTGTGTCGTCATGCATATGTGTTGTTCGTGGGATATATTTAAATTGATAAACATACATGATTGGACATTGCGTCATCATGCATATGTGTTGTCTGTTGGACATTGTTGTAAAGGCAATGTGCCTAGGAGTTTGAATAACACCTATGTGCAGGTGCGAATAGACTAAGCGTAGGTGCCATATGTTGTTGGCCCTGGGGGCGTCGGGGTGCGAGTGCCTCATCATGGACAGTTAAGAGCTCCTCTGTGCCTTGGGGTAGACCGATGCAAACACACATACGATCCAGACCGGGACGCTGTCCCATATCGCGATCAACTGTTGAGGTGCTACGTATAAGCCATTGATGCGCAAATATTTTTATGAGATGAAGCACACTATTTTTAAGGCTAACGATATGCTGGCATTACTTCTTGATCATTCACTCTAAAAGGTTGATGTCTAGCTCCATGGAGTAGGATTTGTGGTACCATAATGCATTGTGCATAGTTCATTGTCGGTCTCATAAATTGTTGAGCATGAACGCTGGTGACTGTGAAATTATCTGTTCTATTTCTGTTATAATTATCTGGATATTGTATTGATTATTTGAGATATTATGGTGACCTACCTGTTGTTATTGATTCTTATTATTGCTTATAATTGTACTGCTTTACAATAAATTCTACTATTACTGTTAATGAATATATGAACTGTATTGCTATGTGGGCGCTTTGCATCGTGTTGTTTTCTTACTACTATAATGGTAATGAAAGATGGGTGTCTTACCTCTTTCCTGTATTTCCATATTTCTATTTTATATTTATATTTGATAAAAGATCGTGAGGAAATGAAGAGGGACCACACTTTTGCTGATTGGATTGGGCACCTGGACAAGACTTCTTCGGTTACGTACGAGTGCAGCTGTGTAGGGGCATTGATGCCTGACTTGTCGATTGGGACGTCGAGCGTCATATGTATATGGGGTTGCGGCTTTGTCTGCTAGTAGTGCCTATCCCAAGGATTACTACTTTTCCCCTTTAGTGTTTTGTTCCTGCTGTATTTTTATTTGAATATGTAAGTACTATGTTTAGTGTTATCTTATCAGTACCTTGTGTTAAAGACGGATGTACTATATATAAAATATGTTTTTTTTTCTTTTAGTGGCTGTATTAAATGGTTGGATAATAAATATGTTTCATTCGAGGCTCCTATTTTCTACTTATATACAATGGGAATAAATTATTTTAAAATTACTGTTGTTGAGACTGTGGCACGCCTGGATTTAGTAATTGTGGTACAATGACGATTGTGCTGTGGTTATTATATCTAGGTGCGTTACAGTAAGAGGGAGATTTACTCACTTCAACTATTAATGGTGGTGATAAGACCTTTGTGTGGTTATTGATGGAGAAATCCATGATGGATGCTCACTTTATTTGATTTTTTTTGATGTTTTGTGTGTTCTTGATTGAGACTAAAGTTTGGTTGTTATAAATGCTTTGATAATAATGGATTGGATGAATGGAAATATTAGGGTTTCCTATTACCTTATGGAGGTCACGGTTTTGACTAAATTTTTAGGGATTTGAATTTGATTTTTTGTACAAAATGAAGCTTATGTGATTAGGTATTAAATGATTAATGCATGAAATGGAAAAATTAGAATCTTGATGTCTTAGGAAGGTCACAGCCTCTAAGAGATTTTTGGAATCCAAGTGGTGCTTTTGTGCATCCTTGGGAATTAAACAATTTGAACATAAGTAATTTATAATGTGATGGGAGAAATTGATTGAGTAATGGCTCTTGAGAGGCCATGGTTTTAAGGGTTTTTGACCTAAAATTTGCATAATTGATCAAGACTTAGAAAATTAAGAATGATGGATTCATAATATAGAATTATGGTATGTGTTGAACCATGTATATGAAATGTTGATATTGAGAATGGATTATATGGAATTATGAGTCCATGTGGGTATACGTACTTATTGATGTGTACTTGATTAAATTGTGGCATGAAGTTATTGAGGATTGATTTTATGTCATTTTGGTATGTTCGATGAGAAATTTATATTGTTAATGAATATGCATGATATGCATTGTGTTATGAGGAACATACAATTGATGACCATACATGATGCACATTGAGTCGTCATGCATATGTGATGTCCATTGGACTTTGTTGGAAAGGCGATGTATGCCTAGGAGATTGAATTACACCTTAGTGCGGGTGCGAGTAGACTAAGTGTAAGTCATATGTGTTAACCTTGGGGCCGTCAGGGTGCGGGTGTCTCGCAATAGACAGTGGTAGCTCCACTGGAGCCGTGGGATAGACCGATACAAACACACCGACGATCCGGACTGAGACGCTGTCCTATGTCGCGATCAATTGTTGAGGTGCCATGTATAAGCCATATTGCGCAAAATGCTATTTTTATGTGAAAGCACTTTCTTTTAAGGCTAACGAGATATTGGCATGACTCCTTGATCATTCTCTCCGAAATGTTAATGTCTAGCTCCATGAAGTAGGATTTTGGTACCATATGCATTATGCATTGTCAGTCTTATTTTCATCTGGCATAAGTACTTACACTGTTAAATTATCTTCTTTACTATTGTAATAATGACCTGATTGTTGAGCTGTTGACTGTTTGGAATATTTGTGTTGCTTATCTTTTATTGCTTATTTTCTTTACTATTACTTTCTGTTATTTTTCCTTTACTGCTTATTTTATTATTACTGTTAATGAATATTTGTGATGTAATGCTAAGTGGGCGTCCAACACCGTTTTGTTTTCTTACTGCCATATTGGTAATGAATGTTGGGTATCTCACCTCTTTCCTATATTTCCATATTTCTATTTTATTTATGTGTTTACAAGAAGACGTTCGCGAATAAGAGGAAGCGCTTGAGTTTCCTAGCTTCTGGCCCAATTACGATTAGTGCTGATTGAAGATGTCTTCATGTCCGCGCTGATTTTTTGGGATATGCTAGGATGAGTTTTCATGGAGGCCCTGACTGTTGGCACATAAACTTGAGCACGGACCGATGCATCTGTCATGGGGAGCTGATTGTGTTTTTAGCTTGGGGTCGCTATGACCTGCCTGTTTTTGATTTCACTGCTTTCGTTCAGTTAGAGTTTTACCTACCTGTTAGGGATTTGTGGGATGACCTTTATTACACCCCACGAGATGATTCATTTATCTCCACTGCTTGAGCTTCTGCTCGAAATTCGGTCGCCCCGATGGTGATTTCATCAGATGAGGAGGACCCTGAGGAGGATTTTGCTACGATTCCTTCTTGTCAGTCTTAGGGGCTGATACTGTCAGTGGCTACTAATGGCTATCCATATATCTTTTTGGAAAGCCTGACGTTTTGTTATTGTGATGGGTTGTATATGTTGTAAACATCTTGGGGGTGGGTAAAACTTTTTACCTTTTGTATACATGTTGATGTAATTAAAACAAAGCTTGATGCTATTATTATATATATATATATATATATATATATATATATATATATATATATATATATATATATATATATATATATATATATATATATATATATATATATATTGTGAATGTATGATTTCTCTCCATATTAATTTCTGTTGTATTATATTTATTATTCATTTTAACAACATAAGAAAAAAAATAGTAAGTAATAATATACATACATTTTCAATACCCGATTTATGCGCACTTACGTTTGAAGAAGTCTAGTCATATACTAAATGAACCAGGTCTTGATTTATCAATGTATTTATATTTTTTGCATTTTCGTTTCACTTTACTATGGTGTGACGTTCTTTCTTCTCCTGGACAAAAAGGGGCGTTACATAGAGCTCACGACCTCTTAAGGAAAATAATGGCAAACCGTTGTGTTAAAGTGGAAACTTAGTTGATTACATAATTAGAGGTTGATTAGGGATCCATAAAAATGAAACAACAAAGAATAAAATTTTATTCTATAACTTACAATAATTTTGATCAAGGGAAGAACATAAGTGTAAGTAAGATGTTGAGCAACTTAAATTGAATTACCCTAAGTGAATTAAGTTTAGATTCAAGTAAAGAACTTATTTAATTTGAGTAATAAAGATTAGATAAAAATACAAGAGAATTCCTCTAGACCAAGACTTTAGAGGAAACGTTGAATTAAAGTGAAATTCCATAATAAACCTTAAAGATGTGTTTTCACATTTGAAAACTTGATAATGTGTAGTTGTGGGTCCGTAAGTGGGACCAAGAATATGTTGATAATGAAATTGGTCACTCGTGGCATAATTATGGGAAAGTATATGATTATTGAATATGAATTGAGTCATCATGCATCGTAAAAAGTCCGGTGGACTTTGTTGTAAGGCTTTATGCCTAGGAGATTGAATCACACCTTAGTGCTAGTGCAAATAGACTAGTGTCGGTCACTCATTGACCTTGGGGGCATCGGAGTGCAAGTATCTCACAATGGGCAGTTAGTAGCTCCTTTGTACCATGGGATAGACTGATGCAAACGCACCAACGATCTGAACCGAGACACTATCCTATATCGCGATCTTGTGAAGAATGTCTTATATGAGCCATGTTGCGCAATTTTGTTGAGATTGAAGCATTTGATTTGAGGTCGATGATATACAGGCATGTCTCCTCGATCATTCTCTCCGACGTTGTATTTAGCTCCATGGAGTAGGGTTTTGGTACTTTGTGCATGTACATGGTCAATCATCATATTTACTTGGATTATATTTATATGGTTATGAAATTGTTTCTTTTATGATGTTATGATTGCCTGGATTATTGAATTGCTTATTATTCAATCTTGATGTTGTTTACTATTTTACTACACTGTTTAGTGTTATGCGTCGTTTATGCTTCTTTATTGCCATAACTGGTAATGATGTTAGTTATCTCACCTCTTTGTTTTGTTATTTTGGATATATATGTGTTTTTGTAAAGACCAAGGCGTGGACGAGCCTGTGTTTCCTGGATTTTGGTCAAATTAGTCTCCTGTTCTACGATGGCATCTCGGTGAGGCTTTTTGGGGTATGCCAGATTGAGGTTCCATAGAGGTGGTGATAGTTGGCACGTGGATTTCGATAGCAAGCGTTTTGTTTATGTAGGAGAGGTGACTGTGTCTCTAGGTTGGAGTCGTTATGACCCCCTTGTTTTCTCTTTCGATTTTTATGTTTGGTTGGAGTTCTACATGCCTATGCGAAAGGTGTGGGGTAAGTGTGTGTATACCCCACGCGAGGATTTAGATTCGTTTCTGTCCTGCGCACGAGCTCCCACTTGTGGGTCAGCCGTTCTAATAAGGATTTCCTCTTCTGAGGAAGATCCTGAGGAGGACCCATCTGAGGCTCCTTCTTAGTTGTTGATGGAGGCATGACTCTTTTTGCTAGCCTTTTTGGGTGGCTGGCTGTATATTGCTTTGGGGGCCTGATGTTTTGTCTTTTTGATAGGCTATAATATGTATATTCTTTTTGGGGCATGTAAAGCTTTTGCTTCTTTTGTTTAACTATTGATGTATTTAAACACGTATGATATATATATATTTGATGTATGAATGTATGGTTTAGTCCTCATGTTAATTTTTGGTGTAATTATATTTTATCCTCTTATAGAAAAAAAAAGAGAAATCACCAAATTATTATACGCTTATAAATGAACAGGCTATTATCTATATGTAAATGAACCGGGTTTTAATTTTATATTTCGTTTTTCGTTCACCTTTTTGGTGTGACTATCCCTCTCCAAAAAGGGGCATCACACTAGTTGATATCATTTTGTAACGTCCCGGGACTGCCTGCAAGATTGATGAGTATCCCTACAAATCAACACGGGTCTTTTCAGTGTGCTTTGTCCTCACTCATACGCATCCTAGGAAACTTCCTAAGAGGACACCCATCCGAAAAGAAGATGCATCTTGTTTTCGGGAGCCTAGAACATAAGTACTCTAAGGTTAATCGCGCTTGACTTGGAGCACTTATGGGATGGGTGACCTCCTGGGAAGTTTCCTAGGATGCGTGTGAGTGAGGACAAAGCACGCTGAAAAGACCCGTGTTGATTTGTGGGGACACTCATCAATCCTGTAGGTAGTCTCGAGACGTTACAAAATGGTATCAGAGCAGGACCTCTCCCAATATGGTGTGGTTTAGGGACGAACCATGCAGAAGCGGGTGAGCATGCATCACCCAGGGCCGACAAGGGCGGGGAGTGGTCGTCAGTGCATAAAGATGAAGCACGAACAAGGAGCGGCTCTAGGCAAGCTTCTAGGCGAAGGGACATATGAATGAACTGAATACATACCAGAATGAGATGGATTTAGAGACTATGCAGGTATGGGACTGCATAGTTTAGGATGGCTTAAAGGAATTGATTAGCACCACCCATATCAACAAGATGCATCTTCTTTTCGAGAGCCAAGAACATAAGTACTCCATCGTTAAGCGTGCTTGACTTAGAGCACTTGTGGGATGCGTGACCTCTTGGGAAGTTTCCTAGGATGCATGTGAGTGAGGACAAAGCACGCTAAAAAGACCCGTGTTAATTTGTGGGGATACTCATCAATCCTACAGACAGTTTGTAACACCCTAAATTTCCTAACTATTTGACAGTAATTTTGGCAGTTAACAGAATTCTACTGTTTAGTGACTTTTGTGTACTATAAAATTATTTTGAGTATTCCGTGAATACATTTGGTCATTTTGTGTGATTTACTCTGTCAGGAAAATAATAATTTTTGGGTCGGGGAAAATTTTACGTAATTTAATTATTACTGTTAAGTCTTAATTATTTTACGTAATCTGATTTGATTTTTGTAAGTTTTATAATTTTTGTGATTTTGTTGATGATTATGAAATTTTTATATTTCTCTGATTATTTTAATATTATCCATGGGCTATCTGTGGGCCCAGGAGGGCTGTACGTGGGCCCCAGTAGGTCCGAAAAAGTGAAATTTTTCTGTAGCCAGAAAATTTTGTACTGTTGAGATAGGGACAGGGGATCTTACTAACCTAAAACTGGAAACAATTTTTAAAATTTTTTTTTACTGTGTTTTGTACTGTATTTAATTATCGGACAATAAAAATACAATAAAAATATTGTTTAAAGGGTAATAGCAAATAAAAATAAATATTATACTCTTTAGTCAACATTAGTGGTTATGACAGCTTTATGACGGACCAATAGGAAGCAAACTTAATGTTGAAGTCTTTGGATATCCACCATTGATTTAATCAACGGTGGAGATTTGGTCTTATAAAATGGCTAGGACCATTTATGACCATTGGATGTAAAGTATGAAGAGGTGATCTTGACCCTTCACTTTGGAGATATATTTAATGGCTAGGATTTCAAGGAAAAAGATCTAATGGCCTAGATTGCGTCTTCTAATCTAGAGGCTATAATTAGAATCTATATTAATACTAACCATTGATCTAATTAATGGCTAAGAATGCTTAAAATGGTGGCTAGTGAGATTGGTCACTCAAGGAGTGTGCATGGAGGGGGGATGGTTTTTGGTGATGGTCTTAAGCTAAAGCAAAGTTTGAAGACCATTATTGATCATTCTTGATCATTGCAAAAGCTAAGCTTCACAAAACATTTTCTCTCCATTTCTCTTCATGCTAGTTTCGGCCATGACCCCAAGAACCCATCATCACTCTTCAAAAATCTTAAACAACCTTACTTCTTGAATTTATACTTCAATCTAAGACACTTTGTAGTTTAGGCCAAGTTCTGAATCCATCATCTTCAAGGACTTTCTTCAAGAGCAAAATTATAGGATTTTTAAGGTGAAGTGTAAGGAAACTTCACTACTTGTCTTATTTTCATGTTTTAAATCATGTTTGATCCATGGTTTACCTTGTTCAAGCTTAATATGTTAATAAATATATGTTTTGTTTTGTGTTTAAGAAACCTTTGGTGGTGAAGGACTTGAAAAAGAAGCAAAGCAAGGAGCTTTTGAGGTTCTTCAAGAGGTAAGAGGGAGATCCATTACACCAACCAAGTATGGTGGTGAGAGATGAAATTGTATTTGATGGATGGTGAATCCATGTGAGGATTCATATCCATGGTTGTGTAATTATTTGTGGGTGTTTATGTGGTTTATGTGCTTTGTATGATTTATTTGTGCTTGCATGATTAATATGATTTTTATTGCTTTTATGGTATGCTTGAAATATAATATGTTGATTATATGTTATGTATACCATAAAAATTGTTGGAAAGGAAAAGAAATTTTGGTTCCAATGACCATGAGGATTTCGGCCTCAACACCTCAAAATAGGTGTTTACAAATTAATATTTTCATAAATGGTGAAACTAGATGTTTAGAAGAGCAAGGAAAATGAACAAATGTTTTGATTTCAAAGAACAAGAGTCTCATGATTTTTGGAGGATTTTAATGGTTTTGTTTGTGTAAAAACATGAATGGAACTTAGTTGATTTAGAAGGAAAAATATTTGATGGTTTCAATGGCCATGTACCAAGGTTTTGAAGGCTTGTAATGCCTTGGTTTTATGAGACAAAGTGATTTTCAAAGTGAAAATATAATTGATCTAGTACAAGGATTAAAGAAATGGAAACAAAGTGATTTGTCACTTGAAAAATGGAATTTTCATATATGAGTGGAAAAGAGAAGTTGAAAGTGTTTGAACCTCAATTTATTTTAAAGAGGATTGATTTTTAGAATTGATTGAGAATTATAAAGAATACATTGGTGACTTAAAATTTACTAACGTATAACTCATCCTTTGGGTTTTGAAGCGCGTTAGGAAATTTTAAGTGAGAAACATTGATTTAATTCAATGAAATGGTGAATTTGTGGAATATATTACGAAAATGATTTCTTAAAGGAAAAAATGTGGAAAATGAATGTTGGAAATGACATTGATTTTTGGAAAGTCCAAAATGATGTTTGGAATATTGAGGAATATTTTACGTGGTGGTAAAATGGTGAAAAATATTTTATGTAACTTAAAAGCGTGATTTTTAAGTTACGCGATTTGAAAAATATTTAAATATTTCTACACGATTTGGAAAGCGTTTAAATATTTTTACGCAATTAAAATATTGTTGAAAAATCGCTATGTGATTGAGAAATGATGAAATATTTTACGCGATTGAGAAAACGATGGAAAATCACTACGCGATTTGGAAACGCGACAGAAATGTTACGAAATTGTGAAAACGTAACAGAAATATTGCATGATTGTGAAAAACGTGACAAAAGTGTTGCACGATTGAGAAAATGCAATAATGTGATTTCGCAATTGAAAATACAGTAAAGATGCTATTGGGCCAGTGTGTGGACCCTAATTATGAGATGATGAAATTGAAAGATATGCATTGAGGCATATGATGAAATTGAAATATATGCATTGAGGCATATGATGAAATTGAACAGAACTTGCATTGAGATATTTATGCATTGTACGGAATATAGCTGATAGCTATTATGGCCCTTGTGGTCGAAGAGAGAATGAGAATTGAAAAGTGAGATCTATAATAGATGTTGGAGGCGTCAAGGTGCAGCGGTCGATCCAGTGGGCAGTGGCAAGTACCCTGTGCCATGTGGCGACGCAGTCTGTTGCAATGCATTGATGATACCCGACAAGAACACGATTCTTTTCGAAGACTGGAGATTGTTTGTGGGCTAAGGCTGGACAATTAACCAGAAAGACTGGAGATTGTCTATGGGCTAAGGCTGACAATTAACTAGAACATTCATCTCGAAATTGTGAAAACCTCCATGGAGTAGGAAATTGAGTCTTTGTGCATATGCATAATCTGAATAACAATATCTGTGTGATATATTAATTGAGGAATATTGGATGATGTTGAAGACATTATCGTAATTATCAGTGTGATAATTGAATTATTGCATATTTGGATAATGTTGAGGGCATTATTGTAGTTATCAGTGTGATAATTGAATTGTTGAATGTCTGGATAATGTTGAGGGCATTATCGTAATTATTGTTTATGATAATTGAATTGTTGAATATTTGGATATTGTTGAGAGCATGATCGTAATTATTGTTTATTTCATCTGTTGTGATGATAAATGATGCTGATGGCATGATTGTAATTATGATATGATATATCTGTATGGTGTGTTATTTGTGTTATCTCTATTCTACCATGTTGGTATTGGCGTAGGTGATCTCACCTCTTTGTTATATTGTTTTGTTGTCCTTGTATTGTTAAAATTGTATAGTAGATGGAACGAGTTGTTCTCTTTATTTGAATGATATTTTCTATGCTAGTGCACATCTGAGTAATGGACTTTACGTCGTTGATCTCGAAACGTCCATCTATAACGTAAATACAAAGAGGTTCAAGTCAAATGATATGAACCCGACTTATCTCTGGCATTGTCGTTTGGGCCATATAAATGAGAAATGCATTTCCAAACTCCATAAAGATGGATTCTTGGACTCGTTTGATTTCGAATCATATGAGACATGTGAATCTTGTTTATTGGGGAAGATGACTAAGGCCCCATTCACTGGACAAGGTGAAAGGGCTAGTGATCTTTTGGGCCTCATACATAGTGATGTATGTGGGCCACTAAACACACTGGCTAGAGGCGGTTTTCAATACTTTATTACATTTACTGATGATTTCAGTAGATATGAATTTGTATATCTTATGAAGCACAAATCAGAATCCTTTGAAAAGTTCAAAGAGTTCAAGAATGAAGTACAAAACCAACTTGGCAAGAGTATTAAAATCCTTCGATTAGATCAAGGAGGTGAATACTTAAGCCAACAGTTTGATGATCTTCTGAAAGAGTGTGGGATAATATCTCAACTCACTCCTCCTGGAACACCACAATGGAATGGTGTTTCTGAAAGGAGGAACCGGACCTTGTTGGACATGGTCCGATCTATGTTGAGTCATGCAGACCTTCCAGGCTCCTTCTGGGGACATGCTTTGTTAACAGCAGCTTTCACACTTAACCGTGTTCCATCTAAGACGGTTCAACAGACACCATATGAGATGTGGACTGTGAGACGACCCAGTATGTCTTTTATGAAGATTTAGGGTTGTGAAGCTTATGTGAAACGTAAAGTTTCTGAAAAGATTGGCCCTAAATCTGATAAATGCTTCTTTGTGGGGTATCCCAAGGAAACCAAGGGATACTATTTCTATAATCTTACCGAGGGCAAAGTGTTTGTTGCACGAACTATTATATTCCTAGAAAAGGAGTTTATCTCCAAAGGAATTAGTGGGAGGAAAGTAGAACTTGAAGAAATTCAAAGTTCACAAAGTAGCAGTGAACCGATAGTGGAAATAGAGCAGCCTCCACAAGTCGTTGTGGAACCACAATCTGCTCTAGTAGCACAAGACCCGTGTAGGTCTAACAAGATACGTCATCAACCAGAGAGATATGGATTTCTCATGATTCAGCAAGGTGACGTATTGCTCATGGATCAAGATGAGCCTGTGACTTACCAGGAATCCATTATTGGCCCAGAATCTGAAAAATGGCTTGAGGCCATGAGATCTGAAATGGAATCCATGTATGCCAACTGTAACGCCCCTTTTTCTCTAACTAGCTGCGAAGAAGGAACATCATACTATAATACCTTGAAACATGAATCGTAATAAAATAAACTATGGAAAATGGTAGTTATTTTGAATACGTTGACCTGGTTCATTTTCATGATTATTTAAATTCCCTTACAATGGTCACTATATATATATTTTTTGTTAAGTTGTGTTTAATTTAAATCATTACCAAGTAGAGTCAAAAGAGTTAATTTAAAATCTATCACGTAGAGAAATAATAATTAGAATAGTCGCAATAAAAAGGATCCGATGTAAATTAAACCATGCACGATATATATATATATAGAAGGGGGATCGATTTACACCAGTGTAAGTCTTTTTTGACTTACACTCATTTTCGATCGTTAGATTCACTTTCATCTAATGGTTGAGATTATTTCATTAAAAGTAACCATTAGATGAAAGTGAATCTAACAGTTAAAAATGAATATAAGTAAAAAAGACTTTACACCGGTGTAAGTTGATCCTCCTCATATATATATATATATATATATATATATATATATATATATATGAGGGGTGTATATATATATATATATATATATATATATATGAGGGGGGATCCGTTGACACCAGTGTAAGTCTTTTTTCGCTTACACTCATTTTCAACCATAGTTCAACTTTTATCTAATGGTTGAGATTATTACATTAAAGGTAACCATTAAATAAAAGTGAATTTAACAGCTAAAAATGAGTGTAAGAGAGAATCAACTTACACTGGTGTAAGTTGATCCTTCTTATATATATATATATATATATATATATATATATATATATATATATATATATATATATATATATATATATATATATATATATATATATTCATATCTATATGCATAAGCCTGTTTAGTTACATTCCCAAAATATACAAAAAGAGCAAAAGCTTTACCCACCCAAGGTAATTACAAATTTACTCTCATCAATATAGCAAAACGTCAGGCTCCCTCAAAAAGATAACGGATAGCCATCAGTAGTCACTGATAGAATCAGTCCCTAAGACTGACGAGAAGGGACCGTGGAAGGGTCCTCCTCGGGGTCCTCTTCGTCCGACGAAACATTCATCGGAGTGACAGTGCAACGGGCAGGAGCAGTAGAAAGAAAAGAGTCATCACGTGGGGTGTAATACATATCAGCCCACATATCCCTAACGGGCATATAAAACTCTAGCCAAACAAAAGCATGAAAATCTAAAACAGGGGCGTCATAATGACCCCATGCTAAGGACACAGTCAGCTCCCCGTGGTATACGCAACGGTCCGTCTGCACATTAATGTGCCAACAGTCATGGCCTCCGTGAAAAGTGATCCGTGTGTAGCCCAAAAATCCACGAGGGCACGACATCATCTTCAATAACTTCACTCGTAATCTGGCCAGAAGCCTGGAAACTCAGGGGCTTCCTTATCTTCCTCACAAATATCTTCTCAGAAGTACACAATCCAACATAATACAAAATAAATGAAATACAGAAAGAGGTGAGACACCCAGCTTTCAGTACCAAAATGGTAGCAAGAAAACAGAACGGCGCTGGACGCCCACATATAGTACAGTTTATACATCCCATTATAGTAACAATAGAAATTAACAGTAACCGCAGAATAATAATTAATAACAGTAAGTATTATTAACAATAGACAGAGGGTATCAACAGTCTAAGAAATCAGATAGTTATTGCAGTTATAATAGTAAACATATTCTACAATTACAAATGCTCATGCTCAATGAATTATGTGACTGATAGTTCACAATGCAAAGGGTACCAAAATTCCTACTCCATGGAGGTAGACATAAACATTTTTCGGAGTGAATGATCAAGGAGTAATGCCAGTATATCGTTAGCCTTAAAATATAGTGTGCTTTATCTCATAAAAATGTTTGCGCAAATGGCTTATACATGGCACCTCGATAGTTGATCATGATATAGGACAGCGTCCCAGTCAGGATCGTCGGTGTGTCGCATCGGTCTATCCCATGGCTCCAGTGGAGCTACCATTGTCTATTGTGAGACACCTGCACCCTGATGCCCCTAGGGCCAACCACTATGACCCTACACTTAGTCTACTCGCACCCACACATAGGTGTTATTCAAACTCCTAGGCACACATAGCCCTTCTAACAGTGTCCAACGGACAATACGTATGCATGACAACTCAATTTCAATCATGCATGTTCATCAATGATGTATTCATTATAAGCATACCACAATGGTATATAAGTATATATATACACATACATATTCATTTCTTGACATCACCACATTATGATATTCTCAAGTACATAACCAACAAGTGCTTAACCCACATAGGGATTTATAACAACATAAAATCAATTCTCAATATCAATATGTAATCATACATAGCTTATCAATTTTCATAAGCTCATGTCTTGGATTCACATTTTCAAAGTCTTAAACTTTGGTCAATTATGAAAATTATAGGGTGAATTACCCTTCAAAACTGTGGCCTTCTAAGTGTTGTTATCCATTTTAATTCTTTCACTTCATTAAGAATTATGCATGTCTCTAAATCTTAGATTTCTAAAGATGCACCAAGGCATCATTTAACCTCAAGGTTTTCTCTCTAAAACCGTAGCCTTCATGGTCTTCAAAGTCCAATTTTTCATTCCATTTATATATTAGTTTCTTAATATCAATTTACTTAAATTTTGATTCACCAAGATCCATCCAAACCCTTATGGTTTCAAGCCAAAACTGTGGCTACCTTTTAAGGTGTTTAATCCTTAAAATTTTCCATTTATTAATCTCAATGTTATCAGTCAACATTAAATCACACAAGCATTATTTATTTGTTGACAAAAACAATTTTCAACCCAAAATTCCAACCAAAACCGTGGCCACCATGTTAGGGCAGGAACCTCCAAAATTTCTATTTAGCAACCCCAACATGATCAAGCACATTTAACACGTCCAATTTACTCAAGGTTACCAATCAATCTTTGATCAAATTCAAGAACACATGAACAAGCAAAAATCACAAAACAACATGAACATACAAGGGTTCCCTCACCACCATCATTGGTTGAAGTGAGTAGTCTCCCTCTTACCTAAGGAAGAATAAACGAAAATGGTCTCCTTCAAGCTCCTTGTGATTTCGGTTTCAAGGCTCCAAGAACCCTAGGATTTTCAAGAAAATGAACCAACATCAAAGGTTGAAAAAGAATGGATCCATGTTCATCAAAGAGACCATGGAGCACAAAAATGAAGAGAAATGAGAAGAAAAATCAAAACTTCACCTTAAAGCTTGAAGCTTTAACTTGGAAGACAATGGAGAAAGGTTGGATTTTTTAAGAAACTTTCTAAAGAAAAGATGTAGAGAAGGATGAGGTGAGTATGGAAATGAGCTTGGTGAAGAGAAAAGTGAAGAAAAATGGTGGAGGATGGGGGCTGCAAAACCGTAGCTATGGAGGAGGTGTAGAGAGAAGGAGGAGAAATTGAAGAAGATGAAGTTTAGAGAGAGAAGTGAATAGGTTAAAGTGAAGATATTTTTGTGAGTGTTAGGTTAAGTGGGGAGGCAAAATTCAAGGGCATGGTTAGCCGCGGCAAGTGAGAAGAGAAGAGGGGGAAATTTTGGCTTCCCATGCAAACCAAGGGCAAGGTGGTCTTTTGGCCAAAGCTTCTCAAAGAAGCTTCTTAATTAGGGTACAAAATTTGAATTAAAGTGAGCTTGATTAGACATAAAGTAGATTGCATTAAGATAATGTGATAGGATTTTTATTACATGTTATTATCCAATGGATAATTACTACAGTCGATAAAAGTTAGTATTAATTTATCTGACAGATGGAATTTACACTGCGTTTTGTTATTCATTTATTAAATTTTCTCAAAAAACGTGAAACCTCGTAAATTGTGTCCAACCTCAGGTTTGGTAAGATCTCCCGTCGACGTTTCCACAGATCAAGGTTCTCGAGAAAAATATTTCATTTTCTCGGCTCCGCTTAGTTTGTACGTAAAATGAGGAATAATATTAAAATATTACGCATTCTCAGAAAAATCCAAAAAAATTTCAGAAAATCACAAATATTATAAAATAAGTATTTATAATAAAATAAATAAATTTTGGAGTGTTACACCAACCACGTATGGACCTTGGTTGACCCACCTGAAGGGGTAAAACCCATTGGGTGCAAGTGGGTTTTTAAGAAGAAAACCGACATAGATGGTAATGTGCATACCTTTAAGGCGCGATTGGTGGCTAAAGATTTCAAGCAAATTCATGGTGTAGACTATGATAAGACTTTTTCCCCAGTTGCGATGCTTAAATACGTTCGGATTTTGCTTACTATTGCAGTATACCATGATTATGAAATATAGCAAATGGATGTCAAAACTGCTTTCCTTCATGGAAATCTTCTCGAGGATGTGTACATGACACAACCTGAGGGTTTTGCCACTCCGTAGGATGCTAGAAAGGTATACAAGTTGCAATGATCTATTTATGGATTGAAGCAAGCTTCCAGAAGCTGGAATCTTCGTTTTAATGATACAATCAAATAGTATGGTTTCATCAAGAATGAAGAAGAATCTTGTGTCTACAAGAAAATTAGTGGGAGCACAGTTGTTTTTCTGGTGTTGTATGTAGATGACATTCTACTCATCAGAAATGACATCCCTACCCTATAGTCTGTAAAGACTTGGTTAGGGAAGTGCTTTTCTATGAAGGACTTGGGCGAAGCCACCTATGTATTAGGCATCAGGATCTATAGAGATAGATCGCAGAGATTGCTTGGCCTAAGTCAGAGTACATGCATAGACAAAGTGTTAAGACTATTTAACATGCATGAATCCAAGGAAGGACTTTTGCCTATGTCGCATAGTGTAAGCCTATCTAAGGCTCAATCCCCTTCCACCCAGGATGAGAGGGATCGCATGAGTAAGATTCCATATGCATCTGCAATTGGATCTATCATATATGCCATGTTATGTACTCAACCAGACATCTCATATGCTTTAAGCATGACAAGCAGGTACCAGTCTGATCCCGGTGAGAGTCACTAGAGTGCTATCAAGAACATCCTTAAGTACTTAAGAAGGACTAAGGATTCATTCTTAGTATATGGAGCCGAGGAGGAACTAGTTGTAAAGGATTACACTGATGCTAGCTTCCAAACTGATAAATACGACTCCAGACCGCAATCGGGTTTTGTTTATTGCCTGAATGGTGGGGCTGTGAGCTGGAAGAGTTCAAAGCAAGAGACAGTCGCCGATTCTACCACAGAGGCTGAGTATATTGCTGCCTCCAATGCAGCAAAGGAGGTCGTTTGGATTAGGAAGTTCATTATTGAGCTTGGTGTAGCCCCTAGCATTATAGACCCAGTAAACCTCTATTGTGATAATAATAGAGCCATTGCACAAGCTAAGGAGCCCAGATCTCACCAGCGATCCAAACATATACTTAGGCGCTTCCATCTCATTCGAGAAATCATCGATAGAGGAGATGTGAAGATATGCAGAGTACCAACATATGATAACATTGCTGATCCATTGATGAAGCCTCATGCACAGCAGAAGCATGAGGGTCACACTAGGTATTTCAGCATTAGATATATGCCTGATTGGCTCTAGTGCAAGTAGGAGATTGTTGGTGTATGCCCTAGAGGCCAATACATTCTGTCTGTATTTACATACATTGTATTATGCTATTTTTAATATACGAGGCATTTCATTTATTGTGTTCTTTTTGATAAACATAATAAAATCCTTAGAATAGTAAGTTTGATACCATAGGACATCAAGTGGATGACTTGATCGTAATATCTTATTAGATAAAATACTATTCTTAAATGTCCCTAGTTAAGTATTATTGTTAATTAGGACAACAATAATGCATTGAGACTAGTATGTGCGCAGACTGATGACCACATCTCACGGGTCATGGATATGAGATATCAAGTCTACACATGGATACATATTAGAGTAATGATGTATTAGACAAACTCGCCATGAGAACGCTACGTGGATCGTTACATGAGTGTCATAAGCGATTCTCATAGTGATAATGGTGTATGTGGTCCTTGGACCTGAAATCACTACGATTCCTACATGAGGAGTTATGTGTTTTAATTCCATCAAACGACATTTGTAAAAAGATGATTATAAAGTTAGTTATTAGACATACTGCGATTCATATGGAGGGATATGAGTGACCTAGATGGGATTTGTCCCTCCTACATAATGGGAGTGATATCTTCGGGTCCCCTGATTGAGTGAGACTACAAAATGCATGGTCATGCTCAAATGAGTCAATATGAGATATTGATCTCATTTGTTATTACTATGTCTACTCGAGAATCAGGAAACTGAAGATTGAACTAAACAAGGGTGACATATTTCATGCCTTGTGTTCAATCTAGATATCTGGACAAAGGGACTAAACTACACGAAAACATTGGTCATGGATAGGTTATGTCAAATCACTGACATTCTCATTACTTAGGTAGCAGTGATGTGTTGCTAGATACCGCTCACTATTTGTAATATTAAAATGAGATTTTAATATTACTACCAATGTCATGAGAACCTGTAGGGTCGCATACTTAGAACAGACTAAATTGGAGCAATAAGGATCCAAGTTGGACTCAAATTCAATTGTGGGCCTAACTCATGACAGATGGGTTTAGGGTTGCACAGCTTACCTTGCTACTGCTCACACTCACTTAAGGCAACCACTATTATAAATAGTACTGCTAAGGGGGCTGCTACATACGTAACACTACAACCCTAGCCGTACCTAAGAAAGTGAGTGAGAGACAGTGAAAGGTCTTCTTCTCTTCTCTTCACAGCTAGCACCGCGAAACGGAGGCGTGACTCCTTTTTGCAAGTCTGTTCATATGGATACTGCATAGACATCGTCGCTATTACGGTGTTGGTGATTCACCTCACTTATGTTTATCACGCTTCAAGAGGTAAACTTTTAAAAACTCGGATTATGGACTTTTCGCATGGATCTTGTGAGGAAATTCTATTATTCTGCTGCACGATTTTTAATCCATAATTCCCAACAGTGGTACCAGAGCCGCTCACAAAACCATGATTTAATTTTTCTGCTTTTCTTGTTATATGCGATAACATGATTCATTGCTTTCTTTTCATAAAAGATATGATCTTTATATGTTATTTTTGAAATCGAAATAATGCTTTATGAAACTGTGTTCTGTTTGATTTGTTGTTTTTGAAACATGCTGATGTTTTTGAAACCATGAAGATGTTTATATGATTCTATGAAAAATCGTTTTGAAAGCTTTTTGTTTCTGCGTTTTTCTAGTATATATATATATATGAGATATGTATGATTCTGTGAAAGCTGAATTGAATGCTTTCTATTTCTGCATTTTCTGGTATATATATATATGAGATATGTATGATTCTGTGAAAACCGAATTGAATGCTTTCTGTTTTTTGTGTTTTTCTGGTATATATGCGATATATACATAGCAGCGCGGCGCAAGGTTTTGGAAACCTTGTTCTTGGTTTGCGGTGGCTATGAGGCTTCCTCATGATATGAAGTGTTCATGTTTTCACGTGTTCTGGAAACCCTGTTTCTGGATAGATGATGACTACTATGAGGAACCCTTGCAGCACATAAAGTGTTTATGTGTTTGCAGGCCTTAGGGTTCAAGTGTTGTTGCCCTAGCCATCACAGAGGCAAATGGGGTCCAACTCATATTTTTCTCAAGAAACTGAGATGCGGCACTCCCGTCGGGGTGCTGGCCCAAACCCCGTTTCGTGGTGTGTGATATTTGAAAGCGCGATATTCAAAAACGTTTTTATAATTCGCAAAATAATAATGTGTTATTGCTTTGTATTTATGTATACTTTGAGATGCATGGTGCATGGTTATGGCCTTAGTCCTTATTTTTATGCTATTTTGGTTATTTTAAATACGACCTGCGTGTCGTGCCTTTCTCTCTACATTCTAATTATACATTCTCTTCTCATCTAACTCCCCACGAATGTAAAAGAGGTTTCTATATAATGTAATCTTGACGTGGAGGCAAGAAGATGGCATCAAGTGAGGACGTTGGTGGGAGATGCTTGGTGAAGCTAGCTTAGTTAATGCTACTTTCTTAGAGGCCATAACCATGTCACGTTTATTATATGCTTTATATGTATGAGATGCATGGATGATGTTTATGGTATATTAAACAAGTTTAATAAATGGTGAGATCTAATAATAAATTTCCCTCAAAGAAAATATTAAGTCATTATGTGATGCCTTCCAATGTGTGGCACTCGTTAAGACTAGTATCGATCAAGTGTAGGTTTGCCAAAGTAGGATGCTTTTATCTATATTAGTAAGACGTGATGGGATAAGAGTAATATCCAATTGCCAACCATTGGGTCTGACTTAACTAGGCCATTTCAATAGGATTGAAGGCTTAGAGGCATGAAGTTGGGCTTTAGTCCATTAGATGGATTAGAATAAGTGTTATTCATCTAACTATCCAAGAGTTGTATGTGATGTAATTGGAAAGAGTTTCCTACCTAAATAACCGAATTTTGGGTGATCAGCCAAAGTTGACTCAAAGCTAGGTGAAATATGGATCTTGGCCCACTAGGAAATCTTTCGATGGGATTTTCTGAGTCAATGCTGAGGGTCATTGATTTGAATAAAATAGTGGGAGGCATATTTAATTAAAGACCTTGTTAAATATGTTTATGGCATGATGCTTATATTTTGCATATTTTTGTTGATAGATTACCATGGCAACAAACACATCAAGTAACTTATCATTGTGATCAATCCTTGAGAAGAACAAGTTGTCTGGGACAAATTTCCTAGACTTGTACAGGAACTTGAGGATTGTCCTTAAGCAAGAGAAAAAGCTATATGTTTTAGAACAACCTATTCCTGAGCCACCTACTACTAATGGCCCTAAAGTTGAAAGAAATGCTTATAAGAAGCATCAAGATGATGCCTTGGACGTCGGATGTCTAATGCTAGCCACCATGAACTCTGAGCTCCAAAAGCAACATGAGAACATGGATGCCTACGATATGATCGTACACCTCAAAAGGCTCTATCAAGAGCAGGCTAGACATGAGAGATACGAGGTCTCTAAAGCACTATTTCAGTGTAAGCTAGTAGAAGGAAGCCCTATTGGTGCTCATGTACTCAAGATGATTGGGTACATTGAAAACCTAGAGAGACTTGGTTTTCCTTTGGACCAAGAGTTGGCCACTGACTTAGTCCTGCAATCGTTGTCGGATAGTTTTAGTCAATTTGTCGTGAACTACAACATGATTGAAATTGACAAATCACTACCAAAGCTGCTAAGCATGTTGGGAACTGCTGAGCAGAACATAAACAAAGGCAAAGGAAAGGCCATAATGATTTTCCATAAGAATAAATGTAAGAAACAACAGAAAAAGCCCACAGACAAGTAGAAGCGTTAGGGCAAGGATAAGTCCAAACCTAGCACTTCTTGCTTGAAACCAGTGGGTGGAGTGGCTAAGGAAGGTACATGCGTCCACTGTGGTCAGACTGGACATTGGAAGAGGAACTGTGCCAAGTACCTAGAGGAGCTCAAGAAGAAGAAGGGAAGTGAGACTTCCACTTCAGGTATTTTTGTTATAGAAGTCAATTTATCTACTTCTGCATCATGGGTATTAGATACTGGATGTGGATCTCACATTTGTGCAAATGTACAGGATCTAAAGAGCAGTAGACTATTGACTAAGGGCGAAGTCAACCTACGAGTGGGAAATGGAGCAAAGGCTGCTGCACTAGCCGTATGGACTTATTTATTAGCTTTGCCCACTGGGCTTGTAATTGAATTGGATAATTGTTATTTTGTGCCTGCTATTAGCAGGAATATCATTTCTGTTTCTTGTTTGGACAAGAAAGGTTTTACTTTTATAATAAAGAACAAAAGTTGTTCTCTTTATTTGAATGATATTTTCTATGGTAGTGCACATCTGAGTAATGGACTTTACGTCATTGATCTCGAAACGCCCATCTATAACGTAAATACAAAGAGGTTCAAGTCAAATGATATGAACCCGACTTATCTCTGGCATTGTCGTTTGGGCCACATAAATGAGAAACGCATTTCCAAACTCCATAAAGATGGATTCTTGGACTCGTTTGATTTCGAATCATATGAGACATATGAATCTTGTTTATTGGGGAAGATGACTAAGGCCCCATTCACTGGACAAGGTGAAAGGGCTAGTGATCTTTTGGGCCTCATACATAGTGATGTATGTGGGTCACTAAACACACTGGCTAGAGGCGATTTTCAATACTTTATTACATTTACTGATGATTTCAGTAGATATGGATTTGTATATCTTATGAAGCACAAATCAGAATCCTTTGAAAAGTTCAAAGAGTTCAAGAATGAAGTACAAAACCAACTTGGCAAGAGTATTAAAATCCTTCGATCAGATTGAGGAGGTGAATACTTAAGCCAACAGTTTGATAATCATATGAAAGAGTATGGGAGAATATCTCAACTCACTCCTCCTGGAACACCACAATAGAATGGTGTTTCTAAAAGGAGGAACTAGACCTTGTTGGACATGGTCCGATCTATGATGAGTCATGCAGACCTTTTAGGCTCCTTCTGGGGACATGCTCTGTTAACAGCAACTTTCACACTTAACCGTGTTCCATCTAAGACAGTTCAACAGACACCATATGAGATGTGGACTAGGAGATGACCCAGTATGTCTTTTATTAAGATTTGGGGTTGCGAAGCTTATGTGAAATGTCAAGTTTCTGATAAACTTGGCCCTAAATCAGATAAATGCTTCTTTGTGGGGTATGCCAAGGAAACCAAGGGATACTATTTCTATAATCCTACCGAGGGCAAAGTGTTTGTCACATAGACTGCTGTATTCCTAGAAAAAGAGTTTATCTCCAAAGGAATCAGTAGGAGGAAAGTAGAACTTGAAGAAATTCAAAGTTCACAAAGTAGCAGCGAACCGATAGTGGAAATAGAGTAGCCTCCACAAGTCGTTGTGGAACCACAATCTGCTCTAGTAGCACAAGACCCGCGTAGGTCTAACAAGATACGTCATCAACCAGAGAGATATGAATTTCTCATGACTCAGCAAGGTGACGTATTGCTCATGGATCAAGATGAGCCTGTGACTTACCAAGAAGCCATTATTGGCCCAGAATCTGAAAAATGGCTTGAGGTCATGAGATCTGAAATGGAATCCATGTATGCCAACCACGTATGGACCTTGGTTGACCCACCTAAAGGGGTAAAACCCATTGGGTGCAAGTGGGTTTTTAAGAAGAAAACTGACATGGATGATAATGTGCATACCTTTAAGGCGCGATTGGTGGCTAAAGGTTTCAAGCAAATTCATGGTGTAGACTATGATGAGATTTTTTCTCCAGTTGCGATGCTTAAATCCGTTCAGATCTTGCTTGCTATTGCAGCATACCATGATTATGAAATCTGGTAAATAGATGTCAAAACTGCTTTCCTTAATGAAAATCTTCTCGAGGATGTGTACATGACACAACCTGAGGGTTTTGCCACTCCACAGGATGCTAGAAAGGTATGCAAGTTGCAACGATTTATTTATGGATTGAAGCAAGCTTCCAGAAGTTGGAATCTTCGTTTTGATGATACAATCAAACAGTTTGGTTTCATCAAGAATGAAGAAGAATCATGTGTCTACAAGAACGTTAGTGGGAGCACAATTGTTTTTCTGGTGTTGTATGTAGATGACATTCTACTCATCAGAAATGACATCCCTACCCTACAGTCTGTAAAGACTTGGTTAGGGAAGTGCTTTTCTATGAAGGACTTGGGCGAAGCCACCTATGTATTAGGTATCAGGATCTATAGAGATAGATCGCAAAGATTGCTTGGCCTAAGTCAGAGTACATACATAGGCAAAATGTAAAGATGGTTTAACATGTATGAATCCAAGAAAGGACTCTTACCTATGTCGCATGGTGTAAGCCTATCTAAGGCTCAATCCCCTTCCACCCTGTAACGCACCTAGATCTAATAACCACAGCACAATCGTCATCACACCACAGTCACTAAATCCAAACGCGTCACAGTTTCATAAACAATATTTTCAAAAGTAAAAATTGTTTCCATTATGCATAAATAGAAAGTAGTAGCCTTGAATGAAACATAATTAGTAACCAACCATTTAATACACAACCACTAAAGGAAGAAACATATTCCATATATAATATATTCATTCTTAACACAAGGTACTGATAATACAAAATATAGTACTTACATATTTAAAATGAAAGATAACAGGTACAAAAACATTAAAGGGGAAAAGTAGTAACCCAGGGATAGGTACTACCAACAGACAAATCCGCAACCCTATATGTATATGACGCTCGGTGTCCTGGTCGACACGACAGGCATCAATACCTCCATGAAGTTGCACTTGTACGTAACCGAAGAAATCTTGTCTAGACGCCCAATCCAATCAACAAAGGTGTGGTCCCTCTTCATCTTCCTCACGAACTTTTATCAATTATAAATATAAAACAGAAATACAAGAACATAGGAAAGAGGTGAGACACCCGTCTTTCATTACCATTATGGCAGTAAGAAAACAACGCGGCGCAGAGCACCCACATAGCAATACAGTTCATATATTCATTAACAGTAATAGTAGAATTTATAGCAAAGCAGTACAATTATAAGCAATAGTAAGAATCAATAACAACAAGCAAGTCGCAATAATATCTCAAGCAATCAGTATAATATCCAGACAATTATTACAGAAATAAAATAAATATTTTCACAATCACAAGTGTTCATGCTCAACAATTTATGAGACCGACAATGAATAGTGCAGAATGCATTATGGTACCACAAATCCTACTCCATGGAGCTAGACATCAATATTTTTGGAGTGAATGATCAAAGAGTAATGCCAGTATATCGTCAACCTTTAAAAAATAGTGTGCTTCATCTCATAAAACATTTGCGCAACAATGGCTTATACATGGCACCTTAACAGTTGATCGCGATATAGGACAGCATCCCAGTCCGGATCATCGGTGCATTTGCATCGATCTACCCCACGGCACAAAGGAGCTCTTAACTGTCCATGATGAGGCACCCGTACCCCGACGACCCTAGGGCCAACAACATATGGCCCTATGCTTAGTCTATTCGCACCCACACATAGGTGTTATTCAACTCCTAGGCATACATCGCCTTTCAACAATGTCCAACAGACAACACATATGCATGATAACACAATGTCCAATCATGTATGTTTATCAATTTAAACATGTCCAACAGACGACATATATGCATGACAACGCAATGTCTAATCATATATGTTCATCAAAGATACATTTATCATACGCAATACCACTATGGTATATAATCATTCTCAATATCAATACATCATAATTTCCTTAAGAAATCCATTAATAAATACTTAGCCCCACATAGGGTCTTACAATAATATGGAACCACTTCTCAACCTTAATATATGTTTATGGTCCATCAATCATCAAAATCCCCCATTAAGGGTTCAACGTTTTCAACAACTTAAGTCTTAATAAATTATGAAATTCCTTATGTTAAACAACCCTTTAAACCGTGGCCAACAAGCTGTAAGATTCTAAATCTTCTTTCACTTTATGCACTAGTCTCTTGATACCTTAATTACATAGCTTTCATTTTACATGGGGACAATTCAATCCCTCAACATCTATATGTTGTCATACATAGTTCATTAATTTCCACAAGTTCATATTTTGGGTTCATATTTTCAAAGTCATTAACTTTGGTCAATTATGAGAATTTTAGGGCAAATGACCCTTCAAAACCGTGGTCTTCTCAAGTACCATCATTCAATTAAATTCTTCCACTTCATTATGGGTTATGCACGTCACTAATTTCTTAGCTTCTGAGGATGCACCAAGGCATCATTTAAACCTTAACTTTCTCTCTAAAACTGTGGCCCCTCAAGGTTCTCAAAGTCTCAATTCCTCTCCATTTTACGTATTAGTTTCTCGATATCAAATCACTTTAATTTTGTTTATCAAAATCAACTCAATCCCTCATGGTTCTAAGTAAAAAACCGTGGCCTCCCTCTTGGGTATTAAACCCTTAAAATTTTCCATTCATTACTTTCAATATTGTCATTCAACATTAAATCACATAAGCTTTATTTCTCTGTGTACAAAAACCAATTTTTATCCCAAAATTCCACTCAAAACTATGGCACCATGTTAGGGTAGGAAACTCCAAATTTTCAATTTAACAATCCTAATATGATCAAGCATATTTAACACAACCAATATATACAAAATCATCATTCAAGTATTTATCCAACATCAAGAACACAAAATCGTGCAAAATCATTAAAGAAAGTGAACATACAAAGATGGAATCCTCCATCAACAAGCACACAAAGGTTCCTTCACCACCATTAGTAGTTGAAGTGGGTAATCTCCCTCTTAACTAAGGAAGATTCACGAAATGGTCTCCTTCTAGGTCCTTGGTGAATTTTGGTTTTTGGGCCTTCAAAACCCTAGGATTTTCAATCATCAAGAATCAACATTAAACATGGTAGAGAATGAACCTTTGGTCTCCAATGAGATCCTAGAATATGAAAATGAAGAGAAAAAGGAAGAAAAATGAGAACTTTACCTTCAAGCTTAAAGCTTTGCCTTGGATGACAATGGTGGAAAAGTGGGTTTTTGAAGAAAACCCTTCAAATAGAAGTTGTAGAGGAGGTTTAGGGAAGTGTAGAAATGGTGTTTATGAAGAGAAACGTGAAAAGAAATGATCACAATGGTGGCTGGAATTTTCAGATTGGAGAGGAAGAAGAAGAGAGGAGGAAGATGGAAAATGAAGAAACTTTCTACATAAGGAAGGTAGAGGAAGTAAAGGTGAGTGTAGAAATGAGCTTGGTGAAGAGAAAAGATGAAGAAAATTGGTGGAGATAAGGGCTGCAATTTCGTTGCTAAGGAGGAGGAAGAAGAGAGAAGGAGGAGAAAATGAAGAAGATGAAGATTAGAGAGAGAAAGTGTTAGGTTTGAAATGAGGTATTTTGGGTGTGTTAGGTTAAGTGGGGAGGCAAATTTTTGCCTCCCATGAAGGGTGTAACACCCCAACTTTAGGATAAATGATCGTTGTGTCCCGAATTGTACTGTTTGTTATTTTTCTGTATGATACAAAGGTTTATTTTACTATCTATGATTTTATTTGAACTTTTTGTGTGATTTGCTCTGGGATAGAAAAAAATAATTTATGGACCGGGAAAATCTTATTTTAATTTTTCGGAGCTGGGGGATCTTACTAAACCCAATTCCGAATGATACTGTTGTTAATCTTTTAATTTTTAGGATTTAACTGTGAAATAAAATAATTTTATATTATTATAATATTATTTTATTAGTCAGTATAAATAAGTGACAGTGGACCCGAAAAATGTCTGTGGGACCCATTTTTGGATTGTAGGACCCACAAATGCCTTGCGGGACCTATGTTTAGGAAATTAGTCAACGTTTTTGGCTAGAGAAATTTCTAAACCAATAGGAAAAGAGTCAACAAAAGTGGTTAGACTAATTAGTTTAGAACTAGATGACTTAATCGAGTTAGATTAGAACCTAACTAAGTTAGTATAAAAACTTGTTAAGTAACTAAATGATGGTAAATTAGTTAGCTATCTAGTTGGTTTCTAAGTTAATAAAAATCTATTAGTACCAAGTTAACTAAGTTAACCTAAGTAATTAACTAGTTAGACAAGTAACTAGATTGTTTCACCTAAGTGTAACTAGATGACTAAGAAGAAGCAAACTTAGTTGCTTTCTCCTTGGTGAATTTCAGCCAAGTCAAGCCAAGGCAGGCCAAGAAGTTTCAAGAACAAGCTTAGTCATTGCATGACTAGGTTAGCATACACCAATGAGAGCTAAGCTTGGAGGTCAAGGGTTTAACTTAGCCTTTGATCATTTCTAAGGTTTGGATGAAGCCACCAAAGTGGACACCTCTCTAAGGTGACTCCACGGCTACAAGGGGGAGAGAAGGGTTTGTTTGGTTAAGATTTCTATCACTTTTCTCTCTTGCAAAAACAAAACTCCATTGAAGCTTTCCTTGAGGGCCATTTGGCCAAACCACCCAAATCACCATCCATTCACCCAAAATTTTATCTACCTCACTTTTCTAAACCTAAACACAATTCTAAGATCATCTCTAGTTGAGAGTTCTTTCAAAATCCATCATCTTGAGCTTGAAAAACTACTTTGGAGATTCTACCTAGAAGGTGAAAATCCTTGTTTTTCATTTCTAATCTTATTTCTAAGGTCATAAGCCATGATTGATCCATGGTATATGGTTTTCTCTTATAGTAGTAACTCATTAAAATTTTGTTTAAGATCCTTAGGTTTTTGGAGGGTGAAACCGAAATCTATAGGAAGGAGAGGAGAAGATTTTAGTCTTCCTTTAAGGTAAGAGGGAGATTCAATCTCATCAACCATGTGTGGTGATGAGAAAATGGACTTGTATGTGTTTGAAGAATCCATAAGGATTCACTTGTGTTGATTGTTTAAAAACTTTCCTATTTGTGTTTGATATTATTTTATACATGTCTACAAGCTTTGAATATATTGTATGTATTAGTAATGCATGAATACTTAGTAGGATGTGAATAATATGCAAGGTTTGCATGAGTGTTCCAAAGAACACAAATTCAAGGCTCACGGCCTCAACACAAAATGGGAACCAAAATGTTCTCAACAATTTTCTAAAAAGAGTGATTAAATTGAGTTAGGAAAATTGACAAAATACAAATTGATTTAGAGTAGGAAAAACGAATCTATAGATCAAATGATAAGCTTATAGATTTCGGCCAACATGCCAAAGTTAAGTGTTTTGGTTTCTAAAATTATTTTCAAATCAAGATGAAGTACTAATATAAAAAGGAATTTTATTACAATGAGTTTTGAAGAATAAAAATAATTAGATTAAGTTTAAGAAGCTAAAACTAAGGATTTTACTGTTTAGAAGAAAATACAGTAACTTTTGTAAAATTTCTAACGTAGAGCTCATTTTATGTTTTGAAGCACGTTGGTAGTTTTCAAAAGTGTAATTAAATGGTTATAATATAAACAAAAGAATTTTTAACAGAAAACCTAGAAAACCATTGTTATAGATTTTCTAAGCAAAATGCTATCAATTTTTGTTAAAAACAGACAAATAAGATAGAAAAGATATCCAATATATTGTATACGGTATGAAAAATATCCTGCGTAGTTCAAATGTATTAAATATTATTTCTGTTTATTTAAATAGTGATTTTTAAGGAATTCGGACAAGAAAATGATTTAAAAATCTTATGCGATTGAGAAAACGATTTAAAAATAGTACACGATTTTAAAAACAGCAAAATATATTTACACGATTTAAAAACGTTTGTAAAAACGATAAAATTATGAAAACGCGATAAAATTTCTACGCGATTGACGAAAACAGCAAGTTTTATTGTCGGGCCAAAGTGGTGGACCCGGACAGATTGTGAAACAGTACTGTCAAGTGGGACGTACTGTATATTTGAGTTTCTTTGCCATTGAGGACATTTGCGTAAATATGGGTAATAATACCATTGAGGGTATATTGGTAATTATTGTTCTTGTCCATGCATTGAGTTTTGCCAATTTGATTGATAATTGGTGATTTGATTAACGAGACGAATTACACCGTGTTGTCGGTGTGATACGCGTAGTGTGGTTCATTTCTTCGTATGGACTTGGAGGCATTAGTGTGCGAATTATCCCACATGTGGATAGTTGGTCACTCCTCTGGGCTATGGTAACTGGCAACACACTAGTGATCTCAACACGCACTATACTTAATCAAGATCTTGTAGTCTATTTTAGTACAATGCCTGTAGTTACACGATGTTTGGACTGTGTGCTACTACACGATGTTAGACAATGGGCTATAGACACAACGATAGACAGTGCAATAGTTTGGTTGGGCAGCCTGAGGTACTAATAGATCTTTGCAAGTCATTCTCTCTGATGTCTGTGTCTAACTCCATGGAGTAGGAACGAGTCATATTGTATTTGTATCATGCATCAAAATATTATTATCTTTGATATTATTATATTGTTGTCTTAGATTTCTGTGATAATGTTATATTGAATTTCTGTATTCTATGGCACTATTATTTATGATGTTATGATATATTTTATTTTACTATGTTATGCTTAAATTAATTGTTATATCTGTCATATGTGGCGTTTTCTTATTTGCAATGCTGGTATTGATGTATGATTATCTCACCTCTCTATATGTACTGTTTCTGTATTTTAAATTATGTTGTAAAAGAGTTTGAGGAAGAGGAACAACCTCTCGATTGTGTATACCCCGAGGACGAGGAACAGCAACAAGCCGAGGATTAGTTCGACGACCAAGAACCATCCGATCATCCATATCCATTGGACTGATTGTGTGAGTATGGCGCTGCCGGGATTCTTCGGTTTTGTGAAACTTGAGTTTCACGGAGGCTCAGAAGCCTGGCGACTGCGGGAGGATAGAGATTCAGTGACTTATGTAGGGCGTCTGACTGTGACCATACGTACAGAGTTTGATGGAGAGCCCATCTTTTCTACTACATTGTATTTACATGTGGAGTTGCCGCTGTCTCTTAGGCGTCATTGGGGTGGTATGTTTGATGCGCCTAGTGAGATTAGTAGTGTGTCGACTGCACGGACCCGTATCCGTAGAGCGTCGAGGCATCTTGGATACCTATCATTTGAAGTTTCATCCGAGAGTGATCCTTCAGAGGGTTAGGAATTTGGGATGTGCACTTGGGCAATTTTTGGATGTTATGTATTATATTAACTCTTTATAGCTTTGCTTAAATATTTTGTAGTTGTATATTATTTGTATAACTTAAAACAAAATCATATGTATATTATGTGTGATGATAGTTTGTTTATTCTATGTTCTGTATTATTTTATTTCGTAATATTCTGTTTAACAGGAAAAATTTGACAACTCGTATTACTATGTAACAAATGTTTTACAACTTGGGTAGAGTTTTATTTATTTTATTTTATTTTATTTTATTCATAAATGTGACATCCCCAAAAGGGTGTTACAAAGGGCATTGCCGCGGCACACAAGGGGAAGAGAGGGGGAGAATTTGGCTTCCCTTACAAGCCAAGGGTACCTTGGTCATTTGTGGTCAAAGCTTCTCAAAGAAGCTTTGAAAAAGTATACTAATTTGAATTAAAGTAGATTTGATTAGACATAAAGTGAATTGCATTGGGATAAGGTGATAGGGTTTCTAACATATGTTATTATCCAATGGACAATTGTTACAGTTGACAGAAGTCAGTATTAATTATCCAGCGGATAAAAATTACACGGCGATTTATCGCTCTGTTAGATAAAATTTCTCGATAAACATAAAATTTCGTAAATCGTGTCTAGCCTCGAGTTTAGTAAGATCTACCGTCAACGTTTCCACAGATCAAGGTTCTCGAGAAAAATATCTCATTTTCCCGACTTCGCTTAGTTTGCATGTAATTTGAGGAATAATATTAAAATATTTCACGTTCTCAGAAAAATACAGAGAATTCCCAAAAATCCAAAATATTATAAAATGATCATTTATCATGAACTTATTAATTTTCGGGATGTTATCCCAGCTCCGCTCAGTGTGCATGCAAAACGAGAAATGATATTAAAATATTCTACGTTCTTAGAAAAATACAAAAAAATTCTCAAAAATCACAAATATTATAAAACAACTATTTATCCTAAAACTATAAATTTTTGGGATGTTACGCACCCAAGATGAGAGGGATCTCAAGAGTAAGATTCCATATGAATCTGCAATTGGATCTATCATGTATGTAAGATTCCATATGAATCTGCAATTGGATCTATCATGTATGTCATGTTATGTACTCGACTAGACTTTTGCAGTGTCACTGGAGTGCTGTCAAGAACATCCTTAAGTACTTAAGAAGGACAAAGGATTCGTTCTAGGTATATGGAGTCGAGGAGGAAGTAGTTGTAAAAGGTTACAATGATGCTAGCTTCCAAACCGATAAGGATGACTCCAGATCACAATTGGATTTTGTTTATTGCCTGAATGGTGGGGTTATGAGCTGGAAGAGTTCAAAGCAGGACATAGTCGCCGATTCTACCACAGCGGCTGAGTATATTGCTGCCTCCAATGCAGCAAAGAAGGCTGTTTGGATTAGGAAGTTCATTATTGAGCTTGGTGTAGCTCCTAGCATTATGGACCCAGTGAACCTCTATTGTGATAATAACGGAGCCATTGCATAAGCTAAGGAGCCCAGATCTCACTAGTGATCCAAACATATACTTAGGCACTTCCATCTCATTCGAAAAATCATCGATAAAGGAGATGTTAAGATATGCAGAGTACCAACAGATGATAACATTGCTGATCCACTGACGAAGCCTCTTGCATAGCAGAAGCATGAGGGTCACACTAGGTCTTTCGGCATTAGATATATTCCTGATTGGCTCTAGTGCAAGTAGGAGATTGTTGGTGTATGCCCTAGAGACCAATACATTCTGTCTGTATTTACATACATTGTATTATGCTATTTTTTATATATGAGGCATTTCATTTAATGTGTTCTTTTTGATAAACATAATAAAATCTTTAGAATAGTAAGTTTGATACCATAGGACATCAAGTGGATGACTTGATCGTGAGATCCTATTAGATAAAACACTATTCTTAAATGTCCCTAGTCAAGTATTATTGTTAATTAGGACAACAATAATGCATTGAGACTAGTATGTGCATAGACTGATGGCCACATCTCACAGGTCATGGATATGAGATATCAAGTCTACACATGGATACATATTAGAGTAATGATGTATTGGACAAACTCGCTATGAGAACGCTACGTGGATCGTTACATGAGTGTCATAAGCGATTCTCATAGTGATAATGGTCTATGTGGTCCTTGGACCTGAAATCACTATGATTCCTATATGAGGAGTTGTGTGTTTTAATTCCATCAAACGACATCTGTAAAAAGATGATTATAAAGTTGGTTATTAGATATACCGCGATTCATGTGGAGGGATGTGAGTGACCTAGATGGGATTTGTCCCTCCTACATAACAGGAGTGATATCTTCGGGTCCCCTGATTGAGTGAGATTACGAAATGCATGGTCATGCTCAAATGAGTCAATATAAGATATTGATCTCATTTGTTATTACTATGTCTACTCGAGAATCAGGAAACTGAAGATTGAACTAAACAAGGGTGGCACATTCTATGCCTTGTGTTCAATCTAGATATCTGAACAAAGGGACCAAACTACACGAAAACATTGGTCATGGATAAGTTATGTCAAATCACTGACATTCTCATTACTTAGGTAGCAGTGATGTATTACTAGATACCGTTCACTATTTGTAATATTAAAATGAGATTTTAATATTACTGCCAACGTCATACAAATGATCTAAAAGCTAGAGTCCTATGTCTAGGCTCAATAGATTTCAACAAATTGCCCACAAGTTGATCAGACAAGTAAGAGCATTAAGCATAATATAATAGAACAAATCCTAAATCTTTCATATGAACTCAAAAGGGATACAAATTATTCAATGTCAAAAGGAGATTCAAAGAATAATATAAACACAACTAGCTATACAATGAATACGAGAATGTCATACAAAAATCTGTATTCAAGATAAATGGAAGCGAGAGAAAAGAAGAAACAGAAGAGGAAGCCTCAATGGTTTGAGCCTTGAAGCTTGGATCTTGATTCCCTCAACCCTCTTTCAACCTTATAATGCCTTCCTAGCTGCTGGATTCTCCAATGGGCAAAAGCCCCAAAATGTACTATAAAAGACGAAAGAGAGAGAAATGCAAAAAAATGTTAGAGAGAGGAGTCTCCCTTTTGAAATTTGAGCTTCAGTATTTAAAGACGAATAGATCATGCCACAGCATTACATAACATGCGTCGCGACATGCAAAAATTAGGGCACCACCACCCCGACGTGAGTTACCTTGCGTCGTGGCGCTTAAGCCTCTGGTTCATCATGGTGCACGGGCAAAGAGTATAACACCGCGGCGTGGTGTTCCTTGCACCGCGGCATGAAGTACTAAAACTTGTCTTTTGATTTCTCTTCCCATGTAGGGCTTTGACTTGCATCAATTTGGTTCTTTTGGACTCATCCTGCAGTTGAGAAATCAACTAGTCAAATACAAATATAATCAAGCTGAAACCAATTAATGATTAGGAAAAATTAAAGCAAGATTAGAGAGGAAGACTTCTACATGAATTCTGCATGAAAATAGGCTAAAGCCTTCCAACAATACATCACAACCAGGACAAAGCAACCAATATTGCAAAGAGATAGGGCATAAATAACTACATTCACGGCGTGACTCTATTTTTTGGGCCTATAAATACAATTTTAATATATTTTTCAGATAATTTTAGAGAGAGAATCATTTTGGGTTTAGAGAAGCTACAACTGGAACTTCATTTCTGGGCAGATTGGAGGCCTAGGGAGCCAAGGTTGGAGGCCATCTTCCTTATGGAGGATGATTCAAACATAGAAGATCACATCCATGAGCCATCTTCCCCTATTTTATATGTTCTAGAATAAAATTTAGATAAGCTATTAGTTGATACTTAGCATTGGGAGCCAATATCCTCGTGGGAACGATACCCTGCTCTTTCACTTTATTATTTGTTCAATCTATACACTTGCGGCCTAATAAATGGACAAACAAGTATTAATTTTAGAGAAGTGATACTTGGTAAACTAATACCTTGTGAGAATGATATTCTACTCACTCTTTATTACATGTTTGATCAATGCACTTGCGGTAATATCGTCTAAATTAATACATAATCATATGTGGGACGATCAATCCTTCCTACTTTTTACCTTCCCTTACTTTCTAGATTTTCTTCTTCGACAAACTAGAGAGATTTTCGATGAACATCTACAGTGTTTATTAGTGGCTTCAAGCTTTCCATGCCCTTTTCACTGTTTAAAGTTCTTTTCATCGTCCAATCCTCAAGGTACTCTTCATTTTCACCCTTTTTTTTATTTCTGTAAACACCATTTAGTGGGGGGAATGTCAGGGAGTGAAGAGACAGTGCAAAATAGTTGCTTGTCAGTGGAGGTTGAGTTCTTTATCATCCCCACCGCCTCGCCATGGCGAAGGCTTCAAGTCTGTAACACCCTCCTTCGGGAGTCACATTTTTGAATTAACTTTAAAATTAGAAATAAGTTATGAAAGATTTGATTATTAATAAGCACAAATTTTAAAATTTTTTTCGCAGATAACTTAAACTTAACAAATTTTTCAAACTGAAATAATATACATAATACATTTATATGAAATTCTAACAATGTGAAATAAATACATAGGAAATTACTTTCTTAAAACAACATGTACATAATTACCATATTCAGAACGAACTAGGCCCAAGTCCGAGCACTTGAAGACAAGGGTCCTGTATCTGATCCTCCTCTGGATCCACTCTAGAAACTCCAGTAGACAAATTCCCCAATTGGGGCATGTCTCCACAAATGGGAGTTTGAGTTGTCGACTCCACCGAACCTTCACTAGGAGTAGAATGGATATCACTCCACAACTCCCTAACCGGCATATAGAATTCCAAATCTACAGCGGCATGAAAAGACATAGTAGTAACCCTATGGTGGGTCCTACTCATAAATAGACTCACATCCCTAAAGTACTGAACACATCCCGTCTCCATCTCAATGCGCCATGCATCAACTCCTCCATGAAACTGCACTTTGACAAAACTGGGAAAATCTTGTTTTGACGTCATCACCACTCTCCTAAAGATCACTACAGGCCAAACCTAAGAAATCTTGTTGTCTACCTCACAGACTTTAACAATTATACACACAAAACAAGACAGACAATATAGCAAATAGGTGAGATCCCCTACATCAAGTCCAATACGGCAGTAAAGAAACGATACGAATAACAAAGTTATTCCATATATACATGTATCACAGATATCTCAGTTATAATCATGTTATTAATTAGTAAATAACTTCAATAAGAATGTATCACAATAACATAAATACTAACAATACTACAATGACATATACATCAACAATATATATATATAAACAATATTAACAATATTTATACATATATCAACAAAGCACGTATGAACTATGTCACCACAATGGTGTGTACTAACCATGCATTTGGACACAATCCTACTCCATAGAACTAACAAAATTTTAGAGTGAATGATACGGAGACATTCGTTTGTACCTCGTCGGCCTCAAAATCAAATGCTTATAAAAAAAAATCCATCAGTTTTCATATCATGGCCTTGTACAAAACTGTCTACTACATATCTTGATTAAGTATAGTGTCTCGGTCCAGATTGTCGATGCATTGCATCATTCTGATCCATTACCCAGTGCAGCTACTAACTGTCCATTGTGGAAAACCCGCACCCCGACGCCCCAAAGGTGAACAAGTGACCTATACTACCAATATCGCACCCGCACTAAGGTGTAATTCATCTCCTAAACAACAATAGCCTTTTGATGAACAGTCTATACAATTTTCAATGCATGATTAATGATTCAATGCATAATAACTCAACGCATAATACAAATCACCATTGGACTGCTCCCAATGATATTAAAACAATCGCCTATACAATTGTCTAATACCATTAGATCAATGATATTATATAACCGCCCATACAACTACATAATACCACTAATACACTCAGGTCTAGTACATCAGTCCTACAACAACTGCTATTTATTCTCAATCACATAGTACTTTAATTGCGTTTTCACAATTGCATAAAAATATTTAAACATTTTTCTAAATCACGTAGCTCAAAAATCACCGTTTTTGAATCGTGTAAGTCTCCTCACTATTTTTCAATCGCGTAAAGCATTTCTTAACTTTCTAAACTTGATTTTGAACCCTTCCAATTTTAATTTACAATTTGAATCTTAATTTCCATTTCTCTTATGAAAACTCTTTTAAATAATAATTTCTAACATTTTTTTCCAAAATTTGTATTATATTAATTTACTGAAAACTTCTTCCATGACATTTACTAAAATCCTTTTAAATAAAATACTTTGAGTTCTAAATTACTTTCAAAACTTATTCTCCATCATCGTAATCAAAAATCACTTTTAATAATAAAAACTTTGTTCCATTCTTCTTAAATAAAATACTTTAAATCTCAAATTACCTTTAAAAACTCCTTTTTCTGTTTCTATTGCCAAAAATCATTCTCTATCTAATAAAATCCATATGTTTCTATATTCCTCTTAAAAATCCTTTCAAAAATAAAATAGAACATTTTAAACTTCATACCCTCCTTCAAACTCATTCTTTATGATTATTGCCCAAAAATCCATTCCCCCCAAATAATAAAATCATATTCATTTTCTTTCCAAACTTAAATATCCTTAATTCATATTCTTGTTGCAAAATCCATTAAGTATACAATTAGTAAAATATTTTTGACTCGATTTCCCCTAATATGGACTAGATGGTCATGAGCCATGGTTGGCCTTTGGAACCAAAAATTCTTCCTTTTACATATATTTCATAAAATACATCATACACAAATCTTTAAATCATATTACCACAATTTCATGCATATTATCAAAACTATAACATCATATAAAGTGTATAAGTACAAACTATTGAATGCATATAATCGGATAAATAAACCAATATAGCAAATAAACAACCATATAACTATCATGCATACTATCAAGATCATATAACCATACATAACTACATAATCACAAACAATCAAAACCACACAATCAAGTGAATGAATCCTCACATGGATTCTTCACTTACAAACACATAGTCCATTCCTCACCAGCATAGTTGGTTAATTAGGTTAATCTCCCTTTTACCTTAAATGATGATCTAAAGCTCCTTGTTGTCTTCCTTGAGTGAACTCCTACCACCACTAAGTTGTTCCTTAACACAAAGCAAACACATAAACATTAACATCTAAGGCTTACAACAAGATGACCATTGATCAAGTTATGGTCTTAGAACTAAAAAATGAATTTTAAAAGTGAAGATCAAGAACTTCACCTAAAACCCTCAAACTTTGAGTTTAGAAAAAGTGCTTGAATATGGATGATTTGAAAGATGGTCTCAACATGAAAGTGTCTTGGATTTGAGTTTAGATTCAAGATCTATGGTTGGATGGAATTATAGAAGATTGGATGTGGAAATAGATGCCTTGGCCATGAGCTTTGTTGAGAGAAAATGATGAGAGTTTTGTGTTTAGCTTTTGGTTTTCTTGATGGAATTGATAGAAAGATGAACTAAGTCACAAACTTGGCCTCTGAAAGCAAGCTTGGTCGTGGGCTTTCAAGAAAGAAAAGTGAGAGAGGTTTTCATGAAAGTGAGAGAATTTGGTGTATAGTTTTTGGTCTCTTAGATGAAGTGAATAAAAGATGAGCAAGTGTAGGAACTTAGCTCTCTAAATGGTCATGGTCGTGGAACACAAGGAGAGAAAATGTGAGAGCTTTCATGCAAGAGTAAGATGGAAAAGAACAAGATAGAAACTATAGCCCTCTTATTTATAGCTTCATGAAAAAGATGACATGATTAGCTTTAGATATTTGTTAACCAAGATATTTTCTTAACCAAAATATCTAACCAAAATATCTAATCAAAATATTTAACCAAAATGTCTAACTAAAATATCTAACCAAAATATCTAATCAAAATATCTAACTAAGATATTTAGCCAAGATATTTTCAAGCAATATATTTTTAGAGCCTCCTAGAACCTTCCTTTAGCCTTGAGTCACTTGGTGAGTCATCATCGGTGAGTCACATAGTGATGAGTCACAGGATGAGTCACGTGATAACTAGGTGTATGACTAGGCACCTGACTAGATATTTTTCGGTAGTTATTACCCAATGGATAATAGCTACTACGTTTTATTGTCTAATGGATAATAAAATGTATCTAGATTTTATTTGTCAAATAAAATCTTAGAGAATGAAAACTTTGAAAATTGTTCTTGGTTTTAGGTTTAGTAAGCTCCCCCGATCTCGTATTAACAATCCAAAATTTTTCCCCCCCGAAATTTTTTACTTTTCTAGCCTGGCATCAAACACATAGAACGCTCAAAAATAGAAACAGAAAAATCAAAATCAATCAAACAATTCACAAAATCACAAAATCAATCCAAAATATCTAAGATATATGAAAATATTCAAAATATCCCAAAATATCTAAAATATATTAAAATATATTAAAATATTCAAAATATCTAAAAAATCCATAATATAATAAAATATTCAAAATATCTAACAAAATATCTCAAAATATAATAAAATATTCAAAATATCTAAAATATCTAGAATATAATATAATATTCAAAAAATATCAAAATATCACAAAAATCATAAAACTCATAAAAATCACATGTAGTGAGAAATGTGAAAAATTAGGGCGTTACAAAGTCCACAGCTGGGATTCTGATGAAGATCCAAATTCTTTGACTAGGATGAGGATTTTGGAGTCTATTCGGAGAGCAGATCAGGATAGAGAGCTGGCAAGACAAAGGCTAGCCCAGCCGTTCTTCGAGATTATGGTCGCATTAGGAAACTTAGATGATTCTTCATAATCTAATACAAGTGTGTCCTTTGTAGGTAATGTAATGGCGTGAAACCAGAGGGAAGTACCTACAAAACAAAGGAATCTTGTCTTCCCAAGTGATATTAGCTTATATCAGTGGGTAGACAAGGATGTTTTAGGCACCCTTTCTCATGTAAAAACTGCCAAAGATGCCTACAAGAAGCAACAATACCTTCAATTAACCTCGGATGTGTGACGCCCCTTTTTGGAGAGGGACCATCACACTAAACCACGAACGGAAAACAAAATATGAAATTAAGACTCGGTTCATTTACATGTAGATAATAGCCTATTCATTTATAAGCGTATAATAATTTGACAAATTCTTTTTTTTTGTATAAAAATTAACATGATGACAAACTATACATTTATACATCAGATATATATATCATACGTGTTTAAATACATCAATAGTTAAACAAAGGAAGCAAAAGCTTTATATGCCCCAAAAAGAATATACATATATCAGCCCACTAAAAAAACAAAACATCAGGCCCCCAAAGCGATATACAGCCAGCCACCCAAAAAAGCTAACAGAAAGAGTCATGTCTCTATGAACAAGTAAGAAGAAGCCTCGGATGGGTCCTCCTCAAGATCTTCCTCAGAAGAGGAAATCCTTATTAGAGCGGCTGACCCACGAGCGGGAGCTCATGCGGAGGATAGAAACGAATCTGAATCCTCGCATGGGGTATACACACACTCACCCCACACTTCTCGCACAGGCATGTAGAACTCCAACTAAACATGAAAATTGAAAGAGAAGACAAGGGGATCATAACGACCCCATGCTAGAGACATAGTCACATCTCCCACATAAACAAAACGCTATGTATTGAAATCCACGTGCCAACTATCACCACCTCTATGGAACCTCAGTCTGGCATATCCCAAAAACCCTCGCGAGGATGCCATCATAGAACAAGAGGCTGACTTGACCAAAATCCAGGAAACTCAAGCTTGTCCATGCCTTGGTCTTTACAGAAACACATATATAACCAGAATAACAAAACAAATAGGTGAAATACCCAATATCATTACCAGTTATGACAGTAAAGAAGCATAAATGGTGCATAGTGCCAAATAATGCAGTAAAATAATAAACAACGTCAAGATCAGATAATAAACAATTTAATATTTCAGGAAGTCATAGCATTATAAAAGAAATAGTTTCATAACCATATAAATGTAATCCAAGTAAATATGACGACTGACCATGTACATGCACAAAGTACCAAAACCCTACTCCATGGAGCTAAAATACAACGTTGGAGAGAATGATCGAGGAGACATGTCTATATATCATCTGCCTTAAATCAAGTGCTTCAACCTTCAATAAATTGCACAACATGGCTTATACAAGACATTTTTCACAAGATCGCGATATAGGACACTATCTCGGTCCGGATCGTCAGTGTGTTTGCATCAGTCTATCCCACGGTACAAAGGAGCTACCAACTGCCCATTACGAGATACCTGCACCCCGATGCCCCCAAGGTCAACGAGTGACCTAAACTAGTCTATTCGCACCCACACTAAGGTGTGATTTAATCTCCTAGGTATAAATCCTTACAACAAAGTCCACTGGACTTTTTACGATGCATGATGACTCAATGCATACTCATATATATTCAATAATCATATACTTTTCCATACTCATGCCACGAGTGGCCAATTTCATTATCAACAAATTCTTGGTCCTACTTGTGGACCCACAACAACATATTATTAAGTTCTCAATTGTGAAAATACACTTTTAAGGTTTATTATGGAATTTCACTTTAATTCAATGTTTCCTATAAAGTCTTTCTCTAGAGGAATTCTCTTGTATTTTTATCTAATCTTTATTACTCAAATTAAATAAGTTCTTTACTCAATTTTAAACCTAATTCGCTTAGGGAAATTTTAACTTAAGTTACCCAACATCTCACTCATACTATGTTCTTCCCTTAGTCAAATTTATTCTAAGTTATAGAGTGAAATCTTATTCTTTGTTCTTTTTATTTTATGAATTCCTAATTAACCTCTAATTGACTAATTAGCTAAGTTTCCACTTTAACACAACATTTTGCCATTATTTTCCTTAAGAGGCCATGGGCTCTAAGGGAGCTAGGGACTTAAATTTTTATTACTCCATTAGTTGTTAATCACTTGAACATGAAATTTCCTAACTTGTTATAAAATTTTAACTATGAACACCCCATTGAAGGGTATTTGGCCGGGAGCCACAATAAAGAGGGCAAGGAGCCCTTGATTCTCATATAGAATCCAATACATTCAAATACTTTAAAAATCCATCAAGATACATGATGACTATAACACCCTCCCTGGGGTATCACATGTCTGACTCCTGACTCAAAATCAAAAAAGAAGTTCGCACAAAGTTTGAGTTATAAAAAGTGGGTTTCAAAATTTCTTTCTTACTGAAACATAAACTTACTGAAATTTATAAGTAATACTAAAAAATAGATTTAACTGATTTAAAATCATATAACAAACACCACTTAATATTTAACAATTTAAAGAGAAATATAAAACTAACAGATTTTTTTTTTAACAGTAGCAAACCCTATGACGGGTCCTACTTAATAGCACGATACAACACTAATGAGAAAACTTAACATAATTATTTCTTTTTCTGTCCATCTTGATGCATCAGACATCTGTTCCTTTGTCAACACTGCACACCTTCGAGTCTTGAATGTCCACTCCTTATTGTTGTCACCAATGTCAGAGTATCCATCGCCCGTTATGCCTAAGACAACTCGATCCTTCTATTATTTGATTTTAACAGTACAGACACAGCAAAACAACATAACAAAGAGGTGAGATCACCTACACCAATACCAACATGGCAGCACAGAGATAACACAAACAGCAATATCATACAGGGATATCATACCAAACTTCCAATAATATATTCAATATTAATCAACTATCATCATCCAATCATATATCAATTCAAGTATTCAAAACAGTTGTCATAGCCAATATTCCTCAATTAATATATCATACAGATATAAGTGTTCAGATTATGCATGTACACAAGACTCGATTTCCTACTCCATGGAGCTAAACTCAGGTCGGAGAAATGATCGAAAAGATCTGTCGGTACCATATGCCTCAGACCACGTGCAATAATCCTCATTTTGATTTTACACATCTAGCATATACACGACAGTCTTTATTAGATCTTGAATAAGAATAGTGTCTCGATCAGGATCATCGGTGTGTTGCATCGGTCTAACCTACGGGAAGAAGCGCGACCAACCACCCGTGTAAGCAACCCGCACCTCGATGCCCCCAAGGTCAACAAGTGACTTACACTACGCATATCGCACCCACTCAAGAGGTGTGTTTCTCCTAGGCAATCAACCATATCTAGTCCTCATCGGACCATTCCAATGCATGTATAATGCACCAAATACCAATCACAGGTATATGTCATAATTTCTCAGATATAGTTTATACAATGTACTAATATATCAGTGCAAGTCCAACCACAAGGGCCATTCTGTTCAAATTCGTTTGTTTAATTAAATCATATGCCTCAACGCATAATTTTTTTTTCCCAATGCATCTAAAATGCACCACGTGCCAATAACAGGCAAAACTCGTTGTTTTCACAAATAGTATCCATACACTGGTTTTACAGTAATCATACTGTATTTTTCAATAACAAAATCATGTAATCATGTTTTCATAGTTGTAAAACACTGTTGTCGTGTTTTCACAATCCCGCAACATTTCTGTTATATTTTCACAATTCTAAAACATTTCTATTGCATTTTCAAAATACCGTAACACTTTTGTTACATTTTTTTTTAAATTCCAAAACGTTTTTATTACGTTTTCACAATACCGTAATACTACTATTACGTTTACAAAATTTCGTAACATTTCTATTACGTTTTCAAAATGTTGCAACTTTTCTGTTGCACTTTTAAACCACATACTAATTTTTCAACGTTTTTCTCAATCGCATAAAAATATACGTTTCTCAAATCACATAGTATTTTTCCACTGTTTTAAAATCGCGTAACTTAAAAATCATTCTTTTAAGTCGCGTAAATCATTTTCCATCATTCTCAAAATATTTAAAACACTTTCTAAATCACATAACGATTTTTCGCCACTTTTCACAATCACGTAAAAATAATTCATCACTTTTCAATTGCGTAGTGATTTTTTAATAGTAGTTCAAATTACGTAAAATATTTAAACGTAATTCAAATCGCGTAGAAATATTTCAACGTATTTAAAATCACGAAGAAATATTTTTTTTTTGTATTTCAAATCGCGTAGCTTAAAAATCACGTTTTTAAGATACGTAAATAATTTTTCACTACAATTTCATTATAGATAATATTTCTTAACCTTCAAAAATTCCTTTTCAACTTTTCTCAAAATAATATAACTTTATATTTCATTTTTCACATTTTTTTACTCAAGAATTCTTTTTCCACATTTCTTTACTCAAGAAATCCTTTTCCAAAATAATCCACAAAAATCACTTTTCCATTGATATAAATCAACGTTTCAAAACTTAATATTTTGTAATGTATTTCAAACTTAAAAATAAGTTATATGTTAGTAAATTCTCAAATCACCATTATATTCTCCATTTTTCTCAATTCAATTTTAAAATCAATTCTCTTCAAAATAAATTGAAGTTAAAACATTTTTAACCTCTCCTTGTCTTTTGTTTACAAAATTTTCTCAAGTGATAAAACACTCTGATTCCCTTTCCAAAATCCTTGTATTAAACCAAACTGTATTTCTACTTTGAAAATTACTTTATTTTATAAAACCAAGGCATTACAAACCTTCTAAAACATGGACATGACTATTGAAACCATCAAATATTTTTTCTTCTAAATTGATATGGTTTTACACAAACAAAACCATTAAAATTTTGTTTTCAAAACCGTGTGATTCATGGTCATAAAAACTAAACCCATTTGTTCAAATTCATTTTCACTTTCTTTGCAAATTCTTTTTCACTTTCTTTGTAAATTCTTTTTCACTTTCTTTGCAAATCCTTAAAATCAACATTTGCCCGTTTCATTCAAAATTCATGTTTAGAAAAACACTTAGGATCTTTTTACACAAAATAAATTAATAAAAATCCTTCAAAACCATATTCTTGTTCTCTTGAAAAACATATCCTTTGTTTATTTTCCATACTCTTCAAATCAATCCAATTTTTAATCTTTCATGAAAATCTTAAGTTATAAACACCTATGTTGAGGTGTCTTGACTGAAAATCCCATAGCCTTTAGAACCAAGAAAATTCATTTTTCTCCACTTTATAATTTTCATTAAACAAATCAATTTCCTTGTTCTTGAAAAATTTCAACATGAATCTCTAATTATGGGCATCAAAACCGTAGCCCTCTCCTTGGCCATTGAAGCCAAAAATTGGTTTCCTTTCCATCATCAAATCATGGCATACACATACATACACACATATATATATATATATATATATATATATATATATATATATATATATATATATATATATATATATCAAAAGCATGCCATATTATCATCATGCATAGTATAAGCATACAATTAAAATTATAAATTCATGCAAAGCATATTAAGCATAGGTAATTAATCAAAGCTCATAAACACCCACAAATTAATTACATGACCATGGATATGAATCCTCACATGGATCCAACATCCATCAAATATATAACCATCTCTCACCACCATGCTTGGTTGGTGAGATGGATCTCTCTCTTACCTCTTAAAGATCCTCAAAAACTTCTTGATTTGCTTCTTTTTCCAAGTCCTTCACCACCAAGGGTTTCTTAAACACAAAACATCACATATATTTATTAGTATCTTAAGCTTGAATAAGAAAACCATGGATGTGCATCATTGTTAGAACCTTGAAAATCAAAAGAAAAGTGAAGAGTAACAAACTTCACCATTAAAGCTTCAATCTTTAGCTTGAAGAACAAGGTTGAAGATAGATGATTTAGAGAAAATCTCCAACATGAAAATTGCTTAGAATATCATGTAGATTCAAGATCTATGGTTGGATGAAAATAAAAGAGATTGGAGAGTGGTTTTAGGTGCTATGGCCGAAATTCCTCTTGAAGAACAAAGATGAAATTTTTGATTTTTGTGAGAGAAAAGCTTCTTAGATTTGGTTAAGACAAAGGATGAAGTGAAAACACTTAGTTTTCCTTCCACCAATTTGGTGGATCTCCATGGAAAATTCCTAAAAAAGTTACAAACAAATGTTAAAATCAATAACAAGTGTAGAAATAGGTAAACCATGGTTCAATCATGGCTTAGAAAATCAAAACTAGAAGATTAGAAGAAGAAATATGAAATTTACCATTTTTGGTATAATCTTGAAGCTTGGATTTGAAGTACTAGATGTTGGATTTTGAAGAAATCTTCAACATGAAAGTTGTTTAGAATAAGGTAAGGATTCAAGAAACTAGGTTGAATGAAATTTTTGAGTGATGGAGGGTGTTCTTAGAGTGCTTGGCCGAAATCTAGAGGAGAAGAGAAAGGAGAGAAAATTTTACTTCTTGAAAATGAACAATAATGGCCAAGAATGACCAATACCACTAATAATGGTCTTCAAACTTTTTCCTATGTCCAAAAGTCTCTCAAAACCGTAGCCCCCCTCCAATGCGTTCTCTTTGAGTGCTAATTGATCAATAATGATCAATTATGATGAAACATTGACTAAGACCAATAATAATGACATGAAACTTTTTTCTTTGGCCTAAAAAGCCTACTCAAAAATGTCTCCTCCTTCAAGTAGTCTTTAAAACCGTCCCCCACCTTCTCTTGCTTCTTTAAAATGTGACAAATTTTACTAACCATTATTTTAAGCCATTTAAGCCATTGATTAGATCAATGGTTAGGATTTAGGTAGACTTTTGATTTAGAAGACTTAATCTAGGCCATTAGATTTTTCTCCTTGAAATTCTAGTCATTGGATGTGTCTCCAAAAATTAATGGTCAAGATTGCTCCTTCAAACTTTTAATCCAAGGGTCATAATTAGTCTTTGTCACTTTTTAAGACCAAATCTTCACCATTGATTAAATCTAAATCCAATGGTCATAAATGGTCCTTATTACTTTACAAGACCAAATCTCCACCCTTAATCAATTCTATATCCAATGGTTACAAATGGTCATAGTCACTTTATATGACTAAATCTCTACCCTTAATTTAATCTCCATCTAATGGTTATAAATGATCTTATTCACTTTTAAGATCAAATCTCCACCGTTGATTAAATCAAGATCAAGTCTCCATTGTTAATTAAATCAATGGTGGATATCCAAACCACCAAGGTTGACTTAAGCAATTTAATTTGTATTTTTATCTGTTAAAATCCCACAAAAAAAATATATTTACTGTATTTTTATCGCCCGATAAATATAGTACAAGAAAATTTCTAAAACTATTTCCGGATTCAAGTTTAGTAAGATTCCCTGTCTCCGTCTAAACAGTACAAATTTTTCTATGCGTAGAAAAATTTTTGCTTTGCGGGACCCACCTGGGCCCACGTATGGCCACCTGGGCCCACATACACCCCCCGGGCCCATAAACAGTAAAAAAATTTCATAATCACACATAAAATCACAAAAATTAGAAAATTCACAAATATCAAATCAGATTACGTAAAATAATTGCCTAACGGTAAATATTAAATTACGTAAAGTTTTCCCCGGCCCAAAAATTTTTATTTTCCTGACACGGAGTAAATCACTCAAAAAGATCAAATACGCTGACGGAATAAACAAAATAATTTTACAGTGCACAGAAATTACTAAATAGTAAAATTCTGTTAACTGTCAAAATTACTGTTTAAGAGATACGGAAATTTGGGGTGTTACAATACTCCCCCTCTTTACAGAAATTTCGTCCTCGAAATTTCATGACCATGATTTCACACCCTCGGAATAAATAATGATATTATTCCTTTATCTTTTCTTCAGTTCCCATGTAGTTTCACCTCTTACGTTATTCCAAACGATTCTAAACCATTGAAAGTTCTTTATCTCTTGTTCACTTCTCCTGATCAAACAAATATCTTAATAATTTTTTTTTCTACGGTTTTCCATTACCGTCTTAACTTTTCCCATAGACAGACTTCTTCAATTTTTGAAGAATCCACCACGCTTCCACTCGCGCCACTTTGATACTCGACCTGGATATAAATAGGAATATTCTCTCTTGTAAGATATTCCTTCAATTGCAGTAGATGAAAGAAAACATCATGGAAAAAAGCAAAACGAATCGAATATGTTATCGAACATATTCAGCAAAGAATTGGATGTAACTCGATCTTCAAGAATGAATTCTCTGATATCAATACAGCGGCTACCAACCTTCATTCATGCCTAGAATAGTTTTTCTCAGATAACTTCCAACTAATGTAATGTATTACTTAAAATTTTCTTATCCTCATATCACTTTATTCTCCAAACTTTAGCTTCTTTTTAACAGAAACGTCTCACTAACCGAGTTCTCCTTTCAACCGCATTATATCAAATACTATAACATAGATTTTAAATAGGAATATCCTTTCTTGCAAAATATTCTTTCTTGCAAATGCAATATATGAAAGAACATTATAGAGGTTTAGGAAGAAAAGGTAGCGAAATGATTTAATATGTTACCAAACATATTCAACAAGAATTTGATTTTGCCTGATTTTCAGGAATGAGTTTTTTTTTTTTCTGAAATACTAACACTGTATTGAGACAATCTCATAGGATATGGTTGGAAAATAACCAATCCATTTTCAAAGATCATGTCTGTTTATGAAACAGATCAAACTAACACAAAAATTTTGAACGACAGATCAAACTAACACAAAGATTTGATCTATAACAATGATTTGAATAACTTGAGTAGCTCGATCGGCTAAGAATAGAAACAGAAGTAAACAAATAAGAGGATTACGAATAACTCTAACATATAATTGATCTACTCAATCATATGCCATACAGAATAAGTTGCTCACAGAAATATTCAGTAGGGTTTATAGGATTAGCTCCAATGACACAATCTCCATTGTTTAAATCTTCCGCTCCGAACACTTCCTACTACTTGAGATTTTACTAACAGAAAACTCTGTTTTCATTAGAACTCTATTTTCAAAGATTGTGTTCCAAACTTCCCGCACTTAAAACAAATTATTTCCTTGGACGTACAATCTTTTGTTAAGTGCCCCTTTTCCATACATCTTATATTTCGGTGCAGATGTCACAGTCAAACTAAACCTGTCATTACTAGTACTTTCTCCACAAGCTTGTTGTTGTTGTTGACTTCTTGGAGATTGCAAGTACTTTTTCTGTTGGAATCGCTTGACCTTACGATTTCCCCTTTTTCGTAACCAATATAGTCCAACATTACAGGGTTTCTCATCCTGAGATTGATTTAACTCTAAGAAAATCTTAGCTTAAGAAATCAATTCTTGCTGCGGAACAATCTTCTGAGTTTGCTGTATAATTGCTTCAGCCACTGTTTGTATTACTTCCAAAGTTGCAGTCATATCACCACCATTATGTCTCGCTTCCACACGCGTACGTCTATCACGAGTCATTTCTTTTCTTCAAAGATGGACAAATCAAAATAAAATGGAAACTAGATGTAACCATTTCAAATAAATGTTTGTTTTCTTGACGTACATTCCTTCATTAAGTACCTTCTTTCACATCAGTTATTGCCTTTGGTTTCCTCAATGGTTGTAAATACATCTTCCGTTGAAATCAATCACTTTCCAAATATCCTTAAAAATATCGGGTTCCAAAATTACGAAAACTTATATTCCAAGATTGATTCTCTTCCATCAGATCCTGAACCTCAAGTTTCATTTCTTTCCCGCTGAACAACGGTCCTTTGTTCCTGCAGTCATCCTTCCACGTTGCTCCCGTTGCTCTCGTAACTGCAACTGCATTACTAGTAACATGTTCCATTTCCACACAAGTACAACTATCCCGAGCCATTTCTTTTATTTTTTCTCTCTCAAGGCGTGCGGATCGAAATACAATGGATCTGATATCCATTATAAACAACATTGATTCCTTTCGGAAATCAATAACACAGAGAACACAACACAAGCAAAACAGACCTAACCACAAACCCCAAAAGACTCAAACCGTGCTCTGATACCAACTAATGTAACACCTTCCCTAGGGTATCAAATGTCTGACTCCCGACTCAAAATCAAAAAAGAAGTTCGCACAAAGTTTGAGTTATAAAAGGTGGGTTTCAAAATTTCTTTCTTACTGAAACATAAACTTACTGAAATTTTTAAGTAATACTGAAAAATAGATTTAACTGATTTAAAATCATATAACAAACACCACTTAATATTTAACAATTTAAAGAGAAATATAAAACTAACAGATTTTTTTTAACAGTAGCAAACCCTATGACGGGTCCTACTTAATAGCACGACAACACTAACGAGAAAACTTAACATACTTATTTCTTTTTCTGTCCATCTTGATGCATCAGACATCTGTTCCTTTGTCAACACTGCACATCTTCGAGTCCTGAATGTCCACTCCTTATTGTTGTCACCAATCTCAGAGTATCCATCGCCCGTTATGTCTAAGACAACTCGATCCTTCTATTATTTGATTTTAACAGTACAGACACAACAAAACAATATAACAAAGAGGTGAGATCACCTACACCAATACTAACATGGCAGCACAGAGATAACACAAACAGCAATATCATACAGGGATATCATACCAGACTTCCAATAATATATTCAATATTAATCAACTATCATCATCCAATCATATATCAATCCAAGTATTCAAAACAGTTGTCATAGTCAATATTCCTCAATTAATATATCATACAAATATAAGTGTTCAGATTATGCATGTACATAAGACTCGATTTCCTACTCCATGGAGCTAAACTCAGGTCGGAGAAATGATCGAAAAGATCTGTCGATACCACATGCCTCAGACCACATGCTATAATCCTCATTTTGATTTTGCACATCTAGCATATGCACGACAGTCTTTATCAGATCTTGAATAAGAATAGTGTCTTGGCCATGATCATCGGTGTGTTGCATCGGTCTAACCTACGGGAAGAAGCGCGACCAACCACCCGTGTAAGCAACCCGCACCCCGATGCCCCCAAGGTCAACAAGTGACTTACACTACGCATATCGCACTCACTCAAGAGGTGTGTTTCTCCTAGGCAATCAACCATATCCAGTCCTCATCGGACCATTCCAATGCATGTATAATGCACCGAATACCAATCACAGGTATATCTCATAATTTCTCATATATAGTTTATACAATGTACTAATATATCAGTGCAAGTCCAACCACAAGGGCCATTCTGTTCAAATTCGTTTGTTTAATTAAATTATATGCCTCAACGCATATATATTTTTCCCAATGCATCTAAAATGCACCACGTGCCAATAACAGGCAAAACTCGTTGTTTTCACAAACAGTATCCATACACTGGTTTTACAGTAATCATACTGTATATTTTAATAACAAAATCATGTTATCATGTTTTCATAGTTGTAAAACACTATTGTCGTGTTTTCACAATCCCGCAACATTTCTGTTACGTTTTCACAATTCTAAAACATTTCTATTGCATCTTCAAAATACCGTAACATTTTTGTTACATTTTTTTTAAAATTCCAAAACATTTTTATTACATTTTCACAATACCGTAATACTACTATTACCTTTACAAAATTTCGTAACATTTTTGTTACGTTTTCAAAATGCTGCAACTCTTCTGTTGCGCTTTTAAACCACGTACTAATTTTTTAACGTTTTTCTCAATCGCATAAAAATATACGTTTCTCAAATCACATAGTATTTTTTCACTGTTTTAAATCGCGTAACTTAAAAATCATTCTTTTAAGTCGCGTAAATCATTTTCCATCATTCTCAAAATATTTAAAACACTTTCTAAATCACATAACGATTTTTCGCCACTTTTCACAATCACATAAAAATAATTCATCACTTTTCAATTACGTAGTGATTTTTCAATAGTAGTTCAAATTACGTAAAATATTTAAACGTAATTCAAATCGCGTAGAAATATTTCAACGTATTTAAAATCACGTAGAACTAGTTTTTTTTTCGTATTTCAAATCGCGTAGCTTAAAAATCACGTTTTTAAGATACGTAAATAATTTTTTCACTACAATTTCATTATAGAAAATATTTCTTGACTTTCAAAAATTTCTTTTCAACTTTTCTCAAAATAATATAACTTTGTATTTCATTTTTCACTTTTTCTTACTCAAGAAAATCTTTTTCCACATTTCTTTACTCAAGAAATCCTTTTCCAAAATAATCCACAAAAATCACTTTTCCGTTGATATAAATCAACATTTCAAAACTTAACATTTTCTAACGTATTTCAAACTTGAAAATAAGTTATATGTTAGTAAATTCTCAAATCACCATTATATTCTCCATTTTTCTCAAATCAATTTTAAAATCAATTCTCTTCAAAATAAATTGAAGTTAAAACATTTTTAACCTCTCTTTGTCTTTCGTTTACAAAATTTTCTCAAGTGATAAAACACTCTGATTCCCTTTCCAAAATCCTTGTATTAAACCAAACTGTATTTCTACTTTGAAAATTACTTTATTTTATAAAACCAAGGCATTACAAACCTTCTAAAACGTGGACATGACTATTGAAACCATCAAATATTTTTCCTTCTAAATTGATATGGTTTTACACAAACAAAACCATTAAAATTTTGTTTTCAAAACCGTGTGATTCATGGTCATAAAAACTAAACCCATTTGTTCAAATTCATTTTCACTTTCTTTGCAAATTCTTTTTCACTTTCTTTGCAAATCCTTAAAATCAACATTTGCCCGTTTCATTCAAAATTCATGTTTAGAAAAACACTTAGGATCTTTTTACTGAAAATAAATCAATAAAAATCCTTCAAAACCTTATTCTTGTTCTCTTGAAAAACATATCCTTTGTTTATTTTCCATACTCTTCAAATCAATCCAATTTTTAATCTTTCATGAAATTCTTAAGTTATAAACACCTATGTTGAGGTGTCTTGACCGAAAATCCCATAGCCTTTAGAACCAAGAAAATTCATTTTTCTCCACTTCATAATTTTCATTAAACAAATCAATTTCCTTGTTCTTGAAAAATTTCAACATGAATCTCAAATTATGGGCATCAAAACCGTAGCCCTCTCCTTGGCCATTGAAGCCAAAAATTGGTTTCCTTTCCATCATCAAATCATGGCATACACATACATACACATCATATATATATATATATATATATATATATATATATATATATATATATATATATATCAAAAGCATGCCATATTATCATCATGCATAGTATAAGCTTACCATTAAAATCATAAATTCATGCAAAGCATATTAAGCATAGGCAATTAATCAAAGCTTATAAACACCCACAAATTAATTACATGACCATGGATATGAATCCTCACATGGATCCAACATCCATCAAATATATAACCATCTCTCACCACCATGCTTGATTGGTGAGACGGATCTCCCTCTTACCTCTTGAAGATCCTTAAAAACTTCTTGATTTGCTTCTTTTTCGAAGTCCTTCACCACCAAGGGTTTCTTAAACACAAAACATCACATATATTTATTAGTATCTTAAGCTTGAATAAGAAAACCATGGATGTGCATCATGGTTAGAACCTTGAAAATCAAAAGAAAAGTGAAGAGTAACAAACTTCACCATTAAAGCTTCAATCTTTAGCTTGAAGAACAAGGTTGAAGATAGATGATTTAGAGAAAATCTCCAACATAAAAATTGCTTAGAATATCATGTAGATTCAAGATCTATGGTTGGATGAACAAAAAGAGATTGGAGAGTGGTTTTAGGTGCTATGGCCGAAATTCCTCTTGAAGAACAAAGATGGAATTTTTTATTTTTGTGAGAGAAAAGCTTCTTAGATTTGGTTAAGACAAAGGATGAAGTGAAAACACTTAGTTTTCCTTCCACCAATTTCGTGGATCTCCATGGAAAATTCCTAAAAAAATTACAAACAAATGTTAAAATCAATAACAAGTGTAGAAATAGGTAAACCATGGTTCAATCATGGCTTAGAAAATCAAACTAGAAGATTAGAAGAAGAAATATGAAATTTACCATTTTTGGTAGAATCTTGAAGCTTGGATTTGAAGTACTAGATGTTGGATTTTGAAGAAATCTTCAACATGAAAGTTGTTTAGAATAAGGTAAGTATTCAAGAAACTAGGTTGAATGAAATTTTTGAGTGATGGAGGGTGTTCTTAGAGTGCTTGGCCTAAATCTAGAGGAGAAGAGAAAGGAGAGAAAATTTTGCTTCTTGAAAATGAACAATAATGGCCAAGAATGACCAAGACCACTAATAATGGTCTTCAAACTTTTTCCTATGTCCAAAAGTCTCTCAAAACCGTAGCCCCCCTCCAATGCATTCTCTTTGAGTGCTAATTGATCAATAATGATCAATTATGATGAAACATTGACTAAGACCAATAATAATGACATGAAACTTTTTTCTTTAACCTAAAAAGCCTACTCAAAAATGTCTCCTCCTTCAAGTAGTCTTCAAAATCGCCCCCCACCTTCTCTTGCTTCTTTAAAATGTGACAAATTTTACTAACCATTATTTGAAGCCATTTAAGCCATTGATTAGATCAATGGTTAGGATTTAGGTAGACTTTTGATTTAGAAGACTTAATCTAGGCCATTAGATTTTTCTCCTTGAAATTCTAGTCATTGGATGTGTCTCCAAAAATTAATGGTCAAGATTGCTCCTTCAAACTTTTAATCCAAGGGTCATAATTAGTCTTTGTCACTTTTTAAGACTAAATCTTCACCATTGATTAAATCTAAATCCAATGGTCATAAAAGGTCCTTGTTACTTTACAAGACCAAATCTCCACCCTTAATCAATTCTATATCCAATGGTTACAAATGGTCATAGTCACTTTATATGACCAAATCTCTACCCTTAATTTAATCTCCATCTAATGGTTATAAATGATCTTATTCACTTTTAAGATCAAATCTCCACCGTTGATTAAATCAAGATCAAGTCTCCATTGATAATTAAATCAATGGTGGATATCCAAACCACCAAGGTTGACTTAAGCAATTTAATTTATATTTTTATCTACTAAAACCCCACGAAAAAAAATATATTTACTGTATTTTTATCGCCCGATAAATATAGTATAAGAAAATTTCTAAAACTGTTTCTGGATTCAGGTTTAGTAAGATCTCCTGTCTCCGTCTAAACAGTACAAATTTTTTTATGCGTAGAAAAATTTTTGATTTGCGGGACCCACCTGTGCCCACGTATGGTCACTTGGGCCCACATACACCCCCGGGCCCACAAACAGTAAAAAAAATTTCATAATCACACATAAAATCACAAAAATTATAAATTTCACAAATATCAAATCAGATTACGTAAAATAATTACCTAACGGTAAAAATTAAATTACGTAAAGTTTTCCCCGGTCCGAAAATTTTTATTTTCTTGACACAGAGTAAATCACTCAAAAAGATCAAATACGTTGATGGAATAAATAAAATAATTTTACAGTGCACAGAAATTACTAAATAGTAAAATTCTGTTAACTATCAAAATTACTGTTTAAGAGATACGGAAATTTGGGGTGTTACAATGACAACCAATAAAGTCATATAAGATAAAAATTGATACAAAAGTCATCAAAAATCACATAACAAAGAGAGCAACCCTAACATTGGTTTCTCACAACCAACACATAAATTAGGTCCTCACTACCAAGATAGGTTGAAGTGGATGATCTCTCTCTTACCAAAAGAGATAGACAAGAAAGCAAACTCCTTTTTGCACTTGAAATTCGTCCTCCACCACCACAAAATCCTAGGATATTCAAACTCATAAAAATCAACAATCAAAGCTTGAAAAGGAATCCTTGATCACCAAGGTGACCAAGGATCACGAAAATGAGAAGAGAAAATGGAAAAGTCATTAACTTTACCTCAAAGCTTCAAATTTTAGAGCTTTAACGAAGAAGATGAAAATGGTAGATCTAGGTGATGGTCACAAAAGAGAAAAGGTTCAAAATGATAGGAAGAGGTAGGAAACAAGGTTGGTTGAGCAAGAAAATGTGGATGGCCAAAATGGTGCTTCTTAGCCGTGGAAGAGGGGAGAAAATGGAGAGGAAAAAGTGAGTTTTTTAGAGAATGGCTTCAACAAGAAAGATAGATCTTCAAAGGAAGAGTAGATTCAAGCAAGGTGGTTGCTTGAAATCAAGCATCCATGGAGGGGAAATGGAGGGGTGTGTCGTGGAGGAGAGGAGAAAATGAAAAGGAGAAAATGTTTAAGAGAAAAGTGAGAGAAGAGAAAATGGAGAGAGAAAGTGATAGAAAAATGTTTAAGGATTTTTGAAAAGAGAATAAAGGAATGGTATTAGTGGAAATGTGACAAAATTTGTCACATTTCCCTCCACATTTCCATGGAGTCTCATGGGAGAGGGGGAAGGAAGCTTTCTCTAGAAGCTTGGGCAAAGCTTCCTTGAGAAGCTTTGTTCAAAGCTTCTTTGAGAAGCTTCGTTAGCTTTTGCAAAAGTCAACTTGATGTGACATAAAGTAGACACTCTTAAAAGATGATAAGCATTATATTACAAGCTATTATCAAATTGATAAATGTTACAATTAACAACAATCAGTATTTACTATCCAACGGATAATAAAATGTACTGTAATTTTTATTTATCAGATAAAAATATCGAAAAATACAAACCTCATAAATTGTGTCTAACCTCGGGTTTAGTAAGATCTCCCGTCGATGTTTTCACAACTATTTTCCCCGGCTCTGCTCAGTATCCACGCGAATCAAGAAATATATTAAAATAATTAACATTTTTGAAAAATTTCACAAAAATTCACAAAATTCACAAATATTATAAAAATACTATTTATCATGAAACAAACAATTTTTGGGGTGTTACAAGATAGGCTTAGAGACCAAGAATATGCAGTTTGGCACCCATTTGAAGAGGAAAGGGTATGCTCCGTGCATATAAAAGCGAACATTTTATGTACATGTACGAGGCGCTCTTCACGAGGATTGGAGTTCAACTTCCGTTCACTAACTTCGAGATCGATGTCCTTAAGTGCATGCGCGTGGCACCTGCCTAACTTCATCCAAATGCCAGGGGTTTTGTTCGGCCATTTTAGCTCGTGTGTTGGGTTTTTGAATGGCCCTATTCAGTCAGTTCTTTCTTTTTTCTCTTTACTCAATTGTTGCCTACTGGGAAAACCAACCAAAATAGTGGGTAACTCTGAGGGCACAATCCGACCGCAAAGTATTCAAAGCATACCAATAGTCCTTTAAAATTTTCAAAAATGACTTCTTTAGGATAGAAAGGGCTCTTTTGTCAACTCTTTTTTCCATTACCCCAAACGGCCACGTCTATTTATGTACTAGACCCAGTCAGTCTACGAGTGTCGGAGTGAAGAAATTGAGACTCTGATGTCCAAGCTCTTCGATTCTAAGGTTGAGGTCTTGTATTTCCTCATAGAATGGGATGATAAAAAAAGGGGCCATCTATTATAATGACATCTTGGATTAGCCCGTCTACTCTATTAAAGTTTTATTAGGTATCTCATCTTGCACAGATTTCTTTTTCTTTTGTTTAATATTTTTCTAAGTGTTGTAACAATTTATCTCTTTTTGTAGAAAGCATAGCCCCTCAAGACAGATTTCAGTGTTTGGCCCAAAGGTTAGTGGCTAGGAGGGCTGGGGCATCTGGATCATGGGCCCGGTCTTTGTCCCAAGGGTGACCATTGTAGTCTCTCAACCTTTAAACACTGTAGTTCTTGATAACTCCACAAATTATTGTTATTTGTGTCCTTTATTTGTATTATATTGATTGCTTAGTCCTTGTTTTTATGCATGATTGGAGGACTTTATCTTTATATTCATATAATTCAATCTTGATGTCTTCCACTATGATTTTGAGGAAATATTTCCAATTTTTTAAGAAATCGAGTACATTTGCAACTGTTATTGAATTGCTGATTTCTTTATGGTAGGAAAGGCTCTAATCAAGTAGAAATCTAGAAGATTTGGACCATCATTGCAAGAGAAAGCTAAGTGCAAGGATCAACTTGTCACACTGCGGCGTAGACATATCAATGTCATGGCGTGGTGCATCCCCTGCTTCAGACAAAGAGCTACACAATTTGTAACACCTTGAAATTTAATTATTTATTTATAAATATTCATTTTCTAATATTTGTGATTTTTGGGAATTTTTCTAGATTTTTCTGAAAAAGTAGAATATTTTAATATTATTCCTCATTTTACATGCAAACTGAGCAGAGCCGAGAAAATGAGATATTTTTCCCAAGAACCTTGATCTGTGGAAATGTCGACGGGGGATCTTACTAAACCCGAGGCTGAACATGATTTACGAGGTTTCATATTTTTCGAGAAATTTTAATAGATAAAATAATAAAACGCTGTGTAAATTTTATCTGTCAGATTAATTAATACTAACTTCTGTCAACTGTAACCATTGTCTCTTAATCAATAACATGTAATAAAAATCCTATCACATTATCCTAATGCAATCTACTTTAAGTCTAATCAAACCTACTTTAATTCAAATTTATAATATTATAATCAAAACTTCTTTGAGAAGCTTTGACCAACTAATGACTATGATGCCCTTGGCTTGTTGGGGAAGCCAAAATCTGTTACCAAGTGACTTCAATACTCAAGAGGGGGGATGAATTGAGTTTATAAAACAAGTTCGCAATTCTTTTGCAAAACACTTGACTATTGAATTTCGTTGAAGCTATTGACTAATTGAAATGAATGAATTGATAAGAACAATATATATTGCTTAATAACCAACCAAGAGAGAAGTAATCAAGTAAGAATATAAGCAATGCACAAATATAAAGAGAAGGGTTTAGAGAATCAAACACAATGATTTATCCTGGTTCGGCCACCAATCCACTTGTGACCTATGTCCAGTCCTCAAGCAACCACTTGAGATTTTCCACTATATCTTCAAGCTTCAATAGGTGCTTGACTACCTTTACAAACTTGAGCCCTCAATTCCTTGGGATGCCTCACCCTTGAGCTTGAGTCTCTTCAAACAAAGGGATGCCTCATCCTTTACAAATTGGAGGGATACCTCACTCTCTATCTTATACAGCAATTAAGATTGATATTGAGAAGCTCTCACTAGAGTAGATGATACAAATTGAAGCTCTAAGAATGCTCACAAAGGATATCTCAAAGATTAGACAAAAATAGAGCAATGAGTGATTTCAGAGATTGATTCTCATTTTGATGTGTTGCTAAGATGTTTTAGGTTCAAGAACAACCATCAATGATACCCCAACAACTGTATTTAAAGCCCATTCATTAAAAGAGCCGTTGGAGGGTGGTTGAAGCTAAGCATTTAATGTATTCAATATAGCTGTTGGGCATGTCAAAACATTAGTAATTGATTACAAGGCTTTAGTAATCGATTACATGGAAGATAGAACATGTTCTTGGCTTTCTGGGCTTGTGGTAATCGATTACAAGACTTGTGTAATCAATTACACGCCCTCTGACTTTATTGTAATCGATTACAATATCTATGTAATCGATTACATGGCCCTTTGAATGTGTTCTTGGCTTTCTGGGAACATGGTAATCGATTACTATTTTGGGTGTAATCGATTACACATCCTCTGACTTCCTGGTAATCAATTACATGGATGGTGTAATCGATTACAAGGCTTCTGTTTAGCTTATAATCGATTACTAAACATTGGTAATCGATTACACTATACTTTAAACTCATTTTTCAAGCCTTAAAGATGATTCATGTCATTCCTAACTTTAGAAAACATGGATTTAAACAGTATTGAACTTTGTTTGGCATGATCCAAGATAAAAGAAGTTCTCTTTTTAGGAATTGATCTTTGAAAACCATATTGATTAAAATCATTTTTGAAAAACCATTTGAGATCATTTAACATTGATGTACTAATGCCTATATCTAAACCTCTTGATTTCTTCTTGGTTTTCTCTTTTGCTCTTTGATCTTCATCTTTGTCTTTGTTATCATCAAAAACCAATTGACATGCTTCAAGACACATGCATTCACATTCTCCCCCTTTTTGATGATGACAAACTGAACATTGAAAGGAAGAGAAACAATTGTATATATATATGTATATCAAAGAATTAAGCGTGTCTCTCCCCCGTAATGTATGCACAATATGGAGTTAGTGATTTATTCATGTGAGAGCTTTAAATCTAACTCCCTCATACTTATACAAGATACTAATCTCTCCCCCGTTGGCATTATCAAAAACATATTAGTATTTGGATGAAATTTCAGTAGCATTTCCGCTGATTTTCATGATTTCCCAAAATTTTAAATAGTAGAAACCAATCATTTCAAACCAGTCAATATACAATTAATCCAATAGATCAAAATGGAACCAATCAAATCAATATTCAATAATCATATCAATAATATTATAGGAAACATCAAAAGAACCAACTGATTTTATATAAATATTGTTTCAATCATATACAGCCAAATATCAGAAAAACAAAGAAACTATCATGGCAACGGTCCATGATCACTATCAGTGGCCTCACTGTCACTCTCTACATCCACAGCAACGTCTCCGAGGTCCACTCATCGTCTCCGGTGTCAAGATCATCCTTGGAACCAAGAAGCTCCTCGTCATCAGCAGGAACTCCAGCGAGAGTGACAGAGGGGTCAGCAAACGACAGAGGAGCAGTAGGAGGGGCAGAGGAGGTGGTAGGTGCAACAACATCTCTCAGTGCAGTATGTCTGGGGCCCTCCAGGAGTGAACGGATAGCAACAAGCTCCTGATCGGAGTAGTCCATCCGCAGCTCAAGGTGATCCACCTTCTACTCAATGCGATCCATCCTGGTATCCACCGTGGTAGCCAAACTCCACATTTCTTGCAGTAGAAGCTCCAATGTGGCTGAAGCTGGTGGAGCTGGTGCAGGCTGCTCGTCCTCATCCTCCTCATCACTCTCTGGACCATGAGGAATGTGCCCATAGCTGCCATAGGCCAAATAGTACCATCGTCCATCGACCTTGCTCAGCTGAAGCTTCTTCAAGGTGTGCAGACCAATGGATTGGGGTCCTATGGAGCTGGTATCCTTGGATTCCTTAGCCAAGGAGATGCGATAGTGCTCCAGGATGACAGTCACCAACATGAAGTAGGGGAGGGCAAAGTTTTTCTTTTTCTTCACATCCAGTATGTGCTGAATGATGTAATTGGCCCAGTTGATTGGCCTACCAGTGGTCATGGCCCACAAGACCACCACGTCATCTCGCAATACCTGAGAATAATTCCCGCCTCTGGGAATCAAGCCTCGAACCACTAGATAATGGAGTACCTTGTTTTCCATTGTCAGACCAGTCGTCATAACTCTTTTATTGTTTCTTGGAAGGTCGTAACCAGAGTGAATTAGGGACGTCAGAGCGCTCTTATACTCAAACTCAGCTCCCCAAGCATTTTCATTTCCATAGAAGCTGGTCCCAGCATAGGTTAGCTTGGTCAACCTACACCATTCTTCCCGAGAAATTTTAATGTGTGTTTTCCTCACTTCAGAGATCAGGCAATGATCTTCATACCTCAGGTTAGCACAGAACACACGAACCAAGTTGGGATAAATGGCTTTCTGAATGTTGAAGAACCCAAGCAAGCCCAGCCTCTCAATCAATTGGAAGCTCTCCAGGGGTTCATTGGTGCAAAAGGATTATGTGAGATACCTTGGCGAGATTAACTTCCTTAGTTGGAAGTTCTTTCTGAAGAGCTCAGCCTTCTTGGTGGTGGAGAAGTGCCTCGTGAGGTCCAAGCCAGAGATGTTACGTGGAGGAGCACTGGAGGATTCTCCAACGGTGGTCCCTGTCCTTGCACGTTTGGCACGTTGGGATGGGTCAGCCATTGATGAGTGGAGGTGATATTGGGTGAGTGTTTGGGGGTATTTGGAGGTGTGTAGTTCATGGGGGATGAAATGGAGAAGAATGAAGGTAGTGGGTGGAGAATGGAGTGGGTTTTGGTGGGATTTGATGTTTGGGTTGTGCTAGGAGAGGGATTTCGAGTGAGAGGGAGGTGAAATGGAAGGATTTGGTGGAGAATGGAGTGAGAATAGGAACCTTTGGAGGAGAGGGCTTCGTGGGAGAAGAGGAGAGGAAATGAAAAGTTTCAGAATGAGTGACCTTTCGCGCGTCAAAAAACCTTTTAAAACCCCTCTGTAATCGATTACATGGGTTGTGTAATCGATTACCAGCTTTCTGTTTGAACCTGTAATCGATTACAATATCAGTGTAATCGATTACCAGCCTTCTGGGAACCTTGTAATCGATTACATTATTTGTGTAATCGATTACCTGAGTTCTGGGTTCATTGTAATCGATTACCAGTTTGGTGTAATCGATTACTTGCTTGACAGAACCTTTGTAATCGATTACAAAGGTCTTGTAATCGATTACCAGCCTACTAAAACTCAGATTTTGCATTTCAAACAGTTAAGGATCAATTTTAAACCTTCCAAAATAGTTCCAAAGCTTCTCAAATCAATTTCAAGCATCATGCAAGCATTTAATTCACACAAATTGTGATTCAAAACACATAATCATACAAGATTGTTATTTTTACCAAGAATTACCCCATTTGGATGGATTTGAGATGTTTTTGAGCTTCTTGGAGATCTTTGACATGAGGAAACACCTGCAAAACAACTTAGGGGGAATCTCCGATGCTCAAGTCAGTATTGGATTAAAAAATCAAAAATTATGCAACAAAGGGACATGATTATGTAGAAAAATGTGTATTTATGCAGCAAGTTACATTTTATTCAGCAAAATAATGTATTTATGCAGTAATTAGCTTATGCATGATTGATCTAATATGCCAAGTTCATTTCTTATATAATAGAAGGCTTCTTTTGCCAAAGGTTTAGTGAAAATGTCTACTAGTTGCTTAGTGGTTTCCACAAATTCAAGCATGCAATCACCATTTTGAACATGATTTTTATGAAATGATGTCTTATTTCAACGTGCTTTGTTCTTGAGTGTAAAATGGGATTTTTAGACAAGTTGATTGCACTAGTGTTATCACATCTTATGGGGATGTGATCCAGCTCAAGACCATAGCCTAGAAGTTGTTGCTTCATCCAAAGGATTTGAGCACAATAACTTCCAGCTGCAACATATTTAGCTTCAGCTGTTGACAATGCCACATTATTTTGCTTCTTGCTATGCCAAGAAACTAATGAGCTTCCAAGCAAGTGGCATGTCCCACTAGTACTCTTCCTATCCATTTTGCACCCAGTAAAATCAAAATCGAAATAGCCAACCAAACAACATGAAGCACCCTTAGGGTACCACAATCCCATTTGTGAAGTGCCTATTAGATATTTCATAATTTGTTTTACAGCACTTAGGTGTGATTCTTTAGGATTTGCTTGAAATCTAGCACACATGCATACACTAAACATGATATCTGATCTACTTGCGGTAAGATAAAGGAGTGAGCCAATTATACCTCTATACTTAGTGATTTCTACCGATTTACCTCATTCATCCTTGTCCAAGTAACGGGAAGTTCCCATTGGTGTAGCCATTTGCTTTGCTCCTTCCATTCCAAACTTCTTGAACAACTCCTTGCAATATTTTGATTGACTTATGAAAGTTCCATTCCTTGTTTGCTTGATTTGAAGGCCAAGGAAGAAGTCGAGCTCACCCATCATGGACATCTCAAACTCACTTTGCATGATATTAGCAAATTCTTTACAAAGAGAGTCATTAGTAGCACCAAATATAATATCATCAACATATATTTGAATAAGTAAATTGTCATGCTTTTTGTTTGATGAAAAGAGTTGTGTCAACCTTTCCCCTAGAGAAACCATTTTCCAAAAGAAACTTGCTCAACCTTTTATACCAAGTTCTAGGAGCTTGTTTTAAGCCATACAAGGCCTTTTTAAGTTTAGAAACATGGTTAGGCAACTCAAAACTTTCAAAACTAGGAGGTTGATCCACATATACTTCTTCTTGTATGAAACCATTTAAAAATGCACTTTTGACATCCATTTGAAAAAGTTTGAAATCCATGATGCAAGCATATGCAAGTAACATTCTAATGGCTTCTAATCTAGCTACGGGAGCATATGTTTCTTCATAATCTATACCTTCTTCTTGATTATAACCCTTAGCTACAAGCCTAGCTTTGTTTCTTATTATTAAGCCCGTTTCATCAAGTTTGTTCCTAAAAACCCATTTGGTGCTGATTATGGGATGATCATTAGGCCTAGGGACTAATTGCCAAACTTGATTCCTCTCAAATTGGTTTAGCTCATCTTGTATGGCCAAGATCCAATGTTCATCATTAATGGCCTTATTTATGTTTTTAGGTTCAACTTGAGAAACAAAAGTCATATGATTACGTGCATCTCCAAGAGAGTTACGAGTGATTACCCCTTTTGATACATCACCTATCACTTTGTTAAGAGGATGATATCTTGATGTTCTCCATTCCTTGGGAAGATCCATGATTTGAGAGAGTCCTCTTGTCTTGGGGAATCATATGGGTTTTCTTCTTGCTTCTTGACTTCTTTTTCTTGATTTCCTAGGTGAGTTCTTGCAAGGATTTCTACAACATCATCAACAAGCTCCTTTCTTGGCTCGTTTGGGTTAGTTTCATCAAATGCAACATGTATGGACTCTTCTATGGTCATAGTTCGTTTGTTATAAACCCTAAAGGCCTTACTATGTATAGAATAACCAAGAAATATTCCCTCATCAGATTTTGCATCAAACTTCCCCAAGTTATCCTTTCCATTATTTAAAACAAAGCATTTACATCCAAAAACATGAAAATGTGAGACATTTGGTTTCCTTCCTTTGTATAATTCGTAGGGGGTTTTCTTTAAAATTGGCCTTATTAGAGCCCTATTCATAACATAACACGCGGTGTTAACCGCATCCACCCAAAAACACTTAGGAAGGTTGGCCTCATTGAGCATAGTTTTGCCATTTCTTCTAAAGATCGATTTTTTCTTTCTACAACACCATTTTGTTGTGGTGTTCTAGGGGCTGAAAAATTATGCTCAATGCCATGTTCATCATAAAACGTTTCAAATTCATGGTTTTCAAATTCACCATCATGATCACTTCTTATGGATACAATACAAAAGCCTTTTTCGTTTGGATAACTTTAACAAGCTTTTTGAATGATTAAAAAGCATCATTTTTGTGAGATAAAAACAATGTCCATGTAAACCTAGAAAAATCATCCACAATCACTAAAGCATAGTAATTTCCACCAAAGCTCATAGTTCTAGAGGGACCAAAAAGATCCATGTGCAAAAGTTATAAAGGTCTAGAAGTTGAAACCACATTTTTAGCTTTAAAAGAGACCTTTACTTGTTTTCCCTTTTGACATCATCACAAAGTTTATTTTTTTCAAATTTGAGCTTTGGAAGACCAATTACTAGTTCTTTAGAAACTAATTTGTTTAAGTGATTCATGTGAATGTGAGTAATTCTTCTATGCCATAACCATGAATCATTTTCTCTAGTCATAAAGCAATTAGCATCATTTGAGGAAATGTCATCAAGGCTAATCATATATATGTTATTGACCCTATGACCAACAAATCTAACATGTTTATCATCCTTACCCTCAATTATGCAACAATTTGAATCAAATATTACTCTATTCCCCTTATCACACAATTGACTAATGCTAAGCAAGTTATGTTTGAGTCCTTCAACAAGTAAAACATTATCAATGGATGAGGAAGGAATCTTACCAACTTTACCGACTCCAAGGATCTTTCCTTTGTTGTTGTCACCATAAGTCACATGTCCACTCTTCTTAGGAACAAGGAAGGAGAACTTGGAGCCATCACCGGTCATGTGCTTGGAGCATCCACTATCAAGATACCAACTTGAACTTTTGGACTTCAAGCACACCTACAACACACATTCAAGTTTTAACATTTAGTCCCCAAAATGTCTTGGGTCCTTGTGTGTTAGAAATAGGCACGGTGCCCTTAGGAACCCAAACCATTTTAGTTCCTACTTTGGTGTTTCTTTTCATTCTAGCATTACATATAGATGTACTATGTCCTTTCTTTCCACAATGAAAGCATTTGATAAAGGGGGTACTTGATGTTCTAGATGGGAGAAAGAAATTATTGTAGGATTTTTTATGGTTATTTGGATTATATCCCAAACCGACTTTTTGAAAAACACACCTTTGTTTCCCTAGTAACATATTCAAATTATCTCTTCCCATAGTAAATTTTGCAAGAGTGTTTTTCAAGTCCTCAATTTCAATTTCATATTCTTTACATGAAGAACAAGATGAGGGTGTGGGTACATTTTCATGTGAAGAACAAATTATGCATGATGAGTTAGCATCAATAAGTCCTAAAGTCTCATTTTCAACTTTGAGTTCTTCAATCTCCTTAGTTAAAGTAAAAATTTTGTTAGTCATTAAGGAGATTGTTTTGTTGGAAGTTAAAACCATTTTGGTGAGTCTTATGGATTCATCATGCAATTCTTGAAAGGCATCTTGCAATTCATTATATGAAGGAGATAGTTCAAGATTAGATGAGGTTACCTCGGTTTCGCTTTCCTCTTCTTCTTCTCCATTTTCTATAAGGCAAAGGTGGGCTTCCTCATCCTCCGAGTCATCGGTGGAGTCCATATCGTTGTCCTCCCAAGCGATGTGTGGTCTTCTTCCTTTCCTTTCCTTGAAGGGCTTCTTTTCAAACTTCTCCATCTTCTTTTGATAAACCGGACATTCCATCTTCATGTGTCCGGGTTTTCTACATTCATAGCAAGTTGGAGTAGAAGAGGTTCCTTCTCCTTTTTGAAATGACCTTTTAGGAGGGAAATGTGGTCTTCTTTGAGTTCCTTTCTTCTTAAGAAATCTTCCGAATCTCTTAACAAGGAGGCTGACATTTTTTTCATTCATCTCAAGATTGTCAATACCATCTTCATCATCTTCATCCTCATTATAAATTGTTGAGGAGGTGGCCTTGAGAGCAATCCCCTTTTTCTTCTTATCTTGCTCCTCACTTTGACTTAATCGGTTTAGTTCTAACTCATGTTCTTGAAGCTGTCCAAAGAGAGTGGCCAAAGTCATTGCGGTAAGATTTCTTGATTCCAATATTGTCGTCACCTTGAATTGCCAATTTCTGCTCAAACATCTCAAAACTTTGTTAATAAGATCTTCATTGGCAAAAATTTTTCCCAATGAAGCAAGATGATTAATTATATGAGTAAAACGTTTTTGTATTTCTTGAATGCTTTCCCCTTGGTTCATTCTAAACAATTTATATTCGTAAGTGAGTGTGTTAATTCTAGATCTTTTTACCTCACTTGTACCTTCATGAGTTACTTGCAATGTATCCCACATTTCTTGAGCGGTCTTACAATTTGACACCCTAAAGAATTCATCATACCCTAAAGAGGTAGTAATGATATTATTGGCTCTCAAGTTGTATTGAACCTTTTTCTTGTCATCATCGGTCCATTTATTTCTTGGTGTATTTCGTAACACCCTACATAGGGCATCACATTTTTGACTAAAAACTTAAAATCTGAAAATCATTTTATAAAAGCTTTGAGTTCTAAAAGATAAATTTTAAACTTTCTTTTCATGGAAACATAAACTTAACAAAAATTACATGAAAAATAGAAATTTAAATTGAATTGATTAATACACATATATACTACAAAACACTTAACCACAATTTAAAACATAAAATTTACAGACTCAGAGAAACAGTAGCAAACCTAATGACGGTTACTACTAATAGCACGGTAACAACACTAACGAGAAAACCCAACCTACATGCTCCGTTTCTCCATCAACTGCATCTTGTTGAAACTTAGAAGATCACTCCTCGACGCTGTCACTATCTTCAGAATTTTGCCTTCAATGGGTCTAAGAAGCTTGCTTTGACTTTTATACGAATTTAACGATACAATCACAACACAACAATACAGTAAAGAGGTAAGATGCCCTTTCACCAATACCAGTACGGTAGCAAAGAATGATGTGAATGACAAAGTCATTCCATACACACAGATATCACAATTATAATCATGTTATCAATTTACAAATAATTCCAATAAACACATATTATAATAAAATGAACAGCAATAACATTACCATGATAGATATAATAATGGATACAATTAAACCATATAGTCACAACATACATAATAACTCACATTAACACATCATACATAATATCTCAACAGTGAATATAAATAACCACATAAAGATGCAGATCACATATGCAAATGTACATAGACTCATTCCTACTCCATGGAGCTAGACACAGAAATCAGAGAGAATGACCCGCAAAATCTATTAGTACCATCGATCGCCCATAACTATTCCGCTGTCTCACGTTGCGTCTATAGCCCACTGTTAAAACATCGTGGTGTAGCACACTGTCATAACGTCGTGTCACAACAGGCTTGTACTAAATAGATTTCACAAGATCTTGATTAAGTATAGTGCGTGTTGAGTCCATTAGTGTGTTGCCAGTTACCACGGCCCAGAGGAGTGACCAACTGTCCACAAATGGAATAATCCGCACACTAATGTCTCCAAGTTCATTCAGGTTGAACCACACTACGCTTATCACACCGACAACACGATGTAATTCACCTCGTCAATCAATCCACCAATTATCAATCAAATTGGCACATGTATATACAGTATGTCCCACCTGACAGTACAGTATGCCCTCAATGGCAAAAATTATGAAAATGCCCTCACTGGCAAATTCCATATATATACAGTATGTCCCACCTGACAGTACTATTTCACAATCTGTCCGGGTCCACCACTTTGGCCTGATAGTAAAAAAACTTGCTGTTTTCCTCAATCGCGTAGAAATTTTATCGAATTTTCAAAATTTCATCGTTTTTACAAACGTTTTTACATCGCGTAAATATATTTTACTGTTTTTAAAATCACGTACTATTTTTAAAACGTTTTCTCAATCGCGTAAGATTTTTAAATCATTTTCTTGTCTGAATTCCTTAAAAATCACTATTTAAATAAACAGAAATAATATTTAATACGTTTAAGTTACGTAAGATATTTTTCATACCGTATACAATATATTGAATATCTTTTCTATCTTATTGGTCTATTTTTAACAAAACTAACAACATTTTGCTTAGAAAATCTATAACAATTATTTTCTAGGTTTTCTGTTAAAAATATTTTTGTTTTTATTACAACCAATTAATTACACTTTTGAAAACTACTAACGTGCTTCAAAACACAAAGTGAGCTCTACGTTAGAAATTTTTCAAAAACTACTGTATTTTCTTATAAATGGTACAATTCTTAGTTTTAACTCTTTAAACTTAATCTAATCATTTTTATTCCTCAAAACTCATTGTAATAAAATCCTTTTGGCATTTATTACTTAACCTTGGTTAAAAATAATTTTAGAAACCAAAACATTTAAATTTGGCATGTTGGCCGAATTCCACAAAAATTGTCATTTGATCTTTAAATTCATTTTCCTTGCTTTAAATTAATTTGTATCCTGTCAATTTACCTAAGTCAATTAAATTGCTCTTTTAGAAAATTGTTGAGAACATTTTGGTTCCCTTTTTATATTGAGGCCGTGAGCCTAGGATTTGTGTTCTTTGGAACACTCATGCAAACCTTACATGCTATTCACATTGTATAATAATTATCATGTATCTATGAACACATACCATATATTAAAGCAATCATAAAACACATACAAAATATTAAAGCTATTAGACATGCTTACACACATAATCAATCACAATTAGAAAAGACAATAAACAATCAAGTGAACGAATCCTTATGGATTCTTCACCACAAACACATTCATTCCTCACCACCAACACATGGCTGATGAGGGTAATCTCCCTCTTACCTCTTGAAGAAACCTCCACAGTTCCTTGTATGTCCTTTTGTTGTCTCCTTCAAGATGAACTTCAACCACCAAGTGTTTCTTGAAAAAATCAAAGAAAACATGCAATATTAATACCTAAGGCTCTAAACTAAAATAATCATGGATTAAAATCATGATTAGAACTTTGAAATGGATAGAAACATTAAGATTAAAGAATCCTACCTTCAAGGCTTCAAACTTGAGCTTTGAAGAACAAGATAGAAAATGGATGATTCAAGCTTAGGTTTCAACTACAAAATAGCTTGAGATGAAGTAAGGAAGCAAGATATAAGGTAGTTTAGAATTATAGAAGAGTGAATGATGGGTTGGATGTGGAGGCCGTGAGATTGAAGAAGAAAAGGAGAAAGAAAATTTGAGAGCTTTGCTTGTTTGATAGCTTTGGAGAAAAGGTGAAGACTTTGATTAAATGAAAACAAAGTCTCCTATTTACTATACATAGCCGTGAACCATTTTGAGAGAAGGAGATAAATATTTTTGGTTTTGCTTTCTCCAAATGCATGGTCGTAAATGCATAGAGAAATAAGAATGAATTGAATTGTAACAATTGCCTTCCTAAAGCTCACATTGCCGTAGAAACACATGGAGAGTAGCCACCAAAATTGACTTTGTCTTACTTGGTTAATTAATGAAAGATGGTAAGAATTGAATTGTAATATTTTCTTCACAAAAGGTTGTTTTGCCGTGGAATGCAACAAAGAAAAGCAATCAATATTGACTAGTCTTCATTTTGTTCACTTTAGGCTTCCTACGTGAATTTCACAAAGTGAATTGGCTATTAGAGCAATTTGCTCTTTTCCTTCACCGTAGAACCAACAAATTTCAAGAAGTCCAAATTTGTTTAATAGCTTGTTTCCTATTGGTCCTTAAAGAGTCAAGCCATTATTCTTGACCAATTTTTATTGGTTGAATATTTACTAACTTGATTCCTATTGGTTGCTATTTTTGTTGACCAATTTCTATTGGTGCACACTGTATATTTTCTAGAATACTTTAACCAATGAACAATATTTACTGTTTATAAAGTCAATGTTTATTGTCTAATGGATAATAAAATATACATATATTTTTACCTTGTTCCAGTTGGGTAGCAACTATTGTTGATAATTTTCTATTGATTGCCCTTGATGAGTCACAAAGCGAGTCATCAAAGAGAAGTTTCTAGAATATGTGACTCACTACGATGAGTCAGCGAGATGAGTCAGCGTAGATATTTTCTAGAATGGGTGAGTCAGCATAGTGAGTCATCAGCTGAGTCACCAATGGTGAGTCACAGCGCTGAGTCAGCATGGTGAGTCATCAAAGAAGCTTCTGGAACAGGTGACTCACTACGATGAGTCACAGGGCGAGTCACTGCTTCTGGAACCTTCCAGAATCTACTGAGTCATGGTGCTGAGGTGTCACGCCACATGTCAAGTGTAACATTCCGTAATCTTGATATTTTAATTTATGAAATCTTAGATTTTTATTAAGGCTAACATTTAGTATTAAGTTGAGAACTTTGATTCAATTAGAACCTCTAGGCAAAAACTAAGTGAAAGATAACTTAATTTAGTTTTAGTGCTAATTTTAATTCAAAGAAATGATCTATTCAAAGATTAATCATAACTAAGTATGTGATAAAATAATTCATAACTGCTTGAGTTGCCACGAAAATGGAAAGGGAAATCATGCAAGTTAATAAGTGAACAATTGCATGTTAATGCACGGCTACAAGGATGATTAAAGGATGACAAATGTATGCCATGCATCAAGTTGTTAAAGAAGGAATAATAAGTAGATTTCATCCATTTTCTTTGAAGCAAGCCACGGCAATAAGGCCACACATGCAAGATTCCATTTGTTTTCATTATTTACAAGTGTCAAAGCCATCCATTACTTTGTCATGCAAGGAGCCACGACCATCACACATGGAGTGCTGCATGTTACCTCAAAAACAAGTGTTTGCATGTGTTTTCATGGACATTCAAACATGACACCTATACACCCACGGCTGGACAAAGATTATAGCATGTGGAATGATCTCAAATGTTCATAAATGTGAGATAATCAAGGCTGGACCAAGTGGCCAGCTGCATGGTTTGCTAAGCCATGCAAAGTGACACATCAAAAGTAAAGATTCTTGGCATGCTAAGACACTCACGGCTGGACCAGCTGCATGAAGACAATCAAGGCTTGCTTGACACCTCTCAAGCTCCTAAATCACTCCAAGCCAAGTGTGCAAAACTGAAGCACACCATTACCACCAAAAATGAGAAATTCATGCCAAATCTTCCATTCAACCAGCCACAACGTGTTCAGCCTCAAAAAAAAAAATCAAAGTTTAATACTTCACACCAAGCACTCCAATCCGTGAGACACATGGCTTTCATGCCATCCTTTTCTTCATGCAAATGACACTATAGAAGCCTAAGAATCTACTTGAGTAATGAGGAGACTAGATGGGTAGCAGACCCCTCACACCTTTCACTTCATCTTCTCTTCCTTTCTGCACTCTTTGTTGTCACGAAATGATCACTCCAAGTATCTATCAAGAGCACTCATCCATTGTTAGAGAATGCCACCAAAATGAACCTAAACCTAGCCTAGTCAAGGATGCAATGATAGCAGCCTTGCTTCTGCCCAAAAAGGTCGTGACTACCATTTTAAGAAGACTTAAGCTTTTAAGGTTTCCCTTGGATAGCCTACTCTCCTCACTTCCTCTTCTACATAGCCGTGCGCCACTTAAACTTCTTTCAAAATTACCCTACCCTCAATCTCTTTCCATTCTTGTTTTCATTAATCAAGGACGTTGGAAGAAGTACCATCCCTCTTTCTCTCTTTTAGGAACCTGGTTAAGGTAGGAAAATGAAGGGGGAAGCTCTTCTCTACAACTTTCTCCATGAAACTCTTCTTAAATCTTCATTCTTATACTTACTTCTAACAAGGTTCATTCAGTTTTTAACTTTTGATTTATGAAGGAAGACTTAAATTAAAGTACTAACACTTTATTATAAGTTTTGTTGCTGTTTTAGATTTAATTCATCACTTGTGATTTTAAACCTCATGCTGGCCACCTTTGGCTCTTAACGTTTTCTTGTAACTTGGAAGAATATAATGGTAAGTTTTGATTTAAGAAGACAACCGTACTTTAATGGTTATTGGAAGGATGATATGATGGATTATGTTTATGAAATACATCTATGTTTGAAATTGCTTAAACACACAAAGCTTGAGTTTGCTTGCATTGTATTTGACTAATATTATTTGGTTGACATAATCTTGGTTACTATCCTATGCTGTTTGGAATATAGTGATTTGTACAAAATGATCTCACACCTATGGTTATGAGGAATTCGAAAATGGAGATTGGATGTTGAAAATTGTTAGATGGTCGTGAGCCTTGAAATTGCATCATTAGAGTAATGAGTTCTATTTTATGACACTACAAGCTCTTAAATTATGGAATGTGTAAATATAATAAAAGTGGAAAGATAAGGCTTCCTTGGGATTAGCCTACACGATGATATGTGAGGAGTAGATTGGGGGGGTGGTGAAACCCTTGGAAATAATGCTATTGTGACCACACGTATGTGTCCTGGGTGGACTGTGATTTTGTTTATCGTGGGGGTCGCTTCCGGAGGTGGCATTACTTTGACATGCCCTTTTTCTCCAAGACGATGGAGAGCATACAGTGGGAGGTATGTGTACTCTCGTCCATCCGCTATCCCAAAGGAGCACTCCATGGAGTTGGTGTAATAAAAGATACTTAAAACATTATTTTATGATTACTCTAACTTGTGTTTCTTATAATTCTGACTTGTACTAACAACTATTATTTTGTATGTGTGGAGGTATCTATTCTTTATTAATGCAATTTTATTGTTGTCTGTAATATTATTCCTTATCACCTAAACTTCTAACATTTATTTATTTTGTAGAGAAGGTATTTTTGAAAGGTAAACTGTTTTGGGAAATCAAAGATTTTCTTAAAGCTAAAATAATTACTGTTATGAGTATTCTATTAAAGAACCGATTCCCCTGGAATGCCATTAGTTATGTTTTAAAATCTTTTCCTACTGAGAATTAGTTTCTCACCCCTTATAATTTTATCATGGTATTCCAGACCCGTAGACATGAGTACCATTGCGGTTTGGTTAGGAGAGGGAAATAGGTCCTATGATCTGGAGACCAAGTTGTTCACCTTCACCGGGCCGATCACTATCCAGGTTTCTTCCATAGCCCACCCGGAATTCGGTACCATAACCATCTCTGGCCACTTCACCTTTCAAGTGGTCCTTCCCCCATGGTGATCCTGATGTAGCCGCCTCAGTCATGCTGACCGTGACCCCCTGCTGATTTCTCCTCTATATATACTACTTGAGCAAGAGGAGAAAAGTGTTGTTTGTATCTTTTCTTATGTTGTGTTATTTTAATCATCGGCTTGTAAAAAACCTATTATAGGTCAAATTTTGTGATCATATTTTGAACTTGCGTTTGGAAATTCATACTATGGTATGATGCATGCAAATAATTTAAATTATTGGTCCTATATCTAAAAGGAATCACGAAAATGTCACCTTAATAATCTGGTTAATTAAAAGTTGTAATAACTAAGTTATCTCTTTTAATGTGGCAAGGAAGTAATGTTTTAGGTTGTTACATCAAGTTTCTATTGGCCCGTTGCGATGAGTCATCATCTAGAACATTCTAGAGTGAGTGACTAGGCTTGCGTCTAGAATCATCCACTAGATATTTTTCAAGAAAAATATCTTCCAATGAATAATAAAACATACCCCGATTTTATTTGTCAGATAAAATCACAGGAAAATAAAATTTCAAAAACTATTTCTGGTTTCGGGTTTAGTAAGTTCCCCTGGCTCCGAATCAACAGTACAAAACTTTTTGGCTAATAAAATTTTTTATTTTTACGGGTCCGCCCTGGGCCCACACACAGCCCAAAATATCATAAATATATTAAATATTCAAAATATATCAAAATATCAAAAATATAATATAATATTAAAAATATCTCAAAATATCTCAAAATATCTTAAAATATCTTAAAAATATCTCAAAATATCTAAAATATAATAAAATATTCAAAATATCTAAAATATTTAAAATATAATAAAATATTCAAAATATCTAAAATATCATAAAAATTCACAAAAATCATATTAATTGTGAAACTCATGAAAATCAAATCAGATTAGTAAAAATAATTAAGAATTGAGAGAAAGAAATAAAATACGAAGGCTTATATATATACCGCCCAAAATAATATTAAAATAATCAAAAACGCAAAAACTTCCAAAAATTCTTAAAAATCACAAAAATTACAAAACTCACAGAAGTCATATCAGATTATTCAAAATAATTCAGAATTGGCCAAAACAAATAAAATACGAATTCTTGGGGTGTTACAACACTCCCCTCCTAAAAAAGAATTTCGTCCCCGAAATTAGTAGTAGTCTTAGAACAATTATGGTACTACTCCTCCATCTTCTCTTCCAGTTCTCACGTTGCATCATCGCCTACGTCATTCTAGAATGCCTTGGCCAACGAACACCCCTTGCATCATGTTTAACTGCTCCTTTAAAACATGGAAAACCACACTCAGATATTTAGCATGTTCCTCATGATTTCGAGAATAGATCAGAATGTCATTAATAAAGATAATGACAATTCTGTCTAAATAAGGACAAAAGATTCTATTCACATAATCTGTGAATATTGCGGGAACATTCGCCACTCTGAACAACACCACTTGAAATTTCTTTGCCCTTGTACCGCTTCACTCTCGTGCCTCTGCTTTTAACAAGAAGTGCCTCACAATCAAGTTTTCTTTTTCAACAGTACTATATCTGATACTATGACATGATTTTGACTAAGAATATCCCTTCTTGCAATTGCAATACATAAAAGAACATTATAAAAATTTAGAAAGAAAAGGTAGAGAAACTATCTGAATTGTTAGCAGACATGTCCAACAAAGAATTTGACATTGCTTGATTTTAAGAATGAGTTTTCTGGGACACCAAAGTTTTACTGAAACAATTTACAGGATATGATTAAAGATAACCAATCCATGTATAAGATCACATCTATCTCGTGAAAGAGGTAGATAATTTAGATTAACAGAAAAATTGTTTAAGGAACTGGATAGTAATAATGGATTTGGTAATAAAAGCAAAAATAGACAAGTCGAAAGGTAACAAAGATATTGATAACTCTAATCAACTGACATAGTCAATTAGTCATAAAAGAATGGGTTAGACCAAAAGTACATTTCCACAATGGCGACACATGAAAGATATTATGAAAGCATAGAAAGAAAAGATGATGGAGTCATCTAATATATTACCAGACCTATCCAACAGAGAAATTGATGTGGTCTGATAAATTTAGAAGTGAGCTTTTTAAGTTGAACAATTCAACCGACAGGTCTAACAGAGTAGGAAGGGTTGGAAAAATACCCAATCCATATTCTTTAGATCATATCTATTTTGTGAAAGAAGCATACAAATTAAATCAACAGAAAAGATTTAATCATTTAACAAGCTTAGAATGGTGTAAACAACTCAAGTCATCAACCAAAGGTTTTAGTAATAGAAGTAGAAACAACCAGGTCAAAAGATAAGGAAGACACAAATAACTCTAATTGACCTACACAATTATATGCCATAAAGAAATAGGTTACCTTCAAAATTATACAGTATAGTTAAAGGATCACCTTTTGTGACACAATTTTCTTTGTTTAGGTCTTCAATCTAAGATGCTTTTACTCCACTTGAAGAATCGATGCACCATTCTACTTAAGATGTTGAAGCACGTACGTTACTAACAGATGACTTTGTCTTTGGTGGAATACACTTTCCAGTAAATGTCCGGCATCCTACACTTGAAACATATGATTCCTTTGATTGTACGGTCCCTGGTTAGATAATCTTCCCTACACTTCCAACACTGTGGTACAGATGTCATAGTCTGATCAAACCTGCTACCACTAGCTTTTCCTCCACTAAACTGTTGTTGTTATTGATTTCCCGATAATCATGAATACGTTTTCCATTGGAATTGCTTGGCCTTACAATTTCTCCTCCTTAAGAACCAATATGGTCCAGCGTTACGAAATCTCGTATTCTAAGATTTATTTTGACTTTATCCGATCCTTATTCTCGACCATCGTTTCCTATTGCTGAACAACCCTTTAGCCTTGCTATACCATTCCTTCAACTGTTCTTTGCACCATTCTATAGTTGCAGTCATATCGCCGCTATCACATCCTGCTTCCTCACGAGCACATTTACCACGAGTCATCGCCTTTCTTCAAAGACGGATGAATCATAATACAATGGAAACCAGATGTAACCATTTCAAAGAAACATTATCTCCTTTCGGAGTCCAAGCACAGAGAGTCACACAACACAAACAAGGCAGACCTAACCACAAACCCCAAAAGACTCTAACCGTGCTCTGATACCAACTAATGTAACACCCTACATAGGGCATCACATTTTTTAATAAAAACTTAAAATCTGAAAATCATTTTATAAAAGCTTTGAGTTCTAAAAGATGAATTTTAAATTTTCTTTTCATGGAAACATAAACTTACCAAAAATTACAAGAAAAATAGAAATTTAAATTGAATTGATTAATACACATATATACTACAAAACACTTAACCACAATTTAAAACATAAAATTTACAGACTCAGAGAAATAGTAGCAAACCCAATGACGGTTACTACTAATAGCACGGTAACAACACTAACGAGAAAACCCAACCTACATGTTCCGTTTCTCCATCAACTGCATCTTGTTGAAACTTAGAAGATCACTCCTCGACGCTGTCACCATCTTCAGAATTTTGCCTTCAATGGGTCTAAGAAGCTTGCTTTGACTTCTATACGAATTTAACGATACAAACACAAGACAACAATACAGTAAAGAGGTGAGATGCCCTTTCACCAATACCAGTACGGTAGCAAAGAATGATACGAATGACAAAGTCATTCCATACACACAGATATCACAATTATAATCATGTTATCAATTTACAAATAATTCCAATAAACACATATTATAATAAAATGAACAGCAATAACATTACCATGATAGATATAATAATGGATACAATTAAATCATATAGTCACAACACACATAATAACTCACATTAACACATCATACATAATATCTCAACAATGAATATAAATAACCACATAAAGATGCAAATCACATATGCAAATGTACATAGACTCATTCCTACTCCATGGAGCTAGACACAGATATCAGAGAGAATGACCCGCAAAATCTATTAGTACCGTTGACCGCCCATAACTATTCTGCTATCTCACGTTGCGTCTATATTCCACTGTCAAAACGTCGTGGTGTAGCACACTGTCATAACGTCGTGTCACTACAGGCTTGTACTAAATAGATTTCACAAGATCTTGATTAAGTATAGTGCGTGTCGAGTCTATTAGTGTGTTGCCAGTTACCAAGGCCTAGAGGAGCGACCAACTGTCCACAAATGGAATAATCCGCACACTAATGTCTCCAAGTTCATTCAGGTTGAACCACACTACACTAATCACACCGACAACACGATGTAATTCACCTCGTCAATCAATCCACCAATTATCAATCAAATTGGCACAACTCAATGCATGATAAAATTACCAATATGCCCTCAATGGCAAAAATTACCAATATGCCCTCAATGCCAAAAATTTCCAATATGCCTTCAATGGTAAAAATTTCCAATATGCCCTCAATGGCAAAAATTATGAAAATGCCCTCACTGGCAAATTTCATATATATATACAGTATGTCCCACCTGACAGTACTATTTCACAATCTGTCCGGGTCCACCACTTTGGCCCGACAGTAAAAAAACTTGCTGTTTTCGTCAATCGCGTAGAAATTTTATCGCGTTTTCAAAATTTCATCATTTTTACAAACGTTTTTAAATCGCGTAAATATATTTTACTGTTTTTGAAATCGCGTACTGTTTTTAAAACATTTTCTCAATCACGTAAGATTTTTAAATCATTTTCTTGTCCAAATTCCTTAAAAATCACTATTTAAATAAACAGAAATAATATTTAATACGTTTAAATTACGTAAGATATTTTTCATACCGTATACAATATATTGAATATCTTTTTTATCTTATTTGTCTATTTTTAACAAAACTGACAATATTTTGCTTAGAAAATCTATAACAATGATTTTCTAGGTTTTCTGTTAAAAATATTTTTGTTTTTATTACAACCAATTAATTACACTTTTGAAAACTACTAACGTGCTTCAAAACACAAAGTGAGCTCTACGTTAGAAATTTTTCAAAAACTACTGTATTTTCTTATAAATGGTACAATTCTTAGTTTTAACTCTTTAAACTTAATCTAATCATTTTTATTCCTCAAAACTCATCGTAATAAAATCCTTTTGGCATTTATTACTTCACCTTAGTTAAAAATAATTTTAGAAACCAAAACATTTAAATTTGGCATGTTGGCTGAATTCCACAAAAATTGTCATTTGATCTTTAAATTCATTTTCCTTGCTTTAAATTAATTTGTATCCTGTCAATTTACCTAAGTCAATTAAATTGCTCTTTTAGAAAATTGTTGAGAACATTTTGGTTCCCTTTTTATATTGAGGCCGTGAGCCTTGGATTTGTGTTCTTTGGAACACTCATGCAAACCTTACATGCTATTCACATTCTATAATAATTATCATGCATCTATGAACACATACCATATATTAAAGCAATCATAAAACACATACAAAATATTAAAGCTATTAGACATGCTTACACACATAATCAATCACAATTAGGAAAGACAATAAACAATCAAGTGAACGAATCCTTATGGATTCTTCACCACAAACACATTCATTCCTCACCACCAACACATGGCTGATGAGGGTAATCTCCCTCTTACCTCTTGAAGAAACCTCCAAAGTTCCTTGTATGTCCTTTTGTTGTCTCCTTCAAGATGAACTTCAACCACCAAGTGTTTCTTGAAAAAATCAAAGAAAACATACAATATTAATACCTAAGGCTCTAAACTAAAATAATCATGGATTAAAATCATGATTAGAACTTTGAAATGGATAGAAACATTAAGATTAAAGAATCCTACCTTCAAGGCTTCAAACTTGAGCTTTGAAGAACAAGATAGAAAATGGATGATTCAAGCTTAGGTTTCAACTACAAAGTAGCTTGAGATGAAGTAAGGAAGCAAGATATAAGGTAGTTTAGAATTATAGAAGAGTGAATGATGGGTTGGATGTGGAGGCCGTGAGATTGAAGAAGAAAAGGAGAAAGAAAATTTGAGAGCTTTGCTTGTTTGATAGCTTTGGAGAAAAGGTGAAGACTTTGATTAAATGAAAACAAAGTCTCCTATTTACTATACATAGCCGTGAACCATTTTGAGAGAAGGAGATAAATATTTTTGGTTTTGCTTTCTCCAAATGCATGGTCGTAAATGCATAGAGAAATAAGAATGAATTGAATTGTAACAATTGCCTTCCTAAAGCTCACATTGCCGCAGAAACACATGGAGAGTAGCCACCAAAATTGACTTTGTCTTACTTGGTTAATTAATGAAAGATGGTAAGAATTGAATTGTAACATTTGCTTCACAAAAGGTTGTTTTGTCGTGGAATGCAACAAAGAAAAGCAATCAATATTGACTAGTCTTCATTTTGTTCACTTTAGGCTTCCTACGTGAATTTCACAAAGTGAATTGGCTATTAGAGCAATTTGCTCTCCTCCTTCACTGTAGAACCAACAAATTTCAAGAAGTCCAAATTTGTTTAATAGCTTGTTTCCTATTGGTCCTTAAAGAGTCAAGCCATTATTCTTGACCAATTTTTATTGGTTGAATATTTACTAACTTGATTCCTATTGGTTGCTATTTTTGTTGACCAATTTCTATTGGTGCACACTGTATATTTTCTAGAATACTTTAACCAATGAACAATATTTACTGTTTATAAAGTCAATGTTTATTGTCTAATGGATAATAAAATATACATATATTTTTACCTTGTTCCAGTTGGGTAGCAACTATTGTTGATCATTTTCTACTGATTGCCCTTGATGAGTCACAAAGCGAGTCATCAAAGAGAAGTTTCTAGAATATGTGACTCACTACGATGAGTCAGCATGATGAGTCAGCATAGATATTTTCTAGAATGGATGAGTCAGCATGGCGAGTCATCAGCTGAGTCACCAATGGTGTGTCACACCGTTGAGTCAGCATGGTGAGTCATGAAAGAAGCTTCTGGAACAGGTGACTCACTACGGTGAGTCACAGGGCGAGTCACCGCTTCTGGAACCTTCCGGAATCTTCTGAGTCATGGTACTGAGGTGTCACGTGATAATCACATATTTTATTCATTAAGAAACCCTTATGTTTAGTTATTTACACTCTTCATGTACTTAATTGACTGAATTTGATTATGTTTTGTAAGTTTGAACTCGAATCGGACTGAATTAATTTTTTTAGCATTATTCGGGTCTTACACTGTTTCTGTATTTTAGCTATATCTTGAGTTCTAAATGTCTGATAATTATGAATTTTACCTTGTAGGAAAGATAAGAGAGAGCTCTACAACTTTGATGAAGAGCTCAAAGTCAATTTCAGACATCTAGTGGAGCTAATTGGGCATGGAAATCAGAATACGGGATTTGTGACTGGAACCCGAACAGTGTGTAGTAACCAGAACATAATTCGAGTTTGGGCATATAAAATGGGCTGAAAATTTGTAATCTGAAAGTTAAGACCCAGATGTACAACTTTCATGTCAAGCACAAAACTTGATTCGGGCTCCTTGATGGAGATATTGGGTCTGAAAGTCAAAACAGCGGTGCTGAAACTGGTCCTGAACAGTCTGTAGTAATTGGGTCATATCTTGGGCTATAGGACGAATTTTTGGGTGCTTCTAGAGCCATTGGAAAGCTTAGACAATTTTCTAGAACTTTCATGAAGACCACTTGGCTCAGAAATGACGAAATCAATGAGTTCAGCAATGAATACTTTTGGAGACAAGGAAGCTCACCTACCAATCTCACCTACCAAGCTCACCTACCAATCTCACCTACCAAGCTCACCTACTAATTCCACCTACTAATCTCATCTACCCATCTACTACTACTCTGAATCCTCTATAAAAGGAAGTATGTGGAGAGCTCTAAACACAACACACACTTGGTGTTAGAAATAGCTTTTCATAGTTCTTGTATATTTTTCCTTCATTGTAATGGAGAGCTAAGTCACTTCTAGTCAATTCGGGACTCTTGAAGAGATTGTGGCTTGGATTCTTGAGACCTTGGTTATGTAATGTATTTGATTTATATTTGAATTCCTCTTCTCTTCTTCTTCTATTCTCTTGATCTTGAATGCATGAATGGTGATTTGTTTATGTTTGATCGATTTGATCTTGGTTTAAGATTAAGTATTGTGATGAAATTTAGAACTGATTGATCTAAACTAATCACGTAATTGAAGAGGTTAGGTTACTGATTTGTGCCTAGGTTAATTGAATTCGGTGCTTAAATTGACATATATTTACATGAATGGTGCGATTGCAGATTTATGTTTATCACTTGTCAATTGAATTACGGGACGATTGTCTAGTATGAATTACGGATCGATGCGAGAGATCTCGGTTAGATCCAAGTTAACCATTCAAATGTATTTCAGGTGTTTGTTGAAAGGTCTATGATTGAATCCACCCAATCTCGGATAGATTTCTGAATTATTTGTTCTTTTAATTGTTATTTCTCTTTAAATCCTGTCACTGCGATCCTTGAACCATCAAAACCCCCCTTTTTCTAACTTTCACTTGATTTGATCAAATTGCATCATGATCCTTAAGGAGACGATCCGGTGTTGTTCACTATACTACAAGTTTAGGTAATAACTTCGGTTATAATTTTGACTGAGTTCGGCGCTCAACAAAATTTTGGCGCCGTTGCCGGGGAACTCGTAGGTGTAATCTTTTCATTTTGAGTAACCTTACTAATTTTTGTTCTTTCTTACCTATTCTAACAGTTATTTTTCATTTACTAACATTGTTCATACCATACTAACGTTTTTATCTTAGCTTTTGAATTTTTCGATTTAGGAAAGACGGAAAACGGTGATTACGGTGTAACTATTGCAATTTTTGAACTGAAACAAGCCCAGAATGAGTGAAACTTGGTCGGTTGAAGGAAAACAGCCAGTAAACAAGACTCACAGTACCTTTGTGAGGTCACCCCTAGTTTTTAGAAATTCTATCATTTAGACCACTTTTTTAATTTTTTATTATTTTTTATTGCATTTTCTAGTTTCATTTTTATGTAGATTTTGTCCTGTGTTGCTCCCATAAATTTTAAAAATGTTTAGATACATTAACTAGATTTATTTTTGCATATTTTGAGTGTTAATCCCATACTAACTCTTTCTTTTTAATTTTTTTTCTTTTTCTTTCATTATCATTTTGTTGCATTCTATTGCATTTTAAGGATACAATGGACCATGCATAATGGAGTCAAAACTTGAGGAGTTGACTTCTTTGGTAAGACATATAGTAGTGAGACAACAATCACTGTGCGAGAAGCTACACTTGTATGTAACATTTGTTTTTGTTCATCTCACCCTACGTATGCATGCCCTACACTTCAGTATGGTAGTTCTGTTTTTTCAGATCAATTTGTTTGCAAAGTGGTTATTTTCCGATGAACCACGGTTCAAAGAAGAAGCAACGAGTTATGACCCCTTCTTCAACACATACAACCTTAGCTGGGAATACTATCCGGATCTGGGATATGGCAATGCGACATCACTACAGCAACAATCATTTCAATATGAGCGGTCATTCCAATGAGATAACAAGTCCATCAACCACAAAACTTGAGCCTTCATGGGAGGACTTGATGAAAACCCAAATTGAGTTCAGCAGGAGAATTTCACGCCACTATTCAGTTTAACAACCCAAATTGACCGGTTGACAACCACTTGTTAATGAACCGAGATGTCAAGAGTCGTGCCAACTCTTTCCCCAAACAATTCCCAACTCCCTGCATTCTAATTGTCATATTGATTTACATGCAGACTTAGTTGAGGAAACTCATGATGAGTTGTGTCTTTGAATTTCCGATTTAATTGGTTTTGATGATTCTATCAATTGTAACTCATGTGCTGATCATGATGGTGATATAAAATGTGTTGTGTGTGTTGAAATTTCTGCATATTTGAAAACTAATGATTCTGTTTACGCAGGATCTAATGATATAGAAGGGTCTATCAACAATGTAGTTGTAGAATCTGAAACATATAGGGAGGTGGAGTTGAAGGCCATTGAGGAATTTTCAAAGAAAGAGGAAAGTCAGCAGATGCTAGTAACTACTGAAGTGGATTTTGTTTTTAGGCCATGGTCCAGCATAATCAATGAAAGCAAAATTGCCAAATTACACGTGTTGCATGCCATTGGTGAAGTCAAAGAAATTAAGAAAGACCAATGGGACCCCAATAGGAGCCCTCATGCTTCAAGCTTAACTTGGTCATTACACTTCAACCAATGGGACCCTAGTGAAAGCTATCATGTTGTGTCAACCATAACTTGGTCATCACGTTTCAACCAATGGGATCCTGGTGGAGTCTTTTCACCAACCTCACTTAATAAGACCAATGGACACCATCTCAAGCCGAAAAATGTGGAAGTGAAAGTGATTGACTTTTACCATCCACATTATAAAGATCACTAAGAAGTGTCCTAACGTCGAGCTAACGACGTTAAACAAGCGCTTATTGGGAGGCAACCCAACTAGATTTGTTTTCAAGATCTTTGGGGATGGTTTTCTAACGAGAAGATAAAAACATACTTCACTTTGAATGGTGAGTAAGGAGTCAGTAAGTTATACCTTATTGACTCTTGAGACGCATTCTTGTGGCCTGGTACATCTTGAACTTCTTAATTGTGGAATCTCTTCAGAGATGAACAGAAGTGTTACAGTCTTGGGAATCTGACTCTAAAAGACCCGCATTTCCTCTTTAATTTTATATTATTCCAGTCATGTTATTTTGGTTTTACATTTTACTCATTTGTTTTGTGAGTTTTCAGGTTCTGTTGCAGCTTTGATTCTTACGCATCTTTTTTGCTTGCCATTATCTCGGCCCTCATCAGGTTGTGTTGCTCTTTTCTTTCCATTTTATTTATCACTTTCACATTGAGGACAATGTCTATATTAAGTGTGGGGGAGAGATTTCAACATGTTCTTTTTGTAAATAAAAAAAAAAAGGGGTTCATTGCATGATTGAATAAACTTTTCTCCCTTCTTGAACTGATATGCTTGGTGATGGATGATTGAATTGATGAATTGAGTTTGATGGATGCATACCTTGTGAGATTTTGAGCCCAATGGATGGATTCAACATTTATGTCATTCTCTTCTTTCTTGTGTGATTTTCACTCATGTTAATGACCACTCTAGAACTTGCTTTGATTCTTTTTGAGGCTACATTTCACTTGCATACATGAACATGATTGAGGCCCTCTTTCTTAGCTAGTTTAACCAAATAGCCAACCTTGTTTTCAATATGATATCAAGCACTCTTTTGACTTCTTGAAAATTCTCTGATTCCTGCCAACCTTGTATATTTTCCTTTGCTTAACCCCTTTGAGCTTATTTGACCATTCCTTGTTTCTAGCTCATTATGTGCCTTAAATGAAAAATGGTGTTCTTACTTTACCTTAGGGAATAAAAGAACATTAGCTTGGTTAATGAATGAGTTTTTTAACAAGTGTGGGGGTGTGTGTACAAAATGGTTGTTGAAAAAGGAAAGAGTGCCTTAAAAAAAAAAGAAAAAATGTATGTATATAGTTATGTTCATATATAAAAAAAAAAGAAAAGGATTGGGAAATGAATATGTAAAGGGATATACATTAGAGTTGGGATGAACTTTTATGCTTGTTATTTGAACTCAACTCTCATTTGCTTTTATTCTCTTTGGTATTTATCTTCTCATATCCATTTTATCCTCTTCTGTTACCTTGACCTCAATACAACCTTGAATAAAGTCCTCATGATTTGTGTATGTATATGTTTTGAATAGTGGAGAAGTAGAAGATAAGCAAGCTTATGGTAGTGTAATTTTCATTAACCAAGCTTGAATAAAGTCGTTGTAGTATAGTGGTGAGTATTCCCGCCTGTCACGCGGGTGACCCGGGTTCGTTCCCCAGCAACGGCGCCAAAATTTTGACGAGCGCCGAACTCAGTCAAAATTATAACCGAAGTTATTACCTAAACTTGTAGTATAGTGAACAACACCGGATCGTCTCCTCAAGGATCGTGATGCAATTTGATCAAATCAAGTGAAAGTTAGAAAAAGGGGGGTTTTGATGGTTCAAGGATCGCAGTGACAGGATTTAAAGAGAAATAACAATTAAAAGAACAGTCAATTCAGAAATCTATCCGAGATTAGGTGGATTCAATCATAGACCTTTCAACAAACACCTGAAATACATTTGAATGGTTAACTTGGATCTAACCGAGATCTCTCGCATCGATCCGAGAATTCATACTAGACAATCGTCGTAATTCAATTGACAAGTGATAAACATAAATCTGCAATCGCACCATTCATGTAAATATATGTCAATTTAAGCACCGAATTCAATTAACCTAGGCACAAATCAGTAACCTAACCTCTTCAATTACGTGATTAGTTTAGATCAATCAGTTCTAAATTTCATCACAATACTTAATCTTAAACCAAGATCAAATCAGATCAAACATAAACAGAATCACCATTCATGCATTCAAGATCAAGAGAATAGAAGAAGAAGAGAAGAGGAATTCAAATATAAATCAAATACATTACATAACCAAGGTCTCAAGAATCCAAGCCACAATCTCTTCAAGAGTCCCGAATTGACTAGAAGTGACTTAGCTCTCCATTACAATGAAGGAAAAATATACAAGAACTATGAAAAGCTATTTCTAACACCAAGTGTGTGTTGTGTTTAGAGCTCTCGACATGCTTCCTTTTATAGAGGATTTAGAGTAGTAGTAGATGGGTAGATGAGATTAGTAGGTGGAATTAGTAGGTGAGCTTGGTAGGTGAGATTGGTAGGTGAGCTTGGTAGGTGAGATTGGTAGGTGAGCTTCCTTGTCTCTGAAAGTATTCATTGCTGAACTCATTGATTTCGTCATTTCTGAGCCAAGTGGTCTTCATGAAAGTTCTAGGAAATTGTCTAAGCTTTCCAATGGCTCTAGAAGCACCTAAAAATTCGTCCTACAGCCCAAGATATGACCCAATTACTACAGACTGTTCAGGACCAGTTTCAGCACCTCTGTTTTGACTTTCAGACCCAATATCTCCATCAAGGAGCCCGAATCAAGTTTTGTGCTTGACATGAAAGTTGTACATCTGGGTCTTAACTTTCAGATTACAAATTTTCAGCCCATTTTATATGCCCAAACTCAAATTATGTTTTGGTTACTACACACTGTTCGGGTTCCAATCACAAATCCCGTATTCTGATTTCCATATCCAATTAGCTCCACTAGATGTCTGAAATTGACTTTGAGCTCTTCATCAAAGTTGTAGAGCTCTCTCTTATCTTTCCTACAAGGTAAAATTCATAATTATCAGACATTTAGAACTCAAGATATGGCTAAAATACAGAAATAGTGTAAGACCCGAATAATGCTGAAAAAATTAATTAAGTCCGATTCGAGTTCAAACTTACAAAACATAATCAAATTCAGTCAATTAAGTACATGAAGAGTGTAAATAACTAAACATAAGGGTTTCTTAATGAATAAAATATGTGATTATCAAATTCTCCCACACTTAGCTTTTTGCACTCCTGGGCAAAACATATAAAACTAAAGTTAGAAGACAAAGACAAAACGACACAAACTTAAAAGCTAAAAACTCTAAAGGACTCAATGAAGCAAGAAGAGCAACAAGAAATTCAAGGGATCAAAGCATAAATGAGGTAAGATTTCTTCACATCTCAAACCAACAAGTAAGGAAACTTCCGTTGAAAAGAATGAATTAAGAATGATGGATCTTCACAAGATTCCCTCTCAATCTCTCAAGTGTTTAAAAGGTAGGTATTTCACTCAATTCAACCCATGAAAATTGCACTACCATAAGCTTGCTTATCTTCTACTTCTCCACTACTCAAAACACATGCACACACAAATCATGAGGACTTTATTCAAGGTTGTAGTGAGGTCAAGGTAATGAGAAGAGGATAAAATGGATATGAGAAGATAAATACCAAAGAGAATAAAAGCAAATGAGAATGAGTTCAAATAACAAGCATAAAAGTTCATCTCAACTCTAATGTATATCCCTTTACATATTCATTTCCCAATCCTTTTCTCTCTCTCTCTTTTTTTTTTTATATATATGAACATAACTATATACATACATTTTTCTTTTTTTTTTCTAGGCACTCTTTCTTTTCTTTTTTCTTTTTTTTTTCAACAACCATTTTGTACACACACCCCCACACTTGTTCAAAAACTCATCCATTAACCAGGCTAATGTTCTTTTATTCCCTAAGGTAAAGTAAGAACACCATTTTTCATTTAAGGCACATAATGAGCTAGAAACAAGGAATGGTCAAATAAGCTCAAAGGGGTTAAGCAAAGGAAAATATACAAGGTTGGCAGGAATCAGAGAATTTTCGAGAGGTCAAAAGAGTGCTTGATATCATATTGAAAACAAGGTTGGCTATTTGGTTAAACTAGCTAAGAAAGAGGGCCTCAATCATGTTCATGCATGCAAGTGAAATGTAGCCTCAAAAAGAATCAAAGCAAGTTCTAGAGTGGTCATTAACATGAGTGAAAATCACACAAGAAAGAAGAGAATGGCATAAATGTTGAATCCATCCATTAGGCTCAAAATCTCACAAGGTATGCATCCATCAAACCCAATTCATCAATTCAATCATACATCACCAAGCATATCAGTTCAAGAAGGGAGAAAAATTATTCAATCATGCAATGAACCTCTTTTTTTTTTTTTAGAATTTTTTTTTTAACAAACGAAAAGAAATAGAAACATGCTAAAATCTCTCCCCCACACTTAATGTAACATTGTCCTCAATGTGAAAGAAAGAGATAGAAAAGAGCAACACAACCTGATAAGAAGTGAATCAACGCTAAGCGAGAAAAGAACACACTGTCAGTACCGCATCGGACCACGAAAAGAAATCAAACAAGAAAACGTTAGTACTTCCACAATTCAATACTAATTAATTACTACCTAAAAACTCCTTACTCGCCACCAATTAAGATGCGTCTCAAGAGTAAAATTACTCCTTACTCTGCCATCACTAATTGGTTTAATAAGTCCATGACAATCATATCATACTAAACAAAACAACAACAATTTTTTTTTATCAAACCCATTAAAGAGAAAGTTTCGGATCGGGCTCTTGTTTCTTGTTACTTCTTTTTGCTTCTGTTGACCAATCTATTTGAGCTAATACGATCGGTACATACTCAAAAGCTTCTAATTTATCAATGAGCTCATCAATAGTGGAGGCGAGAGATAAGAAGTTGTCTTCGAAGGAGTGATAAATTTACGTTCCACGACTTTGTCAAAAAAATAACAAAAGATCAAAGAAATTATTAACATTCAACAAACCAATGGGTTTATGGTGGATGTTCGATTCGCCCAAGAGACAATTTGAAAAATTTCTTCCAAAGTACCAAAACCACCTGGTAAGGCAATGAATGCATCAGAGTTTTCAAGCATTATCTTCATGCGTTCATGCATTGATGATACTTTAAATTCCTCCCCAATTGTCTTTCCATTGATGTTCTATTGAGCTAAAGTTTCAGGAATGACACCTAAAACCTGACTGTCTCTTATAAAGGCAGCAAGTGATACAACCCCCATTAACCCACGACAACCTCCCCCATATACAAGATGAATATTCCTCGCAGCAAGTGATCGACCCAGAGTGCTAGCTGTGTTTACAAACTCTAATCCCTTCCCATAACTCGACCCACAAAAAACACAGACATTTTTGAGGTTACGAATAGAAGGCCCCATTCTATACTCTTCCTCCCTTTGAGTATTTCTGAGTGTGAAGGAAAATGGAGAAAATAGAGTGTTTAAATAAGAAAAAGAATGGAAAGGGAAATAATTGCACCTATAAGGGTAGGTTGGATTTGTTGTCGAAAAGGTTGAAATTAAGAGACACTGAGAATTTTTTTTTTTTTTTTTTACTTCAAGAAAACCATCAAGGTAAAGAAGTCTAGAAACCCACGAAGGACCCCTGCTCAAAGGATCGTCGTACAAAAATCAAAATACAACAAAATGATACAAAGATAAAAGAAATAGAAAATGATGACATACCTGTATGTACAGTCTCCATGGCGTATCTTTATACTGCGCGTCATGAGTGCAGTAGACATCACGTCCTTTTTTTTTTTGAAATTGTTAGAAAAACTTGATGAAAGATGAGTGTATACTTACTTAAGATTGGGATGGAGGTAGTCTGCTCTTTCGGCTTTGTGCCAAAGCATTGTTGACCAGTATTCGACCCATTCAAGACCAGCGCAACATAGGGCTCCCAAAAGGGACAAGTGGCCATAATACGACTGGCTGCCTCACATGTGGGATACAATCTACCTTCTTTGTTTTTCAATTAAGAAGGCTGGATCAGGATGCATGCATTTCCCCATTCACGGTTTGTGTTACCAAAGCCAACCCTAAGAAGTAGACATTTTTTTTTTTTTTTTTTTTTTTTTTTTTTTTTTTTTTTTTTTTTTGTTTGTTTGTTTTTTTTTTTGAAAAATGACATGAAGAAGAAGAGGATGATATGTACAGATTGTTTGTGGATATGGCTCACATCGCCTCTGGTTTAACGTCCGTAAACGGTTTAAACGTCTTCTATGAGTCGAGGATAAGCTTCCCATCCAATTTTCTTATAAATTGGCAAACGGGGGTCTTTTAGAGTCGATTCCCAAGACTCGTAGCGTTGTTCTTCATCCTTGAAGAGATTCCACAATTTAAGAATTTCACGATGCACCAATCCACAAGAATGCGTCTCAAGAGTCAATAAGATATCATCTAATGACTCCTTACTCAGTCCATTCTTAATGAAGAAAATTTTATTTTCTCTATTTGCGGAAACCATCCCCTTAGTACGACATCGCTTGTTACAGTTCCATCGTCCACATTTGTGACAAACTTGTAACCTTTTTGCTCTTCTCCTTTTAGAATATGAACTTCTTCCAAGACCGGGCATATATGAGTCAAATGAAATTGAGGACTCACCGCTAATCGAGACCTTTGCTTCAATTATCCAGTACATCTTCGGCATACCCTTGTGCATTAACATTCTCAATCTCTCACATCGAACTTTGTAGATTTTTCTCGAGCATTTTGAGGAAGAGAAGGAAAATGTTTTCTCGGGTTTGAAAGAATGACATCCATTTTGAAGGAGAAGAAGGAGGGTTCGGTTATTTTGGGAAAGCGAAGAATAAACCGACTCAAGAGTCACGGAGTACCGTATCCGCCACTTAACCCGGCAACACAAAGAACTCAAGAACTTGGTTTTCCGGGAGTGGTTGAGTCTTTGTCCATTAACTTAAGCGCAGTACCATTCCTAGGATCCTCAATATCTACGTCCCAGAGTAGGTGCGAGACGATAATCTCAAAGCGAGAACTTTTTGACCAATTTCCGTAGCTTTTGCAAAAGGTGTAATGAGACCTTTAATAAAGTAGGCCAATAAAATCCATACTTGCAAGATTTTTCGCAGTTGTTGTCGCTGAAGAAAAAATGACCTCCACATGCTTCTGAGCGACACTACCTACCTCATTGTCGGGCACACATTTTTTTTTTTTTTTTCTTTTTTTTTTTTTTTTTTTTTTTTTTTATTCATAATGCGGATGGAGAAGGTTCATCACCTCCACTTCGCATTCTCGGAAGTTCATGATACTGTTTGAGGCGGTGTCCATTTACGATGAAAGCTTTGGCAGTGACCTCACTTTTAATCTGAACAGCACCAGAAGGAAAAACATTAGTAACAATAAATGGTCCATCCCATCTAGACCTTAATTTGCCAGGCATGAGTCGGAGGCGGGAGTTATAGAGGAGAACTTTTTGACCAATCTCAAATGTTTTCCTCAGAATCAACTTATCATGGAAGGCTTTGGTCTTCTCCTTATAAAGTTTGGAACTTTCATAAGCCTCCAAGCGGATCTCCTCCAATTGCTGCAGCTGCAGCTTCCTCTCCATACCTGCTTGATCTAGGTCCAAGTTGCACCTTTTCACCGCCCAGAATGCTCGATGCTCAATTTCCATCGGCAGGTGGCATGCTTTTCCAAAAACAATCCGATATGGAGACATCCCGATTGGTGTCTTATAAGCAGTCCGGTAAGCCCATAAAGCATCCTCAAGCCTCTTGCTCCAGTCCTTTCTGTTAGGTTGAGCTGTCTTCTGCGAGATCGCTTAATTTCTCTCTGTTGGAGACCTCGGCTTGCCCATTGGTTTGGGGGTGGTAGGGTGTAGAAACCTTGTGTTGGACTCCATACTTCTTCATCAAAGCCTCCATGCTTCGATTGCAAAAATGTGAACCTTGATCACTAATGATGGCTCTCGGGACTCCAAACCTACAGAAAATCTGTGATCTAATAAAATCCACAACAACTTTAGAATCATCAGTCCGAGTGGCCTTAGCCTCCACCCATTTAGATACATAATCCACAAAGCGAGAATGTAAACAAAACCAAATGATATAGGAAAAGGACCCATAAAGTCAATACCCCAAACATCAAAAATCTCACGAGAATAATAAGGGTTTACGGGGCATTTCATTCCTACGAGAAGTATTCCCTGTTCTCGGCATTGATCACAAGATTTGCAAAACATATATGCATCATGAAATAGAGTGGGCCAATATAATCCGAGTCTAAAACTTTCCTAGCGATCCGTTGAGGACCGAAGTGGCCGCCACATGCAAGTTTATGACAAAAGCTAAGAATGGAATGGAATTCATCATCGAGGCACACACCTCCTAATTACTTGGTCTTTGCAAAATCTCCATAAGTAAGGATCATCCCACGCATAATACTTTGACTCACTTTTCAATTTATCAATCTTAGCCTTAGTGAAATGTGCGGGTATTGCGTTAGCAACCAAGAAATTAATCAAATCAAGCAAACCAAGGGATGTTGCCTTGCGACTTGAAAAGCTGCTCATCGAGAAAACATCATGGATGGGAAAAACATTTGCCTCCCTTTCAATTCGACTCAAGTGATCAGCCACCAAATTCTCCGCTCCACTCTTGTCACGGATCTCAATATCAAACTCTGGAGGAGCAACATCCACCTAATCAACCGGGGCTTGGCATTGGGCTTCTTCGGGAGAAACTTCAATCGCATGATCGAAAACACAACCACTCGGAACCAAGCAAATATGATCGAAATTTATCTAAAGCAAAAACAATTGCTAAAAGTTCCTTTTCGGTTGTGGTGTAGTTGATTTGTGCAGGATCTAAAGTTCTCGAAGCATAGGAAATGACATGAGATACTTTACCGACCCTTTGTGCAAGAACAGCTCCCAATGCATAATTAGAGGCATCACACATCAGTTCAAATGGAAGTGTCCAATCCGGTGGTTGGATGATAGGTGTACTGGTCAATGCCTGCTTCAATTGATTGAATGCATCCTGGCACTTCTTGTCAAAGTGAAACTCCATATCTTTTTGCAATAAGTTAGATAGCGGAAGTGCAATTTTGCTGAAATCTTTTATGAACCGCCGATAGAAACCTGCATAACCAAGGAAAGAACGAATCTCCCGCACGCATGTGGGGTAAGATAGGCATGAAATAACATCTATTTTTGCAGGATCTACCTCAATACCCTCACGAGATATCACATGCCCTAAGACTATACCTTGTTCTACCATGAAATGACATTTCTCAAAATTTAGAACGAGGTTAGTCTTAATGCATCTATGCAAGACCCGAGCGGACTATCTAAACATGCATCAAAGGAAGATCCATAGACAAGTAAAATCATCCATGAATACGTCCATGCAATTTTCTAAAAAATCGAAAAGATACTTACCATACACCTCGAAAGGTGCCTAGAGCATTGCATAGACCAAAGGACATCCTCCCGTATGCAAATGTGCCAAATGGACAAGTGAAAGTAGTCTTCTCTTGGTCTTACGGGGCTATATGAATCGAAAATAGCCCGAATATCCATCCAGGAAACAATAATGTGACTTGCCCACTAACCGCTCCAACATCCGATCAATGAAGGGCGGCGGCGGGAAATGATCCTTTCTCGGTAGCCTGGTTGAGCCGCCTATAATCAATGCAAACTCACCAACCTGTTTTGAACTCGTGTGGGCACAAGCTCATTGTTCGATTCGCAACCACCGTGACCCCAGGATTTCTTGGGAACCACTTGCACGGGGCTCACCCATTGGTCGTCGGATATGGGATAAATAATGCCGACTTGAAGTAGCTTTGTAACTTCCTTCTTCACCACATCTAGAATCGGGGATTTAGTCTCCTTTGGGGCGTCTAGCTGGTTTGATCCCTTCTTCCAATAAAATCTTATGCATGCATGTGGAGGGACTAATACCGGGAATATCCGCAAGAGTCCATCCGATGGCTTGCCTATTTACGCCTCAAAATCTGCAGTAATTTTTCTTCTTGATCGGGTTGTAGGTTTTTAGCAATGATCATAGGAAGTGTCTCACCATCTCCCAAATATGCATATTTAAGATGGTGCGGTAAAGTCTTCAACTCCAAGGATGGAGGTTGTACAATGGAAGGTAACAAGTGATTTGAAATAACTAACTCAAAGCAACATTAATTTCAAGGCATAGTGTACCGACTCTCATTCTCAATTGTTGCATCATCGGTAGCCATTTGTATCATTACATTCTAACAGAATAAATCTCAAGCACATGCAAAGACACATGGTTCAACATCACAAGTGGCACATGTATCACAAGAAACAGAACCAAGATAGTCAACAATATCGGGAATTCAAAGCATATAAATCGGTATAGACGTCATCAACCAAACATCTCAATCATATCAACATGGAAAACAGAATGCTCCTCTGGGGGTGTCTCATGGCATCAAAAATGTTAAATTGTACCAAATCGTCGCCAAACTTCATAGAAAGGGTGCCAGCATGCACGTCTATCTTGGTCTTGGCGGTCTTGAGGAATGGTCTGCCTAGAATCAATGGAGCATGGTTTGTTGGAGACTCATCTTCCATGTCCGAATGTAGAAATCTCACTGGAAAAATCAACTCATTCACCCGAACTAACACATCTTCCAAACACACTTGGGATGAGCGGTGGCTCTATTTGCCAACCTGAATCACGATACCGGTGGGTTGCAAAGTACCAATGTTTAAACACTTATACACTGACATGGGCATGACATTGATCGAAGCACCCAAATCTAGCATTGCATGGTCAAATCTAGAGTTGCCAATTGTGCAAGAAATTGTGAAAGTTCCAGGATCTTTGCATTTATGTGGCATGCTTGGCGAGAATCATTGCGAAACATTTCTTCCCATGCTGATCTTCTCATCCCCTTTCAACCTTCTCTTATGAGTGCACAACTCCTTGAGAAATTTAGCATATTTTGGAATTTGCTTGATTGCATCTAGGAGGGGAATATTGATTTCCACTTTCCTGAATGTTTCCATGACTTCTTTTTCCATTTATGCTTGCATTGTTCTCTTGGATTGTGTGATCCTATTTGGAAAAGGTAATGGAATGGTAACATCTGAATTCTCTGTAATTTTCTTCAGTGGCACAGATTTCTGGACTGAATTATCCATTTCTTGCCGTTTTTGGTCAATTTCTGATTGCTGTAAGGTTGGAACATCAACTTCTTTGCCACTTCTCAAGGTAATTGCACTTACGTTGCCTCTTGGATTATTGATTTGTTTGTGAAGGCAATTGGCTAGAACCTTGACTCTTTAGCTCGCTCACAGTGGTTGCCGGTGCCCGATTTGAGTTTGTAAATTTGAATGTTGGCACCGACGTTTCGCTAGAACCGAATGTTATTTGTGGCCATTTGTTTCATCAGGTCTTCCAATGATGGCTCGGTGGAGTGGATTGGATAGGCTTTTGAAGCAGTTCTTTGTTGTCTGAATGCAGGGGGTATTTGTTGGTATTTGTTGCTTGGACTGCAGACTTGGTATCTAAATTGTTGTTCTTCTTGGTGGAAATTTGTTGTTCTTCTTTGGTGAAATTTGTTGTTCTTTGGCTAGGATTCCCATATCTCAAATTGGGATGGTCTCGCCAACCAGGATTATAAGTGCTAGAAAATGGATCATATCTAGATTGTTCTTTGTTGTTGCTTGATATTGGGGTCTACCGGGAAAAACACCATTTGCAGCAACACATTGATCCGGAAAAGCGGAACCATCTTCCCTGAAGTGTAGGGCATGAATCGGTAGGATGAGATGAATTAGAGCAAATTCCACACACCGATGCAAAGTCATCGCATGGGTGGTTGTTGACCCCTTGCTATCTGTCTTACCAAAGAAGTCAATTCATCTAGTCTGTGTTCCATTCTTTGTTGGTCCATATGAGATGCTTGAATTTCATTAACTCCTCTGGTTGCGGTGATGATCCGCGAGCCAAAGCTGTTGGGTATTGGCTGCCATGTTTGCTATCGATCTCTTGCGGCGGTAGGAGTTTTGTCTACTAAGGCTCCTCCAGAGGCAGCATCGATCATGCTTCTATCATTTGGCAGCAAGCCCTCATAAAAGTATTGAATCAAGAGTTGGTCACTAATTTGGTGATGAGGGCAGCTCGAACACAACTTGAATCTCTCCCAGTATTCATGCAAAGTCTCACCAGACATCTGTCGATGCCACATATATCCTTCCTAATTGCGGCAGCTCTCGAGGCGGGGAAGAATCTCTCCGGGAACAACCTCTTCATGTCATTCCAACTTCGACCGAACCTGGTGAAAGATAAAACAACCAATCTTTGGTGCATCGACAAGTGAGAAGGAAATGCCCTTAACTTGATGTGTTCCTCAGAGATGCCTTGTGGCTTCATGGTTGAACACACAACATGGAACTCTTTCAGGTGCTTATGAGGATCTACACCCGCAAGACCATGAAACTTTGGTAACAAGTGTATCAAACCAGATTTCAACTCAAAATCTGCATCAAGATCAGGATATTGAATGCACAAAGATTGGTAAGATACATCAGGAGCAGCAAGTTCCTTAAGGGTTCTATTATGCATGTTATCAGCCATGATTTCAGGATTACTTAAGTTATCAGGTTCACTCCCAAAATTAGGTTCAGAATTAACTCTGAAATTTATCACACGAGATCTAATTAATCTATGCAAGGTCCTATCAATCTCAGGATCAAGATCAAGCAAGATATCAGGATTGGACCTAGTCATGCATCAACTAAAGCACAAAAACACAAAAACTGCAACTAAGCAAAATACACTAAACAACACTCAAAATATGCAAAAATAAATCTAGTTAATATGTCTAAACATTTTTAAAAATTATGGAATCAACACAGAACAAAATCTACATAAAAATGAAACTAGAAAATGTAATAAAAAATAATAAAAAATTGAAAAAGTGGTCTAAATGATAGAATTTCGAAAAACCAGGGGTGACCTCACAGTTTACTGTGAGTCTTGTTTATCAGGCTGTTTTCCTTCAACTGACCAAGTTTCAGCTCATTCTGGGCATGTTTCAGTTCGAAAATTGCAATAGTTACCCGTAATCACCTGTTTTCCGTCTTTCCTAAATCAGAAAAATTCAAAAGCTAAGATAAAAATGTTAGTATGGTATGAACAATGTTAGTAAATGAAAAATAACTGTTAGAATAGGTAAGAAAGAATAAAAATTAGTAAGGTTACTCAAAATGAAAAGATTACACCTACGAGTCCCCGGCAACGACGCCAAAATTTTGACGAGCGCCGTCAAAAAAGTTGGGATGAACTTTTATGCTTGTTATTTGAACTCAGCTCTCATTTGCTTTTATTCTCTTTGGTATTTATCTTCTCATATCCATTTTATCCTCTTCTGTTACCTTGACCTCAATACAACCTTGAATAAAGTCCTCATGATTTGTGTATGCATGTGTTTTGAGTAGTGGAGAAGTAGAAGATAAGCAAGCTTATGGTAGTGCAATTTTCATGGGTTGAATTGAGTGAAATACCTACCTTTTAAACACTTGAGAGATTGAGAGGGAATCTTATGAAGATCCATCATTCTTAATTCATTCTTTTCAACGGAAGTTTCCTTGCTTGTTGGTTTGAGATGTGAAGAAATCTTACCTCATTTATGCTTTGATCCCTTGAATTTCTTGTTGCTCTTCTTGCTTCATTGAGTCCTTTAGAGTTTTTAGCTTTTAAGTTTGTGTCGTTTGTCTTTGTCTTCTAACTTTAGTTTTATATGTTTTGCCAAGGAGTGCAAAAAGCTAAGTGTGGGGGAATTTGATAATCACATATTTTATTCATTAAGAAACCCTTATGTTTAGTTATTTACACTCTTCATGTACTTAATTGACTGAATTTGATTATGTTTTGTAAGTTTGAACTCGAATCGGACTTAATTAATTTTTTTAGCATTATTCGGGTCTTACACTATTTCTGTATTTTAGCCATATCTTGAGTTCTAAATGTCTGATAATTATGAATTTTACCTTGTAGGAAAGATAAGAGAGAGCTCTACAACTTTGATGAAGAGCTCAAAGTCAATTTCAGACATCTAGTGGAGCTAATTGGGCATGGAAATTAGAATACGGGATTTGTGACTGGAACCCGAACAGTGTGTAGTAACCAGAACATAATTCGAGTTTGGGCATATAAAATGGGCTGAAAATTTGTAATCTGAAAGTTAAGACCCGGATGTACAACTTTCATGTCAAGCACAAAACTTGATTCGGGCTCCTTGATGGAGATATTGGGTTTGAAAGTCAAAACAGAGGTGCTGAAACTGGTCCTGAACAGTCTGTAGTAATTGGGTCATATCCTGGGCTGTAGGACGAATTTTTAGGTGCTTCCAGAGCCATTGGAAAGCTTAGACAATTTCCTAGAACTTTCATGAAGACCACTTGGCTCAGAAATGACGAAATCAATGAGTTCAACAATGAATACTTTCGGAGACAAGGAAGCTCACCTACCAATCTCACCTACCAAGCTCACCTACCAATCTCACCTACCAAGCTCACCTACTAATTCCACCTACTAATCTCATCTACCCATCTACTACTACTCTGAATCCTCTATAAAAGGAAGTATGTGGAGAGCTCTAAACACAACACACACTTGGTGTTAGAAATAACTTTTCATAGTTCTTGTATATTTTTCCTTCATTGTAATGGAGAGCTAAGTCACTTCTAGTCAATTCGGGACTCTTGAAGAGATTGTGGCTTGGATTCTTGAGACCTTGGTTATGTAATGTATTTGATTTATATTTGAATTCTTCTTCTCTTCTTCTCTGTTCTCTTGATCTTGAATGCATGAATGGTGATTTGTTTATGTTTGATCGATTTGATCTTGGTTTAAGATTAAGTATTGTGATGAAATTTAGAACTGATTGATCTAAACTAATCACGTAATTGAAGAGGTTAGGTTACTTGATTTGTGCCTAGGTTAATTGAATTCGGTGCTTAAATTGACATATATTTACATGAATGGTGCGATTGCAGATTTATGTTTATCACTTGTCAATTGAATTCGGACGATTATCTAGTATGAATTACGGATCGATGCGAGAGATCTCGGTTAGATCCAAGTTAACCATTCAAATGTATTTCGGTGTTTGTTGAAAGGTCTATGATTGAATCCACCCAATCTCGGATAGATTTCTGAATTGTTGTTCTTTTAATTGTTATTTCTCTTTAAATCCTCGTCATCGCGATCCTTGAACCATCAAAACCCCCCTTTTTCTAACTTTCACTTGATTTGATCAAATTGCATCACGATCCTTAAGGAGACGATCCGGTGTTGTTCACTATACTACAAGTTTAGGTAATAACTTCGGTTATAATTTTGACTGAGTTCGGCGCTCGTCATCACGCCACATGTCAAGTGTAACATTCCGTAATCTTGATATTTTAATTTATGAAATCTTAAATTTTTATTAAGGCTAACATTTAGTATTAAGTTGAGAGCTTTGATTCAATTAAAACCTCTAGGCAAAAACTAAGTGAAAGATAACTTAATTTAGTTTTAGTGCTAATTTTAATTCAAAGAAATGATCTATTCAAAGATTAATCATAACTAAGTATGTGATAAAATAATTCATAACTACTTGAGTTGCCACGAAAATGGAAAGGGAAATCATGCAAGTTAATAAGTGAACAATTGCATGTTAATGCACGGCTACAAGGATGATTAAAGGATGACAAATGTATGCCATGCATCAAGTTGTTAAAGAAGGAATAATAAGTAGATATCATCCATTTTCTTTGAAGCAAGCCACGGAAATAAGGCCACACATGCAAGATTCCATTTGTTTTCATTATTTACAAGTGTCAAAGCCATCCATTACTTTGTCATGCAAGGAGCCACGACCATCACACATGGAGTGCTGCATGTTACCTCAAAAACAAGTGTTTGCATGTGTTTTCATGGACATTCAAACATGACACCTATACACCCACGACTGGACAAAGATTATAGCATGTGTAATGATCTCAAATGTTCATAAATGTGAGGTAATCAAGGCTGGACCAAGTGGCCAGCTGCATGGTTTGCTAAGCCATGCAAAGTGACACATCAAAAGTAAAGATTCTTGGCATGCTAAGACACTCACGGCTGGACCAGCTGCATGAAGACAATCAAGGCTTGCTTGACACCTCTCAAGCTCCTAAATCACTCCAAGCCAAGTGTGCAAAACTGAAGCACACCATTACCACCAAAAATGAGAAATTCATGCCAAATCTTCCATTCAACCAACCACAACGTGTTCAGCCTAAAAAAAAATCAAAGTTTAATACTTCACACCAAGCACTCCAATTCGTGAGACACATGGCTTTCATGCCATCCTTTTCTTCATGCAAATGACACCATAGAAGCCTAGGAATCTACTTGAGTAATGAGGAGACTAGATGGGCAGTGTAGCACCCCAATTTTTAGAAAAATGTCCCGAATGTTCTGTTTGCAGTTTTTCAAGCTTTTGTGTAAATGACTGTTGTGTCCCTATTTTACTGTTTCTTGTTTTTCTGTATGAAATACAAATATGTTTTATAGGCTAAAATTTTATTTGATCGTTTTATGTAATTTGCTTCGAGACGGTAAAATAAAAATTTTCTCAAGCTACTGTTTTAATTTTTTTTGGGTGATATATAGACAATTAATACTATCTGTAATTTTATTTGAACATTTTGGATGATTTGCTTCGTCGTGGGGAAAAATGAAAAAATGACTGTTATGTCCCGATTGTACTGTTTTTAATTTTTCTATATGTTACAGTGCTTAATATTACTATCTGTGATTTTATTTGGACTTTTTGTGCAATTTGCTCCGGGACAGGAAAATAATATTTTTTCGGGCCGGGGAAATCTTGTTTTAATAATTCAGACTGGGGGATCTTACTAAATCCAATTCCGAATGAGACGATAATTAATCTTTTAATTTTTAGGATTTAACTGTCAAATAAAATAATTTGTATTATTATAATATTATTTCATTAGTCAGTATAATTAGATGACAGTGGACCCAGAAATGTTTTGCGGGACCCATGTTTAGCTAAAACAGTTAACTTAGTAGCTTAATTAAGCATCATTAGTGAAGGAATTCTCTAGAACATGATGACTAAGTGTGGTGACTAGGTTAATTAGTGACTAATCATGGTGACTAGGCTAGATGACTATGCTAAAATCAACCAATGGGAGACAAGCTTGCTAACCAAGTTTTAATCTTGACCTTTGATTCATTCTAAGGCTTGGATGAAGCCAAGCAAGGCTACACCTTGCATGGCATGATGTTCACGGCCATTTGGCCTTTGGAGGACAAAAATCATTTCATCTTCCATGCAATTTCTCTCTTCTCTCTCTTCCAAAAACCCTAAACACCATTGAAGCTCTCTTGAAGCTCCATTCAGTCAAACACAAAACCATACCATCCAACCACCCAAAATTTTATCCAACCAAGTTTTCTAAACCTAAACACAATTCTAAGAACATCTCTAGTTGAGAGTTCTTGCAAAATCTTCCATTTAAAGCTTGAAACCTACTTGGAAAATTTTACCTAGAAGGTGAAATTTCTAGTTTTCCATTTCTAAACTCTTTTTCAAAGTTCTAAGCCATGATTTCTTCATGGTTTAAGCTCTCTTTTATGGTTAGTAACTTGTAGACTTTTGTTTGAGTTTGTTAGGTTTTGAAGGAGGAAAACCGAACCCTAGGAAAGGTGTGAAAGAGTAATTTTGTCTTCACTTAAGGTAAGAGGAAGACTAATCTTATCATCCATGGGTGGTGGTAAGAAGATGATGGAGTTTGATTGTTATGATTGTAGAATCCATAAGGATTCCTTGTTTGTGTTTGTTTGATAGCTTGTTTGTGTGGTTGTTAGTAGCTTTCCTAATTGATGTTTGTAATAATTTGTATGAAGATGCATGTCTACAAGCTTTGATTTGCATGTCTACAAGCTTTGATAATTTGTATGTGTTAGAAATGCATGATAGTATATAGGATGTGAATAACATGATTATGATTGCATGTGTGTTCCAAAGAACACCACACCAAGGCTCACGACCATTAACCAAAAGGAGAACCAAAATGTTCTCATTATTTTTCTAAAGTGTAATTTAATTAACCTAGGAAAATTAACAAGAGATAGAATTGTTTAGATCAAGGAAAACGAATTTAGAAATCAAGTAACACAAGTGTATATTTCGGCCAACATGCCAAACCAAAGATCCATGATTTCTAAAATCAATTCCAAACCATTTTCTAAAATAATGATTTAATGAATTTAGGTACTACAATAAATTTGACATGGATTTAGAAGATGAAAAATAATTTAGAGATCAAGTGCAAAGACTTTGTTAAAATTGGCCAACATGCCACATACTTTTGATCCAAATTTATTTTCTAACTATTGACTAGATAATTTAATAAAAATAAACTAGATCAAGAGTTTTTAAAGAGATTAAATGTATGGAAATAATTAGGAATGAAGTATAAAACATAGAATGATTTTCGGCCAAAATGCCAAATTTAAATGTGTTTTGATTTATAGAATTGTTTTCAACTAAGATTAAGTAATAAATGCCAAAAGGATTTTATTACAATGAGTTTTAAAGAAACAAATTGATTAGAATTAAGTTTAAGGATTAAAAGTAATAATTTTACTGTTAGAAATAAAATACAGCAACTTTTGAAAATTTCTAACATATAGCTCATGCTATAATTTTGAAGCATGTTAGTGGTTTTCAAAAGGATTAAATTATACGGTTAAAAATTAAGTAAATAGAATTTTTATGGAAAAATTAGGAAACCATTAATATAAGTTTCTAAACAAAATACTGTCAATTTTTAGTAAAAACGGGCAAATAAGATAGAAAAGATGTCCAAAAGACAGTATACGCTATGAAAAATATTTTACGTAGTTTAAACGTATTATTTATTATTTCTGTTTATTTAAACAGTAAATTTTAAGGGATTTGGACAAGAAAATGATTTAAAAATCTTACGCGATTGAGAAAACGTATTAAAAATCTTACGCGATTTGCAAAAACAGCAAAATATATTTATGCGATTTAAAAACGTTTGTAAAAACGACAAGATTGTGAAAACGCGATAAAATTTCTACGCGATTGACCGTAACTGTATTTTTATACCAATGACGGTATTCTGTAATTTTTTTCTGCTGCCGGGCTATGAGGTGAACCCGTACAGGCTTTGGAACAGTATTTGTCTAGTGGGACTTACTGTATCTTTTTATCTTTGAGGATATCCTGGTAATTTGAGGATATGCCAGTTTTTGGTGGATTGGTTGACGAGGTGAATCACTTCGTGTTGTCGATGCGATAAACGTAGTGTGGTTCATTGTCTTTATGAACTTGGAGACGTTAGTGTACGGGATCCCATATATGGATAGTCGGTCGCTCCGCTGGGCCGTGGTAACCGATAGCACACTAATGGACTCGACACGCACTATTTTTAATCGAGATTTCGTAAAGTCTAATAGTACATTACATGTAGTGCCACAATGTGAGACCGTGAACTACACCATGCTTTGGATGATGGATTCCATATGACGTGGGGCTATAGACGCAAAGTGTGACAGCACAATAGTTTGGTTGGGCAGCCGTGGTACTAATAAACTTTGCGAATCATTCTCTCTCTGATATCTGTTTGTGTTTAGCTCCATGGAGTAAGGTCGTGTCATATTGTATATGGTTATATCTTGGATATTATTTTATTTTATTTATTTATCTTATTTGGTTATTATTATGATAATTGGTATATTTCTTATTTTATTTTATCTGTGGCATTGTCTTATCTTGATATTATCTTATCCGTGATATTATGTGTTGTTGTGATACTATCCTGTTATTAATTAATGTTATAGCTTTTCATATTGCATGAACTGTATATCTGTTGTTTGTCGTTTTCTTATTTGCCATGTTTGTGATGATTTTAGATTGTCTTACCTCTTTATTGTACGTGTTTTCTGTATATTTATTTTACGTGGTAAAGAGTTTGAGGAAGAGGACCAGCCTCTTGAGATTTTGTATCCTGAGGAGGAAGAGGAGCAGCAAGCTGAAGATCAGTACGACGACCAAGAACCATCTGATCATCCATATCCATTGGACTGATTTGTTTGGGTATGGCGGTGCCAGGATTTTTGGGCTTTGTGACACTCGAGTTTCACGGTGGATCGTTAGCTTGGCATCTGCGGGGAGACAGAGACTCAGTGACTTATGTGGGACGGTTGACTGTGTCCATACGACTTACGTTTGATGAAGAGCCAGTGATGACGACTACTGTGTTTCTGCACTTAGAGTTACCTTTATCTCTTAGGCGTCATTGGGGTGGTGTATCCACTGAGCCTAGTGAGATAAGTATCGTGTCGACTGCGCGGTCCCGTTACCGTCGAGAGTCGAGACATCCTGGATATTTATCTTCTGATGAGTTTCCTGAGAGTGATCCATCAGAGGATTAAATGTTTATGATGTGTATTTTTTGGTGCGTCTGCGTATGTATATATTAACTCTTTACTATTTCTGTTTACTGCTTATGTTTAAATATTTGTAGTTGTAGTTGTAAATTATTTGTATAACTTATAACTTGAACCATATGTATATTATGAGTGTTGTTGTTTCGTTTATTTTATGTTTTCCGCATTATTTTATTTAATAATATTCTGTTTAACAGGAATTATTTTACAACCCATATTAATACGTAATAAATGTTTTACAACTTGGGTAGATTTTATTTATTTTTATTTATATATGTGACATCCCCACAAGGGTGTTACAGGCAGCAGACCCCTCACACCTTTCACTTCATCTTCTCTTCCTTTCTGCACTCTTTGTTGACACGAAATGATCACTCCAAGTATCTATCAAGAGCACTCATCCATTGCTAGAGAATGCCACCAAAATGAACCTAAACCTAGCCTAGTCAAGGATGCAATGATAGCAGCCTTGCTTCTGCCCAAAAAGGCCGTGACTACCATTTTAAGAAGACTTAAGCTTTTAAGGTTTCCCTTGGATAGCCTACTCTCCTCACTTCCTCTTCTACATAGCCGTGAGCCACCTAAACTTCTTTCAAAATTACCCTACCCTCAATCTCTTTCCATTCTTGTTTTCATTAATCAAGGACGTTGGAAGAAGTACCATCCCTCTTTCTCTCTTTTAGGAACGTGGTTAAGGTAGGAAAATGAAGGGGGAAGCTCTTCTCTACAACTTTCTCCATGAAACTCTTCTTAAATCTTCATTCTTATACTTACTTCTAACAAGGTTCATTCAGTTTTTAACTTTTGATTTATGAAGGAAGACTTAAATTAAAGTACTAACACTTTATTATAAGTTTTGTTGTTGTTTTAGATTTAATTCATCACTTGTGATTTTAAACCTCATGCTGGCCACCTTTGGCTCTTAACGTTTTCTTGTAACATGGAAAAATATAATGGTAAGTTTTGATTTAAGAAGACAACCGTACTTTAATGGTTATTGGAAGGATGATATGATGGATTATGTTTATGAACTACATCTATGTTTGAAATAGCTTAAACACACAAAGCTTGAGTTTGCTTGCATTGTATTTGACTAATATTACTTGGTTGACATAATCTTGGTTATTATCCTATGCTGTTTGGAATATAGTGATTTGTACAAAATGATCTCACACCTATGGTTATGAGGAATTCGAAAATGGAGATTGGATGTTGAAAATTGTTAGATGGTCGTGAGCCTTGAAATTGCATCATTAGAGTAATGAGCTCTATTTTATGACACTACAAGCTCTTAAATTATGGAATGTGTAAGTATAATAAAAGTGGAAAGATAAGGCTTCCTTGGGATTAGCCTACACGATGATATGTGAGGAGTAGATTGGGGGGGTGGTGAAACCCTTGGGAGTAATGTTATTGTGACCACACGTATGTGTCCTGGGTGGACTGTGATTTTGTTTATCGTAGGGGTCACTTTCGGAGGTGGCATTACTTTGACATGCCCTTTTTCTCCAGGACGATGGAGAGCATACAGTGGGAGGTATGTGTACTCTCGTCCATCCGCTATCCCAAAGGAGCACTCCATGGAGTTGGTGTAATAAAATATACTTAAACATTCTTTTATGATTACTCTAACTTGTGTTTCTTATAATTCTGACTTGTACTAACAACTATTATTTTGTATGTGTGGAGGTATCTATTCTTTATTAATGCAATTTTATTGTTGTCTGTAATATTATTCCTTATCACCTAATCTTCTAACATTTATTTATTTTGTAGAGAAGGTATTTTTGAAAGGTAAACTGTTTTGGGAAATCGGAGATTTTCTTAAAGCTAAAATAATTACTGTTATGAGTATTCTACCAAAGAACCGATTCCCCTGGAATGCCATTAGTTCTGTTTTAAAATATTTTCCTACTGAGAATTAGTTTCTCACCCCTTATAATTTTATTGTGGTATTCCAGACCCGCAGACATGAGTACCATTGTGGTTTGGTTAGGAGAGGGAAACGGGTCCTATGATCTGGAGACCAAGTTGTTCACCTTCACCGGGCAGATCACTATCCAGGTTTCTTCCATAGCCCACCCGGAATTCGGTACCATAACCATCTCTGGCCACTTCACCTTTCAAGTGGTCCTTCCCCCATGGTGATCCTGATGTAGCCGCCTCAGTCATGCTGACCGTGACCCCCAGCTGATTTCTCCTCTATATATACTACTTGAACAAGAGGAGAAAAGTGTTGTTTGTATCTTTTCTTATGTTGTGTTGTTTTAATCATCGGCTTGTAAAAAACCTATTATAGGTCAAATTTTGTGATCATATTTTGAACTTGCGTTTGGAAATTCATACTATGGTATGATGCATGCAAATAATTTAAATTATTGGTCCTATATCTAAAAGGAATCACGAAAATGTCACCTTAATAATCTGGTTAATTAAAAGTTGTAATAACTAAGTTATCTCTTTTAATGTGGCAAGGAAGTAATGTTTTAGGCTGTTACATCAAGTTTCTATTGGCCCGTTGCGATGAGTCATCGTCTAGAACATTTTAGAGTGAGTGACTAGGCTTGCGTCTAGAATCATCTACTAGATATTTTTCAAGAAAAATATCTTCCAATGAATAATAAAATATACCCCGATTTTATTTGTCAGATAAAATCGCAGGAAAATAAAATTTCAAAAACTATTTCCGGTTTCGGGTTTAGTAAGTTCCCTCGGCTCCGAATCAACAGTACAAAACTTTCTGGCTAATAAAATTTTTTATTTTTACTTGTCCGCTTCGCCCACACACAAATTTGGCAAAATATCATAAATATATTAAATATTCAAAATATATCAAAATATAAAAAATATAATATAATATTCAAAATATTTCAAAATATCTCAAAATATCTTAAAATATCTTCAAAATATCTCAAAATATCTAAAATATAATAAAATATTCAAAATATCTTAAAATATTTAAAATATAATAAAATATTCAAAATATCTAAAATATCATAAAAATTCACAAAAATCATATTAATTGTGAAACTCATGAAAATCAAATCAGATTAGTAAAAATAATTAAGAATTGAGAGAAAGAAATAAAATACGAAGGCTTATATATATATATCGTCTAAAATAATATTAAAATAATCAAAAACGCAAAAACTTCCAAAAATTCCTAAAAATCACAAAAATTACAAAACTCACAGAAGTCATGTCAGATTATTCAAAATAATTCAGAATTGGCCAAAACAAATAAAATACGAATTCTTGGGGTGTTACAACACTCCCCTCCTAAAAAAGAATTTCGTCCCCGAAATCTGTAGTAGTCTTAGAACAATTATGGTACTACTCCTCCATCTTCTCTTCCAGTTCTCACGTTGCATCATCGCCTACGTCATTCCAGAATGCCTTGGCCAACGAAAACCCCTTGTATCATGTTTAACTGCTCCTTTAAAACATGGAAAACCACACTCAGATATTTAGCATGTTCCTCATGATTTCGAGAATAAATCAGAATGTCATTAATAAAGATAATGACAATTCTGTCTAAATAAGGACAAAAGATTCTATTCATATAATCTGTGAATATTGCGGGAACATTCGCCACTCCGAACAGCACCACTTGAAATTTCTTTGCCCTTGTACCGCTTCACTCTCGTGCCTCTACTTTTAACAGGAAGTGCCTCACAATCAAGTTTTCTTTTTCAACAGTACTATATCTGATACTATGACATGATTTTGACTAAGAATATCCCCTCTTGCAATTGCAATACATAAAAGAACATTATAAAAATTTAGAAAGAAAAGGTAGAGAAACTATCTGAATTGTTACCAGACATGTCCAACAAAGAATTTGACATTGCTCGATTTTAAGAATGAGTTTTCAGGACACCAAAGTTTTACTGAAACAATTTACAGGATATGATTAAAGATACCCAATCCATGTATAAGATCACATCTATCTCATGAAAGAGGTAGATAATTTAGATTAACAGAAAAATTGTTTAAGGAACTGGATAGTAATAATGGATTTGGTAATAAAAGCAAACATAGACAAGTCGAAAGGTAACAAAGATATTGATAACTCTAATCAACTGACATAGTCAATTAGTCATAAAAGAATGGGTTAGACCAAAAGTACATTTCCACAATGGCGACACATGAAAGATATTATGAAGGCATAGAAAGAAAAGATGATGGAGTCATCTAATATATTACCAGACCTATCCAATAGAGAAATTGATGTGGTCCGATAAATTTAGAAGTGAGCTTTTTAAGTTGAACAATTCAACCGACAGGTCTAACAGAGTAGGAAGGGTTGGAAAAATACCCAATCCATATTTTTTAGATCATATCTATTTTGTGAAAGAAGCATACAAATTAAATCAACAGAAAAGATTCAATCATTTAACAAGCTTAGAATGGTGTAAACAACTCAAGTCATCAACCAAAGGTTTTAGTAATAGAAGTAGAAACAACCAGGTCAAAAGATAAGGAAGACTGTGAACACTCAATTTTGACCGGACTAAAAAATAATAAATATAAAAAAAAAGAGGAAAATTAATTAAAAATCAAAAAAAAAATTTTAATTATGGCCCACCTTTTAGCCCATTTTACTTAGCCTTTTTTTTTTATTTCTAAACAGATTAAGCTCATCTTAGTCTTAAAAATAATAATAATAATAAAAAAAAACAAAAATAAAAATAAAAATAAAAAATAAAAAAAGAAAATAAAAAATATAAAATAAAAAAATAACAAAAAAGGTATAATATAAAAAAAAAAGGGCACAAGACACACGCACTCTCTCTTTTTTTTTTTTTTAATTTTAATCACTTTACACTCATAACTCACTAATTGCACTCACCCACTCTGCATATCTAACCACTCAGCACAGCACTCACTATCACTCTGCATATCCACTCACTAATCACTCAACACAGCACTCACTAATCACTCTTGCATATCCACACACACAAAGCACTCAATTGCACTCAATTGCAGCACTCAATTGCACTCCATTCACTTTGCACCTAATTGCACTCCACTCACGGCACTCAATTGCACTCTTTAATCACATTACACTCCAAATTGCACTCAATTGCACTCACCCACTCTGCACTCACCCACCAGACACACACGACACTTTTTCTTATATATTCACTCACAAAGACACACACAGAGGAGAAAAGATTAGATTTTCTGGCTTTGAACGAGAAAAAAGAGAGAACATTAGAGGGGAGGCAACACAGGGGGGAGAAGACTGATTTTCTTCTTTTTTTTTTTCTTCTCACGTATTCACTGTCTTCCCTCTCATCTCCATCAACCCCACAACCATCCTTCACCACCCTCCAGCAGCCCCATCATTTCACAAACAGCCCCTCCATTCTGCCATCTCCTTGCCATCTTCCTTCACACCCACCCTGCAACCGTAGCAACCATCTTCCACCCATCCTCTTCACCATTTTCTCTCCACGTAAAACCAGCAGCTCCAACCGTAACCTTCAACAACAACCTCCCCGCCATCTTCCTCCATCAACCCACCATAACAACACCATAACTCATTTCCTACCTCCACTCACAAACCTTCAACCAAGGCAGCCTCCATCATCATCTTCCTTCCATATTCAACCAACACCATAACTCATCTCCAAGCCTCCATACAAACCACCCACCTTCATTCAAACCCATCCTCTACGTAGCTAACCTTCCATCTTTCCATCTTCAACCTTCCTCACACACCGTAACCACCATCTCCATCCTCTCCCTCTTCCATTTTCCAACTACCCAAGCCACCATCTTCTCTTCTCCCTCACCAACCTCCACCTCCGTAGCACCACTCATCTCCATGGCTTCCAACCCATAACAGTCCCCCCCTCAACGTCCAAGACAACAGCTCAACCGTAGCTTCACCATCACCCTTCTTTTCCAAGCCTCCAACCGTGAACCAGAGAACCTCCATGCAGCCACCTTCTCCACACCTACCGAGTTGACTCAGTGGCCATCTCCTTCAACCTTCCAGCAGCTTCATCTCCCTGCCTGAACCATCATCACCATCCCCTCCACAGAATCATTTTCTCACTATAAACCAGCTCCTACCTTATCACCAAGCCCCCACACGAATCACCATCCACTTTCACCTCTTCTTCCCACCACCCCTCACGTAACTAGGTGTGTTTCGTGCTTTCTTTGCTTCTTCTGGTTTTCTTTTCTTATGTTTCCATGCATGCAGGTTTTCCTTTCTCTTACGAGGGCTTTATTACTTGTTTCTTTTATTTTATGTATATATATATATATATACATGTTTGGATTCCTTTTGTTTTTACGTAGTTGTGTTACGTAAGTAATGTATATATGTGTATAGATTTTTTTAGGGTGTTGAGTAAGTAATATATATATATGTGTGTGTTTAGTTCCCTTTGGTTTTTACCGTGTTGTGTTACGTAAGTAATATATATATATGTGTGTGTACGTAAGTAAGTAATATATATATATGTGTGTAATGTTTAATCCTTGTTTGATGTTTTTATTTATTTATTTATTTGATAGTATGTTTTAAATTGTGTATTATGTTTAAAATAAAAAAAATGTGAAGTTAGAAGATCTAAAAATAAAAAATAAAAATCAAGCATAGTGGTGTTTATATAAAAGGGTAAATAAATATAAAAAAAAATAATAAAAAGGGTTTAAGAAAAAAATTAAAAATAAAAGATAAAAAAAATTTTAAAATTTTTTTTTTTTAATGCAATGACTAATGAAGTTGATTGAATAGCGGATGCTATCTTCAATGTCGTTTGAATCATAAGGGTTTATTGAATAGCTTCGTGCTAATTTGAATCCTGTGCAAAATTTTTTTTTTCTTTTCAAAAAAATATTTTCTTAATTAAAATCAATCAACTCACAATCATTTTCTACAGAACTACGTGACTTTGAGTTCCTCATTGCACCTGAGGGTACGTAGGAGCAGAATTTCAATTCTGTCAAGTCCAAAATTAAATTTTCACAATTTGATTTTTCTTTTCTTAAAAAAATAATAAAAAAATAAAAATAAAATATTTTAAAAGTTTTTTTTTTAAAGGAGTAAAATAAATAAATTTGAGATTATTAAGTTTTTGCACAATTGACTTAAGGTACTAGTTTCAGACGGGTGTGTTAGGGGTCTTTGTGGGATTAAGTTTCCACCCTTCCTTAACCATAACCGACTCCGAATCCAATCTGGTTCCAAAGACCATTTTCTAAAAAAGGTTTTCCAATTTTTCCTAATTTAAATAAAATTGGTGGCGACTCCATTTTCATTTAATCAATTTTTTAAAATCACGCGAGTTTGCTATCTCGCCGCGATCTTCATCGCGACAGATGGCGACTCACTGGGACACTTGGAGAGTCGGGCTCTGTTGTAGTTAATTGTGCAAAATTTTAATAATCTCTATGTATTTATTTTACCCCTTTTCTTGTTTTATTTTTTTTGTTTTCTTATTTGTTCGTAAATAGTTTTTGATTAATGCTTTTATGTAAATACTTGATAACATTATTTTGTGTATATTTTTAACTTGTATATATTTTTGTACTTATTTGTTGAAACCCTAGGGTAGATGATTGTTGGCTAGTTATTGTATATATGTTTTGCAGGTTGGGGGGTAGTTTTTTTGGTCTTTTAAAATTTTGTTGTACAAGTTTGTATGCTCCCTCACACACGTCACTATCACTTACCTCACACACAAGCTCTATACCCGGGCTCAATACCTTGTAGGATTAGATAGAGGGCGAAGTAGTGTTGCTTTGAGAGACCTTTGGTCTCCGAATAGGCACATGAAAATCCCTCACTCAGATTGAACTCTTTCCGCTTGTAACCTATCATGGGTGAGGATGGAGGACTCTTGCTAGCCAAAGTGTTGGTGACGAAGAAGGGACAAACTGGGACCATGACTTTTTAGAAGTTTAGATCTGTCTCCGAAAATCTTGCACTGATAGATTGAACATAGTGATGTCAAAATTAGAGTCGTGACTTTAAGGAAATCCAACCTTTAAGTTTCATCTGATTAGGACACAAAGGGAGCGTGCTTTTTCTTTATCTGTTCATTTCTTATATCATTCATTCTTTGTAAAAAAAAAAAAAAAACATAAAAAGGGGAATGTTTCATCTTACATTTTCATATCATTTGCATGACTTTTGTAGCTTTTTTTAAAACAAAAAAAGAAAAAAAAAACATGCATTATCTTGCATTTGCATGACATTCAAAAAAAAAAATCAAAAAAAATACCTCATCTTGCATTTTTTTTTTTGTCATTTTCTTGCATTCCAAAAAAAAAAAAATATACATTTTATTTTCATAGCATTCCAAAAAAAAAAAATTTAAAATCATGCATTTTCATGTCATTCATAATTTTTTTAAAAAAAAGATAAAAAAACATATACATCTTACATTTCCATGGCATTGATCGCATCTTTTAAAAAATAAAAAAGGGAAAGAAAAAAAAAAGAGAAAAAATGTTTCCAAAATTCATTCATTTCACCTTATGCATCCCATGCATTTCATTCATTTCATTTTATGCTTCTCATGCATCTCATTCATTTCATCTCAGTCTTTGTTAATAAATCAAACTGGTTCAGGAATCATTGCGCGACCTAGGAAAGAAGAGACCAATCTAACCCGAGTTCACAATACTAGATCTCGGACCAGAATGGCTGCTGATAATTCTGAGACAGGAAGAAACTTGAGTAGGGAGGTCGACGAAGTGACAGGGAGGATAAACGAGGTGTCAGAGAATCAAGTGAGGTTGGAAGCGATATTGCAAGATATAAGGGAGTCTCTCCACTTAATCAGTGGAAACAGGAATGCAAATGGGGTTGAAATGTATGCAAACGTGCCACCGGTAACTGCTCCAATCTACTCGGCCGTAACCTCAAGCATCGCTGCAGGAATCCGCGAGCAACCACCTCAAACAACATCAATAGTCACGCCCATTGGGGAGGGGTATCATGCTTTAGAAGGCGCTCATAATGAAATCCCTGGTTATGCAGGCCCTACCTGGGAACCACCTCATGTGTCTATTCCGAGGCAAGTGACATTGCCTTATTCTGGGAACAGTCACGTCGTAACTGAGAAAGATAAGATGAAAGAAGATTGGATGGAGAAAATGGAGGAACAGATTAAGGCGATAAAGGGCCCCAATGCTTATGGACCCTTGAGGATAGAGGAGTTGTGTCCTACCACAGATGTAATAATCCCCAACAACTTCAAGATTCCCGATTTTGTGAAGTATGACGGGAGCAGCAACCCTCGTTTCCATTTGATCAGTTATGGGACTAAGATGGCTGTTTGGTCTAGGGATGATAAGTTCCTCATCAGTTTCTTCCATGAGAGTCTTACAGGTCCCGCCCTAGAGTGGTATCTTCAGTTAGACCGCTCCAGGATCTCGCGTTGGACGGAATTGGCTGATCTATTTATGGACCAGTACAAATTCAACTTGGACGCAGCCCCAACCCGGAACAATTGAGTTCAATGCAGAAAGGTAATGAAGAACCGTTCAAGCAATACGCGCAGAGGTGGAGAGCATTGGCGGCTCAAGTCCAGCCCCATTAACATTGTCCGAGATGTGCTCGTATTTCTTAGGGACCCTAGGAAACCCTTTTATTGGGGCGATGGTGGGACGACCTATAAGGATTTTGCAGATTTAATAACTTCGGAGAAAGAATTGAAATATTGGCCAAAGCGGGAAGTTGCCAATGAGTAGCACGAGAGAATACTACTTTCAAGAAAGGATTCCAGCCAAAGAAAAAGAACACGAAGTGAATTATATCCAACCTCAACAGAATTCAGACCACGATATAGCTCAAGTCATCACCATCATACAACCCCAACCCTCGCTTTTCATACCAAACACTGCCACTGCCTCATTATCCATCCCACCAAATTATACCGGCCACAAACTTCATCCCAACACCACAATTCCAAGTTAACAATGTCCCCTCGCCACAACCATATACACCAACTCGCCCAACTTATACTCAATACCCACCTCCACCTTCGCAAAATTTCCCAAATTACACACAGCCTCGACCAAACTTTCAAAATCAAGGTCGTTTTCGTCCCCAAAACTTACCCCCTTTCCCAAAACTGTCCATCCTAAATGCAGATTTATTTCAAAGGTTGTTTGATGCTCACCTCATTTCAGGGAATCCTGTACGTCCCCTACAACCACCATTTCCAGCATGGTACAACCCAAATTTAACTTGCAAGTACCATATGGATATTGCAGGACACTCAATCGAAGACTGTGAGTCTTTTAAGACCGCTATGTAAGGAAACTTATTGCCTGTGGAAAGCTGGATATTCAAGAGGAGGCTGGACCTAGCATTATTAACAACCCAATCCCTAACCATGGTGGAAGGAATGAGGCGAATGCTGTGGAGATTGAAGGACCGCCAATAAGAAGGGTTATGAGTCTGCGCACACCGATGACTCAAATATTTGAGGGATTGAAGAAGGCAGGTTATGTTATCACTGCACCAACTTCGTCAATGAAAGAATATGAGAGGTATGATGAAGAGTCAAGTTGCGCTTACCATTGTGGGGGAATAGGACACGATATTGAAAATTGCTGGGACTTTAAAGTTCGAGTCCAAGGTTTACTCACTTTGGGAGTAATACATGCGAGGCAAGGGTTAGCCTCCTCCGAAGAGGTTAATGTGGTTGAACGTTTTGTACTCAAGGTACCACCTCTCAATCAATCCCCGACACCGGATAAAGTAGTGGTGATGGTCAAGAAGCCAGCACCATTTACTTACAATAATACTCATTCAGTGCCATGGAATTATGAAACAAAAGTAGAGATGAAAGGAGTCGAGGAGGCGTCAAAGGCTCAAGTGACTGAAATTCACCAGGATGAAGAATCTGTGACAAATATAATTACAAGGAGTGGGCGATGCTATGGCCCGGTAGAAATAGAGAAGAGGAAAGAGGGAAGTTCAAAAGAAGAGGAAAGAGGGAAAGAAGAAGAGGAAGAATTTCTGAAGATCATGAAACAAAGTGAATACGACGTGATGGAACAATTGAAGAAGACTCCAGCAAGGATATCTCTTCTGTCACTCGTATTGACATCGGAATTGCATCGGAAAGCATTGCTAAGAGTACTAAGTGAAGCTTATGTCAAACCCGATGTTACCCCTGAGAATGTTGTCAGCATGGTGGATCCAGTAAAGCGTGTCAACATGATTGTATTTATGGATGAAGAGATCACCTCTCGGTCTGAGAAAAACCCACGGGCTTTACATATAACCCTAAGATGCAAAGGGTATATAGTTGCAAAGGTTCTGATCGATGGAGGGTCTGCACTGAATATCCTACCAAGGTCTACTCTAACCTCATTGGCAATAAGTGAAGATGAACTGTCCCCTCGAGAAATGGTAGTGCGAGCCTTTGATGGAAATAGAAGAGGCATCATGGGAGAGATAGTGTTGCCGCTAGAGATTGGTCCAAGCAATTTTCAAGTACTGTTCCAAGTCATGGATATGGAGCCTGGCTATACCATGTTACTAGGGAGGCCATGGATCCATACCGCCGGGGCTGTTCCTTCCACCCTGCATCAAAGTGTTAAATATATTGAGAATGGGTCAGTCATCACCATACATGGAGAGGAAGAGATTATGCTGTCAAAACCAGTTTCAGTGCCATATGTGGAAAGTGCAGAAAAGGAAGAGGAGAACCTGTGGCACAGTTTCGAAGTAGTTGAAACTGGACTCGGTAAAGATGAATCTCTCACACCAAGTGTGAATCAGGTGGTTGCTCGGATCATGGCTAGTAGTGGATACCAGGAAGGAAAGGGTTTGGGTTCAAAGCTGCAAGGTACTCGGTCGCCAGTGTCACTCCCAGGAAAGTCAGACAAGTTTGGGATAGGGTACGAAGTATCTTTGGAGGAGCATATGAGGAGCATGACTCTTGGAAGAAAGAATGACAAGGGCAAAGCGAAGTATATTCCCCATCTGAGAGAAACATTCCCAGCACCAGCCGAGGTAATCATGCCTGAAGAAGTCCTTCGTCCCCAATATCGTCTCACTATCAATGCTTTGCATGAAGAAAGTCAAGAAGAGCACAAGGCAATCCGTCACATTCGATGAGGAGCATTTGAAGAACTGGAAATCGAACCAATTATTGATGTGATTGTTTCAAAGTAATTGTCCTGTCATTCTGTGAAACAGATGTTTAAGTTGTTCTGAACTTATGGTTTATGTTATTTGAGACATTGATTAAATGAACTTGCATGAATATTCAGCATTTCTCTTCGTTGCACTTTCTGACTTATCCTTTTGCATTTTTCTTTTTACATTTCTGTACCATATCGTGTTTTTTCTTTGTCATTCCTGCTTTATTCTGCTTTTCCAACTCCACACAAAATGGCTTTCCAGGGATATGAGTTTCATAGAAAGTTTGCCTCATGAAAGGGACTTCGAAAACTCATCAATTGATTCTCCTGCAATGTTTGATGAAGAAGACCTTGGATCTGGGGAAGAGGAAGACGTTGTTGAAAATTTTTCAAAATTACTGGAGTACTCAGAGAGGGGATTTAACTTGAATGGCGAAGAAGCAGAGGTGGTCAACATGGGGACAGAGGAAGAGAAGAAGGAATTGAAAATAGTGGAAAACCCGGAGTTTGAAGAAATGATCACGCTGTTCAAAGAGTATATGGATGTTTTTGCTTGGTCTTATCGGGATATGCCAGGGTTAGACCCAGAAATAGCATCGCACAAAATCCCACTCTACCCGAATATTGAGGCAAAGAAACAAAAATTGAGAAGGATGCATCCTGATATGTCTTTGAAGATTAAGGAAGAGGTGACTAAGCAGTTGGAAGCAGGATTTGTGGAAGTGTCAAGGCACCCAGAGTGGGTAGCCAATATCGTGCCAGTGCCTAAGAAAGATGGAAAAGTCAGAATGTGTGTGGACTATAGAGATCTGAATAAGGCCAGCCCGAAGGATGATTTCCCACTCCCTCACATTGATGTTCTGGTTGATAACACTGCTAAGAATCACAGGTTCTCATTCATGGATGGATACTCAGGGTACAATCAAATTCCCATGGACGTTAATGACAAAGAAAAGACCACTTTCATTACTCCTTGGGGAACGTTTTGTTACACGGTGATGCCATTTGGATTAAGGAATGCTGGGGCTACTTACCAGCGTGCTATGGTAGCATTGTTTCATGACATGATGCACAAGGAGATTGAGGTGTACGTGGATGATATAGTGGCCAAATCTAAAGAAGGAGAAAGTCATGTGGCGGTTCTACGTAAGCTGTTTGAAAGACTCAGAAAGTACAAGTTGAGGTTGAATCCTGCTAAGTGCGTTTTTGGAGCATCTACTGGGAAGTTACTTGGATTCATTGTTAGCAGAGAAGGAATAAAGGTGGATCCAGATAAAGCAAAAGCAATACAGGAGATGTCTGCCCCTAAGACGGAGCGTGAAGTGCGAAGTTTTCTCGGGAGACTCAATTACATTGCTAGATTCATTGCTAACTTAACCAGCACTTGTGAGCCTATATTCAAGTTGTTGAAGAAGCATCAACCAGGCAAATGGGATGAAGAATGTCAGGAAGCTTTTGACAAGATAAAGGCTTATTTAATGAATCCTCCTATTTTGGTACCCCCTACACCGGGTCGCCCTTTAATTTTGTACCTAACTGTATTACCAACCTCAATGGGGGCAATGCTGGGACAACATGATGAATCGGGAAAGAAGGAGCAAGCAATTTACTATCTGAGTAAGAAGTTTAATGATTGTGAAGCTCGTTACATGGCTATTGAGAAGACTTGTTGTGCCTTTGGTATGGACCTCAAAACGGCTACGACAGTATATGCTCTATTACACCACATGGTTGATCTCTCGAATAGACCCCATAAAATACATATTTGAAAGTCCTCATATTTCATTAAGAGTTTCAAAGTGGCAAGTGATGCTATCGAATTTGATATCAAGTACATGACTCGGAAATCCATCAAAGGAAGTGTGATTGCCGATCATCTGGTGAAAACCCTCTCGGAGGGTGGACAACTAGTGACATCCGAGTTCCCACGATGGAGAAATGCGATGGCGGAAGAAGAAGAAGAAGAAGAAGAACCAGTGGAAGATGTATTTTGATGGAGCGGTTAACATGCATGGCGGTGGCATAGGAGCCGTGGTTGTTTCACCAACGGGAAAGCAATACCCAGTTGCTATCAAGTGGAATTTGAGTGCACCAATAATATTGCGAGTATGAGGAGGCTGTGCTAATGGTTTACAAGTTGCAATTGACTTGGGGATCAAGCAGTTAAAGGTATTTGGAGACTCAGCACTCATCTTTTATCAGGTGAATGGTGAATGGCAAACCAAGGATCCGAAGTTGATACCTTATCAAAAGTATTTAATCCAGTTGGTTGAGAAGTTTGAGGAGGTGACTTTCTCCCATTTGACCCGAGACCAGAATCAGTTTGCAGATGCCTTGGCCACTTTGGCTGTAATGACCAAGTTGGATGTTCATAATAATGTTCAACCCATCCAAGTGAAGATGCATAGTGAGCCTGCGTATTGTGCTAATGTGGAAGGCGAGCCAGATGGTAAACCTTGGTATTATGATATCAAGCAGTATATTCAGCATAGAGAATACCCAACGGGAGCAAGTGAGGTGAATAAGAAGACTATCCGTCGGTTGGCGATGACCTTTTTCTTGAATGGAGAGGTTTTGTATAAAAGGAGTCACGATGGTACTTTACTTAGATGCGTGAATGCTTGTGAAGCTCGTGTAATCATGACTGAGGTTCATGAAGGAATCTGTGGAACTCATGCTAATGGTCATATGATGGCTCGGAAAATTCTAAGGAGTGGTTATTATTGGTCCACAATGGAAACAGACTGCATAAATCATGTACGGAAGTGTCAAAAATGCCAGATGTATGCAGATCGAGTCAACACACCTCCTTTCCCTTTGCATAATTTGGTGTCTCCCTGGCCTTTCTCAATGTGGGGAATAGATGTCATCGGGCCCATTAATCCCAAAGCCTCCAATGGTCATCGCTTCATCTTAGTAGCAATTGACTATTTCACCAAGTGGGTAGAAGCTTCTTCTTATGCCAGCATCACTCAAAAGGTGTTTTTGAGATTCCTCAAAAGGGATATTGTCTGCAGATATGGAATTCCAGAAAGGATAATCACAGATAATGGTACCAATCTCAATGGTGCTGAGATTAAAAAGTTCTGTGAGAATTTCGAAATTAAGCATCATAATTCAGCTCCTTACAGGCCTCAGATGAACGGTGCAGTTGAAGCAGCAAATAAGAATGTTAAGAAAATTGTTGCTAAGATGGTGGTAAACTACAAAGACTGGCATGAAATGTTACCCTATGCTCTGCATGCATATCGTACTAATATACGATCAAGCACTGGGGCAACGCCTTTCTCTTTGGTATATGGGATGGAGGTTGTCTCTCCAATAGAAATTGAGATCCCTTCTCTAAGAGTTCTAATGGAAGCGGAGTTAGAAGAATCTGAATGGGTGAAGACTCGGTATGAGCAATTGAATATGATAGAAGAGAAGAGATTGGCAGCTATTTGTCATGGGCAATTGTATCAAAGCAGAATGGCCGAACCTTCAACAAGAAAGTTCGTCCCGGGAATTCTATTCGGGGATCTGGTTTTGAAAAAGATTCTCCCTAACCAAGAAGACGCCGAGGAAAATGGGCTCCGAATTATGAAGGCCCGTACATAGTCAAGCGGACATTTTTCGGAGGAGCGTTAATTTTGCGAGAATATGGATGGAGAAGAATTGCCAAGGCCCGTGAATACTGATGTTGTCAAGAAATTCTATGCCTAAAAAGAAGAGAAAAAGCTCGTTAGGTTGAAAACCCGAAAGGGTGACCTAAGCAAAAGTTAGAGCAATTGAAAAAACGAAAAAAGAGAGTCCGTTAGGCTGAAATCCTGAAAAGGCAGTCTAAGCAAAAGTTAGGACAAATAAATAGGCAAAATCTCAAAGGAAGTGGGTCAGAAACTCTTCGAGGGATTCACCAAACTGGGGCAATTTTTGATGTGCGTCCAATCAGTTACACGTGGCAAGTTGTTCGCATTGAATTGGCAATACTGGGGCAAAATTTTTGAGGAAATTAAAGAGAATTCATGTTGAAGGAGGTATCAGCAGAAGCAGTGATTGAGTTGTCAAGCATTTGCAGTGAATCAATTGAATGAGGAACAAGGAACCAATACTGGGGCAAAGTTTTTATTTTTCTTGCAATCTTTCTTTTGTCTTTCAAGTATGTGTCTTGTCAAAAGTCATGTACGATTACATTACCAAAATAATAAAAGGGAAGTTTGTTCATTCAACAAATTTCTGTCCATTCATGAATGCATGCTTACTCATTAATTTATGTCTCAGATAAAATAAACTTAAGGTCAACAATTTGATCTGACAATTTTGCAACAATCCATCAATGATTAATTTAGATTAAAAGATCTCAGTAATTCAAGAAACAGGTTGTGATGTGTTGCCAAGGAGAACAAGGTGAAAAAAAAAAAAAAAGAAATGAGAATATCTAAGGGAGTCTCGGTGACAAAGGGTCGATGAAGAAAACACGTGAACAAAGGGTTTGATTGGTTAAAGCTTTCCAAGATCGTTGTTGTTTCAAAGGACTTTTTAAAATAACAAAAAGAAAAAGAAAAAAGAAAAGGGAAAAAAGGAGAAAAGAAAAGAAAAAAAAGAGAAGAAAGAAAATTTAAGTCCATGCATTTTAATTTCTGTTGAGCGCATCGGCTCCATGCATTTTAAATTCCTATCATTTAATTTTGAGCGCATCGGCTCTGTCATTTATTCTTTGAGCGCATCGGCTCCATGCATTTTAAACTTGTGAGTGCATCACTCATTGCATTGTCATTTAAATTGTCATTTAAATTTCGGGACTCGATTGCCCATTGTCATTTAAAATTTCGGGACGCAGTTGCCCATTGTCATTTAAATTCTGTCATTTAAAATTTTGATTGCCCATTGTCATTTAAATTCTGTCATTTAAAATTCGGGACTCAGTTGCCCATTGTCATTTAAATTCTGTCATTTAAAATTCGGGACTCAGTTGCCCATTGTCATTTAAATTCTGTCATTTAAATTTCGGGACTCAGTTGCCCATTGTCATTTAAAATTTCGGGACGCAGTTGCCCATTGTCATTTAAATTCTGTCATTTTAAATTTCGGGACGCAGTTGCCCATTGTTCTTTAAATTTCGGGACGCAGTAGCCCATTGCATTTTAATTATGGGACGCAGTTGCCCATTGCATTGTCATTTAAATTTCGGGACGCAGTTGCCCATTGCCATTTAATTTTCGGGACACAGGTTTGCCCATTGCCATTTAATTTTCGGGACGCAGGTTTGCCCGTTGTCATTTAAATTTCGGGACACAGGTTTGCCCATTGTCATTTAAATTCTGTCATTTAAAATTCGGGACTCAGTTGCCCATTGTCATTTAAATTCTGTCATTTAAATTTTTGGGACACAGGTTTGCCCATTGTCATTTAAAATTTCGGGACGCAGTTGCCCATTGTCATTTAAATTCTGTCATTTAAAATTCGGGACTCAGTTGCCCATTGTCATTTAAATTCTGTCATTTAAAATTTGGGACTCAGTTGCCCATTGTCATTTAAATTCTGTCATTTAAATTTCGGGACTCAGTTGCCCATTGTCATTTAAAATTTCGGGACGCAGTTGCCCATTGTCATTTAAATTGCTCATTTAAAATTTCGGACGACTTGATTGCCCATTGTTCTTTAAATTTCGGGACGCAGTAGCCCATTTCATTTTAATTATGGGACGATTGCCCATTGCATTGTCATTTAAATTTCGGAGACGCAGATTGCCCATTGCCATTTAATTTTCGGGACACAGTTTGCCCATTGCCATTTAATTTTCGGGACGCAGGTTTGCCCGTTGTCATTTAAATTTCGGGACACAGGTTTGCCCATTGTCATTTAAATTCTGTCATTTAAAATTCGGGACTCAGTTGCCCATTGTCATTTAAATTCTGTCATTTAAATTTTCGGGACACAGGTTTGCCATTGTCATTTAAAATTTCGGGACACAGGTTTGCCCATTGTCATTTAATTTTAAGCGCATCGGCTCCATGCATTTTAATTTCTGTTGAGCGCATCGGCTCTTTGCATTTTAATTTCCTGTTGAGCGCATCGGCTCTTTGCATATTTAATTTCCTGTTGAGCGCATCGGCTCCTTGCATATTTTATTTTCTGTTGAGCGCATCGGCTCCTTGCATTTTAATTTCTGTTGAGCGCATCGGCTCCTTGCATTTTAATTTTCTGTTGAGCGCATCGGCTCCTTGCATATTTAATTTCCTGTTGAGCGCATTGGCTCCATTCATTTTTAATTTCAGTTCATTTTTAATTTCTGTTGAGCGCATTGGCTCCATTCATTTTTAATTTCTGTTCATTTTTAATTTCTGTTGAGCGCATCGGCTCCATTCATTCTTAATTTCTGTTCATTTTAATTTCTGTTGAGCGCATTGGCTCCATTCTTTTTTTAAAAAATTTTTGTTGAATACATCGACTCCATGCATTTCAATTTCTTGCCTTGTTTTTTGCATTCTTGGGACAAAATTGAAGTTCATATCTTTACTCATTTCTTACGACGATAATTTGAAAAACTACGGTTATTCTTATTATCTAATAAGAAACAAGTAAAAGAGTAAATAATGAACACTCAATTTTGACGGACTAAAAAATAATAAATATAAAAAAAAAGAGGAAAATTAATTAAAAAAAAAAAAAAATTTTAATTATGGCCCACCTTTTAGCCCATTTACTTACTTAGCCTTTTTTTTATTTCTAAACAGATTAAGCTCATCTTAGTCTTAAAAATAATAATAATAATAAAAAAAACAAAAATAAAAATAAAAATAAAAATAAAAAAAAAAAAAAAAAGAAAATAAAAAATATAAAATAAAAAAATAACAAAAAAGGTATAATATAAAAAAAAAAAAGGGCACAAGACACACGCACTCTCTTTTTTTTTTTTTATTTTATTTTAATCACTTTACACTCATAACTCACTAATTGCACTCACCCACTTTGCATATCTAACCACTCAGCACAACACTCATTATCACTCTGCATATCCACTCACTAATCACTCAACACAGCACTCACTAATCACTCTTGCATATCCACACACACAGCACTCAATTGCACTCAATTGCAGCACTCAATTGCACTCCATTCACTTTGCACCTAATTGCACTCCACTCACGGCACTCAATTGCACTCTTTAATCACATTACACTCCAAATTGCACTCAATTGCACTCACCCACTCTGCACTCACCCACCAGACACACACAGCACTTTTTCTTATATATTCACTCACAAAGACACACACAGAGGAGAAAAGATTAGATTTTCTGGCTTTGAACGAGAAAAAAGAAAGAACATTAGAGGGGAGGCAACACGGGGGGGGAGAAGACCGATTTTTTCTTCTTTTTTTTTTTTCTTCTCACGTATTTCTTGTCTTCCCTCTCATCTCCATCAACCCCACAACCATCCTTCACCACCCTCCAAAGCAGCCCCATCATTTCACAAACAGCCCCTCCATTTCGCCATCTCCTTGCCATCTTCCTTCACACCCACCCCGCAACCGTAGCAACCATCTTCCACCCATCCTCTTCACCATTTTCTCTCCACGTAAAACCAGCAGGCTCCAACCGTAACCTTCAACAACAACCTCCCCGCCATCTTCCTCCATCAACCCACCATAACAACACCATAACTCATTTCCTACCTCCACTCACAAACCTTCAACCAAGGCAGCCTCCATCATCATCTTCCTTCCATATTCAACCAACACCATAACTCATCTCCAAGCCTCCATACAAACCACCCACCTTCATTCAAACCCATCCTCTACGTAGCTAACCTTCCATCTTTCCATCTTCAACCTTCCTCACACACCGTAACCACCATCTCCATCCTCTCCCTCTTCCATTTTCCAACTACCCAAGCCACCATCTTCTCCCTCACCAACCTCCACCTCCGTAGCACCACTCATCTCCATGGCTTCCAACCCATAATGACCCCCCTCAACGTCCAAGACAGCAGACTCAACCGTAGCTTCACCATCACCCTTCTTTTCCAAGCCTCCAACCGTGAACCGAGAGAACCTCCATGCAACCACCTTCTCCACACCTACCGAGTTGACTCGGTGGCCATCTCCTTCAACCTTCCAGCAGCCTTCATCTCCCTGCCTGAACCATCATCACCATCCCCTCCACAGAATCATTTTCTCACTATAAACCAGCTCCTACCTTATCACCAAGCCCCCACACGAATCACCATCCACTTTCACCTCTTCTTCCCACCACCCCTCACGTAACTAGGTGTGTTTCGTGCTTTCTTTGCTTCTTCTGGTTTTCTTTTCTTATGTTTCCATGCATGCAGGTTTTCCTTTCTCTTACGAGGGCTTTATTACTTGTTTCTTTTATTTTATGTAATATATATATATATACATGTGTTTGGATTCCTTTTGTTTTTACGTAGTTGTGTTACGTAAGTAATGATATATGTGTATAGATTTTTTAGGGTGTTGAGTAAGTATATATATATATATATGTGTGTTTAGTTCCCTTTGGTTTTTACCGTGTTGTGTTACGTAAGTAATATATATATATATGTGTGTACGTAAGTAATATATATATATGTGTGTAATGTTTAATCCTTGTTTGATGTTTTTATTTATTTATTTATTTGATAGTATGTTTTAAATTGTGTATTATGTTTAAAATAAAAAAAATGTGAAGTTAGAAGATCTAAAAATAAAAAATAAAAATCAAGCATAGTGGTGTTTATATAAAAGGGTAAATAAATATAAAAAAAAAATAATAAAAAGGGTTTAAGAAAAAATTAAAAATAAAAGATAAAAAAATTTTAAAAAATATTTTTAATGCAATGACTAATGAAGTTGATTGAATAGCGGATGCTATCTTCAATGTCGTTTGAATCATAAGGGTTTATTGAATAGCTTTGCTAATTTGAATCCTGTGCAAAATTTTTTTTTTCTTTTCAAAAAAATATTTTCTTAATTAAAATCAATCAACTCACAATTATTTTCTACAGAACTACGTGACTTTGAGTTCCTCATTGCACCTGAGGGTACGTAGGAGCGAGTAATTTCAATTTGTCAAGTCCAAAATTAAATTTTCACAATTTGATTTTTCTTTTTTAAAAAAAAATAAAAAAAAAATAAAAATAAAATATTTTAAAAGTTTTTTTTTAAAGGAGTAAAATAAATAAATTTGAGATTATTAAGTTTTTGCACAATTGACTTAAGGTACCGTTTCGGGGACGGGTGTGTTAGAAGTCTTTGTGGGATTAAGTTTCCACCCTTCCTTAACCATAACCGACTCCCGAATCCAATCTGGTTCCAAAGACCATTTTCTAAAAAAGGTTTTCCAATTTTTCCTAATTTAAATAAAATTGGTGGCGACTCCATTTTCATTTTAATCAATTTTTTAAAATCACGCGAGTTTGCTATCCCGCCGCGATCTCGGTCGCGACAAAGACACAAATAACTCTAATTGACCTACACAATTATATGCCATAAAGAAATAGGTTACCTTCAAAATTATACAGTATAGTTAAAGGATCACCTTTTGTGACACAATCTTCTTTGTTTAGGTCTTCAATCTAAGATGCTTTTACTCCACTTGAAGAATCGATGCACTATTCTACTTAAGATGTCGAAGCACGTACGCTACGAACAGATGACTTTGTCTTTGGTGGAATACACTTTCCAGCAAATGTCCGACATCCTACACTTGAAACATATGATTCCTTTGATTGTACGGTCCCTGGTTAGATAATCTTCCCCACACTTCCAACACTGTGGTACAGATGTCACAGTCTGATCAAACCTGCTACCACTAGCTTTTCCTCCACTAAACTGTTGTTGTTGTTGATTTCCCGATAATCACGAATACATTTTCCACTGGAATTGCTTGGCCTTACAATTTCTCCTCCTTGAGAACCAATATGGTCCAGCGTTACGAAATCTCGTATTCTAAGATTTATTTTGACTTTATCCGATCCTTATTCTCGACCATCGTTTCCTGTTGCTGAACAACCCTTTAGCCCTGCTATACCATTCCTTCAACTGTTCTTTGCACCACTTCCATAGTTGCAGTCATATCGCCGCTATCACGTCCTGCTTCCTCACGAGCACGTTTACCACGAGTCATCGCCTTTCTTCAAAGACGGATGAATCATAATACAATGGAAACCAGATGTAACCATTTCAAAGAAACATTATCTCCTTTCGGAGTCCAAGCACAGAGAGTCACACAACACAAACAAGGCAAACCTAACCACAAACCCCAAAAGACTCTAATCGTACTCTGATACCAACTAATGTAACACCCTACATAGGGCATCACATTTTTGACTAAAAACTTAAAATCTGAAAATCATTTTATAAAAGCTTTGAGTTCTAAAAGATGAATTTTAAACTTTCTTTTCATAGAAACATAAACTTACCAAAAATTACAAGAAAAATAGAAATTTAAATTGAATTGATTAATACACATATATACTACAAAACACTTAGCCACAATTTAAAACATAAAATTTATAGACTCAGAGAAACAGTAGCAAACCCAATGACGGTTACTACTAATAGCACGGTAACAACACTAATGAGAAAACCCAACCTACATGTTCCGTTTCTCCATCAACTGCATCTTGTTGAAACTTAGAAGATCACTCCTCGACTCTGTCACCATCTTCAGAATTTTGCCTTCAATAGGTCTAAGAAGCTTGCTTTGACTTCTATACGAATTTAACGATACAAACACAACACAACAATACAGTAAAGAGGTGAGATCCCCTTTCACCAATACCAGTACAGTAGCAAAGAATGATACGAATGACAAAGTCATTCCATACACACAGATATCACAATTATAATCTGTTACCAAGTGGCCTCAATACTCAAGAGGGGGGTGAATTGAGTATGTAAAATATTTTCGTAAATCTTTCGCAAAACGTTTGATTGACAATTTTCGTTGAAGCGATTGGATGATTGAGGTGAATGGATAAATGAGATTGAATACTTCACTCATAAATAAACAACCCAAGATAGAAAGAATTCAAGCAAAGCAAGATATCAAACTCAACTCAAGCGTATATAATTAAAGCACAAAGTAAAGAGATAGAGTTAAGAGGAACAAACACAAGATTTATCCTGGTTCAGCCACCAATCCACTTATGACCTACGTCCAGTCCTCAAGCAAACCACTCGAGATTTTCCACTTAACTTCAAGCTTGAACGGGTGCTTGAAAACCTTTACACAAAAGAGCACTCAACTCCTTGGGATGCCTCACCCTTAAGCTTGAGCCTCAAACCAGGGATGCCTCACCCTTTTCACTAGAGGGATACCTCACCCTCTTTACAACCTTTGAAGGATGCCTCACCTTCAACAAGGGATACCTCACCCTTTACAAACTTTGAGAGATACCTCACTCTCTTTTCTCTAGAGGGATGCCTCACCCCCTTTACAAAGAATCAAAGTGTTTATAAAATGAAAACTCTCACAAGAATAGATAATACAAATTGAAGCCCTATAATGCTCTTCAAGAATATCTCAACAATATATACAAAAACAGAGCAAAGGAGATTTTAATGATGATTCTCGGATTAAAGCAATTGATAGATGTTTCTCAAGTATTGTTCAATCACAAATGATGCCCCAAGATGAGTATTTATAAGTTATTGGAACAAAAGAGCCGCTGGGGGCTTTAATGGGCAACATTAAAAGCCAAATAATATAGCCGTTGGGCTTGTCGAATCTTGTAATCGATTACGGGGTTCGTGTAATCGATTACATGACAGTTAAAACGTGTTCTTGGCTTTCTGGGTTTGTGGTAATCGATTACAAGACTTGTGTAATCGATTACACGCCCTCTACTTTCTCGGTAATCGATTACAATATTGATGTAATCGATTACATGGCCCTTTGAACGTGTTCTTGGATTTCTGGGAACATGGTAATCGATTACAAGTCCTCTGACTTGCTGGTAATCGATTACCAAGAGTGTGTAATCGATTACTTTCCACTTTGAACACATTTTTCAATCCCAATTAAGTCTCTAGGCCATTTTTATCATTTGGGTACTTGGACAAAACAAGATTTACAAATGTTTACCATAATCCAAGATTGAAATCAACATTTCTTTAAAATATGAACTTTAAAAACAAGTTGATTTATGAGATCTTTGAAAAACCATTTGAATATAATTGAGATACCTTGAGAGCATTTCACATTGATGTTCTAAAACCTATATCTAATATACCTCTTTTGATCTTGGTCTTCTTCTCTTGGTCTTGATCTTTTCTGTTGATCTTGAACTTTTCTTTTGATCTTGGTCTTTTCTTTTGACTTTGTTATCATAAAAAACTTATTTGATATGCTTCATGACATAAGCATTCACATAATCATGTTATCAATTTACAAATAATTCCAATAAACACATATTATAATAAAATGAACAACAATAACATTACCATGATAGATATAATAATGGATACAATTAAACCATATAGTCACAACATATATAATAACTCACATTAACACATCATACATAATATCTCAACAATGAATATAAATAACCACATAAAGATGCAGATCACATATGCAAATGTATATAGACTCATTCCTACTCCATGGAGCTAGACACAGATATCAGAGAGAATGACCCGCAAAATCTATTAGTACCGTCGATCGCCCATAACTATTCTGCTGTCTCACGTTGTGTCTATAGTCCACTGTCAAAACGTCGTGGTGTAACACACTGCCATAACGTCGTGTCACTACAGGCTTGTACTAAATAGATTTCACAAGATCTTGATTAAGTATAGTGCGTGTCGAGTCTATTAGTACGTTGCCAGTTACCACAGCCCAAAGGAGCGACCAACTGTCTACAAATGGAATAATCCGCACACTAATGTCTCCAAGTTCATTCAGGTTGAACCACACTACCCTTATCACACCAACAACACGATGTAATTCACCTCGTCAATCAATCCACCAATTATCAATCAAATTGGCACAACTCAATGCATGATAAAATTACCAATATGCCCTCAATGGCAAAAATTACCAATATGCCCTCAATGGCAAAAATTACCAATATGCCTTCAATGGCAAAAATTTCCAATATGCCCTCAATGGCAAAAATTATGAAAATGCCCTCACTGGCAAATTTCATATATATACAGTATGTCCCACCTGACAGTACTGTTTCACAATCTGTCCAGGTCCACCACTTTGGCCCGACAGTAAAAAAACTTGTTTTCGTCAATCGCGTAGAAATTTTATCGCGTTTTCAAAATTTCATCATTTTTACAAACGTTTTTAAATCGCGTAAATATATTTTACTGTTTTTGAAATCGCGTATTGTTTTTAAAATGTTTTCTCAATCACAAAAGATTTTTAAATCATTTTCTTGTCCAAATTCCTTAAAAATCACTATTTAAGTAAACAGAAATAATATTTAATACGTTTAAATTACGTAAGATATTTTTCATACCGTATACAATATATTGAATATCTTTTCTATCTTATTTGTCTATTTTTAACAAAACTGACAATATTTTGCTTAGAAAATCTATAACAATGATTTTCTAGGTTTTCTGTTAAAAATATTTTTGTTTTTATTACAACCAATTAATTACACTTTTGAAAACTACTAACGTGCTTCAAAACACAAAGTGAGCTCTACGTTAGAAATTTTTCAAAAACTACTGTATTTTCTTATAAATGGTACAATTCTTAGTTTTAACTCTTTAAACTTAATCTAATCATTTTTATTCCTCAAAACTCATTGTAATAAAATCCTTTTGGCATTTATTACTTAACCTTGGTTAAAAATAATTTTAGAAACCAAAACATTTAAATTTGGCATGTTGGCTGAATTCCACAAAAATTGTCATTTGATCTTTAAATTCATTTTCCTTGCTTTAAATTAATTTGTATCCTGTCAATTTACCTAAGTCAATTAAATTGCTCTTTTAAAAAATTGTTGAGAACATTTTGGTTCCCTTTTTATATTGAGGCCGTGAGCCTTGGATTTGTGTTCTTTGGAACACTCATGCAAACCTTACATGCTATTCACATTCTATAATAATTATCATGCATCTATGAACACATACCATATATTAAAGCAATCATAAATCACATACAAAATATTAAAGCTATTAGACATGCTTACACACATAATCAATCACAATTACGAAAGACAATAAACAATCAAGTGAACGAATTCTTATGGATTCTTCACCACAAACACATTCATTCCTCACCACCAACACATGGCTGATGAGGGTAATCTCCCTCTTACCTCTTGAAGAAACCTCCACAGTTCCTTGTATGTCCTTTTGTTGTCTCCTTCAAGATGAACTTCAACCACCAAGTGTTTCTTGAAAAAATCAAAGAAAACATGCAATATTAATACCTAAGGCTCTAAACTAAAATAATCATGGATTAAAATCATGATTAGAACTTTGAAATCGATAAAAACATTAAGATTAAAGAATCCTACCTTCAAGGCTTCAAACTTGAGCTTTGAAGAACAAGATAGAAAATGGATGATTCAAGCTTAGGTTTCAACCACAAAGTAGCTTGAGATGAAGTAAGGAAGCAAGATATAAGGTAGTTTAGAATTATAGAAGAGTGAATGATGGGTTGGATGTGGAGCCCGTGAGATTGAAGAAGAAAAGGAGAAAGAAAATTTGAGAGCTTTGCTTGTTTGATAGCTTTGGAGAAAAGGTGAAGACTTTGATTAAATGAAAACAAAGTCTCCTATTTACTATACATAGCCGTGAACCATTTTGAGAGAAGGAGATAAATATTTTTGGTTTTGCTTTCTCCAAATGCATGGTCGTAAATGCATAGAGAAATAAGAATGAATTGAATTGTAACAATTGCCTTCTTAAAGCTCACATTGCTGTAGAAACACATGGAGAGTAGCCACCAAAATTGACTTTGTCTTACTTGGTTAATTAATGAAAGATGGTAAGAATTGAATTGTAATATTTTCTTCACAAAAGGTTGTTTTGCCGTGGAATGCAACAAAGAAAAGCAATCAATATTGACTAGTCTTCATTTTGTTCACTTTAGGCTTCCTACGTGAATTTCACAAAGTGAATTGGCTATTAGAGCAATTTGCTCTCCTCCTTCACTGTAGAACCAACAAATTTCAAGAAGTCCAAATTTGTTTAATAGCTTGTTTCCTATTGGTCCTTAAAGAGTCAAGCCATTATTCTTGACTAATTTTTATTGGTTGAATATTTACTAACTTGATTCCTATTGGTTGCTATTTTTGTTGACCAATTTCTATTGGTGCACACTGTATATTTTCTAGAATACTTTAACCAATGAACAATATTTATTGTTTATAAAGTCAATGTTTATTGTCTAATGGATAATAAAATATACATATATTTTTACCTTGTTCCAGTTGGGTAGCAACTATTGTTGATCATTTTCTACTGATTGCCCTTGATGAGTCACAAAGCGAGTCATCAAAGAGAAGTTTCTAGAATATGTGACTCACTACGATGAGTCAGCATGATGAGTCAGCGTAGATATTTTCTACAATGGGTGAGTCAGCATGGCGAGTCATTAGCTGAGTCACCAATGGTGAGTCACAGCGCTGAGTCAGCATGGTGAGTCATCAAAGAAGCTTCTGGAATAGGTGACTCACTACGGTGAGTCACAGGACTAGTCACCACTTCTGGAACCTTCCGGAATCTATTGAGTCATGGTGCTGAGGTGTCACACCACATGTCAAGTTTCTATTGGCCCGTTGCGATGAGTCATCGTCTAGAACATTCTAGAGTGAGTGACTAGGCTTGCATCTAGAATCATTCACTAGATATTTTTCAAGAAAAATATCTTCCAATGAATAATAAAACATACCCCGATTTTATTTGTCAGATAAAATCGCAGGAAAATAAAACTTCAAAAACTGTTTCCGGTTTTGGGTTTAGTAAGTTCCCCCGGCTCCGAATCAACAGTACAAAACTTTCTGGCTAATAAAAATTTTTATTTTTACGAGTTCGCCTAGGCCCACATGACCAAAATATCATAAATATATTAAATATTCAAAATATATCAAAATATCAAAAATATAATATAATATTCAAAATATCTCAAAATATCTTAAAATATCTCAAAATATCTAAAATATAATAAAATATTCAAAATATCTAAAATATCATAAAAATTCACAAAAATCATATTAATTGTAAACTCATGAAAATCAAATCAGATTAGTAAAAATAATTAAGAATTGAGAGAAAGAAATAAAATACGAAGGCTTATATGTATACCGCCCAAAATAATATTAAAATAATCAAAAACGCAAAAACTTCCAAAAATTCCTAAAAATCACAAAAATTACAAAACTCACAGAAGTCATGTCAGATTATTCAAAATAATTCAGAATTGACCAAAATAAATAAAATATGAATTCTTGGGGTGTTACATATTTGTTCTAACACCATCAACTAGACGTGTGGGGACAAAATGACCATTTTTAACAGCATCCCACACATCAATATCAATAGTTTCAATAAAAATCTTCATCCTTTCTTTCCAATATGCATAACCATCCCCATTGAAAAAGGGAGGCATATTTATAGAAGAACCTTCATTAGAAAAACCATTTGAAGCCATCTTTACTCTTGAAGCGGCTAAGCTCTTTATACAAGAGTCTAGCTCTGATACCACTTGTTACCAAGTGGCTTCAATACTCAAGAGGGGGTGAATTGAGTTTATAAAACAAGTTCGCAATTCTTTCGCAAAACACTTGACTATTGAATTTCGTTGAAGCTATTGACTAATTAAAATGAATGAACTGATAAGAACAATATATATTGCTTAATAACCAACCAAGAGAGACGTAATCAAGTAAGAATATAAGCAATGCACAAATATAAAGAGAAGGGTTTAGAGAATCAAACACAATGAATTATTCTGGTTCGGCCACCAATCCACTTGTGACCTACGTCCAGTCCTCAAGCAACCACTTGAGATTTTCCACTATATCTTCAAGATTCAATAGGTGCTTGACTACCTTTACAAACTTGAGCCCTCAACTCCTTGGGATGCCTCACCCTTGAGCTTGAGTCTCTTCAAACAAAGGGATGCCTCACCCTTTACAAATTGGAGGGATACCTCACCCTCTATCTTATACAGCAATTAAGATTGATATTAAGAAGCTCTCACTAGAGTAGATGATACAAATTGAAGCTCTAAGAATGCTCACAAAGGATATCTCAAAGATTAGACAAAAACAGAGCAATGAGTGATTTTAGAGATTGATTCTCGTTTTGATGTGTTGCTAATATGTTTTAGGTTCAAGAACAACCATCAATGATGCCCTAATAACTGTATTTAAAGCCCATTCATTAAAAGACCCGTTGGAGGGTAGTTGAAGTCAACCATTTAATGCATTCAATATAGCCGTTGGGTATGTCAGAACATTGGTAATCGATTACAAGGCTTTGGTAATCGATTACATGGAAGATAGAACGTGTTCTTGGCTTTCTGGGCTTGTGGTAATCGATTACAAGACTTATGTAATCGATTACACGCCCTCTGACTTTATTGTAATCGATTACAATATCTATGTAATCGATTACATGGCCCTTTGAATGTGTTCTTGGCTTTCTGGGAACATGGTAATTGATTACCATCTTGGGTGTAATCGATTACACGTCCTCTGACTTTCTGGTAATCGATTACATGGATGGTGTAATCGATTACAAGGCTTCTGTTTAGCTTGTAATCGATTACTAAACATTGGTAATCGATTACACTATATTTTAAACTCATTTTTCAAGCCTTAAAGAGGATTCATGTCATTCCTAACTTTAGAAAACATGGATTTAAACAGTATTGAACTTTGTTTGGCATGATCTAAGATAAAAGAAGTTCTCTTTTTAGGAATTGATCTTTGAAAACCATATTGATTAAAATCATTTTTGAAAAACTATTTGAGATATCTTGGGAGCATTTAACATTGATGTACTAATGCCTATATCTAAACCTCTTGATTTCTTCTTGGTTTTCTCTTTTTCTCTTTGATCTTCATCTTTGTCTTTGTTATCATCAAAAACCAATTGACATGCTTCAAGACACATGCATTCACAAAATCTCCCCCCTTCTCTCTCTCCATTGCCGCGGCTACCATGCCCTTAGGAGGCAAAAAATTTGCCTCCACACTTATTCATTTTCACTCAAAAACATTTCATTTCATCTACCCACTTCTCTCTCTAGTTTTTCTTCTTCATTTTCTCTCTTCCTTCTCTCTTCTTCTTCCTTCTCCATGCGGTTTTGCAGCCCCCTTGAGCAACCATTTTCCTTCATTTTTCTCTTCACCAAGCTCATTTCTACACTCACCTTTATCTTCTCTACCTTCTCTATTTAGAAAGTTTCTTCATTTTCCATCTTCACCTCCATTGTCATCTAAGACAAAGCTTCAAGCTTGAAGGTAAAGTTTTCATTTTTCTTCTTCTTTCTATTCATTTTCGTGCTCCATGGTCTCTTTGATGACCATGGATCTCTTCTTTTTCAACTCTTCATGTTGATTCATTGTCTTGAAATTCCTAGGGTTTTGGAAGCTCAAAACCAAAACTACCAAGAAGCAAGGAGGAGATCCTTTTTGTATTATTCCTTTAGGTAAGAAGGAGACTACTCACTTCAACCATTTTGGTGGTGATGGAACCCTTGTTTGCTCACTTTGTTTGGTGATTTTGTGTGTTTATGTATTCTTAAAATTTGATTTATGCTTAATGGATGATTTGAATGTATTGGATGTATTGGAAATACTTGATCATATTAGGATTGTTAAATGAAAAATTTGAAGTTTTCTACCTTAATGTGATGCCACGGTTTTGACTAGGATTTAGGGGTTCAAATTGGTTTTTGTACACAATGAAATAAGGCTTATGTAATTAAAGATTGAATGATAATGTTGGAATCAATGAATGGAAATTTTGAAGGATTTCTAATCCAATGTGAGGCTACGGTTTTGACATTGAAATTGGGGGATTGGATTAGTTTTGTATAAAATAGAATTTAAGTGATTAGATATTGATTGGTTAAGGTATAAAATGGAAAGAAATAGGAACCTTGGTGGCTTAGGGAGGCTACGGTTTTAGAGAGAAAACTTTGAGGTAAAATGATACTTTAATGTACCTTTAGAGATTTAAGAATTTAGAGACATGCATAACTCATAATCAAGTGGAAGAATTAAATTGGACAATCACGCTTAAGAGGACCATAGTTTGGATGGGTTGTTTAACCTAAAATTTTCATAATTGACCAAAGTTTACGACTTTGAAATGTGAGGATCCATAATATGGACTTATGGTAATTGATGAACCATAGATATAAATTGATGTAGGGAATTGATTTGGTGTTATTGTGGACCCTATGTGGGCTAAGTACTTGTTGACTGTGTACTTGAGAAATGATTATATATGTCATTGTGGTATGCTCATGATGAATGCATCATTGATAAACATGTGTGATGTACATGGTGTCATCATGCATATGTGTTGTCCGTTGGATATTGTTGGAAAGGCATGTTTCCTAGGAGTTTGAATAACACCTATGTGCAGGTGCGAATAGACTAGCATAGGGTCATAGTGGTTGGCCCTGGGGGCATTGGGGTGCGGGTGTCTCACAATGGACAGTGGTAGCTCCGTTGAGTCCGTGGGATAGACCGATGCAAACACACCGACGATCTGGACTGAGACACTGTCCTATATCGTGATCAACTGTTAACGTGTCATATATGAGCCATTTTTGCGCAAATATTATTTTTATGTGATGAGCACAAGGCCGACGGTATACTGGCATTACTCCTTGATCATTCACTCCGAAAATGTTAATGTCTAACTCCATGGAGTAGGAATCTTGATACCATTTGCATCGTGAACTGTCAGTCTCATAATTCATTGAGCATGAATATTCATAACTGTGGAATAATATTTGTTCTTATTACCGTAAAAATTACTTAGCTTGTTTACTGTTGATAATTCTTACTGCTATTTGATATTGTTTGCTTTTACTGTTAATTGTAATTATCACTGTGTTCATATGTGGGCATCCATCGTCGTTCTATTTTGTTGTTGCCATTTTGGTATTGAAAGCTGGGTGTCTCATCTCTTTTTGTATTTTCTCTATTTTTAGTTTTTCTGTCGGATTGTATACTTCTGAGAAGACGTTCGTGAGGAAGACAAGGAAACACCTAAGTTTTTGGGTTTTTGGTCGCATTACGATTAGAGCCTGCTGAGGATGTTGTCGCGCCTATGCCGCTTCTTGGGGTACGTGAAGCTGAACTTTCACAAAGGACCCGATTGCTGGCACTTACATGTGGAGATGGACCGCTGTGTCTACCGCGAGGAGCTGATGGTGTCCTTATCTTGGGGTCGTTATGATGCCTCTGTCTTTGATTTTTTTACTTTTGTTATTTTGGAGTTTCACTTACCCACGAGGGACATGTGGACTAATATGTTCTACACCCCTCAAGAGGATTCTTTCCTCTCCACTGCTTCGGCTTCCGTCCGAAATTCGGTCGCTCAGATGGCAATCTCATCAAATGAAGAGGACCCGAAGGAGGACCTGGCTACGGTACCTTCTCGTCAGTCGTAGGGGTTGATACTGTTGATGGCTACTGATGGCTAATAGTTTATCTTTTTGGGGAAGCCTGATGTTTTGCCGTTTTAGATGGGTGTATATTTGTATCTCTTTGGGTGGGTACATATTTTGCTTTTTGTATAATTTATATTGTAATTAAACAGGCTGATGCATATAAAATATATATTTATATTGTGAATGTATGATGTTCAATACTGTGTCAATTTTATTGCTATCTTTAACCATTATTTAATAAAAAAATGTACACATAATTCAATATTCGATCACTTTGCAATCCAAGAATGCAAATTATTTAATCACGTGTTAACAATGAATCAGGTCTTAATTAATCATTGTAACTGTATTTTTCGTAATTTATTTCGTTTCTTAGTATTATGGTGCGACGCTCCTTCTTCACGATATTAAGAAAAATGGGCATTACATAATTTGCACACCGCGTCAAAGGCTTATTAATACAGCGGCGTGGTGACCTAATTTGTATACGCATTGCGGCTAGGTTCTTGAATGCTGCGACGTGACTCTATTTTTTGGGCCCTATAAATACTGTTGCATTAGATTCCTTTTAGGGGTTTGGTTATTTTTAGAAAACAGTTGCTAGGTTTTTGTATTTTAGACTGAAGGGAAGTAGAAGCAGCCAAGGTTGAAGGCCAACTTCATCTTGGAGAAAGATTCAAGCCTAAGGATCATCACCATTGAGCTTTCTTTTCTACTTCTTTTACTTCCTCATCTCTCTTCCCATGAGCATGATATATTTTGTTGTATTTCTGTGCTTCACGGCTAGCTAAGTTGTGTTTAGGGTTTTCTTTGGATCCTCCTATAGATATTGAGTGATTTTGTAATCCTTTGAGTCTATATACATGATTTGGTTTGGTTCAATCATATAGTTCTTAATGCTCTTGAATGTTTGGTCAGTTTTTAAGTGATTTGTTAAAATCTAATGAACCTAGACATAGGAATTTGAATTTGAGATCATATGTATGGTTGATGCATGTTCTATTTTATTTAATTGGCTTGGGTGAGATGATTCGCTGATGGGATAGACATATATCTTTTGGCCATGCATAGTAATTGATTGAGAATAGATCTTAACAAGTGGATTTTACTCTAGTTTTCATGGAAATATAGTAAATTAAGTAAAAGAAACATGGTTGAATGACCTAGACATAGGCTTTTAACTATTTTAGATTCTCAAGCTAACCTATTTATGTCATTTATGTTGCTTATAAGGATTACATATTATCAATTGAAGTAGGACGTAAAAAAGGAGTTCCTACTCTCTAATCATCAACTTTAATTCTAATTAGATAGCATTTAAGTCTTTGAATTAGTTTAAACACATCTCTTTTAATTTGAATGTTCTTAGATAGAAATTCTTAAGCTATTGGTTAATAGTTAGCACTGAATTAGCAATTATCCTCGTTGGCATGATATCCTACTATTAACTATATTACAAGTGCGACTCGTGCACTTATAGTAAGCAAAAGAGCAAATAAGTTTTTGGCACCGTTATCGGGGATTACAACTTAATTTCAATAGAGCTAATATTAATAACGAATTTAATTAGTTCTAGTCTAAGTTTTCTTTTCTGCATATTAATTTAAGTTTTAATTCTTTGATTATTTTAGGAATTTGCAAGATGGTGGATGAGCATAATCATACATAGCCCTTGAGGGAATTTGCAAGATGGTGGATAACTTGCATTCCAGCATTAGGAGGCCAGGCATCAAAGCTAACAACTTTGAGATAAAGCTGCCATAATCCAAATGATCCAAACCTCTGTTCAGTTTGGCAACTTATCCAATGAAGATCCCAATGCGCATCTCTCAAATTTCATAGAGATCCGCGATACATTTAGGCATAATAGTGTTTCTGAAGATGCCATTCACCTGAGGCTCTTTCCTTTTTCTCTCCGAGACAAAGCCAAGAACTGGTTACACTCGTTGCCTGTGGGATCCATAACAACTCGGTATGAGGTATGTACTAAATTCCTTAACAAATACTTTCCTCCAGCCAAGACTGCTAAGATGGTGAATGATATTACATTATTCATCCAAATTGAATTAGAATCCTTGCACGAAGCCTAGGAGAGGTACAAGGATTTACTAAGGAGGTGTCCACACCATGCTATTCTGTCGTGGCATCAAGTCTATTTATTCCATAAGGGCTTATTGCACAACGTCGTCCATTAGTGGATGCTGCAGCTAGAGGCTCCTTGTTAAGCAATTTTTTTTATGATGCCTTCCAACTGTTAGAGGAATTAGCCGCTAACAGCTATCAATGGCCATTAGCAAGAAATACTCCACGGAGGGTAGCTGGAGTGCATGATGTGGATGCATTAACCTCGCTGTTAGCTCAGGTTGCAGCATTAGCAAGTAAGATCGATAGTATGGGACAAAGTTCACACCAGAGCCGATTTGTGTTATGTGAGAAATGTGGCATTAATCACGGGAGTGATAGGTGCCCTTCTATGACAGAAAGTGCACAATATGTCGACAACTATCACCCTTAACAAAATAACCCATACTTAGCCTAGTATAACCTTGGATGGAGGAACCATCCAAACTTCTCTTGGAGGGACAACTATGGAGCTTCAAACTCGGGTCCTAGAAATGAAAGACCTTACAATACTCCTGGATTCCCCTCTCAGTCAAAACAGTCAGTGTAAGACAAGAAATCATATATAGAAGACATGTTCATGCAGTTAATAGTTAAAATAGATTCTTTCATGACAAAGACAGACACTCATTTGGAAAAGAATGATTCTATGATTCAAAGTCAAACGACTTTAATGAGAGCGTTGGAAACGCAAGTAGGGTAGTTGGCTAATTTCATAAGCAACAGGCCCCCGGGAACCTTCCCAAGTGATGCAGTTAATAATCTGAAAGGTGCCTCAAATGAGCACTGTAAAGCCATCTCACTAAGAAGTGGGAATGATATTGAAGGAAATCCAAAAACAAAGCTGCTTGAAGAAGAGGTAGAAGAGAGTAAGGACCAAGAGATAGTGATTAAGGAGGATGAGCAGAATGAAGATGTTGTTCGCAAGAAGGTGGAAGACAAAAAGGTGGCAGACACGAAGGTAGAGGATAAGTCGTATATACATCATCTACCCTTTCCTAATACACAAATCAAGCATAAGATGGATGCATAATTCAAGAAGTTTTTGGAAGTTTTTAAGAAGCTTCATATCAATATTCCATTCGCTGAGGCATTGGAGCAAATGCCTAGTTACGTCAAGTTCATGAAGGATATTCTTTCAAAGAAGCGTAAGTTGGGCGAATTTGAAATAATAGCATTGTCAGAGGAATGCAGTGCTATTTTGTAACAAAAGCTTCCTCCAAAATTGAAGGATCCATGGAGCTTCACGATCCCTTGTGCAATAGGCGATCAGTTTTTTGGCCAAGCTTTTTATGACATGGGGGCTAGCATTAATCTCATACCCCTATCCATTTTTCAAAGGCTAGGTTTGGGAGAATGTAAACCCACATCAATACCCTCCAATTAGCTAATTGTTCCTGTACATACCCAAAGGGAATTGTGAAGGATGTCCTAGTCAAAGTGGATAAGTTCATATTCCCTGTGGACTTTGTTATTTTGGACATGGAGGAGGATCGAAGGGTGCCTCTGATTTTAGGCAGACCGTTCCTTGCTACAGAAAGAACATTCATAAACATCTAGAAAGGTGAATTGACTATGAGAGTTCAAGATCAAGAGGTAACTTTTAACATCTTCAAGGCAATAAAGTTTCCTCAAGATCATAAAGAGTGTCCTTACATTAGTTTGTTAGATAATATCATTCTTGATGCGTTTCATGCTAACTATCCTAAAGACTCTCTTAAGTTATCATTGGCTTCATCAAACCAGTAGGATGAAAATACTAGGGATGATGTTTCGGATTTCATCAAATGCTTTGATGTTGTTCCTAAGTATTTTAGGTCACCAAAATTTGAGCCTTTGGAGTTTAATGCATCTAAAGAGGCATTCAAGTCTTCAGTTGAAGAACCTCCAAAGATTGAGCTGAAGCCATTGCCCAACCATTTGCAATATGCTTATTTGGGAGTGACCTCCACCTTGCCGGTCATCATATCATCATCCTTCTCGGATGATCAAGAGGAGAAACTTCTCCGTGTGCTCTGGAAGTACAAATATATCATTAGATGGACTATTGATGATATTAATGGAATTAACCCCTCTACCTGCATACATAAGATTTTGTTGGAGGACAATCAAAATGGGGTTGTGGAGCACCAAAGGCGGCTAAACCCAATTTTGAAGGAAGTGGTGAGGAAAGAGATAATCAAGTGGCTTGATGTAAGAATTGTCTATCCTATTTCCGACAGCCCTTAGGTTTTACAAATTCAATGTGTTCCGAAGAAGGGTGACATGACGATAGTCACCAATAAGAACAATGTGCTATACCCTCTCGTAAGGTTACTAGATGGAGGGTGTGCATAGACTACCGCAAGTTGAATAAGGCTACTCAGAAATATCATTTCCCACTCTTTCATTAACCAAATACTGGATAGATTTTCTAGAAATGCTTATTATTGCTTCCTAGATGATTATTCTGGATATAACCAAATTTTCATAGCACTTGAGGACCAAGAAAATACAACATTTACTTGTCCTTATGGTACATTTACTTTCCGGAGGATGCCTTTTGGGCTATGCAATGCTCCTCCAACCTTTCAACGTTGTATGATGGCCATCTTCGTTGATATGATTGAACATGGCCTTGAAGTGTTTATGGATGACTTTTCAGTGTTTAGAGACACATATGAGAGATGTTTGCTGATTCTCTCATCTGTCTTGAAAAGATATGAAGAAACCAACCTTGTGCTCAATTGGGAAAAGTGTCACTTTATGGTCCAAGAAGGTATAGTTCTTGGCCATAAAGTGTTTATCAAAGGGACGGAGGTTGATAAGGCAAAAATTGAAGTGATTGACAAGCTTCCTCCGCTAATTTAGTTAAAGAGATTTGCAGTTTTCTTGGCCATGCGGGTTTCTACTGGAGGTTTATTAAAGACTTTTCCAAGATAGCCAAGCTTCTTTGCAAGCTGTTGGAGAAAGACACTAGTTTACTTTTGATGAATCATGTCAAGTTACATTTGAGGAAATGAAGAATAAGCTGGTGTCAGCACCAGTAATCATCACACTAGATTGGGACTTACCTTTTGAACTCATATGCGATGTAAGTGATTATGCTATGGGCGTAGTGTTGGGGCATACAAAAGACAAGGTGTTTCGCTCCATTTATTATGCGAGCAAAATACTTATTGATGCACAACTAAACTACACTATAATAAAAAAAAGAGTTGTTGGTCGTTGTATTCGCATTCGATAAGTTTTGAGCTTACTTGGTAGGGACTAAGGTGATTGTTTATATGGATCACTCCGCCATTAAGTACTTGGTCTAAAGAAGGATGTGAAACCATAGTTGATTAGGTAGGTTTTGTTATTATAAGAGTTGGATCTAGAGATTCGAGATAAGAAAAGTGTAGAGAACCAAGTTGCAGACCACTTTTCTAGACTTTAGAATGAAGACTATCAAGCTGAACTGCTCACGATTAGAGAGACATTTCTAGATGAGTAGCTTTTTTCAACCACAGCTCAATCATGTCCATGGTATGTTGACATGGTGAACTATATTGTGGGTGGTGTGTTGCCCCCTGATTTGACTTCTCACCAAAAGAAGATATTCTTGCATGATGTCAAGCACTATATCTAGGATGAACTGTTCTTGTTCAAACAGTGCTCTGATCAGATGTTGAGAAAGTGTGTGCCTATGGAGGAGGTGGAGTATATTTTAAACCAGTGTCATGCTTCTCCATATGGTGGACATTACAACAGTGAGAGGATAGTTGTTAAGGTGCTCTAGTTTGCTTTTATTGGTCATCTATCTTTAAGGATGCACATTTTTATGTGCAAAGATATGATCAGTGTCAAAAGTCGGGGAATATCTTGAGGAGGAAGGAAATGCCCCTCAATTCTATTTTAGAAGTTGAGATTTTTGACGTATATGGCATTGCCTTCATGGGCCCTTTTGTATCCTCTTTCAAAAATTAGTATATTCTGGTGGTAGTGGACTATGTGTCCAATTGGGTGGAGGCATGTGCATTTCCTACCAATGATTCAAAGGTAGTGATAAGCTTTATGAAGAAATAGATCTTCATATGGTTTGGAACACCTAGGGCCATAATTAGTGATGAAGGGTCACATTTCTGCAATAAGCACTTTGAAGCTCTCCTTGCCAAGTATGGGGTAACACATCGTATTGTCATTGCTTATCACCCACAGACAAGTGGGCAAGCAGAGGTATCCAATTGCGAAATCAAGTGAATCTTGGAAAAAATAGTGTGTCCAACCTGAAAGGATTGGTCAAGAAGACTGGATGATACACTGTGTGCTTATAGAACTGCTTACAAAAGCCCCATTGGTATGTCTCCATACAAGTTGGTATTTGGGAAGGCATGCCATTTGCCAGTTGAGCTTGAACATAATGCTTATTAGGCAATAAAGCAGTTCAACTTCAATTTGCAAGTTGCCAGTGAGAAAAGACTTTTGCAGCTTAATGAACTAGAAGAATTTAGGCTGCATACCTATGATAATTCAAAATTGTACAAGGAGAAGGTTAATACACTGGCATGATAAGAAGATTATCCAGAAAAGATTTGAAAAAGGCCAGCAAGTTCTCCTTTACAATTCCAGGCTCACGCTCTTCCCTGGAAAGCTTAAATCGAGGTGGTCAGGGCCCTTTATGGTAATAAAAGCGTTCCGCCACGGAGCCGTGGAGATTGCTCCACTGTATGGTTCATCAAGTTTTAAGGTTAATGGCTAGAACCTAAAACCTTACTTTAGAGAAGAGATTTATAGGGGGAAGACCTCATTCACATTAACAGCTCCAGCTTGATGTCTTAGAAGTCTTGCCGGGACTATAAATAAGGCCCTACTTGGGAGGGAACCCAAGTGTTTAATTATCGGTTTATGTTTTAAATATGTCAATACCTTGAATTTTTTGTTTTATTATATTTTTAAGTACATTCTGTAATTTAACCTTGTAGACATGTTTTGCAGGTGTTGAGGATTGTTTTGGAGCAGAAGTGGCAGTAAAACTCAATTTGTTGCAGAATTCTACAGCTTGACCTCTCACGCCATGACGTGCACTTTGCCAATGTCACGGTATGAGGCCTTGTCAGGCCAAGCTTCAGATGCTTAGCGCCGCAACGTGCGACTTGAAAATGTCGTGGCATACATGTTTTTTAAATAATAATAATAATAATATAAAATAAAAAAATAGTATTTATTTAAATAATTAAATTTAGGAGGGAATTAGAGTACGCCGTGGTGCATAAAGCTTAACACCATGGCGTAACATGTCATTTAGGGTTAAACATCGCGACGCTTCGCATGCCTCTCCCATTAGCTTTCAGTTTCCCTCATTCCCTTTTAATTTTCTCTGAATCTTTCTCTCTCGTTCTTGCTTTCTCAATTCCTGTGTCGTCAATTTTTTCATTTGTTCAAGGTATGCGGTACTGTATTTTAATTTTTTATGCTTTTTGTAACACCCTAATATAGTAATCTCAATATATCTTAAATTATTTGAAGATATAAAGCATTAAACATGTTACTTCTATTCTTACTATGATTCTAGTTCTATATAACTAAACAAGTAAATATGGTGAGCCACGTGTATATATATATATATACATACATACATCAAAAGCCTCTAAGGGCAAAGTGTTAAAGTGTTATATATACAACATAACTACAACTCAGAGTAAAAATATACAAGAGTTGTCAAAGTAGCAAATCTAAAACTATCTATTTCTTGTTGCTCTTTCTTCGATTTATTTAACCCTCGATAAGGGGTCTTGACCTGCTTTTGCCATGGAAACACGGAAAGGGATGAAAACATAAATTCCTAGTAATATACATGTATTTCATGGTACTTATAACTATAAATACAAAAATTATGATTGATAACCACATTATACCATTACCTATACAACTGTATAATGTATATAAATCTAATGTACCTCGACATTACACCATTGCCCATACAACGGTATAATGTCAACTAAACTTAGAAAATTGCTTAACTCACTTTAAATGCCTAACTTAGAACTTAACTCATCCCAAGGCTCGTATTAGTAAGTTTGACTCACTTTACTACACTTATATAAGGTTGATCATGTTCCTCATGTTACTTGACAAATAGTTTAGCTCGTTGTTTTGTCTAAGGTAAAGTGTTGTACAAACACTTTCCTCTCACAATCACCTCCTAATTAAAGAGTTTAACTCACTTCTGTAATAAGGATAACTGTAACATAGTTCAATTTTAATAAATAAAGGAGCCAACTATGGCTAACCACTCCATTTAAACCCAACTTAATGAGTTATGAGGGCATTTCTCTAAAACTAACATATTCTTTCAATGTTAACTCAAACAAATTAAAGTATATAAGTAACTTTCTTTGTACATGTTTGTTTTCAACCATAAATGTGTAACTAGAGCTTCTAGAGCTCCTACTATTCTTAACTTATCATGATTGGATTACTAATCCCCAATACATAGCTTTACTAAGGTTATTTTAAACCTTAAAAGTGTAAAATTCTGATTTGCCGAAGTTCCTAACCGGTTATGGTATTGAATAATCAGTTATGATTACTTAGAACTTGTTTTGAGGCACCAAATAATTAGTTAGCTCTGTTCTGCTAACCGGTTATTGAGTTCTAGAGCTTTCTGTAACACCATATAAATTACTTGTTTCGTGATTTATATTAATTTTATAATATTATAATTTTTGTGAATTTTTGTGAATTATTTCGGTGATTTTGATTATTTTATTATATTTTTCGATTTGTGTGCACATTAAGCGGGGTCAAAAAAATAATATTTTTCTAAGACTGAAAAATTTTGGACTGTGAAATAGGGTCGGGGGATTTTACTAAACCCAAAGCCAGACACAATTTACGAAGTTTTCATTTTTTGAGATTTTATCTGACAGATAAAATCAGAGTACGTCCTATTATCCAACGAACAATAAATACTGATTTTATTAACTGTAACTTTTATCCATTGAATAATAACTTTTAGTAAAGTACAAGTCATCTTTCTAGAAGGTTCACTTTATGATATCACATGGATGACATCATCCTTGACTTTTCAACAAGTAACACCAAACTTCCTTAAGAAGCTTCATCAAAACTTAATGGAGAAGTTTTCTATTAAGCTTATTTGAGAAGCTTCTTTCTTCTCTCATTTGCAAGTGGCCTATGGTTTTGTAGGGGAAAAAGGATGACCACTTTGTCATCTTTCACTTAAGCTCATTTCATTTTTTTTATCTCAAAAGTTTCCACCTTTCTCTCTCTCTCTTTTTTCTCACATTTTCTCTTCTCTCTTTTCTCTCCATTCTCACGGCTACAACCCCCTTCCCCACCATCCATATTTGTTTTTCCAAATCACTTCTAGTTCTTGAAATCTACCTATCACTTGGAAGCTTTTCCTTCCATCTTCATCATTTTCTTCCATGTTTTAACTTGAAGCTTTTGATGTAAAATATTTGATTTTCCATTTCTCTTCTCTTTTTCGTGATTCAAGACCATTTCCTTGGTCATTGGTCTTCTCTTTTTCAAGCTTTAGGTGTTAATCTTGTGAGTTGAAAATCCTAGTTTTTGGTGGTGGTGAGTAGACAAAAATCATCATGGAGGTTCTAGAGCAAGCTTGGATGATCAAATGGTAATGTAGTCTCACTTTGTTCATTTCCCTTCTCTCTATCAATAAACAAAACAAAAGCTATCACATTTTTCTCCCAAACCCCATAGCCAAAGCAACGTCTTGGAGGGTTCAAGACTTAGTTTTTATTTGTTCATCTTCATCCTCACTTTCTTAAAGCCAAGAACACAAATTCCTCTCACCTTTTTTCTTGGAGGAGCTCACGGCCAAGATAAGAAAATCCACCATCCAAGCTTCAATAATTCAAGCCAACCCTACATTTTGCATTCTTGCATCATTCTAAGACACTTTTGTGTTGAGACCAAGATCCAAATCATCCATCTTCAAGGTTTTCTTCAAAACTTAAGTACTAGGGTTTTAAGGTGGAGTTCCTAAAACCTTCACTAATTGTTTCATCTTCACACTCTAGGCCATATTTTGATCCGTGGTCTCCTTATTCAAGCCTTAGATGTTAATATATTTGTGTTCATTTTTGTTTTCAAGGACCTCTTGGTGGTGAAAGATTGATTCAAGAGGACAAGCAAGAAGCTTGGGAAGCATCTCCAAAAAGTAAGAGGGAGATTAACCTCATCAACCAAACATGGTTGTGAGAAAATGGAAATTTTGTGTTTGTAAGTGAAGAATCCATATGAGGATTCCTTCACTTGATTGTGTGGTTATGGTTTGTGCTTACTTGTTGAATATGTGCTTATTTACTATATGTGATCATATGACTTTAATTTGGCTTGTGTTTATTTAACTTTATGTGGTTATATTATGTTGATAATATGTATGAATCATTTGAGAAAGAAAAGAATTTTTTGTCCTAATGACCACCAAAGCTCACGGCCTCTATGCCTATTTTGGGTGATCCAAGTTAAAAATATTTGGTTAGTTGTGAATTCATAAGATTAGGCAACTAGAAATTGGACTAAGCATTTACAAAGTAGAAAAAGAAATGAATAAGGTTTTATAATTTAAAAAGGAAATGATTTTCGATCGTGGAGACTAATTTAGGATGAATGTTTGAAATTTAAAGTATTTTGTTTAAAAAGGATTCTTAGAGGAATATGGAAACATATAGCTTTTATTGAATAAATAATGATTTTGCAATAGAAATGGAAAAAGGGTTTTAAAGGTGATTTGAGATTCAAAGTATTTTACTTAAGAAGAATGAAACAAAGTTTTCTTATTAGATAACAGTGTGTTTAATTAAGATAATGGAGGATAAGTTTTAAAAGTGATTTAAAACTCAAGGCATTCTGTTTAAGAGTATTTTAGTAAAGGTAATGGAAGTAGTTTTCAGTAAAGTAATATAATACAAATTTTGGAGAAAACATTGGAAAACGTTTACGCGATTATGAAAATAGCAGTTTGCTATCAGGCCGACGTATTGGACCCAATTTTGTTAAAATATGGTTTATGGCCTGTGGATGCTTGGGTTATGCATTGAGTTATCGTGCATTGAACATTATACACTAGTTTGTTGTTGTGCCAATGTGTTGGACCCGAGTAGATCAGTGTTATTATATATTTGTATAAGTAGTTATATAATATCATTGATACTAATGGTATCAGACAATTGTATAGGCAATTATTTTGATATCATTGGGAACAGTACAATGGGGGCTTGAGTTATGCATTGAGTTATCATGCATTAAACATCATACAGACAATGTATGTATGGCTTTTATTGCCTAGGAGTGAATGAGAATTGAGTGGTGTGATCCTAAGGAAGGATCCCAGGGTGCGTCAGGGCGAGGTGATTCATCTAGTGACCTAGTTATCACATAATATACCTCTGGCCATGAAGAACCGTTGCAATGCACTAACGAGGAACCGACAAGCACTGCTTCTTTTCATGGTCCGACATAGACTGTCATTGAGGGTGACAGATCTTCTGGAACGTTCATCTCTGAATTTGAGTATAAGCTCCATAGAGCAAGAACTGGTTCAGTATGCATACACATAGTCAATACATATATTGCTGTGGCATGGTCAACATACATATTGTGGTGGTATAATCATTATATATCTATGGTGGATATCTGTTGCTATAGTGCTGTTAATGTTTATATTATTGTGGGATATGCTTTTTGATTATATTTATGAAATTGATAACTTGAATATATCTACAATATATGTATGTATGGAATGACTTTGTCATTCATATCATTTTCTTCGCTGTCATTTTAGTATACGATGTAGGGGATCTCACCTCTTTGTTGTATTATTCTGAGTTATAATTATGTTGAAGAAGATAGTGAAGGAATGCGAGGTTGAATCGTATGGATTTTAGTGGATTGACTACTGATTACGGTGATGGCATCTGGACGAGATTCCTTTGGTTACGTGCAGGTACGGCTTCATGGAGGCATCGATGCCTGGTGTGTCGACCGTGACACTAAGCGCTTCTTGTATAGAGGGGAGGTGACTCTACTTAGGAGTAGTACCTATCTTGGGGTTACTACTTTCACCTTTAATACTTTTGTGCATATGGAGTTCTTTATTCCTATTAGAACTTGTGGGGTGATCGGCATTACACCCCTAGGGAGGATTCTATGGAGTCAACTGCTCAAATTCCCATCTGTCGCGACATGCCTCGATCGGGGAATTTGCCCATTCTAGTTCCAGAGGAAGACCAAGTAGGAGATATTGCCCTTCAGGTGTTTGGAATTGGGTCAGGTCAAGTTTTTATATGGTAGTTGTACATGTCTTATGTTGTTTGGATATGTAAGTATTATGTTTTGTGTTACTAGTACTTTATGTTTAGGATATATCTGTATATATATAGAATGTATTTTCTTTCGGTGGTTGTATTTTAGGAGCTGTGTACTAAATATACTTCATTCGTGGCTCATATTTTCTTTATATGCACAATGATTAAATTTTGGAAACCTGTTGTTGAGTTGTAGCACGCCAAAGTTTAGTGACCGTAGTATAATGACGATTGTGCCATAGTTATTAAATCAAGGATGTTACGTTTTCTATCATAAGCAAATAACTAATTATCCTTATGGCCTAACCGATTTTCTGAATCCAGCATAGACAAAAACTCTCTGCCATCACACAATAACTTATTATCCCAAGGTGATAATCAATTATCTAGTGCGAAAACACCAGAAATTCTATAGAAAAGGATGTGTTACTGTGTTATTAGTTTCTAACCAATTTTTAGCCATTCTAAAACAGCTTCTAGGTGATTTCTAACACCACTAATACCCTCTAATAATGTTGTAACATTCATACAACTTGTTGGTTCTTTTTAAACATGGAATTAATGGCCAACGTCATAACCCCCAAACCCATTTTCTATGTGACCTAACTTCAACTTAGAGTTGATGAAGAGAAAAGATGAGTTTTAAGGTTAAGAACCCCTACGTCAAGCTCTTTGTGATAGTGGAAGATCAGCCTTGGTCTTGCCTTTAGCCCTCTTAGTCCTTTCCTCTTCCTCCCCCTTGGCTTTCTCTTCTTTTCTCTCCTTGTTTTCCTTTGTTGCTACTACTGTTATTTTGTTTTGTGAGAGAAGATGAGGGAATGGTCTAAAGTGAGTGAAATATCATGTTATATAGTCAACAAAAGAGGCTATGAAAACCATAAGTGACTTATAGCCTTAATATATTTCACTATTACTTCCTAATCTGCAAAAAAACACTTAAATTTAGTTAAATCAAGTTTTTCAGCTTCTAACAATTTAAAATAAATACCACGATTTATTAAAAATGTTGGTTCACCATTATTATAATTTTTCATATCTACTACTAGTCTATCGGACATTAAATGCACAACCAGTATGCCTAAAAATACCAAACTATCTTTGATTATTCTCAAATTTTAACTACATCCTCTTACACCTATTTGTGACTTAGAAACAAATTCTTTAGATTTATTTCCCTTTAATTAGTCATTTATGCTACTATCTGAGTTATTTTAAGCTACTTTTCATACTCTAAGTTGTAGCAAGGTGCCTAAACTAACTTAGTTTATCATAAAAATAGACAGACATGTAAAACGAGTGTTATGCTACTTTTGCAACCATAAACTAGTCTAACATGCTAAAAAGAGGCTGTTGCACTTTTATTTGTATATTTTCTCATTTTATTTTGTTTTGCATTTAGTCTATGTGTTTTTTGTTGTTTTTGTTAAGAATATATGTTATAGGCTAGGTGTTTTTATGTTTTTAGTTAGTATAGGGTAAGATTTCTACCTGGATTGCATGCCTTTGGCCTATTTTGGGTATTTTTTGGGTTCTGTATATGCGTGCACTGCAGCATTACTATTGAGTGTCGCGGCGTGAGGTTGAATTTGTGTAAATGTCGCAGCGTGGATGTTGAGTGCCGTGGCATTATGTTAAATTTGATTAAATGTCGCGGTGTGGCCTATTAATGTCATTGCGTTACATAAACTTTGTTGAATGTCGTGGCGTGTAGCCCAGATTTTTCCAAAATTACATGTTTTATTGTGTTTTATATGCTTGATTACTCAATACTGACTATGTGCAATTCTTTTTCAGGTTCATAATGGGTCCTAAAAGACAACGCGATTCCTCCAGCTAGCATAACAGGGAGCCATCTCCCCCTCCTCCATTTGATGAGAGGAGATTCATTTCTATCATGGCTACTAAGAGATATTCCACACTGGTTTCCAAACCAGTGATGGCAGAGCGAGGTTTTTCCTTCTGGGAAGCCATCCCTCAGGACATCGATCAGACCATCTGCCAACTTCGGTGGATAACTTTTGCATAGCATCCCGAGAGGGCAGTATTTCCTTTTCTTTGCGAGTTCTATGCGAACATTGAAGTGAATCGACCAAACACTACTACTATTGTTGTGCGAGGACGTCAAGTCTTCTATTCGGCTGCAGTCATTAGAGCAGCATTGAGCTTCTTCACCGCTAGTCTGCGAGTACACACACTTCCTCACCTGGGAGCCAAAGGGCATTGACCTTAGCACTATTACTGCCAGGACTTTGAGCGTGTAGACTGCTAGACCTAGATTCTTCCCTAGAGCCTGCTTAACACCTGAGGCTAGGGTCTGGTACCACTTCATATGTATGTGCATCCTATCGATGACTAACTTATTATAGGTGACTTGACACCGCGTGGTCCTGATTTATGATATTCTTGAGCACCGGGCCATTAATGTCACCCATATTATCCACGCTCAGATCAGGAGGGTCGCGAAGGAGTGTAAGAGTTTGTTATTCCCTTCACTTATTATTTCACTTTGCCGATGGTAGTCAGTTCAGTCGCAAGACCATGAGGATCGATCAGAGGTTAAACAACCTCTCACTGATTATTTCATTGAGAGAGTGTGAGCAGCTCCAGGTCTAGCCCTAGCATCAGCTCGGAGGGTGCAGAGACAGGCTCCTGTAGAGCCTAGGGCAACATCATCAGATGATGCAGCTTAGCATGTGCACATGAAGGCCCAGGTGGCCCAAATGACAGCCATGTTGTCTTATACTATACAGATGCAGAGGTGGATGGCAGAGCGCTTATAGCTGCCGATGGAGGATTATCTAGTCCCAGCCTTCCTGCCTACCACTGTTGCTGACCCTCCCCAGCCTGCACACCAGCCTAAAGATGGAGAAGATGAGGTCGAGCCCATACTAGATGATGCAGATGATAAGGCCATAGATACTGAGGAGGCATCTGTCTAGCCTTCCTGGCAGTCAAGGCATATTTCTTTCGTTGTATTTCATTTTCTATGTTATTATATGTTTCTTTGGTACAATGAAGACACTATTTCCCTCAAGTTTGGGGGGTGTCTTATGTAACACTCCAAAAAGTGTTTGTTTAATCATAAATGATCATTTTATAATATTCTTGATTTTTATGAATTTTTCTGGAATTTTTCGGATATGTCGAATATTTTAATATATTTTTTATTTTGCGTGCACACTGAGCAGAGACCTGCGGATGTTAGTGTAATGCTCCGGAAATCATTTATTTTGTCATGGATAGTCATTTTCTAATATATGTGATTTATGTGAATTCTTTTGAAATTTTTCAGAAACGACGAATATTTTAATATATTTCTCACTTTACGTGCACGCTGAACGGAGCCGGGAAGATGCGATATTTTCCTGTGACTGGTAAACTCTAAATTGTAGACATGTCGATGGGGGATCTTACTAAACCCGAGGTCGGGCACAATTTATGAGGTTTATGTTTTTCGAGGTTTTACACGATAAAGGAAGTCGTGGAATCGTAAAATTATTCGATGAACAATAAAATATTATTTTCATCATCTGTGACTCTTCTACACTGGGGGAAAAATAATACTGACAGTGTAAATATTCATCTATGCTAGTGTGCTTAATTAGGAGATAACCTTACTTTCACTTTGTCGTGAAACGTGCGAAACTTTCCTTGTAAGCTTGGAGGAAGCTTCTTGGAAATTTCCTTTCCCTCTTTCCCCATGCAAATGCAGCCACCTCCCTCTTCTCTCTCTCTCTTCATGCATGGCTGGAACCATATTTTGGGGGGAAAAGAATTACTTTTTATTTAACTAATTACATTTGTGTAATTTCAAAACTTAACCTAAAGCACTTCTCTCTCTTCTTCTTCTTCATTGAAATTTTCTCTCCTCCTTCTCTCTAGAGAGCTACAGCCAGCAGCCCTCTTTCCCCCTCATCCATCACAAAAATTCAAACTAACCTCATTTTCTTAATCCTCTCCATCTCCTAAACACTTTTCTTGCTTGTGGTTCTTTGAAAATCCACCATTTTCACCATCTTCTTCAAGCTTCAAGCTTAGGGTTTTTAGGTAAGTTTCTTCATTCTTCACTTTCTTTTCTCATTTTCGTTTTTATGGTCCTCTTGGTGACCATCCATGCTTTATTTTTCAAGCATTAGTGCTATTTTGATGAAGTTGAATTTCTAGGGTTTTTGGTGGTGCCCAATCTGAAAATTTCAAGGAGTTCTTGGAGGTTCCTCTTGTTTTCTTCATTTAGGTAAGAGGAAGACACTCCTACTCAACCTCTATTAGCATTTAGGAACCTTGGTTGTGGTTGATTTTGAGAAAACCCTAATGAGGGTTATTCTTTGGTTGTGTGATTAGTATGTTTGCATGTTGGTTGTACTTGGTTTATGTTATTGGATTGATTGTTAATGTATATTGGTAAATTAGAATGGATTGGAAGACATGTAATGGAAGAAATTGATGTGGGATTTCCTTTGGGTGGCCACGGTTTTGGGGCTAAGAAGATGGGATCTTTGTGAACAAATTTTAACAAGTGAATGACTTAATTAATCAAGTGTGTAATATAAAATCAATGGAATGGAAAAATTGCGAATTGAATCCTCTAGGGAGGCCACGGCCTCTAGGACTCTTTGGGACTTAATCATGCAATGTTAGGTAACCTTGGAACTTAGATAATTAAATGATTAAAACATAGGTAATAGGTTAGGAAATTAGCAAATTTGGAAGAATAAGATACAATTGAAGATTCATAAATTTTAAAGAACCAAGAATAAAACTTGTCATAAAACTTTAAATAATTTTACAAGAGCAAGAACAAGAGAGTATGAGACTTTGAGACCTTAGAATGACCTTCTAAGTGTATGAGAATGAACTGCATTAGAAAATTGAAGTTAATTATGGAAACTCATTTAGTGACGGATCTTGTAAGAGAGGCAAATCTTAAATAAAAATTCATAATGGACCTTAAAAACGTATTACCTTATTTGATTTCAATATTATGATATTGTGGGTCCATGTGAGTGACCAATGATGTGTTGATGCTTATTTTGGCCAATTATGGTATTTTATGGAATAATATGTAATGATGATATACATGTTCATGCATCGAGTCTTATGCATTGTAAATGTCCTTTGGATTGTTGTTAAGGCCAAGTTGCTTAGGAGATTGAACACACCTTAGTGCGGGTGCGAGTAGACTAGTGTAGGTCATGTTACGACCTTGGGAGCGTCGGGGGGGCCGGAGTGCTGGCCTATTAGCCTGAGTTCAGACCGCTGTGTCTACCTGGGAGACGTATCGATCTTGCTAGCCTGGAGACGTCATAAGACACCAATCTTTACCTGCTGCATTAGCCTACATTTGGAGTTTTATCTGCCCATCCGGGAGATGTGGGGTGACCGCTACTACATCCCGCAGGAAGACTCTTTTGATTCCACTGCTCGGACTCCTGCCCGTGCCTCGGTGGTTCCTATAGAGGTTTCCTCAGATGAGGAGGACCCCGCAGAGGATCCTGACACGATCCTTCCTCATCTGAGGGACTGACATTACTGGTAGCTGCTGATGGCTGCTAGTGTTTTATTTGGGGGCCTGATGTTTTATTTTTGGTGGGCTATATATTCTGATATCTGGGGATACATATGTATGATCCTTTGGGGCAGATATAATTTTTCTTTTTAGGAATTCCAGGCTTGTATCTAAAACATATTTGATATATATATATATATATATATATATATATATACATATGTGCCCCGATTTGTGTCTCTTTGGGTCTTGTGTGTGAGTCTGTCTTATATATATATATACACACATATGTGCCCCGATTTGTGTCTCTTTGGGTCTTGTGTGTGAGTCTGTCTTGTTTGTGCTGTATGAATCTCTGTGATTGGTATTTTGAATGAATACATCTAACTTTCCTTGTGTTTTTCAGTTAATCTGATTTAAGAGAAAAAGCGGGATGGCAAGAGGAGGAGAAATGGCAGCTGCTATAGAGGCAATGCAGAGGATGGCGGAAGTCATCGCGCAATAGAATGAACGTGCTGCTCAATAACAAGATAGAGCTACTCAACAGCTCGAAGCGACTGCCGATGCGCAGAACTTGGCAGAATTTCGTCGCCATAACCCTCCACAATTCAAAGGAGAATTCGATCCAGACAAAGCTAGTTTATGGATCAAAGAACTAGAGAAAGTTTTCCATGGCATGAATTGCGCTGAAAATAAGAAGGTGAACTATGCAACCTTCATGCTTGTCGGCAATGTCGAAGATTAGTAGAATGGAACTCAGAGAGTACTGGAGGCCGAGGAATGTGACATCACGTGGGACTTGTTTGAGGACAAATTTTTGGATAAGTACTTTCCTGCAAGCACGAGACATGCGAAAGAGATAGAATTCCTCAACTTGAGGCAGGGGAACATGACCGTTAGTGAATATGCGGCCAAATTTGAGAACTTGGAGAAGTTCTCAATGCATTATCAGTATCAAACAGATGAATCTTGGAAGTGTTGGAAGTTCACTAAAGGACTGAGGTACGAGGTGAAGAAGGCTATTATCACCCTGAAAATTAAAGTGTTCTCGGAGCTGTTGGACACATGTTGTGAAGTAGAGGCCTTGGAACAAGCTAGAGATTCGAGGAGCAAGAACTTTGGGCTAGCAAGGTTCCAAAGAGGTGGAGGCAATAATTCGAACCGCTTCCAAAAAAGCCCTATTCTCGACCAACGGGAAGTCAACAACAAACTGGTGGAAGTTCTGGTGGAGGCTCTACTGGGAACCGGACTGGTCAGACTGTGGCATATCTCTCTAAATGCCTAAAGTGTGGGAAAGACCATGCCACGAGAGAGTGCACAATCAAAGGATTCATCTGCTTCAAATGTGGCAAACCGGGTCACGTGTTCAGAGATTGCGACCAGACAAAGGCTGAACCTTCAGTCAATGTAACTCGAACCAAGAAACCGCTAACTGGAGGTCGAGTCTACACCATGAGCGGAGCTGAAGCCTCCAAATCCGAAGACTTGATTCAAGGGGAAGGCACCATAGAAGGTAATCTTTTAAAAGTACTGTATGACTCTGGGGCAACCCATTCTTTCATATCATATGACTGTGTGCTATGACTTGACTTACCAATGGCTACCCTACCTTTTGATTTGACTGTCTCAACCCCTACTGAAAAACTGGTAGTTACTACCAAAGTCTGTTTGAAGTGTCTCCTAATTGTTGAAGGTCGAATCTTTTCTGTCGATTTGATCTGTTTACCTCTTTCACAACTAGATATAATCTTAGGGATGGAGTGGTTGTCTTCCAACCATGTGCTATTAGATTGCTCTAGAAAAATCATAGTTTTTCCTGTGGATAAGGATTCTAGATACTTGACGGCCAACCAAGTGTGAACTTTCTTGAAAGAAGGAGCTCAGGGATACATGCTACTGTCTTCTTTGAAAGTTAAGAGCGAGGCTGATCTGAGTACTATTCCAGTAGTGAAGGAGTTTCCTGAAATCTTTCCTGAAGATGTACCTGGTTTACCATCGATGCTCGAGATAGAGTTTGCTATTGACCTTGTACCGGGAGCTGGTCCCGTGTCTATAGCACCTTATCGGATGTCGCCAACGGAATTGGGGAAACTTAAAAAACCACTAGAAGAGCTTTTGGAGAAACAGTTCATCAGACCGAGTGTATCACCTTGGGGAGCGCCAATGTTGTTGGTTCGGAAGAAGGACAGTACCTCAAGATTGTGTGTGGACTATAGACAGTTGAATAAGTTAACGATCAAGAACAAATATCCACTCCCAAGAATCAACGACTTAATGGACCAACTGAAGGGAGTAACAGTGTTTTTGAAGATCGATCTGAGATCTGGATACCATCAGATAAGAGTGAAAACGGAGGATATGCCCAAGACTGCTTTTCGTACCCGATACGGCCATTACGAGTACCTTGTGATGCCATTTGGTGTAACGAATGCACCAGCTATCTTCATGGACTACATGAACAGGATCTTTCATCCTTATTTGGACAAGTTTGTTGTCGTCTTCATCGATGACATTTTAATATATTCCTCGAATCAGGAGGATCATGTTGAACACCTCAGCATAGTTCTCCAGATTTTGAAGGAGAAATAACTGTACGCCAAGCTGTCGAAGTGTGAATTTTGGCTAGATGAGGTTAAGTTTTTGGGCCATGTGATCTCGAAAGAAGGGATTGCAGTAGATCCATCAAAAGTGGAGGCAGTGCTACAATAGGAAAGGTCAAAGTTAGTAACGGAGATTCATAGCTTCGTGGGTTTAGCCGGATATTATAGAAGGTTCATTGAAGGGTTTTCAAAAATTACTGGACCGCTCACTCAACTGACAAGGAAGAACCAGACTTTTGAGTGGACTGATAGCTGCGAGTAAAGTTTCTAAGAGTTGAAGGAACGGCTAACCACCTCACCAGTATTAGTGCTACCTGATCCGAACGAGCCATTCGAGGTGTACTGTGACGCTTCATACCAAGGATTGGGATCTGTTCTTATGTAACATAGAAGAGTGGTAGCTTATGCTTCGTGACAGTTGCGAGTGCATGAAAAGAACTACCCGACACATGATTTGGAACTAGCAGTTGTGGTATTTGCTCTGAAAATATGGAGGCATTTCCTCTATGGAGCGACATTCAACATCTTCAGTGATCACAAAAGCTTGAAATATTTGTATGATCAGAAAGAGCTGAACATGAGGCAACGGAGATGGTTAGAATTCCTGAAGGACTACGATTTTCAGCTATTGTATCACCCTGGCAAAGCGAACGTCGTGGCAGACGCCTTGAGTAGGAAGACTATCAGCGTTTTTGCCCTGATGATCAAGGAAAGAGATCTCATAGAATAGTTCAGAGATGTTTAGTCATTTGTAGAGTTGAAACCCAAAAAAATCTGTATGAATATGGTCACCATCTCAAGCAAGTAGGACGACATACGGTAAAAGCAAAAGGTCGATGAATTCTTGCAAGAAGTGAAAGAGCTAAAGAGGCAAGGCAAAGAAACGAAATTTGAGGAAGGAACGGACAGAATTCTGAGAGTCCGGGGTAGAGTCTGTATTCCCCGTGACCAAGAGCTTAAACAGTATATTGTGGATCATGCTCACACAAGCAAGCTGAATATGCACCCGGGCATAACGAAGATGTACCAAGACTTGAAGAAGTTGTTCTGGTGGCACGGAATGAAGAGTGACGTCACTAGATGCGTATCGACTTGTCTAGTTTGTCAGAAAGCCAAAGTGGAACATCAAAGACCTGCAAGATTGCTACAACCATTGTCTATTCCTGAATGGAAATGGGACAGCATTGCAATGGATTTTGTTGTGGGTTTGCCAAGGACAAAGAGAGGAGACGACTCAATCTAGGTAATAGTAGATCGACTCATAACGGCTCATTTCCTCCCGATCAATATAAGGTATAGTCTGGAGAAGTTGACCCAACTGTATATTGGAGAGATCGTTATACTGCATGGTGTGCCTACGAGCATTGTTTCGGATAGGGATCCGAGATTTACTTCAAAATTCTGGCAGAGTCTACAGGCATTGTTGGGGACAAAGTTACGTCTAAGTTTGGCATATCACCCACAAACCGATGGTCAATCAGAAAGAACGATCTAATCTTTAGAAGATTTGCTTAGAGCTTGTACTATAGAACATACTGAAAGTTGGGATGAAGTCCTGCCATTGATAGAATTCACCTACAACAACAGTTGCCATTCAAGTATAGGGATGGCGCCCTATGAAGCTCTATATGGACGACGGTGTCGAACACCATTATGTTGGTACCAAGACGGCAAGCGTCTCACGATTGGACTGGATATCATTCAGCAGACAACAGAGAAGGTCAAAATGATTCAAGAGAAGATGAGGACTGCTCAGAGCCGGCAAAAGAGTTATGCAGATAAAAGGAGAAAGCCTCTTGAGTTTGAGGAAGGTGAGCATGTATTCTTGAAAGTCACACCCACGACTGGGGTCGGCCGGGCTTTGAAATCAGAAAACTCACTCTAAAATTTCTTGGACCTTACCAAATTCTTTGCCGGATAGGTCCAGTAGCCTACCAGATAGCTTTACCCCCTTTCTTGTCCAACATACACAATGTCTTCCATGTGTCGCAACTGCATAAATATTTACCTGACCCGAGTCATGTCATAGCACCGGACACAGTACAATTAAAAGAGAACTTGACCTATGAGGCACCTCCTGTGAGAATCGAGGATCGACGGATAAAGCAACTTTGAGGCAAGGAAATTTCATTGGTAAAGGTGATCTAGAATGAAGCAACTAGTGATGCAACTTGGGAGCTTGAAGACAAAATGAGGGAGCAACACCCACAATTATTCTGAGGTACGTAAATTTCGAGGACGAAATTCCTTTTTAGTGGGGGAGTGTTGTAACACCCCAAAAAGTGTTTGTTTAATCATAAATGATCATTTTATAATATTCTTGATTTTTAGGAATTTTTTTGGAATTTTTTGGATACGTCAAATATTTTAATATATTCCTCATTTTACGTGCCCACTGAGCAGAGACCTACGGATGTCAGTGTAATGCTCCGAAAATCATTTATTTTGTCATGGATAGTCATTTTCTAATATTTGTGATTTATGTGAATTCTTTCGAAATTTTTCGGAAATGACGAATATTTTAATATATTCCTCGTTTTACGTGTGCACTAAACGGAGCCGGGAAGATGCGATATTTTCCTATGGCTAATAAACTCTAATTTATGGACATGTCGACGGGGGATCTTACTAAACCCGAGGTCGGGCACAATTTACTAGATTTACGTTTTTCGAGGTTTTACCCGATAAATGAAGTTGCGGAACCGTAAAATCATCCGATGAATAATAAAATATTATTTTCATCATCTGTGACTCTTCTACACTGGGGGAAAAATAATACTGACAATGTAAATATTCATCTGTGCTAGTATCCTTAATTAGGAGACAACCTTACTTTTACTTTATCGTGAAACGTGCGAAACTTCCCTTGTAAGCTTGGAGGAAGCTTCTTGGAAATTTCCTTTCCCTCTTTCCCCATGCAAATGCAGCCACCTCCCTCTTCTCTCTCTCTTCATGCACGGCTGGAACCATATTTTGGGGGGAAAAGAATTACTTTTCATTTAACTAATTACATTTGTGTAATTTCAAAACTTAACCTAAATCACTTCTCTCTCTTCTTCTTCTTCTTCATTGAAATTTTCTCTCCTCCTTCTCTCTAGAGAGCTATGGCCAGTATCCCTCTTTCCCCCTCATCCATCACAAAAATTCAAACTAACCCCATTTTCTTAATCCTCTCCATCTCCTAAACACTTTTCTTGCTTGTGGTTCTTTGAAAATCCACCATTTTCACCATCTTCTTCAAGCTTCAAGCTTAGGATTTTTGGGTAAGTTTCTTCATTCTTCACTTTCTTTTCTCATTTTCGTTTTTATGGTCCTCTTGGTGACCATCCATGCTTTATTTTTTAAGCATTGGTGCTATTTTGATGAAGTTGAATTTCTAGGGTTTTTGGTGGTGCCCAATCCGAAAATTTCAAGGAGTTCTTGGAGGTTCCTCTTGTTTTCTTCACTTAGGTAAGAGGAAGATACTCCTCCTCAACCTCTATTAGCATTTAGGAACCTTGGTTGTGGTTGATTCTGAGAAAACCCTAATGAGGGTTATTCTTTGGTTGTGTGATTAGTATGTTTGCATGTTGGTTGTACTTGGTTTATGTTATTGGATTGATTGTTAATGTATATTGGTAAATTAGAATGGATTGAAAGACATGTAATAGAAGAAATTGATGTGGGATTTCCTTTGGGTGGCCACGGTTTTGGGGCTAAGAAGATGGGATCTTTGTGAACAAATTTTAACAAGTGAATGACTTAATTAATCAAGTGTGTAATATAAAATCAATGGAATGAAAAAATTGCGAATTGAATCCTCTAGGAAGGCCACGGCCTCTAGGGCTCTTTGGGGCTTAATCATGCAATGTTAGGTAACCTTGGAACTTAGATAATTAAATGATTAAAACATAGGTAATAGGTTAGGAAATTAGCAAATTTGGAAGAATTAGATACAATTGGAGATTCATAAATTTTAAAGAACCAAGAATGAAACTTGTCATAAAACTTTAAATAATTTTACAAGAGCAAGAAAAGAGAGTGTGAGACTTTGAGACCTTAGAATGACCTTCTAAGTGTATAAGAATGAATTGCATTAGAAAATTGAAGTTAATTATGGAAACTCATTTAGTAACGGATCTTGTAAGAGAGACAAATCTTAAATAAGAATTCATAATGGACCTTAAAAATGTATTACCTTATTTGATTTCAATATTATGATATTATGGGTCCATGTGAGTGACCAATGACGTGTTGATGCTTATTTTGGCCAATTGTGGTAATTTATGGAATAATATGTAATTATGATCATACATGTTCATGCATCGAGTCTTATGCATTGTAAATGTCCTTTGGACTATTGTTAAGGCCAAGTTACCTAGGAGATTGAACACACCTTAGTGCGGGTGCGAGTAGACTAGTGTAGGTCATGTTACGACCTTGGGGGCGTCGGGGTGTGGGTACCTCAGAATGGGCAGTTGGTAGCTCTCCTGTCCGTGGAGCAAACTAATGCAAACGCACCGATGATCCAGACCGAGACACTGTCCTATATCGTGATCTAGCGTAGACTGTCTGTACAATGCTTGGATATGCACGTGAAAACCATTGAGTTATAGCACTTTGGCCTCGGCAGCCAAGTTGCAAACGTGTCTCCTGATCTTTCTCTCCGACTATTTGTGTCTAGCTCCATGGAGTAGGAAATTGAGTATTATGTGCATATGCATCATGAGATGTCATACTATCTGATAATTACTGCCTTACGTGGATTTGAACTGTGTATTTATTATTATGATGAATGTCTACTTGGAACTGTTTACCTATTTACTGATGTATTTACTGTCTATCATTATTATTATTGTCTTTGAGATGCTATCTGGGTGCATTGCGTCGTATTGGTTTCTGGCTGCTATAATGGGTAATGATGGTAGGATGTCTTACCTCTTCTCTATATTTCTGTTATTCTCTACCCATATATTGTGTTCCATCGAAGACGACGGCAAGGAGGTTGAAACTCCTGATTTCTCCGGCTTCTGGCCGGATCAGGATTATTATTTACTGTGGAGCATGGAGGCACGCATGCGTGGGTTCCTGGGTGATGTGCGTCTGACCTTCCTTGGGGGGGCAGAGTGCTGGTCTATTAACCTGAGTTTCGACTGTTGTGTCTACCTGGGAGACGTATCGATCTTGCTGGCCTGGAGACGTCATGAGACGTTGATCTTTACCTGCTACATTAGCCTACATTTGGAGTTTTATCTGCTCATCCGGGAGATGTAGGGTGACTGCTACTACACCCCGCAAGAGGACTCTTTTGATTCCACTGCTCGGGCTCCTGCCCGTGGCTCGGTGGTTCCTATGGAGGTTTCCTCGGAAGAGGAGGACCCCGCAGAGGATCCTAACACGATCCCTCCTCATCTGAGGGACTGACATTACTGGTAGCTGTTGACGGCTGCCAGTGTTTTATTTTGGCGGCCTGATGTTTTATTTTTGGTGGGTTGTATATTCTGATATCTGGGGATGCATATGTATGATCCTTTGGGGCAGGTATAGTTTTGCTTTTTGGGAATTCCAGGCTTGTATCTAAAACATATTTGATATATATATATATATATGTGTGTGTGTGTGTGTGTGTGTGTGTGTGTGTGTGTGTGTGTGTGTGTGTGTGTGTGTGTGTGTGCATGTTGTTCAGATATAAGTTTTATTTTCTGTCTTCCTCTTTGTTGTTACTTACATTTCGTCACAACGTCGTATTAATTGACAAAAAAAATATATATGCCGCCATTTTACCTATGTAATAATGAATCAAACAAATTAATCTGGACTAAAATGAACTGGGTCTTAATTTAGAAAAATTTTATTTTTTGCATTTTTGTTTATCAATGTGACGTTCCCTCCCAAAAAGGGGTGTTACATCTTAAACTCTTTATTTTGATACACATGTATAAGATAGTAGTATTATGATTATATTTTAGTACTGTTTATTTTTGGTATTATACGTACATGTGTTTTAGTATGATTATGTATGTTTTGATAGTATCCATAGGAATATGTATCTTGATAATAACTTTCATGAAAATCTCATTCAAGATACAATTGTCATTCTTTTTCATAACATGAGTCATAATGGTTAAAAGCATGATGATAATGTTGAAAAGTTTTAACGGATATTGTTGCCAATTGTAACTAGTATGAAATGATTGCCCAATGATAGCTATGGATGCATATTGACCTTCATATTTATGTGAATCTTTATGTAATCTTTGAAACATGCTGAAGTAATCTAGTCTCTTTTTATGTATGATGTGTTTCCCACTTACATGCTTGTTTAACTTCGAAAATGATAAGAATCCTTGTCTTGAAAAAGTTTATGGATTATACATGTGAAAATTTCAATTATCCTTGAAATTGTTTTTAAACTCTCTTGAGGTGAAATCCTAAATTGTGCATGATTGAGGAAATGATTAGGACGTTGTTTGGACTGGTTGAGCCTGAAAAGCTTACCTTTACATGATCATATCTATAGGTCCCCTTTGAAGCTTGATATATATGTTTAGCCTTATATGTTTTTCATCACCTACATATTCCTTCTGATGTAACCATTCTAATGCATATGAAAACATTGCATCATTTCTCCTACCATCATTGTTTGTTAAGTGCATGATATGTTATTTCTTGACTTGAGTTCTATGATTGAAGGGTATGAGTGCTTGTGTCAGTATGGAAATTATTAGAAGGAACCATGAGTTGTGAAAGAAATTAGTTAAGGAAAAGAAAAAAAAAAGAAAAAGAATGAGAAAAGAAAAGAAAATCCAAAACCAAAATCCAAAAGGCAAAACAAATGAAAGAGTGGTTCTGGAGAGTCTAATTATTTCACTTTGCATACCCTAGTTGTGTTATATGGTGGCTCAAGTCTTGAAATCTCATGTTTATGTGTCTCAATGGTTGTGTTAATTCATTTCCCTTTTGTTCTTTAACCCATACCATTGGCCTTACATTATAAGCTGTTAAAGACCCTTTTGATCCTCAATTATATGTGATTTACATTAGTGTAGAGAGAGTTGAATTGCAATCTTGTGGATTCTTTGGTTTACATTCGTGTGTATGCTTATAAACTCATATGGGTGAGTATGAATTGAATAGAAGAAGTTTTGTTTGCATGACTGTGGGAAATATATCTTGTATAAAAGGAAACTGTGAATGTTAGCATGATGAAGATTGTGTTTGTGTGAAACTAATTGTGAGGTAGGTGCATTCTTTGAGGGTTTATGCAATCATCATACATTAGTTCAATTTGAGTGAATATGGAATGTAAAAAGTTATTGAATGCACGTTAACAAGGTTGATCAATCTAGGTTTGGAGGTGTGATAACTCTACAAATTATAGTTATTTGTGCCCTATATTTATGCTATATTGATTGCTTAGTCCTTGTTTTTATGCATGAATGGAGGATTTTATCTTCATATTCATATAATTCAATCTTGATGTCTTCCATTATGATTTTAAGGAAATATTTCCAACTTTTTGAGAAATCGAGTACATTTGCAATTGTTATTGAATTATGATTTCTCTATAGAAGGAAAGGCTCCAATCAAGTAGAAATCTGTAAGATTTGGACCAGTATTGTACGAGAAAGCCAAGTGCATGGATCAACTTGTCACACTATGGTGTGGTGCATCCCCTGCTTCAGACAGAGAGCTATACAATTTGCACTCCTTGGCACAAGCTTATTAATGTCGTGGCATGGTGACCTAATTTGTACACGCGTCGTGGCGTAGGTTTATGGATGTTGCAATGTGACTCTATTTTTTGGGCCCTTTAAATACTGTTGCATTAGTTTTCTTTTAGGAGTTAGGTTATTTTTAGAGAGCAGCTGCTAGGTTTTCATATTTTAGACTGAAAGAAAGTAGAAGCAGCCAAGGTTGAAGGCCAACTTCATCTTGGAAGAAGATTGAAGCCCAAGGTTCATCACCACTGAGCTTTTTCTTCTACTTCTTTTACTCCCTCATCTCTCTTCCCATGAACATGATATGTTTTGTTGTATTTTCATGCTTCACGACTAGCTAAGCTGTGTTTAGGGTTTTCTTTGGATCCTCCTATGGATATTGAGTGATTTTGTAATCCTTTGAGTTTATATACATGATTTGGTTTAGTTCAATCATATAGTTCTTAATGCTCTTGAATGTTTGATCAACTTTAAATGATTTGTTAAAATCTAATGAACCTAGACATAGGAATTTGGATTTAAGATCATATGTATAGTTGATGCATGTTCTATTTCATTCAATTGGCTTTAGTAAAATGATTCGCTGATGGGATAGACATATACCTTTTGGCCATGCACAGTAATTAATTAAGAATTGATCTTAATGAGTGAATTTTACTCTAGTTCTCATGGAATCATAGTGAATTAAGTAAAGGAAACATGGTTGATTGACCTAGACATAGGCTTTTAACTATTTTAGATTCTCAAGCTAACCTAATCATGTCATTTATGTTACTTATGAGGATTGCATATTATCAATTGAAGTAGGACGTGAAAAAGGATTTCCTACTCTCTAATCATCAACTTTAATTCCAATTAGATATCATTTAAGTCTTTGAATTAGTGTAAACATAACTCTTTTAATTTAAATGTTCTTAGATAGAAATTCTTAAGCTATTGGTTAATAGGTAGCACTGAATTAACAATTATCCTCGTGGGAATGATATCCGACTCTTGACTATATTACAAGTACAACTCGTGCACTTGTAGTAAGCAAAAGAGTGAACAGTTCCCCAACCTTCAACCACTGTAGTCCCCTCACCTTTAACCGAGGTCCAAGATGCAGAAACCAATTCTCATGTTCAGCTATTGCGATCCTGAAAAAAGAAGGCTGGAAACTAAAGAGATCAACTATGGAAGAGGCTAGCTGATGAGACCATCTCGAAAGATGCCAAGGTATAAAAAATTCCATCTAATTTGGGGTCTGCCATCCCGGAGGGTGCTCCTCTATGCTTTCCATTTGGATCAGTATAGACTCGTGGAGTTGATCCTACCATGATTATTGATAACACCTTGTTGAGTACTGCTGACACCAATGTATTAATCGAACATAACATGATGGAGCTTCTTCAGGAAGCCCAACTCTAGAGTCTGTATAACACCTCTTTCCTCTAGTTTATGGAGGGGGCTTAGGAGTCTATTCAACAGGCTTGAAGCTTGGAGAGGGAGCTTAACACCTTATGAGGTGAGAAGCAAATGCTTAAATTAATTGTTGCCCAAAGGGATTGGCAGTTAGCTCAAGCATCAAAAGAGCTCGAGTTGTGCGAGACCAAGATTACTAGGCTTTGAGTTGAGGTCACCTGCCTTACTACGGATGCTGCCGAAGTAGCTTCTCTCTGGGCTCAAGCTGCCAAGGTGGCTACACTCCGAGCTCAGGCTGCTGAGGTCAATATACTCCGAGTATAGCTTGTTGAAGTAATAGCTCAAGAGAACATAATGAGAGAAAAGTTAACTTCTTTTGAGTCTGTCCTTGTCGGTGTTCGGGCTGAGTGTGAACTTCTTTGATAGAACAAGACCAAACTGAATGAAGAAATTATGGAAATGAAAGATGATTGGTCAAGGTTCATGGAGGAGTCATTCGAAATTGCTTTTGCCCAACTTCTCCTTCTAAACCCTGGTCTTAATGAAGAAGAGATCAACGCATTAAAGATTATCTGAAATGGTCAAATCATTGATATTGCTATCTCTGAGACTACTCCTAATGATAAAGCGAACCAGAGGGCAGATGGTGGGGAAGAGGAAGAAAAAACTCCATGGGATAGGCAGGAAGAAGCTAGGGCTGTGGTGATCGAGGTAGCGAAGGTCGAGGTAGTTATGGTGACTCCAAAGGATGAAGATTGATCTTACCTTTCTCTTGTTTCTCATTTCACTGCTCCCTGCATGGGGTTTGATTATTATGTAGGGACAAGTCCCCACTTCAGGCACCTTTCCTTTAATTTAAATACTTAGTATTTTATCCATATTGTTATTGTCTGTTTCCTTCGCTGAGATGAGTCCAACGCTCAATCTCGGTGATTCTATTTTATACTTGTCATATTTTTGCCTTAGAAATACTGAGATGGGTCAAACTCTTGATCTTGAAATTCATTTTACACTTAGAAATTTGCTCGTGTAGTTTATTGAGATAGGTCCAATGCTCGATCTCAGTGATTTTATTTTATACTGATGTACTTTTGCCTTAATAATACCGAGATGGGTTCATCGCTCGATCTCGATATTCATTTCACACTTAGCAATTTACTTGTGTAGTTTACTAAGATGGGTCCAACGCTCGATCTCAGTGGTTATTAATGAACACTCGTTTTGCCTAGCCGAGATGAGTCCAATGCTCGATCTCGGAGGTTAGGTTCTGTAACACCCTCCTCAAGGTATCATATTTAAGATTAAAACTTGAAAACTTAATCCAAGATGTAAAAGGTTTAATCTTGCAAAATACAGATTTTCAAATTTTCTTTCTCGAAAACATAAATTTAAACATAACTAAAAACAACACAAGACATAATACTAAATAATTACACATCAAAATATACAAAAGATGGCATGGATCACAGTTCGCCCAAAATACATAAGGTTTGTACTCAAAAGACTTATATACAAACTGTTCAACTAAACATAAACTAGCCCAAGTTATATGCCTAGGGAGTAGGGTCCTCCATTGGGTCCTATTCCTCAGAGTCCCCACCAGACAAAACCCTCAGTTGGGATAAGATCTCATAGACGGGTGTCCTAGCAGATGACACCTTAGAGTCCTGATCTTCACTAGAGGTGTAATGCAAATCACCCCACAACTCCCTAATCGGCATAACAAACGCCAAACGTATCGAGACATCAAGAGAGAAGAAAAGATCCCCATTGCGGGTCCTATGTATAGATATAGTCATATCCCCTATATATCTAACATGCTCAGTATCCCAGTCAATACACCAAGCATCCGTACCACCATGGAACTGAACTCTGACAAAACCAATAAAATCTCTTCTCGCCGCCATCACAAAAAAATATCACAACAAAAAAGATGCGATCCTTCTTTGTCTTCCTCTCAGTCTTTATCAATCATATACACATAAAATAGAATAACATAACAGAGAGGTGAGATTCCCCTACATCAATACCAACATGGCAGCATAGAAATAATAAAGAACAATAAGATCATTCATATACAGGAAACAATAATTGCAGTTATAGCATCAAGTATTAGATAATTTAGCTGATATAAAATGACACAATGATATGTAGACAGACTATACATATGCACAATGGACCAATTCCATACTCCATAGAGCTAAACACAATTTCGGAGAGAATGATCTAGAAGACATGTCTTTATCTCGTCATCCTCAAGTCAAGTGCTATAATTTCTCAATTTATGCATCATGACTTATACAAGATAGTCTACATCAGATCATGAATAGAATAGTGTCTGGTCAAGATCGTCGGTGCGTTGCTCAATCACCATGGCCTAGTGGAGCTACCAACTGGCCACTTGTGGGATACCTGCTCCCCGACGCCTCCAAGTTCAACAAGTGAACCACACTATGCAATTCGCACCCGCACTAGGGTGTAATTTGTAACACCCTTGTAGGGTGTAATTTGTAAGACCCTTGTGGGGATGTCACATATATAAAGAAAATAAAAGAAAGATAAATAAAATCTACCCAAGTTGTAAAACATTTGTTACGTACTAATACGGGTTGTAAAATAATTCCTGTTAAACAGAAATATTATTAAATAAAATAACGTGGAAACATAAAACCAACAGAACAACATCACTCATAACATACATATGGTCCAAGTTATAAGTTATACAAATAATTTACAACTACAACTACAAATATTTAAACATAAGCAGTAAACAGAAACAGTAAAGAGTCAATATATACATACGCAGACGCGCCAAAAAATACACGTCATAAATATTTAATCCTCTGATGGATCACTCTCAGGAAACTCATCAGAAGATAAATATCCAGGATGTCTCGACTCTCGGCGGTAACGGGAACGGCGCGCAGCCGACACGATACTTATCTCACTAGGCTCGGTGGATACACCACCCCAATGACGCCTAAGAGATAAAGGTAACTCTAAGTGCGTAAACACGAGAGTCGTCATCACCGGCTCTTCATCAAACGTAAGTCGTATGGACACAAATCAACCATCCCACATAAGTCACCGAGTCTCTGTCTCCCCGCATGATGCCAAGCTAACGATCCACCGTGAAACTCGAGTGTCACAAAGCCCAAAAATCCCGGCACCGCCATACCTAAACAAATCACCCAATGGATATGGATGATCGATAGTTCTTGGTCGTCGACCGATCTTCACTTGTCGCTCCTCTTCCTCCTCGGGATACAAAATCTCAAGAGGCTGGTCCTCTTCCTCAAACTCTTTACCACGTAAAATAAATATACGTAAAACACGTACAATAAAGAGGTAAGACAATCTAAAATCATCACAAACATGGCAAATAAGAAAATGACAAACAACAGATATAAGTTCATGCAATATGAAAAGCTATAACATTAATTAATAATAGGATAGTATCACAACAACACATAATATCACGGATAAGATAATATCACAGATAAGACAATATCACGATAAAATAATACCACAGATAAAATAAAATAAGAAATATACCAATTATCATAATAATAACCAAATAAGATAAACAGATAAAATAAAATAATATCCAAGATATAACCATATACAATATGACACGACCCTACTCCATGGAGCTAAACACATACAGATATCAGAGAGAGAATGACCCGCAAAATCTATTAGTACCACGGTTGCCCAACCAAACTATTCCGCGGTCTCACGTTGCGTCTATAGCCCCACGTCACATGGAATCCATCATCCAAGGCATGGTGTAGTTCACGGTCTCACGTTGTGGCACTACAGACAATGTATTATTAGACTTTACGAAATCTCGATTAAATATAGTGCGTGTCGAGTCCATTAGTGTGCTATCGGTTACCACGGCCCAGCGGAGCGACCGACTGTCCATATATGGGATCCCGTACACTAACGTCTCCAAGTTCATAAAGACAATGAACCACACTACGTTTATCGCATCGACAACACGATGTGATTCACCTCGTCAACCAATCCACCAAAAATTGGCATACACCCAATAAAATATTTCCTCAAAGATAAAAAGATACAGTAAGTCCCACCAGACAAATACTGTTCCAAAGCCTGTACGGGTTCACCTCATAGCCCGACAGCAGAAAAAAATTACAAAATACCGTCATTGGTATAAAAATACAGTTGCGGTCAATCGCGTAGAAATTTTATCGCGTTTTCACAATCTCGTCGTTTTTACAAACGTTTTTAAATCGCGTAAATTTATTTTTCTGTTTTTAAAATCGCGTAGAGTTTTTAATACGTTTTCTCAATCGCGTAGGATTTTTAAATCATTTTCTTGTCCGAATTCCTTAAAAATTACTGTTTAAATAAACAGAAATAATATTTAATACGTTTAAACTACGTAAAATATTTTCCATAGCGTATACTGTCTTTTGGACATCTTTTCTATCTTATTTGCCCGTTTTTACTAAAAATTTACAGTATTTTGTTTAGAAACTTATATTAATGGTTTCCTAATTTTTCCGTAAAAATTCTATTTACTTAATTTTTAATCGTATAATTTAATCTTTTTGAAAACCACTAACATGCTTCAAAATTATAGCATGAGCTATATGTTAGAAATTTTCAAAAGTTACTGTATTTCATTTCTAACAGTAAAATCATTAGTTTTAATCCTTAAACTTAATTCTAATCAATTTGTTTCTTTAAAACTCATTGTAATAAAATCCTTTTGGCATTTATTACTTAACCTTAGTTGAAAACAATTCTATAAATCAAAACACATTTAAATTTGGCATTTTGGCCGAAAATCATTCTATGCTTTATACTTCATTCCTAATTATTTCCATACATTTAATCTCTTATAAAACTCTTGATCTAGTTTATTTTTATTAAATTATCTAGTCAATAGTTAGAAAATAAATTTGGATCAAAAGTATGTGGCATGTTGGCCAATTTTAACAAAGTCTTTGCATTTGATCTCCAAATTATTTTTCATCTTCTAAATCCATGTCAAATTTATTGTAGTACCTAAATTCATTAAATCATTATTTTAGAAAATGGTTTGGAATTGATTTTAGAAATCATGGATCTTTGGTTTGGCATGTTTTAAATATACACTTTGTGTTACTTGATTTCTAAATTCGTTTTCCTTGATCTAAACAATTCTATCTCTTGTTAATTTTCCTAGGTTAATTAAATTATACTTTAGGAAAATAATGAGAACATTTTGGTTCTCCTTTTGGGTCAATGATCGTGAACCTTGGTGTTGTGTTCTTTGGAACACTCATGCAATCCTTATCATGTTATTCACATCTTATACATTATCATGCATTTCTAACACATACAAATTATCAAAGCTTGTAGACATGCAATTTAAAGCTTGTAGACATGCAACATCATACAAATTATTACAAACATCAAATAGGAAAGCTACTAACAACCACACAAACAAGCTATTAAACAAACACAAACAAGGAATCCTTATGGATTCTACAATCATAACAATCAAACTCCATCTTCTTACCACCACCCATGGATGATAAGATTAGTCTTCGTCTTACCTTAAGTGAAGACAAAATTACTCTTTCACACCTTTCCTAGGGTTCGGTTTTCCTCCTTCAAAACCTAACAAACTCAAACAAAAGTCTACAAGTTACTAACCATAAAAGAAAGCTTAAACCATGAAGAAATCATGGCTTAGAACTTTGAAAAAGAGTTTAGAAATGGAAAACTAGAAATTTCACCTTCTAGGTAAAATTTTCCAAGTAGGTTTCCAAGCTTTAAATGGAAGATTTTGCAAGAACTCTCAACTAGAGATGTTCTTAGAATTGTATTTAGGTTTAGAAAACTTGGTTGGATAAAATTTTGGGTGGTTGGATGGTATGGTTTTGTGTTTGACCGAATGGAGCTTCAAGTGAGCTTCAATGGTGTTTAGGGTTTTTGGAAGAGAGAGAAGAGAGAAATTGCATGAAAGATGAAATGATTTTTGTCCTCCAAAGGCCAAATGGCCGTGAACATCATGCCATGCAAGGTGTAGCCTTGCTTGGCTTCATCCAAGCCTTAGAATGAATCAAAGGTCAAGATTAAAACTTGGTTAGCAAGCTTGTCTCCTATTGGTTGATTTTAGCATAGTCATCTAGCCTAGTCACCATGATTAGTCACTAATTAACCTAGTCACCACACTTAGTCATCATGTTCTAGAGAATTCCTTCACTAATGATGCTTAATTAAGCAACTAAGTTAACTGTTTTAGCTAAACGTAGGTCCCGCAAAATATTTCCGGGTCCACTGTCATCTAATTATACTGACTAATAAAATAATATTATAATAATACAAAATTATTTTATTTGACAGTTAAATCCTAAAAATTAAAAGATTAATTATCGTCTCATTCAGAATTGGGTTTAGTAAGATCCCCCAATCTGAATAATTAAAACAAGATTTTCCTACCGGAAAAATATTATTTTCCGTCTTGGAGCAAATCGCACAAAAACTCCAAATAAAATCACGTAAGTAATATTAAATCGTAACATATAGAAAAATTAAAAACAAAGACAATCGGGATGTAATGGTCATTTTTCATTTTTTCCCACAACGAAGCAAATCATCTAAAACGTTCAAATAAAATTACAGACAATATTAATTGTCTCAGTATATCTCCTTAAAAATTAAAACAAGTAGCTTGAGAAAATTTTTATTTTACCGTCTCAAGCAAATTACGTAAAACGATCAAATAAAATTTTAGCCTGTAAAACATATTTGTATTTCATACAGAAAAACAAGAAACAGTAAAATAGGGACACAACAGTCATTTACACAAAAGCTTGAAAAACAACAAACAGAACATTCGGGACATTTTTCTAAAAATTGGGGTGTTACATAATTCAACTCCTAGGCAAAAGCCTTGACTGACACTGCTGGTATAATGCTTGATCAATGACTTAATGTATACACACATATTAATATCATGATTCTCCATAAACATAAGCTACTCATGAGCCAAACCAGTCATTAAAATCTTCAGGTCCCGTTTAAAAGTTCGACAGCACGCTGCTGTTATTTCCAATCGCAAGGTATCTTTATCGCGTAATTCAAAAATCATCATTCTTAAATTACATAAGATATCAACACTATTTTTCAATCATG